>CM075961.1:147640568-149093068 GCA_038048745.1 Coluber constrictor foxii
CTCCTTGGGTAGTTTGAGCTTTCTGAGTTGGTGCAGAAATAACATTCTTTGTTGTGCTTTTTTGATGATGTTTTTGATGTTAGGTGCCCATTCTAGATCTTGCAATATGGTAGAACCTAGAAATTTGAAGGTCTCTATTGTTGATACTGTGTTGTCTAGTATTGTAAGAGGTAAAAAATGGAAGGGTTTCTCCTAAAGTCTACCACCATTTCTAAGATTTTGAGTGTGTTCAGTTCCAGAATATTCCAGTTGCACCATGAGGCTAGGTGTTCAACCTCCCGTTTGTATATGGATTCATCATTGTTTCAAATGAGATCAATCACTGTTGTGTCATCTGTGAACTTGTAGTTTAACAGATGGATCGTTAGAGATGCAGTCATTGGTATATAGAGAGAAGAGAAATGGAGAGAGCACACAGCCTTGGGGGGGGGCTGTGCTAATTGTACAGGTATCTGGTGTGATTCTACTACAGAGTGGGCCCAGCGGTTACGAGTGAGTTAACTCCTTTAACTGACTTGGACTGGGTCTGCAATCTGAGAAGCTCCTCCTCTTCCTGTTGCTTCCAGATTTCAGACTCAGTTGATCTGAAAGGACTGGGTTTTTTTTTTTTTTTTGGTTTTTTGCTGAGCTGATTTTGATTGCTTATCAGTACTTCAATTTCTCAAACTTGGCTAAATAATTTCTCTTTCCTTAAAACCGCTTCTGGAGGGCTCCCAGAGATCTGGTTGAGCCCTCGTTTCCAGTGAGAAGGGCTCACGCCTGAGCCCGCTGAGGACCGCCTTGGCAGTAACACAGAATCGCCTGGGTGCCGGCTGAGGTCCTGTTTTTCAGTGTGAACGGCTTCGGCCGGAGACCACTGAAGGCCATTTTGACAGCATCTCTGCCAGCCAGCAGAGCCTTCAATTAGTGTCCCTGGGTTTTGGCCCACATTCTTGAAAGCGAAGCGGCTCGGAAGCACGGGAGCTCCACGTGGGAACTAAATCATCACCGCTGAGTGCATTCGGCAGCGGAGGCTTGGAGATCGATCCCTGTACCGATAAGGCCGTTCTGATTTCCTTGGCGGCTTTGGCAGATGGCTTCTGCCCTTCAGGGCTAGCGCAGTGGACCACGAGCCTCGCGGTGGCAATTTTTGGGCTTCTTCTTCTTGCTGGCTGCCATTTTCTTTAGCCGAGTCACTCGGGCCGGGGGCCATTTTGGCATTCCTCTCATTGCCGGCTGCCATTTTGTTTACCACTCCATTGCTTTCAAGGCAGGTGGCTATTTTATTTTGCCTCGTGGGTCAGCTGCCATTATCTAGACCATGGCATCTACTTCCACCAGGTGACAGACCAAGAGGGGTGCCTTGGGTAGCGTTTCAGGAGAGCCTGGCACTTCTAAAAGGAGTTGGGCCGCTAAGTTTTCCCAGGACTCCAAATCCAGAGAGAAGGAAGAACCTAAGAGGCACAAGGCCATAGAGAAGGCAACTGAAAAGGCCATTAGAGAGGCCTCTCTGAGGGAGTTGCATTCACCACCAGCTATTCCTCCCTCAGCTCCAGCCCCTTCGTTGGTTCAAGGGGCAGCTCGTTCTCCAGTTCTCCAAGGTCCTACTCCTCCTGCTGCTTGGTCTCCTGATGGGGACCAGGATTCAGCCTGCCCAGGACCGGCTGAGGTCAGTGCAAAGCTTTTTGGCCCTATCCAGCCTTCACCAGACATTTCTTCACAGGCAGCCCCTCCTGGTCAAGGGGAGGGATCCCTTCAGCCTACTCAACGAGACCTGGCCACGGCTCCTCATGTGCCACCTGAGCCCTCCCCTCTTTGGGAGGTGGCCTCACACGAAGGCTTGGGGTTTTTTTCCTCTTCTGGCATGAACTTAGTGGCTATCATCCAGAAAGCTGTACAGAGGAGCATAGCTGCAGAAATGCAGCACAGGATGAACTCCTGGGTGATAGAGCATTCTAGTCATCAGGGGGCCCTTCATCTATCCCAGGGATCAGTAGACCTGGACCATCATCGGGACCAGGATTATATGACAGCCTTTTCCAGCCAATACCCTGCGCAGAAGAGGAGTTTGCTGAACCTGGGCTCTCAGATGATCAAGATCTTGCACCTGATCAGCCATCATTTGTCGGCCTTTTTAAGCCTCAGGTCTTCCGGTCCCTTCTCCACAAGGCCAAGGTTAATACTGACCTGGGCCTTAGACAGCCACAGCCAGGATCATCGGGGGAACATGCTGTTCCATCTGCTGCTCTGTTCACAGAACCGGCATTTGAGGCCGAAGAGATTCTGGGACCTAAGATGTTCCGGGACGTGATCACAAGACAGTGGTCCAGTCCGGTGTCCGTCCCCAATCCTAATGTGCTGGATCAAATACTGTATAATGTGGAATCTGATGTTGCCTCTATTTTGCAGGTCCCTATGGTGGATCCCCCATAGTCGCTCTTACATCGCCAGCGGTGCTTACTGGTCCTCCAGAGGAAGGGCTTCGCCCAGAGGACAAGAGGTTAGAACACTCTCACATGAAAGCACATCAGGCAGCGGCTTAGGCCATTAAGGCCATTTCGGCCGCTTCATTCTTCAATAGGGCCACGGTCATGGGGGTCAAGCAGCTGCAGGACTGTCTTCTGGCATCTGACACCAGGGCCTACCAGGACATGAAGAAGATCATGGCTGCCCTAGAGTATTTGGCGGATGCCACTTTGAATGCCTCCAGGTTTGCTGGCAAAGCCATTGGTTCAAACATCACTTCCTGCTGGCTCCTTTGACTTCACCAATGGCAGGTGGATGCCAAAAACAATGGCATCTGGCGTCCTCCCCATACTCTGGGGACAAGTTATTTGGGGCTCCCCTGGAACCCCTCTTTGTAGAATCCAAAGACAAATGCAAGGTACTCCCGGCCTTATCCTGGAGAGCGGATCCCCGCCCCTCTTCCTCCTATCACCCCTTCAGGGGATCCTCTTCTGCCCCGCCCCCCAGCCCCTAGATTGCAGAGTTATTTTTCCCCTCGACAGGATAGATCTGATAGATTCAGTCAGAGGGGTCAGAACTGCAGGCCCTTTTGTGGGGTCGGGGCAGGCCCTTTCATATGTCCCATTGACAGCTTCTCCAACCCGCCCATCGGAGGCCGCCTGAGGTTCTTTATCAGCCAATGGGAGGCATCCTCCTCAGATGCCTGGGTCAGGGAGACGATCCACTTGGGCCTCTCCCTCGAGTTCCTCTCCACTCCTGCAACATGATTTCTCCGATGCCTGCTTTCTCAGGATCGGTCACAGAGGCTCCTGATGGAATCAGCAATTGATCACCTCCTCCAAATTCATGCCATAGAACTGGTTCCATCAGAACAACTGGGGCAAGGCTTTTATTCCCACCTGTTCATCATTCAGAAATCCTCGGGGGGGCTGGAGAGCCATACTTGACCTTAAGTCATTGAACCGTCGGATAGTCTACTGACGCTTCAAAATGCAGTTCCTTCAGACAATTCTGGACACCATCAGGGACAAGGATGTTCTCACATTCATCGATCTGACAGAGGCCTACCTCCATGTCCCTATTCATTTGGCTTATCAAAAAATCCTCCATTTCTGCTATGCAGCTCATCATTACCAATACAGGGGTCTACCTTTCAGTCTGTCCTCGGCTCCCTGAGTTTTCATGAAATTGATGGCGGCGCTGGCGGGCCACCTCTGATCTCTGCCGGTCAGGATTCAGTTCTATCTGGACAATCTCATGATCCAGTTCAGTTCAGAGTGCCAAGCGCAGCAGGATCCACAATCCAGGTCCTGCAGAGCCATGGGATTTCCATCAACATGGCCAAGAGCCACTTGGTTCCGATGACCTGCATCCAGCACCTCAGGGCAGTGATAGATACGGTCCAAGGCAAGGTCTATCTTTCAGAGGAGCGGCTGACCAGTCTGCGGTCACTGGTCAGGGTGGCAAGGTCGAGACGGCCTGTTCCGATCGGTCTCTTTTCTCAGCTCCTGGGAAAGATGGTGCATCGGCATCGTTCCATGGGCACGTCTCCACTGCAGAGCCTTGAAGTGGATCCTTCTGCCGTATTAATGATCTCACAGGAGCTTCTCCGCCCATCAGTCCTCCCCCCAAAGTCCTCCTCTCCCTCCGCTGGTGGTCTTCCCCAGCTATCCTCAAGGGCCGGTGCTTCAGAAACCCCCCCCCCCCAAAGTGGTTCTCATGACAGATGCCAGCCTTTATGGCTGGGGCGACCATTGAAACATGAACTTTGCCCAGGGCCGGTGGTCTCCGACCGACTTGTCCAATGGCATAAACTGGTTGAAACTCCGGGTGATCCATCTAGCGTTGAGGGCCTTCCACGTCACTCTGCAGAACTGCCACGTCCTGGTCAGGACTGACAAGGTGACCGCAAATGCTCACGTAAACCATCTGGCGGGGACTCCCACAGTCTGATGAGGGAAGCCGAACGCCTAGGTCTCTGGGCGGAACATCACCTAGCCTCCATCCAGGCCGCTCACATCTCCAGGTCAGCAAATTCGCAGGCGGATCACCTCAGCAGGTCCACAGTAAACTAGGGCGAGTAGCAGCAACTTCTCTCCATCTTCGTTGAGATCTCCCGTCGCTTCGGGGTCCCAGAGTCGATCTTTTCATGTCGGATGCCAACCACCAGACCAGCAGTTCTTCTCCTGCTTCCTGACACTGGGGGTGGAGGGTGTGGATGCTCTGAGGAGTCCTTGGCCCCGAGGTAATCTCCAAGGTCATCCGGAAATTGCTGGTCATCCGGAAATTGCTGGTTGAGAAAGCCGAGCTGGTCCTGGTGGCCCCACATTGGCCCCGTCATCACTGGTTTGCGGACCTGCTGGGTCTGTCGGTGGCTCCTCCATGGTGTCTTCCCCGAGATTCATGGACCCTCAGCCAAGGGGATCTTTTGCATCCAGACTCGACTGGCTCCAACTGACTGCTTGGCGGTTCAGCGGCAACTCCTGAGAGGCTGCAAACTTTTTCCAGGTGTCATAGCCACTCTTCAGGCGTTGCGATGGCACTCCACCAATTGCATTTACCAGTCTACCTGGTCATCCTTCTGTGGCTGGTATGCCCGACGGAATCTGGTGCCCACGGACGCCTTAACTGAACAAGTCCTGGAATTCCTACAGGCTGGTCTGATGTCAGATTTGTCATCCAATACACTTCGGAGACAGGTAGCTGCCCTCTCATCTCTCTTATCATGCAGATCCCTGGAACCCCTTTCCAGCATTCCTCTCATTCGCCAATTCCTCAAGGGCGCCACTAACCTCAGATCCCCGCCCCTCCACAGGTATCCCACCTGGGATCTTCCCAAGGTCCTCCAGGCTCTTACTCAGGGCCCCTTTGAACCTCTGCAGGAAGTTAGCCTATGTCACCTATCCTATAAGGTGGCCTTTTTGGTCACCATCATCTTGGCCCGCCGGATCTCTGAGTTGGCAGCCCTATCTACCAGGGCTGACCTATGCATCTTTCACTCTGACCGTGTGGTCCTTCTTCTGGATCCGTTGTTTATTCCCAAGGTCAATTTTGTCTTTCATAGGTCACAGGAATTGGTCCTTCCTAATTTTTATCCTAACCTGTCCCACCAATTGGAACGCAGGTGACATACACTTGCTGTCCACAGGGCTCTGCTCATTTACCTTAAAATGTCAGCCTCGTTCCAGCACAGAGAGAGAGTCTCTTCGTCTCCTTCCAGCCGACTACCTTAGGCCATAAGGTCTCTTCTACCTTGGGTTGTTGGATCAGAGCCACTATTGCCATGGCCTACGAAGTTCAATCCTTGCCGATTCCTCGCCATATCACGGGCCATTCAACACGCAGTGCCTCCACATCCGCTGCCTAGTACACTCAGGCTTCTTTAGACGACATCTGTAGGGCAGCAACTTGGTTGTCTCCTTCCCCGTTCATCGGCCATTATAGAATTGATATACGCATCGCATCGGCGGAGGCAGCATTTGGCAGCAGGGTTTTACAACAAGTCCACACAGGGCGACTTGGTCTGGACCGGGTTTCTTCCCCCCTGTAAAAGATCCGCTTTGGCATGTCCCACTCGTGACTGCTGCCCCACGCTGTAGTAGAATAGGCATTGTCTTACCTGAATGCCCTTTCTGCAAGGCATGGGGCCAGCAGTCACCCCCTCCCTGGTTGTCCTGGTCCTTCTGTTGGGGAGGGATGGCTATTAATGTTTTCCTCTCTCAGCTCAGCTCTCCAGTCTGCAGACTCCTTCATCAGAGATCTGGGAAGCAACAGGAAGACGAGGAGCTTCTCAGATTGCAGAACCAGTCCGAGTCAGTTAAAGGAGTTAACCCACTTGTGACTGCAGGCCCCACTGCCTCGCAGAAAGGGCGTTCAAGTAAGACAACGCCCATTCTGCTTAGCTTCACCTGCTGCTTCCTGTTTGTTAGTGAAATGGATTCCATTATGTGACAGAGATGGAATGATTCCACCGGCTCTGAAAGAAATTTAGGAAGCTAACATTGGATCGACATGTCTGGGCAATTTCCATTCAGCCTCAAACCTTCCCTTTTAATGTAAGATTATTGATAAGATAATCAATATTGATATTTGCAGTTTCAAAGGGCCCTAGAAGAAACCAATTATCTGGACCCTTTTCATACCCTAAATAGAGATAGTCTTTGACTTACGACCACAATGGAGACTTAAAATTTCTGTTGCTAAGCAACATAGATGTTAAGTGAGTTTTGCTCCCTGTAGCAAGAAAGCAACCTTTCTTACTACAGTTAAGTGAATCACTGCAGATAGTAACATAAATCTGACTTCCCCATTGACATTGCTTGTCAAAAGGTTGCAAAAGATGATCACACGAGCCTAGGACATGCAACTGTCATAAATATGAGCCAGTTGGCAAGTGTCCAAATTTGATCATGGGATTGTGGGAATGGTACCACAATGCTGCCATAATTGTGAAAAATGGCTTCAAGTCACTTTACTCAGTATTGTTGTAAATTCGAACAGTCACTAAACAAATCGTTGTAAGTCGACGACTATCTCTATTTCCAGAAAAGTTGGGCCTTGCCATTTTTTCTACTATTTTTATACCAGACTAGGTACTTTTCTTCTCAAATTTAAAATGACAGTGCATGATACATAGAAAGTGCAAAGTTTCTGACATGTGTGTTCCTTTTAATGTTTGCACAGGAATAGGGTATCAGTAGGAGAGAATGAATTAGCAAAGGGTAGTATTCCCTCTCCTATTTATGTTCCCTTTTAATATGAGATCCCATAAATTTTTATTTATATATGATCTCTCAGCCAAATCTCTGCGATTAAATGCAATTCCAAATGAATAAAGGTCACATTTTTGGGATGTTTCTGGGAAAGGAATTTCAGAATGTTTGTAGTTTTAACACGAATACCCCTTTCTTCTTTGGACATTTTGATGCATATATATTCTCAGGAAAATAGGCTTGGGAGCACATGTTGGTCTGAATTGATTAATTAATTAATTTGTTTCTTTGATTTCTAGGCCGCCCATTTGCCAAACAGTTTTGGGCAGGGTACAGTTCAAAACAATAAAAAGCAAACATTATGTGAAAAGATGATTGCACAGTAGTGTATTTCTGCTGTTAGCTTTTAATTCATAAATGGCCGTTTCCTCCAGTTGGCTCTGCACTTTTCCTTTTTTAATCATTTGTCTGTTGCAAAAGTGACATGATGTGTAGGGAGGCAGGGAGGGGGCCAGCGGATGGGAAGTTGAAGAGTTTTGCCTTTTTAATTTCTTTCTTTTTCTTTTTAAATTGGAAGGAGGTGTGTTTTAGTGCAAAATGGATGCATCGTTTTTACCCCTTCCTTTAAATACACACACCTTTTCCTCTGTATATACACAAAGTACCCAGCCCTACATCAATAGGATTGCATCAGATTTTGGCTTTCCAGTTTTGCAGAATACCAGCACTGCAAAAATGGAGCTACACATCATTTGCAGGTTGTTTATGGGTTACTTTCTCTTTTCAAGGCTTATAGCAAATTGTTTCCTCGTTCTTTTTTGCAGGAGTCCAGGAGGAGAATTGGGAGCTAAAAAGAAGAAAAAGAAGCAGAAACGAAAAAAGGAGAAAACAAATTCTGGAGGTACCAAATCAGACTCTGCTTCGGACTCCCAGGAGATTAAAAATCAGCAACCTTCAAAAGTGAGAGATTGGCCTTTGTTTTCTTACCCCTATTTTACTCTGGCTAATTAGTGACAACAGAAATATGTTTATAAATCATATTTGTGAACTGACCCAATTTATATTTTCAAATGAATGACTGAAATCAAATCACTCTGGTAATTCAAATTGCATCAATTATTTGTATTGGCTCAATCCAATATTTGTAACAAATCAGAATAGACTCAATTCACATAAAAGTTTCAGTTTTTTAACTTTTTTCTCTTACAGATTCTTATTAAATTTGATAGAAAAATAATTGTTTTAGAATTTTTTATTTAACTTTTTTTGTATTTATTTCAAAGATAAGATGCTACATATAAAATAAGCAACTACAAAGACAATAAAAAAGAAAGACAATTACAGAGAAAAAAAATAATAAAAATGTGTGCACAGACATTTAGAGTCAGCATTAAACACACATCATTCATCTTAGTTGAGACATGTCAAAAAAGGTCCCCAGCACAAGCCAGATCTGGCCCACAATATAGTTAGATCTGACCCGGAGGCCACCCTGGAGATGATGAGGCCCTGCTGCCTCAGCCCTGGCCCAGAACAATCAGGTGATCCCTCTAGGTGCACGCATAAGAGGTGGCAAGTGCACAGGGACTGGCATCCCAGTGAGAGAGAAATATTCACTGACGGTGTTCCTGGGTGGCTGCCTTTCACTTGAATGGCCCTTGTTCCCTGCCCTTGCATGGGAAAGCCATGGCCACTGGCAGCACTGCCAGCCTCTCCCCCTCCCTTCCTCCTTTCCTAGGTGTGGAGAGAGAGATGAAGAAAGGGAGGAAAGGAAGGAGATAAGAAGGGAGGGAAAAAGGAAGGAACAAAGGAGAATGAGAAGGAGGGAGACACGGAAGAACGGAGGGAGAGAGGAAGGAAGGAGGGAGGGAGGGAGGGAGATTGGAATGAAAAGGAGGGAGGGACTGAGGGAAGTTCTCCCTTAGCACTTGGCCACCAGCAGCCCTGCTGCCCTCTCACCATCCCCTTGCCCCCCCCCTCCTGATTTCACCTGGTGGTCTCCCATCCTATTGTTGAGGATGGTTTGCTTGCAAAGCTGAATCCTCACATGGAGATTCATGTGAATGGGCCTCCCTCTGACTGACACACTTTGCCCTCCCACAACCACATGAGCAACCTGGCCAAAGAGAATGAGCACAGCAGCAGCAGCTTTGAGGAGGTATACGCAGTTGGGCACTCTCTTGGAGAAGCAGGGTGTGTTGCAGGGTCCCAAGAGCTGGGTTGGATGCTTTCCCTTCACCTTTCAGGGCTCCAGGCCTCTGTCCGGGGTCCTCTGTGTGGCTTGATAGGGATGGCGAGCTCCTCTGGTGAACTAGGCTTTAGCACTTGCACTGGTCTCACCTTCCTCTGCTGGGGATAATGGATCCCCCCTTTCAGCCTTGCCTGGCCCCCCATTGGAGGTGGAGGATGCTGTATGTGGAAGCATGGAGGAGAAAATTTGCAGGAAGCAGTTTCCTCCAAGACCAATTTGTACCTTAACAGATCTCAGGAGAGGAGGATGGGGTGGCAGGGGAGCTGCATGAGGGAAGGCTGCTCCAACAAGCCAGCATCCTTATCATATACAATTGGAAACGGCCAGCCTCCCTTGTGCAGGACTGGGGAATGCTGTTCCCCTGCCGCCTCCTCTTGCTCTCCAGAGATCTGTCAAGGCGGAGATTGGACTCAGAGGAAACTGCTTCCTGCAAATTTTCTCCTCTGTGCTTCCACACACAACAGCACACCATTCCAAGTTTGGAGACTTTTATCAACATCTGAGCTTGCAAACTCTCAATCACGCCTGGGTGTGGGGAGAAGGTCCTCTCCTTCCTCTGTGGATAAAAGTCCCCAAACTTAGAATGCAGTGGGTGTGGGTGTGCACATGCGTTGCCAGAAGTTTGGGGAGGCATGGAGCTTGTGGCGCACTGAATTGTCCCATTGTCAAGTTAGCCGGTGCAACTTGTTACATCCCGACCCAACTGTCCCGAGTCAGCTGTGCCCATTGAGTAGTGGGCCCATGCCCACCTAATTCTGGCGATCTGGCTGTGACCACTCAGCCATGCCTACCCAGCCATGCCCATCAGGCCCCTGTGAGTTGTCATAAACTTATATGCAACTGGCCCTTTGAGGGCAACCATAATACTGATGTGGCCCTCAATGAAATTGAATTTGACACCCCTGTCCTAGTTGACTGTTAAAAAATATGTCTCAAATAAATCTGATAGATTCACCCCACCCTTGTATAGTAGGTCTATAAATAATTATAAAGCTTCTCATTTATACTTGATATATTTGGTATATTACTATTTTACACCAGTTTCCGATATATAGAAATCTAATATCAAGTTAACCTCATACCTGTTAGCTATTTTTTAAAAAAACTGTTAAAAACCTGGTATCCCAGAATATTCCCCCAAAATAAGTTAATCTTCAAAGCCCTCCATTAACAGTCTATTATGGTGTAGTGGCCTAGAGGTAAAGACACTCACTTCTGACTCAGAAGGTTGAGAGTTCAGTCCTAGGCAACAATAGATGTCTCTCTATCAGGGCACAAAGGGAAAATATCTACTGCGAACTTGTAGAAGTTCAGGAAGGGCATCTGGCTAGTAAACGCTCAGCTCCATTCAGTTGTCCTGATTCCACCCGGATAAAAGAGATTACAGGAAAGTAAAAATATGTATTTAACTCACAGAAACTCCACTAACAGCTTCTGATCTCTTACAAACTTGTTTAAAGTATTATCTCTAAGCAATGCATTTAGTTTCACCATCTCTGCCAACTCTATCAGTTTCAAAATAGATTCTTCAACTGTCGGTGCTCCTTTTTCTTTTCAATATTTGGGATAAATAATCCTTGCTTTTAGAGTTTTTTTTTCCAAAGAGAAAACTTTCAAGATAATTCTATGGCTTTAATTTTCATATGTGATGGGACAGCTCAGTATCTTCCTGCTGTGGATTTTGCATTACACTGAAAAAGTCCTGTGCCTTAGTACTTCCTTCCCCAATTAAAAGCCATCTGATGGGAGGCTGAGAAGATGGGCTAAGAATGGAGACCCATTTAGGCCTAGCTCAAGAACTCTAATAAATATAATATAAAAGATGGTGATAAGAACGCTCAGATTGAATTGACTGAGGTGTTCTAAAGTTACTTACTGGAAAGATAAGAAATAGGTTGTGCCCTGCTTGATCAGACCCCAAGCAGCTCTAGTCCAGAAAGCTGTTCAACCCACTCCACCAAGAAGCACTCTAACCTTCCAGCTGATGTTCCTCTTAGGCAACTAGCATTACATCTCACAGTAATGACTTCTAAAATTTAATTAGAAGAGGAGGTAAAAATAACCCTTTTATGGGCTCTTGATTCTTCCAGGATTCAATTTCATCGGGTGAAATATCTCAGATTCTTCTCTGATTGGAGCATCAGAGAAAAAAGTGGAACAATTAGAGTGTTGAAAAGATATAAATCCTCGTCTTCTTTTTGGCAGCACCAAGAGGACCATATGCTCACTCTGCATACTCTATGCAAACTTTACTGATATCTTGGAATGAATACAGCTCTATTTTTCATTACGAATTATTTCATGTGAGATTTTTTTAAAGATAGCTTTGATGACAAGGTGTAATATATCAGAAATGCTTGATAAACCCAGCAGGGTGTGAGAGTATTAAAGGAAGTTGCATTCCGCTTTTTCCTGTGATTGTATACCTGCAGAATCCAGCCATTCCAATGCAGAAGCTGCAAGACATTCAAAGAGCTATGGAATTGCTCTCAGCCTGTCAGGGCCCAGCCAAGAATATTGATGAAGCGACCAAACGTAAATACCAGTTTTGGGACACACAGCCTGTACCCAAGCTTAGTAAGTTTATTGCTGGTGACCAGATTTAAACAGCATTGGTTCTTTGTTTATTGGGGGAGGCTTGTATTTTAACAATGTATAAAACAGTTTAAAGTATAGTTTATAGTTTAAAGGGATGTGGTGGCACAGTGGCTAAGATGCTGAGCTTGTCAATCGAAAGGTCGGCAGTTCAGCGGTTTGAATACCTAGTGCCGTGTAACGGGGTGTGCTCCTGTTACTTGTCCCACTTTTGCCAACCTAGCTGTTCAAAAGCACATAAAAAATGCAAGTAGAAAAATAGGGGCCACCTTTGGTGGGAAGGTAACGGTGTTCCATGTGCTTTTGGTGTTTCGTCATGTCAGCCACATGACTATGGAGACGTCTTCGGACAGCGCTGGCTCTTTAGTTTTGAAACAGAGATGAGCATCAACCTCTAGAGTTGGGAATGACTAGCACATATGTACGAGGGGAACATTTACCTTTATCTATAATTTACGGATCACAAAAACTCACCACACATACAAAAAAGCTTTAAGATTAAATTGAAAACAAGCTTTACCACCAAATAGTTAACAGGAAGATTGCCATTTGAAAAACTATGTAATTTTAACATTAAGTTACTATAAGATTTTAAGCAGTAAAGAGTTGAATACTTTCATGCCAAATTTTCTAAGAATTTTTTTTTATTCATTTCAGTATATAATACCTATAATTCCTTGACAATTCATATCTTAAACCTTAATAAAAATTCTTTAGAAAAATATTCCTGGTAAAATAAAGAACAATCAAAGAAATTGTTTTCAAGTGACAATAAGCTTTTTAAAATTTATTTTTCAAGAATATGAAACGGTTTTAATTTTATTATTAAGGTTATTATAGTTGTTCTCCGGTTAAGATATCTTAATTGCTTAATTTAAGATATCTTAGTTAAACAATATTATTGCTGTTTGCTGGCTCTGCTTTGCTAGCCCATCACTTCTTTCTGAGTTCCAAAGCCTTACTGCAGAACTCTAACATAAATAATAATTGTTTTTCATGTGGCATCTACAATCCAGGAGGCTGTATTGCATTGCAATTGCTTCTCTTTGTAAAAGCAGAAACACTCAGGAACATACTGTGGATTAGGAAATGACATTTGTGTACTGAATTGCTCCAGTTATAGATAAGAAAGATAATCCAATTATACAGTGGTTAGTTTAGAAAAGTTTCCCCAAATGTCTGCAAGGCTTATATTTGTATTACTATATTTTGAATTTCTTTTTAAAATGTTATCATTAATAAGTTTTGCAAGGTTTGATTTCTATGTTTTGTATTGTTCTGATTGCTGAGAAAATAAGATCAGTTTTGAAATAGCAATAGAAAGAAACAATGGATTTTTAAACTGTAATAGCTGCTCTGAGAATATGGGTATTGATTAATTATGTATCATTATAATTAGTTTCTAATTTCATATTGCAAAAAAATCCAGTCAATTAAAGACAGTTGTGCATGAGGTATGAAAGAAGAGATTTTTAAATTAGCAGACCTCCAGTATGTTACTAAAAATAGTTCTTTCTTTAATTGAAAAAGTTAGATCAGCTGTTTGAGCCTGAATTCAATCTAAAATGATTCATCTTAAGAAGTTATTTATTGCAGTCGAAGAAAAGAAGCAGCAGGTAGTAAGCAGTTCCATAACATGTATTAAAATTCTGTAGAGATTGCTATTCCCTTGACAAAATCAATAATTATAATACAATTAAATCTCTAGGAAAGAATAAAGTGACATTATTGATAATTTAGTTGACATAAAATGAATTTGGCCATGGACTTCTTGTCCATGCTTGACTTAATTTTTGTTTACTATACCTTCTCTCAGCTTTCCTAAAAACTGAAAAAATGTTTTTAAAACTTTCAAGCTTATCTTCTTTTTCTCTAAGGTGAAGTTATAACATCGCATGGTGCTATTGAACCAGATAAGGATAACATACGCATAGAGCCATATTCTTTACCGCAGGGTTTTACTTGGGACACGTTGGATCTGAGCAATGCTGAAATTGTAAGTAGAGTTCCTTGCAGTCTTTCAAATACAAATCTGGTTTCGTGTTTGTGTATTTGTGTGTGTATAGTTGTGCATTCTTCCGATGTAATGAAATTGCCAGTGGACATGAACTGGAGAGACACAGAAGTCCCTTCCCTACCACATAGTTCTCCGTCTTATTTTGGATCAGTCTGTTAAGATACCATTTGTTTTTCTGGGGAAGAAAATAGCAAAAAATCCCCCTCTTAATGCCCATATACCCAATTCTTAATTCCCAGGGGAAAATACTGAGCTACAGAATTGAAGTGAGAGCAGAACAGCTGAGATGCAGAACAGAAATGAGAACATTTAATCCTCTGGATTTTCATTGAAATTGATGTAACTGACTTTGCCCACTCTCCAAGTAGCTAAGAAATAGCTTTAATCACAGGATCTTACGGACCTTATCAACCAATGTTAAGAATGAGAGCCCGCGTGGCATAGTAGTGAAGGTCTTGGGCTAGGACTGGAAGGACTGGATTCTACTCTCAGTTATGAAAGCTCATTTGGTGGCTTCAAGCTAGTAATTCTCCTCTAAGTAGCATAGCCAACAATGGGCTGTGGAAGAAATAACTAAACCTCAACTACTTTGAAACCAAGAGGGTGGAAAGAAATAGATATTGTGCCTTATGTTTCTAGTGAAGCTAGGTATATGATTTTATATGAAACAGGCCTCTCAATTGCAACCCTTCAGGTCAGAATTCCTGTCCTCCTCCGCTCGTTCATTGATGAGTTTGATTTGGCTAGTTAGACTGTTTCTCTTAAGAGAAGAGTCAGGTGCTCTAATTCAGAGCAAAGTGAAAGCTGTTGGATTCAATAAATTGATGGTTTCCTTCCACCCCTTTTTTCCAGTTAAAGGAGTTGTACATGCTGCTAAATGAAAATTATGTTGAAGATGATGATAACATGTTTAGATTTGACTATTCACCAGAATTCCTTTTGTGGTGAGTCCCAGTTTCCATATACATCAAGGGTGCGTCTGTGGAGAAGTAATGATGTCATTTGCCTGTTCTCTTCTCGGCCCTTTCTCCTCATCTCTCTTGCTAGACAGCAAGGAATTTAAGTGATCATTTTTTTCATATTTGATGTTTAGAAAGTATACAGCACAGCACAACCTATGACCACATTTGGGACCAAAGGTTTCATTGCTAAGCAAGATAGTTGTTAAGTGAACCTTGCCCAATTTTACAACTTTTTTGCCTTGACCGTTAAGTAAGTCAGTGCAGGTTGTTAAGCAAACCCACCTTCTCCCATTGCTTTTTTTGGAAGCTGGCTAAAAAGGTTGCAAACAGTGATCTCTTGACCCCAGGACCATACCAAGCTCCTCAGTTTTGATCAAATCACATAGATTTGATCTCGGAGGATGCTGTGACAGTCATAAGTTGAGGATCAATCTTAAGTCACTTATTTCAGGGTTATTATAACTTTGAATGGTTGCTAAATGAATGGTTGTAAATGGAGGACTCCCTGTCCGTATTCTATAAAAGGTAAGACCTAATTGTTACTTTCACACTTTTTTCTCTCTTTTAGGGCCCTTAGGCCGCCCGGTTGGCTTCCGCAGTGGCACTGTGGTGTCAGGGTATCGTCCAATAGGAAACTGGTGGGGTTCATCAGTGCCATTCCAGCACACATTCGGATTTATGATAGGTAAGCCCCAACTGCTTAGGAAATTAGCTGGGGCCTCTTAGGTTTTTCTTAAAATCATTTGCACGAATTTTTTTTTATTGAAGAAGTTCTACAATACAAATTTTATCATATCTCCCCCCCACTTCCCCCCAAGCCCCCTTTCCCCCCCAACTTTCCCCTCCCCAGCCCCCCCCCATTCCCCCTCCCATCCCCCCCTGGCTTCCCTAGCAAAAAAAAATTTTTTTTATTTCTACACAGTCTACATATATTAAACTAGAAAAATACAGTGAAATCCAAAAAATAATATAACAAAGAGACCTCTAAATAATAAAGTTTTCTTAAAACTAATAATAATGTTTACCTCATTTATCAGCCATCAATATTCATTTATGAATCAATACAACTCTTATAATATTTAAACCCAAATAAAATATATCAAACATTTTTCTAATCTGATATTAATAATTATTTACCTAAATCTATCGCCCATATTATATAATAATAGTAATAAAATATAATATATAGCATCATCTATGTCAAATAATTTTCTGTATCAATAAACCAATTTTTAGTCTTCTGTTCATCATGATTGAAGTTAAATATACTATAGCCTAATTAAATCAATGTCTTCTTCCAACAAAGTTTTTATAAACTTAGCCCTAATTTTCCCAATTACCTATCCCCAAACATTAACTAATCTCTATATTTTCAGTCAAATACTAACTGATACTTCTTAATTTGATATTTATTTTGCCCATAGTCCACCCATTTCTTCCATTCTTGAACAAAAACTTCATGGGTCCTATCTTTTAAATATGCAGAAATCTTTGCCATTTCCGCAAAATTAGCCATCTTCAAAGTCCATTCTTCTATAGTAGGCACACTATCTTTTTTCCAATATTGTCCAATCAGTAACCTAGCTGCAGTAATTGTGTATAAAATCAATCTCGTTTCACTCGGTGAACAATCCTTAACTATACCCAACAAAAACAATTGCAGAGAAAATTGAGGCTTCTTTTTCAAAACATTCTGCATAACCCACCAGAGTTTAATCCAAAAAGCTTTCACTTTTCTGCAAGTCCACCAAATATGAAAGTATGTAGCATCCAGACAATCATACCTCCAACATTTAGGTTGAACATTTGGATACATACATGACAACTTCTTGGGATCTAAATGCCACCTATAAAACATTTTATAAAAGTTTTCCTGCAAATTCTGTGCCTGAGTAAATTTAACATTCTGGACCCAAATCTTTTCCCATGTTTCCAACATAACTGGTTCTGCAAAATTTTGAGCCCACTTTATCATGCAATCTTTAACCAATTCGCTTTCTGAATCTCTTTCTAACAATAAATTATAAACCCTTTTAATATGCATCGGCCCTTTCCGTTTTATCTGTATCACCAAATCTTCTTCATGCAGCATTAAATCAATTTTTTGATCTTCGCTCCATCTTGATTGAAGTTGAGTATACTGTATGCACGAATTTTCCTTTATCAAAAAGGTTAGATTTGAAAGAAACTTTAAGGGGAAACCTTGGTGAAGTATTGAAAATGTTTTAAATATCTCAAGCTAAAGTTCTTGTCCATTTACTCCAACAACTAGCAACATTTTCTGTGACAGCATCATCATGCAACATCTGTAGAATTTATTGTTATTTTAAAACATTGTCTTCCTCCTCTTTCTCTTCCTTGTGAGTTTTTAATCTTGGAGACCATCACTTGTTATCTATCAGTACCTTAAGCACTGTGGTACAACCACACTTACATGTCTTTGCTTTTTTACCCTACTAATGTTGTTTTTTGAGAGTATTCAGAATTAATATTGTCATTTCAGCATTCTTTTTCAAAAATATTGGAAATTACTGCCATTATTACAGAGTTGGAATTATAATCAAGATCACCCTCAAAGTATTGCAGCAATACTTAAAAGAAGAAAGCTCTCATCCAATTATATACTGGAGCACATTGAAGAATGCTAATCAAATTCAGCCTTGTGTGTTCTCCTACACTGCCCTGCATATGTTTACACATGTGTATGCCCAAAGAACACAGTCCCCCACATACTCCTCCACTTTCCTTTGTCTTATAGTTATGCCCCAACATAAAATCCAAAATATGTTCTTACCCTTAACTAGTTTTTAATATATTTCTGAAATTTAGCTGCTGACCATTAATTTGAAGAAGAAAAGGTTAATATGTTTACAGCAACAAATGACGTTAAAGTAGCAGGAAGAGGCAGATGTGCCTTTGCAGAAATCACAGATAAATACTGCATCTGCCAGGATCAGCAATTCAACCTGTGCTCATCATTTCTGTAAGATATTCAAGCCCTGAGCAAGTAGAATTGATATTAGTATTTAATATTTAAAAATCTAAATTAACGGCTATATTTGGTTCCTAGCAGAAAATTCCTCAAAGCAGAAAATAACTACCAGATCAACTTTTCCCCCTTGGGAAAAATCTGTACAACCATCTGTAACTTCTTAATTATGGGAAAGGTCAAATCATAACCTTCTATATGTAAGGGATATGGTAGACAGTTTTACTGTATTTATTTATCTCAAGTACATAAAACCCACAGGGAATCCTACACAGAACAAACTGTAAAATTTATTCACGAAGTTATCTCTGACCCAAAATATAAATGTATCCCAATTCAGCAGACTGGACTGAAATATTTCATTAAAAATCATAACATGCAGTGTGCATATTCAATTCAAAAATGTACTACCCAGAATCCTTCTGTATACCTTGCTTTGCTATTTTTTACAAAATACTATGTATGTGCATCTCCTTGGGAAAGAGAATACTAAAAATAAGGGTTCCCGATATGAATTCAAAATACTTTTTGTTTATATAGCTAATCCCCGGATTACAAGCGTTCATTTAACGCCCGTTCGCAATTACGAGATAAGGGCCCCCTAATGTTTACAAGCAAGTCCCAAAATTACGAATATAATTTTTATGAATCTGTCTCGTCTCTGCCGAGATTACTTTGCTTTTGAGGCAGAGGAGTGTTGATGGAAGCTCCTGGGTGTGATAATGTCACGCGAGTGACGTTACCCATCCTCATTTGCAGAGACTGGGTGCCTGAACTCTCACGAGATCACGGACCCCAGAAACATTTATTCTGAGCAAGAAAAGGGTTTCCGGTGCATGTCTCCTGTCCCCCATCGTCCCCCATCCGTCCCCCAGAAAAATTCCTTTACCACTGGGACATTCTCGCTGAGATGAAGACCTGACAAAGACTGGAAGCTTCATAGAGGGAATTGCTTCATTTTGAAATGCCCTAGCGATGCCCATGAAGCCTTTGAAAACAGAGGATTTCACTCAGTTTTCAAAGGCCTCATAGGCACCTGTGAGGCTTCTGAAAACAGAGGGATTTGCTTCATTTTGAAACACCTCATAGATGCCTATGAAACCTTTAAAAATAGAGGGATTTGTTTCGTTTTGAACTGTCCCATATACACTTATGAGGCCTTTCAAAATGGAGTAAATCCCTCCACTTTCAAAGGCCTCATAGGCATCTATGGGGTGTTTCAAAAGGGAGTAAATCCGTCCGCTTTCAAAGGAGGTGGGGGAGGAGTAAGAGACAGGCGCAGCAAACAGCCTAGACTTAGAGCTTCCATCAACTTTTCTGTCTTTCAAAACAAAAGAAACCGCAGCAGAGACAGATCTTTGCAAGGTGAGCCAGCATGACAGGGAGGGGGAAGCATGAGGTATCTTAGTGGATTGGGGAAACCTTGGGAGCCATCACTAGCTGTCCCCCCCATGGACTTCCCCACCCTGAGATACCTCATGTGCACTTAATGAACTGTGCATTCGCCCATGCATTAAATTAGCGAATGTGTGGGCAAAAGCAAAGAGTGATCTCGTTCAAGGTACGAGTTTCACTCCCACGAATCCTTGAGGTACGAATGGAATGGTCAGGCTCCATTTCATTCGTAACTCAAGGATTACCTGTACAGCTGGAAAACAGTAACATTTAGAAATATAGCCACGTTCTCTTCACAGCTTGTAATGCTACATGTTATATACAAAGTACATGTTACTTCCAGAGTAAGAAAATTGGCAGCAATTCACTGAAATAATCTCTTCATTTTTTATTTTAAATCTTCTCTTAAAAGGTACAAAAATTTCATGCACTGAGATAGTAGGTCCTGGGAAATGAATCATTTTTTTTTCTTGAAAAGGTATATAGAAGCTGGAATTATGAAAACAATTTATTTTTCCTATTTCAAAATGTATTGCTAGCTGAGAAGACTTGGTAGTTGAAGTCCACGTATCTTAAAGTTGCTATTGTTGGAAAATACTGGTGCAGAACCATAACCTTTTCACAAAGCTCCATTAATAACTGGTTGGAGAAAGTTGTAGAGCAAAGACCAGGTTGACCCCAATCTTTTTCTTGTGATTCCAGGAATTCTCCAAAGATAGCGCTTTTGAAATTAGCAGCAAACCCATGCATAGGTGCCATAACACTTTCCACCATCTTTAAAACATAGAGAATACCACAGAGTATTAAACCTCTAATTCATTTAATTTAGCTATTGTGTTTTGAAAACCAAACAGCAATTTCCCCCAAAGTTCTAGAAAAAGGAGGGGGAATAAAACCTAAGGTTCTGTCTCCCTCTATGATGATGATGATGACGACAGTGACAATGACATAGATGTATCGTATTTTCCGGCATATAAAATGACTTTTTAACACATGAAAATCTTCTCAAAAGTTGGGGGTCGTCTTATACGCCGGATGTCGTTCTCCTGTAATCAGGAAGAAAAGCCCGAAAGGCTCTGACGAGCCAAGCTACGTTGCCTGCTAATTGAGTTACATGCCAGAGCCATGTAAAAGGAAAAGTTTTTTTCCTTTTACATGGCTCTGGTGATCCCAGCTGCTAATTTTTGCCTGCCCCCCTCCAACTTGCTTACCTTAGCTGCTAGTTGCAATGCTTACCTTGCTTCGCTTGCCTGCAATCCATTGCATCAGCAAGCAACTAAATCTCCCTGCCTGCAATCAAGCAGGCAGAGAATTGTGGACTTCAACTCCCAGAATTCCTCAGCCAGCAAAGCAAAGCTGGCTGAGAAATTCTGGGAGTTGAAGTCTACAAGTCTTAAAGTTGCCAAGGTTGGAGACCCCTGTTCTATTATGGTAAGGTTTTTTTCCCCTTTGGGAGCTTTAAAAAAATAGGTAATTGAGGTTTATTTTCATTGTCCTTTTTTAGACCTAGCCATTTAAAGTTTAGGAAGTTTTAAATTTAGCTTTCATATAAAAATTAAAATAAAATAAAATAAAATAATATTTGTGCAGCTTTCTGAGATTTAGTGTGTTTCTGTAGTGTTTCACTCTAACTACACAAACACACAAAATCTCACAAAACTGTATGTGGAATTTTGTGTGTGTAAAGTGTGAAAGTTGTTTTTTGGGCTTTTTGTGGCTGTGTGAGGTTCCTGCTTGTTGCAGGAGCCATTTTGGGTCTAGCACAGCTGCTTTTACATTGTGGGTGAGCCAGTTGATGTTTTTTAATTTTTATTTGGTGTGCATTGGAAGAGGGGTAGTCTTATACAGCAAATATAGCCCAAACCCTATATTTTAACAGGAAAAGTCAGGGGTTGTCTTATACACCAGAAAATATGGTAGTTCTTTCTTTAAAATAATGCTTCTTGAGTCTTGATTCAGAAATTTCCCCACTTCTTCTGTAAGAAAAATGTTTTCTGTAAAATTGGGAAGAACTGGTCAGTAGGGTAGATAATATTAGTTGGACAATTTGTACTTCTTCAAAAATTTAAGCAATTGCTTATATATTTTCTTTTAACAGTGAGAAAAAAATGGTAGAAATTAACTTTCTGTGTGTCCATAAAAAACTACGATCAAAGCGAGTAGCACCAGTCCTGATCCGTGAAATAACCAGAAGAGTAAACTTGGAAGGAATTTTTCAGGCTGTTTACACTGCAGGAGTTGTCCTTCCCAAACCTGTAGCAACTTGCAGGTAAGCAAAGATGTTGTTTTTTGAGAATTTACATAATTTTTGTTATAAACAAGTATCCAAAACTCAACTTTTAAGTTGAATGATCAGTTTAACTTCAGATTGGAAGGATCTTATGCATTAAGGAAGTATTTCATATTACAGTACTGGCAGTGATGAAATGAGAGTTAGCCTTTCTGCTGTTCTAGAATATGTATGAGCTCCAGTTGTGAAACTCATGGCAGTTGTGAACATCTGCAGTTTCCATGTCAGTATCACAAGATGGAAATACAAAAAAAGTGGAAGTTGAGGTATGGTTCCTTATCTCCTCACCTTGTTTCCTTTGAATATTACAAAACTTGTGGTTGATCTTTCATAGCTAGATTCCGATTGCCTTACTTGCATTGTTTTAAAGATTTAATCCACTTGAAGTTTTATTTCAGTGTTGGTTTTATTAGATAGTTTATGAGACCTAGCCTGAACACAAAGTCTAATAAACAAAACCA
This sequence comes from Coluber constrictor foxii, assembly GCA_038048745.1. Classification (NCBI taxonomy): domain Eukaryota; kingdom Metazoa; phylum Chordata; class Lepidosauria; order Squamata; family Colubridae; genus Coluber; species Coluber constrictor. The sequence continues at coordinate 147,662,686 of CM075961.1, forward strand.
AAAGCACAGTGAATAGATAAAAATGATTTCTAGTCAATGAATGCACAGTCTGTAAATATAAATTCTTTTGAGATTCCTAATGTATTTCAATTTAAGCAGCCTAATAAAGTTATAAAGTTGATCCCCCCTGTTTATTTCAATGAATATAATGCAAGTATCCATGTAGGCTACAGTTTTTGCATCTATTCCATTTTCTAAGCAGAATGTTTTTTTTCTTCCTCTCTCCCTTTGGCTTACTAATTCACAAATATAATAGTCTCAAGCTCTCTTGAATATACAGTCGTCCTCAATTTACAACCAAAATTAAACTCAATTTTTTTGTTTCTAAGTGAGACAATTGTTAAGTGAGTTTTGCCCCATTTTACAATACTTCTTGCCACAGTTGTTAAGTGAATGGCTGCAGTTGGTTAAGTTTGTAACAGGGTTGATAAGTGAATCTGGCGTCCCCATTGACTTGGCTTGTCAGAAGTGTTTGCATGATCCCGTTTTAAATATGAGTCAGTTGCCAAGCGTCCTAATTTTGATCACATGATTGTGGGGATGGCTGCAACAGTCAGAGGTCTGAAAAGCAGTCATACCCATTTAGGAGAACGCATTTGCACTTATGACCATGTGATTTGTTCAACTGGGGTGAATCAGGTCCAGGTGTGACATTATGACTTAAAATTGTTGAGGACTACCTGTAAATATTTTTTATGTGTAAGGACAGAGCTGAAATGCAATGATGATTCTAAGCTTTACCCATTCAGTGGCCCTCCAGCTGTTTTGGGATAGGAACTTCCATAATATGCAGTGACTTTGAGAGATGGTCTCAGTACATTTGGAAAACATCAAATTAGGTGAAGCAGATATGCAGCTACATAGTAAGCATTAATCTTAACAAATTCTTATTTTGGAGCAGACATGGATAAAATCACACTCTGAAATAATATGTTGAACTGAGTACCCTGGAAGATCTGAATTGGAAATATATAAGCTATAGGAAATAATCTAAGCTAATGTCAGTTTTTTGGCGGAGTAAGCATAAAATTAGTACGGAACATTTTATTATTATTTGATGCAACAACAATAAAGAACGTTCATAACAAACATTCTTAATTTCAAATCTAAAACCTCAGCTATTTCCCAGACTAATATTGTCCCTTACATTGGCTACAGAAATGTGTAAAATTAATTTGTTGAAAAGAATGCAAATACACTAATTTTTCCAGATACTGGCATCGGTCGCTGAACCCCAGAAAATTGGTAGAAGTGAAATTTTCTCACTTGAGCAGAAATATGACATTACAGAGAACAATGAAGCTCTACAGACTTCCTGATGTAAGCAATGCGTCCACCCAGAGGACCCTCATTCTCACATCAAAATAGCCTTCTGTCCCTTCCAAGGCAAGCTTTTCATTTGGGGGAGGCAGTACTATACAAAAGGGATACAATGGTTGTTGGGCGGAACCTCCAAAGAATAGACTGTCCTGGAAAAAGGAGTTGCATATGTAGGCACACCTGGCATCAGAAGACATTTTATGTAAAGGTGGGAATGGTTGGAGAAAAAATACTATTTTCTTGAATATATGATACTTTATGTCCTTATTTGAATATGCTCATTATTTTTTGAGCTCTTGAGGAAAAGGCACATTATAAGGAGAAGATCTTGAGAAGTCACATTATAACAATCTCTCTGGTACCCATGGAAAGCACTTAGTATTAATGGTGAATTCTAAGGCAACAAAGCATGATATAGTTGAATTCTTTTAGTTCAGAGGAATTCCTTTGATAAACATGCAGAGAGAGAGAGAAGTTTATAATTGATTGTGCTCTTTAATATTTAATAATTGTTGAGAAGAATGAGAGGAAGTGTGCAAACCTCTGCTTTTGACCAGTTGAGTATGTATACTAAGCTTCCAGAAATGCTGAGTGAGAAAAGTTTGGAATTGTAGTCCCAATGCCTCTCAGTTGTTGCTGCTGGCTGAATACTTTCCTGTTGATGACAGTCTACATGGGGTATTAGCTCTTTGAATTTCTGTCTTCTTTCATTATAATAAGGCCACAAAAACCTCAGGCTTGAGACCTATGGAAAGAAAAGATATCAAAGCAGTGCAAGAGTTGGTTAACAGTTACTTGAAGCAGTTCAATCTTGCTCCTGTTATGGACGAAGAAGAAGTGGCTCACTGGTTCCTGCCTAAGGATCATATTATTGACACCTTTGTGGTAGAGGTGAGAGAGAGGCCCCTCCCAGCTTCCTTTTCCTACCAAAATTCCTCCCATATAGAAACCTTTCCTCGGCTGTTTTCTTTCTAATGAGGTTTCTGTGCTTGATCGGAGGGCTAATACATATATAAACTAATTTGGGCCAAAATCTGTAATTTCTCAAAAGGGTTCTTTCCCCATAACTAGAGGCTTAATCTATTTTTCTCCCTCTTGCAAATGTTCCTGAGGCTATTTTTATTGTTGGGGGAGAGGGTGAGAATGGAAGTTGGAGATTTCCAACTTTTTGTAGGAGACTGTTGTTTTTAGTTACACACCTTCTTTTCATTCTGATGTTCATAATCTCTTCACACTGGAATAGGAGAATGCAGAAAACAAATAATTGTCACTGAAGAAATAGAGCATTAGTTGGAACATCAGAGGGATATCCCAGGTTCAGAAAGATCTGAGTTGAAGTGTTCAACTAAAACTGGATAGACTCGGGTTCCTTGCTCTGCCACACTATTTTACATTGCATTATCACAGCCTGTAATTTTGCAAATCAGCTGGGTGAATTAAGAGTTATAATACTGTAGAGTCCTTTGCTTGCATTCTTTCATGCTTTTTTCTTTCTTTTCCAGAATTCAAATGGTGTTTTAACTGACTTTCTGAGTTTCTATACATTACCTTCAACAGTCATGCACCACCCTGCTCATAAAAGCCTCAAAGCAGCCTATTCCTTCTATAATGTTCACACAGAAACCCCTCTCTTGGATCTAATGAATGATGCACTCATTATAGCAAAGATGGTAGGTAATGCAATAGTTCCTTTATTTTCATTTGTTTGGTTTTTTTTTTTTTACAGAGGAGTAAAGTTGGCTTAAAGCCTCACTGATTTACTTGCTTCAGCAAGAGCAGTACAACCTCTAAGCAAGTTGTGATAATGTTTTCTTTGCCCCTTGGAACTTTTTGTTTCAGCCTAGTCCTCGATAGGAAAGTGTTAAGAGGCACAGCCTCTGCTTATTCAAAATCCCTGTGCTTGCCTTACAGCCCCAGATGACTTTGGGGTTGCACGTGGCTTTTCCAAATCAAAGCTTTATATCTGGGCTACTTCGGTTACAAGAAATGAAAAGTAATAGTCAGATATGACTTCTATGACCTACTGTAGGAACGTAGCGGAGAAAAAGGTTTGTCTGTGTTGTATATGCATTGTGATCATTACATAAGGTTACTAATGCTGTTAAGATTTTCAGGTTCTAAGTTGTAAACGTACAGAGTCCTGTGTTGGTTTGGTTGGCATTTCTGAGCTTTAGTGTGTATGCTGTTGCAATCTATATGTTCCTGGATTGTGTTGATGTTCAGTGTGTTGAGTAAACTCATTGCTAAAAATATAAAATATTGCTGATTTATTGAGTTTATTGTTTGGAAGATACAGTAGCATTAGTATAATGTTTGGGATGTTCTTGGTTTTTTATTGTAGTTAACATTACTCATGCAGCTGCTTTAGCTTCTTTTTCTTTGAAAATTACACCTTCTACAAACAGCACAAATGTCCAGCCAAAGAAAAGCATGTTCAATTGTCTGCTTTCATTCCTTGCTATAGGGTGTGAGGGGAATATCTTTTCCTTTTTTCAAAAGCCATCCTCATTTCATTTTTCATAGGTTAGAAGAATCAGCACCACACTTAATAGAAATGGCAATAGTATTTAGACTTTATATACTGCTTCTCAGTGCTTTACAGTCCTCCCTAAGCGGTTTACAGAGTCAACATATTGCCAGGGGTGGGTTCTACTTACTTTTACTACTGGTTCGTAACAGGATTGCTCGCTTTGCTTACGCACACGCCTTGCTCCTGCGCATGCACCTTGCTTCTGTGCATGCACAGATCGCTTCCGATGACATCAGGGTCAGTGGGCAGAGTCTCCCGCCAGTTTTATTACCAGTTCAATAGAACCGATCTGAACCGGGGGCAACCCACCACTGCATATTGCCCCCAACAATCTGGGTCCTCATTTTACCGACCTCAGAAGCATGAAAGGCTGAGTTGACCTTGAACCTGGTGAGATTCGAACTGCTAAATTGCAGGCAGCTGGCAATCAGCAGAAGTAGCCTGCAATACTGCATTCTAACCATTGTGCCATCACAGTTCTTATAGCCCTTAGATTCACATATACTGCCCCATAGTGCTTTACACGAGTGGTTTACAAAGGTTAGCATATTTTCCCCAACAATCTGAGTCCTCATTTTATAAACCTCGGAAGGATGGAAGGATAGCTGAGTCAACCTTGAGTTGGTCAAGACCGAACTCCTGGCTATGGACAGAGTTAATCTGCAATGCTGCATTCTAACACTGTAGTTTGTGGTTAAAAAACACACACTAGAGTATTCAAAATCTTTTGTTCCTTATGTATACAGTTAAAAGTAAAATTGGGTATAATGTCCCTTCCAGTTGTATCTTTTTATCCATGTTAAGGTAGTATCTTATTGTAACTAGAATTCTAGGAGGAAGGACAAAGCTATGGTGTATTCAAAGCAATTTGAACTGTAATTAATTGTAGAAGTACATGCCTGTCATACAGAATGCTTGATAGATTACAGAGTTTTCTTTCTAAATAAAATCTTTTACCAACCCTTATATAAACCCAATTAGAAAATCAATTTGTAATATCTTTATGTTGCCAGAAAGGATTCGATGTGTTTAATGCACTGGACTTGATGGAAAACAAAACATTCCTGGAAAAACTGAAATTTGGTATTGGTGATGGCAATCTGCAGTATTATTTGTATAACTGGAGATGTCCTGGCATGGATTCTGAAAAGGTAACATATTTATACCAGAGATTTTGATTTTCCTTTCTATGCTTCTGGAGATAACAATAGTAACCAATACTTTCAGAAGATAAAGGGGTCAAAAAGGCTGACATACAGTATTTCTAGATTCTCTATAGATTCTTCATTTGTGTAATGATATAAAATATACTGAGTAGCTCTTCCAATAGCAGTGTTTCTATGTGCCTGCCTGCCTTCCCTCTATATTTGGGATTTCCCACAGTGCCTGTGAATAATAGTGTATTAGTAAAGTCTTAATGGACTCTGCATCATTGGAAAATTAGCATGCTTGAGAACATTACCTTCATTTTCAAGAATACCCCTGGCCTCCTAGGTACCGAATGGAACAACTTGCCATAGGCAACACACTGTGGTCAACCAGTCATGGGACAACTCACTACAGGACAATTCAGCAAATACAAAAGTAAATTAATTTCAATGGAACCATGGCTGATAATAAAGTCAATCCAGAAATATAAGAATTACAATAATTTTGATGAAAAAGTGGTCGTTAAGAATAAATGTAACTGAATGAACCGATCATTACAGAATTGAACTGTCCTGCAGTGAGTTGGCCACAGCAAGTTGGCTGCAACAAGTTGCCCTGCCCCCCCCAAATAGGCATAGGTTCATTGCACATAGCTTCCCAAAATTCCCCACCTGGAGTTGGAAGTGAGAATTGAGGGATAGACAGAAAATGTGGTGATTTTATAATTGCCCATACTTGTAATAGCCACCGTTTAGCCAACTGACAGGATTCTTCTCCCTGTGGCAATACTTCCTTGTTAGAATGCTTATAGTGCTCCCAAGTGCCACACTATACTCTAAGCATGAAGGACTTTGGTTTTATCTGCAGTAATGTCCATGTATCATTTTTCTAGGTTGGTCTTGTATTACAATAAGGTGAAAGGACACTTATATTTATAATTCTTGGAAGTCATCATCTGGGCTGTTGGATGCTCTTGGATCCGTGCAGTTCAAGAGGAGCCAAAGCACAATGCCTGATGAACTTAAATCTATCAGTCAAACCTTGCGGGAGGGAGGGCTACAAGAAGAAGTGAAGATTTCTGAACTCAACTAGCCCTTCAACTCTGAATAGGAACAAAAATGCTTATGAACCTTTTACTGTTTGTCAATTAAAAAGAAATAAAGCACATTTGTTTAATTTTAAATGCTTAGTTCACATCTTGATGCAAAGGGTACTTTTCTCTGTTTCCCTGCATAAAAATAAAAAAAGACTTTTTGTACAACAATGAAGTTGCAGTGGTGGAATAGAGTACAAATACTTTACTGTAATGTGACTGAACTGCTGCATTTCTATTTATTAAGTAGTGGTGTATGTTTATCAATGTAACGAAATGAAGGAGCCAATTTTGAGTATTTCTGCTTATTTTCATGACGTGGATGTCATCATCGTCAAGAGAAAAGCTTTGGGAATATGACTGGCAGGAAAACATGCAGATTTGGGATATTTTTTGTAATGTGGAGTGGAACAGACATGCTGGTTGGAGTAGTACATGTTTCTCCATAAACGATGCTGCCAAATCAATAAAAATACAAATTTGTAATTTGATCTTCAATAGATCAGAAACTTGATTATAGTACAGCACTGCTGAATGCACATGTTATCCTCCCTGAGTTATGGTATTCTTTTCATCTTACAGTTCCAAAAAAGAAAATTTTACACTGTTTTTAATGGTACAGTAACAGCAGCCAGTACATGAAACTGAGAATATATTAGTACTGTTATGAAGATGTGTTAAGATGAATGTGTTTTAAGGCTTTTGCAGAATTGCACATATTCCTTTTGTCTACTTGTTTTTTTAAGAAAACATTTTAAACTGAAAAATATGTTTGTATAAATAAGTAAATTTGTTGCTAGTTGTAGCAATATAATTCTGGTTTGGGGGAAGAGGTGGTTTCATAGTACATATTTGTATATGTCCTTGCAAACACATTTTTGTTGGCAGAAATATGTGCCAAAATGTCTTGGTTCATATCTTATGGTAAATCTTAATATGGCTTAATGTGTCATGCGAATACAACCTACCATAATTTCCTTAACAATCAATAGTTTAGCAAAATGCATGAACCAGGTCAAGATATCTGTTTCTCTTTGGATTAATAGAGTTCAGTTTAGAATATGGTAAAGTGCTGCATATGCAACCACATTTTCAACAACCGTTTATATATAGATTTGTCAAACTGTTTTCACACATCACAGTAAGCCATTGTTTGTTAGAAAACTATAGTTAGTTTATAGACAACAAAATATTCTTTTGGCCAATTTTTGAGGCATTTTTGTTTCCTTTGTTTATTTTAAGCTCAGTTATTTTCTCTTCTCCAACTGGCATTTTCCCAATGCATCGGACTACAACTTCTAGAATCTTCCCGTAAATAAAAACAGCATCCTCATTTGAACATAGTAGCAAGCCATAATATCATTTGTTTGGTTTTTGTGATATGTCAACCCCCATAGGATTGCTTGACATGCTATGGGAACTGGCTATCTAAATTTTGATATTTCTTGAATAATTCTTGTTTTTCCACATTTCAAAATAGTATCTTGATCCCATCACATTTTTGAGAGGTGGGGAGGGGGAGTTCTAGATATTTAATAGTGACCTGTTATCTTTTCAAGGTAGATTCATCAAGTACAAAGTTGCTGGAGAAAAAGTGTTATCAAGATTTGATCCTAATTTGTTATTAGCCTTGGTAGACAGTATAACAAGCAGTTTAACCAAATACTGAAACCATATTTGTACATTTCTAAATGTGGAAATTTTCAAAGAGATTCCAATAGCCTAGCTTAGAATGAACATGAAATCATGTGTTTTTGTTGCTCCTAAATCAAAAACTGCTAATTTGGTTGCTAAATCTCAAGCGTGTACTCTTTTCCTATTGTTAGATAGTTAATGAGGGAAGAGACTCTTGAACATGTTTTCCCAAAAGCTGGTGTTGCATACAAACCAGGAATTAAAATTTGAAATGTTGCCAGAAACTCCCAATAGCACTAATCCTGGATTTTGCATTAGTAGTTACAAAATCTGTGCTTAAAAGTAATTTACACTTTGTTAACAGACACAGTTCTATACTTCCTATCCTGTTTCTCCCTCAAATGTTTCTGTTTCTACAACCCGTCCTATAGCAATTTAATGAAGTAAGTTTATTCTGAACAATTATTTTAATTATACAACCAGGACCAATTTTAGTGCTTGGATTTAATAACGTATTTATCTGAATATGACAATACTGTGTCCTCCTCTTAGAAATCTGCTTTTCTGGACCAGTTCACCTCACAAGCTATTAATCCAAAAGCCCGAAGTCTCAAATGCCTGTCTATCTTCGTGCAGGGAACTGATCTGATAAGCTAAAGAAAGTAATTTGTATTATTAAAAGCAAAATGTATCTATGCTCAGTTCTGCATGTCCTACTCGATGAGAATCACAACTGTTTTAAGAAAAAATATTAAACAGAAAAAAATCTGTGCTCAAATGTGCAGCTGTTTTCAGTTACAGCCTCTTAACAGTTCTTGAATTTTATTGGCACCAATGAATGTTTCAATAAATGTATCACTTTCATACTATTTTGTTTTGAATAATTATGTTTAACCTAAAACATTTGTTACTTCAAAAACCAAGGTATTCTGTTTAAAATGATACAACCCCTACAGACTGGGGAAGATGGAATTGTAACCCAAAATATCTGGAAAGCACCAGATTAGGAAAAGTCCTCCTAATTATCTGTAGAAGGTGCCATGAACTGAGTACAACTTTTACCCCCCCCCCCCCCAAAATCGGGTACAATGGCCAGCTTTTCCATCTTATCTATTTAAAGTTCATCCATCTATTTAAAGTTACCAACATCACTAGAAACAAATTTTATATATACCTGTACACACTTGTAGAATACATACATATTTCCATGCTGTATCTACCTACAGAAGCCACATTCCAAAAAAGTTATACCCAGGATAAATAAGTTATATTTATTGAATTCATAATTCCTAATAAAAATCACGTTAGAACAACAGGCTATTTATACAGTGAACTAATTTTTCTGTGGGCATATATGAACACATTTCCCCTGGCTATTCACTGGCTAGAAATTAGTTGAGGGAAGGCAGAAGAAAAAGAAAAAAAATGAAGAAAAAAATAAGGAAATAAGGAAGAAATAAGGAAACTATTTTTAAAGCATTAAATATATTAAGCAGCCCCTCCTAGATGGATATACATTTTTTAAAAAATTCAGATAGCTAGTTTCAGTTCCAATTCAAAACTAATTTGGAAAAAATGTTTTCAGTGATATGACATTATTATACATCATAGTTTAGGCAAATGGAAATGCAAAGTAGAAATCAACATTACTTTGAAATACGTTTTTTAGTTTTGGGAAGCTTGTGGCATTTTTTTGGATTGGGAACAACATTTTTAACTTTAAGCGTCTGAAGAGCTACGGTAGGGGAAGCGAGTAGGCTGTTATCTGCTAGTTTCCACTTGTGACTGAGAGAACTGCCTTCTGGGGTAGACTCAGTGAATTCGGTAGCTGAAGCCATCATAACATCAGTATCACTTATTAAAAGTGGTTCAGTTCCATGCTGCATCCATGGCAGATCTAAACTAGGAATTCGTGGAATAATTACTTCAAGTACCTTTGCAAACACATCAGCAGTTCTTTTAAACCCCAAAGCCAGCACAGATGTTAATCCAAGCACTGGGGCTAATGTTTCGCTGAGACGTGGAACTTGCCCAGCTGGAATAGCTCGACTTGCACTGAGTGGAATCAGATGAGATGTTAGCAAGGCAGGTTTGGCAGATTTGCATACCAGTACAAGAGACAATTCGTTTTTTTCTAAAGCTCTAGTTACTTCATTGATCCCAATAGCAAGCTGGTTCCTGATTTGCACATCGGACCACCCATGTGCTTTTGGGTCATCGCCCTCTTTGTCCTCATTAACTTTGCTCGGAAGATTGCAACATTCTTCCTTCTTTCGCTTTTTGCTGGAAGTGGGTTTCATTCTCTTCCGATCCTCTATCTTTTTAAACCCAATCTGCTTAATGACTTCTTCCAAGGCCTGCAAGACAAAATGCATATCCTCTCCTGGCAGCGTACACCATTGTGGAATATACGGGTTGTTCAAAGATGTTTTCACAATTTGTTTGGATTTACGAGCCGATCCTTTTCCCCGCAAAACAGACATTTTGGTGTTCTTACACTTTGGAACTCAATCTGAAATGAACACAAGAAAAAAGGTTTTAAGTATTTTGCTTAACATGTAGCATTAATTAAAAATAATAAAATGTCTCATTTGCTTTTCTTATATTGACTTCATTCTATGCTATTAAAAGAATCTGAAGCTGTAATTTTACAGCTGAAAAATATTTATCCCCGTGGTAGTGGAAAAAAGTTACACCCAAGTAGCTACAATACTGTTAATGATTTGCCTACAATAATAATACAAAATCCAGCGTTTAATCAATCAATGTAATATTTTCACTTGGGGCACAAGTAACTATTCTGAATTCCTTATGCAAAAACTTATCTCTCCTGAAAAGTTTGAGAGATGGAAGGAAAAAGATGAGGCAGATAGGTGTATTTGGTAACATCGGCAATGGGAGCACTGTTGGAAACACTGAAGGACTAGGCTGGAAATAGATCATGCTGGATGTGATCTATACAAACTTGATGACAAATCAATTGATCAAGAGAAAATCCCAGCAGGGACTGGAAGAGCTGGAGTATCAATAAAGCCTTTGAACCAATAGATTCCCAAACTCTTTTGTGCTTACAATATGGGGAAAAAACTAGACTGTCTCAGAAATGGAAGGGTTTTTTCTCTCCCATTGATGTTAATTGTAGAAAAAAGTAAATAAAGGTAAAATACATGAGACAAAAATGTTTATCTACTAGGCTTGTACAAACCAACAGGGTTTAAGAAGTGCCAACTTGTCTGCCAAATATTGTCATATCCTTCCCCTATTGCAAGATAATTCATGCTATTACTTGCCAGCAACCGATGTATGCATGTGTTCCAACCACATACACTGTACACCTAAAAGAATGATAAATAATGGGAAAAAAGAACTATGAAGAATTCCTGAACATCCATCCCTTCTTGGTCACAAAAGGGTTGTGTCTTCATAATACTTGCATCCATAACCTGATGGTTTAGGTTCTAACAATATTAACTATTCAAATGGCCTGGATTTATACACTAAGCTAAAATACTCTTGGCGAAGTTGTTATCATCCCTTGAAAAATATATAAGGTTGGGAAAGGTGAAACGAACATGAAGCCCATTAGAGAAATGAAGGGTGACCTACTGGAAGACGTAAAAGCATGTGTTGGAGCTGGTTCATGAAAGTCAATTTTAAATTTTGTAGAAACTGCTCAGCCCGTTGTCAGCAGAGCTGAGCCACAATGCCCAGCATGCCAATCAGCTGTTCAGAGGCTAGCAGCACAGAGAAATGGCCTGGAACTGGCAGAGCTGGCTGCAAAACATCTACAACCTAAAGAACCAAGTTGAAAACTGATCATCCTGGAGAAGGTTTATCTATGCGGTTCCAGGAGCTGATACCAATTAGAAGACCTATCATCAAGTTTCTTATCCAATATGTCATGCAAAATAGCCCATTTTTAGTTTTCTGTTATAAAGAGCATTGAGATTAACCTTTGGAGACCTCATGGACACAATCATGCTTCCTTGGCAAAAATATGGAAACAACTTCTTTGATGTTTTTACCATTCCCAGATTCCACCAGCACCAGCCCCCAATAAAGGTCCCGTTCTATTTTCAAAATATTGGGGCACCTTTCTCTGCTAAACGCCGCAAACCGCTGACAGGCAGTAAAACGGTGACGTAGAACCCCAGCACAATAAAGCAAACAGCAACTTCAGGTTGTGCCCAGAAACGCAGCTTTCGAAACCAGCCACTGATACAAATTAAAAGAAAGAAACTCTCCTTAAAGCTGCAATAGTAGACATAACTTAATAGAGAAGGAAAAGATAACCGCCCAGTAAAGTTTTTTTGCCCCTTTCCTTAAAGAAGAGCTTATTGCATGGAGCACTTCCGTCCGATTTAAACGGAATTCTGGGTTCGTTATCAATGAAGCAGCTAAAAGGCAACGCTACTTACACGTGCGCCTTCATTCACTTGGCTAACCAGCAACTTCACGTGTCTCCAACCCACCGGGAGGTGCAAGCCACCCGCTTCCCCTCCAAATTCCAGCGGCGCGATTAATTTCTCCCTGCACCGATGGAAGCGCAGCGACGCTCACGCAGAAGCAACGATCGGTGGCAAGAGCATCTTTCCCACGCCGTGTTCAGCAGAGCAGGAAGCGGAAGCGGCCGGCTGCGCGTCAAGCTTAGGCTCAGGCCCGCCTCGCTAGTGCCTCTTCGCGTGTAGGCGGACTCTGAACGGAAAGGAAAGGCGCGCAAGCGATCAACTCCAGATTGCTGTCAACAGCTCCTTCCTTTCTGCATTCACGCCTCTCCTGAGTGCCCCCCAATGGCCATAACCCTTAGAAATGCCTGAACTACAACGAGGGTGGAAAAGCCGGAACAAGAGTTCCTGGAACGGGCTCTTTTAAATAAAAATCATGCCGCTAATAGTGCAAAAAAACAAAAGAACACCACAGGACACATCCCAAAGTAAAAGCAATAAATAAGAAGCCACAGAGAAATTATAACTCTTACAAGATTCGATTAGCCCTTAACACTTCCAAATGTATCCAGAGCAATAGAATAATTGCAAACATCAACACCTTTCTCCTTGCCAGCCCAAAGTGACATTCACCAAGCAGGACTAGTTATTCAATTAAGATTAAACTGCCGTTAAGAACCCAGACTGGTCTAGTTTACTAGTATATTAAGGCAGGACGTAAAATGAAATTGGATATAAGAGTGAAATAATATGGGGTCAGCCTGCATGATCTCTGAAGGCCCCTTTTGACTTGAGAAAGTTGGAGTTCAAAAAGTGAAACCGCAGAAGTAACAAACCATTCTACCGTTGCTAGGTTCAAAAAGTCAAATTGCAAGTATTAGCTAACTTCCTGGTACTATGTTAAAATGCAGAACTAACCCACATGGAGCTTCCTGCCTAAAAGCGATAGGGGAGGGGGACAAGCTAAAGAGGCTGATCTAAGATTCTTCCTGTTTTTGTTAGTATTTAGCTACCTATCTTAAACAGAATCCTTGTTCAGATGTTAGATTTGTATTATGCTATCTGAACCTTTTGACCAAAATAAAGCTTTTTCTGATTTCAAAATTCATCTCTTTATTTTTCTACGATAATATCATCTGGCGGGGACCAGGAAGAGCATTTTTTCTGCTATGCTTGCTCACTCTGTGGAACCCCATCCCCCCCAGACCTTGGATTGGCCCTGCTAACTTCTTTAGGAAGGCCCTGAAAACATGGCTCTACCACCATGCCTGGGGGGGTCTGGCAATGGTGGGGATTTCTTACAATGATTTTCTTACAATCGGTATCTTGAGCAGTTGCAGGATGAATTCTGCTGCTGATCATGATTTTTTTTAAAATTATGAATACTTTTTATATTTTTGTTCATTGATTTTTCATTTGTTTTTATTGGATTATTTTTATCTGTTGTGAACTGTCTTAGAGTTGCTTAGATGAGATGGGTGGTTTGAACAAATTGAAAAAAATCCAGGAGATTAATTTAATATGATTCCAGATTTCACACAAAAACATGTCACACATCAATTCTGAATAAAAATTCACAAATCTAGTCAACATTTTGAAATGGAAATGAATGGTGAATTAGGCTAGAAGTTGGTGTCAGTATTTTATTTTTGCATCTATGACTAGCAAAAGATTGGGTTAGGTGGAAATTCTGCATTCTATGCAGCAATTGAAAGTATTATTTGGTAGAAAAATGATTTAGATCTTCAAGCATCAATCCTTTTCAGATTTCAATAATACAATATTTGATAAATTTTGCTGATCATGAAATTGGCATTCCAAGCACTTTTCCCCAATAAGGAAAGAAGCAAATAGTAGAATTAGATTCATCGTAAATTATCTTATTTTGCCAAGGCCTTCTAAACTGCATTACCCATTGGTTGGTTAGCTTGGCCTCAGCTGGTTCCTTTTTGGTTCTTATGTGTCATTAATTTATTAATTAAGTGTTTTAATACTGTGTGTGACCAGCCATATGCTAAATAAATAAAATTAATTTAATATTGTCTTTTAGTGACTGACCTTTTCCAGGATGATCTGTTTCCAACCTAGTTCTTCAGGTATCCCAATAGTGGACCATCAATGCTACAAGCAAGTCCATCCACTTTGCTACTGATCAATCCCTTTTCTCTTTCCTTCCACCTTTCTTAGTATTATAGAGAGTTGTATCTTTTCAAAATGACTCCAGAATACAATTTGCATCTGCCCAATTGCCCCTTGGATGAAAATCTCTAGATAGACCGTAAAAACATCAGTATCTTGCTTCTTCAAAGTTCAACATTCACATGCTACACATTCACATATCACAGAGAAAACTGTTGCTTGAGTTATTCTAAGAACAAACATATTCCAACATCTGAATATCATTTCCAAGTATTTTATTATTACACAATCATGTGTTAGTCTGCAGTCTATTTCTTTTTTTTTTTATTGAAAAAGTTTTACATTACATTTTATAATATGAAACCCCCCCCTTCCCCCTCCCTATCCCCCCCCACCCTATCCCTTCTATCCCTCCCCCCTCCCTTGACTTCCGCTATTTGTCAAACATTAATCTTAACATATTCAACATTCTTTAAAGGCGAGATCCCTTTAAATAAGAAGTTCAGCATTAACACTTCACTAGCATTACACATATTTAAAAATCTAAAAAATATAGATTAATTAGATTAAAACAATTTAGTTAATTAAGCTTCTTCAAAAATAGATATACTAACTTTTAGTAACCTACTTAATATCAAAAAACAAAAATAGACAATTTTTAACACATTCTTAAACATCTTAAGTTAAGCTTAATACATTCTCTTTAAGTTTAATCTATACCTCAATTATATAATAATGATAATTAACCATATAACTAACCTTAAATCTTAAACTATACATCAATTATAGATTCTTCAGTTTAATAATAATAATAAACCATATAACTATTCATACATTTACTTAAGTACATTCTAATTCTAATTCAACTGAGCATTAATTGAAATTTCTTGCTTTGGTATTTCCCTTTCATATAATCAACCCATTTCCTCCATTCCTTAACAAAAGCTTCATGGGTCCTTTCTTTTAAGTATGCAGAAATTTTTGCCATCTCTGCCAAATTAGACATCTTCAGTATCCATTCCTCTATGGTAGGCACTTGGTCTTTCTTCCAGTATTGGCCTATCAGTAATCTAGCTGCAGAAATCATATACAATATTAATCTAGTATCGCTTGCTGAAAAACCCTTGATTATTCCCAACAGAAAAAACTGAGGAGAGAACTCTAACTTCTTCTTCAAAATATTCTGCATCACCCACCAAAGTTTAATCCAAAATGGTTTCAACTTCCTGCATGTCCACCAAATATGAAAATATGTTGCATCCAAACAATCACACCTCCAACATTTAGGCTGAACATTTGGATACATACGTGATAATTTTTTGGGATCTAGATGCCATCTGTAAAACATTTTATAAAAATTTTCCCTTAGGTTCTGTGCTTGCGTAAATTTAACATTCTGGACCCAAATCTTTTCCCATGTTTCTAACATTACTGGTTGATCAAAATTCTGTGCCCATTTAATCATACAATCTTTAACTAACTCCCCTTCTGAATCTCTCTCCAACAATAAGTTGTACAATCGCTTAATATGCATCGGTCCTTTACGTTTTATCTGAGTCACCAAATCCTCTTCATGTAGCATTAGTCCAATTTTCTGATCTTCTCTCCATCTCGCTTGTAGTTGAAAATACTGCAACCAAGTTAGATTAACTCCATCTTCCAACAGAGTATTCCAAGACTTCAAACTCCAACTGCCCCCATCAGTAAAAAGTATCTCTTTGTACAACAACCCCCCGAGTGACTTTATTTTTGGCAAAATATGCCCAAGATCCAACCACAAAGGTATTTTGTAATCCAATTGGAACTGGTGCTTCTTCCAGACTCTCAGCAAGGCGTGTCTTAAAGTATGCCTGTTAAATACACTGTCTCTCTTATCTTCATAAAATAAATATGCATGCCATCCAAATTGCAAATCATAGCCTTCTATATTCAAAATCTCTCTTTTGGTTGTTCCAATCCAATCTCCAACTTGTATCAATACTGCTGCTTCATAATATAAACGCAAATTTGGAACTTTAAGGCCACCACGTTCACGTGCATCTTGCATGATCTTAAATTTAACTCTTGGTTTTTTCCCGCTCCAAATAAATTTATTTAAGCCTGCTTGCCAGTCCGTCAAATATTTGTCATTTTTAAGCACCGGAATCATTTGAAACAGAAACAAAAATCTAGGTAGAACGTTCATTTTAACAGCTGCTATTCTACCAAGCAGAGAAAGTTGCAGTTTTTTCCATGTGTCAAGATCTTTTTGAATCTTATACCAAAGTTCTTCATAGTTATTTTGAAAAAGTTTTTTATTGGATGCTGCAACTTGAACCCCTAGATATTTCACCTTTGTAGCTATTTCAAAGCCTGCCACCCTTTCCAGCTCTTTCCTTTGTGGTTCCAACATATTTTTGACTATCATCTTAGTCTTTTTCTGGTTCAGGCTAAAACCTGAGACCAGACCATATTCCTCTATAATGTTTTTCATCTGTATAATAGATTCCAATGGTCGTGTTAGGGTAACAATCAGATCATCTGCAAATGCCTTTGTTCTGTAATCTATTTGCCCTACAACTATACCACTCATTTTGTCCGAGTCCCGTAGAGCATTTAACAGCACTTCTAGCGTCAAAATAAACAACAGTGGAGATAATGGACAGCCTTGTCTTGTCCCTTTCTGTATATTAAAATTAGTAGTCAAGCTGCCATTAATAATAATTTGTGCTGTCTGTTCTTGATAAATTGCCGAAATTGCTTTTATAAACTGACCTCCAAAATTCATCTTGTGCAAGATCTTTTTTAGAAAGTCCCAGTTGACTCGATCAAAGGCTTTCTCCGCATCCAAAAACACCAGCACCGCAGAGATCTGTTTCTTTTCATCAAGATATTCCAACAAGTCTATGAGTTGCCTAACATTGTCCTTCATGTATCTGCCTTCTATAAAACCAGCTTGGTCTTCATGAATCACATCTTGAATAACTGGCATCAATCTGTTGGCTAATACTTTAGCAAAAATTTTATAGTCCGTGTTCAGGAGAGATATTGGTCTAAAATTCTCCGGTTTAGCAGAGTCTTCTTCTTTAGGTATCAATGATATAAAAGCCGTCTTCCACGAGGGAGGTATCTTTCCCCCCTGTTGTATATTGCAAAACAAGTCTTTAAGAGGCTCTATCAGTTCCTCTTGCAAAGTCTTATAAAAAACTGCTGTCAAACCATCCGTCCCAGGAGCTTTGGATAATTTCAATTGTTTTATTGCGTATGAAATCTCTTCCGATGTTATAGGTCGCTCCAGTCTATCGCTTTGTATACTAGAAATTTTTGTGACTCTCTTCTTCTGCAAATATTCATCGATAAGACTTTCTTTAACTTTGTCAGCTTGGTACAATTTCGAATAAAAAGTTAAAAAGGCTTGATGTATTAAATTTTGCTGATGTACTCGTTTCCCTTTATATTCAATAGCATTTATCATACGAGAATTTTGTTGTTTCCTCAAAGTATAAGCCAACCATCTACCAGGTTTATTAGCATTGCAAAAAGTATTATGTTTGGCATACTGGAGATTGGTTGCTGTTTGTTCAGCCATCAACATCTGGAATTGTTCTTTCAAGAGTTTTATAGTTAACAATACCTTTTCATCAGTCGGGTTCCTAATAAGCAATTGCTCTTTATCCTTTATCTCCGTCTCCAAATCCAATCTCGACTTCTGTCGAATTTTTTTATGTCTAGAGTTTATATGTATCAGTACACCCCTCATATAGGCCTTACAAGCATCCCAAACTATCTCAATAGGTGTACCCTTATTCAAATTGATATGAAAAAATTCTTTAATTTGTTCCTTAAGCTCCTTGATGTACTTTTCATATCTGAAGATGTTCTCATTCATACGCCATGATCTCCTTTCTCTCTTGCCTGGGTTCATCTCAATCCAGACTGGACTATGATCTGTTAAGGTTCTAGGAAGGATTTTTGTTTTTGTCACTACATTAAGTAAATCAGTAGAGACCAGCATAAAATCAATTCTCGAAAAAGATTTATGTCTGTCTGAAAAAAAGGTAAAGTCCAATTCCTCTGGATGATGGATTCTCCAAACGTCCTTCAACTCTAATTCTTCTTTCATAGCAAAAAAGGTCTGTGGTAGCTTGTTCCCTTTTTTGGCAGATGTCTTTTTATCCAGTGTTGCATCAATCACCCCGTTCCAGTCTCCCATAATCAACAAAGATTTATAATTCCACTGCGAAATTTTCTCATTCAACATTTTATAGAAACTTTCCTGTTGCTGGTTCGGGGCATAAATGCCAATTAGAAGCACTTCCACATTCTGTACAGTTATAACAACAGCAATAAATCTCCCCTCCTCATCCGCTTCTATAAGTTTAGCTGGTATTCTTTTAGCAATGTAAAAAACAATTCCATTTCTTTTAGCCCTACTAGAAGATATAAATTGTAGTCCAATTTTGGAAATTAGAAGCTTCTGGTCCTGGGTTCTTATATGAGTTTCCTGTAAGCAGACAACATCATTGTTATATTGTTTTAAATAATGAAATATCTTTCGTCTTTTCTGCGGTGAGTTCAAACCATTCACATTCCAAGATAAAATTTTAAGTATCATTTTGACGATGATTGAAGCCCCTGAAGCAATTCGCGAAGAGTCCCGGCCACCGCTGACGTCTTCGGTCTTGCTCCTCCCACTGCTTCTGAGTATAACTTTTTCCCATTCGTTGCCTTCTCCTCCTGTGGTGTCTTCTCCTGATAAGTCTCCAATCGTTGCTTCCCTGCCGCTCTGGTTATACGTTGATCCTTGGGTTCTTGCATCAGTAAGTCCAAATCCGGTTCCACCTCTCTTGTAGCTCTGGATTGCTTTGGCTTCACCTCAGTAATATCTATTAATGAGTCTTCTGGAACACCTCCTACTGCACCTAGAATTTCCTCCCTTGGGGCTTCTTGACCTTCCTTTGACAGTCCCTCTTGAGAAGCCTGCTCAACTGAGATATCTTCAATGGGTATAAGTGTAGAAGAGCGAGGTGAAGGAACTTTTTTCAACACATTGTTATAGAACTGTTCCGCCTTCTCCACCGAATTGATACGATATCTCACGTCTTCAAATCTTAAAACAATACCAACAGGGACGTCCCACCTAAATGGAATCTGACGCCGTTTCAACTCATTCACAAGGAAGCCAAAGTCTTTCCGATCTCTCAACATCTTTGGTGGTAATTCTTTGAAGACCCCAATTTGGTTGCCACCGTATAGAAGCGTAGATTGAAAAGAGTATTGCAAAATATCATTTCTCAGTTTCCTCTCAGTAAAGTAAATTACAACATCTCTTGGCAGATTTCTCTGTTTTGCGATACGTGAGTTAGCTCTGTACAGCTTGTCTATTCTATTATCCACCACCTCTGGTGCAACTTTCAAAAGCTTCGCCAGCACCTCCACACAGGTTGCTCTCAGGTTTTCACGATTATTTTCTCTTAGGCCTCTTAATCTTAAAGCAAATTCCATATTTCGAAATTGTAGCATGGTAATCTCCTCTTCAAACCGCTGACTCTGCACCCCCACCTTAAACAGCTGCTCTTTTACTTCCTTTTTATTTGTTTCAACTTCAAGATTTAAATCCTCCACTTTTTTCTCAATCACCAGTAGAGCATCAGTAAGAACCGTGGCTACTTTAGTTACACTCTGCTGTAATTCTTCAGTTTTTTCTTCCACTAGTTCCTTCACTTCCCCCACCACTGTTTTCATTTCTTTTTGATTTTTGGTCAGCCTTTCATCCAATTTATTCATCTGGCCAGCGAGTTCTCCCATATATTTTTGTATAAATGCTTTCAAATCTTCTGTCTCACACTCCTGTGTCTGTTTTAACTGCTTGGAAGCTGATACTGGCTTTTCCTTTGTTTGGTGTGTGGGGGAATCCCCCCCTGCTCTCTTTGAAGTCATGCCTGAACAGAGCTTAAATCCAGACAGGAAAGAAAAAAATCTTCCTCTTTTTCTTGATCTCCCCAGGTTTACAAAAGAGGAGCAAGTTCCATTAACTTTTATAAAGTTGTAAATTTATAAAGAGAAAATACTTTAAAAAGTTATTATTGTAAAAAGCTCGTAGAATTTATAAATAAGCAAAGTCCAGTTACAGCCAGAAGCACTTTCGCTTTCTTATCACACTTTCTCCTTCCGCTTTCACTGACTCTGCTGTTAATCAGCCGCCATTTTCACACAGTTTAACTTCAGACAGCTTACTTTCCAAACTTTATAGAAAGTCCATCAAAAACTTTATATTTATCAGAAGATCTCACCAAAATTAGTAGTTTCTCAGTTAAGGAGTTGCTTCGTTCGTTCCGCTTTCTCTTCAGCTGGTTCTGACAGGCAGAAGTCCCACGCCGCTCGGAGCTTCAGCAGCTTTAGGGAGCCTCAACAGAAGCGCTTACCCGGGCTTAAAAATCACCCTGGCAGCACTTCTGGGGCTCAACCTCTGCTGCCCACTCTCGCACCCCCTTACTAAAAAGGGGGAGCGTTCCAAGCCGCTTTTGAGGGAATAAAGCGGCTCTACAGGCGGCGGGGGCGGCGGACGATCAAACGATCCGCCCGGCGCCGAAGAGAGCGAAACCGGAAGTCTAGTCTGCAGTCTATTTCTTGATTGCTGGTCTCTTTACCATTGATGTCAACCCTAAAAGGCAGAAAGTACAGTATCTACCCCTTTAATATCTTCACTATGCGTTCTAGAATCAATGACTGTATCCACTAGCTTTAGTTTGATCTTTTTATTTAATAATCCCATTTGTTTTATTAGACCTTGATTTTCTTTACTAAAGCTTGAGATAATTTGCATTTTCAGTTATCACAATAATGTCATAAGCACGATCTTTTTTTCTTTTTCCAGTTTTAAATCTACACCTATCTTCTTCCAATCCAACCCTTCACTCATCTCATATAGGCTCATCTCATATAGGCTGAATAAATATTTAGTCTTGTCACACTGCTTTATCAAGCTGGATCTAAACTGTTTTTTCATCTTGTGGTTTACTCTTCAGCATATAGCTCTTCCTATAATCAATTGGTTGCAAATTACCTTCTCATCACTATAATTGTGAATAGTAAACAAGGCAGTTCCTAAATGAGAGAACCTATAGTGTTTTCTGACTTGCACCAGTTAGTGTTGTTTTGCATCTTGTTATTTTAATATAGGCAATTTCATTCCAGTAGGATCAATTACTCCTATTCTGGAAAGAATGACCATTCTCCTTGTCACTAAAAGCTGCATTTTATTTTATTTTATTTTTATTTTCCTTTTCACCAATTTTCCTTCGCAATTTGACATTGAGAAGAGTTCTGTCACTTTTAACCCAAGTGACAATTTTTTTTTGTCAAATTGCAGTCCCCCTCCCTCCTTCTTAATTTGTTTGGGAAGGGTAAAGAAACAGAGGAATCTACTAATCAGAGGTTGTAATGAACATCAGGTCATTATCATGGCCAAAACCCAAATGAGTTGAATCCCATGAAAGTTACTCTAAATCCAATCTCATTTCTAGTTTATGCACAGGAAACAAGCAATTTAAATGGCAGTGTGGAAAATCCCTTAAAAGTATTGGGGATGAAATTAAATATGCACATTTGGTCTTATTAAATAGATAACCAGATTAGGATGCAATAAGGAGTCTCTTAAAATTTGCTGAGCAAAAGAAATAAACAAATGATTGTTAGTATATTTTTTTATTGTACATTATTTAATTATTTAAATTTTATAAGAAGCAACATCAATTAGAAAGGATATTCATGCCACATGCACACACATTTTCAGCGTTGATTTTCTACAACTGAAATCAATAGGAGACATCAGAAACTGAAGAGCTTCACTCTAACTCATCTAGTTTATATAATTAATAGTGAACTGTAGGCAAGGCTGCTGAAAAACAAGGAATGTCCTTATTAATTCTGAGTATAAAATAACTGTTATGAAAATTGCCAGGGGCAAAATCTCCCAATCCAATAAAATAGTCCAGCAGAGTTTGAGCAATAGAATATTGATTAATGTATTTATCTGAAATACAATTTCTCCAAACAATTTACTTTTAAAATGAATGTTGCCTTAAATAAATAATTTTTTCTCTTATCTTTTAAAAAGGATGGTTATCTGTCAACTTGACATTGGTAAGGTCTCATATTAAGACCTATCTAGTGGCGATAAAAGCGGCGAAATCTAATTATTTTGCCACTCTTATCGCGTCATCAGATAGTCGCCCAGCCGCCCTGTTCAGGGTGACATGCTCCCTTCTTCATTTGGGAGTGCGGGAGGATTCTTTGCAGGGATGAGTTGAGGATTTTGTTCAATATCTGGATGATAAAATAACTCAGATTCGGGAAGATCTGGCTGCTGACTGGGTTAGTTCAGACGAGATGACTGAGGCAGGTCCTGAGAGTGTTATCTGGGCTGAGTTCGATCCTGTGGCTCCCGAGGACGTGGGCAGGATTCTGGGAAGACTGAACGCGACCACATATTTATTGGACCCATGTCCCTCCTGGTTGGTGCTGGCTTCTCGGGAGGTTACACGAGGCTGGCTCCAGGAGATTATTAACGCTTCTTTGAGTGAGGGCACCCTACCGGCCGCCTTGAAGGAGGCGGTGGTGAGGCCCCTCCTCAAGAAGCCTTCTCTGGATCCAGCTGTTTTGGCTAATTATCGTCCAGCTTCCTTGCGAAGGTTGTTGAGAGTGTGGTGGCGTGGCAGCTCCCCCAGTACCTGGATGAAGCTGTCTATTTAGACCCGTTTCAGTCTGGTTTCAGGTCTGGGTACAGCACCGAAACGGCATTGGTCACGTTGGTGGATGATCTCTGGAGGGCTCGGGGAAGGGGGTATTCCTCTATCCTGGTCTTGTTAGATCTCTCAGCGGCTTTTGATACCATCGACCATGGGATCATGTTGCGCCGGTTGGAGGGATTGGGGGTGGGGGGCACCATTTTGCGGTGGTTCTCCTCCTATCTCTCTGACCGGTCACAATCTGTGTTGACAGGGGGGCAGCGGTCGACCCCGAGGTGCCTAGTGTGTGGGGTGCCACAAGGGTCGGTCCTCTCGCCTCTCCTGTTCAACATTTATGTAAAGCCGCTGGGCGAGATCATCCGTGGTTTTGGGGTGGAGTTCCATCAGTACGCTGATGATACTCAGCTGTACATCGCCACCCCAGACCATCCCAACAATGCCGTGGAAGTGATGTCCCAGTGCCTTGAAGCCGTGCAGGTCTGGATGGGGAGAAACAGGCTTCGACTCAACCCCTCCAAGACCGAGTGGTTGTGGCTGCCGGCGTCCCGATATAGCCAGTTGACGTTATTGCTGGTTATTGGGGGCGAATCATTAGCTCCCACGGAACGGGTATGCAACTTGGGCATCCTCCTGGACCCAAGGCTGTCTTTAGAGGAGCATACGACAGCCGTGGTCAGGGGGGCTTTTTATCAGGTCCGCCTGATACGCCAGTTGTGGCCCTTTCTAGTTAGGGACTCCTTATGCACACTCATTCAAGCACTCGTCACTTCTTGCCTGGACTATTGTAATGCTCTCTACATGGGGCTCCCCTTGGGGTGCACCCGGAGGCTCCAACTGGTGCAGAATGCAGCTGCGCGGGGGATTATAGGAGCGATAGGGCACTCCTATGTGACACCTCTCCTGCGGGAGCTGCATTGGCTACTGGTGGACTTCCGAGTGCGCTTCAAGGTGTTGGTAATCACCTTTAAAGCGCTCCATGGCTTAGGACCAGGGTACTTACGGAACCGCCTTCTGCCACCAATTGCCTCCCACTGGCCGGTTTGCTCCCACAGAGAGGGCCTCCTCAGGGTGCTGTCAGCCAGACAATGTCAGCTGGCAACCCTCAGGGGGAGAGCCTTCTCTGTGGTAGCTCCCACCTTCTGGAACGATCTTCCTCCAGAGTTGCGAACGATCTCTGATCTCCAGACTTTTCGTCGGGCCTTAAAACGTACTTTTTTCAGCTTGCCGGCTTGGCCTGATCCCTGTAAAAAAATTTAGAATTTTTTAGTTTTTGATATTAATTTTAAGTTGAATTGTTTTAATTATTGGCCAAATTCATATTAGTTGTTTTTAAAATTTTAACTTTTGTGTAGCTTGCTTTTTATTTCTGGCTGTTCACTGCCCTGAGTCCGCAAGGAGAAGGGCGGTATACAAATTTAATAATAAATAAATAAATAAATAAATAAATAAATAAATAAATAAATAAATAAATAAATAAATAAATAAATAAATAAATAAATAAATAAAACTATTCTAAAGTTGTTTTCTTTTCAAATTAATATTTATTGTTTTCAGATTAACAACATAGAAAAGAAAAATTGGAAAAGGGGAAGACTGAAATGCCTCACTTTATTCTGATCTATTCTACTTCATTTTAATTCTGGATTAGAAAAAATCCAGGGAAAAGCATTTTAGGTGCAATTTTTTTAGCTGTCAAGGAACAAAAGCTGACGTTGCTGGACACCTCCTTCCCCAAAGTATTGCTCCCTGGTTCCAAGGCTGCACTTACGTACTTTTTTGATTTAGGCATTTGTGGAGGAAGTTGCATAAGACAGCTTTCTCTCTCAGCCTAACTCATTTAAGATAAATGTTGTGAGGAAAATAGGAGGAAAAAGATGTGCTGCACATGTTCGCTTCCTTAAATTGTTTAAAAAAATAATAAAGGCGGGATACAAATAAATAAAGTAAAGCAAAGAATTCTCAACTAACCACACCAGCTGAATTGACACAATTTAGTAGACAGTGGACTGAAAGGGTCCTGTGAACGCGACCTTTCTCTTCCCTTGACATATTTAGCCCCAAGCATTTTACTAGATATCTTTCCTTTCGGTGCCATGAAGTATACGAACTGTGACTGTCAACTCTTATTGTGCTGACGACTATCCTCCAAAACGGAGGGGCAGCCCAAAAGAACCAACCGCGGCTGCCGCGACGCTGCGCACTGCAAGAGGGCTGCCTTTATCTTGCAGCAATCCCAATGCGCTGAAATCTGATCTTCTTTCTCTAGCTTCGAGATTCTGGCGGTTGCAGAACAATACCTCTGATTCCACTGCTGCTCCGCCTAGCAACCGCTCTTCCTCTGGTTCTGATGCTTGCTTTACATTTATTTGGCAGCTTCGATGCAGCCCGAGTACACCTCATCCCGAGTAATTTGCTTTGGCGCACTGAGTAGTACAACCCCTGGAGTGACATCACAAAGCCCCGCTCCAGTCACAAAACCGGCCAGTCCGGGCTCATAAAAAAGACTGCGGGGAAAGAGCGCGCTTAGTGCCGGATCCGCTGCCCATTTGTAAAACCGCAGGTGTTGGGTGCACGGAGCAACATGACACTCCAGGTAATGAAATAAAAAAAAGGGGGGGTGGAGATGAGGAAAAAGAAAAGAAAACTGCTTTTACATTTGTGACTTCTGGGCTTAATTGCACACTAAAAACTAGAACATGAACAAGGGTTGCGGAGCGGGGAAAGATCGTTGACTTGCTGGAAATCGATTTAGCTTCGGTTCGTCCTGTAAAATCCCACTTTTCCTTTAATCTGCGTCGCCGCTTCAGCGCGGGACATTGATTCACAGACTGGCCAAACGCGTTTTAACCTGACCTGTTATGCAAAATGGACAGCTACTAGTTCCCGTGTGATGTGAATTAACCGGGTTAATTTAATTGAGTAAGTGAACCGGGATTCTAATTAACCATGGAAGAGATTTGTGTGAATAAAAGTAGAGGTCTACTTGGAGAAAAGTTGATACTCCAATTCTGTATTCAGTAATTTTGGGGAAGTCTCTTGGCACTCGGCAAAGACTGGTGAACTCTCCGAGTGTTTTAATTAGACTGCGAATCCATTTCTGAAGCGGAAACAATGTAGGGCTTTGTTTCTGGGTGCAGGAGTTTCTTTTCTTTCTTGGTTGAGAAGGAAAAATCTCTACTGATTTAAAATGGGCTTGCTCTTTCACTTTTCCCCCCTTTTCTATCTCTTACTGTGCCTGAGCACGGAAATGGGACTTTATACTTTTTCTATGCACACTTTAAGTAGGGTCCTTGGAAAGGTTTAGCACTTGTGACTTCATAATTTCTTCAGCCAGCTTGACTGCAGAGAATCTGATTGATGTTCTCCAGGAGGCTCTGCTATCCATTGAGAATAATTTGTGTACTGTAATGAGCCTCAAGTGGAGAAAAGGCAGATGTTTGATAGTAAAAGCATGGTTGCTGTGAAGAGTTTGAATTTGCTACAGAAAGCAAGGATTTGCCTACCAGTTGGATTAGAGGTCTAGTTTTAAATGAAATTAGGAATGTGGGTGATCATAAGATCATTGCAAGTCACTCCTAGGTTCATGTATAAAGAAATACAAGAAAACCCCATGCTAAGTATCAAACCAAAAGCTATTAAATCCAACCAGGCAGTTGCTAATGGGAAAATCAGAAATTGGACAATAACACTCTTCTATTCCTGCTCCTTACAAGAGGCAGTATGTTTCTGATTGCAAGAGGCACACATCTCTTTTGTGATTAATAGCTACTAATAACTGTGCTGTCTTTATGTTGATGTAATATTTCCCCAATTATTCAAGGTGATGGCCATCACTGCCTCTTGAGAACATAATAAGTTACATTGTTTAATTAAATGCTCTGTGAAACAGTATTGTTTCCTGATTCACCCAACATTGCTATTGTGTATTGTCTAAAGGGAGAAAAATTCCATTCCCTACTCCGCATCATGTGTATTTGTATCAGGAGTGAAATCCAGCAGGTTTTGACAGCTTCTGGAGAACGGGCAGCGGAAATTTTGAATAGTTTGGAGAAACGGCAAAAATCACCTCTGGCTGGTCCCAGAGTGGGGTGGGAAGGAGTGGGGAGAGAAAGGAGATTTTTTAAAAAAAAATTTGATTTATATGCCGCCCTTCTCCGAAGACTCAGGGCGGCTTACAATGCATTAAGCAATAGCCTTCATACTTTTGTATATTTATACAAAGTCAGCTTATTGCCCCCACAAACTGGGTCCTCAATTTACCTACCTTAGAAAGGATGGAAGGCTGAGTCAACCTTGAGCCTGGGGAGATTTGAACTGGTGTAATTGCAGACAGCTGGATGTTAATTATGGTGCTTTAGTCTGCAGAGCTAAACCAAGCTCCTGGTTTTGCAGTATCCTTCCCCTGGAGTGGGGTGGGAATGGAGATTTTGCAGTATCATTCCCCTGGAGTTTGGTGGGAAAGGAGATTTTGCAGTATTCTTTCCCTGCCAGCCCACCAAGCCACACCAACAAAACCAGTAGTAAAAAAATGTGGATTTCACCATTGATTTGTATACAGATTTTATATATTAATTTTTTTCTTAGCTAAATAGCCACCAACATTGTCACTTTCCCTTATAGCCATGATAGCGAACCTATGGCATGGGTGCCACAGGTGGCACATGGAGCCATATCTGTGGGCACACGAGCGTTGCCCTACCTCAGTCCAGCACGCATGTATGTACTGGCCAACTGATTTTCAGGCCTTCCAGACCCACCAGAAATAAGGAATGGGCTGTTTCCGGGCCTCCAGAGGGCCTCGGTGGGAGTGGGGAAGGCTGTTTTCGCCCTCCCCAGGCTCCTAGAAAGGCTCTGGACCCTGGGGAGGGCAAAAAAATGGGCCTACCGGGCCCACCATGCCATCACATGCCAAAAGAGGAGGGGGGAGCGGGGAGGGTCATGCGCGCATGCGTGTGGGGACAGGGTGCATTGAATTATGGGTGTGGCCGGGCACGCATGCGCGCAATCCCCCCCATTACCCCCTCTTTTGGCACATGATGGCAAAAAGGTTAGCCATCACTACCTTATAGCGTCTTGACTGCTATGGTTCCATTTTCAGCATTTTCAAACCCCCTATCTTGTGCTGGTTTCTTAGTGCAAACTTCTGCACTGCTGGCATGGATTTTTCCTTTAATTGATCCTGGCAAAGTTGTAGATAAACAGTATTTCTCACTTGCTTCTAGAAAATCAGAGATAGTTCCCAATTGCACTCCTTGCCAAGCGTCATTTGCAGCATATCAGACTGCATATGATACTTGCTCTTACTTTGTAAATGTCTGTAGAGTACTATAGTAGTATGGGGAATAAAATTAGAAACAGAGCAATGTTCTTTGGAGTGGGCAACATTTGTGGCTAAGCATTCTAAGATGGGAGACCATATAAAAGTAATATAAGGTAGGCTGGAAAGTTGTTTTAAAAATCCCTGAAGACGGCAGTATTAAGCCATTTTTGTAATTGTTATCAAATAAATTGCAGGGTTATACCCAATTCCCCAAGAATGAAACTCAATCCAGCATTTTATTTACGTTGGGAAAGCTGCTGTTGTAACTCCTTCATCCAGTGGCTATTAAATACTGTGGCAATGGAAGACATAGTTTGGTGTAGTGATTAAAGACATTGAGCAAGAAACCAATGTTCTTTCCTGCATTAGGCACAAAGCCAGCTGGATGTCCAGTCATTTTTTCTCAGTTCTAGAAAGAAGGCAATGCCAAACCAAAATCTTGCCAAAAAAATCTACAAGGACAGGTCCAGGCCGGCACCAGGAATCAACATTGATTTGAAGCCTCCCCACCCCCAAAAGCAACAGAACATCTTTGCATAACCTCCCACAAATTGTTGGACTATGAGATTTCAGCACCATTGTTGTGAAATGTGCAAAGGTTTTGTTGATTGGTAACAAAACTGGAGGATAAGGCTGGATTAAAGATAATATGACCTTAGCCAATGGCAGCTTTATTATAATTTCATTTAATACCATGTAAATTTGTAATCATATCAAAGCAATTTAAATTTGACATCTGATTCTAAACAGGTCCTTGCAACATCTACTGGTCCTGCAACTCTGGTTGCTGATCATTATCCCCTTGGTAGAGAATGAAAGGTTGAATGGCTGAGGATTGCAGGGTGAAGTTGCCCCAGAAAAAAGCACCTCCCTAGAAAATGGAAATATCATGAATACCAGCTCAGCTGGGTGGGGCTGGGAACTTTATAAGATAACCTCAGTTGTTGTTGGAGGTAACATTTGTTTCAGCCATCCTTTAGTTCTGATGCCTAGAACTTTTGATTGTGAATCACTTAATCCAGAGCAGCTTTTTATGACTTTATGGAGGTAGTATTTCTGTGTATGATTTCCTAGCATTTGATTACCACAACTGATTAGTCTTTCTTGCTTTTTACATCTCTGGGATAAAACAAATGGAAGATATAAATTATGTAAATTAGTAATTACTATTAATAGCATTTTACTTCATCATAGAATTCTATTTTAAAATGTATTATTTCTGTAAATTATCATAATAGATTTCTTTATCATGGTGCACTAGATTGGAATCTGGACTTTACTATTGCTTGCCTACTCATCTGCAAAATCTTTGCTTGATGTCTTGTACATGATTTTTGATTAACAAGGCAGGTTCACCATTAGTACTACAGTTAGCAAAATACTGGGCAACTCAATTTATATTTTACTTCAATCCAATTGAAGGAATTGTCAGGACATTCTTTGGTGTGTGTGGGTGTTTCTGGGTGTTTGTGTGTATGCATGCTTTAGCAGAGGATGTAGAGCAGCCCAGCTATGATAGCAGCTGGATGAGGGATTAAATCATGGAGCCTCACTTTCTTTTTAGCCTAAGGAAAGATCACTACAATTGCACTCAAATATGAATCCGACCCAATGTCTTTTAATATATTATATTAAAATTACTTTTATTTCCTCTAATGCACAAAAGCATTACGTATTGCATTCCTATTAAAACTACTGTATCTGGAAACCTACAGATTTTGAGAATTTACCCACATTTAGCCAGACAGCCCAGGTAGCTGAAAAAAATGGACCAAGATTATGTTGATTGAACATAAAAGATGCTGAACAGGTACATTTTTGAAAATGTAATAATAAGAAATTAGGACTGCAAGAAATAAGGGCGCCCTGATGGTAATGAAAAAAGAAAAAAAACTGACTTTTGGTATGAATAATTTTTTTATATGTATGTACTACCAAAACTCTTGTTCCCATACCCTTTAACTGGGCAAAAGAGTGCATCATAGGGCAACAATTTTTGAACCACGGATGGACTTATTTATAGAATGTATCTGAAAATCCAGAATATTGTAGGATTCAGTTCTGAGCAAGTAGATATAAATTTCTGCCAGACATAATACTGAAAATTTGCTTTCAAGAGCCAGGTGAACAGCATATGAAATCATTGTAGCATACTAACTAGTGAACATGGGTTTTTTTTTATAAAAAGTTTTTTTTTATTTTTTAGACAAACATACGATGTATTTTTTTTTAACAGAGTATTCGGCTGGTTCACAAGTTAAGCAGTATTTAGTCATTTCAATTAAGTTTCTTTTTTTTTTAAAGATCATTTCAATTAAATTTACATTTTCTATATTGCCTTTTTGCCATATTCATTTCTCATCTATTTTTTAAGAACCAATGTTACCCTTTATTCTCATCTCTAATCTTAATTAAATTCAGTTTTCTCCTTCTATTCTATATTTTACCCCTTCCCATTGTCATCTCTTTGTATATCTATCCTCACCTTGTTTAATTATGTAATGTTACAGCAATTTAATTCTTATAATAATAATAAATCCACTTATTTTATATCATGCGTTTCCTTTGATAATACAAATCCAACATTGTAGTATGTTCCAATTATTTCCAGGCAGTCCAATTCCTTACAAATCAATTAATTTTAGCTATTTCTGCTTTCAACATAGTATACAATTGGTTGCATTTCAGTTATTACAATTAATAATTTCTACTTTATTCACATTACAAATTTAAGGAGTTAAAAATATTTCAACCTTTACCGTTAATTTCCAATTCTACTTAATTTCCAATTCTATTATCTGTTATTACAATTTAGACTTAGTCATATTTCTTAAAAGAAAAAAGAAAACAAAAAGAAATACAATACAAATATTCCAATTATTATTCATTTCATTTTTGCAATATAATTTCCCATTTTTTACTACAATTCATATTTCAACTTTACAATTTCCCTAATTAACTTTAAAAATATTCTAGCTGTTATCCAAGCCATAACTTATTTCTTTCTGCTTTCACCATCATATATTATTAGAAGTATTTCAATTATTACAGTTTAAATGTATTCATATTTCTTGAGAATAAAACAAAAACAAAAAAGAAACAAAACTTTTCATTATCTACATTTCAAAGATACAATTCAAATATTCCAATTATTATTCATTTCATTTTTACAATCATATGATTTTCTCTTTCATTTTTTTCTTTTTCTTTTTCTCTTCCTCTTTTTATTTTTTTCTTTCCCCTTTTTTCCCTTGCACTTTGATATCTTGTGATCTCCTCTTTTGCCCTAAATTTCCCATTGTTTATCCCAGTTTATCACAGTGTAATCATTCAGTGTTTTACAAATCTGGACTCTCTTCCAGTGCATTGCGTCTACACTCCATAGCTGGATCCAATCCTCTTCTCTGACAGCAATTGAGAACTTTTAAATCAATTCAATACCTCACTCTGTGCTCTAGCCACGCCCCCTTTTGCTCATGATTCCCCAGTCTTTCTCTCAGTTGCTGACAGAGTGAGGTGGATTTTTTTCTCTGTGCTCTAGAGTGCAGTGTGAATAGGCTTTTTAGTTATTTTTGATTAGAAATTTTTTTTCCTTTACTTTGGTGGAGAGCGGAAGATTTTCCTAATTGCCTGCCTGTTTGTTGTGGTTGCCAGCAACGTGTCTGGTGAGCCGGGCCGTTCTGAGCTTCACGCTCAGCGCGCTAATAGCCGCTGGTTTCTGTCCCTGTGGGGCGGATCTGGCTGACAACTTGCCGCCGGTGGAGAAGGGGTTGGGCGGTTCACCGTCGTAACCCCTACAATCACAATGTGAATTCCGTAGGCTCTCCAGCTAGGGAGGCGGTGGCGCTGCAAGTATTTCCTTTCGTGCCAGTGGCACATTGTTCCTTTTTACCGTTGTCTGGGTACCATCCCGTCAGGGTCCTGCGGGCAGAGTCAGCTTCTGGAGGCCAGTAGAGCGGCATTCTCACTCTTCTAAGGAGTGAGTCTGCATCAGGAGGAACTGGGTAGCTGTTTTTGTTGCACGCTAGTCTCCTGTGCCGCTAATTCCTTACCGCTGGGCCTGGCTCCTCATGGTGGACAGTTATTAGTGACTGGGGGACCATTGCGGCTGCCATTGTGGGACTGCCAACATCGCGCCCGCCATTTTGTTGCTGCCATTCCCCAGTAAAATTGGCATTAATTGCCTAGCCAGCAGCGAGGTTGTTGGAAGAGGCGCACTCCAGGCTGCAAGCGGTGTAGATCAGAATTTGTTCTGCGCTACCAACCAGACTGGGGTTGCCTTATTAAGGCTTTGGCTTTTCCCTGGCCTTCATAACAGTCCAGTGGCTGTTGTTATTGCAGACAGGTCACACACCTTGTGGAGACCTGCTGATCTGTTTCACGCTGGTGATTTGAACATGGGGGGGGGGACTCTTGAGTCTCACCAGGTGTAACCTCGTATTCTCCTGCATTTTTAAAAAAATTATATCTGTATATAGTTATTGTTTATATTAACTTTATATTATAATAACTGTATATAGTTATTGTAAGGAAGTGTTGTCTCAAGTGGCCATGGTGGACTCATCGCTCTCATCAGACCTTGAATAGGAAGCCAGTCCTATTAAGTCCTCCCAGTCACAAAAGGAAAAGTGGGCAAAAAAGTGCGACTTACTGTCAGCAGTAAGTCCACCATTCCAAAACTTTTGCTACCGTTAACAAGGATGCCCTCCGGTGGCATAAAGCCTTTCAATGGCAATATGAGAAGACCAAGCAAACGGTGACCATGTTAATCGGCCAGGAGGCTGGCATCACTCAGCCATGTCTGGGTCTGTTCCCCTTACTCCGTTGGCTCTGACAAAGAGAGTGTCACAGTCTATGCTGGATGTCTCGACTGGGGGCTGGAATCCACTTACCCGCTTCGCCGACAGGCCCCTACCGCCACCTTTATGCCTACGGCAGCGGGACTCTGACCATCTGAGCTGCCTCTAGCGAGCTCACAGATCGATTTCAGGCCATGTTGTCTATGGCCTTGGCTACTATCATGGCAGCTGATGTCCATCATGCTGCTCAAGGGCCTTCTCCGGTGTCGCCTCAAGAAGCAATTTATGTGCCGGTGGCGCAGAGGTCCCGTTCTTCCTAATGTGAATCTGATTCATCTGCAGAGTCTGACCATGAGGAGGGTTGCCCTGAAGATCTCGAATTCTCCAAGGATGAGGGCTTGTTGCCTGATTCTCTGGCCTTTACGGGATTATTTTGACCATCCTTAAGTCCCCCCTCCACAAGGCGCATTTGACAACTAATCTGGGATTGGTAGGGGTGCAACTCCCCGCTTCTCAACCTGAAGCTGGTCCGCATGATGCCTTGTTCAAGCAAGCCAAACAGGAGAAGGACTTTATTCCTGTCCCCAGCTGTTCACGGATGTTCTGCAAGCGCCATGGGGCCAACCTGGGTCGCTGACTGCGCCCAACAATCAAGACAAGAAACTGTACTGCCCAGCACCCGAATTGGAGGCATTATTGGATTTACCAACTGTGGATGCTTCTGTGGCAGTTGGTGATTTCTTCTGATCCTTTGGATGGCCTGAAATCTGAGGACAGACACGCAGAATTGGCCTTTCATAAGTCCCATCAGGCTGTGACCTGGGCTATCAGAACTGCACTGCACTGCAATGGCCACTTCCTTCTTTAATCGTGCTTCTTTAATATGGCTGCAACAACTACAGGAACAGCTTCCTCCTGAGGAAACCTGTTTACACCAAGACATCAACGAAATTATCGCAGCCACGAAATATTCTGCTGACGCCTCCTTAAATTCAGTAAAGTTTGCCTTGCGAGCCCTCGCCTTGTCAATAACATTGCGACGCCTCTTCTGGCTATGTTCTTGGAAGGCCAATGTCAAAACAAATGGAAACTTTCCATTTTCTCAAGCTGGGCCCCTCACCCAAAATTTCTACTAGATTCTTAAGCAGCAGGCTCAGGAAGACAATATGAGATGACCCAAATACAATTTATGCTTGACATAAGCCAAAATGTCTCTAAATAAGTGATTATCTCCTACACACAGAAAATTCATTAAATCTCTAACAAATATTATTGCATGTAGCAATAATTTAATATAACCAGCAAAAATCACTACAGTAAGTCACTGTTTAATTTACTTGGTTTTGTCAGTAATAAACAATAATATAGAATATTTGAATGAATGCTAAGTATGTTGGGAAAATACATTTAATACTTTAAAAAAAACAATACAGGATAAGGAAAAGAAAATTAGCATAGAGAACTGAGAGAAGCTTTACAGAATTGGATAAAAGTGCATGCTTCTGTTTTCACAGAAGTGTATCTTATTATAATAAGTTTTAAGAACGGTGGAATATGTGGAGAAGGATTACATGCTTTAAAGCCCTTTTGCATAATGGAGTTGTGATATGCAATATCATTTAAAATTTGTGTTGTATGAAATAGAACCAGATTATTTTTAGCAGAATCCTAAATATTATTTTAAAGTATTTTCTTAAATTTTATTTATTTGCTTGTATCCTGCCTTTATTATTTTTCCAAATAACCCAAGGCAGTAATATATTCAACACACCTTCATCCTATTTCCCCCCAACAACCCTCTAGGGTGAGTTGGTCTGAGAGTGAACCCAGCTGGCTTGCATTGTTAAGGCAGGACTTTGAATTGACAGTCTCTAGCTTTCTAGTCTGGGTTCTAGCCTGGTGTCTTAACCAAACTGGCTCTCAATCTTGATTAAATCAAGGCAAAATGAAGTTGGATTATAAACTCAACTAATAAATGTTGGATTATAAACTTAACTAATAAATGAATGTTGAATTGTTATCCCAAACTTAGAGCTTGCTCCTTGCCAGTTGATGTTCAGTAATGAACGTTTCTTTATCTTTCTAACAGCAATTCTCCCCACGTACAAGCCTGTTTTGTATGCATGGCCTCTAGCTCAAAGGCTGGAGGGAATTCTTACACTGGCAAAAAAAGAAGAAGAAAAAAAATGGTATAGGGTATGAGCTAGCATAGCACTAGAAAAACAGGAATATTTTACCATATATCTAGAATCAGAAATCAAGTGTTCAATAAAAACTGTAGAAATAAACATATCACATTGATACATGAAACAACGGTATGTTTCTCTAATGATTGTTGTTTTATTTTCTCATCAGACTGACTTTGAGACTGTTGCAGTAAATGTTAAAAAATTAAAATCCAAGCCCACCGATGATGAATTAAAGGAACTGTATGGACTCTACAAACAGGCCACTGTAGGAGACAACAACACTGGTACTTAATAAACATCTAGGAAAAATTGAGTATGAGAGTCCTTTTCAAGAACACAAGTTTAATTATTATATTTTCTCCTTCAACAGAGTGCCCTGGGATGTTGGATTTGAAAGGCAGAGCCAAATGGGAGGCTTGGAATCTGAAGAAAGGTTAGTTTTACTGTAAATAATACTAGGGGTTTCCCCCCCCCCCGATAAAAATTAAGACATCATAGTAACTGCTAATTTTCCATTCCAGGTATATCAAAAGATGATGCTATGAAAGCCTATATTTCTAAAGCAAATGAAATGATCCAGAAATATGGAATGTAGAATTTCCTTAAACACTTCACCTTCAAGTAAGCTCATGGTACTTTCAAATGTTAATGTTAATGTTCCGGCCTAAAACTTAATCTGTAACGATTTCATTATGACATTGATTGTACTTGTTTACAATACATTTTGTATCTTAATACATAACTTGTTTCCACCAGTATTTTAGACTCATCATTCCAATGACAATCTTGTGATACTTTAAAATCTCAATCATTTATAAATAACATAATCCTTTGTGATCACTGTCTGCTTTATCAGACATGTGGAACATAATTCTGAGAGAATAGCATTATAATACACACACACAGTGATTATTGCTGGTAAAAGCAATATTTAATGAGAATGGGATACTAAATGACAGGTTAAACATGGTGACAATGACAGATTAATTCATTATTAATAAAATAATTGGATGAAACATTTATGAGGTTCTTATGGTCTGTTTATTTTGCAAGAAATGTTAAGTCTGCTAATGATAAGCTTCTTAACGAATTCTAGCTGTGTTGTTTCATAATATTTATAATTCCGCTTCTAAAAGATAGCCATTTTGAGAGCATGATAGCGTTGAAAAGTTTCCCCATTGCTCTTTGGTGTCAGATTTGGGTCGTGTATTTTTCTTCTTTTGTTTCTAGAATAGCCCATTTGGCCATTATAAATTATAGAAAAGTACAGGTAATCCTTGACTTAAGACCACAATTGAGCCCCAAATTTCTGTTGCTAAATCAATGAGTTTTGTCCGATTTTGCAACCTTTCTTGTCACAGTGGTTAAGTGAATCCATTCAGTTAAGTTAGTAACACGGTTGTTACGTGAATTCGGCTTCCACATTGATTCTGCTTGAGATCACATGACCCCAAGACACTCATAAATATGAGTCAGTTGCCAAGCATCTGAATTTTGATCATGTGACCATGGGGATGCTGCAACTGTGTGAAAAATAATAAGTCACTTTTTTCAGGGCTGTTGTAACTGTGAATAGTCACTAAATAAATTGTAAGTCGAGGACTACCTATAACAACATGCTCCATATTAGAGATAAAATGGTGCGTTATCACATTGAACTTGCACTGTCACAGTGAATCTGGGTCTAGAATTGGTTTCTGGATTTTATATAATTACACCAGTTTCTGCTGGTTAACAGCTATTTGTAGTTAAACCCAGTAATAATGATCATGGGCAGTGAAAGAAATAGTATCATTAGCTGTTATATCTTCTTACACATGATTAGGTACAAGTGACATTAGTACAAAGTCTAATGATTTAAAATCTCTACAAAATTTAGTAAGAAATTTAGCAAGGATTAAAAATTGGATGTGAAGATAAATCCTGTGTGTTCCATACATTGTGATCCAGCCAAACACAACCTATTGTAAGAAGAGTGTTCTCATAGCTGTTTCTCATTACCTATCACTATTGTGTAATGCTTAAAATTAGA
This sequence comes from Coluber constrictor foxii, assembly GCA_038048745.1. Lineage (NCBI taxonomy): Eukaryota > Metazoa > Chordata > Lepidosauria > Squamata > Colubridae > Coluber > Coluber constrictor. The sequence goes on from CM075961.1 coordinate 147,700,066, forward strand.
ATATTTCTGGCTCATGCACTTTGTTCCATTGTGTTTTATCTACCAGAGAATGATAAATAATTTGTCTTTTCTAAAATGTTTCCATATTATAGCATACTATACTATACTTTCCATATATACTAGTATACATATTATACAATACCTTTTGAATGTGTGCCTACAAAGTGAGGAATTTACAGGATGGCACAATCTGGGTCATTAACAGATTATTAAGCAGTTGACTAGTGAATTTAAGATTAGAAATTAAACAACAATCTAGTAGACTACAAAGACTAGGATTTATCTACACTTACCAACTACATCTTCTAAAGTTATTTCAACACACTACTGTGCATAGATGATTGTCTTCAACAGAATCAGCTAGATGTTGTCTTACAGAATTACACAAACATCTGAACACCTTTTCATCATCTCAAAAACAGATGCGATAAGTAAATAAAAAAATAAAATCCAAGAATATATATATTCTATTGACTTGATTTCTCTTCTGCCATATGGCAAAATCATAAATGATTTTTGTTAGATTCCTATCCTGTCTTCTAGAATTAACATGCATAGCAATTCTTCCTCCATTTTTTTTTCCTGCGAAGAGAAGGCCAAGTGATACTGTCAGCTCTGCAAAAAGAATCCTGGATTTTTTTATAATTTCTGCCTTAACCCTATGAATGTTTATCTAACTTTATAAGTAAGGAAGAATTCTTGTCTTTAGAAATGAAAACCCAATATAACTGCAAGCATACAAATTCAGCATGGTGTAATGGTAAAGGTGCTGAGTTCAGATTGAGATAACCCAGGATCTGGTCCTCCCTGAGGCATGGAAACCAGCTGGGCCTTTCACCTTTCTTACTAACTGGCAGTGCAACAATCCAAATATTATTTTTAAAAAAACTTTTACTGCGTTATGTACTGGTGGCTATTCAAAACTCTAATAACAGATGTGCAGAGTGCAAAAATAAACAGACCTGCAACTAAAATGGACATGTACCTTAAGGAAAGGAGCATACTTTGGCCTCCTTTTAACAGCTTATACCAAATCACAATTCATCCCTCCACAGGGAAAGAAAAAAAGGAAGCTCCACATTAGCTGAAAAGTTCTGCAGCCTGGAATCCAGTATGCAGGCTAATATGTAATGTTAATGTTAAGGATTGCCAAACTTGTCAGTTACATTAATATACTGATTTCCTTCAGTTTGAAATCAACTGAATTTTAAGATATACCACTCTTTGGTGTTCATTCTTTCAAAGACTTTTGAATGTTTGTTAACTATGGTATCTTGTGTGGTAGAATAATTAAGAATACACCTGCCCTTCCATCAAAATGGAACAATGTAAGTAAGCATAGATGAATAATATTCACATTTTTTGCTCTTTGGAATGGCTTTATTTCAAGAATAAATTGCATTATTCATAGAGTTTCTCATTTATGATACAAAGAATGCATATTGACCTGAGAATCATACTGAATTATATATTTTAAATGGCAAGAAAATAATTAATTATAACTTCTTCCAGTTTATAGAGAAGCCTGCATTTAAACAATCCCATTGTATGAAGCACAAGAACAACCCCAAGTTACCTGAAATAAATTCATAAGTATTCTAATACTTTTTCTGTGATTACTTTTGAAGGCAAGAAGAAGCAATGATACACATTTCATACAGAACAAAAACATGATTGCTGAAATGGTTGCTCAAAATACAACTTTCCATTGTAGTAAACAAAAGCAAGTTTTCCCCAGTGTACTTCTGAAAACACCAACTCAAAACATTGAATTCATATGAACATGATTTTGCATTCTTTATTGCTAGTAAGATTACGTAATGAATTTTTTTCCTATAGAAAAATTCAATAAATCTTGCATTTTAGAAGTTTAGTTTATCATTGCATAGTTCTAATCATATTTTGCATTGCAGCTGCAGATTATTCAAGGACAATTGCATTGTTATTGCAGTAGAATTTTGCATGATTTATGCCTAGCTTATATATAACTCTCAAATACCATGTTCACTTCAATCATTCCTTTTAAGTAAAGCTTTCATATTCAAAATTTTCAATATTTTCAATCAATTTCAATAGATATGGTACTGTAAAAAAAAAATGGCACTGGAGCTCCAATGTATTTTCTAAATATGGGCTGTGGACATCATTTTTATTACGTCTTGAAAAGACCGGAACAATTCCTTACATAAATTTTCAGCATCTGTGTCTGGACATGACTTCCAGGCACTGCAGGCAACAACAATCCTACCAGAGGAAAGATGGAACATAACAGCTTAGATAAATGCAATTTTAAAAAAATCAGTACAGAATTTCAGTTTGGTATACACAAAGTCCTGGGCACCTAAATAATCACAATGTTAAAGATACAATCACTATACATGCTAATCATGGGCAGGTAGATTTATGGTATAAAATGGGAATGAAATAAACTGTTCAAGATACGTTTCACGTTGAACTTCAACAACATGAAAAAATAACTACCTTCAAATTAAGAGAAAAAAGCCTTAAAATGTTGTAAAGTGAAGTACTTTTGTCTTATCACCAGTATTTCACAGAAAGTTTGATTATGGTATTATGCCCCTAAAATATTACCCAGCATGTTATTCCTAATATAAGTAGCAGAAATAAAGAAAAAATAATTTAGCACTATGGAGTATATAAACCTGGTTAGGAAGCTGAATTTTAAAGCTAAAATATAGGTCCATTTATAGGAATGATGGGTTTTGGAGTTAACCCTACTGTCTGAATTCACGATATCCTAATGCAACAGTGAACTGATCACTCTGCTACATTCATATAACAGAAAGTTACCAGTTTAAGTTAATTATGTGAAGGAATAGATAGATCACATAATTGAAGAATTGATAATATATTTCAGGAGAAAGAACATTTAAAACTACACGAAGACAGTTAAGAATGCCTACAAAGCCAACTGTGAAGTCAAGATTTCGTTACTGAAATACTATAGCAGTGATCTCTCCCACACTGACACATAACGCAAAAGAAAACAGGCTTAAATTTTTTACTTGGAATAATGTTAATGGTATTCTTACCTGTCATCTCTAATTCTGTAGAAGAAGCCATAGCCATGCTTTACCATTGGAACAACAGCTCCTGCAATTCTTGTGTACCCTACCAGGCTAGTTGAAAGAACAAAATTTCCACCTCCCCCACTGCAAATTAAAAGAAGAAAACAAGAAAGCATGTAAAAAATAAGACATGTAGATTTAACCCAGGAGCAAGGTGCACAAATATAATTGCTTTCCCTGCTAAGATTAAGGAACTTTACTGAAATAAATGAATGCTCAAACTGATAATGTATTATAAAGTCTTCTGGCACACTTGTTAATGGAAAAAGTGAATTACTTTATTCCACAATAATAATTTAAAAGAAGTACAATTTCTTAATTATTGGAAGCTGCTGGACCAATGAACATTTGTCCCATCACTAAACAATTACTTGTGTTTATCTTTTCAACTCCAATATGGGTTGTTCCTGTTCAGTGATTACATCATTTAGCAACTGTTCACCATGGTGATGAAAAAATAGCTTTACGCCAATCCCACCTTTTACAACTTTGTCTATAAAGCACAGGAAAGCTGAAGTAAGATCATAAGCACAGCCAGTTTAGCTAAATGAGGGCTACCTGTAAAACATGTTCAGTTGGTATAGAATGATTTAATTCCAAAGGTAAATCTAAATATAATATATTTTTCAATACCTTCTGGTGAAAGCAGGATCTAAGAAGAGTTCTGGCACTGGAAGGCTATGTTCTCTGGCCAAGAGTTGGAGGCCAAAGAGATGACGATCAAAACCTGTTTGAGAAATATAAATTAACTGTGACAAAATGCTCAATGACTTAAACAGAATTTATTCCATTCAGCCTGTTGAACTGAGAATAGTGGAAAGGATGGTTTGAGAATTATGCTGGAAGAAAAGTGATGCCAGTTGGGGGCTTATTGTGTACACTAGAGCTAAGAAACTACTCAGCATTGTTATAATAAGAGCTGGAGAGGTAAGAAAACAAATCAGAGCTTATTAAAGAAAAAAGATACTAATGCCAGGATGTACAATTACTTACATCTAGATCAAAGTTTACCCACAGCCATACTTTTAAAGGAGGATGTTGGATTGGAAAAAACTTATTTGTCATTTAAATATAATTAAAACTAAACAATAGTATTACTTTCACAGGTAAATTAAAAAAATATTTCTTCTATTACAAGAAAGATTATTTTGCTATTTTGAGACTGTAGAATGTATTTCTTTGCTTCTGCAAGATTAAAAAAATGTACCTCTTCCATTCTCACACTCTTTCATCAGTTTATTATGTCTTGCAAATGCCTTTAACATTAGGTGTTTTCTTTGGCCTTGCTGCAGAAATTAAGAAAAACATAATTATTCCAGCCAAACTGCTTATATCTAAATATTTCTTCAGAAAATAGCAAAAGACAGTAGGAAAAGGAAAAAGAGCCAAGATGAATCAGCTGCCATTTGGCTCATTCTATGCTTCAATTATTATCTCTTCCATCTGTTTGCCATGGAAGATTAGAAGGGTGACTGTATTCAGTTGAATAACCCCCATCTGCAACTAGGCCTTTCTTGCTGGGAGTTGAAGCCCCACATTAGACTAGGGAAAGCTGCTCTTGAAATGTGAAGGATGATCCAGAAGTATGTAATGTAATCAGGTCCCAAATACACATCTAAAATTGTGCTCTACATTTCTAGAAACCATGAAAGGGGAAGCAGCTACTTTTTGTCAAGTATAATCTATATAATCTATACTTGCACAATCAACGTGAATCAAGAAATTTAATGCAAATACATTATTCCCAAGTAAAAAAATCTAATTCACAAAAATAACATGGTAAAATATAACTACTTTTAAAGAGGAATTAAAATATCCATGAGGATGAGATTATTTATTTCAAAAGGAACGTCCTGCAAGTTTTATTTCATACTGAACATGATCCATTTAGTATTTAAATTTCTCCTATGCTGATAACTATGAATTCAGTTTATGAAATGATGTATCATTAAGGAAAAATGAAATTTATTTCCACTAGATTTTGACCTCCTATTAAATATATGAGTAAGGAATTTTGGGGGGTTATATAGGTCTTAGTACTAAACACAAAATAAGATCACAATTTTTAAAAATCTCTGACTAAAATACTCACAGTGACTGTAGGGTCTAGCATGGATTTACACCATTCAATTACTTCAGTGGTACATGGTCTCATAGTTTCTGTCCGGCCATGATAAAATTGTCTGGTTGTTGCAGTTTCATAACAGCAACCAGGGCTAGAAAAAGAATGATAAGATTTATCCCTTAACTGGTTTAACTACTCATAGAACAGATATGTAAAAGCCCTATTGTCTGTTGATATAGCAAATTACTTTTACCAAAAAGTATGTGAAACAAAGTCATTTCACTCCAGTTTTTTACCTTATGTAAAAAAAAATGATTTATTTCATCTTGCCTTCACAAGATACCTTATTATTAAAATGATTTTTTTAAAGAAAATTGATAATATAATAACAATATGAACAATATTGTAGATGGATACAAACCTGAAGAATAGTACATTTAAGTAGTGCAAAAAGATAGGAAATGAACAAATTAAATTTTTGGATAAAATCTGTACTACTTGCAAAATAATACACAAATAAAGGAGAAAGGAAGAAACATAAAAGGCATTGATTTGATAATTCTAAGAAATATGTAAAGTGTGCATACAGATAAGAAAATAATTTTCATCTATTTGTAAACTTGCAAAGGCTCCATAAATTATACTCCATATGTATTTAATACAATAAAAATATTTAATACATATTTAAAAACATTTCTTACTGTCCATGACATCTGTAATAGGTTAACTGGAGAGCAATCTGGACAAATGTATCGGGATGAAGATGGTGTTTCTTAATCAGTGCTTTCCCAAAAGTTGTAAAAGCATAATTCACAATCTCTAAATCAGATATCTGAAAAGAGAAAAATAATGAAATTTCAGAGAACCAATGGAGGGAAATTTTATATTTTGAATTACATAGAACTTATAACATCTAGCAAAGATTCGAGAATCAAGACTTTAGAAACTGAGTGATAATTACCATATTATTAATAGAAACCTTTGGCTTATAACAATGCAAAACTAGTATCCTAAATCATGCTTATCACCAGGACATATGAAAAAAGCATAGTTCTGCCTCCGTGTCCTACATTTGAGGAACTGATACAAAATCTTTCAGGATGGATCCTGCTCTGCAGTGCAAGCAGATGGCAAACCAAATTTACAAGTCACCAGCTGTGCATAAAAAGATTTCTCTTTTGCTTCATCCTCATTCACGTCATATAATAGAAACAAAAGGAATGCACTAACACCAAGCACAAATATATGACATCCAAAAATTTATATGCATACCTGCTTGTAATATTTGTCCTTTGCACAAGCAATATCATTTATCACCTTCTGATCCAAATTAAACACAAGTTCCTCTGGCAAAGGGATATTGCGTACTTTGTCTGATCCCTGTTTTGTATGAAATAAAAAGAGAACCATTTAATTTATCTGACACCAGAGGGGAGTTGTATCAACTGGAAAAGGATTGAACTACAATTAACAGCATACCTTCCATTTTCCTTCTGTTTCAAAAATCTTGGAATCAATGTAAGAACAGAGGGACACCAAAACCATGGCGTCAAAAGGAGCATGCTGGAAGATATATATAAAATAAATATTACTCAATGGAACAATAAATATTTGAATCAACATCACATTTTATTTTTTACAACCAGAGATAATTTATAATACTGCTAGTCAAGCTGGGTGGGGCTTTTAAGAATTGTAATTCAGCAGCATATCACATGTGGCCTATCTTCAATGATCTTTTTCTAGAAGGGTTGCTCATAATTTTGTTAGGTCAATATTTCTTATCTAGTAATTTCAAGTGTAGCACAGTAACAAAATAAATTCTTTTTAAGTTGCTATTTATAAATACGTTAATTGCTGCATTAAAAGAAGCAGATATTTCTTAAGATTGCTGCTTGTAATGTTTCTGTATAAACAGAACAAACAAAATGAAAAACGTGAATGATATGAACTCACATCACAGTTTGATGCAAAACAACCATTTGAGAAGGCAATCAAGTTATAGGATTTGTCTCCCCACCGCAATGTTGGATTTCCTGCGAGTGCCAATCTGGTGATCTAAATCAAGAATTGGCATTATTAGTTCTAAAAGAAAAAATTGATACATTTGCCTTTCAAAGACTGAAAAATGCTCACTAGGATACCCTATTTCTTGTGTCTTCTGGCATCATTGCAGGGTGAAGTATGAGAGCAAGATCTCCACCTACCATTGGGGTTCCTCACCTCCAATACTACCTCCTACAGCATCTTCAATTTGATTGCTGCTTTTAAAATGGCTGTCTCTAGATACCAACTAGGGATGCAACATTGCAGCCTGGCAGCCAACAATACCCTCTTAATGCTCTGGAAGCCCATTTAGAATACCAAGGCTTTTTTTTGAGGAGGGGGGATACTTTAGAAAATATGATTAATAATGTTTTATTTGGATTAAAAGGAATGACACTCAGAATATGATGATTGGCATAAAAGTAACATTGAACATATTTTTGAAATAACTAATGGAAGAGTAACATGAAAGTGTGTATTACTTGAACTATATAAGCATGTCAAACATACTAAATATAATAATTTTATTTGTACTAAAATGTATGACAGGTGCCACACTGTTCATGCATTGATATGTTTGTAAAAAATAAATAAAAAACAGAAAACTTGGGGGAAAATGTTGTGGGTAATCTTGTGCGTCATTAAGCAGATGGAGTCTGAGTAAGGACTGTATGGGGTGCAATGCAGATGGAGGCAAGTGCTGGGTAGCTTGGCACATGTTATAGAGGCTATCAGCATATGAAACCTATCACAGCCCAGGAGGCCTCAGCCAGTTGGTGTGCAGAAACTGTTGCAGATTGAGAAGTCTGGGATCTGTTCCCCCACAAGGCCCAGAAGGCTGCAGTTGGTTAAACAGCTGACCAACACAAATTGACCCACTTACTTTGCAGTTTTTCTGCTGTTTCTGATAGGCGTGCCAACACTATGCAAGGCGTGAACTTACTACCAAGACTGCCTCAAGCCATTCAGCAAGCAGGCACCATTCTCATTATAGTTCAGAAGGCTCATCCAAGTAGGTGTTGAGCCCTATAACTAGTCAAGGTCTCCCGGGCATGATGGGGTGGAAAGTAGGCCTGGCCTGTAATTAACTGAATTTCCCAGGCTATAGCAGGTTTCCACATACTAATGGGTCCTGTAGCAAACCACCCAAGATTTCCAAACAATTGAAAAAACAATGGAGCCTCATTGCAAAATGACACAAGGCAGCATAACCAATTTCATTGTATACATGATGTACAATGACAATAAAGGCTATACTATTAGCAGAAAGGCCAGGCCTTGCATAAGATGGCATGCCTGTCATCAGGTGCAAAAAACTGCAAAGATAAATGGGGTAAATTGGGTATACCAGTGGCCTTGTAATTAGCCAAAGCTTCCTGAGCCTGATGGTATAAAGAACAGACCCGGACCGCTTGGATATGATGGGTTGGAAAGCAGGTTGGGGCCTTCAGATGTGGTATGGAAACAGGCCCAAGCCTCTTGACAAAAGGCAAACCTGACAGTCTGGGAACAGGCCAAGGTCTCCAAGGCCATGGCAATTTTGCATGTGCTGGTATGCTTGGGAGGGGTGGTGTGATGGCAGCTGAGATAGTGAAGAGATTGGTGGAAAGGAACTAAATCATCTCTGCAGTTTTAAGTCTAGGCAGACGGAGTGCATGCCTGAATTTTCATCATGTGACTGCAGAGATGTTGCAATGCCCATATACTCTGCAATGAATATAAATCTTCAAGCTCTTTGTTCAGCACTGCTGTAATTTTGAACATTTGCTGAATGAACGGTTGTTACGGAAGGACTGTCTGTAACTATTTTTATGTTGTTGCCAAGAAAATGACATAACTATATCCATACATAAGAAGTCAAGCTCCATTCAAAAGATGCTTTTGTTTTCTGTTAATGTATGCATAAGATAAAGTAGTATACTTTGTCTTAAAGAGTATAAACTGGACCTAGGAAATGCTAATGTGATCTCAGCAAATTACGATTAAAAAAATTTCAGTTTATTCTCTACTAATTGATCAATGATTTCTCTCTCTTGTCACTTTTAACTACTTATAGGAACTTTATACTACATAGTAGCAGGGCTATGTTGTGTTTTAGATTTGATCTCTAAAATCTACACATCCTTAATAACCATGGTAAAAAATAAAGACAAAAAGAAAAAAGAACACAAAGAAAAATCACTCCTACTCAATTGCAATCCAATATATATGTAATTGGAGGACATATTTCTAAACATTGTGTTTACTATTGACTAGTAAACTAGCAGCTTGGGGAGGAATGTTGCTATGCTTTCACTGGAGTTGTATAATCCCCATATTTTGTCTGTGACACACTATAATTTACATTTTGAATAAACCAGATACATGGTGTAGTTAACCTATGCAGTTTGATTGCTCCAAATCTTTTTCCTTTATAATATAACAAGTCTAATTAAGGTCAGTTAAATATAATCATTTTCTTAAAAATGAGCAGACTAGTAAGAATAGCATGGACTTTAATTCTTTAAGTACCTCTGAATAATCTTCAGGTGTAGCTTGAGGCTTTGAATCATCTAGACATATTACAAATAAGCTACGCTGTATTGTTTCCAACAGAGACAGGTTTTTTGGATGAAGTCTGATAAGATAATCACGTGTCTAAGAGGGAAACAAAACAATTATTAAAATAAAACACATCAATCTGTACCAAATGTCTTTTTTTAAAAAAAAGTCTGAACCTTTGCCCATGAGATTCTTTCTTCAGATGTTAAGGCAGCCAATCCTGGCCCTTCAGGTTCATCCTCACATTTCTTCTTAATGTAGGAAAGTTGTCTGTAAATAATATAAATACCAAGTCAAAAATACTTAGCATTTCCAATACAAACTATCATGTAAGAAAAATGTTTTTTGTTTTTTTGTTAAACAAGCATTTCAGGTAATGAAGACTGAAAATAAATCAAGTTTCCAGATCCTTATTAAATAAACTAAACATTCATATTTTCTGTAAGTTATTTATCAAATATTAGAAGTACTACAGATAAGATTAGTGTTCTTTATTAGCTATAGTGATCTTCTTTAATAGAGAGTTTATCCAGAGAAAACTCAGATTATAAAAATAAAAAACCGTTGGAGGCGTGCATATATATTATACATGAAATAAAGATAAAAGAGCTTATTAACTGCAACACTATTTCTCCAAGTAGATCACTATTTTTCCTCATTCTTCCTTAACAGAGTGATAGTAATTATACTCTTGTACAATTTGAAAGGCAGGGGAAACAAGCACTTGCCGTGTGGGAAGTACAAGTCCAGTCACCAATAAATTGAATTTAAAATGATGTTTCAGCAAACAATGTAGCATTCTCTCTTCCATTCATTTCCTTACTTAGGTTCTTTCAATTCAATAAATATGTTTAACAATCACAAAATAATATTTTGATTTTAAGATGTGTCTTTGTTTAACGCAGCATAGAATTATTTTAGGAAGTTGGGAATTATAAATATTACATTCCTTTCATTTTTTAAGTTGGGAAACAAAATACTCAGCTGACTTTTATCATATTCCCTCATAAGCTGAGTGGGAGGCAATGAAAGGAAAGACAATCTAGAAACGAACTTTTCAAGACACATAAAACTGTTAAAAACAGTATAATTGACATTTAATTGTATTTAATAAAACAAAGCTATAAAATGCTATAAATTAGAACTAAAAAGAAAATACTGAATTACAGTAACATAGCAAGAATGAAATCTGTATTCACCACAAAATGAGTAAAAAATATATAGAAACAATACTTAAGTATAAATGGAAGTAATCTTAAATATTAATTTAAAACTGAATATACAGTATCTCCCTCTTTAATTTTATACAGAAGCTCTTAAATTCCATCAATCTTCATTGACTATTTCTTTCTATAGAGCATATTTGGAATATCAGTATAAAAATATTTAATGTCAAATTTGTATAGAAAGATCTATAGATTAGCAGATTGTTTTTAGATTGTATTCTAAACGTACCTAAAAAGCTCTGGTGGGCTCAGAATATGACCATCATGTAAACTATCAAATTCAAAAATTCTGCCTTCACACAGCACTATCACATGAGATGGACATTCACCTTCATTCTCTGGAAGAAAAGGTTTAATTCATTAATACAGAAATCTGTATAATCTTCATGAAATGCTTCCTACGATGATGGGACATGAACAATAACCTTTTCCTCTTATTAGCCATACAGGCCAGCATATTGGAGACTCAAATCTTAAATGAGCTGCATCTTCATTGTTTAGCAGGATAGTAATTATCTGCAAGCATATGAAACACTGTTACAGGTAGTCCTCAACTTAAGACTGGTTGTGTAGTGGGACAGATGTTTTACAGTCCATAAAGCATTTCTGATTGTTGTAAAATGTGGCAGACATAAACAAACCATGGTCATGTGACTGCATTTCAGGTGCTCATCTTTACAACTGGGTTGCAGGGTCCCATTGTCACATAGCTGCGATTTGCAGCAGTTTTACAGCAAAAATGGCCATTTGGAAGAATGGGTTCACACTTATGACTGCAGTATACCCAACCGCCATAGATTTGCTTAATTACCATGGTGATGCACTGCAAAAAAATATCATAAATCAGGTCGGGTCACGTGAGTGACTTGACCTACAACTGTAACAATGTATGGCTAGAAATCCAGACCCAATTACAGTACTAAGTTGAGGACTACTATTTTTTCCTTGCTCACCAGCTGGATTGCAGAAAAAATGTACTTGTTTTTCAACTGTTAATAACGGAACTAAAACAAAGATTCTGAACAGATGCAGTGGGGAAGAAGCTTTAGCCATTGTCCTCCCCATACAATTTCATCTTTAGCTAGATGTTTTTCATTCCACAAATAAGGGTCTTTTAAAACCATGTGCACTAAATGTGGGGTAAACAGGTGTAGCACATAATGTCTCTATCTGCATGTATGCATATATGTGCATGCATTTATCTATATGTATATAGACACACTAGCAAACAGAGTAAACAGGCTGTATACACAGAACACAGTGCCCTGGTAAGAAGTTCAAAATTCTGATTTGGTTGTGTTCAAACATAACTATTATTGAATACAAATACAAATAGCAACAGCATTTAGATTTACATAGTGCTTTACAGCCCTTTCTGAGCAGTTTACAGAATCAGCATATTGCCCCCAACAATCTGAGTCAAATGAAAGTGCAGTTTAAAATTCAGGGTGCTATAAAATTACTTTTATACTTAGAAGGCAGTACCAAAAGTTCAATTAAACTTGCTTTGAACAAAATACAGAAACATCATTAAATTGGCATTTATATACCAATTTAAAAACTAAATCCCACTGTATTCAATTAAACAGACACAGCATGGTTAGGATTAATCATCTTCAAGTTTTTGTTTTGCTGGGCAAGGATAAGTAACATTATTTATTACATTTATATACCACTTTTTAGTACAAATTCCCCCAATTGTTTACTATTATTAGAATTACAGGAGGCTATATAGATGAATGTATCATAATTTACATAGTAGCTGATGGCTTGGTTCACATTTTGTGCACTTCTGTATAAATTGAGAAACAAAACTAACTGAATGCAATTCAGGATTTGACTGATAATAAAAATGTCAGCACGTATATACACAGGACTTTTTCTTCAGAAAAACTGTTATAAATGGTGCTTAATACATCTTTTCCCCCCACAGCTAAGTTTTATTGCCTTTAATGAATATTCCTGTCTGATTCGAAGTATTGTAGACCAGGGGTTCCCAACTCCTGAGCCATAGCCCTTTTGGAACCAAGTTGTGCAAGTGGCGGGCGAGCGCACAAGCGCAACTTCACTTGCATGAGCGGTGGATGCTCGCAGCTCCATTTGTGCAAGCAATGGGCATATATATGGCACTGCTTGCCAAATGGAGCTGTGCATAGTCACTCACACACCTGCCATTCATACAGGACCACCCTTTCCCCCCACCAGTCCACCAAGCCAGAAAGATTGGGGACCACTGTTGGACACAATTACTATGTAACAAGTTTAGGAAATCCATGTAGGTTTATAAAAGGGGTAAAACAGCTGACTATTTTTTTTTCACTGATGCACAATTCCCACCGCAATATACATACAACATCTTACAGCAATTAAGTTAAAGCAAACCAATTTTTTTGAAGGCAACATAAAGGAGTGTATTTATAGAGATGACTATCTTACAAGTTTTCCTCTCTTAACCTGCAAACCAATATTTATAATTATACAATGTAGTATTATGTAACATAATTATATTGTATAACATCAACATAAATATAGGTTTATGTATCATTGTACAAGTGATCTGTATTAATTTTCCATGGCATATTTATCACAGATTACAAAATGACAGACCTGAATTCATATTAGATTTATGAACTATAGATGTAACACATGGAGTGGTTTAGAACACAGGTCTCCAACCTTGGCCACTTTAAGACTTGGGGACTCAATTCCCAGAATTCTTCAGCCAGCTTTTCTGGGAATTGAAGTCCAAAAGTCTTAAAGTAGCCAAGGTTTGAGAGCACTGGTTTAGAACATGCCGTGTTAAGAATATTAATGCATACAGCAGTGTAGCACAAAAACAAAGAATTAATGTTAATGCTCTGAAAAATTTTAGCAGATATAAAAATAACATCCCTTGTTTATAATATAAAAAGGGATGGGTCTCGAAGCAAAGCTCTAAGAAGTTCTGTGCCAGTGCAGCTGAGATTCTAACCATTGGAGGTGGGGATGTCAGATATCTTTCTCAATGATTATCCACATCTTCCTAATGGCAGATGCCTTGTTAACAATTAACCCTAACTTTGTATTTAGTTGTCCTATAAAGTGGTTCTCCTACTCGGAAGGCAACGTCAGTCAGATGTCTGGGAAATAGGACTGTTCTATGCAGCACGTGACCGAGTCTGCAATTCTTTTAAGCTCCGCCCTCTGCTGGTGTTATCCCAGTGTTTCGACTCGGTCTGTGCTGACAGTCGTGTCTTCCCAGACCTCTCTATTCCTTCCAGCTTTTTGCTGTATTCTGTACCTTATTCTATCGGATTTATTGTTTACGACCTTGGACGGCTAAATTCGACTATTCTTGTGGATTCCGGTGTGAAGGGTGCTGACCTGATACTGCCGAAGGCCGGGTGGCGGCGTGGGGCTGCTGGCCGACAGATTCCCCTGAGGGGAAACCCAGGACTAGCGCAGCTCACTTTCCATCGGCAACAACACCGAGTGAGCTCCCCTCGCTGCGTTTGAAGGCTTTTTGCCTAGCAGCTTGTCCTCGCTGTGTTTGCATGCTTTGGCTAGCAGCGCTACTGGCAGAGCCTTAACAGGAAAAAAGACCGCCATTTTACGTCGCTTTATTTTGGTGCCGCTTGAAAGTGCCACTAGCACTTTCACCGCAATTACTTCAGAGGTTTCTCTCGCCCCTAATTGCTGTAGGCTGACATTTTGCTGTAGGCTGACATTTTGGACAATTACCATCATCTCTATACCTGTGGCGGTCCGATAAGTGCCCAGTTGGGGTCCTCCTAATCAGCTAATTCCCCTGTGGCCATTACAAAATGGCGGACACCACGCGCCACAGCCGCTCAGGCCCACAAGACAGGGGCACCAGACGGAGGCATTCTAGTGACCCGGGCGAGGGCTCCTCTACTCCCCCTCCTCCCCCCAAGAAGACCAATAAGGCCTCCTAAAAACCATTAGGCCTTGGAGAAGGCCCAACTTCACTCAGTAGCCATTTTAGCGACACCTAGGCCTTCCCCTCCACCACTGGATGGGATCACCAATCTGGATGGGATCCCTCTCCGAATCATCGAGCTCCGTCTGGACCTCCACCACCTCCAGGCTCAGAGCCATTATTCCAAACTCTGTCTGACCTCTCTGACCAAGACCCTACTGGAGAGATGAGGCGGTCTCCTCCTCCTGCTCCTCCTGCTCCTCAACCTACTCCTGCACAACAGGCTTCAGCTTCTACATCAGCGCTCGAAGCCATCATTGCTAGAGCGATACAGCAGGGTCTGGTCCAGGGTCTGCAAGAGGGTCTGCTCCAGCCGTTGCCTCAACATGCCTCCGCACAACACTACCGGGATCGGTCTCCCCAGCAAGAAGCCTCCGGGGAGCATTATTCCACCAACGACTCTGAACAAGGCTCGGAAGAGGAAGAGGCCAGAGATCTGGCTCTATCTGACGACGAGGGGTTGGCCCCGGATCAACCCGCCTTCATAGGCCTATTTAAGCCCCAGTTATTCCGGTCCCTGCTTTTTAAGGCACTCGCCGTTACCCGTCTTGGTGCCTCGACTTCAGCCACCGGTATTCCCCTGGCTGCTGCCGATCCAGCCTCCTCATTGTTCACCAAGCCAGCTGATACCGGCACCCAAACTCTTCACAGACGTGATTCAACGCCAATGGTCTCTACCAGGTGTTGGGCTGGCCCACAACACTCTGGATAAGCGCCTGTGTCAAACTGCTCCTGCTCTATCTAATATTTTGCAAGTCCCTCCGGTGGACACCCCCATAGAAAAAAATATCATTTACCTGTTTTAAAATAATTAGTAATGGAATCTTGAACAATGCCTGGCACCTTGCAAGTGCAAAAAATCATTCGAAACTGATCCATGTCCAGAGGCTTATTGCCAGATCTATGTACAGCCATCTTTTCCCTGTAAGATAATTAGCATGTAAGTTATTGAAGCTGCATGATAAGCATACATTTATAACCAGGAACTAAGGAAATGCTATATTTCGGTATGTTTCAAAACTATATATTCTGAAAGGCCTATGATGTCTTTCCATATAATGTGACACAGACAAGGCACTCAAGTAATAAGCTTCTTGGATAAGAAGTGAAATATCTTCGAAGAAAAATATCCACTATTCTCTCGGGCTATTATCTTTATGCTTAATTAAAAGGAGTGACACTTATTTTAGAAGCTTTAATTTGAAAGAAGGCAGTAATGTGCTTAGGTTTTTTTCCCTATTAGAGTCCCAATGGTTTAATTTTATAGATCTTAAAAATAAATGTGAGTTTCTGGAGACTTGCACCAATTAACCAGATATAAAATTCTACTCTAAACTTATAAATGATGTTAGCAATATTAATTCATAACAACATGACAATTAACCTGTACATAACTATAATTATTACATTGTAATTTTGTATTTCTTACTTTCTCATTTGTTCCCAGAAATTCAAGGTGTGCCAAACATTTATGCATGCTCTTTCTATCTGAGTCCCTTCTTTAATTGGCCAATAATGTTCAATATAAGAGCCTGGTCCTCCAAAATTGTGATAGATTTGTGTTGATAAACGGGTTTTAAGATAGGCCACATTCAGCCACCATTCTTCCAACTGAAAAGAAAAAGCAATTAACAGCAAAAGGAATCCTTAATATGGTTATTTGTGAAGTTCTATCCCATGGCTGACATTAAAAGCACAGCACAAAGTATTTGGCGAAACAAAGAAATGTTACATATATGATGTTCAAACAGCAACCCTTCTTCCTACACTACAGAACAGATATGAAATCAAGCAAAACTTAAAATAATTTCAGATCTGTTAATAAAGTGTGGTTTACACATGTCAATTGCAAGTTCCCAAACATGTTAAGTCAAACCAACATGCCCACAATATATAATGTGTGAATACTGTCAATATATTCTTATTACTATACATAGTGACTGGGAAAAATGGCTTTCTTAAAAGCATACCCAATTTCTCTTCACTGTAGCCCTTTCAAGTAATATTTTATGCAGCTCCTTTCCAATGCCATTCTCAAATCTTCTGACTATGTCTCGAGTTCTTTGATACTCTTCTTGATTTAGGAAAGGTTTCACTGCACAATATAAATGATTGAAAATATGTTTTAAACACATTTACTTCTCTACTTCAAGTGGCATTAAGGCTTCATCTTTATTATAAAACAAGTTTCAAATAAACAAAACTTCTAAAGATCGCAAATCATTTGGAATTTATTTCTAGCTCTCAAACAGAAATAGATACAGATCATATAGGTAAAGGTTTCCCCTGTCCAGTCATATCTGACTCATCTCCGTTTCTTAGCCAAAGAAGCTAGCGTTGTCTGAAAATACTTCCATGGTCATTAGCCAGCATGAATATATGCCAAAGGTGCACAGAAAGTTGTTACCTTCCCATCGAAGTGGTACCTTTATCTACTTGCATTTGCTTGCTTTTGAACTGCTAGGCAGGCAGGAGCTGGGGCATGTAATAGCTCACCCATTGCGCAGTGTTCAGGTCTTGAACCCTGGTTTGTCAGCTTTCCAACTGACAAGCTCAGCATCTTTAACTGCTGAATCATCATATTTGCCTTTTGTAGCTTTTTCTTTTTTAACCGGTTTGTAAGGTAAACATTGCAACCTGAACATGTATGTCAGTTAGCTCCTTAACAACTGAATGTTTCTAAAACTGAAATGGGAACATGCCTCAGAAATCCTGTTTTATCCAGCATTTCAATTGGCAAATTCCCATTCAGGACTCTACAGATAAGAAGCCAAGTTCCAAATGAAAGAATGTGTCAGGCACGTACTACAAAACACAGAGAAGAGTTCTTAAAAATTTGGAGGGGATTGTTTATAGAGCACTCATGCCTTTTTAGATTAACAGCTTTTAGCAACAGCTAGAACAAAATTGTGTTTGACAAAACTAACATTTTAGTCCATTAATTTTCCATTTATGATAATTGCTACAACAGCTAGAAATTAAAATCAAATTCAGTTTAAAATAATTAATTTCCAGCTTTTCATGACAATATGTTGCAAGGATTCCTTAGGCTGGACTTTCCTACTGCTAGACCCCGCCGCTGGATTGTGGAGCCTATGAGATGGTTCCGACCCAGGCGCCTGATGGAACCCGAAAGGTTCCTGACGGAGCTTGGGCCATTTCCCGCCTTCTTAACCCACAATTTCTCCGAAGCCCTAGTGGCGGCTTGGGAACAGGCTGCAGTAGGGGCCCTGGATCAAATCGCGCCTATGCAGCCTGTGATCCGACGCAGGTCCTGGGTGGCTCCATGGTTTACTGCGGAGCTCAGGGAAATGAAGCGTCGGAAAAGATGCCTGGAGGGTGGTTGGAGGTCCTCCCGATCGGAATCTGACCGGACACAGCTAAGAACCCATATTAGGTCTTAGCTTGTGGCGATGGAAGCAACGAAATGGCAGTACTTTGCTGCTCTCATTGCATCTGCAGAAAGCCGCCCAGCCGCCCTGTTTAAGGTGACCCGCTCCCTCCTTAATCTTGGAGCGAGGGAGGACCCCTTGCAGGGCAGAGCTGAGGATTTTGCACAGTTTCTGCAAGATAAAATCGCTCAGATCCGGACCAGGTTGGACTCTGACTGGGCTGAATCCCCTGAGGAGACTGGGGCTTGTCTTGGCAGGGACATCTGGGTTGAGTTTGAGCCTGTTTCGTTGGATGAAGTGGACAGGATTATGGGTCGGCTGGGGACCTCCACGTGTTTATTGGACCCGTGTCCCTCCTGGCTTGTTTCTGCAGGCAGGGAGGTGACTGGATACTGGATCCAGGCTGTTGTTAATGCTTCGCTGAGGGAAGGGGTCTTCCCCGCTGCACTCAAAGAGGCAGTGGTTCGACCCCTCCTCAAAAAGCCCAGCCTGGACCCTGACTCCCTTAATAACTACTGTCCAGTCTCCAACCTCCACTTTTTAGCGAAGATTGTCGAGTCTGTGGTGGCACAACAATTCTTTCAATTTCTGGAAGAAACAGACTACCTGGACCCTTACCAATCCAGGTTGAGGCGCGGTCACAGCACGGAAACGGCATTGGTCGCCCTAGTGAATGATCTCTGGTGGCCCCGCGTTGGGGGTTGTTTCTCCATCCTGGTCCTTCTTGACCTCTCAGCGACTTTCGATACCATCGACCATGGTATCCTACTGCAGCGACTCGGGAGGTTGGGGATAGCAGGCACTCTCCTATCCCTTGGACTGCTTGCAGTTTGTATCGGTGGGGGTCAGAGATCCTCCCAGAGGCCCCTCATTTATGGGGTGTCTCAGAGTTCAGTTCTCTCCCCCTTGCTCTTTAATATCTACATGAAGCCGCTGGGTGAGATCATTCATGGTTTTGGGGTGAGGTATCACCAATGATACCCAGCTTTATATCTCCACCCTGGATCACCCTAGGGATGCCCCTTCTGTGATGTCCCGTTGCCTGGAAGCGGTACGGGCTTGGATAGCTAGGAACAGACTTGGACTCAACCCATCCAAGACTGAGTGGCTGGCATCTCGGGATCTAGAGGTACCATCTTTAGTGATAGGAGGGGAGACTCTTACCCCCTCCGCTAGGATCCACAATCTGGGTGTCCTCCTGGATTCTCGGCTGTCCATGGATGACCATTTGACGGCCATAACCAGGGGGCCTTCGCAAAAGTAGATCTTGGCGCTAGTTGTGCCCTTTCCTAGATCGAGATGCCCTGGTCACGGTCACCCATGCCCTTGTTACTTCTCGGTTGGATTACTGCAACGCCCTCTACGCAGGGCTGCCCTTGGGATGCATCTGGAAGCTCCAGCTGGTCCAGAATGCGGCTGCGCGGACAGTTACGGGAGTCCCTCGTTACTCCTATGTAACACCTCTCCTGTGTGAGCTGCGCTGGCTGCCGGTTGCTCTCTGGGTCCGATTCAAGGTGCTGGTGCTTACCTATAAAGCCCTACATGGCTTAGGCCCAGGGTACTTGCAGGACCATCTCCTGCCTTCCTGCAATCGTCCCGTGCACTCCCCCAGAGCAGGCCTCCTCAGGGTGCTGTCAGCCAAACAATGTCGACTGGCAGCCCCCGGGGGAGAGCGTTGTCTGTCGGAGTGCTGACTCTCTAGAATGATCTGTCCACCGAACTCAGGATAGCCCCGGACCTCCTCTCCTTTCACTGCGAGCTGAAGACATGGCTTTTCCGTCAAATAACTTGATCTGCTAGGAGTTGCACAAACTCTGATAATTTTAAATATGTTTTAAAGAGGTTTTTAACTTATTTTGTGATTTGTATTATTGATTGTTGTTGTAAGCCACCCTGAGTCCTTCGGGAGAATGGCGGCATATAAATTGCAAATATATATATATATATGATGAGAAAAGTGGATTAGGAATGTTCACTCTCTTGAGTTACTTACAAAAATATTAAAACATTAATATTAAAATATATTTTTTAATCTAAATAAAAAAAAGTTTCTTAGCATAAAGAGAATGAGATGAAATTGTTATTTAATATTATAGGGAGAAATTCATTTTTCAATAGAATTTTTTGCTGCAAAGTCTATATAAAAATTAAATTAAAATTGTGCAAGAATACATTCCTGATGCCCTTCAATCCAGGGATTAAGGCAGTGGGATTTCCTATGATAGTACAGTTAAGAAAAATGAAAGTGTTCTCATTTATTATGATCAGCCATAGAAGCACAGATCTATATAAAAGATTGGTAGTTTCCTCCCCAGCCATATTCTAGAGATAGAATCAAAAGCAATCTTCAAGTCAATGAAAGCATCATAATGCACATACCTGCATCAAGATATTTTGTTAGGGATTCATCAAGAGGAGGAACCGGCAGTGAAGGCAAGGAACTCTGATATTGAAATGTACTTTCTTCAGAAGAATCAGTTAACTGGTTTTCCATTATGTTGATCTATGGCAAGTAATAATATTTTCCATTTTTGACATTTGTATTACTGCAATTTGCTTATCTTTTAGTCTTTACATCATGTATATTTATGCATAACAAAACAGGAAGAAAAGTTAGTTAGGGAAACATAGTTTAACCATTTCTGATTATTCTGTATCTTAAATATGTATGTATGTATGTAAAAGTGTCTGTGTGTGTGTGTGTGTGTGTGTGTGTATTTCCTCCAACTGCTCAGCTTTTTATACAATAATTAAAATTTGCTTTAATTCTATTAGTGTTTAATATGGACTCAATTACAGTGGCAATGAATGCATTGTTGGTAGACTTGAAAGAACAGGTAAGGGAAAGATCATCTTTGTAAAAATCTAACTATTTACAGGTAATCCCTGGGTTACAGGTGTTTCCTTAGCAAAATTCAAAGTTACACAATAAGTGCCCTCTAGCGTTTACAAACAAATCTCGAAATTATGAATATTGCAGCACCACAGCAGTTGTTCACTCTTACAAGACTCTGCAAAATTCATCCCATCTATTCCCCCCACCCCACAGTCTTCACAGGCACTTCGCCTGTGGAGACTCACCTTTCTTGCAAAGATCTCTGTCGCAGTTTCTTTGCCTGCATTTGCAGAGAACAGCGGCCTAGCATACCATGAGATCTTGTGTTACTGATCTCGTGTAATCTCACAGTTTAGTCCTTTATTCTCTGAGAATTGAGGCCAGGACATTTGCAAATGGAGGGAAGGCTTTGGTTCTTCAGGCCTTCCTTCCATTTGCCGTTTCCTTGCTGAAGCCTGCAGAGAGATTGTGTTCCTGTAGGCTTTGGCAGACAGGAGGCAATTGCAAAAAGCCTTTGCTGGCACTCGTAGAACTTAGGAGGAGCGGGCGCAGCCCTCTGAAGCCCTGTTCCTACTGGCAAAGGGCTGCCAAAGCCTACAGGGGCTTCAGCAGCCCTTTGTGCTTTGCTGATGAGAAAGCAGCCCTGAAAGGCCACTTGCAGCATTCTGCAGCTGCTTTCTCGGCGGAGATAAGCTTGACGAGGCCTCTGGCACTGAGAAAGCAGCCCCGAAAGACCACATGCAGCTTTCTGTGACTACTTTCTTGCCGGAGATCAGCTTAGCAAGGCCTCCAGCGTCAAGAAAGCAGCCCTGAAAGACCTCATGCAAAGGCCACAGGCAAAGAAACAGGCTGAAGAGGAGACAGATCTTCATAAAGTCACCCAGCGCGACAGGATGGGGAGGAGCAATTGTGGGGACCCCAGTGGGGGAGAATGAGGTATCTATGGGTCGAGGAGGCCTTGGGTAGTCAGAAGTAGGTGGGCTGTTCTCTCACTAGGGCCTCTATGGCCTTCCCCACCCCAAGATATCTTGTGCACTTAACAAGCCATGCATTCACCCATGCATTTAATGGGCGAAAGCAGGAAGTGATGTCGTTCAAGGTACAAGATTCACTACCACAAATTATCGAGTTACAGATGGAATGGACAGGCTCTATTACATTCGTAACTCCAGGACGACCTGTAGTCAATAGGAGTCAAAAATTACTTGATTGCACATAATCATCATAATCATCAACTTTAAGAGTGCTGTGTAGGATCAGACCTCTACATCCACAATTAGCAGCTTCAAGAAAACAGACAATACTCCTTTCTTTAAAATTGTAATTCTTTAAAATTTTACAAGACTACAAATTTTCTCTTCTTCAAGTTAGAAAATAAAATAGCTTTTCTTTTTTAAAAATAGAAATCAGTATTATTTCTGCTGGTATAGTTAAAAATTCAAAGTCACACTTCTGAGGTGTGATAGATCATATTTCAGTGATGGCTAACCTTTTTGCCATCGAGTGCCAAAAGTGTGGGGGAGCGTGGGGTGGTCGCACACATGCATGCCCACACCCATAATATCTATGTGCCCCGCCCCCACGCATACACACGCAAACCCCCTCCCACACATAGGCGCATGATCCCCCGCACTCCCCCCGCATGCGATGGCATGGTGGGCCACCGGACTTCCGGTGGAACTGGAAGTTGGGAAACGGTCCATTTCTGGCCTCCGGAGGGCTGGGGAAGGCCGTTTTTGCTCTCCCCAAGCTCCTAGAAAGGCTCTGGAGCCTGGGGGAGCAAAAAACGGGCCTTCCTCATATACACTCTCCTAAGACCCTCTGGAGGCCAGAAAGTGTGTTTCCTGACTTCTGTGGCCCAGAAGGCCTGAAAATCAATTGGCCGGCACACACATGTGCACCGGAGCTTAGCTTGAGTGCTCACCAATATGGCTCCGTGTGCCACCTGTGGCACGCGTGTCATAGGTTCTCCATCACAGTCATATTTCATCAAGTCTGCAAATATATAGTATTTGATTAATAAGAACAATGGTTCAAAAATATATTTAAATAAGCATTTAATCATTACAGGCCTTAACTGGAAAAATATTTCAATGGTTAATGGATAATTTGAACTGTATATGCCATTGTTATTTTTCTATTTTTATCTGTTTTTTTTTAAACACATAAAAGTGCAATGTAATTGCAGAATAACATAGTTTTTTGATAATACATTTTTATGTGTCTTTGAAGTTCATTTTTCCCTTTATTTTTTGCATATATCTATTTTTTCTTACTGACAATCTACTGTTAATGTTAACGTTAAGTTATAAAAACTGTTAGAGAAAATTGGCTAGCAACTATAATAAAGTTAGTTCTTTTAACAATTTATACAGACAATTGCTTTTTTCATTATTGCTCCTGCTCTTCTCTATTATAAAATTTCAAATTCTCTGCATCTTCCAAGTTAAGCCTTATGTTTTCCTGGTTTAAAACTACTAAATTCCGACCATTCGTTTTCTCTTATTTTCTTCCTAATTTCTTCCTAAATTTGGAGCATATGTCAAATTTTATATTGTTTTTGTAACCCAAAGTTTCAGAATTTTCTGTAATTCAGAAATTCAGAAAAAATATCTAGAAATGCTAGAAGCAGTTACTGGAAAAAACATTATTCCTCTAAGAACACTGCATCTTGGTCAAATACAAACACTATCTTTTAAACTTAAAGCATTTACCTTTATTCAGGGTAGCTTTAACTATTAAAATGCTGCGATTCATAAAAATATCTGAATCAAATAATCAATATAACCATATTGCTCTTGTATTATATACTTAGCTGGGGCACAAAGTATTGCTATTGTATGAATCTGTAAGTTGCAGTTACTGTAAAGTAAGAATGTGCACATTCTGGTTTTTGTCTCCAAGTCAGGTGCTACATGCGCAAATTAAGGATGTGCCATGGTGTTTTCAATAATATACTGCATTTATATTAGAAGAAACCTTTGCCCCAATTCTCTCCATTCCCTTTGTTTACCAGCAATGCACTTAACAGCCTAACCAGTTTCACTGCTGCTTATCATGGCACATTTTTTAAAAAAAATTGATTTATATGCCGCCCTTCTCCGAAGACTCAGGGCGGCTTACAATGCATTAAGCAATAGCCTTCATACTTTTGTATATTTATACAAAGTCAGCTTATTGCCCCCAACAAACTGGGTCCTCAATTTACCCACCTTAGAAAGGATGGAAGGCTGAGTCGACCTTGAGCCTGGTAAGATTTGAATTTACAGTAATTGCAGATAGCTGGTGTTAATTGCTGCCTTTAGCAGGAGGCATTTAGCCCCCTACGCTACACAGGCTCCTTAAAAGTTAAAGGTGCACTTTTTCAGAATTAGGAAATGTACCTGTGTTGTTATAGCTGAACTTATTCTGCCAATGTAAAGAGGGAAAAAACACACAAAAAAAACCACCTGCTGTGAGTGGGGTTCATTCTCCACTTTGTGCATTCCAGATTCTTTAATTGCCCGTTCTAGTTTAGGATGAGGGTCGTTGAAAGAAACACACTTGGATTGCCTCATATTGGAAAACAGGATCTCAGTATTATCTCAATTGATCTCATGAACTTTTAGGGAATCAGTTCAGAACAAAGTGTCTTAAACTTGTTTTCTCTCAGGACCCCTTTCCCACTTTTAAAAATCATGAAAAATTCCAAAAGAGCTTTGGTTTGCATGGGTTATAGAACATTGATGTTTAGCATATTAAAAATTAAAATTAACCCCACACTTGCCGCCACTTGTCACAGCAGTTCAATGGGATTTTAATACGACTGTATTTTTCAACGCAGGCTGGGAGATAGTTTTGATTCCGAAGTCCAGGAAAGGCTCTTGGGGGTGGGGCGGTGGGGTGGGGGGAGGACTCGAATGCTCTTATTTATTTATTCGGGTTTTTTAAAAAAACCAACAACCCAGTGCTCTACTCTATAGGGGAAGGTCCCATATTTATGCCCGAGGTCCTAGTCGCGAGTCCTTTATAGTTAGTACTTCCATGGTAAATATTGTCAATAGAAGAGAGTTAAGTTTTTATTTACTTTACTTGTTCATACTCAACAACGCCCAGCATTTTTCTGTGTGGTACCATTAAAGGGCACGAAACTCCGTCTCTGAGCCTTCGTGCAAAGCAATGATGATGATAATGAGGAGTATTATTATTATTATTACAAACCTCTACCGGGTCCAGTCCCCAGAAACTGGCGGGCTGGAGAGCAAAAGTTAAGGCGAAGTCAGAAAAACAAGTAAAGTAATAACGACTCTCCTTCAGCGAAAGGGAAGAACTGGAGAATTAGGACCGAGGACAGGGGGAGCTCCCCCCACCCCACCCCATTACTCCGAAGTCTTTCCCCGCTCGCAGTCCCACTCACGGTTTGGCGCTTCTCCACAACCCTCATTCCCCCAGTCGTCCGTTCGCGAGTTCAGATCAGACCCCGCCGAGCTGCTCATAGGCTCCCCTCACCTTCTCTCACGCCCTCACGGCGCTCGTCAGTCTTCTCCGAGGCCTTTCGGCGCGTCTCCTCACAAGTTCAGTCAAAATAGTGGCTGAAGAGGAAGCAAGCGACTCCTCCCTTTCTCCTCCTCCTCCTCCACTCGGGATCCTCCGCTCTGCACTTCTGATCTACATTTAAACTTATGCGACAGGAAAGCGAGGAGGAAGCGCAAACTGGAGGCCCGGCCCACTTTGGCGAGACCAAAAAGGCGGCGGGAGGGGGGAGATTTCAAAGTTTCTCCTCAGCCCATGGAGAGCCACAGGTTATGGTTGCAGTGCTTTCGGCTTTACTGGCCTGAATGAGGGCTAGGGTTTAACTGCGACCCTCATTTTGTCCACGATAACGTTTTTCAACTTACTTAACTTTAAGAAGTGAACGACTCCAACTCCCAGAATTCTCCTATTAACTCATGCTGCCTGAGGGATTCTGGGAGTTGAAGTTCATATAGCAATAGCAATAGAACTTATATACCGCTTTACAGTGCTTTATAGTCCTCTCTAAGCGGTTTACAGGATCAGCATCTTGCCCCCAACAATCTGAGTCCTCATTTTACCCACCTCGGAAGGATGGAAGGCTGAGTCAACTTTGAGCCTGGTGAGATTCGATCTGCCTAACTACATATATCTTAAAAGTAGCGCAAGTTGAAAAAGACTAGGTCATTTCACTCAGGAATTGACAAAACTAATCCTCCTAATTTTTAATTCTGTCAGATGATAGGTTATTTGCAATCTATCTTTGCAGAACAAGCACTCATCATTCTCATTAGAGAGCATGTGAGTTTGGATGTTACAGTAGTGTTAAAATTAGGAAAGCAAGGAGGTTTGGATCTTGGAGTATCACAATTTCAGCTGGCATCCACCAGTTAAATAACAAATAATACCCATCTGCACAAAACCATTGCAATTTGTGGATAAGTGGTCCCAAGATTTATTTTATTTATTATACAAATGTATATGGTGCCCAACTAAAGGGGACTCTGGATGGCTTATAACAGCAACACTCCACAACATATACCCCATTCTCCCTTCATAGCAGCAGCATTGCAATTATTATTAGTTATTATACAAATTTATTAAAAACTGACCACATAATCAAAGTTGAACCATTAATAGTATTACTAGATTCCCATAAAAAGTACACATAGACCTTGAACTATGATCATAACTGTGCCCAAAATACCGGTTGCTCAGTGAGTCAGTAATTGAGTTGTGTCTCATTTTACAAATCTTTTTTTGGCTTAGTTGTTAAGCAAACCATTGCAGTTAAGTTAATCATGCAGTAATGGCTTCCCCCATTGATTTTGCTTGTGAGAAGCCAGCTGGGAA
Organism: Coluber constrictor foxii; assembly: GCA_038048745.1. Classification (NCBI taxonomy): domain Eukaryota; kingdom Metazoa; phylum Chordata; class Lepidosauria; order Squamata; family Colubridae; genus Coluber; species Coluber constrictor. Next base: position 147,727,084 of record CM075961.1, read on the forward strand.
GATTACAAATGGTGATCACTGGGACATTGATGGGAAATCAATGATCCTGGGACATTGGAACTGTTCTAAATACATGCCAGTAGTTAAGCACTGGAATTTTGATCACATGACCATGGGGATGCAACAATGGTCATGAGAGAAAACCCAGTCATAATTATTATTATTTTTAGTGCTGTTGTAACTTCAGTCACTAAATGAATGGTTGTAAATCAAAGACTATCTGTAAGAGATGTCCTCTTTTTGGCCTCATGTTGTCCATCCATCAAATATCATGTTTTTTTTAAAAAAAAATGGAATATTTTTGCAACAGTAGTCGAGCAAATGTTTATGTATTGTGATATAGTAAATTGCCTGCTTCTTTCTTTTCCTTTCTGTTAACTTAGTCAATGATTTAAATATAAATAATTTATTTCCTGATTCCAGCAGCGGCTTAATCCACCTCTTTCAAATCTACAATTACCATAATCTATAGATAAAATGAGTTATCATGTGTATGGTAAAATTTACAAAGCTCAGTGTTGTGGAATCTATATTATTGTTAGCATACATTCTTGAAAATGTAAAGAGCCAATCTGGTCAGGCAGTTAAAGCACCAAATTAGAAACTTGACAGTCACTCTCCCTCAATCCATGATATCAGGCACAGTCAATTCCTGTTGCAATCAATAAATCAACACTTGATTTAAAAAGAGCCTGCATTTGTAAAAAAATGCTAGAAATTTTGTTTTTGAAAATAAAGTATTGGAAAAATAAAGGTAGTTCTCAACTTATGACAATTGAGCCAAAAATTTCTGTTGCTAAGCGAGTTTTGCCGCATTTTACAACTTCTTTGCCACAGTTGTTAAGTGAGCAGTTAGTAACATGGTTGTTAAGTGAATCTGGTTTCCACATTGACTTTGTCAGAAAGTCACAAAAGGTGATCACATGACCCCAGGACACTGCAACCATCCTAAATATGAGCCAGTTGCCAAGAGTCCAAATTTTGATCATGTAACCATGGGAATGCTGCAATGGTTGTAACTGTGAAAAACAGTCATAAGTCACTTTTTCCAATGCCATTATAACTTTGAAAAGTCACTAAATGAACTGTTGTAAATTGAGGACTACTTTACTACAATTGACAAAAACCCAAACTCTCTGGTACTAGAAAAAACAATTTCATATCCATGTAGACCAGGGATGTCAAACTTGATTTCATTGAGAGCCGCATCAGGATTGTGTTTGAGCTTGGGAGGCTGGGGTGGATATGGCCACAGTGAGTGTAGCCAGCTTGATGTCACTCATGCTGTGGGCATCTGTGGCGGCCTAAGCACTCTGCCAGCGAAAACAGGCTCCCAAGCTTCGTTTTTAGCTGGGGCAGCCTCCTGCAACTCTCTGCCAGTAAAAATGGATCTCCGTTTTCACTGGCAGAGGCACTAGGGCCGGTCCTTCGCTGTTTCCAGGGCAACCGTGTGAGCCAGATCTAAGCACCCCACAGGCCGGATCTGGCCGGTGGGACTTGAGTTCGACACCCCTGATGTAGATCTAAGAATTTTGCAGAATTTTTTGCTATATTTTTTGCAGTACATGCCAAGAAAATTAAGAAGTATGATGTTTCCTACCCCACCAGCAATTGTTCTCTTTTCCAATTGTCTGTATCCTGTTCAAGGTAAGTTTAAGTTTAAGTTTAAGTTTATTCAGATTTATATACCGCCCTACTCCCCAAAGGGACTCAGGACGGTAAACAGCCAATTAAAAATACAATATAATGCAAAAGTTAAAAATTTAAAATAAATTATACAATTAGGCTGAAATAATTAAAATCCAATTTTAAAAACATTTAAAACCCAATATAAAACCCATTTATAAAGGGAGCTTTAAGCCAGGCCAGCCTGATAAAATAGGAACGTTTTCAGGGCCCGGCGGAAGGTATGTAGGTCCTGTATCCTCCTTATCTCAGGGGGGAGCTTGTTCCAGATGGCCGGTGCCCCCACAGAGAAGGCTCTCCCCCTGGGGACCACCAGTCGACACTGTTTGACTGACGGCACCCTGAGGAGACCCTCTCTGTTGGAACGGACTGGTTGGTGAGAGTCTATTGGTGGCAGAAGGCGGCCCCGAAGATACCCTGGTCCCAAGCCATGGAGCGCTTTGAAGATAGTAACCAGAACCTTGAAGCACACCTGGAAGACCACCGGGAGCCAGTGCAGCTCGCGCGGAGTGGAGTCACATGGGAGCACCACATCGCTCCCATCACCACCCGCACGGCTGCATTCTGGACTAGTTGGAGCCTCCAGGTGTTCCTCAAGGGGAGCCTCATGTAGAGAGCATTACAGTAGTCCAGGCGTGAGGTGATGAGGGCATGAGTGACCGTGCGTAACGAATCCCGATCCAGAAAGGGACGCAACTGGTGAATCAGGCGAACCTGATAAAAACTCCTCCCGGCCACGGCCGTCATATGCCCTTCTAAAGACAGCCGTGAGTCCAGGAGGACACCCAAGTTGCGAGCCCTATCTGTGGGGGACAATGACTCGCCCCCAATAGTCAGAGATGGCATCAACTGACTATATCGGGATGTCGGAAACCATAGCCACTCGGTCTTGGAAGGGTTGAGCCTGAGTCTGTTCCTCCCCATCCAGATCGGTACGGCCTCCAGGCACTGGGACATCATTTCAAGGGCATCGTTGGGGTGGTCTGGGGTAGAGATGTACAGCTGAGTATCATCAGCATACTGATGATACTTCATCCCAAAACCACGGATGATCTCACCCAGTGGCTTCACATAAATGTTGAACAGAAGGGGCGAGAGGACCAACCCTTGTGGCACCCCACATACAAGGGGTCTCGGGGTCGACCTCTGCCCCCCTGTCAACACAGACTGCGACTGGTTGGAGAGAAAGGAGGAGAATCACCGTAACACGGTGCCCCCCACTCCCAGCCCTTCCAACCGGTGCAGCATGATACCATGGTCGATGGTATCAAAAGCCGCTGAGAGGTCTAATAGGGCCAGGACAGAGGAGCAACCTCTGTCCCGAGCCCTCCAGAGATCATCAACCAATGCGACCAATGCTGTCTCCATGCTGTACCCGGACCTGAAGCCCGACTGGAACGGATCTAGATAGGTTGATTCATCCAGGTACTGAGGCAGCTGTCGCGCAACCACACTCTCAACAACCTTCGCAACAAAGCGAAGGTTGGAGACAGGACGATAATTTACCAACATTGCCTGTCCAGGGAAGGCTTCTTGAGGAGGGGTCTCCCCACCGCTTCCTTCAAAGCGGTGGGGAAGACACCCTCACTCAAAGAAGCGTTTATAATCCCCTGGAGCCAGTCTCGTGCCACCTCCCGGGAGGCCAGCACCAACCAGGAGGGACATGGATCCAATAAACATGTGGCTGCGCTCAGACTGCTCAGTATTCTGTCCACGTTTTCTGGAGTCACAGAGTCAAACTCTTCCCATATAATAGTCTCAAGACCTGCCCCAGTCACCTCCCCTGGATCTATCCTTTCGGGGTTAGAGTCCAGCTGTTCCCGAATCTGGGCGGTTTTGTCATACAGATATTGAACAAAATCCTCAGCTCTACCCTCCAAGGGGTCCTCCTGCACCCCCTGTTGTAGCAAGGAGCGGGTCACCCTAAATAGGGCGGCTGGGCCCTGTTAACAGGATACAGTAACCTTAAATAGATCCTACGGTATTAAAACATCACATTTTACTTAAGATCTAGGTAAAATCTGAATTAAATCATAAATCATGGGTCCAAACATAGGTGCAACTATTTCTGCCATTAGTACTGTGTAAAATGAATAAAATATATTGAGGCATGTCAGACAAAAAAGATTAGGTCCGCATGTGAAGGTTCAATTAAACTGACATCACTAAAACCTATGCACAGGAAGCTTCTCAACTAAGGTTAAAATTACATAAGAGACAACAGGTTTAAGAGGGAGTTGGATTTAATTCCAATCTGGGTTGGTCACTGAGACTAGAGGTTTTGTCTTCCAGCATGACAGATACACTACTTTAAAAAGTATAATGGTATTACTTAGGACATAATATTTAATAGTATAAAAAGGCTACAGTGGGATTAATTTATTAATTTTTATATATTTTCTGATAATATAGCTGCTATGCAATCCTGGGTAAAGATACGTGGTTTCAAGAGTGGCAGACAGATGCTACAATCACATACTCAGTGCCACCTTTTGAAATCAAATTTAAGGAATGATATAATACACCTATAATAATTATCACTCCTTTATTTATTTATTTAGTATGTGGCATACTAGGCCAGGGAGGCTATAATGTTAAGCACACAGTAGAAGTCCTGGCAAGTGACAGTCACTACAGTATGTTTGTCATACCAGTTTGTTACACTGGTGCACCACAAGGGGTTGAATTATCTTCACACCGGGTGGTCTGCAGCATTCTCGAAGGAAGTCGGGGTTTTCTTCCACCAAACTTCTGCCAATCATGTCTGGGAAATCCAACACAGGTTCCAGCTCCCAGCATGTCTGGTAATGGCAGTAGTACCTATCTATCTACTCACAAACAATACTTTCTAAATGCTAGGTGGGCAGCAGCTATGGAAAAGAGACGGGAGCTGGGGTGGAACCATTGGAGTGCTCCAATTGCTCAGTACATCCAGTGTCATTAAACCTCTGTTCTACCATGTTCCCATCACCCTTTGTTTACATATTTTAAAGATATAGTGGTGTTCCATTGTATTTGTCAAACAAAATAATCAGAAAGCTGCATAGAATATAGCATTTGACACATGGATATCTAAAATTTCAGTAATATAATATTAAAAATAAGAATTGCACTGAATCAATTTAATACTTGTTAACATTATGTTGGAAGAAATATCCTTCTGGGTTCTGCTCCAAGTGGGGAAAAGACATTGGAAACATGGAGACTGCTTGGAAAGATGGTTTAATGGCTCTCATGGCTTGAGTTTCTGAACAGAAAAGGGGCAGATTCAGCGAGTCTCTGGGTTTTTATGCTCTCTCTGGCTTTGAACTTCCTGGGGCCGAGAAAGAATATCCTGATTGGTTGTCAGACTTCCAGGGGGTGGGGGTTTTAGCTAGCCTTGCTGGCTGATGAAATCTTCCCAGGTGCCATGTTGTGAGTTTTTGTCTAGATGGGTCCCATTGTCTTGCAGATGAGGTCCATTGACAAAAATTGAGTTTCTGCCTCTAGCCATTAACAAAGGGTGGGGGGGGGGGGCAAGAAGGTGGGAGCTGCTTTAAAACATGCTTCTCCATTTGTCATCCAGGGAAACATAATATTCTGCCTTTTTAATATTTTCCAAAATATGTCCTTCAATATTTCAAGGGGTGGGTGTTAACTTCCTACAATTATACCACGAGAAGTATTGTAAAAAGTAAAAAATATTCTATAAATAGACAACCACACTTCTTTTATTTTAATATCTGTATTTCTTGAAAAGATGGACCAAGAAGAAATAAAAAAGGAAACTATTTCTTAACTGGCCAGTAGTTTATCTGGTAAATCTTGCTTTCTATTTTTGCATACCCCACCTACATAAAATATTTAAATATATTTCATCTCATGCTTAATTTAAGATTCAAGAAAAATACTTCATTTTGTAACATTGCAAAAGTGTTTTCATGGTGCAATGTGTTTAAAATAAGATAATAAAGTAAGTCTTTGAGTTTTAAGCATCTGTTACAAAACTGTAGAACAAGTTTTGTCTGGATTTGATTTAAATGTTGAAAGAATAATTTGGGGTTCCAACTTCAGCCAGGGTTGTGCAGGAGCAAATCAAAATGAAATCCAGACATTTATTTGGGAATAAATAAAGATTTATGAATAAATGACTAAATATTGATTTATTCTCCAAAGCAAAGAGGTTTGTCTGAGGGGTTAGCTATGGAGAAAATGGGGCATAGAGGGATTGTTTTATAGCTAGACTGGTACTTGGTGTGGGTTTGAAGTGCATGTTGATTCTAGTGTGTGACACTTGAGGGGCATGATTTTGTATACATGTTGACTCAGAAATTAACAATGTAGATTGAATCTCCTCATTTGAATTGTGAGCATTATAATTATGTTTATATTGTGTTACTTGAGTTTTGTGTTTGCTTGTGTGTAGGATCCAATCTGGGTCATCTTGTTTTGCGTTGGTGTTTTGTATTTTTGTGTTTGTTTGTGTGTGTTTACCATTTGAAGTGTTTAATTTTTATGTTTGCTCTATTTAAAGGATTTTGATATTATCATTTACCAGTTTTTCCAGGAAACTTTTGCAATTGGAAACTATGTATTTCTACACTATTTACAGTTGTCGCTTATAACCATAATTTTTGTCTATTTGTAACATCATAAGGAAAACATATTTAGGAAGAGGGGTTAATTGATTAACATTGTTAGAAGCAAAAGATTGTGCAGTGGTTAGTAGCATGCTTCAAGCTACTAACCACTATGTTATTCTGTGGAGTAATTTTTTTAGGAGAAAAATAATTTTCTCATGAAGGGTGAAAAGGGTAAATACAAGTCCAGTTAACCCAACATATTATAATCCTCACAAACTGCCACGCATTGTCTTCCACAAAATATTTCTTGGAATTTCACTTGATGAAATTCACTAATATCTTGTTTGGCCATATGCATTGTGGATACATAGAACATCTAGAATAAATGCACATATTAAAGCACACCAATAATTATAAATATACAGATGAATACCTCTTTTTTCACCATCTCCCTATATCTTTAACTTAACATAGAGTGAGTCCTAGTATGAATTCAGTTGTTCAATGATGGTAATGTAGGTTGGTCTGGGCACCTGTGGTAATAAGCAGGAAGATCAGGATCAATTTACGACAGTAATGGAACATGCCCATTTCAGTCATAAGGCAGGAGGACCTTAATTGAAACTCGTTAAGTGAAAGTCCTCATCCTGGATAACCCCAATGCATACATTTAACAAACGTAGGGGTGAATGCAGGCATTGTAAATGGGCATAGGGAGCCTCAGGGATGCCTGCCTTGGGCCTCCCAGGGTCTCCCCACCCCCCTGAGATACCCCAAAGCTCTTCTTTCTGTTCTTGGGATCCCCACAGCCATTTCCATTCCTCACAATGCCTTGCTTACCTTCCGGAGATCTGCAGAACTCAGTATTGTGGGCCATTCTTACTGGCCCACATGGAACGGTTGTTTGTAAACTGACCTCTGCAAAGCAGCATTTCCCCCACCTTTTGCCTTTCTTAATAGCCTCTTTAATTCAAAACAGGATGCTGAGCCACAGCTTGTGCTTTGCAGTTTCTACATTTTTTTGTGAAAAAAAGGTTTAAATGGAAGAGGGAGAAACAAGAGTATGGTGCAGTGAGATGAAAACAGATACAGCTGCCCAGAGTCCCTTGGGAGTTGGGTGGCATAGAAATATGATTAATAGCCGTATTTTCCGGGGTATAAGACAACTTTCTAACACGCAAAAATCTTCTCAAAAGTTGGGGGTCGTCTTATACGCTGGGTGTCGGTCTCCTGTAACCAGGCAGACCAGCCCGAAAGGCTTTGATGAGCCTTAAATGGCTCTAAGGAGCCAAGCTGAATTGCCTGCTGAGTTGCCGCTAATCAGCTGAGTTACACACAAGCCCTGTGTAAAAGGGAAAAACTTCCCTTTTACACAACGCTGGTGCAGCTGGGATCGCCAGAGCTTGGATGGCCAAGCCCTGTTTAAAAGGGAAAAACGTCCCTTTTACACCACGCTGGCCATTACAGCTTCTAATTTTTGCCTGCTAATTGGTACCTAGCAAAAATCCTCCCCCCCTCCAGCTTGCTTACCTTAGCTGCTAGCCGCAAGGCTTGGCTTGCCTTGCCTGCAATCCATTGCATCAGCAAGCAACTAAATCTCCCTGCCTGCAAGCAAGCAGGCAGGGAGTTGTGGACTTCAACTCCCAGAATTACTCAGCCAGCAAAGGGTAAGGTTTTTTACCCTTATCTATTGGGTAAGGTTTTTTCCCCTTTGGGAGCTTTAAAAAAAAAAGTTAATTGGGGGGGGGGGTTAGTTGTTCTTTTTTAAACCTAGCCATTTAAAGGCTAGATCTAACTTTTAGGCTAGGAAGTTTTAAATTTAGCTTTCATATAAAAATAAAAATAAAAATAAAAATAAAATAATATTTGTGCAGCTTTCTGAGATTTAGTGTGTTTCTTTAGTATTTCACTCTAACTACACAAATGCACAAAATATCACAAAGCTGTATGTGGAATTTTGTGTGTGTAAAGTGTGAAAGTTGTTTTTTTGGGCTTTTTGTGGCTGTGTGAGGTCCCTGCTTGTTGCAGGGGCCATTTTGGGTCTAGCATAGCTGCTTTTACATTGTGGGTGAGCCAGTTGATGTTTTTTAATTTTTATTTGGTGTGCGTTGGAAGAGAGGTCGTCTTATACAGCAAGTATAGCCCAAACCCTATATTTTTACAGGAAAAGTCAGGGGTCGTCTTATACGCCCAGTCGTCTTATACGCCGGAAAATACGGTAAATTAAATTAAACGAAGGGTTAAGTGTTAAAAGGGCTATCCAGAGCAAGTTGCTTTGCCTTGAAACCTGACTTGGGAGGCAAAGCTGCTCTTCCCTCTCTCTCTGCATTGCCCTTACTTTCCTTTATAAGTGAGATTACTGTTACTAGACTATACTGTACTCAGCAAAACTAAAGTTAATATAGAATTCTTTGTCTATTGTCTCATTATTTAGAATGGATTACTCACTCATCTTCCATTCTGTGGACATTATTACTGTATTATTATTATTATTATTTATTAGATTTCTATACCGCCCTTCTCCCAAAGGACTCAGGGCGGTGAACAGATTAAGATACATGTAAATATATTTCATAAACAGTAAATAATAAATTAAGTCAACTTGGTGTATCTACTAAGACCTTGGCATAGAATTTTGATGTTTATGCTAGCCCTGCTTGTTGAAATAGAAAGGTCTTCAGGGCACGTCGGAAAGTGCGAAGATCTGGGATTATTCGTATTCCAGGTGGTATTTTGTTCCAAAGCGTAGGTGCCCCCACAGAGAAGGCCCTCTCCCTTGGAACCACCAGACGACATTGTTTTAATGATGGTACCATGAGTAGGCCTACTCTGTGAGAGCGTATTGGTTGGTGGGAGGTTATCGGTTGCAGCAGGTGGTCTCGTAAGTACTCAGGTCCTAAGCCATGGAGCACTTTAAAGGTAAGAACCAACACCTTGAAGCGCACTCGGAAGGCCACCGGAAGCCAGTGCAGCTCGCGTAGAAGAGGTGTTACATGCGAGCACCATGTTGCTCCCATAATTACTCGCGCAGCTGCATTCTGGACCAGTTGGAGCTTCTGGGTGCACTTCAAGGGGAGCCCCATGTAGAGAGCATTGCAGTAGTCAAGTCGGGAAATGACGAGGGCTTGAGTGACTGTGCGTAATGAGTCTCGGTCTAGAAAGGGACGCAATCGGCGAATCAGGCGAACCTGATAGAAAGCTCCTCTGGCCACGGCTGTTATATGATCTTCTAAAGACAGTCGTGCATCCAGGAGGATGCCTAAATTGCGAGCTTTCTCTGTGGGGGTCAATGACTCATCCCCAATAGTTAGTGATGGGACTAACTGGCTGTACCGGGACGCCGGTAGCCACAGCCACTCAGTCTTGGAAGGGTTGAGTCGGAGCCTGTTTCTCCCCATCCAGACCCGTACGGCCTCAAGGCAGAAAGGTGAAGGAGGGAAATTTTATGCCAATATTCAAAGTGCAAGGGCAGGTCTACCATAGGATAGGGAGTATCATGGTGGGGCCTTAGCAGCACCTACTTTGTTGGTGATGATGACAATAAGAGGGACATCCGGTGTGGAATCTATCTAGGCATTAATCCAGAACTGATTAGTTTAATTTATCAAGCCCTTAATGTCACAACAGGTTGTGATTCCAAATATTCCTCCTTTAAAGGCATTAAAACATTTTTTAAAACTGTATATTCATAGAAATAACCCAACTCCCATTGGTTATTGAAACTTTATTTAATGACATTCAACAGATATTAACAACTTTCTCTTTTCACTGGAAACAATAATTGTTTTTAAAGCGTGTCTGTCATATCTCTTTACCTCCTCCAAAATACAAGTATTAGTTTTCAAGCTCTAGATGTACATTTAAAACCTGAAGTATGTCATTTTGCATTGTATTGTCACTTCATGGAGAAAATGATGGCAATAAAATTCTTGAAGTCGTCATACAAGTACAGCTGTCAAGATACAAAATGCTCAGTTTAGCCAGCCAAAACTAATAAGCAAAGAGAGCTGGAATGCAGAATCTGACTCAAAACAGATGTTTAATGTTGGTGATTCTTCTTAAAAAATTGGCCTATCTTGCTTAATACAAGAATGTGAATAGCATCTTCTGTACTTGTTAGTTGCTGCAAATATTGGTTGGGAACCCACAGTCTGGCGATAACATGATGAAACAGACTGGCTCCAGGTTAGCAAAGGAATGAGTAAAAATTATGTATCCTTCCCTTATTTATTGAACTGATTTGTGGAAGATACTGCATATTGCAGGAAAAATAGTAAAGGGGTGACAGTGTCTCACTTTTAGGATTGTTTCTCAACAATAAAAGAACCAACAGCCAAGAAATACTAGTTAGACTAGCATATGGTAGAGTAGTAAATGAAGTCCTGAGAAAAGATGTGTATATCTAAACAATCAGAAATGTGCAGACCATATTTTCTCTATAACACTCTATGGATGTGAAAGTTGGACTTTGAAGAAGAAGATAAAAAGAATGTTGATATTTTTGAACTTTGGTATTGAAGAAAATTCCTGAGAATATCATGAATAGAATAGAATTGGATTGTGAAAGAAATCAACAGAGTTCTTTCTCAAGGCACAAATAAATGATCAGGTTTTGGGTACATTATATGAAGACCTAATTTTATGAAAATGTCTATAATGCTGTAAAAAATAGAAAAAAGAAGAGGACTGTGGTGGAATGTAATCTGGATTCCCAGGAAGTGGGGGGGGGGGGGAGCTGCATACCAGAAGGCAAAGAGTCAGCAAAGCATGGGAAGTCTGATCAGGAAGAAGAGTTAAAACAGTTCCTCCCTAGCAATTCCCAGAATATATCTATGGTGATGCAAATATTTGCTTTACTTTGGCAAGATTTCTGCCTATAGATGAGGAACAATAAAGGAAACTACTCAAAAGTAATTCCATGTATCCTTCTTGGTTTTTAGGGACCTGACAAGGGCAACCAGCAGCAAAACAGATGTTTTCAATTACTGTGGCAATCAATGCACCTATGAAAGACCCGAAAGACCAAATTGGAGACAGATCATCCCAGTGAAAATCTATCTGCACAGTTGTTAAGAGTCAACCCCAACTTAATGCCACAGAATCCATCCATCAAATTAATTCAAGTAATGTTCATTTTCGTATTTATACATGAGCTGTTCCTGCCTGTACATTGACTAGTGAATAATAAATTCCTTTTTGTGCTAGTAGCTGCTGATGTGTTCCTTGTTCCATGACTTTCCCATCCTGGATAACAGCTATACTGTCAGCATTCTGCACTGTTGATAAGCGATGAGCTATTATAATGCAGGTACGACCTTGTCTGGCTTTATCCAGGGCCTCCTGAACAACCTATTGAAAAGAAAAAAATATATTTTAATAAATAAAAAAGTCCTATTCTCTGAGAATATGTACATTTTGATTATAATAGTTCATTGTTAAAATGAACTATTGAATTACTTATATAATGAGCATTCATACAAGAAAGGACAATCTTGTATCATCTTTAACTGTTAACTATTTTATTGCAGCACATATTTGCATGACTAGAGTTACTTTCATCCAAGATGTAGATAGTTATTAACATATCTAATTCTACACGATTCTTTAGAAAAATTGCCATTTAAAAATTCAAATTAATTTAATAAAATATTTGGTCTATTGGAAACTGAAGCACACGCAATTCTATATTCATTTACCGTATTTTCCGGCGTATAAGACGACTGGGCGTATAAGACGACCCTCCTCAGAGACATTTAAGGCTCATCAGAGCCTTATGGGCTGGTCTGCCTGGTTACAGGAGAATGAGACCCGGCGTATAAGACGACCCCCAACTTTTGAGAAGATTTTTGTGTGTTAGAAAGTAGTCTTATACGCAGGAAAATACAGTAATTCTTATGATGTTTCATAAAAATTACTTTATTATAAGTGTATTTCCAGATATACCCTTGGGAGCTTAATGTTCAACTAATTCTGAAACAGCTTCATGCTTTAATTTGAATTATGATTTTAATTTTCTAATTATGAACCCTTTAGGAGACCCTGTAGCTTAGTCACTTGGTGGCTAGAAGCCATGAATACAAAATCTGATTTATATTGAAGCAAACTTTTGGTCCACTTGGCCAGGATTTGCCACACTAGTTAAAACTGGTTCTTGATATCTGTCTATGCCAGTAAGTCTGATACGAGATAGGCATGCCTCGGATCCCATCCCTTAAATGTTGCTGTGTCAGATGGGACCTTTGAAGGATATTTTTTCTTTAGCTGCTCCATCTCTATGCAAAACTCCCACCAGAGATTGAAGGGGTCCATATCCTTTAGCCTTTTGAAAGGCCATGAAGATCTACCTCTTCTGCCAAGCATTGGGTTAGGTTGGAGGTTGAGTCAGGAGGCTAATAGTGTGGTTGCTGGGCACCAAATGAGAACGTTGTTTAGTTTTTATTTTTGTTGGTTGTTATGAGTTGCCTAGGTTCATTAAATACAATAGGCAATAAGATAAGATAAAATAAGATAAGATAAGATATATGTATATATGTATATATGTATATATGTATATCAGTGGTCTGTCTGGTTCTTGAGAACCGGTAGTAAAAACAGCAGGAGGCTCTGGCCACCCACCCTCACATCACATTTGGTGATCTGCGCATGTGCAGAAGTGCACGTGAGTACGAGCGAAGCAAGCTCCCATTGTGAACTGGTAGTAAAGGTAAGTAGAACCCACCCCTGATGTATATATACGTATGGGTACAGGTATATGTATGTGTGTCTTATGTATGTGTATGGGTAGATATATCTTTTCTTTTGAGAGCAGGCAACAGGATTTCATTTTTAATGTGTGCCAATGTCTCACAGTAAAAATGATAATAGATGTTATCTTATCTTAATTATCTTATTTCATCTCATCAAGTTCTTTAAATAGCACCACCAACAACTAGAAGAAGAAACATTTCCAACTTAATTCAAATAACCAGGGACTGGAATGGAGACTTTCGTTCATGTGCTTACTATTTAGATATGGCCTCAAATGATATGCCGTATTCTGAAATCTTTCCAATTGAAAGCCTATGTTTTCTGCAGTGACAAAATAGTTACCTTTTCACTTTCTGTGTCAAGGGCAGAAGTTGCTTCATCCAACAGCAGAATTTTTGGCTGGCGGATGAGAGCACGGGCAATAGCAATGCGCTGCTTTTGGCCGCCAGAGAGTTGAGTTCCTTTGTCACCAACAGCAGTATTGTATTTCTATAAGTAATCAAAATTATTTTAATAAATATTGGTGTATCAATTAATTCAATTATATATGCCAATGAACGAATTAGAATTCTTTGCATGTAAAGTGCCTGCTTTCGCTCTCTCTCTCTTTCTCTGAAGTACTAGTCTTTCTTTTAGAGGAACATTTCAATTAAAATATGGTCTCTTAGTAGTCTGCCTATGCTCCAAGTTTTGCAAGAGTGGAATTTATCAAGAGGTAAAAAACTTAATTAATTAATTAACCCTACTAATGTCATATAAATAGCCATGTACCAAGAATAAGGGTCTGTAGGTAGTGAGCTGACATTTCAATCATTTTATGGCAGTTGGAGAAAATGAAAGATATTCCCAGTTCAGCTGGCAGTTGTTAGTCATAGTTCTTAATAACCTTCTGCATATAATAGGTTCAAAGAACTCTGGATAAAATAGATTACAGGTAATCCATGTCGTCTGACTGGTTTAACAACCTTTTGAAATTGTGATGGACTTGAAAAGCATTTCTGGCTGACATAAAATACTGCACTGTTCCCCCACCCCCACCCATGGTTATATGACTGTATTTCAGGTGCATGGCAATTGGCTTGCATTTATGACTTGTTGCAGCATCCATGGCAGCATGGATTTAGACTGAATTTACAATTTTTTTGCCAGTTTCCAGTAGTTTTTGCCAGTTTCAGGCAAAGAACACCCATTTGAGAGAATAGATTTATTTAACAAACATTGTAAAATTGGTGATAATCAACTCTGGTCACTTGGGTGCTTTAACTTATAAATGCAATGACTTATTTGAAATCCCTACCCCAATTGTGGCTGTTAGTCAAGGATTACCTGTACATTAATTCTTTTTTATGGGGGCTCAAGCTCAAGCATGAAACGAAAGTGCATTGTATGCTGACATAGATGCTTTGTGACAGGACTTGTATGAGAGAAGTTTCTAAGATCTTTCAATACCATGGTATCCTTATATATTGCTTCCTAGTTAGAACTAAGGCCGCTGTTTTGTCGTGATTCTATTCCTTCCTGTGTAGATAATTACAATAAGTGTTGGTGGGGATAGATGGGTCCCTTTGCCATTTCCATGTGCTCAGAATTTGTCCTTACCTCATATGATTATACTGAGGTATAGTCAATATTGTATATTTATAATCCCAGTTATATATGTTCCTAGCTGAGTGGAACATTTGGTACAAGTACAAATTTGATGCCTGGAAGCTGTGAGGATCTAGAATTATATTGAATAGAACCTAACTGAATTTGAGCATGAAGGAACTTCTTTCTTGGAGAAATCTCTTGTTCCAAAATAATTCCAATTTTATCTCTGAATAGGATGACATTTCTTCTGAAGAAGCAAGTGCTTACTCTGTGAACATTCTTACTCTTACACATTCAGCCAACAATACATTTGTGACCTTTCCTGAATCAGGAGCCTGAACTCTGTTATCCATGAATTAGATTATTGCAACTTCCCAGGATAATTGGTAACTGACCAGGGATAATTGATAATAGCAGGGATATGGGGAACATTTAGCTAAAGTAAGGAACTGAAAACAGTTTCACCCTAGGATGTCCCAATAAGTTGGGCTGATTAGATTTGAGTAAACAATTGTGCAGATACTTAAGTGCCAAGTGTTAATTGTTTTAGAATTATAAGTTGTCTAGAACTTTTGTAGAAACATATATACATACGCCTGTGTAGCGTAGGAGGCTAATGCCTCCTACTAAAGGCAGCAATTAACACCAGCTGCCTGTAATTTCTCTGAGTTCAATCCTAGCCAGGCTCAAGGTCGACTCAGCCTTCCATCCTTTCAAAGGTGGGTAAATTGAGGACCCAGTTTGTGGGGGCAATAAGCTGACTTTGTATAAATATACAAAAGTATGAAGGCTATTGCTTAACGCATTGTAAGCCGCCCTGAGTCTCCGGAGAAGGGCAGCATATAAATCAAATTATAAATAAATAAATAAATAAATAAATAAATAAATAAATAAATAAATAAATAAATAAATAAATAAATAAATAAATAAATAAGTGTGTGTGTAGGTCTGTGGTTATTCGGGTCTTCTCCCGCATAAAATTGGAAGTATCTTGGCGACGAAGTCTCCAAGAAGCACGAAGCCGAGAACACCAGCCTGAAGATGACGAATGAGACTTCGTCGAAACGTCGCCAAGATACTTCCAATTTTATGCGGGAGAAGACCCAAATAACCAAAGACCTACATACAAACACCCGCGAAAACCTCAGAAAACAAATATCCATCCATCCATCCATCCATCCATCCATCCATCCATCCATCCATCCATCCATCTATCTATCTATCTATCTATATATTTGTGTAGAAATATTTAGAGAAAATATTAGTGTACAGATAGTCCTTGACACTTTTGTTTAGTGACCATTTGAAGTTACAACAGTACTGAAAAAATGACATGACTATTTTTAATTCTTACAACCATTGCAGCATCCCACATGATCAAAATCAACTGTTTGGTAATTGGCTCATATTTATGATAGTTGCAGTGTCCAAGAGTCATGTAATTACCTTTTGTGACCTTCTGACAAGTAAAGTCAATAAGGAATCTAGATTCACTTTACAACCATGTTACTAACTTAAAACTGCAATGATTCACTTAAACCTGTGGTTATGAAAAGCTGCAAAATGAAGCAAAATTCCATTTGTCTTGCTTAGTAACATACATTTTGAGGTCAACTGTGGTCATAGGTCAAAAACTATCTCTATGCATAGTAAGAATTTAGCAGAGTGAAGCAACCCTAGAAGGCTCTTTCACCATTAGAATGCAGATTTAATACTGTGAAAATTCTTATAGTAGAATAATAAAAAACAAGTAATCTTAGTAATCATTTAGGTGAAATGGGTGGTATAGAAATGTGATAAATAAATTAAGAAATAACACATAAGAAATCATGCAACTTAATTAGCAAAAGAGGTCATTCTAACCCTCTAATTTTAATTTCCAGAAGTTTTTTTAAATGTAATTAGTTGAGTGCTATAATGGATATGCAATCTGTTATTCTTTATGGTAACATTTTGCTTTATTTCTATATCAAGAAAAACTCTAACAATATATCATCTTGCTACCGAGAAAACACACCTAGGAATTCAATGAAGCATGTGTTAGAAAAGGAACTTACATCTGGTAAAGATTCAATGAAGGAGTGTATATTGGCTGCTTTAGCTACTTCACATATCTCATCAAATGGTACTTCCCTACTGTTATCACCATAGGCAATATTTTCCGCAATACTGCAACCAAACAGGACCGGTTCTTGAGAAACAATTCCAATTTGAGACCGCAACCACTGAATATGTAACTGCTTTTCATTTTCACCATCCAAAAGCTGAAAAAGAAAAGTTATTACAGCTTAGAGGCAGAGATTTTTGTGATACACAATGGATATTCAAAAATCAGATATACTGAAAACTCTTCCTTACAAAAAGGAACAAGGACAACTAGTGAACTTAATTACAGTGGCAGTGAGTATAGGGTAAGGATACTTCAAAGAACAGGTTATGGATAGATTGTCATGAGGAAAAATCAATGTCTACAGTTGCTAAGAGTTGAAAATGGCATCTAATCAATCAATTAATCATCACAAAAATGAAGAAAATCCAACAAGAAAGAAGTTGAAAATATGATCAACTTAAAGCATTATTTGAATGAAACAAATGAATGAATGAAACAGAAAGGAAATATTTGGATCAAATTTTACCTCATCCCAAGATGACTTTATGTCGAAGATGTTGTTGGATTAAGTTCCAGGCAGCATAATCAATATAAGGAGGAGGATGGAAGCTACAGACAATACCCAAGAATCACAAGTTCCTCATTTCTTAAATTACCCTAAGCTATTCTTGACATGGGGGTGCTTCCAGGAAAGGCTTGAAGGACAATGACCCAGAGTAAGAAATGGGACTTCACTCTTCATTCCTATACTACAGCATGAATTCCAATATTTATTTATTTATTTATTCTATAAAATTTTTAAGCTGCCCTATCTCCAAGGACTCAGGACGGTTCACAATGACAATCGACCAAGCGATTGTCAAAAAAGTATTTTTTAAAAAAGTTAAAATATACTACCCCATCAGTCCAGGCCGGGGGACATAAATAGCCAGGTTTTCAATTCATGGCGGAAGGTATGAAGATCAGGGGTTAGCTGGAGCTCCAAGAGAAATTGATTCCAAAGGGTGGGGGCACTCACAGAGAAGGCTCTACCCCTGGAGGTCACCAGCCAACATTGTCTAGCCGACGGCACCCTAAGTGGGCCCTCTCTGTGAGAGCGTACCGGGCAATGGGAAGTTGACGCTGGTTGCAGGTGGTCTGACATATAGCCTGGATCTAAGCCATGAAGGGCTTTATAGGTTAACACCAGCAATAGGGTCACCTTTTTCTAAAAATATTAAAAATTCCAAAAGGGGGGGAAAATATATATTTTAAAAAATAAAATGGTACCACATTTTGGTACCTAGGGTTCAATTCTGGGTAGGAATGTTTTATTATCTAGCATCATGTTACATTAATTTGAATTTTGAAAGCAATATAAGCAAATCCAAATGAGTTTACCACTTCTCCACTGAGAGGATCATAGAATCTTTCAAGCAACTGGACTAATGTGCTTTTTCCACAGCCACTGCTTCCCACAAGCGCCAGGGTTTGCCCCTTCTCTACTGCAATATTCAGACCTTGAAGCACTGGAACATCTGGCCGGGTTGGATAGTTGAAAACCACTTCTTTAAATGCTATATTGCTATTAACTGTTTCCTAGAATCCAAGCAACATCCATACAGTTAAAATAAATGGTTAACATATACATAAAAGGGACATATCAAAAGTAAAGCAAGTAGTTCTAGTAGTATTAACTATCCAAGTTATTTTGTAACTTTCCTTTGCTAAAACTAATAGGTACCATTCTAATTAAAATAATATTTTAATACCTTCTAAGAGCTGTAATTTAATATTATAGCCTCAGAAGCCAGATGGCACTGAGGAATGACTTCTAAATGAACAGATGTGCTGGGTTTACAACTTTAGATTTCTAGCCAGGAATTCTGATAATTGAACAATTTTAACAAAACCTGAACTAAACAAATCAATAAATCTGGATTACAGAAACCAGTAAGATAATGTGAAGAATGCAATATCTTGATTTTTGCATCATAATTACTGCATCACTAGTACAATTCCATACGCCATTATATATATTGAACAGATAGTGGCATTTTCTATGCCCATGAAAAGAAAGCTGATAATTGATTAAGCTGCATGTATTGGAATAATATGGCACAAATTTATCTTGCGAATCAAGCAATAAATAGCTCATTAACTACAATCCTCACAGTAGTGTTGAAATTATGTCCAAAATCAACTTACAGGCTTCTTTCCTTCCTCACTGTAATTATCTATTGATGGGACTCTTTCAAATAACATGAACAATTGAGCAGCAGATATCTTGGCTTTAGCATAATCTGGTGTGAATGAAAATGTCTGCCCTACGGCCATTGCACCAAATACAATGCAGGAAAATACTCTGTAACAGCAAAATAAGGAAACAGAACAAACAAACGTACATTATATTACTAAAGACATGGGCTATGATAATATTTAATGTATATTTTATTATTTTCTTTCTTGTCAATGAGAAGCTATCACAATGGCTGGGAATTTATGGAATAATATTGTTAATGCATTTGGAAGAGACCAGGTTGTGGAAGATTGACCTAGTGCAGCAATGGCAAAGCTTTTTGACTCAGCATGTTAAAAATTCAGAAAATGCCTAACTTGACTCTGCTGGTGTATTATTGCGCGCGCGCGCACACACACACACACACACACACACACACACACACACACACGGGAACAAAAGAGAAACTATTTTTTAATATTTATTTTGTAAAAAATGCAGTTAATTATGTGTGGTGTTATGTATTATATAAGTAAACATAAAATAATTAATGAAATGAACTAAGTAAAATAAATTCATTTGTGGAAGGTCCTGGACGCTGCACAAGAGCACACCCCATTCTCACCCTTCATTCTCATGCAGCCTCCCAAAATCGCACAAGAATGGAGCATGCTTTAAAAATATTTGTTGTAGGTGTTTTGTGTAATGTCATAGGTTCATCACTGTCCTATAATACTATAAATCAGTGATGGCAAACTTTTTTGGCACCACTTTTTTATTGAAAAGGTTGCACAGAAATGTTGCGCTCATACTCGTTGGGGCTGTGCTCCGGAAAAGCCGAACTTCTGGGTTCTAGCACGCATGTGTGCCCAACAATCAGTTGGCCAGTCCGCATGTGCAGGCCGGATTTTGGCACTGCCACGCACGTGAAGACATTATGCTCTGGAAAAGCTAAATTTCTGGGTTCTGGTGCATATGCACACCCGACAATCAGGTGGCCTGCATGCATGCGCACACTGGTTTTTAGCACTGCTGCATGCACAAAGGACAGCTAATCATCATGTGTTCATACATACTATAAACCCAGAAGACAAATAGGCAGGGTACGCATGTTGGGCGACATGGCTTTGCGTGCCACTTTGGGCACACGTGCTATAGGCTCACCATCATGGCTATATATGATTTACTATTCTATTCTGGAAAAAAAAGTTCTATGTGGAAAAACCTCAAATCAGTCATGCAAAAACTAACTCAAATATTTATTAGCTACCTACCTTTTTTATAATTGAAACTGAAACATGAACTGTGTATATTTCCTCTTTTAATTAAATGCTTAAACAATTGTTGGGAACAGCAATTAGTGCTCTTTCTGGAGATGTGGTTTCCCCAACTTTCAGGCCACCATCATATTCAGACACTTCAAAAATTAATTTAAATTGGTCAATATTGCTTTTTATCTCATGGTTGCTCAGTATTCCTGATGTCCAAATTTTATTCCTTATGTAGGAATGCTAGTTTTTTTACTCTTAATACACACCCTTTGCTCTGCTTAAATAAGTCAGTCAAAGAAGGGAAGAGTCTAGGTAATGATTTCCATTTATTGTAAGAATCAAGTTATTCATTCTTTTGGTTAATTTTTGCTGCACATGGTTCCAGAATTGTTTTAAAGTGCATGCCTGGTAGATCATTCATTCCACATAAGCATTACTCTTCCTCCCGAGGCTTTAACTGTCATACAAGGCCATCCATTCTGGCATTTAGTCAATCACAATTTCAAAGGTGTGATTCTAATTGCAATTGAAATAGTTTTTTAAATATTGCAGTGTTACATACAAGAATACAGACTTAAAATCCATATATCGATTCGCAATAAGATAGGCACCAAAACGAAAACAGGCTGCATAGGAGAAGTACAACATTGCTTGGGAAATGCCAAAAGTTAGTCCGTGAAGATGTGCTTTCTTTATAGAATTTCTGCAACAAAAAATGGAAAAAAAGCTTGGGTTTTTGTGGGCTGATACATTTCCTACACATTTATCAATAAAATAAAATCCATCAGAATTCCATATGAATAATTAATACTACTATTTCCTAATATGGTACAAACCTATATTTAGGGAACCTTCTAGAGGATGATAGAAGTTGTAATTTGTTACAAGTGGAGGGCACTATATTGGAAAAGGCTATATTAAAATCTTTGATTCCTAAGTCATTGTTTTTCAAATGTTGGCAAGACATTTTAATATTTTTTACCTGTAAGGTCCTTTTAAATTTTCTCTATACATTTGTTCAAATTTTCTTTCTCGAGTGAGGGAAACTACAGTTCGAATATTTCCAATAGCTTCTGTTGCAATCTATAAAATGTGAAAAATACAGTAGTACAAGGAAAATAAGGAACTCTCCAATTTGAATTTTAGATTTAGGACAGAGTTTACCAAATTGGCATTTTCTAATCCTAACATATCAGGATGACATTTTAAAACCATCACCCTGAGGAAAAAATAACTTTGCCAAAATCCCATAAAACTAACACCATACTCTAGTCTAGTACTATATCAAAATAGTTTTATATATTTGCCACCAAATTTTATTTTTGGAACCAGAGCACAGTTACTTCCAGGTATCTGTTGTAAGCATTGACAAAGCATTACTTATCTTACTGATTCATGGACAAATTAGGTATGCTTTATTAAATACTATGATTTATAACACTAAGCCAAAATTATGGCTTAATACAGGTGCAGAGGTTTTTGAAGAGCAGGAGACTGCAATTTGATTTCCTGATCTTCTGAAAGGCTACTGGACAAAATTTGATAATGTTCTGATACCATCAGAACTGGATGATTGTAAATGTCTTTTGCTGCTGCTTTTTTATATATATAGTTTTTATGTGCAGGATTGGGGGTCAGAGGAAAGCTCATTCTAAATCCTGGGAAACCAGCCAAAATCACTGTAATTACTATGATGACGGGAGAGAGATTAGTTGCAGTATTAAACTGTAACATCGTCAAGAGATAAGCTGTAATATGCTTTGACCTAGAGAACAACCTGGGAGAGAAGATAAATTTAATAACTGTCTTGAAGATTTTCAAATGCAAGAAAAATGGAAACAGTAGGTACTCAAATTAAACAAGACTTGATGCAAGATCAATGTGTATTCCCAAACAGGAATTTGTCAATCAATTAGTCCTCTGTTAGGATTCAATCTTCCCCAACCTGACAGCTTGATTTGTACTAGGGACTCCCTACTAGTAAACTTGAGTACTGGAAGATGTAATCCTGAAATATCTGGAGAACAATAAATTGAAAGAGAATCAAGAAAGATTACCAGTAGATTTTATATATAAAGTGTTTCTTCCTTGATTTCAGTACAAGCTTGTTCACCGGTGTTTGAATTTGCTATTCAAGAGAATGATTGATCAAAAACTTACCTTCCCTGCACCTTGAAGTTCCTTCTTATCTTTCTTAGCATGTCCAGATAACATTCTGATTTCAATGAGCCCTGCTATTGCAATGATTGGCACAAGAGCCAGAAGTAAAAGGGTCAACTGCCAGCCATACACGAATGATATAATAATTCCAGTCCCAAGATTAGCAATGTTCTGAGCAATCATACCTAACCTTTCCCCTGTGGCCTGAGAAAGGGACAGGAGTAAAAGAATGTTAAAACAATTTCATAAATGTACTTTGTTTTCTGCTTCCTGTTCTTTTTGACTTATACAATTCTGAAACATCCATTAGGAACGTCATATTTCCATATTTGCCATAGTAAATAGTTAATTCATCGTTAAATTTCTATTTTAGATAATATCAAAAAGCTCTGGCAACAGATTGGAAATGTGTTATTACTTACACCTTTTACTTCAGAAGCATCATTTGCAAGTCTTGTAGTTAGGACTCCAGTACTGTTTTTGGGATTATCAAACCAACTGATATCCTATAAAACATTTCAAATAACAATTTATTTTGAAATGAAACATTTCAAATCAGATTAAATAAAAGATCAGAATTTAGATAGAATGAGGCTGTGATAAAGTCTATGCTTCATTATAATTATTATAATACTATGTTTTCCCTAAAATAAGACCCTGTCTTGTATTTTTTTGAATCCTGAAATAAATGCTTAGCCTTATTGCCATGCGCTCAAAAGTCCGATTGGGCTTATTATCATGGGATGTCTTATTTTGGAGGAAATAAGGGTATCTTTTCATGAATTTATGAGAGTTCTTTTTTGGGTGACTATCTATTGAAAGATTAGCAGGTTTCTTTTAAGGCTATACAAGACTTCTTGTTCTTTTCCCAATTACATACTTATGGATTTAAAACAATTACCTCAATTTTCAACTTTTTAAATTATTTCAAGTAATTAACACACTTTGGCTTTAGAACATATTAAACCTTTTGCTATGATAATGGTTTCACATGAGTTTTTTAGGTATTTTTTCCAAGAAGAAAGAAAACAAAACCATAAAAATAGAAATACCCCAAATAATGAAAAATAAATAGAAAAAGTGGATTGTTATTAATGAAAACTAAAGAGCAATTTTAAAAAACATATGCAATAGAGCACAAGATTAAATGTTTCATAGAAGTAGGCTCCCTACTATGGAAAATGTTTAGAAAAAAAAGTCTACCCAATTGAATTAATTTTTTATCCCCCTTCAAAAGATCTTTCAACATACCCACTGATACACATAAGAAAGTAATGTTGCTAATTTGCATTGTTCATTTGAATATTAATTCAGTGTTTGTTATTTAGGTTTATACATCATGTTACCTTGTAGAATTTAACACAGATATATAATGTTACCATATTTTTCCCCACAGCAAGAGTTTGGTGAAATAGACTCAAATTTACTGATGATTTTAAATCATCTAAGTTTAGATTTAAACTTGAATCTCTCCAAACCTGGCCGAGCACCTAACCAATACTACACTGTTTCAATACCTGCAGTAGACTAGAAACCCTATATAATAGCTAATTTCTAAAAACACAAATAATAATAATAATAATAATAATAATAATAATAATAATAATAATAATAATAATAATAATAATAATAATAATAATAATAATAATATAAACTGCTTATAAGCCACCCAGAATCTCTGTGAACAAGTGGGCACCCACATAAATTTCTCAAATAAAATGAAAATAAAATATGAAACTTTCTAACTGTGGTGAATTTTAAGACTGTTTTAAATAAGAAGGCTGACATTTACATTTAAACCATTGTTTAACTTGCCTTTGGAAAAAACTCAAAGTGCATTCCATGGAGTCTATTACTTTAAAGTTTAAAGTAAAAGTAAATTAAAATGATTTATTATTATTATTATTATTATTATTATTATTATTATTATTATTATTATTATTATTATTTATTTATTTATTTATTTATTTATTTATATACCGCCCTTCTCCTAGTGGACTCAGGGCGGTGTACAGCCAAGAATAAATTATACCATAAGGAAAAGCATTGTTTAAGAAATATAATTCACATTACTCCTTGGATACATGTTTGTATATTATCATACATTTTGGAATGTACAACAAACCATGACTAATTGAGCTGAAAAAATATAAAAGCAACAAAACAAATGGACGCGTTTCTTCTGCATACCTGTCTAAGTATTGCTTTGAATCCCATGTAACGTAGCTTCATTGTAAGAATCTCTCCAGCTCTGCCAAAACTGAAGCCCTGAAAGAGAAGAATGTTGTACCTGATTGCAGCAAATATAAAAGCAACACAAAGTCAAATGGAAGAGTACCACCTTTGCTCTTTTCAAAGGAGAGAAAATATAATTCCTAGAAAGCAAATATTCAGAGGGAATAGTAACAACAATAACAGTTAGAATGTTTTTTATATTCTGTTGGTTTTTGAGCTCCATATATAAAAAATAGATGAATCTCCAATAGCCACTATCTTGCCTTTTTTGAACACATTCTGTGGCAACCTATGCAAACAATTGTTCCACCGAAGTCCAACAGACTTTATATTTAGCTCTTTCCCCTTTTGGACCATTTCCTTTCCATCTTAAATTGGCTTCCTAAAGTAAATACGATTAGAAAGCATTAGTAGAATCCACATTTTAATTAGACTAATAGTGTGCTACATGATTCAATGATTGTTAAATTATCATGAAGAAGAAGAATTTAAAATGCCAGTAGAATAATTTAAAATCACTACATTAAGACTCAGGCACAATGTTTTCCTTTCCATAACTAAAGCACTAATTTTCCAAATAGCTACTCAAGCATCAAAACAGTTCCCCATAATATAAGGAGACTTATCCAAGATTTAGACCAGATAGATATACCGAAAGAACCTCATGAGAAAGACTATTGTTTTTCCTGATTTAATAATAGTTCTAGAATCTATATATCTGAAGATCACAAAAATCTGGACCTGCCTCAGTGGTAGGTTTCTACCGGTTCGCCCTAGTTTGGGCAACCAGTAGTGGCGGTGGCGGGAGGCTCCGCCCACCGGCCGTCATGGACACTCTGTGCATGTGCAGAAGCACCGTGTGCAAGCAAAGCAAGCACGCGTGTGCGTGCACTCCCGGTTCCGAACCAGTAGCAAAGGTAAGAGGAACCCACTACTAATCTGCCTCTAAATTGGTAGAAATTCCTTGAGATTTCTTCTTCATGGATATTTTCAGAATCAATTTAAAATGATAAGAATAAAACAATGAAACCTACCTGAAGAAAAAAGGTGATGAAGGAAACAATGCCAAGTCCTAAGAACAGCAATGAATAGAGATTACTCTTTTCACGCACAATTTTGGGGTCTTGTATTGCAAAAATCTATGGAAACAATAATTTCAGCCTTAGTTTTATTTCATTCACTTCCAACATAGTTTTACATATTACTTAGATAATATAAGTTTTTATGTTCTGTAAATTACAAATGAAAACCTCTTTTAATACTTTTTAAATGATAAGTCCACATGACATTGTTCAATTCTCAATTCTAATCAGTCTCAAGGCAGCTTAAACTAATATTAAATCTGTTTTAGTTTGAAAGTAAAGCTTTCTTTCTTCTCCCAATATAATAATCCATAACACTTCACTGAAAATATTGGCTCAGTGGCTGAGTACCCAGTTCTTCTTGGTCACATTCTCCTATGCAGAGGTGGGTTTCAGCAGGTTCTGACCAGTTCTGGAGAACCGGGAGCAGAAATTTTGAGTAGTTCAGAGAACCATAAACACCACCTCTGACTAGCCCCGCCCTCTTCTATTCTCTGCCTCCCGAGTCCCAGCTGATTGGGAGGAAATAGGGATTTTATAGTATCCATCTCCTGCCACGCCCACCAAGCCATGCCATATCCACCAAGCCACACCCACAGAACTAGTAGTAAAAAAAATTTGAAACCCACCACTGCTCTTATCGCTGGCACATTCCCTGGCAATAATTGGCATTACTCTCCAGAGGCATTTTGGCAGGTGCTTCAGGAAAGAATGAGATGCCTGTCTTTTATTTACCTGCCTAATGCCTGGTATTTTGAAAAGCACCAGACAATTATTATGTGGGCTACCTAAATACATGGGCATTGGCTAGTTCTTAGGTTTAATACACTTTTAAAAGAGCACAAACCTTTGCTCAAAAGAGTCAGTTTTAGAGAGAATTTCTGTATACTATCAATGTATATATTACATATTTTCCATGAAAAAAAAATTGGCCAACAGATGGCCTTAATTTTTTGATGTGTTTTTATTTTTTATTACAGGAGAATTCCACAACTATATCTGCCCCATATATGGTTTACACAACATTCCCTCATCTCACAACCCTTTATTAAGGTCTTTGACCAGCATTAGAAAAGATCATCACTGCCATTGAAAATAAAAATATGATCTAGAATATATGGGTTATATATAAAAGGGAAATTTTCAAATAGAAATTATTTAAAATAAAAGGTACATCATTATATTAACAATTTATATTAACAATTTAATAAAATTATATTAACATTATAGTAACAATTTAATAATAGTTACAAAAAAAGAGTACAATTTTGTATCCAAAGTTTAATCCCACAGAAGAATTAATATGTACCAGTACCCAAGAAATCTCACATGCTGCTGTACACAAAATTCTCTTATAAAAGAATTATATCTGCATGTGTATATATATGTATGTGTATTTGGTAGTCCTATCTTAACGATATTACATAATTGTGATTGAAATCTCCATTGTTAAGTGAAACAATTGTTAAAGCAAATGTAATCATATTGCTTAGTAACAGCAGTTCCAGGAGTCCTAGTAAGGTCCATTAAGCCAGGACTTCACAAAATTATGACTGGCAACTTCCTGGCAACTTCCTCACTGACTTTATGGGAAGCCAGCAGGGAAGATCACAAATGGTAATCACATGACTGCAGGGACTCTGCAACAGCTGTTAAGTATAAAGATTGATTTAACTATCACTCATTTAGTACTGTTGTAACTTTGAATAGTCACTGAATGAGTGATTATTAAATGAGCATCTAAACATGTGCATACTTGTATATACAGATCATTTATGTATAACTATATGTGTGTGTATATGTATGTTATATATGTTATTTGGATACATACAGAGGTGGGATTCACTTACCTTCCCTACCAGTTAGCAAATATGAGCGCAGAAATAATTTCTATTAAGGAATATCGCATATTTTTAAAGATACCTTTTTGAAGATTCAATACTGGTTTAAATCATGGGATAGGAATGAATATTGAAAGTAGAACCTATCATATAATGACATGGGAATAGTATAAAATTTATTATATATATTAAATACTCACACCTATGATTTCTGAGAATATTACTGAAAATGCAGGCTGCATTGCTCCATTGACCAGAGCAGAAAATGTTCCCACTAAAAAGTAAGGCCATTCTGATGCATTTAACTTCATAATCTTAAGAAATGAAACATTGGGAATATTTTCATCCTAGAATATGGAAAGAGATGAAACATAATCTAGCATATTTATTCACTGGATTCCATGCATATAACCACATACATATATATGCATGTGTGCTGTCAGACACATAGATGCAGTTTTTAAAATTAATATCATAACATTGATTCCCACCTCCCACATTTCAAAAGTTTGCATGTACCCAACAGTCTTTGCAAATTCCACCAGCATATCTTGAAGACAAACTTGCTGCCTGTAGGTCTCAATTCTATTCTTTAGGTCATTTTGTATGGCATGCATCACTGACATGCATATTTTTGGCTAAAAATGAAAGCAAAACTCAATGCTTGAGTTTTAAGCCAAGGGAGGGGGCTGCACTCCTAGCCCTGCATTGAGGCCCTGTCCGCTTTCATAGTCTGGGGCAGTCAAAGCAGCAACACCATGCACAATGTCTACAAAAAATGCATCAAAACTTGCAAAAAGAAAAAAAAACTTTGAATGACCCCAATGAAGCGTGCTTATTTGGAATGACTGGATGGGAAGACCAATGGCTGGATAGGAAAACCAGATAGAGTACCTCCACAACATGTTTTGTTGACTGACTGGAACAATAAATAGGAATGTTCTTTAGTAAAACAATTTGTTGCAGATTCCAGCTGTAGAAACAAAATACAATTAACAACTTGTCCCTGAGATGCAAAATTCTAAACCCAAAAGACTTACAGTCTGAACTGTCTGGACCTCAAGGTCTTTTTCCTCCATTTCTGGATTTTTAATACTTCTGCGAGTAGAACGTCTCCTCAGCTTGTTTGAAACAGCATCTTTGCTTATCTCTTCTGGGTTATTTTTCAGCTGGAATTCTTCTGCTGCTGACTCTTCTGATTCAACTTCAGTGGAAACTGCCTGAACAGGATTAAGTGACAAAAAAGATTTTATATCTCCAAATAATGTCTAGACTATAGAGCCAGTTGAAATGTATTAATGCTACTTGTGATAAATTTTTATTTGCTTTATTCTCAGAAATTCAGTAATGAATGTTAATATTGTAAAACAATAATTATCCTCTTTTTCCTTTTCTTTTTCTTTCTTTCTCTCTCCCTCCCTCTTATTTACTTGTAATAAGTTCTGTCTCATTTTATTCTTTCATCTATGAATAATATATCCTGCATCTCTGGGGAGACATTCTTCAGACCACAGAATGACCCTGGTTGTAAAATAGAACTGGCCACCACAGTAGGAAGCTAGCAGCATCCAACATTTGCCTGACTGATCAATTGCCGTTTGAAATCCTATGTGGAATATATAATATTTTTTTGAAAATGAAAATGATGGGTGGATTTAGCCCTCTACTCTTTCAAAGCGGGCCTGCTCACTCAGGAAAAACAAAACAACCTGGGACCTAGAAAAGCCACTCAGAATCTTTTTCAATTTGCTTTTGATGAATAGTATTTGAAACTTTCCCTATCACTTAATTAAAAAGTTAGCCGTTCATCCAGAGGAAAAATAAATGGACACAAAATTTCCTGCCTCATTATCCAGACTTAGTTGTATTAGCTCTGATCTGCTTTTGAATTCCTCCATCCTCTGTTTGAGAGGCCATGAAAAGGGTTGGTTCCATCATTTCAATGTTTTATGTTATTTCAATTTCATTCTTTCCCACCATTACATTGTTCTGTTGTTTTACTGGTCCAAACTTAGGTGAAGATCTATAGGGACTGGCTGAGTCTAGTAAACTGCATAATCTACTCTTGGCACGGTATTGCTATATCCAGTTTTTTAAGGAGACTATGGCAGAATGGAGGGAGATGACTCTAACCAGACACTGATAAAAAATGGAGGGCCTCCATCAGCTGTAAAATGCCAATAAATTCTGATCCTACCGTCTTCTGGTCAATTGGCTTTATTTTTAATATAAACAAAGGTGGCAAAGTATCAGATTTTACCCATGTTTCAGCTGTCTCCCAACCTAAAGCATAAAAGAATCTCATCCTTAAATTGGATACAAAATGAAGGCAAAACTATGGGGACATGGCAGGCAAAAAGATTTAGATAGGAAATATTGATAGTGTGCATTCCAGAGAGCTTAAATCTTCAAAGGAAAGAAAGGAAAAGAAAAAAATATGAGTAAATTGATGCCTACCTGCATATTGACAAGTTTGAAATAAACTCCTTTCTTTTTCATAAGTTCATAATGGGTTCCTTGCTCACTAATGACTCCATCTTCAAAAGCAACTATAAGATCTGCATTTCGGACTGTAGATAAACGATGAGCTACTATAACCGTTGTGCGGCCTTCTCTTGCCTGAAAGACATATCCAGATTCAATTAAAACTATGAGATGTTCATTTGCTTTATTTTCATATCTAATATAATTAGACTAAAGCTTTCATGCCTTTTGCCTTTTAACCTTTTGCAAATTGTTAAAGCGATGGATATATTGGCACTTCATGAATAAATATTTGCACTAAGCAGAAAAGTGAATGATTTCTCCAAGATCATTCAGAGAGAAGGATATTAGGCCATAAAACTAAATCCAACTCTCCTAGACTGTAATCAAGCAGGCAATCTAGCTCTTTGGTTGGAATCTATTTTTTTCTGAAAGTTTCCTTGGTTATATTTCATGATTGATGGTAATGAAAAAAAATGGCAAAAAAGGATTTATATTATATTTATATATTAAATTCACCATTATTGCAAAGATAATTGCACTTGACTTGCAAAGAATTTATAGTTAGTTACTTTCATCATGATATTAAGTCAGGGGTGTCAAATTTGCAGCTCATGATCTGGATGCTTCATGTGTTGGCCCCACCCTTGCTCAGTTTAGTGAAGGGGGAAAAACTCCCAATATATCACATGATGATGCCATGACAACACAAGATTGACACCCCTATATTAAGCCTTCATTACTTTCCTGCCAAAATCTTTGCCATTATATTATCCTGTGAAGGTTAATATATAGGCCTTAACATATGATTATGAGAAGCTAATCAGAGGTAGATTTCATTGGTACTTGGATGGGAGACTACATATTTGAGCTATATATTAATCTAGGAAAAAATGCCAAATCACTTCTCTGTTTTTTATTTTAAAAACCCTGCATGAATGTGTCCGTGAAGTGACCACAAATTGAACTTGACTCAAAGGAGATCTTTTGTTAATCTGTGCCTAAAATTTGCTGCCAGTTTTCTTATTAAACAAGGACTTTGACCAAGTCTCCCACCTCTAGAGAACACATTAAACCTTTTTACGCTTCAGCTTTTGGGGGAAAAAACATATCAGCCATACATTTTGGAAATTCTAAGCTACAATTGTTTGAATTTTTTTCTCCCAATATGATGCTATCCAAATCTGTGTGTTTAATACTTCCATTGTATTTAGGCAGAATTGCCCACTGATTTGGATGAATACTTCTTCAAATCCAATCAATACTATTGATGTAACTTCCAAATAAGTAATGAATTGCTTCTTTTAAGTCAACTGTATTTAAAGAAGGTATCAGTGAAAACAAACTATAATGAGAATTAAAAGTCCTGGGCACCTGATCTTCATATTATCTCCTCTCTGTAGCACAACTTTAGTTTCTACTGAATATTACTAACTCTTAGCAGAAGGTTTCAAAAGGGAATAGAGACTAGAGGGAAGGTAACACTGGGCAAATGAAGTGTTGCAACTCACTGTTAATAGTCAGATTTTTCTTTTTACCAACTCCCCCCCCCCACTGCCCCTTCCTTTAATATATTAGGTTCAGTTTCAGTTTTAAGGACCTTATCCAAAGCTGCCTGTACGATAGCTTCACTTTCTGTATCCAAAGCAGACGTAGCCTCATCCAGTAACAAAATTTTTGGGTTGCGCACAAGAGCCCGGGCAATCGCTATCCGTTGCTTCTGTCCTCCACTTAGCTGTGCTCCTCTTTCACCAACCACAGTTTCAAACTTCTGCAGAGCAACCACAAAACACATTTAACT
Organism: Coluber constrictor foxii; assembly: GCA_038048745.1. Taxonomy (NCBI): domain Eukaryota; kingdom Metazoa; phylum Chordata; class Lepidosauria; order Squamata; family Colubridae; genus Coluber; species Coluber constrictor. Next base: position 147,758,871 of record CM075961.1, read on the forward strand.
TCGTAACTTAGAATCAGTAGTAAAGTTGGCATCAAGGGTAGCATCAGTATACTTATTACAACATTTCAATTGAAAATAAGCAGCAAATCAATGAATAAAAAGAAGCCTATTTCTTCTGCAAACACACCCTATGTTCAATAGCAAGAAAGAAAATCTGAACAAAATATTGATATTTTAGAGAACGTTTTCCCATCTCCATAATGCTAGTAACCTCATGGTTGATATTATCAACTGATTTATAAATCATTATTTGGTTGAACCTTGATATGCTAAATAAACCTAAAGGGCTTAATTCAGAACACTAATCCCTAAACCGTAACTTACAAATCATAATAGCAAAACTCACATCACATTAAGCCATAAAAGGGTTTCTTTGCTTTTGGCTGAATGTGCTGCATGAAATTAACCCTATGGTATAAAAATATTGTTAATAATACAGAGCTTTCAAAACCTCTGCTATGATCAGTGGTAATCTTAAAATGTCAGAAGATTTCAAGAATGCTTTTTATTTTCATTGTGTATGTCTATCTGAGACATTTTACTGCAAAAGTTGCTAATACATCATGAATGACCTAGTGCAAAGTTTTTCAGATCTGGAACTCTGAGATGTGTGGACCAGCTTTCATAACTTCCCAACCAAGCAAGGCTGACTGGGGAATTTTGAGAATTGGTCTACACATTTTAAAGTTCCCGTTTGAAAAACAATGGCCTAGTGCAGTGGTGGCGAATCTTTTACTTACCGAGTGCCAAACAGGAAAGCACTGCGTGCACTGCGCACACTCGCATGTCATCCGCAGTAATGTGCAGCTTCTCCCCATATGCTTTGTGTGCAATTGCACCATCTGCGCATGTGCACAGCTTTCATGCAGGCGCACTAGCATGTGCTGCATACACAATCTCACCATATGCGCATGCACACAGCTTTTGTGTACACAATGCATGCACGTAAATGCTGTCTGTGCATTGCGCATTGCGCACCAGTAATCTCAAGCACATGAACAAACACACATACATGTGCAGGAGAGCTCCAAAGACCAGCTGAGTCCCCTGAATTGCGCATGTGCCATTTCAGGTGAGCTTGGCAACGGCTTGCGTGCCTGGAAAAATGGCTCTGCGTGCCACTTCCGGCATGTGTGCCATAGGTTTGCCAACACAGACCTAGTGCAGTGATGGGCACCTTTTGAAAGGGATGGGAAGCAGAACCTAGGCTCCTGACCTTCTGAAGAGCTACAGTATGATATCCATTAATTTTTATGATGTCATCAGAAAGGGCATAGTTGAAATTGTTTTGTTCATTTTTTAAATATTTTGGGGACTATTAGGAGTGGAAGTAGAGCACTTCCCAGAAGCATATCATATAATGATATATTATTATATGTCTATCAGGCACCAGAATGCCAAACATGGGCTAAAAAAAGTAGCCATTTTTCTTCTGCAACTGAATTGTAATAGCATATTTGTTTTAACAGAACAGAATAACAGAGTTAGAAGGGACCTTTGAGGTCTTCTAACCTCTTGCTTAGGCAGGAAACCCTACACCACTTCAGACAAATGGTTATCCAATCTCTTCTTAAAAACTTCCAGTGTTGGAGCATTTACAACTTCTGGAGGCAAGTTGTTCCACTGATTAATTGTTCTAACTGTCAGGAAATTGCTCCTTAGTTCTAAGTTGCTTCTCTCCTTGATTAATTTCCACTCATTGCTTCTTGTCCTGCCCTCAGATGCTTTGGAGAATAGCTTGACTCCCTCTTCTTTGTGACAGCCCCTAAGGTATTGGAACACTGCTATCATGTCATCCCTAGTCCTTCTTTTCATTAAACTAGACATATCCAGTTCCTACAACTGTCCTTCATATGTTTTAGCTTCCAGTCCCCTAATCATCTTTGTTGCTCTTCTCTGCACTCTTTCTAGAATCTCCACATCTTATTTACATTGTGGCGACAAAAACTGGATGCAGTATTCCAAGTGTGGCCTTACCAAGGCATTATAAAGTGGTATTGACACTTCACAGGATCTTGATTCTATCCCTCTGTTTATGCAGCCTAGAACTGTTTTGGATTTTTTGGCGGCTGCTGCACACTGCTGGCTCATATTTAAATGGTTGTCCACTAGGACTCCAAGATCCCTGTCACAATTACTACTATTGAGCAAGGTTCCATACCGTACCTGTGCATTTTGTTTTTCTTGCCTAAATGTAGAACCTTACTTTTTTCACCACTGAATTTCATTTTGTTACATAGCGCCCAATGTTCAAGTCTGTCAAGATCCTTCTGTATCTTGAGCCTATATTCTGGAGTTTTAGTTATTCCTGCTAGCTTGGTGTCGTCTGCAAATTTGGTGAGTTCCCCATCTATCCCTTCGTCCAAATCATTGATGAAGATGTTGAAGAGTACTGAGCCTAAAACATAGTCTCAGGGTACCCGACTGCCTACTTCCCTCCATGTAGATGCAGTTCCATTGAGGACTACATGTTTAGTTTGGTTGGTCAGCCAGTTACAAATCCATCTAATGGTGATGCTATCTAATCCACATTTGTCTATTTTATCTAGTAGCAGTGGACCAGAGGAACACTGTCAATATAATTTACTTGGACTTCAGTAAGTCATTTGATAAAGTAGACTATTACCTACTTTATTTATAGCCCTTTTTTCCTTCAGGAGTTTAAAATAATATATGCAGATCTCTCTCCTTCAATTCCCTCCCCCCCTATAATTAGGTGAGATAAGGTAGACTAAGAGAGTATAACTAGCTCAAAGTAGTAAGTTTCCAAGATTGACTTGAATTTGGGTCTCCCCAGTTCTTGTCCAATAACTGGTACTGATTCTGTTGTGTTGCTTGGTGTCCACATGCTGTCCATATACCAATGTAGCAAAAACCTTACTATTTGGGCTTTTCAGTACTGTAACTGTAACATGACTTAGGCCCGGGGTATTTGGCGGATCACCTACGGCCAGCTCCCCATTGTCTGGTGTGCTCACACAGAGAGGGACTACTTGGGGTCCCATCAGCCAGGCAATGTCAGCTGACGGCCCTTAGAGAGAAGCCTTCTCTGTAGGCACACCTACCCTCTGGAATCAGCTCCCCTTGGAGCTCTGGGTAGCCCCCGACCTTTGCTCTTTCTGCCGTGACCTTAAAACATGGTTGTTTTGCCAGTCTGGCCTGGACTGAATGGGTTTTTAATAGGAATTTTAGTTCTTTCATTGTCTGAATTTTAATCTGGACTTGTAGCTTATTATTGTGAGCCGCCCTGAGTCCTTGCAGAGAAAGGGTGGCATATAAGTCTGATAAAATAAATAAACAAACTAAACTAAACTAAACAAACAAACAAACAAACAAACAAATAAAAGCTAAAGGAAAACTGGATTGGTAGTGTATAAACACAGGTAGTACAGAGCAGTCTTCCATGATCTAGTCGACATATCCTCATATATTGATTATAATAGTGGTGAAATCCTCCGTGGATTGCCACCGGTTTGCTGCCTGCGCATGTGCACCAAATGCACGCTGCATGCGCATGCTTGTATACTGTGCACCAACTGCGCACTTTGCATGGAAAAAGAAGGCTTAACAAGGTAAGTAGAACAGCGAAGGGGGGAACAGCTGTGCAGCATGATTTAGATTTGCTAGAAAGGTTTCCCGCTTTCTAGCAAATATAAATCGTGCGGCACAGCTGATTGTCGGAAATACCGGTTTAGACGAACCGGTAGTTTTTTTTAAAGTACTGGTTCACCTGAACTGGTAGCTTTTATCACTACTAGTTCGTGCGAACTAGTAGCATTTCACCACTGGATTACAATTCCCATAATTCCAGTTCGCTCAGCTATTGTGCTTGGAAATTATACCAGTTGTGATTATCATCTGATGCCACCAGGAAACTGGGTTGGATTACCATTTCCATTCCTATGAAATGTTTTCAAGAGCTCCATATAGTTTTACTGATGCTATTAGTGTATTATCTTAAATAAATCTTAAATAAATGAAAAATACACATGGCCTTAGGCTAGTAATTCCCCACTGTCTTCCAGACAACTTGAGGTTATAACTACTATATTTGCTGGGAACTGTAATGCTAATGTTATGCTTCTTTATGCTTCTTGCATGTCCACTGTAATTTAAAACACTACAAAGCACTGTATCTTAAGATGTTAGAAAAACAGAAAGCAATAATCAATATTGTTCTAAATCTTTATGCTGAAGATTCTTAACTGATGAGCCAAACTGGCTTAATTATCTTATATTCACATTTTATATGTATGTTATTTTAACTGTTCACCGCCCTGAGTCCTTCGGGAGAAGAGTGATATAAAAATTAAATAAATAAATAAATAAATAAATAAATATATTTTCTCACGTCAGGTAAATTCATGATGAACTCATAAGCATTGGCTTCTTTGGCAGCTTTTTCCATCTCTTCCATGGTGACATTTTCATTGCCATGTCTAATGTTTTCTGCAATTGTTGTGGCAAATAGTACAGGTTCCTGGTTTACAACACCAATAATTTCCCTCAGATACCTTAAATTCAGGGTCTTAATATTTTGTCCATCAATGGTAATCTAAAACAAAGCAAAAACTGTTTCTTTTATTTTGTTCTATTCTTGGTGATATTATATGAATTATTTTAATAATTTGAATAGATTTTATTGTATTCTACTTTTAAGTTCTTTGTTTTACAAGAATATGATTAAATATTTCAAAAACAAAGAAAAAATGCTGCGGTATTATTTACATTGACTACTGTAGGATTCATAGAAATGTTTATTATTCTTATTTGAAATACTTTTGAGGAAATAGCCACTCCTAAAGTCTAGAAAATAAAACAATGTTTAATTTTTAATGTTTAACTAAAGTGGTCAGATAACCAGCAATAAAAATTAGGATACATTAATTTTTCACTCAATATATCTCATTAGTATTAATCTATAACTTAATTTCCCAAGAATTCTGGATAAATATCGTGATTGAAGAAGATTGAAGTTAATGTTTAGAAGGGCTTTTCTGTAATGAAAACATTTTTCATGTTTTCCAAAGTACTTTTTTTTTCATTTTCCTTCTACGCTGTTTGGAAAATGGTTACCATATCAAACTAAATTAGGATTTCCAAGTAAAAAATCCTTTAGAAGAATAGCACAGCATAGCATAGCATAGCATAGCATAGCATAGCATAGCATAGCATAGCATAGCATAGCATAGAATAATTATACTATATTGGTCAAGTGTGATTAGACACACAAGGCATTTGAGTGTTAAAAAATCCCTTTAACTATTATTCCAGCAGTTTAATGGTATATAGATCTCCTCTTTCATTCTCATATCCTGCTCTTCCTGGAATTACCTGATATCATGAATTTGGTGAATAGAATAAGTCTCAAACACTATCAAGCACTCTGATTACAATATCTGATATCATTCCAAGTCTTGCTTCCAATGCTGCCACCACCTGTTTGACTTCAAGTACTGTACTCATTCTAGCATAATGTTTTCTTTCCCTGCCTATGGAAAGTTATCTGATATTTAATATAAAATATGTTCCAGGTATCCTAGATGGCTTCAAATATCTTACCATGCCTTCCAAGGGATCGTAAAACCTTTGTATCAGTTGGACCGTTGTACTTTTTCCACAACCACTGCTGCCAACCAGGGCTATTGTTTGTCCAGTATTGATCTGCAGATTCAGGCCTTTTAATATCTGAATGAGGAAAGTAGGATAATGTGCTGAAGTCACAATAAAATGTGTTTTATTTCACAAAATAATGGCAGAGAGATATCCATGCTCCTAGACCAGGCCTGTCAAACTGGCAGCCTTGGACCAGATGCGTTACATACAGGCCACGGCTATCCCAGTTCCACAAACGCAAAAAAGTTGCGATATATCATGATACATCACGTGACATGATCGAGTTTGACACCTGTGTTCTAGACCATGCAGCCCTAACACAAGTTCATACAGAAATAATACATGGAAATGAAATATATTTAAGATTACTCTCAATAAATTATACTGGCAAAAAAAGATTTGAAGATACTTTGATGCTACCTTTATTATTGCTTCAATCATCAGCATTTATTTATGTACAGGAAATTTTGTTTTTTGTTTTTGAAAAAAACAAAACCAAGGAATTGTAGAAGTGACCATTCAGGGCAAAACATCTATTATATAACATTTCACACATTTTACAGAAGACTTCTCTATTTTGGTGGTCTCCAAAGGTCTTGGAATTGTAACTCATGGCCGACAACTAACACACTCAGAGAATCTCCTCTCTCTGGACTGTCATTTTTCCGACTCAGCAATAGAAAGAACAGACTTCCTTTTGTCTACTTGACTCTCCGAGGTTAAGGAAAGTCCCAGAATCATCCCTTAAGATCCTCCAATAACAGCAACAGCCTGCAAGCAGTTTTAGAAGCCGAGCTTCCAGAACAACTGGCGAGCTGAAGCTGGGAGGCAGGGTTGAAATCACATTGTTGTTGGATAAAATAGCCGTTTTGGAATTTATTTTTCAAATGGACAATAAGCCGTGCCCTTCATTTCTTAAACAATTTATGAGATTATTACCGTTATAAGCTAAAAAAAGGTTTTCTTTAGTTACAGCTTATTACTCCTTTTTGAACATTTGAACACCATTTTTGAGACTTCGTTACTATTAAACAACAGAGAGAAGATTGCTAGAGATAGCCAAAATAAAGAAGCATGGAGTATTCTTTCTCTTGAAATATAAGGATTTAAATTATTGCTTTAACCTACTACTTTTAAAATAATTAGCTCTATAGTGTATTGTTTTGTTGTGGGTAGTTAAAATCTGCCAATTTTTAACGAGACTGATTGGCCAGAAAAAAGAAAAACAAACAAATAAATAAATGTCTTAGAGAGAGCTAAGAGGATACCTAATTCTGAGCTGTATCGGTTATTAAAAAGATTTGTCATTTCATGAATCAGTCAAAATATACTAATTACACAAATATTAAAATAGAACAAGAGACACAATTAGATGTAGAAAATTATCAACCTACTTTACAAATACTGGATAATGCAAATAATCTAATTTCAGAATATAAATCTGACATCAATTCGTCTTATGACGATGGTGCGAGTGTATCCCTCCCAGTGCGACTGAAATAAGAGTATCAAGTAAATTCACAATTCTTAAGAGGTCAAGTTTGAAACTATTGCTTTATGGATACTAACAAGGTCGAGAATTCTTTGAGAAAAAAAGATACGATAGCCATCTCAGCGAAGGAAACTTTACTCTGGGAAGGTTTGCTTTAGAGTAATTTACATCGTCTAACAAAACAATTTTGAGAGTTTATTTATATCCATGAAAACAATTTCATGGATATAAATAAAGCTGAAAACTTTTTCAAGAAAAGAGATCTGATTTCTTTAGAAGAATAGAATAGAATAGAATAGAATAGAATAGAATAGAATAGAATAGAATAGAATAGAATAGAATAGAATAGAACAGAATTCTTTATTTGCCAAGTGTGATTGGACACACAAGGAATTTGTCTTGATGCATATCATAAGATACAACACTTAATGATAGTCATAGGGAAACAGTCAATATAAATCTTAAGGATACAGCAAGAAGGTTACAGTCATACAGTCATACGTGGGAGGAGATGGGTGATAGGAACAATGAGAAGATTAGTAGTAATGTAGACTTGGTAACTAGTTTTACAGTGTTGAGAGAATTATTTGATTAGCAGAGTGATGGCGTTTAGGGAAAAACTGTTCTTGTGTCTAGTTGTTCTGGTGTGCAGTGCTCTATAGCATTGTTTTGAGGGTAGGAGTTGAAACAGTTTATGTCCAGGATGTGAGGGGTCTGTAAATATTTTCCCTCTTTTTCATTCATGCAGTATACAGGTCCTCAATGGAAGGCAGGTTGGTAGTAATTGTTTTTTCTGCAACTCTAATTATCCTCTGAAGTCTGTCTTGTTGGGTTGCAGAAACAAATAGGTGTCAAACTCAAGGCCTGGGTAGATCTGGCCCACGGGGTGCTTAGATCTGGCCTATAAGGCCACCTTGGAAACATCAAAGGACCGGCCAATGGTGCCTCTGCCAGCGAAAACAACTTGCGAAGGCCGCATGCGGCACTCCTGAGCTCTGTTTTCACTGGCAGACAGTTGCAGGAGGCAGCCGCAGCTGAAAATGGAGCCCGTTTTCACTGGCAGAGTGCTCGGGTCACCACAGGCACCCCTGACATGAGTTTTGTCGAGCTGGCCATGCCCACCCCAGCTCTCCAATGTCAAATACAACTCTGATGTGTCCCTCAATGAAATTAAGTTTGACACCCCTGCTCTATGCTATGAAGATAAACTGGAGGGAGTGACCTAAATTTAATGTTTTATTTAAGGATGGACTTTTAAAAGTTTGATATATGTACTGATAGAAAGCTTTAAGTTAGTTTTGTATATATGACTATGCGTGTCCTTGGGTTCTTTAAGTAATGCTGAATAATATTCCAAAGTTTGTAAAATATTATTGACTAGATTTGAAAATATGAGAATGAATGATATATAGAGAAGCAGAGATGGTTAAACTGATTCTTTTATCTAGAGAAGAGATAAGAGCCTTGGTAAGAGCCTTGGTGGTGCAGTGGACTAAAGTGCTGTTAAATAGCACTTAGCTGCCAGCTGCCTGTGACTTCAAATCTCACCAGGCTCAAGGTTGACTCAGCCTTCCATCCTTCCGAGGTAGGTAAAATGAGGACCTGGATTGTGGGGGCAATAAGCTGACTTTGTATAAAAAAGAACACTGCTCCAGGGGGGGCCAAAAGCCCTACTAAGCAGATATATACAAAAGTATGACGGCCATAGCTTAATGCATTGTAAGCCGCCCTGAGTCTCCAGAAAAGGGTGGCATATAAATAGAACCAATAAATAAATAAAAAAATAAATAAGAAAATATATTTAATTTTGTCTCTATTTTGAAATTGCTTCCGGATTTCGTGCTTACAATGGGAAAAAAAAGAAACTTTGATTTTGTTTTTGTAAACTTATTGTTGCTTTTGTTTTTGTTGCTTATGGCTTGTACATATTGTTGTGTAAAAGCAAAAAGTTGTGGTTGTTAAAATTGTTACATTCTATTGTGCTAAGAGCACTGGAAGTCGGTGCCTTTTTCTTTCTTTTTGCTCCCATTACACTATATTTCCCATTACATTTCATTTTCCCTTCACCTCTTCTTACTTTTTCATGCTTTTTTTCTTTGTATTTTATACTTTGCTAAACTATTAAAGTTAAATGTAAAAAAAACCTAAATAAAAAAAGAACTGTAACTCATAGAATTTTCACGGTGACTGAAAATTTAAATGTGGCTCCAGCCCATTTGGAAGGAACCCGTAGGAAAATCTAATTTAAAGCAATAATATGGTGTTTAAGCTATGAAGTCTTTGTAGAATCAGCTTAGTACATATGTTTGCACCGCTTTCTGTTCCTTTGAGAGTTCTAAATAAAGCTATATACAGTACTAAGATCTTCCTTTAATATTTGAAACTGATTAGTTATAATTTAAATAGTAGTAGTGAAAAATACTTCCTGATTTAATTCACGATACCTTGACATCTGGCCTTGCTGGATAATTAAAATATACATTTTGGAAAGTGAGATTTCCAGTAATTTTGTCAGGTTTATAGCCACTTTCTGAATAAATATCAATTTGTGGTTCCTACATAAAAAGAAATAACAAATTAAATCCAAACAGTTTCATTCATTTGCAGATTGAAAACAAAAGAAAATATTGTATGCAAGTTGTTTACCTATAGGGTTTGCTATTTTTATGTAAGTAGCCATAATAGTTTTCCACATTTGTTTGACACAGCGCATAATATACAATCTTGCCCAACCTGTGTACTATCCAGATCTGTGATTGTCAAGTTCCAGACTTGCAGGAAAGGCTATGCTGGTCAGGAAGATCTGAGAATTATGCACATCTAGAGAATATCTTGTTGGTGAAATCAGTGCTTAGCCACAGTATCATAGTTTCGTTTTAACTTGGCATAGTGTCTGAATCTACTCATTGTGTTTTATAAGCAATGGGTTATAGCTTACTATGATTAGATTTATAAATCTAATCAATTCTGATTCTAATCAAAGTTATAATTAAATATACTTTGATTGACTGTAATGTATGAACTTACATCTTTGGTTACAGCCAATTTAGATGGTTAGGAACTACATTTTAGCATTGTTCCATGTTGCTGGCCTACATTTTCCTTTTCAAATAATTTCATGGACTGTCTCTTGGATTAGTTTATAAAAACAAAGAAAGGTTCTCATTAAAAATATACTCAAAATAAAATTGACACATCTTTTCCTTCATGTTCCTTTATGCATGTTTCAAATTCTGTTTTGGTTTCCTAGCCAATATCTAACTGACGTTACATTATTCTTCAACTATGCTTGCTGGGGGTTGTACAGTCACCTCTACATTAACTTATCTACATTATCTATTTACAAAGTAAGTGCAAAGACTGATTTAATTTTACTTTCTTTGCTGTTAGTTGTCACATTGTACAGCTATTCCTATATTATGAACATTCACCTATCCCTCTTTTATTCTATCCCTAAAATATATCATCAATAAACTGAGTTGATCATTCCACTATAGTGAGAAATGCTACAGACCTATTATCTCTATTGACTTCTTAGTCAATGTTGAAATACATATAGTTTTTTAGCTTTTACTGTTATTGTTAGTTTTATTATTAGATTTGCATGCTATTCAATTAAAAACCAGAAAGAGGCAATTAATAATATTTGCAATGCCTAATTTGGAGAATTATCTTAGGTATGCATAGATTTGAAAAACAAATCTGATATGTTTGCCACATGCCCAAGGCTACAAAATCCAGCCAATCAATAAACAGTAGCAAAACCCCTTTCTTCTATCTAATGGTTATCTGGACTTTTGCATGATCCAACCACAGATAATCCTTGAACTACCAATAATTGCTTATTGACCATATAAAGTTACAATAGATCCCCCCCCCCTAAAAGATATTTATGACATGGTTCAGAAACTTTGATGGCTGCCTGCCCTCTAGTCATATGATTGCATTTCAGACACTTTGCAACCAGTATCATCTGTATTGTAATTCTAATCATGCCAAAGGACCATATGTTAAGTTGCAGTTCAGATTTATTGCTCAAGCTTACACACAAGAATCTAAATCTCAATACTAAATTGATGCCAGATAAGGGAATTCAAGAGAGCTGGACCATTTGTGGGAACGTTATGAGTCTATGCTGATGACACGCTTAACTTTGTCCCCCAGTTCTACATGCTCTCCTCCTACAAGGCCATAGCATAGGGAGCTAAGGCCTTGTCACCTAGTTTTCACCAATGATGATTAAAACCTTTAACAGATCTCTAACTCTTTGGCTCTTTTCATTTATAGGCATAGTTCCAAAAAGAATACTTACATTGTCTATGATATTGAATATTGTATATGCAGCTCCCCTGGCACTAGCAAATGCTTCTAGGTTTGGAGAGACTTGGCCAATACTGAATGCTCCAATGAGCACAGCAAAGAAAACCTACACAGAAAGTGTTTCAGAACAAAAAGAAACATTCATTGTTAACTGTACAGTTTCAAACAAGTAGTATAAACTTGATTGCTAAAGTTCAGCAAGCAAAAAATGTCTACTGGGGGAAAAAACAAGCTTGCAAGTGAATATTCTCAATATAGTGCTTGAATAACATCATTCAGCATGCAAATGTAATGGTATAAGTATTCATTTCAAAATTTGCATTGTAGGAAAACATTGTCATTTTCACTGAGATGATATTAAAATAGTCTAACCAAATTCTAATCCTCTGCACTATCAAATTAAACTTTCAAAGAGTAAATATGAGTTTTTAAATTGCAATATACATTTCTTTATTTTTTATTCTATTAACTTTTATTTATTTATTTAACGGACTGTCCTTATTCTCAATGACTTTGGGTGATTCATAAGTAAAATAAAAACAAAGAAAAAACTATAATACACAAAAATAAAGGAATAAAAGTAAACTAAAATATAGTTAAATACAAACTAAAACAGAATGATGTGTAATACTCTGTTTCCCCCATATTAAGATATCCCCTGATAATAAGCCCAATCAGGCTTTTGAGCGCATGGCAATAAGGCCAAGCACTTATTTCAGGGTTCAAAAAAAGGGTCTTATTTTCGGGGAAACACGGTAATGCAAACTGGTATGGTCTTTGGACTGAAGTCAATGTTTTCAGTTAACACAATAGACAGGAGGGAGGGGGTGCAAATACTGCTGGTTCACAATATTTTTAAATAAGTAAAGAGGCACACAAGATCAAAATGAACGGTAATGTAATTGAAACATCACTTGGGGATTTGGGGACTTAAACTATTCCTACAAAGCTGGAGAGGACAGTAATAATTTCAGGAAAGGGGCCAAGGCAATAATACAAAGTAGATACATCTATTTTATAATGTCAGCTCTTCAAGGTGAACCAAACTAGGAAACCAAAATGTTATGTAGGCTAATGCTACGTTTATCAAAAGATTATAATAAAAGAAGTCTGCAAGTCTGAATGTGCTTCCAGTTCCCTTCCTTTATCTTCATGAGAACTAGAGAGGGTCTTGTCTTAGATGCTTTCTGAAGCTATAGATTCAGGTTTCTTTTATCTGAACATTGTCTTCATAGTGGTTGTTCCTCAAGATCATTCCTTCTATTTGTTATATCTTTTCCTTTTTTCAGTACACTTTTTTCCCTAGATTTTAAATAGCAGTTAACCCTACTCTAGATCATATGGCATAGTTTTTAAAATACTCTGAAACTAGAGAAACTAAAATCTACAAATGGCAGGTGATCAAATTTTTCAGGTTTTGATTTCCCTCTATTAAAAAAAAACTATGTTGCATAAAAGAATTGTGAATCAGAGTTAGCCCATCCATGCCAACCAGCATGAATTTTTTTGACCATTGCTTAGAATTTCAATTTGCCTATATGCTACATGCTGTTTACTTTGATGCATGCTCCAATATTTTCTGAACTTGATAAGCCAAAAATTCTCCTGCAAAACCATGCTTTTTTACTATCTTAAGATGCAATGCCATGCAGTACTTGGCAAAACAGGGAAGCACTAAGTATCTCTGCACCATTTCTTAAAAGCACCTTAAAAACTTCCTATTTCAGAAAATCTACCAGGAAATTATGTGGTGGTCTCACATCTCAGGACTTTCCTATTTAAGAATGATCATTGTCTCTAATACTTGGCAGGCAAAAAGAAAAGGATTAAAAATAAACATGCTCTATAAATATACTATAAATAGTCAGTTGGGAGGGTTTCAAGGCAGAAAATATGCAGTGCCTCACCAAACAATAATATTCAGCTTTATTTGTCTTCCACTGTCCTAACCCAACCTAACTCTATGCTGTGATTGTAGAGATAGTGACTGTAGAGACTGGACAAATAATCATGCTGCACAATGAAAGGAAGCAAGTACATGTGCTAAGGCATATTTCAGGTGGCAGCCTGGGCTAATGGGAATTGAAGTGGAATGTTAAGGAAAGGCAGGGAAATTAAGGATAACTAGAATCCAATGAACAGTGCAGTTATCAGCAGAACCTGCAACAAAGGACACAATGGAAGAATGAGAGAGAGAAAATAAACAGGATCAAAAGCATATTCTTAAAGGGAAATCCAGTCTTGCCAGAGCAGCTTTGTCATGAAATAAAGTGGAGCAAGGGTCCTCTTGCATAAGTTATTCAAATAAAGAGCTAGCAGAGGGAGCAACAGGGATGACCAGGAATGTCATTCTGATGGTTCAAATCAAGGAGAGGTTTATCTCCTTTTGCAATCGAGATGGTATTTCCAGGACATCCATGAGTGAGACAGGAAGCTGATAGCCATCTCTCATGACAGTGCAGTCTCCTTCAAGTTAACCTCACCTTCACAAAATTTTCTTGACAATAGTAGAGATATGGGTTTCAATTGCTTTCTTCCAAGATACCATTTGACCTGCCTATTCCTGTCTATTGCCCTGGGACTTTATGGTTATTTTCTACATGCTTAGCTTTTCAAGATCAAAGTTCTAACCAATAAAATATTGCATGGATTTGTACATGTGCATTGTAAAGTTGTTTTCACATCCAGCTTTGGAAATTGGTTATTATTAATGTTATGTTCTTTTATTTTTGCAAAATAAAATTGTACAGTTAATTGTCAACACTTACTGTAAGGACTCCTCCAATACTGTATTTTTCATCTAATATCAATGTAGTTCCATACCAGAAAGCCAATGCATAGGAAGCATATATTATTAAGAAAGCAACTCCAAGCGAAATGCTGGTACTCATAGTCTTCCTTATCCCAATGTTTTTAGCATTTTCTAAATTTTTATGATATCTGAAAGAAAAATGGCAAACTTAATATATTATTTAATTGTATTGGACACAAAAGTCATTTTCTTCTCAATTATATTGTCTACAATTATTGATGTTAAGAAAATATATACTCATGTGTTTTGCTTATCATAATTCTAGAAAAATATTTTTGCACAAAATTAATGATTACAGCCAACTACTCGTCATTTACTCAAAGAAAAAGGAACAAGCAATATTTATTTATTTATTTAATATAATTATATCTATGTTAAATGAAGAGATTATCCTAAACTGACCAAATGGTCAATTTCTAGGAGCCATGGTGGTGCAGTGATTAAAATACAACATTGCAGGCTGACTCTGCCCACTGCCAGGAGTTCAATCCTGACTGGCTCAAGGTTGACTCAGCATTTCATCCTTCCAAGGTCCATAAAATGAGGATCCAGATTGTTGAGGGTACTATACTTACATTGTAAACTACTCAGAGAGTGCTATAAAGTACTGGAGAGCAGAATATAAGTCTGCTCGCTATTGCTCTATCAGGCTTTTTTGCCACAAAAGTATTACATTATTTAATTTTGACCAAAATTAATTATTTTAATTATTTAGTTATTCCCTCCTACTTGCAGTTATAATGTCCTTTAAGTAACAGTTTGTGTATGTGTACAATTCATATTCATTTAATTTCCTTTTTTATCACAAACTCTTGAGATTTACACTGGAAAGCTGCCACAAGTCCTGCGTGAATGAACAAGAGGAATCAAAATAAGGAAAAAGAAAAAGAATCAGTCTGTAGAGTACTCCATTTCATTTCAATTCACTGAGAAGCAAGCAGAAACTTCCTGAATTTGCCATTTTGCAAAAGATTTTCATTTCAACTCCCTGATGTTAGAAGGCAATAGGAACTGTAGTCCAAAAGATTTGGAACAGCAACATTTTGACAAGATTAAAATTTGTATCAACTCTTATGAATAATGATGAAGGAGTGTAGCGATGAATTCTATTGGTCTATCACTTATGTACTTTTGGAAGAGTCAAATACACAGAATGAAATTAGCCAGATATGTGGGCAGCCCCAGAGATTCTGTGAAAAATTAACAGATTTTCCTGACCTTTCTATTTCTTTCTTCTGTCCTCCAAAAGCTATCACTGTTCTGATAGAGCCTAGGACCTCCTCAGCAACTGACCCAGCTTTTGCATATGCAGCAAGTTCCCGATTAGTGAATGCGGAAAGGATCTGTGGAAAAAGAAAAAAAGTTTTGACTTTTCCATTTAAAGCAATTTTTCATGAAATCTAGTATCAGCTTCATTTTTACATGAACATCTCTAGTGGATCATTGGAGAACAAACACTGCCTATATCCAAAAAAAAAAAAAAAAGTCTACAATAAGTTTCTTCTTATCAAGTAATTTCTACCTGCCCCATCTTTGTTGTCCTTTCCATGGCCAGAACTCTCTCTTCCCCACCTTTCTTTCCTCTTCTTAATTGCTTTTGATTTTTAAAGAATATGAGCACGTTGCACAATGCGGTTGTGTCTAGTATCTCGATTTTTCAGAAGATTTCTTGGCCTGTTTGGGGGAATCCAAGATCCCTACTCTAACTTTAATTTGCAGGTAGCCAAATTCTAGACAGCCATCAACAATGTCCAATATACCCTTTAGGGAAGTTTTATATCACCAGGCAAAGCTTTTCATTGTTGTGTTTCACTCTCCCATTGAACTGCCTTTGGTTTAAAAAGCAGCCATATTCAATCACAGACTGCAATGTGTGGCATTTTTTTCCCTTGCCATGTTTTTTTCTCATGGCAAGGAATTATATTGAAAACTGACTGCTGGAATGGAAGCATCAAAATACAAGGAAGGATCTGGAGGATGACGGAGCAGGCAAAGGCACCATATTGCCTTGGCTATAGGAGAGAATGATTTAGAACAGAGGTCTTCAAGCTTGGCAGCTTTAAGACTATGCTGGCTGGAGAATTCTGGTAGTTGAAGTCCACAAGTCTTAAAGCTGCCAAGTTTGAGGACCTTTGATTTAGAAGAAAGAGGATAATGTTTAAACAGCTTAGATTCCCAAGGGCCAGGTAAGCCTCAAAATATGGAGACAAGCAGAGTGGTTTTCCTCAAGCGTTAAAAAGCCATCTCTTAAAGGACATAGGACACTGTCAAATACAGATACAGGTTGAATATTATCTTCATTTTGGCAAGTCAGAAATGTTGAGTACGGAAATGTAATCCTCTAAGTCGTACTCTGGACAAAAGAATAAAAAGGTTCTGTTTTTTTTTTTAAAAAATGCTTGCTTCTATGGACATCCCACTGATCTCTTGTGGGACAGTTGTGATGTGTGTGTACATTTTCTTGTGTGTACACATGTGCACTGATGGCAACTTATATGGAATTTCACAAAGGGGTCTAAAAAGTGAAGATGTCAATCATGACTGAGTAACCAAATCCTATTCCTTTTTATGTGTGCCACATACAAATAATCTTGATATATTGTCAAGGCACCATTCAGGAAAATTCAATACAGTTTTAGATTAAAACATACTGATCCGAAACCAAAAGTAATCAATCAGAGGCAAGCAATGAAATAGTGTGTTTCTTCCTTCTTTCCTAAAGAAGGTATATTATATCCTCCGTCACCCAGAACATTTGGTAATGATATGCAATCTCTGGAGATGCATATATTATCCCTGCTATTATTTCAAGAAACACAGAAACAATCAAAACACCATTTTAGAGGGAACCATGATGGCATTTTCATGATTAAAAGGAGTGAATTGTGTACTATACAATTACATTTCAGCAAAAGTATACCTACCTTTGACCAAATTGCAGCAGAAATTCCTAGAACAGGACTGATAGCAAGGATTACAAGAGTCAATTTCCATCCTTTGATGAATCCGACTATAAATCCTGCTAGAAATGCTGATATTCCCTGAATTCCCATTCCAATTTTATCACCAATTCCTTCATTGATTTTGGATACATCACTATAAAGAAATTAGAGCAAATTTGTTAGGGCAATATTAGGAAATGACTATCAAGATGCATTTTTGCTGGTTTTCTGACATACTTCAGTTGTACCGACACAGCACAGTTTAAGTATATACAGGTGAAACTCGAAAAATTAGAATATCATGCAAAAGTTCATTTATTTCAGTAATGCAACTTAAAAGGTGAAACTAATATATGAGATAGACTCATTACATGCAAAGCGAGTTAGTTCAAGCCTTGATTTGTCATAATTTTGATGATTATGGCTTACAGCTCATAAAAACCCCAAAGTTCCAATCTCAAAAAATTAGAATATTACATGAAATCAATAAAACAAGGATTGTACATAGAACAATATTGGCTCTCTGAAAAATATAAGCATGCATATCTACTCAGTACTTGGTTTAGGCCCCTTTTACAACAATTACTGCCTCAATGCAGCATGGCATGGATGCTATCAGCCTGTGGCACTGCTGAGGTGTTATGGAAGACCAGGATGCTTCAATAGTGGCCTTCAGCTCTTCTGCATTGTTCAGTCTCATGTCTCTCATCTTTCTCTTGGCAATGCCCCATAGATTCTCTACGCGATTCAGGTCAGGCGAGTTTGCTGGCCAATCAAGCACAGTAATCCCATGGTCATTGAACCAGGTTTTGGTACCTTTGGCAGTGTGGGCAGGTGCCAAGTCCTTCTGGAAAATGAAATTAGCATCCCCATAAAACTTGTCTGCAGAATGAAACATGAAGTGCTCCAAAATCTCCTGGTAGGCGACTGCGTTGATCCTGGACTTAATGAAGCACAGTGACCAACACCAGCAGATGACATGGCTCCCCAAATCAACACAGACTGTGGAAACTTCACACTGGACTTCAAGCATCTTGCAGGTTGTGCCTCTCCATTCTTCCTCCAGACTCTGGGTCCTTGGTTTCCAAATGAGATGCAAAAGTTGCTCTCATCAGAAAAGAGGACTTTGGACCACTGAGCAACAGACTAGTTCTTTTTGTCTTTAGCCCAGGTAAGATGCTTCTGACATAGTTTGTTGTTCAGGAGCGGCCTGACAAGAGGAATACAACATTTGAAGCCCATGTCCAGGATCCGTCTGTGTGTGGTGGCTCTTGATGCCCTGACTCCAGCCTCAGTCCATTCCTTGTGAAAGTCCCCAACACTTTTGAATGGCCTTTTCCTGACAATACAATCCTCTCCAGGCTGCGGTCATCCCTGCTGCTTGTGCACCTTTTTCTTCCACACTTTTCCCTTCCACATAACTTTCTATTAACGTGCTTTGCTATAGCCCTTTGGGAACATCCAACTTTTGCAATTACCTTTTGAAGCTTTCCCTCCTTATGGAGGGTGTCAGTGATGGTTTTCTGCACAACTGTCAGGTCAGCAGTCTTTCCCTTGATTGTGATTCCTACTGAATCAGACTGAGAGACCATTTAAAGGCTCAGGAACCCTTTGCAGGTGCTATGGCTTAATTAGCTGATTAGAGTGGGACACGTTGAGCCTAGAATATTGAACCTTTTCACAATATTCTAATTTTCTGAGATTGTGAATTTGGGGTTTTCATGAGCTGTAAGCCATAATCATCAAAATTATGACAAATCAAGGCTTGAACTATCTCGCTTTGCATGTAATGAGTCTATCTCATATATCAGTTTCACCTTTTAAGTTATATTACTGAAATAAATGAACTTTTGCGCGATATTCTAATTTTTCAAGTTTCATCTGTACATGGATATAGAATATACATTCCTCCTACCAAAAAATACATATTGATTCTATCAGTTGTATCCTGAATAAAGGGGGAAATTATAAAGGAGTGAGGAAAAACACAATGAACTGAAAGAAATATAATCTGTAAGCATTCTATATATAAGCCAAGTTTATTTAATATAAGGTATTGGTGCTAATTTTTGTTTTGTTCTGCTAAGTAATGAATTAATTTGGTGGAGATTTTAAGCAGAATCAAAGATGCTTATACATTTTAGTTCGGCAATTTCAAGCAGATGTTTTCCTTGGACATCCTAATTTTGGAGACCAATAGAATGCAGAGAATCTTTATCCTGTTGTCATCTAGTGCTACACAAATATAATACTTTTTCAGAGCTGAATTTTACTAACACAAACTAAGCAATTGGGATTTAAAGCTTTAAAGCTAACCAAACTGATAAATTAAATTAATTAATTAAATTTAATTAATTAAAGCATGAAGAAAAAGCATGAAATATGGACTTACTCTATAAGTCGTGTATTTAGTTCTCCAGCATCATTTACATCAAACCAACTTACTTCTTGCCTCATAATAGCATGGAAAAATTGTTGCCTAATTCTTTTGACCTGGCGGCCAGCTGCAAGTGTCCAACATGCAATGTATGCATAGGCAGAGACAAGAACTCCAGCTCCTATGGCTGAATACTGGTATGCATAGCTGAAATACAATATTGTTGAGGTAAATTCAAGAAGGTAACCTATGTCTGTCTGTAGCATCATAATTAATATTAAAAAAGGTATTTACCATAATGTGGAGAATATACTCAATGTACATCACTAAAAAACATGACAGACCTGACCAAAAAAAAATCTGTTTACATTGTTTCATAGTTATTAGGGTCCTAAAAATATTATAATTACAACACTGAGGCAATTAGTCTTCCTATTCTTCTCAAGAAATTTGCATTCAGATGGAAGCATGCTGTTCTGAAGGTCACTCTTGTGAGCCTTCTAAATAACTTAGGCTGTATTACCCAACATAGACAGCAAATATGGCTATTTGTTCCTCTGCCTGATGAATTATGAGACATCTAGTCCTACACAGAAGACAACAACTTGGAAAAGTTTGCTGCATAAAACAAACTATTCAAACATTAAGCCATCTTGACTTGATGAATACATTTATATTGCTTTAATCTGCAGGAAGATCCTTTTTGCAGACATAGGCATCTACATATAGCCAAAATGATGAAAAATGTGTGTTGTGTCATCACACTGGGAACTCTGCCCTTTTGTATCTTCCTTGACCCCTCTTCCTTTGTTTCTTCTGCCTTACCACCCTTAGTTGTAGGGTGGTACAGTGTTTCCCTGAAAATAAGGGAAAATAAGGTTTTATATATTTTGGGCTCCAAAATAAGCACCAGGGCTTATTTTGGGGGGGATGCTTTACGTACTGCAGGCAGTGAGCACGTGGGAGCCGGGTGGAAAAGCTTTTGGTACAAACAGCCAGGCATGGTCTGCCCATAAGGTGGAGATACAGAGCTTCGAAGTGCAGCAACAATTGGGCCAACCTTGGAGAGTGGGGGGCGCACAAACTATGAGAAAGTTCGGATGTGGGGAAGGCCACACGTGCCTTTCCCATGCCAGGTCAGCCCCAGAAACCCTGGAACGGCCATGCTAAGTGGGGTGGGATGAGCGCCGATGTGAATGGCCAGGCCAATGCTCCTCTGAACAGAGTGGAGGGTCTTTACCTTGGGGATGCTGGGCCTGGCCCACCCAAGAGGTGAGTGAGGAGGCGGTAGCCCAGGGCTGAAGAATGGGCAGAGCCCTGGAGGATTGGGGAGGGCGCTGAAGTGAGAGGGCATCCTGCCTGCAGTGCCCTTGCCAGCTCTCACTTCTCCCCCAGGACCAAGTGCTGAGGTATTTCAGGAGATGCCGCCCTTGCCCTCTGGCAGGCCTGGGAAGCTGCTGAAGAATGATTGGCCTTCTTCAGCACCTGCGGCCATTGGTGGAGGGTTGCCTTGCCACAAGGAGAGTCGAGACAAGTGAGGGGCGGTGGAGTTACCATGCGTCCTGGACCATGTACCTCAGGGCCCCTGCAGCCAGGCCACTCCCTGCTTGGTGATCTATCCTTGCCTCTTCCCTTTTACTTCTCTCCTGAGACAGACTGCCATGCTATGGAGGATGGGCGGAGTAGGCTCAGTCCCCTTAACCAGTACCCCTCTGTTTCAGAGCCAGGAGGAAGTGACCGCAAAAGCCCCTCCAGGAGTGGATGTGGCATATCATCCACATCCACTCCTGGAGGGGCTTTCCTCAGTCCCCACCTCCCCACCCCAGAGATCACCTGCCTGGCAGCAGCTTCCATCTGCCATTCCACCTCATGCTGCCTGCTCCCTGTTCGCTGCCTGCATTGTATGGTTTTAATGGTGATAGCTCTGAAAGCCATTGATAGGCTCTTTGCATTATCCCTGGCTGGTGATTTCAGCTACCTGACCCCCTTTTACTGTGATGGCAAACCTATGGCAGGCATGCCAAAAGTGGCATGCAGAGCCTTCTCTGTGGGCACATGCACCATCACCAGCTACTCTTCTGGTTTCTAGCACACATCTTCATGGGCACTGGGGCACCAGAAAATGCCTGAAAAACAGCCAAAAAGACCATTTTCTTGGTCGTTTTCTGGGCCATTTTTGGAAACGGTTCAAAAAATGGTTTTGGCCCAAAAAATGGCCCAAAAACAGCTGAAAAATGGCCTGAAAGCAGCCCCCCCAAAATAGCCTGAAAATGGCCCAAGAAACAACAAAAAATGGCAAAACAAAAAACAAAACAAACAAAAAACCCAGGCACGTGCGTGCCAGCCAGCTGATCTTCAGGTTTGTTTTTTTTTAAAAAATTGATTTATATGCCGCCCTTCTCCGGAGACTCAGGTCGCCTTACAATGTGTTAAGCAATAGCTTTCATACTTTTGTATATTTATACAAACTCATCTTATTGCCCCCACAATCTGGATTCTCATTTGACTTACCTTAGAAAGGATGGAAGGCTGAGTCAACCTTGAGCCTGGTGAGATTCGAACTTACAGTAATTGCAGGCAGCTGAATGTTAATAACAGGCTTTTAGTCTCCTGTGTCACCAGGCTCCTTTCTGGCACTCCAGCAAGTATGCATTCCGGTTTGGGCACTTGGTGCCAAAAAGGTTCGCCACCACTGCCCTTTGAGGTTCTGCCCACACAGCCATGGAAGAGTTGGTGGGTGGAGTCACAACAGCTCAGAGCACCTTGCTGCCAGCTCTGGTATAACTCTCCATGGTTGGATCGAATCTCTTTCTTTTTCTATCTTTCTCTCTCTCTCTCTCTCTTCCTTCCTTCCTTCCTTCCTTCCTTCCTTCCTTCCTTCCTTCCTTCCTTCCTTCCTCCCTCCCTCCCTCCCTCCCTCCCTCCCTCCCTCCGCACAGCAATCACTGATCCCCACTTTCTCACCAGCCTATATTGCCCTGTGTCTCCCTTCTCTGTTCTGGAAATGGCAGACCCATTTTCTGCCACTTCTCCTCCTGGAGTTGGATTCCTCCTTCCTATGGAAGGATGCTAAGCTCCAGGAAAACTACACCACCTGGAGTTGGGTGAGGAAGGCCAAGTTCCCCTTCCCCTATGGTTCTGCAAAGTCCTTGAGATTTTGCATGGAGGAGCAGATTTGCTTCCCGCAGAGTCGGCCTGTAACAAATGGGCTGGACTCACATATACATTCAGCTTCTTACAAAAATCATACCATAGTTATCCTCAACAGATCAGGAGGAAAACATGTCTTCTTTAGATTTTAAGGCAGAAAAGTGAAGTGAGGGGGAATTTCAAAGGCCCAGGAGGAAAGGAGCAAAGCTCTTCTGTTTGCCAACAAAGAGGGTGCTGACGGCAACCCTGGGGGAGTGATCTGCTTTTCCATGCAAAACCTCAAGGGCTTTGCAGAAACATCAGGGAAAGGGAGCTTGGCCTTCCTTGACCAGCTCCAGCCGACGTAGTTTTCCATGAGCTTAGCCGGCCCAGGGACGATGTAGAGCAGGTGCCGCAACTGCAAGGCGAGGCAGGTGGTGATAGGGGCTGGTGAGAGTAAATGTATATGTGGAAAAAGTTATTAGGGAAAAATAGCAGCTTGGGCAGAGCCATTTTTAACCTCCAATTTTTGAGTAAATGCAGTAGAACTACAGTCTTCCAACAATTCCTTAGATTCTGGATTGTCACCAATATCAGAAAGCACACTAAAAAAATATTCCCTAACTTGATGACTTCCAGATTTGTTGAAGCAGAGTTTCAACAGGCTGTATCTGAGTTATAGACCAAAACACTGGTAGTCATCAGGCCCTCAAATGACTGCCTCCCCACTCCTAATTACAAGATTCATAATAATTGATACACAATATAGCTCTTCTACTTGGGAAAGATAACATGACTGATCTGATCATACCTTCATATGCTGTGCTGTCATATTATTTTATGAGCACCACAACTTTTACTGCAGCTAACTAAAGTGCATCTAATGAGATAAGGTCTTGAGGACTACAGATAATGAGGAATCACCTTAATCAGCTTTTTCTCATTTTTGTTTTCTGAATGTTATCATCAATAACCAATCTTGAGACTAACATGGCTTGTTTACAGTATAGGCAACTTCATTGTTTGCATTGTATCCAGAATTACAAACTTTATTATAGGAAGTTATTTAATCCTTGTTTAAAAATATTAAAAATTTAAATGAAAATTTCATTTATTACACTATATACACAAGCACTTATAAACATGTCAAATATGTAATGTATAATGATATATATTAATTTAAGGTACCTTGTCATTTTTTCTTCGAGAGCATCAATAGCTGGGTTCTTTAAATGATTATTTTCATGATTAGATGCACTATCTAAGTAGAAGGAAGAAATCAAGTTTAAATCAAGTAGAAGATTTAAATCAAGTAAAGACAATATTAAGGGGAAATTAACAATTTAATACCTTCAGCCATAGATTATCCCCAGTCACAAGATTATAAAGATTTTAAAAATTGTATAAATTATTAAATGGCATCATTTGTTCATACCATGATAACATTATTTGTGGCTATTCCTGCAATTCTGCTCTTAATAAAGAAATATCTTTGGTTTTCAGTAAGATCTTGAATGTGTACATCATATTGAAAAAATATGTAGGATATAATATTCAAAGGAAAATAGAAAACTGAAGAAGTGCCTCCTTATGTTATCAATTTGGCTTGTGATTCTAGTCCTTCTTTGCCCTACAGATAGACCTCATTTATTGATTGCTTCATGCAGTGACCATGTCAAGTTATGATGCAGCTGAAAAAGTAACTTTGTGACCAAGGTGCACATTTACTAACGGTGCAATCTCTGTCTCTGTCTGCCATGTATTCACCATTCCAATCAGTTAGTATACATTTGTCCTGTGCCTGACCCATGTTTCTTTCCTTCTTCTTCAAAAAGTAGAGCGACTGGGAAGAAAGAGTTTACAAAAGAGTAGACGTTCCCCATTGTGTGCTTGCTTATTCTTGTAATTCCTTTCTCTCCAATTAATGTAAATGAACAGTAATTCCCTCATTCCTAACTATCCCAGCATTCCAAAGGATGGGGAAGTGGGGAAAAGCAAAGCACATTTATGTGTTCTCCCATTTAGTAACTGTTTTGATTACAAATGAAATTGCCTGTCTCAATAATTGCTAAATGAGGAATATCTGTAGCCATGTTATCCTAGAGAAAATAAGAATGTTACAGCTATCTATTGTATACACAGCTCTGTGTTGATTGCAGGAAATAATAAAACCTAGAAAAGTTCTGTCAGAGAGCATTTAGGACTTTCTGTTTGGGGTTAATTAGTCTTGTTAAAATGTTGTTAGATCTAAGGTTGTGGGACAATCTAAGGTTTAGGACTTTATTTAGCCCTTAGAATCAGCTCTGACTACATGTGTCTTACATAAGTAGTATGATTTCTTGCCATTTGGTGACAGAAAATATTAAAAATATAGTGTAAATTCTAAAATAGAATTATCCTTTATAATACAAAGGAATATGCTAACCTGTGGCAACAAATAAGAAATAAGAAAAGTCCTCCAGATTATCCACAAAATGTTAATTTCTGTCCTTAAATGTATATATTTATTTTAAATGAATATTGTTATTTGAAAGTGCTGGTCTTTTTTACAGTACCACTAAATGGGCCTGCATATGATTTTCAGTGGCTCACATAGCTATTTTTTATTTTAGTCCCATCTGTTTTTAGAATATGACCTTGTACAAGAGGATTCCAAAATTTAATTTGGCATAGTCTGGTTTCCTATGTTTCTATCACTGTTTACAAGCTCCAAAGATTATTCTTTACCTTTAATTTAGTTTTGGTTCTAATGATTCTAATTTGTATATAACATTTATTATTGGTGCTAGATATATTGATATATATTTATTGTGTTTATCATGTATATTTGTCTGTTTCTTCTCTTGCAGTATCAATCTTACATGGATATATAGAAAAACAGAGTTGGAAGAGATCTTGGAAGTCTTGTAATCCAACCCCCTGCCCAAGTAGAAGACCTTATACCATTCTGGACAGCCATTTGTCAGCAATTTAAGAACTGAATGCTCTTGTTTGTAAATCCTGCTCTAGCCAATGCCAGTAGTTTAAGAGCCTAAAAAAACGTTTGGCAGTTTTCTTAGAGATCTACTGTAAAAGATACATGCTTCAATTCTCTCTGTCTTTGCATTCTTTTCATGATATTATTGACTCCTCTTACCTAGGGGAAGAGTTCCAGATCCAACAAAGGTATTTGTCATATCTCCAAAAACAATCATCATAACTGGAAGGGAAGCCCCATGAAGGGCTGCAAAAATAGTGCCCACTATCATTAATAATTTATCCAGGGAATCGGAGTAACGAAACTGTAAAGCAAATTATCCACAAGGCAAAAAATTGTCCACTTATTGATAACTGTTATACAACTAGAACAAATAATCTATGAGATAATTCTACAACTAACAAGCAACATTCATTGACTTTTTATTTTGGCATATTCTTGCATTAAATTAGGCAAACATAATATAATGTGGTTTATATTAATACTTTAAAACAGTGGACCCCGACCATTTGGTCACCAGGGTCTAGTTCCATGAAGAAAGGTTTTCTGTGGACCAGAGGGGACATGGTTTCGCATGCTGCCTGTATCTGGAGAATGGGGCTGTGCTCATTTGGGTGGCCCAGTTTCCTGGTGCTAGTCCATGGACTGGGAGCTGGGGACCTCTGCTTTAAAACAATGTTATCTGGTACCTTCTTTAAAAAATAGTTTGAATGCAAATTAACAAATTTCACATAATATCCACAGAATCAATGTTTTAATTTAGTTTCACTGAATACACACACACATTTAAAAAGTTTTGCTATTTTAATTGTAAATTTTAAAACAGAATCAGTCTCATGTAGTGGTTAAAATATCAGGTTAGAAATATAAGGCTGCGAGTTTTAATAAGAACTAAGAACAAAGCCAGCAAGGTTATCTTGGGCAAGTCAGCTCTAAGAAGCAGGCAATGGAAAACAACTTCTGAAATCTTGTCAAGAAAGCTGCATGAATTAATCCAGGCAGTCAGTGACTCTAGGGCATCAAAACAAAACAAAACAAAACAAAACAAAACAAAACAAAACAAAACAAAACAAAACAGAGCAGAGCAGAGCAGAGCAGAGCAGAGCAGAGCAGAGCAGAGCAGAGCAGAGCAAAGCAAAGCAAAGCAAAGCAAAGCAAAGCAAAACAAAGCAAAACAAAACAAAACAACCAAATTTTTAAACTTACCACTGCAAATAGGCTGACCATATTAATTTTCTCCTTGTTTTTTTTCTTTTTCCTACAAAATAATATATAGTCAAATTTCATTTTTTTCTATGAAGAAAAATATTTATACAATTAAAATAATAAACATAATTTGAACTTCTCATACTTTAGGTGTCTCTGAAAATGAAAGTGCTAATGATCCTAATTGGGATGCTTTAAAATCTGCACTATTCTTAATATTAATTTAGCATGACAAAAAGAATCAAAATCCATTTTTTCAGAAATAGCATACTATAATATTTGAAATAATGTAACGTGTCAGGAGCTATGTTTAATATGTTTTTTCTGAGCCATTGTTGGTTTCTCATAATTCATTTTAATATTAATTACTATTATATGATGCTATTTTATTGTTTATTTTTGCATTTTTTTTCTTTGGTTCTGGATTCTCTGTTAATTGACCTAAATTAGAATAGATTCAAATAAATAATTACTTATTAGTGCATTAAGTTATGATACTATGTATAACTGATTTATGTATTTTATTTATTTAATTTATTTGCTGCCCATATCACCATAGGGTGACTTATGTATTCTTATCCTATGTAATATTTCTCAAATAATAACATCAAATATGAAAGTTATGTTTTAAGGTTTCATTCAATATTGATACATGAGAATGTTGAAACCTGATCCTTTTCAATTTAATTTGTTTTTTCATTTTGGGGAAATAAAACCTAGTTCAAAAATCACTGAAATCTATGAGTTCTCAAATAATTATAATTCTCTAAATCTGAAACTGATTCATGAACACTGTCAAGCAGGAAAAAAGCATTTAAGTTTTCCTATTTGATAACTGAGTTTTCCCACTGTGCCATAATATGTTTTGCTTGGTTTTGTGCTGAATGAATACAGCCGTTGTGATTTATAATCTAATTGCCTAGCATTATATGTTTACTAAGTCATTTTAACTTTTGAGCCAGCTAGGATTTAAATGAACTACTGTTTATCAACTGATGTGTAAATACAACAATATAAGGATCCTGGTGTCTATATTTATAACAGAAGCTGACAATTTATTAAGACCAAAGTTCTTATTTCCAGGAAAATAAACTCTATTGCAACTCGGGAGTATTTTGTTCTAAAGCCCAGAGAGATATGATAGAAAAAATAACAGCTGCTGAATCTATGCCTATCTACAAATAGGGTCAATAGGGAGGAGGGACCGAAAGTGGCAACGATATGTTTGTCCCACTGAATGTTCCCGGCTAGCAAAAACAAACATGAATGCAATATAAATAGCCAGCTATATTTGTACACTTTCAGTTTGTCAGAAGTTGATGATGATGCAGAACGTAAGTAACACAGGGTTTTCTTAAACAATATTTCATTTTTGAAAAAAAATAATTCTCTTGTTGAAAATCTGTGGGCAGGCAGTTTTCAACAAAACTTTTGAAAAATGTAAAAGAAAAAATAACAGAGCAAGACTGAAATAGTGAAAAAATAAATAAAGTCACTGTACTATAATGAAAGCTCAGTAAAGCCGTAGAGGATCCCAATGCCCTTTTACAGTGGATGAATAACAAGGTATACTAAGAAATTCACAACACTAAATATTAGAGTATATAGGGAATATAGTAACCTCTATAGGGGCAGCAAACCAATTTAATAATAATAAATAAAATATTAGTCAGGTTATAATCCATGAGGTGACAACAAACTTGTTGAATATAGAAGTTAGCTCTGGAAAGTGGTATATTTTGAATGGATGTTTGGCCTCTAATAGAGAAAGAATTGTACAGCATAAAGCAGATAAATGCATCAACTGAAAATGTGAAAAAGCAGCCAACTAAAATTGAAAAACCTACTTTTGGCTTCCAGAAGCATCTTCAAAAACAATATTCTCATCATTAGCATTTCCATTAATATGTTTCTTTCCTTCCTTTTCAGAAACCATTTCTACCTGTAGAAAAAATAAATTTATCAGGAAATTAAATGATAAACCAATTTATTGTGTGAAGGAATATGCTGCCACTAAACTAAGAACAGAAACACGAACAATTTTTTTTTTAAAAAAAGAAATAATATTAAAAACCATTATTCAGTAGTTTGGTTGATTAAATAAAGCATTATCTTGGATGCTTTTGCTCCATACATGTACGCATTTTCTATGCTTGGAACAATCCTAAGAGATCAGAATGTTGGCTATTATTTCAGGAACCTGTATCTAGATTTGTAATATTAACAGGTAAGTGGTTGTTCTTTAGTTTAGTGGACAGTAGTTTACACAGAAAAAAATGAGAAGCAATGCACAAAATAATATAAATAAAATGCGAAAGGCACCAATAACAGCAAAGATGGAAAATTGTTTACAACTTTATAATTCATAATTTCCAGCTATCGTAAGAGTTGACATTGACAATGCTAATAGCTCATTTTGTTAACAAAATGAACATCATCTGCCCAAATGCGACAGAAGTGTGATTCTTGGCTTCTGAAAGTTCAGCCAGGGAGAGAACATAAGCAGTTTATTAGATATCTTTCCCCCTCTTTTTAAACACAGTAGTTAAGTGCCCAGTCTATATAATTCAGTGAAAAAGATAAAAACACAGACTTACTATTTTGGATATACTGATTGCCTTTTGTCTTTGAATTATTTGGAGTTTAAGGATTATGGTGTGATCAGAGGCTGTAGTTGGTAGAAAGAATTTGTTCAGTTACACCCAGCTGTTATAAAGGAACCGTTTATTGTGGAAGACAACTGTCAGCAGTAGCCCTTCCCCTTCGTCCTTGTTCTACTCTGGAAAGTTAAGTTCATGCTAATTGATCTCCACCTATGCCATAACTAATATTTAACAAAGCTTGAATTGACACTTATGAACTCTTGCCGTCTAACTCCACCCTTAAAAAAAAGCCCCTACCTTAAAATTATGCCTTTGAAGATCAGCATTTGTTTCTCCAAATAGTGATCAGAATATCAATGTCCTAATGTCTTAGGGTTTTTTGTGTGGATGGTAGGAATGGAATGTAGCAATTATTTTCAAACATATATATTATATTTCTACATATAATAAAGAACAAAAGAAGAATAAATATTTGGAGGGAAAATAGAGCTAAGAAATAATATAAATAAATAAAAGGAGAAAAGACAGAGAGAAAGCAGTGTTGCTATGTTATTTGACTGATAGTCTTTCTCTCTCATGGAGTGTGGATTAACAGAGTTGGTAGGGACCTTGAGGTCATCTAGTCCAACCCCCCGCCCAAGGAGAAGACCTTACACCATTTCTGACAAATGGCAGTCCAATCTCTTCTTGAAAGCCTCTAATGACGAATCTCCCACAACTTCCGAAAGCAAGCTTATTAGGGTTACAAAATTTACCTATTTATTTAGCTAAATATTTCAACCCACTCTGATACTATACATTTAAAGCAAGATATAATTCATTGAACAATTCAGTAACAGCCTTTAAAAAATGCTAGTGATACTGAAATACACTACACTGAGACATGTAAGATCCAAAGGCTTCTGTAAAAATTTTAATATATTCCTAAAATGAAGTATGTTTTGATGTCAGAATTCTGAAGTACAGCATTTTAAAGTGAGAATTTCAAGTCTCAAAATTCTACTCTCACTGTCTTTCTTTGTGATTTGCAAAGATCATATCCCAAGAAAAGCCCCACTCAACAAACTGTAAGACCCAGGTTGTTACAAAGCATTGATATTCCAAATTAGAAATATTTTCACTAATTTTTTGATTTAGCTCCTTTGTTGGTACACTATGATACTTCTAGGAGAGGTTGTTTGTCTAATTGCTTCTTTCAATTTACTGAATTCAACAGAATTCAGATAATGAGATCTTGATTTTACATTTGTGACTTTCTTATATTTGCCAATTGCTGGTTCTATTTTTTCTCCCAGAGAATATATGAAAAGATGGAAACGAATAGTTGTGCAGCATTTTTTGTATGGGATCATTCCAAATGTACGTTTCAGTTCCTGTTTTTTTTACTAGGACTGCAGTCAGGACAAGTGTCCCAGTGTTCACTTGATTAATTAAATAATTGGAGCCGTGGCATGCAGTGGTTAGAATACATTATTGCAGACAAACTTTGCCCATAGTTGGGAGTTCTAAGCGGCTCAAGGTTGACTCAGCCTTCCATCCTTTCGAGCTGGATAAAATGAGGACCCAGATAGTTGGGGACAATATGTTGACTTTGTAAATTGCTTAGAGAGGCCTGTTACAGCACTGGGTCAATTTACTTCAAACACAATACTAATGTTGATAATAATATGCATGATAATAATCTTTCAACTTCTAACATACATTGTAGTTATAGTGTGTTATTTTATGTAACAGTATACATAATGATATTTTCCCCATTTCTACTTTCTACCTCTTTTTTTTAACCCCTAATAAGGCAATTCCCATATTGAGAAGAATTACATATCTACCCATCATCTCTTGCCCTTTTTAGTATTTCAATTCTTATTAACTTTTTAACAAATCTGCTAACATAAATTCTTGTATAGACATTGTATCAAACATTTCTTACTTCCACACATAATGAGAATTGTAGTGTATTGTAGTGTAGAAATGTTATGGCCATCAAACAGATCCAACAACAGATGAAACAAAGCAAGATAGTTTATGGAAAGGTCATTGATGCAATTCAAGTATACAGGTAGTGCTCAATTTACAACAGTTCATTTAGTTACTGTTCCAAGTTACAAAGTTAGAGAAAAAGTGACTTATGACCATTTTTCACAGTTGCAACCTTTGGCAACTGGTTCATACTTATGACCATTGCTGTGTCCCAAAGTCATTTGATCACCTTTTGCAACCCTATGACAAGCAAAGTCAATGGGGAAGCCAGATTCAATTAACAATCAGTTTACTAATTTATGAACTTCAGTGATTCACTTAACTGTGGTAAGAAAGGTGTAAAATAGGGCAAAACTTACTTAGCAAATGTCTCACTTAACAACAGAAATTTTAGGCTCAATTGTGGTCATAGGTTGAGGACTACCCGTATCTGGTTTTTCAAAAAGTGTAGCAAAATCTGTACATATTCATAGGAACTACATCAAATTGGACTGATTAACAGCTTTTACATATAATAAATTAGAATTGCCTTAGCACTTTGCTAAATAAAAAATTATAATTGCTACATTAAAACCTGCAGAACCTATGGGAAAATATATCAAATCAGTCTACCTAGGCCTATAAAATCTTTAGATTTCAGTATAAACAATGAAATTTATTACAACCTAATAAAGTTTCCAATACAATTATTTTGTACAATTATGCAAATATTGTTGCATAATAAAACTTCCAGTCCTAAAATCATAATGAAAAGAGTACATCATCTTGAATAAGATGGGACATGTAAGAATAAAATTGAGTACTCTTTAAAGAAGTTCAGACTATCATATATTCAGCCCAAAATTATGTGTTTTGTATAAACAGGGAATGAAATGGATTTGAAAACCTGTTATTTTCCAGATGTTGAAGAACAAAAGTTCCAAATATCCCTTTCATTAGTTATTTTTCCTGGAAAATTAATTCTCATGGAATTATGTAGTCCTTCAAAGTTTTGAATTCTAGACTGAATATTAAGAAAGGTTCTCCTCCTTTGCTGGGTAAATATTAATCAATACCTGTTATGAAATATTTGATTACACAACCTTCTTTTATTACCCTATATGATGTGTATCAGGACATGAATCATTTGGTGCTAAGTAATATCAACCTTTCAGATGGTTATGTAATTAGATAATCATTTAACTTTTATCACTTAAGGGAAGAAAGGTGAATCATCTTATACATTTTTTTTAAATGAAGCTATGCAAGTTGAGAATTGTGTCCTCTTCTAAAGTGATGCCTGTTTTTGGGATGGCACCATGCCACTTTTATAAAGAAAGGCCATGTGGGAGATTGTTTGGTTCTCTTTCTTGAAGCAATTTTCAGAAAACTGAAGTGAAATGTGATGAGGTGGGGGGAGATAATGTGGATCTAGCGGGGCAGGAAGCAGGGCCAAGGCCTATGGATTCCAGCCAAATGGGGGGTAGGCACAAGAGACCAGCTGAATGGGATGGGTGGAAAAATAGGCAGGAGGTGCTGGAAAATCCCTGTGGTTGGTTATAAACAGATTTTGTTCACATGATGATAAGGACACTACAGTAGCCATAATTTCATGTACAGGTCATAAGTCCCTTTGTTCAGCACCACTGAAATTTCAGTCTGTCACTGAACAAAAGGTTGTTAAGGACTATTTGTAGCAATATTTATTATGGTATACAGCTGAAATTACTTAACAGTGAAGATTCTTATTTACTGTATTTTCCGGCGTATAAGACGACTGGGCGTATAAGACGACCCTCCTCAGAGCCATTTAAGGCTCTTCAGAGCCTTATGGGCTGGTCTGCCTGGTTACAGGAGAATGAGACCCGGCGTATAAGACGACCCCCAACTTTTGAGAAGATTTTTGTGTGTTAGAAAGTAGTCTTATACGCAGGAAAATACAGTAATTTTACTACTTTTAAAGAAAATGTGTATAGCATCCACTGAATAAAGTTGGCTTAAAATATTTCAAAAACCTAATCTTGAATTATTGGAGTGGGCATATAGTGAGTTTTAATGTTCATATTTGTTGAAACTGGTCATACAAAAATTGTGTGTGTGTGTGTGTGTGTGTGTGTGTATGTGTTTATGCTGAATTGCTTCCACTTTGGGATCTTTTTAGTCCCTGAATGGAATGGACAATTTTTAATATATAAATAAAATATATTACTGAATGTAGGGCATTGTTTGTAGATGCACCACCTGCTATGACCAGCATGTGTTGTTTCCATGTATTTTTCAATAGTTCTTGTCAAGACTGTAGATAATTGTCAGGGAGGAAATGTGACTGCAATCACGTAGGCTTTCATGTTTGGCACTATCTCCCACCTTGTCCCTTACAAGTGCTTGTTTCTTGTACTACAGGAAATCTGTTTCTGATTATTTGCTTTTAAGTGTTGGAATTCATTGTTGAAAGTCATTGAGAAATCAAAAGCCTGGAACTAAAAAAATATCTTTTAAGTTTTTGTTTCATTTCTTGAAGAAGTTCTTTTAAGTTGGGTGTTTCATGAGTTATAACAAAGCTTACTTTAGGAACATGACAAATTGAAAGAAGCCTTTCTTTGAGTACTCTCCCAATCTCAGATCTCCAGGAAAGCAAGGGCAAATGTTGCACTAACCCATAGCTTGTTTAATGATTGTGTTAAGACCTCTTGTTCCCATCACCAGGCCTCTTATATCTGACTAGGCAGCCCTAGAATAAAAGTCAGGGTGACAATTATCAGTAGTACCAATTGCCATTTTGGTCCCTTCCCACTTCTCTAAGCTAAGCTAAGAAGCAAGCCGAAAAGTTGGCAAATGTTTTTCTCTTTCTATTACTAAAAGAAAGCAGAAGGCAATTGAAGCCTAACAACTAGTAGCAAATTTACAAAGGCTTTAAAAAAAGACACTGAGAAGGCAGCACCGTTCTAGAGCTCTTTGTCATTATGCAATCCTCATTGGTAGATTCTTAAGTAGAGAGTAAAAGATTCCCAAAGGATGAATCTATTGTAAGTCATTGAATTTCCGATGCTCTATTTGACTTGAAGTGGAAAGACTAGGTAGCTGTAAAGAGAAGATATGTGAAGAAAGGAGAAAAGAAGGAAGGGAAGAACAGAAAAGTCCAGGTTTAGAAGTAAAGAAGCAGTACTTCTCACTCTTATTGTATCACATAATGTCATATAGTGATAGTCCTCAAATTATCTGTCCCAAGATTCTCCCACTGAGCCACTTAGTGATTTTGCTGAAAAAGATGCTGACATTCCTCTGGCCTGGCCTCTGTTTGGGTGCAATGGCAGCAGAAAGTCTTGTAATGTCATCTGGGATACGTCTAAACCTAAATTCCAAAAGGGGAAATATTTCTCTTGCCCACCTCAATTTATAGGTTGCAGTATTCATATTTAATGTGAATACTGCAATCTATAAATTCAGGGTGGGGGTGGGGGGTGGGGAAGGATGGTATGACTGTTTCTTCAGCCTTGACAGAGGGAATTGTGCCAGTCATTTGCTACATTAGACAACTTATGCCTGGTTTCCAAACTTCCTGGTTTAGGAAAAAACTGGATAGCGGACATTATAGGATATAATATAGAGGTGAAACCAGAGATTTTTTTATTAGGAATGAAACCAGACAAAAATAACTAAGGAAAAATGGTACTTGATCCTCCACATCACTACTGCAGCTAGGATACTATATGTGCAAGAATGGAAAAACTAATTAATACCCACAGAAAATAAGTTGATTTGGAAAATTACAGAATGTGCAGAGGCAGACCAGTTAACGAAATTACTTAGGAACAGAAAAGATTCTGATTATTGCAAATGTTGGAATTTATGGTATAAGGTGAAAGAAAAGAGAGGAAAATGAAATGGATTGTATTAGTGGTATAGGCGCAGATTTGTGTACATTAGTTGCAATAACCTTGTATGTATATATGTAAAGTATTGTATTTTTAAAAATGAAAATAAACTTTGTATATAAAAAAAGGAAAAAACTTTTTGTACAAAGTTCTGGGACATTACAGCAAATCTTGATGAAACATTATATTTCAATCTTTTCCCATCAGATTTCAAATTGCCCTTGAGGTTTGGGTGATGGGAATAAGATCTACCAGATTCTATAAAACCTCTTAGGTATAATCAAGCATGGTGTCCTTCTGTATCTCTTGTGAGATCTGGAGTGGAAGGAGACTGTTCTGGTTCTATTTCTTTCAGAGCAGGGAGTTCAGCGAGTAATCATAGAGAATGGACGTTGGACATACCTGAATGTCCCTTTTATGTTCGATGCGTCGCTAATCCTATGTTTGGGTTGATAGCAGTGTGATAGGATGTATTGAGTGTCAATCATTTATTTTGTCGCTTTGGTCCTGTCCTTCTTCTCCGTTCTCCTTCAGTCTTTTTCACAAAGTCTTTCCTTCGATCCTGAAGCTTATTCTTTTTCTTCAATCTCCTTCGAATTTTCCGGCAGGACCTTTAAATGGAAATCTGCAGAGGAGTACAATAAACAATCCCCCCCCCCATGGGAAATAATGGCTTAAAGTAGGGTGGGCTGGATTGGCGACGCATCGAACATAAAAGGGACGTTCAGGTATGCCCAATGTCCATTTTCCTGATTCGATGCGTCGCCAATCCTACGTTTGGGACATGCCCAAGTTCTTTAATTTAGGGAGGGCTTTGAATTCATTGTTTGACCATGTGGAGTAATTACTGATTGTAGTACACGCCTTCCAAATGCAGCATCTGCAGACGCGAAAGCATCTAACCGGTAATGTCGCACAAACGACGTAATGGAAGACCATGTTGC
Source organism: Coluber constrictor foxii (assembly GCA_038048745.1). Lineage (NCBI taxonomy): Eukaryota > Metazoa > Chordata > Lepidosauria > Squamata > Colubridae > Coluber > Coluber constrictor. Next base: position 147,795,123 of record CM075961.1, read on the forward strand.
TGCTCTACAGATTTCATCTATTGATGCCTGGGTTGCCCAGGCAGCTGTCATTGCAGCCAGTTGGAGTTGGAGTTGGAGTTGGAGTCGAGGAGTCGGAGGAAATTTTGGGTACCTGGAGTCGGAGTTGGCAAACAATGCACCGACTCCGACTCCTACTAAATTTAGATTGGAATTTTTAAAAAAAGCAAGTTTAAAAGAACATTTATCTCCCGACTCCACAACTCTGGTTGCAGCACTACGTGTGGAATGTGGTATAATGCCTCTTGGCACTGTAATGCGTTGTAGGTCGTACGCTTTAGCTATACAGGCCTTAATCCATTGCCCTATCGTAGACGATGTCACTTTCCTTCCCATTGACGATGGAAGGAAAGATACAAACAACGCTTCCGTCTTTCTAAATGAAGCTTAATATAACGTCTAAGTGCTCTGCGGGCATCTAATGTATGCCATCTTGCCTCAGTAGGATTATGCGGATCTGGACAAAAATTAGGTATTGCTATCTCTTGCACCCTATGGAATTTTTAATTAACTTTGGTTTGAAATGCCGGATCTAACCTAAGAATTACTCTATCCGGAAAAAATATGCATAGATCTGACCTAATAGATAGAGCAGCCATCTCAGATACTCTTCGTGCCAATGTTATAGCTATGAGGAAAACTGTTTTCATTGACAAGTATCTTAACGACACTGAAGCTAATGGTTCAAATGGTTCAGTTGTTAATGATTGCAATACCAGTGTCAAATCCCATGTGGGATACCTGTGTATAACAGGAGGTGATTTATTCGCTGCTCCTCTCAAAAATGCTTTGACTCGTAGATCCTGCGATAGTGGATGTTGACTGTCACTGGACAGCACAGAAGCCAGAGCCGCTACCTGCCTTCTCAATATAGAAGGTGCTAAACCTTTTCTAAACCAGATTGTAGAAATTATAAAATATCCGACATAGTTGCTGATGTCGGATCTAAATGTTTTGATGCATGCCACGTCAAAAAACTTTTCCAAAACACATTGCATATTCTAACTGTAGAAGGTCTCCTGGACGCCTGAATGGTAGATATTACAGATGGTGGTATATTATCCTTTCTTAACCTGATCCACTCAAGCACCATACGGTCAATTTGAGCCATTCTGGATGTTGAATTACCCCTTGTGTAAGTACAATTTCGTCTTGGGGAATACGCCAAGGAGGTGCTACTGCCTTCAGGTCCGCAAACCAAGCCCTCCTGGGCCAATACGGTGCCACTAGTATTAGATCTGCTTGTTCTTGTAACATCTTCTGGATGACATTTGGAATTATTGGTATTGGAGGGTATGCGTAAAGCAATCCTTTTAGCCACCGCGTTCGTAGTGCGTCGTGACCTTCTGCTGCTGTTGATGGAAACTGAGTGAAGTACCTTGGTAGCTGAATATTTTGTGCTGTTGCGAACAAGTCTACAATTGGTTGTCTGAACTTGAGACATATCCTCTGAAACAATGGTCTGTTATCCTCCATTCTGAAGGATCCAATTGTTTTCTGCTTAACGAATCTTCTTGTATATTGTTGATTCCTGATATGTGTTCCGCTTTCAGCGATATGATGTTCTTCTCCACCCAATCCATCAGAAGCTCCGTCTCTAACATCAGTTCCTTGGATCTTGTGCCCCCTTGACAATTGACATGGGCCTTCGCTGTTGTGTAGTCTGTCAATATGAGCACATGTTTGTGTAGAACATGAGGAAGAAACTGCAGTAATGCTAGGCAGACTGCCCGAAGCTCTAACCAATTTATACTGTGTCTGGCCTCTAACAATGTCCATGTTCCCTGTGCCAAATGTGCATCTAAGTAAGCACCCCAACCGGTCAGACTTGCATCCATTGTTATAATGACCTGACTGGGCTCAAGAAATGCAGTCCCCTTCTGTATCGCCGGTGACTTCCACCAAAGAAGTGATTTCTTCACGCTCAGAGGCACTCTGACCTTTTCCATTGTGTCTGCTGTTCCCTTCCACTGGAATGGGAGAAGGAACCACTGTAGACTGTGAGAATGACGGTGGGCCCACGGCACTATTTGGATGCAGGAAATGAATTTTTCTAGAAGTTGGGAAAGCAATAAAATTGTTACTGTCTGTTGAGTTAAGACTTGATCCACAATATCCCTTAAACTGCTCTGTTGATCCGGAGACAGGGTCACTATACTCAGAGTAGAGTCTATTACTGCCCCCAGATGTAAGATACATGATGTTGATATCAGTTGACTCTTGGGGATATTCAGGACAAACCCGTGGTTTTGCAACACTTGAATTACGGATTCTCTGTCCTGTGTTGCTTTGTCTAGAGAAGTCGATAGAATCAAAATGTTGTCCAGATAACATATGATCTGAATAGAACTTTCCCTCACTGAAGCCCTCAAGGCTGCTAGAATCTTTGTGAAAGTCCGAGGAGCTGACGACAGTCCAAACGGCATGGCCTTGTATTGATAGTGTTGATTTCCGAATGCGAATCGTAGGTATTGTCTGTGATCTGTATGCATGGGCACATGGAGATATGCCTCTTTTATATCTATCGACTGCATCAAGTCCCCGCGTCGAATGCATGACAATATCGAACGAAGGGAATGCATTTTGAACCTTCGGTATAAGATATGAAGGTTCAATTCTTTAGATTGAGTACACCTCTCCAGGCACCCGAAATTTTGGGAACTAGGAACAATATTGAATAGAACCCGGTTCTTAGTTGTTCCTTCGGAACTAGTTCTATGGCCTGTATTTCCAACAGATGTTGAATTTCTATGTTCATTAGCTGAGGTTTCTGTAGATTGTCCGACCATGGGAGTTGTACAAAACGAGACAGTGGGGGAGAATTGAATTCCAGTTTTAATCCCCAAGTGATAGTCTGGACGATTCAGGCATCCGTGGAAGTTACCTCCCACTGATGGTAAAATGCCTGGATCCTACCCCCTACCAGAAGCACTGATGGAAAATCATTTTCCACGATGAAAGGATCTTGCACCAGTGCCCCTAAAGGGTCTTTTAAATGATGTTTGGCGTCTTCCACGGTCTTGAAATGTGGATCGGTTGTTGGTGTTGAAGTATCTCTGTCCAGAATAGGAATTGTAAAAGGACCCGCTAGGTCCTTGAATTGGCCGAAAGGGCTGCCTACCATAAGATGAGAATCACCGTTCCGGTCTTCTATAAGAAGTCGGGAGGACCTTTCTTTTATTGCGGCCCTCCACTAGAACAGTATCTAGAGCAGATCCAAAAAGCGAAGATCCTTTGAAAGGTGCAGAAGTCAGGCGCCACTTTGACCGCATATCTGCTCTCCAATGTCGAAGCCACAAAAGTCATCTTGAGATGACAGACGAAGTTAGTGCACGTGACGCAAATTTTGCTGCGTCTAAAGAAGCATCCACCGCAAATTCAGCGGCAGTAATTAGTAATGTCCAGATGGATTCTGGCTTCTTCAGCGGGCAACCTTTCTCTCAATTGGCGAAGCCATATGAGCGACGCCCGATTAAAAAACAAAGCAGCCATAGAAGCACAAATAGCCCACACAGTGGATTGATAGCTTTTTTTGCAAGACATCTCTGCACGCTTGTCTTCTAGCTTGAGACCATCTCCAACCTCACCAGGCAAAACTGATGATGATATTAGACTTGCTATCGGTTCATCTACCGAGGGCAATTGTAATAATGTCTCCAACTCTGGAGCAGCACAATACATTCGCTTATCATGTCCAGAAGGACCCGGAATTGATACTGGACGTTTCCATGGATTCTGTATTGCCTTAGAAAATAAATCTGGGAACAGAATATAGTCTAGGTCAGTCTGTGGTAATTTAAAAAGAGAGTCATTGGGGTTATGCTGATCCTGCGCTGAAACAGGATCTATGACTCTGCCCATATTAGTGGCCATTCTCGCCTTAGGCAGCAATGATTTGAAAAGAGCCGGCCTGAAAAGACCATCATATCATCATCTTCCGATAATTCAAATTCATCAGCATAGTCTTCCTCATGCTCAGAATCTTCACCATACTGCTGATTGTAATCAGCACTGGATTTTGAAGGCTGCACCCCTGGAACATTAGATGTTACTTTCGATGCAGGCATATTCTTTGTATAGTACTTTGTTGCAGGTTTGATTGTAAGAAATTTGCAAATGCTTGTGATAACATTGTTTGGAAGTCTAACCCTAGATTAGGATCCTTATCTGGTGTGGTCGATGGGCCTGGATTTGGAGTTGTGACATTGATATGTAGGGGCAACTGAGGTGGCATTGCCTCAGATTGTGTACCCTCTAAATTGTGACCCTGTGGAATCAAAATGATATCACCATGTGGCCAAGTAACCACAGTAGGTACTTGGGTATCCAACGCAGGCGAAGCTGCTGTCTCAATTGGCTGCTGTTCTACAGGTTTAAAAGATAAAGACTCAGCCTCTTAGCCTTATTAAATTCGCATTTTAATGCATGGTGTCTTCTAAGGGCCACTTTATCCATGGCTAGTTCTAATTCGGAAGGTTTGGTTTTTTGCACTACACCCCTGGTCTTTGCCTTTCTTTTCCCAGCAGGCTTGGGAGAAGGCACTCTGGGTGGGGAAACATCCTGCTCAATATCTGAAGACATTGCAAAGTCTGCCATTGTCGGCTAATAAGAATGGTAAATTAATCAAGGACAAACAATAATAATGATAATAATAAGAATAGTAGTAAATCTACTAACGGCATATCTACTTTGTTGATATCCACACCAGTTCCAGGCAAAATTATGGTTGTCACAGAGCAAGTCTTTGCAGAAACTATGCTGCTGCCAAACATCCCTTTTTAAATTGAGTGTGTCAATAATAGCGGTTACTGGCAACTTTCAAGTCCGTTAAACCATTGCTTTTATGCATAAACGGGAGCTGCCACAACAATTAGGTCAGTCTCACTTCATGGAAAAATAATCGTGTGTATCAGCAGTTCATTTAAAATTATGTATCCAGAGAGTTTAAATAGTCTCTGCAACTCTCTGCAATGAATTGCAACAAAGTATCTTGCCTGTGAGCTCAGTGTTAGAACAGCTGGCAACAGACTGAAATAATTACAGGGTACACTGAATTGCTACAGCTTCCCCTAATCTGTTTGTAATTAAATTGAAGCCATTGACAGTTGCACTAAATGAAAAGGCAAACTGTCATCAATAGAATCAACACTCTGACCGTTGGTGTCGCTAACGGGAGCTGGTAACCAGTAAAATGGCCGCGAAATTCAAACAGCCTACCAGCTGTATTATTTTACCTCAGGGTCTGTCGCTCTTGCGCAGGGACCCTGGAGCGGCAAATAACGAGAGAGAGCTGCTGAGCACAAACCAGCACAATCAAAGCGGCATGAAATTTAAAGCTCTGTCAGGCTATCTTAATGAAAAGCCTCTAAATCAGCTCACTGTTAAATTTAAAAGGCAATCCATTTATTTTGAATAAATTTCTTTCCAATTTCTATTTTTTTAAAACACCCAGTAAATGACACTCAGACTAATCCAGTCCACTGAGTGAAAAAGACTGAAGGAGAACAAAGAAGAAGGGCGGGACCAAAGTGACAAAATAAATGATTGACACTCAGTACATCCTATCACACTGCTATCAACCCAAACGTGGGATTAGCGATGCATCGAATCAGGAAAAAGAGTGATCAAGCCTGGATAGCTTGGCAGACTAATGCATTGTAATTTAACTCCAGTTGTCTGCAATTAGCATGTTTGAATCTTACCAGGCTCAAGGTTGACTCACCCTTCCATCCTTTCTAAGGTAGGTAAATTGAGGACCCAGTTTGTGGGGGCAATAAACTGACTTTGTAAAATATACAAAAGTATGAAGGCTATTGCTTAACGCATTGTAAGCCGCCCTGAGTCTCTGGAGAAAGGTGGCATATAAATCAATTTTTTTAAAAAGTCCTTGTTCCCTTTTGTATAGAATGCCATAGAGCTTGGTTTCCTCTGATATGTTGTTCAATAACCACATGAAACTACTGAAAGGGATCAAGGGTTGGTTTTGGGTAAAGTATAATCCATGCTTAATACATATCTACCCAAGGTTGCACAAGAAATGCTCTGGTGATTGGGAGTTCTAAGAGTTTGGATGGGATGAAATAAATTCACACCAGATCCACACTCCCTCTGAAAAACTTGAGAGTTCTTTTAGAGCTTCTTTTGGATTTAGAGATTCTGCTTATGTAGTAGATAGAATATGTGGTGAGAGCTTTGCCAACATGCCATTTGTGACCATTTTGAAATTGATTTATGGGAATAGTAACCCATGCCTTCATTGTCTCCAGATAGGATTGTTGCAGCATGATCTAATTTGGACTGCTTGAAGATATCTCAGAAAATTCAGGTTGTGAAAAAATGAGATATCCTCCTTGCTGATCAGTTAGAGCTATGTTTAGAGGATAATTCTGGGTGCTGTATTGGTGATTTATTTGTTTCTGAGTCTAATTTAAAGATGATTATAAATTGGATTCAAGTTGTCTTCAAGACACTTATCACTAAGGAATTGTGGCCAATTAAGGCCAAACTTAATGATTAACCTAGTGAAAAGGATTTAAGAGTTGGAACATTTACATCCCAAAGACTCTCTGCCTATTCACTTAACAAGTCTATTCAGATTACAGGAGAAATAAAACACCCTGGCCTGGCGGATATATATGGGGTTTCCCTACTCAACTTGCTTAAACTGAAGAAGCTGTTTCATTAGCAGCAAAATGTTTCAAACTACAAGAAAAATAGACCAGTTGCCATGACTCAGCTTTCAGGCAATTTTGCTTGGATGACTGAGAATTTACATTGACAACTCTTCATAGAGTACCTGAAGAACAAATAATTAATATGTTAAAAAAAAATAATAAAAGGAATTGAGCTGGAAAAGACTGCATTGTCCTTTATTATTTTGAGGAAATGTTTTCTATTGATTCTTCAGAAAATATAATTAAGCAGGGATTAAAGAGATAAAAAGAGAAAGGATGGAGGGAAAAAGAGTAAGAAAAGAAACATGCAAATATAACAACAATCAGGAAAACAGATCTTAAATTATTTCATTGGTCAGAAATATAAGCATAGTCTAGGGAGCTGCTGGAGTAAATTTTATTGAATTTAGTGGGGCTTCTAGTACTTTTAAATAGGATTGTATTAGAAAAAAAAGGGCATACAATCAATGGAAATCAATGTTCAGTAGAATTGTCTATTTTGTGGCACTGCTTAAACCACGTGACTATTCTATTAAATGATCCATTAAGAGCAACTTCCAAATCTTTGGTACCACTTATTGATACTGATCATCAGGTATCATGCACTGTAACACTGAATCTGGTTAGTAGTACTAGAGTACAAATTTTATCCTCTGGGAAAACATTCATTAGAGATATCTATCAAATTGTGAGAAAAAGTATAATGTAATAATCTTGAACTGAGTAATCACAAATAAAAATATGGATTGATTTCCATAAACCATATTATGTAAATCATATTACAGTAATTGGAAGAGTTCTTATAAGAAGATGGTATAGTATACAAACTCATATAATCCACCAAATCATGTTCTTTATTTTCAGTTATATTTTGCCTCATCATTAGTTCCTTTGCAATTTAACTGATTAATCTTTAGAGAGCTCTATAATCTAAACAGAAATCTTTTTCCTAGAATTAATACCTTCCTCCAAAAAAGTAAATCCCTTAATGATATAATCAGAACCTGAGAAATTCATTTAAGATGAAGTTGATTTAGGCATCTCAACATGTTCATATTATTGTCAACAGAGAAATAACCAAGCTATATCAGGTCCAATAGGGTACAAGACAAGATTGTCTCGTCTCCATTTTTTAAATTTTAGTCTTGGATGTTTTGAATAGAGATATTAGATAAGTTCGATCCTGACTGGCTCAAGGTTAAATCACCATTCCATCCTTCTGAGGTCAATAAAATGAGGGGCCAGATTATTGCTAACTCTGTAAACTGCTTTGACAATGTTATAAAGCACAAGGAAGTGGTATATAAGTCTAAGTGCTGTTGCTAAAAGATTTAATTGGGAATGAACATTGATTAGAAAAGCCATGATTTTGAATTTGAAGAAAATTGAATTTGAAATTGTATTGTATGCCAACGATGACTATGTTGTTGCTAAGGTTTATATAAAGATTTTGAATACACGCCCTCACATTTTGTACATTTCTTTTAGGGCTATTGGACAAAGAGCTTGAAAAAGATTAGATTTTTTAATATTATGTATAAGTAAAAACTTGAAGTTGTAACTGTATTTTGTATTTGTATTGTATTTATTGAATGGGAAAAAAGTTGGAAGTCATTGCTTTTCTTTCTTGCCTTCTTACCTTTTATCTTATTCCCCTTTCTTTTTCCTTCTGTATTCCTTTATTATCTTGGTTTTATGTTTTTTATAATAAACTTTAATTTAAAAAATGATATAATCAGAATAACCCATGAAAAGTATAATAGAAATAGTGAAATAAATTAAACATTATTATGATTAAAAGAAAATTTCTTGAGTTGAAAATATCAAGTGATGCCAACACCAAAATAGATGTATTGAAGCCAAAGCATTCTGTACATATTCAAAGCATGGTGCAAAAAGCATAAAGGCTAAAACTTGGAAATAAAAATTGGTGAGGAGCTTAAGGCTACAAGTAGGGAGCACTATTGTAATTATTTCAATAAGTGGTATGGGTCAAGTCAAAGGTGGAGTCATAGTAGAGGGTCTCTGGCTATGAGTTTAATCTTAAAAAAGAAATGCTTCCTTCTATGGTTTGGAAGAATATACCGGTAATTTGCAAATAACTCTTTTCTTAACAATGCCTTTTCTGATTTTCATTTTATTTTCATTTATTTTTCTTTTGCTAGCTATTATGGAAGGGAAAAAAATTCAAACAAAACAAATCTGATGTTACTTTATACTTCTTGGTAAGATTGGAAGCTTGGCTAATCAGTATGTGAACTTCACAGACCTATACATGAACTTCCTTAAATCTTACTCATTGCACTTTCAAATGAACTTGAAAAGAAATATAATGGCACTAAATCTATGTGTTACATATTAACCTTTTAACCAGGATGGCAATAAATACCAATTCTAAATATACTGTTCTCCCAGAGACTGTGTTTGTCATTGAAAAAACATTTATAAAAGCTTGTACCTACACAAATATTTTTAATCTGCACAGAATATTTTTACAGATAATCCTCGCTTACTAACCACTTATACATCTACTGTTTGAAGATATGACAATACTAAAAAAAGAGGTTTATGACTCAAAGTTGCAGTTATCCAATGTTCCCTGTCATGTGATCGTGATTCAGGCACTTGACAACCAGTGCACTTTTATGATAATTGAAGTGTCCTGCAGTTACATAATTGTCATTTGCAATCTTCATAGCCAGCTTCCAACAAAGAAAGTCAGTGGGAAGCTGGCAGAAAGCTTGATCAATTGAAAGTGATTTGCTTAATGACAGCTGGAGCTAATGTCATAAGTTGGTGCAGTCATGTGACATTTCACTGTAAAATCACAATGTTTAGTGACAGAACTGTCAATCCAATTGTGGTCAGTAAATGAGGGCGCCTGTACTTACATTTTACCATTAATGATGAAATAATATTCTCATCTAGGTAAGAGATGCTATCTTAGTGATAATCAAATTATTAGATACTATTTCCCATGAATCTTGCCAAGGTTTATTACTTCATCTTTGATGGTAAATTAGGAACTTTTTAAGCAAACCTGTAACTGAAGCATGGGATAATATGTATCAATCTTGCTCTCTTAAAACTGTGCCCTCACAATGTTGAGTAGGAAGAATTTTGAAGAACTTTTTCTATACAAGCGAAGATGGGACTAGAACTCACTGTTTCCCTGTATGTATGTATGTATGTATGTATGTATGTATGTATGTATGTATGTATGTATGTATGTACAGTAAATGTATAATTGTTGTAATCTTAATTATTCAGTAATAACATAGTGATTTATAAACAAATGAAATAGTATTTTGCTAATAGGTTTATTACTATGCCACAGTAAACTAGAATTTACATACTAGCTGAGAAATTCTGGGAGTTGAAGTTTACCAATTATATTTTAAACTTTGAAAGATTAAGAAAAACTGCCAAATAATTAATATTTGAAAACACTTTGTATTAAATATATAATTAGTTATCTAAAAGCTCATTTAAACTTTAAGGCCATTGGAACTGAAACTGGTAAAATTAAAATACTTTAGTTGAATTAAATTAATGCTTGAATTATTGAACCATAACATATCTTGGTAATTTTTAGCCTGGCTAAATTCCCAACACTTCACAAAATAATATCAAAACAGGGCATTCCACAAAGCACAGGATATCTGGTAATTGTATAAAGTACCCTCCCACCCTTCACCATTTTCTACAAAGGATAAATCCTCTTACATCTCCAATTTTTAGTTAAAGCTTTAAAAAAGAATAATTGATATCTAGAAACATTAGGCACAACAGTCTATACGTAGGTGATTAGGAAGCATTGTGTATATTTCACTTCAGCATCTGGTAAAAATATTTATAAGCACTTAAAGATGCTGTTTTAGGAATAACAAGTACCGATTAATTACCAGTATATCAGTAAAAAAATGAGTGAAAGGAAATTCATTTTTTGATAGAAATTTAAAATGTTTTTTTTCAGTATCAGTTTGTAGAATGAGAGGAGGGAAAACATATAAAAGAAAACCATATTTAAAATTGACTTTATCAGGAATTAAGAATTCCTCTAACAGAATGCTGAGACAGTACTTGTCCAAAAATTTCATACTTCTTTATTTAATCTTTTTTCATATTCTACTCTTTTAATTTAAAATGTATAATGACATTTTTGTCTTCTGACTTTTTAATACTTATCACTGAAGTATCTGATTAATCTGTAAGAATCTCACAGCTTCAGTAGTTATGACAATCTTGTTAATCATACATTTTTTTTACATGCCATAGCTGGGGTTTCAAAGTCCAAAGCAAAAATTGTACTCAACTTTTTAATTACTTAGTGCCTTTGCTCTATATCTTCCTCTACTTCCCTATAATATTTACAACATCTCTTCTTCTTTAAATCTTTCCTTTATGTCCAGGAGAAAATAACAACTAAGCTAATTGGGACATGATCTTTTTGTGTCATTGCTGTGTGGCCATAACCATGAGCATCACAAATTCCATTACGTATTATGTAATTATACATAGAACTAACTACAGGAATCTAAAATAAAAATGAACAATATTGTGATTTAGCATATCTATTTATTTTGTTGCCATTGTGATTTAGCATTCTAATTTTTGTTGCCAAGTCTGTGCTAAAATGAGAAATTGTTGAAATATTTGGAGAAATAGAAATATCCTGATATAAAAATCTGTAGTGATAGTACAGATTGTGACTTTAAAAACAGGGCTACTATTTCAGATAAATAATATATATTCCATTCTCTCCTTTCTCTTTTATTTTTACTGTAGTACTAAAAGCTTATTTCTATTGTTTTTGATGAAATGAAATAACATGATATTTCTTATACATGGCTTTTAAAAGTCTTTTAAGCACCAATAGATTCCCAAATAAATACATTATAGCAGCAGCAATGATTAAAATAATAAATTTGAAGTCTGACTCAATTGAGGACGTTTATATTAATTCCAACTAGTATGACTTGCAAAAAACATTGTTACCACTAGAGGAAGCTCTTGTATGAGCAGAATGTCTTACTACAGTTCATTTAAATCAACTTCTTCAATTATTATTATGTGCATTTCTATTACTTAATTTGCAAACAATGTGGATCTTCTAAATAAGTAAAACAATTGCAATGGCCCCAACAAACAATGCTTTTTGAATACCATAATATATTGCTTTGGTATATTCTTGTGAAATTCTTAAATTGTACTATAATACAGGTAAATGAAGGGAAATATACTTGACAGGATTAGTACAGGTAGCCTTTTACTTATAACCATAACTGAAAAATGGAACTTGGTAAGCGACGTAGTGATTGAGTTATATCTGATATTGCAATCTTTTTTACTGCAGTTGTTCAATAAATCATGTGGTTGTTAAGCAAATTCAGATTCCCCCATTTGCTTGTCAAAAGCCCCATTGGAAGGAGATGTGATAAATGGAGATCACATGACTAGGACGCTGCAGCTATTGAAAATACATGCGGGTTGCCAAATGCCATTTTTTAAATCAATTTTTAAATCAACGTGATGCAGTCAGTAGGCGAAACCACAGAGCCAAGGTGGCGCAGTGGTTAGAGTGCTGTACTGCAGCTACTTCAACTGACTGCTAGTTCAGCAGATCAAATCTCACCAACTCAAGGTTGACTCAGCCTTCCATCCTTCCGAAATGGGTAAAATGAGGACCCAGATTGTTGGAGGCAATATGCTATTTAGTATACTGTTGATTGTTGTAAGCTGCCCAGAGTCCTTGGAGAGTGGGCGGCATAGAAATATGATTAATAATACTAATAAAATACAACCCCTCTGATCCGCAGAAAATCCTTTCTCCATGGAACTGGTCCATGGTGCCCAAAAGTTTGGGGACCACTGGTTTAGATGAAAAGACTAATTTGACAAAGAAATTTATGACTTCAGAATCAAATATATTCTTTCTGATTTCTAATGTTTAATTTCTGATATCAAGTAAATCAAATGAAGAGTAAAAAGCAAGTTAAGAAATATATGGATTCATAAATGTATATGATTCTGCTTTGGATTTCAGCACTATCATATAATAAACTCATAGTTCATGATATAGCATGATAGTACAGTGCAAACCAGGAGTGAAATCCAGCAGGTTCTGACAGCTTTTGGAGAACCGGTAGCGGAAATTTTGAGTAGTTTGGAAAACCGGCAAATACCATCTCTGGCTGGCCCCTGAGTGGGGTGAGAATGTAGATTTTGCAATATCCTTCCCTCAGGAGTGGAGAGGGAATGGGGATTTTGCAGGATCCTTCCCCCAGAATGGGATGGGAATGGAGATTTTGCAATATCCTTCCCCCAGGAGTGGGAAGGGAATGGGGATTTTGCAGGATCCTTCCCCTGGAGTGGGGTGGGAATGGAGATTTGCAGTATCCTTCCCCTGCCACACCCACCAAGCCACGGCCACAGAACCTGTAGTAAAAAAAATTGGATTTCACCACTGGTGCAAACGCAGACATTGCAGTTGATTCAGCAAGCCATAATTTAGCCATAGGTGTAGTAACATGAATTGATAACGAAACTATGCATTCAAAGGTATTGGGAACTACCAATGTTATTTCCAGTGATTAGTCTGTTATTCACACTATGTTATAAAAGCTCTAATTGTTATTCGAAGCTGTCTAGGTGAATACGGTAGATGATGAGTATAATTGTTTTGTTTATTTCTTTCATGTGCCAGATGTTTAGTTTTTAATGATAACTAGAATTAGTCTATGGAAAGAAATACTAAAATATTTTAAAATGCATGTCTATAGCTGCTAGAGCTAACTGCAAATATCTTCATTTAACTAAACATATTTTTTTCAAAGAAGTCAAGCTTTAAAATCCAAAATGGATTTCTTGATCAAGAATGATGAGTCCAAATGAATATAGTAGGTAGTTGTTAATTGTATGTAAATTCATTGACATGTTGATTAAAGAAAAGAAAGACTATCCAATTTGACCTTAGATAGATAAGCAAATTGCTTGTTTTATTTTATTTCTTGTATGATTGATCCTTTTTGACAGACTTCATCACAGTTTACAGAGCAGAAAATGCATATAACTAGGTGCTATAACAGTTTACAACCTATCTAAAAGGTGGATTGCACACAATTGTTGTACTTCAATATCTAGAGTGTTGATCCCTGACTCTACAATACTGAGGATTCTAATTCAGGGTTATATATTTTTCATCCTTGCATTATATAATGATTTATGACTCGTAGTGGCACAGTGGTTAGAGTGCAGTACTGCAAGCTATTTCTGCTGACTGTTGGCTGCTGTTTGGCAGTTCAATTCTCATTGGCTCAAGGTTGACTCAGCCTTCCATCCTTCCGAGGTGGGTAAAATGAGACTCGGATGGTTGGGGAGAAGATACTAACTTTGTAAACTACCTAGAGGGGGGCTGTAAAGCACTGGGATTTTAAGTGGTATATAAGTCTAAGTGCTATTGCTATTTATATTATGTTGCGATACTGGATTGCCTAAGATAAGAAAGATCTCTCAAAACCACTTCATATACAGTAGCCATTTAACCTGAGGTTGAATTTTAACTCAAAAATTGGATAGTTAGGTTGTTTATGTAATACAAATTAGACTACAGGGTATGCTTAGTACTGTCCTCCAATTCTACTTCCAATATTAGAATTTCCTGCCTAATGCAGGTACTTTTCTCTCTTATCAACCCCAGGTGTGCTGAGGTTAATCTGTTGATCACAACTAGGATGACTAGATATACGGACAGGCAAAAAAGTGCAGAGATAATTGGAAAGGGGACAAATGGGAGGGCTGCAGTAGAACACACTGCAAACTTTCTTGACAAAATTACAGCAAAAAGCTGCAAAAAAAAAAAACAACCCTTAGGTCTAAATGTACTGTATATGACATTGTTTTTCTAGTATCAGAAAGACTGGGTTTTCATAGCATTTTTCCAACAAATCTATATTTTTATTTCACCATTGAAACATGAATATATTACATATGATGACTCAGATGATCTACAAACTACAGTGATCCTAGATTTGAGGGAGGTGAATTGAAGCCCTTGGAATTAGGAAATAAACTATGTAAAGCTAGGCAGTAGAGTCTCTTTCCTGAAGAGGGAAAGAAAGCAGACAATTTACACTGTTACAATTCACAAAAGTTTGAATAAGTACTGTTGTTAAAATAGCCCTATTTTTTTTAAAAAGTACATAAAAAGCTGGATAATATCTGATTTAAGGCTACGCCTCCTGAATGGACAACATGAGGACAAAAGGAGGATATGCCTTCCTCAGTGAATATCTGGTAACCCTATTCTCAGCTCAACTTCCACTTGTAAAGTTGGTTTGAAGAGAGAAACAGTCTATAGGGTGTCTTACCTTGAGCTCTGAAAGGAAAGATATAGATACAAATAACAATAAGGCTTGCTAGGACCCTATTTCTTCCTGGCGGAGAAATTGGTTGTGGTTGATTGTGTTGACCTTGTATCTCACTGCATACGCACCTACATGTCTGAACGTGTCTATAATTGGACAGGATTCTTAACTACAAATTATATACAAGAATAAATATGATTAATGCTTCGAGGCACTGTTTTTCCTTTTAAATAATCTGAATCTATTACAGTACCTAAACTGACTGAAAAACGAGAAAGAATAGGATAAAAAGAAAGAAATAGAACAAAATTTCTAAACAGGAATTGAGAGACCACCAGGAGATCTCATGACTGCAGGCTAGATTGGAATTTTATTTTATTTTTTATTTGAAATCGCAGAAGAAAATTACCTAGGAATCCTTGTGGGGCAGAAGCGAGAGGGTCTTTATTTTTTCTTTGTATACAGCCTCGCAATACGGGCTTGCAATTATGGCTATACGCAGAAAACTGTATAGCGGTAACTGCGTTAGACAGGCATATCTTTTACTCTCGCGGCAGGTTTTCCGCGCGGAATACCGTAAAGCAGAATATCTTTAGACCTCTCTGTACGTTTGATGGATTTCCGCTGCTACGCCCTCAATGCAGATTTTCCAAAACAATGACTCGGGCAATAAACAGAGCCGTTCTCTATCAACCCTGGTCACGAGAACCAGCAACCGCCGTTAGAATACCCCCTTCGTGCCAGAGACAACTGCGTAGCGCTAGCCCCGCCCATAGCCCATCCGAAGACGCCCGATCTACTTCGTTTTCAGCTTACCTGACAGGCGCTTCCGTTGCGGGAGAAGTGGCGAGCTGGTCCTCAGAAGCGCATCCCTGTTTAAGGCCCGCCCTTTCGCCCTCCGGATTGGCTGGCGAGGCCGGTGCTCTGCGGTCTCTGTTATTGCTGCTGTGCTGCTACTGCTGCTATTGCTGCAAGGAATTTTGTGGTCCCCCTTTGACTGCCTTTCAGCGGCTGGGAGCTCATCCTTAAAGGAGGAGAGAGGTGAGGAGGCGGCTGAGCGACCGCCGCGGAACTCGGTGATTCGCTGCGTAAAAAGAAAGTTATCCATCTCCTCGCGAAGTGGCACCTGGGGCTGAAAAGAAGAGGTGGCGGCCGAGTAAGCCCCCTCGCTCCCGCCCTCTCTCTGGAACAAAGGCGCCGACAAGTCTGCTTTGCCCTCGCCGGAGAGATGGCGTCGTTCAACTTCGGGGGGCTCAACGCTGCTTCTCGGAGGAAGAGCATTTATACCCGCAACGCAGCCGTTGAGAGACGGAATCTCATTACCGTCTGCAGGTAAGTTGGGCTCACTGTCTGGCTAGTTGCATGTGTATTCATTAATGTGTGTGTGCATATATATGATACATACACATACACCTGAGTACTCATTAATGTGTATGTGCATACACACACACATACACAAATGTGTGTGTGCAGATAGATAGATAGATAGATACAGATATATATATATATATTCCTCTTTTTGGCCTTTTAGCTGTAAATAAAATGGATAGGTATATATTCCCTGAAGTTTGCCTCTTGTGGAAAAAGGTACGCAGCGCTGAACATAATTCATACTGTTGGAAGAAAGTTCCAAGTAGGGAGAAAGACACTGGAAACATGGAGGCTGTTTGGAAAGATGGTTTAATGGTGGACAGGACCACATGGTTTTTTTGGGTCCAGGACAGGTATCCTGATTGGTTGTCAGACTCCCATGGGGCCATGTAGGGGTAACTTTGTAGATCCGTGACAGTGAAGCTATGGCACGCATGCCGGGGTGGCACACATAGCCCTCTCTGTGGGCATGCGCGCTGTCGCCAGCTGTTCTGCTGGTTTCCAGTGTGTGCATGTGCGCCAGCCAGCTGATCTTCACACATGCCGGAGTCCAGAAACATGAAGACCAGTTGGTCTTCAGATTTCCACCACTGCAGTACACGCGAAGACCAGCTGGCTGGCGCACATACGCATGCCAGAAACCAGAAGAGCAGCTGGAAATGGTGCACATGCCCACAGAGAGGGCTCTGTGTACCACCTCTGGCATACGTGCATGTTTGCCAGCCAGCTGATCTTTGAGTTTCTGGGGTTCCGGTTTGGGCACTTGGTGCCGAAAAGGTTCTCCATCACTATTGTAGGTTGTCTTGAGTCCCAGGCTCATGGTTGAATCTCGCTGGGTGATTATGTAATGAATAGGGTTGTGTTCTAAGGGTGTTGGGCAATTCCTGTTATAGCTTAATAGCTTTGTCCTGGTTTGGATGTTTAATGTGGGCTAATCCTATCATATCCCGAGGGTGAAGGTCTTTTGTTTTGTAGATAAGCTGGCCCAGCCTTTTGTCTTATAGATAGATTGGCACCAAAATATCTGCTGGGGGCAGGGAGCTGAGGCTCTGAACTTAGGTCTTTAGAAACATGTTTCTCCTTTAGGGAAAATATAATATTCTGCCTTTTTAATATTTCCTAGAATTTTCATTCTTCCAGGAGATGGGTAGGTGCTAACTTCCTACAATACTTATGTGTTAGTGTTGATGTGTGTGTTTGTGAACACACAGGCGCACATACCAACACTTAATATTATATATAAAAAAGGTAAAGGTTTCCTTTGTCCAGTCATGTCCAACTCTTTCTCTGTTTTTTACCTGGAAGACATTGTCGGAAGACATTTTTGTGGTCATGTGGCCAGCATGATTATACACAGGGAATACTGTTATCTTATGACTGAAATGGTACTTTCATTTACATGCTTTCGAACTGCTAGGTGGGCAGAAGCTGTGGCAAATAATGGGATCTCACCCCATCACACGGCATTCGAGTCTCAAACCCAGGCTATTTATTTATAAAATGGTCTATCATTGGCATATCCCCCCGGCAAGAATCGCAAGAATGTTCCCGGGAGTTCTTCCGGCATGCTGGAAGTGTGGGAATGATTGTGGGAAGTACTACCACCAATGGTGGACGTGCCCCAAAGCAGGCAAATATTGGTCCAAGGTTTGGAACTGGATAATGGAAATTACAGGATATAATATAGAGCTGAAACCAGAGATTTTTCTATTAGGAATGAAGCCAGACAAAATAACTAAGGAAAAATGGTACTTGATCCTCCACCTCACTACTGCAGCTAGGATACTATACACACAAGAATGGAAAAACGAATTAATACCCACAGAAAATAAATTGATTTGGAAAATTACAGAATGCCCAGAGGCAGACCGGTTAATGAAATTACTTAGGAACCAAAAAGATTCTGATTATTACAAATGTTGAAATTTATAGTATAACTGGGTGAAAGAAAAGAGAAGGAAATGAAATGGATTGTATTAGTGGTATGGGCGCAGATTTGTGTATGTTATTTGCAATAACCTTGTATGTATATATGTAAAGTATTGTATTTTTTAAAATGAAAATAAACTTTGTTTAAAAAAAAAAGAAAGAAAAAACTCAGCTAGTTGAATATAATTCATACTTGGATGGGTGACCACCAGAAAATATCTGGAGAGATTTTTAAAAAATACATCTCGGAAAAAGGTACTAATGCATTTGTCCCAAGAAAAATACCTGAGCGTCCCATTCTGTCCATGTTTTTTCCAGTTTGTGTATCCCAAGTTCTGTTTTCAGTAGGATTTTCTGGTAAAGTGAGCATGCATAATATTACTGTCTCTTGGGACTGGAATGATTATTTTGCAATTTTTTTATTTTCTGGTTTTATAGTTACTAATATATTTTCCAGCTTTTGCCTTAGGAGTTATTCACCATCCTGTTATGAAAGCACTGCTGTTGCAAATGTTAAAAATGCTAATGGGGTACTGGTAATTTTTGTAAAACTTTTGTATATACTCTTCTAAGGAATTTCTTGTCTTTACCACTGCAGTTTCTTCATTCTGCCTCTGAATTCTTTCCTGTTTATACCTTCTTAAATCTGAAAACAGATAAAATGACAAGTAGTTTTATGTCACTTTCTTGCGTTGGAGTAAGATTTATGCCCAGAATTTCTCATGTTGGTTAAAATGTACTTTATTCGGTCTTGCTTCTCTTGTGTGTTTTTGTATATTAAAAATGTCATTTCAGAAATATCCCTATAATAAATCTTATTTTTTCTGTATGTCCTGTTGACCAGAAATAAGTGCTTCATGCCTTACTATGGGTAGTTATATCTCAATTAGGTTTTTTGATTTAGTAATCTGTAGCGAAGCCCATTTTAGTTTAAATCTAATTAGGATGGGTGACTTCATGGATTGTATTTTGTGTTTATATAGTTTTCTTGGCAACAGTGAGGAGGGGGCCTGCCTTTCTTTTTTCTAGTATGATATTTCTTTTTAGTGTAGAACTGTGGGATTCCTTAGTGCTCTCCCATTAGTATTAATGAGGCCCAACAATGCTTAGGTTTCCATATTATTGAGGTGTTGCCATTGCATTGTGCTAGGATGCTAATACCTGAGTAACTCAGAAAGGAGGCTAAGCTTTTGTAGAAGAATATAAAAATAATTATAGTGGTGATGAATTCCCTGTATCTCTTAGCACTATAACCGGATTTCTATGAACCCAGGCTTAATGTGGTAATCTGTGATACAAATATAACCAAATTATAACTGAAAGAGTTTATTGAATAAATAACCACATATAAAGATATTATGCAAATACAGATGATGCATCCTTAGTTCATTTTCTATATAAAGTTAAGCTGACATTTATCTTCTTGTGGAGAGGTAAAAGCCTCCATTTAAAACAAAACAAAATGGATGGCATGGAGTACTTTCTGTGATGAAGGCAAAAATGAATAGCATAGTTCTAGTGACAATTATATATGTCGTGCATGTTACAGCACCTTACTCGGAAGCCTAGCAATACATAGGGCCTTGTTTCATCATCATGCTCTGTTTGTCATAGTGATAGATATTTTCTTTATCAGCTATTTCCCAAGTATCTCATTTCACAATATTACTATCACTATTCTCTGAGTGTTTCCAGGCAGAGTTCTTTTAGAACAGTACTATGATTTAAAAGCTATTGCAGATCTATTCCAACTACACCTGTTTAATGGATTTTTTCTAGAGAAACAATACTATAATTAATGGGAAATATATGACTAGTTAAAAGTGAAAGATAATACTGTCTGGATTGCCTGAAAAATTCCAGGCATGGTGATTGCATAGTAAAGCCCTTATCTGACAGCATACCGGTACATTATTTGTAAAATTTTATTTAGTCCATTTAGCTGGTTCACTTTAGCATTATGATTATAAAGTGTTGTTGATGTGTACAACTAAAATATGTAGATTAGTATGCAGTATGTACTTTAAGCAAGAATAATAAACTTTCTTGCAGTGTTAGAGAAAAAGCTAGGAGAGAAGATTAAGAAACAACTAAAATATTGAAAAGCAAATGTTTCAATATGCTTCCAAGTCACTTTAATACTGTACAAAATTTGATATGGTTCACACACCCTGCTAAGACATGCAATCTTACTATATAAAGCTTCCCTGTATATTAGTTATTCTGTCTTTTAGAAATAGAATAGACTGCAGGTTGCATGCATGACATAAGCAAATATGAATAAAATTGAGTTAACTGCAGATACTTTGACCACTGTTCTACTTTTTAGGTATTATATCCTTGATTACACTCAAAGACTAAAGATTCTAGGTCTCCATATCTTCCATAACATAGAATTATGTTACGCTGTGCAGGAATTTTCATGAGAAAAGGCAGTTTTCTATTGCTGTGTTCACCTTTCAAAAATTGAGGGCTCATTAATAGACAATAAAAAGGAAATAGAACCAATGAGCTTGTATTCTCTCTCAGCAGCAGGTTTTGGTGGGTTAAGAAAATATACATATTTTTCCCTCTTAGGATGCACATTAAGTCCTGCTTAAAAGTTTGTGAGCCCTTTGGAATTTTCAATATTTCTACATAAATATGACTTAAAACATGATCTGTTCTCCAAACAAATCCTAAAACTAGATAAGAGAATTTAATTTAAAAGATAAATGAACAAGTAAGTTTTTGATTAATTTATTGAAAAAATTATCTAAAGCTATAAGAGCCTCTTCATCAGCAATTAACATCTATATGAGCAGAAATATACACCAAGAATAACACTAGACTAACAAGTAAGCAATATCCCAATCAAAGAACTAACAATGAAGACAAACAAGCTAACACTAAACAACAGCCTAATCCCATTAAAACTGACAGGGCAAGCCACTATTTTATAAAAATGAGAGCAAACTCCTATTCCTTGCAGCACTGATGATGTTCCCTAGTTTGGTAATGAAATGCGTGCAAGAAAACTCAGAGAGCACTAAACACCTACAATTCAACCCTGATCTACATGTAATATTGTCTTCTATTACTGCTAAATATTATGTGTAGCAAAAATAGGTGTGCCTTTAGGATTATCAGTTCATTTGAAGGGGAAATTAGAATGAGGTGGTTTTTTTTTATTGAAAAAGTTTTACAATACAAAATTTTTTTTCATTTTCCCCCCCTCTCGCCCCAACCCCCACCACCCAACCCCTCCCCCTATCTCCCTCTACCCCAACCCCTTCCCTCCCTATCCCTCCCCTGACTTCCACTACAAATTTTAAAAGAAAAAAAACATTTTAAGACAAAAAAAGAAAAAATTATTAAGTATTCAGATTCTAAATTAAAGAAATTTCGAACGAAGAAGAAAGAAAGAAAAAAAAAGAACAAACAGACAAAAGAAACCCAATACTTTGCAATTCATTCCTTCGGGTTGTAAGATGTTTTCATTCCATTCTCTTCTCCTAGATGATAAAT
Source organism: Coluber constrictor foxii (assembly GCA_038048745.1). NCBI lineage: Eukaryota > Metazoa > Chordata > Lepidosauria > Squamata > Colubridae > Coluber > Coluber constrictor. The sequence continues at coordinate 147,816,988 of CM075961.1, forward strand.
TCCCCCCCAAAAAACTATAATAGGGTAACCACAGATCGCTGCTACTATTGCAGCAATCTGTTGACCTATCTCAGGATGTTAAGTCCAATTCAGGATAAACTTTGTAGTAAGATTTTTGTAATCCATTTTAATATATAAGTTTAATATCAGTCCGACTCAGGATAAACTTTTTTTAAAAAAAATTGTTATACATCTCAAAAGTTTTAACAGCTATCTACAATAGCTCGAATCCTCAAAATAAACTTCGTAGAAAATTTTTATAATCCATAAATCCAACTCAGTATAACCTTTAAAAGTTTTATAACCTATTTCCACATCTTTCAATGCTTTCAGTTATAATTTCAATCAGTTCACAATACTCCTTAAATTTGTCATCAGTGGTTTCCAGTCGGGTTTCCTCATTAACTTCTGGTTCCTGTTGATTAGCATCACCCCCCATTTCTTGAGGAGCGCTGGGCCTCTGCTGCTGTTCATCTCGGATTGTAATATTATTTTTAAAATCTTGCTCCAGCAGTTCAAGGTCCATTACTCCTCCTCTAGGGTCACTGGGATGCTCAATTTTCTCATCTGAAAATTCCATAATAGAATCCTCTGGACAACCACCTAGAGCTCCTTTTTCTTTTAACACTCTTTGGATTTCTTCCTTCTGTTTGCATTTTGCAGACTCTCTTTGTTGTTTTTTATTCTTAACATGTTCCGGGGCTCCCTTAAAAATGTTTTTGTAAAAATATTCCACTTTTTCAATAGTATTCAAACAATGTCTCACACCATGGTATCTAAAAATTATACCAACTGGTAAATCCCATCTAAATGGGATATTACTTCTCTTCAATTCCTTAACCAAAAAAGCAAAATCTTTTCTGTCCTTTAGAACCTTCGGTGGTAGCTCTTTAAAAATATTAATTTGCATACCTTCTACCTGTACTCTGGCAGAGTAGGACTTTTGTAAGATATCATCTCTCAATCTTCTGTCAGTAAGGTAAACAACAACATCTCTAGGCAAATTCCTTTGTTTAGCTACACGTGAGTTGACTCTGTAGACTTTCTCTATACAACTAAGAATTAGCTCATTTTCTAGCTTTAATAATTCCGCAAAGGCATTCGCACAAATTGTTCTCAAATTTTCTCTCTTGTTTTCTCTTATACCTCTTAATCTAATTGCTGATTCCATAGCTTTAATTTGAAGCATGGTGACATCATTCTGTATGTTCTGATTTTTAACCTCAGCTTCCACAAATTTTTCTTGTATTTCTTGCATCTGGGAGTCCAACATACTACTGATCTCAGTCACTTTCTTCCCCATTTCAACCACCACACTTGAAAAATCCGAGACTACTTTGGTAATAGTTTGACTTCATTGGTCATATTTCCCAGAAACCAACTCCTCAAGATTCTTCTATGAACTTTTTATCTTGTCAACAACACTCACTAGAGACCTTGTTATAAAATCTTTTAAGTCCACATCTGCTGATCCCTGCAGATGAATCATTTCAGCTTTTTCTTTCAACTGACTCATAAAATAATGTTGGGCATCTTAAGTTTTGAATTAAAATATCATATAAATCCCACAGTTTACTCTTAATAATATTTCTTAATCATTCAAATATAAAAATCATCATTAAACAGAATAAACAAAAAAACATCAAATAAGATAACAAATTTAACCTTGTAAAATAGAAAGAATTAAGCTATTTTTAAGAAAAATATATCAAATTTAAACAATACCTCATCATAAAGATATAAATCCAATTATATATTTAATAAACATTATTATAACTCAAGTGCTACTTGAAACTTCTTACTCTGATATTTATTCTGCATGTATACTACCCATTTCTTCCACTCTTTAGTAAAAGCTTCATGTGTCCTATCTTTCAGGTATGCAGAAATCTTAGCCATTTCTGCAAAATTAGACATCTTCAAAATCCATTCCTCTATGGTAGGTACACTATCCTTCTTCCAGTATTGTCCAATCAGTAATCTAGCTGCAGTAAGCATGTACAAAATTAATCTCGTTTCGGCTGATGAACAGCCCTTAACTATTCCCAACAAGAAAAACTGAGGAGAAAATTCAAGCTTCTTCCTCAAAATGTTCCGTATTATCCACCAAAATTTAATCCAAAATGCTTTCAATTTTCTGCACGTCCACCAAATATGAAAATATGTTGCATCCAAACAATCACACCTCCAACACTTAGGTTGAACATTTGGATACATACATGATAACTTTTTAGGATCTAAATGCCACCTGTAAAACATCTTATAAAAGTTTTCCCTCAAGTTCTGTGCTTGTGTAAATTTAACATTCTGGACCCAAATCTTCTTCCATGTTTCTAACATTACTGGTTCTGCAAAATTCTGTGCCCATTTTATCATACAGTCTTTAACTAATTCACCCTCTGAATCTCTTTCTAACAGTAAATTATACACTTGCTTAATATGCATCGGCCCTTTACATTTTATCTGAGTCACCAAATCTTCTTCATGTAACATTAGTTCAATTTTCTGATCTTCTCTCCATCTCGCTTGTAGTTGATAATACTGCAACCAAGTTAAATTCACTCCTTCTTCCAACAGGGTATTCAAAGGTTTCAAACTCCATCTGCCCCCATCATTAAAAAGTATCTCTTTATACAACAACCCCCCGAGTGACTTTATATTTGGCATAATCTGCCCAAGATCCAACCACAAAGGTATTTTGTAATCCAATTGAAGCTGGTGCTTCTTCCAGACTCTCATCAAAGCATGTCTTAAGATATGACGGTTAAATACACTGTCTCTCTTATCTTCATAAAGTAAATATGCATGCCATCCAAATTGCAAGTCGTGGCCTTCTATATTCAAAATTTCTGTTTTTGTTGTTCCAATCCAATCTCCAACTTGTGTCAGCACTGCAGCCTCATAATATAAACGTAGGTTTGGAACTTTAAGGCCACCTCTTTCACGAACATCTTGCATAATTTTAAGTTTAACTCTTGGTTTTTTCCCATTCCAGATAAATTTATTTAAACCTGCTTGCCATTCCATCAGAGACTTATCACTTTTAAGCACCGGAATCATTTGAAACAAAAACAGAAATCTAGGTAGAACGTTCATCTTAACAGCTGCTATTCTACCAAGCAAAGATAGTTGCAGCTTCTTCCATGTTTCAAGATCCTTTTGAATCTTATGCCAGAGTTCCTCATAATTATTTTGAAAAAGTTTTATATTAGATGCTGCAACTTGAACTCCTAGATATTTCACCTTTGTAGCTATTTCAAAGCCTGCCAACCTTTCAAGTTCAATCCTTTGTGGTTCCAACATATTTTTAACTATCATCTTAGTCTTTTTCTGGTTCAGGCTGAAACCTGAAACCAGACCATATTCCTCTATAATGTTTTTCATCTGTATGATTGATTCCAAAGGTCGTGTTAGATCATCTGCGAATGCCTTTGTTCTGTAATCTTTTTGCCTTACAACTATTCCATTCAGCTTGTCCGAGTCCCGTAGAGCATTCAACAGCACTTCCAAAGTCAGAATAAACAATAATGGGGATAATGGACAGCCTTGTCTTGTTCCTTTCTGTATGCTGAAATTGGTGGTTAAACTGCCATTAATAATAATTTGTGCTGTTTGTTCTTGATAAATTGCCGAAATCGCTTGTATAAACTGGTCCCCAAAATCCATTTTGTGCAAAGTCTTTTTTAGAAAATCCCAGTTGACTCGATCAAAGGCCTTCTCCGCATCCAAAAACACCAGCACTGCAGAAGTCTGTTTATTTTTCTCAAGATATTCCAATAAATCTATGAGTTGCCTGACATTGTCCTTCATGTATCTACCTTCTATAAAACCTGCTTGGTCTTCATGAATCATGTCTTGAATAACTGTTGGCTAATACTTTAGCATAGATTTTGTAATCCGTATTCAGGAGAGATATTGGTCTAAAATTTTCTGGTTTTACAGATTCTTCTTCCTTAGGTATCAATGAAATAAAAGCCGTCTTCCACGAGGGAGGTATTTTACCCCCCTGCTGAATATTACAAAACAAATCCTTAAGATGCTCAACCAATTCCGCTTGTAAAGTCTTATAATATACTGCTGTCAAACCATCTGTCCCAGGAGCTTTAGATAATTTCAGTTGTTTTATTGCAAATAAAATCTCTTCAGATGTCATAGGTCGGTTCAGTCTATCACTTTGTGTACTTGAAATTTTTGTAACTCTCATCTTCTGCAGATAATCATCAATGAAATCCTTTTTAATGTTATCTGCTTGGTACAATTTAGAATAATAATCTAAAAAAGCTTGATGTATTAAGTTCTGTTGAGACACTTGTGTTGTGGCCCCGTCCTCTGAGCCTATCCCTTTGGAGGAAGGCAGCTCTGAGCAGGAGGAAGAGGAGCCAGCCAGATCTCCCAGCCCTCCCCCTCTGGCACCGGCTCAGGTGCCAGCTGAAAGAGAGCCAAGTAGTGGGGAAACAGGTGCCTCAGATGAGAGTGAGGGAGAGACGTCATTCCTGGACGCACGCCAAAGAAGGCGAGAGAAAAGGGTACTGCAGCTGAGACGTATGAGGAAATGCTGAGTCATTGGATTGGAGTCATGGGATCAATGACTCACTGGACCACACCCAGAAGCATATGTATATAAGACAGTACGGTGGGTTACGAAGTTCGTGACGAACAAAGCTAAACAAACGGAGCAACCTCGTAGTCTTGGAAGCTAGATGAACGGCAAAGCTACGTAGGAGATTTGCTTGTTTGTGTAAACCAATAAAGTCCTTGGCAGACGGTGTGCATATCGCTGCCAAGGTTGAGATAAGAACTGCGGAGTGTGCCAAGTGATTATTAACCCTCGGCTGGCTGTGTTTTTGTGGGTCTCTGAAGGGGGGGGACAGATCAACTTGTTTCCCTTTGTGCTCAATAGTATTTATTATACGAGAACTTTGTTGTTTTCTCAGAGTATAAGCCAACCATCTGCCAGGTTTGTTAGCGTTACAAAAAGTGTTATGTTTAGCGTATTGCAGATTAGTTGCCGTCTGATCAGCCATCAGTATTTGAAATTGATCTTTCAAAAGTTTTATCATTAACTGTAATTTCTCATTGGTTGGATTTTTAATAAGCAATTGCTCTTTCTCCTTTATCTCAGTCTCCAATTCTACTCTTGACTTCTGTCGTATTATTCTGTATTTAGAATTCATGTGAATCAGTACACCCCTCATATAAGCCTTACTTGCATCCTACACAGTCTCTATAGATGTACTCTTATCAAATATCAAATATCAAATATCAAAAAATTCCTTAACATGTTTTTTAAGATGCGTAATATTCTTTTCATGTCTAAATAAGTTCTCGTTCATTCGCCAAGATCTTCTCTCCCTCTTGCCAAAATCCATCTCCAGCCATACCAAACTATGATCCATTAGAGTTCTAGGAAATATTTTTGTTCTAGCCACTTTAGACAATAAATCAGGAGTAACCAACATAAAGTCAATTCTTGAAAAGGATTTGTGTCTATCAGAAAAAAAGGTAAAATCCAACTCCTTCGGATGATGAATTCTCCATACATCTTTTAATTCCAATTCTTCCTTCAATGCAAAAAACGTTTGTGGTAATTTATTCCCCTTCTTGGCCAATGTCTTTTTATCAAGATTTGTATCAATCACACCATTCCAATCACCCATAATAACAAAAGACTTGTAATTCCACTGCAATATTTTGGTATTCAATAATTTATAAAAAATTTCCTGCTGCTGGTTTGGGGTGTAAATCCCAATAAGAAGCATCGAAGCGTTCTGAACATTTATTTCAACTGCAATATATCTTCCTTCATCATCCGCTTCTATCAGTTTAGCTGGTATTCTTTTAGAAATATACAAGACTAATCCATTCCTTTTCACAGAGTTAGAAGATATAAAATGTAAGCCAAGTTTTGAATTTATCAAAAATTTTTGGTCCTGGGTTCTAATATGAGTTTCCTGCAAACAAACAACATCATTTTTATATTGCTTCAAATAATGAAATATTTTCCTTCTTTTCTGTGGTGAATTTAAACCATTCACATTCCATGATAAAAATCTTAATGTCATTTTCTGGATGACTGAAGCCCTTGAGGGCTCGCCTAAGATTCTGCTCAACTGCAGATATCTTCGGTCTCGCCCCTCCCACTGCTTCAGAGTATAGTTTCTTTCCATTTGCACCATTCTCCTCCTGTGGCATCCTGGACCTCTGCTGACTTTGTTTCTCTAATCTTTGCTTCTCTGCTGCCCGAGTTATACATTGATCTTTCAGTTCTTGCAACAACAAATCGAGGTCCGGCTCCACTTCTCTTGTAGCTCTAGACTGCTTTGATTTTCCCTCTGAAAATTCTGCAAAAAGATCCTCTGAGAGACCTCCTACTGCTCCCAAAGTCTCCTCCCTTGCTATCTCTAAAATTTCCTGTAATTCTTTTTGCTGGATCAGTTCTTGAGTCCCCTCAACCATATCCTTCTCTTTAGAAATTTCTTCAATAGATAACAATGTAGATGAATGTGGGGGTGTTGAGACTTTTTTAAGAACATTGTTGAAAAAATGTTCTGCTTTTTCCACAGAGTTAAGGCGGTTATCTCACATCTTCATATCTCAATATAATACCAACCGGAGCATCCCATCTAAATGGAATCTGACGCCTTTTTAATTCATTTGCCAAAAAACCAAAATCTTTCCGATCTCTTAACATCTTAGGTGGCAGCTCTTTATAAATCCCAATTGGATTCCCATCATGATGAACAGTGGTGTGGAAAGAACTTTGCAAAATATCATTTCTCAATCTTCTATCAGTAAAGTAAATCACAACATCTCTTGGCAAATTTCTTTGTCTCGCCACACATGAATTAACTCTGTATAGCTTGTCAACTTTTTTATCAATCACCTCTGGATCAACTTTTAAAATCTTATCCAATATGTCCACACAAGCTGCCCTTAGATTTTCTCTGTTATCTTCCCTTAAGCCTCTCAGTCTTATGGCAAACTCCATATTCCGAAATTGTAACATTGTAATCTCATCCTCTAGCCTTTGACTCTTAATCTCCACTTTAAAAAACTGGTCATTTACTGCCTTTTTAGTAGCCACCACTTCAAGATTTAAATCATCAACTTTTTTCTCAACCGCCAGCAAAGCATCTGTAAAAGCAGTAGCCACAGTAGAAACATCCTGGCTTAATTTATCTGTTTTTTCTTCCAACCTATCCAACATTTCTTTTTTATTTTTCCCCATCATTTCATCCATTTTACTCATTTTTCCAGAAAGCTCTCCCAGGCATTTGTGTATATCAAATATGAAAGTTTTCAGGTCCTCCATCCCGCTACCTTGTGACTGTCTCTGGGCTGGTACTGATGGCGTGGCTGACTTTTCTTTTGTTTGATGTGTGGGGGATTCCCCCCCCCGCTTTCTTTGAAGCCATGCCTGAACAGAATTTAAGTCTTTGAAAAAAAGAAAATCTTCCTCCTTTTCCTGTCTTTCCCAGCTTTACAGAAAAAGAATCAAAGGAGCCTGTGTAGCGTAGAGGGTTAATGTCTCCTACTAAAGGCAGCAATTAACACCAGCTGCCTGTAATTTCTCTGAGTTCAATCCTAGCCAGGCTCAAGGTCGACTCAGCCTTCCATCCTTTCTAAGGTGGGTAAATTGAGGACCCAGTTTGTGGGGGCAATAAGCTGACTTTGTATAAATATACAAAAGTATGAAGGCTATTGCTTAATGCATTGTAAGCCGCCCTGAGTCTCCGGAGAAGGGCGGCATATAAATCAAATTAAAAAAAAATCATCAAAACTTTCCAGTTAGAAATCTTACTAATACAGTCAGTTAGAATTACAGGCAGGCTTAGACAAATGGTTGTACTTTCACTTTTCCCTTTCACTTGTTCCGCTTTAATCAGCCGCCATTTTCAATCACTTTCACACAGAGACAGCTCAATTCAAAGTTTAAAAAAAAATCCTTAGATATAGTTAAAATTCTGAAGAAATAATCCAGATCTCACCAAATCCTTTGCTAATTAGAAGAATGTGTATTGTAGCAAGTGGAGTTACTCTCGTCGTCTCGCTCCATTTAAAACGGAGATCCCAAGCCACTTGGAGTTCCAGCAGCCTGAATAGGGAGACCTTTCACAGAACGCTTGCCAGGGCGAAGGAGAAGCCCTGGCAGCGCTTCTGGGGTCTCAACCTCACGGCTGCCTACTCTTATCTTCCCTTCCGATCGAAAGGAAGATTTACAAGCCGCCTTCGAGACGAAAAAGCGGCTCTACAGGCAGCGGGGGTGGCAGCCATAAATCTAGCCGCCAGACAACGACGAGGACGCCACCGGAAGCCCGCTACTTTTTTCATTATGATAAAATGAAATCTGCATTATAGGTTAAACTATAGACTAGCTTGATACCTGTGATTCGCTGCGAAATGATGTGATTGGGCTTGATAAATCGAAACAGCTTGAAAATTAATGAGTAGTTACGATTGGCCTCTCCTCTCCCTTTTCTCTCTCAGCCTTGCCCCACAGAAACGTCCCCTATCCTATCCCCTTCTCTTCTTCAGCCTTGCCCCACAGAAGCCTCCCCTATCCTATCCCCTGGTTGCTGCTCTGAAACTGAAATTCCTCTCCTCTGCTTGTGTTTTGTATTTGGAACAGATTTCTTTTCGGTGGGGAGTAGGAGTAAAACATCTTAGCATCAGAGCATGGAACAGATTTCTCTTCAGGTGGGGACGGGGAGTAGAACTCCTTAGAATTAGAGAGCTGTTTGGAAAGTGAAACAGTATTTGTTGTGTGAGCAAGGAGACAGGAAGGAGCCTGCCTGTGGCTTAGGTCAAGTGTTCTGTATTAAAGTTGCTTCTTGCTGTGAAAGTAAAACTGAAACAGAAGTGAAACTCCTCTGCTCATGGTTTGCATTTGGAACAGATTTCTTTTCAGTTAAGGTGGGGGAATAGAACTCCTTATCATCAGAGCATGTTAATCATAATAACAGAAATACTAACGCTCTGATGGTCATTTTGAAAAATCCTTTCTTAGTGAGCACCTACAAGCCAACAAGGGACATATGTGGCAAATTTCAAGTTTGTAGGCTTTACGGTTCTGGAGATTTTGTGATTACGGCGTTAGTGGTTTTTACTTTTATATATATAGATGATGAATGAAATAAAGGATAGAAATACTGTAAATTCTACAGGAATCAAAGTAGTTTTATATATCAGTTGGAGATTATTTGGTATCTAGTCTTACCTAAACATATTTCAAGGCAATTTGATGAAAAACTTTAATTTCAAACAGTTCTAGTTTAAAACCTTTGATAAACTAACATTTTCACAATACTGTAAATATTGATCGGAATGAAAAATTATAAAGTTCTGAAAAGACATTTAAGCTTAGATTAGGGCATAAATAATCTGTTAGTAGAACAATGAAAAAAAAATCTTCACTTTTGCTTGATACCTTGATCAGTTTGTTTTTAGAAACTGACCACTATAAGATTTTCTGTGAGAAAAAGGAGGGGAAATGAAATTTTGATGTTAAGATTTGAGTATTAGATAGGAATTAATTAGAGAAATATTGTGGATTGCTATATATATATGATTCTGATTTATTTATAGTTAATATGTTTGTATATTAGATACAATAGTTAAATAGTTCAACTAAAACTAAGAATACATGAATATTGGGTTTTTTAAAATATTAAATACTATTATTTAAAAGATTGTTTATACTTAAGACATTTAAATTTAGACAGAGGTTGTTGTATTTTATTATTATTTCTGTTCTTGAAAAATCATAGGTCACCTATCTTAAAGATGTCACCTTTATCCATTTTATCCTGGACCTTTGCTTTTTTTTATTATGTTTTGTTTGTATTTTATATATGTGTAAATATTTGTATTTATATATGTGTTATATAAATACAAATTATATATATATATGCTTGTATATATGACAAATTATGTTAATTTTTTAGGTTTTCTATCAAGACACTGATTGATCGCTCATGCTTTGAAACTATTGATGATTCTTATCCTGAATTCAATAATTTTGCAGCTATTTTGGAACAAATTCTAAGCCATCGGCTCAAAGGTACATAAAATCTGATTTTACATATTTTGTGGATTGTCTTCTACAATATTCTTTTTTTTGCAAGTGTGATGAGATTTAGTTGGTATAATTGTATATCTTTGTTATACATAAATTCTAGGATTTTCAACTTGTCTTTCTCTGAATGGAAGTTAGAGTTCTATTGCCAGCTTAACATATCTAGGTTGCAAATTGAAATTTTAAAAGATTATTAGAAAATAAAAATAATATTAGGTTATAGCCTATACGCTAATGCTCCATAGGCAAATCAAAGCCATAAAAATACTCTTGAGAGTCTTGAGGAATGTGGCACAGTCTACCAATTTGCTTTCTTGTACATGGCTGTTGTTCCCACAAGATGCCATTTGTTAAGAGTGATTTATCGTAATTTCAAAATCCTAAATGCCCATTAGCTCCCCAGAGTCGGTAATTTCTGTGTCATTTAAAGACAGTTGTTTTATAAACATAGGTTTTTATAATTCTTCAAAGAATCATATCATATAATTTATAAATACTTTATGATATGCACACTTTATTTTAATGATTAATCTCTTTCTATTCCCTGATTTTTCAGGTCAAATCTCTTGGTTTGGTTATGAAAGCCCTCGTACTTTCTGGGATTATATTAAGGTGGCTTGTCGCAAAATTTCATATAACTGCATCTGTAGCATTGAGAATATGGAAAACGTTGCCTCTTCAAGAGCTAGGGTGAGAATTTCAACATTCCTCTTGCTATGTGTTTGATATTGTTCAAAAGAGAGTAGAGTAGAGTAGACCGTCTGAATGAGGAAAACATAAGGAACTTCTAGTTGCATCTGCATTGCATTTGAATTTCCCAGAGGCTGCTGGGAAGAGAGCTGCTAGCTGTGAGTTCATGGGGACTGAAACGAAGTCCAGTGGAGCTAGGTAAGCACCTGAAAGCTGAGCTGCTGGTTGCATCTGCATTGCATTCAAATTTCCCAGAGGCTGCTGGGAAGCTGTGAGTTCAGGGGGACTGAGTTGAAGTTCAGCGGAGCAAGGTAAGCACTTGGGAGCTGAGCTGCTGGTTGCTTCTGCATTGCATTTGAATTTCCCAGAGGTTGCTGGGAAGTTGTGAGTTCAGGGGGACTGAGAAGTCCAGTGGAGCAAGGTAAGGACTTGGAAATGGCTAAAAATCTAAAAATGCAGCAGTACATTCTTGGTAAGTGCATCTGTGATTGCAATTCCGTTTTATTTTAGAATGTCTTGCTTAGTTCAGTGCAATACTTGTGTTGCAGCTTACGTGGTACTCTTTTCAAATTGGGATACTGTCCTATTAGTAAATAAATGACGAGTATACATGGACAGATTGCTTACCTAGAGTGTTTGCTCTTCAGACAGAAATTAGGTTTCCAGCTCAGCCATTCTGTTCTATTGAGCTGCCCCGCTGTAAGCCTGCTCTACCACAAAGATTAGAATAACAGAGTTGGAAGGGACTTTTAAGGTCTTCTGATCCAACCCCCTACTCAGGCAGGAAACCCTATACCACTTCAGACAAAACTTCCACTGTTGGAATATTCACAACTTCTGGAGGCAAGTTGTTCCACTGATTAATTGTTCTGTCAGGAAATTTCTCCTTAGTTCTGACTTGCTTCTCTCCTTGATTAGTTTCCACCTTCTTGGTTGATTCCATCTTCTTTGTGACAACCCTGAGATATTGGAATACTTCTATCATGTCTCTCTTAGTCCTTCTTTTCATTAAACGAGACATACCCAATTCCAGCAACTCTTCTTTATATGTTTTAGCCTTCAGTCCCCTAATCATCTTTGTTGCTGTTCTCTGTACTCTTTCTAGAGTCTCAGCATCTTTTTTACATCATGGCGACCAAAACTCTATTGCAGTATTCCAAGTGTGGCCTTATCAAGGCATTATAAAATGGTATTAACACTTCATGTGATCTTGATTCTATCCCTCTGTTAATGTAGCCTAGAACTGTGTTGGCTTTTTTGGCAACTGCTGTACCCTTCTGGCTCATATTTAAATGGCTGTCCACTAGGACTCCAAGATCCCTCTCAAAGTTACTACTATTGCATAAAGTACCACATATACTGTACCTGTGCATTTTGTTTTTCTTCCCTAAATGTAGAACCTTACTTTTTTTCACCATTGCATTTCATTTTGTTAGATGGAGCCTAATGTTCAAGTCTGTCAAGATCCTTCTGTATCTTAAGCCTATCTTCTGGAGTGTTGGCTATTCCTGCCAGTTTGGTGTAATCTGCAAATTTGATCAGTTCCCCATCTATCCCCTCGTCCAAGTAATTGATGAAGATGTTGAAGAGTACTGGGCCTAAAACAGAGCCTTGGGGTACTCCACTCCATACTTCCCTTCATGTAGATGCAGTTCCATTGAGGACTATATATTGAAATATACTGCAGGAGAAGGGCAGTATGAAAAACAGTGGGATCTGGCAGGGTGAGAGCTGTGGATCACAAACAAAGCTTTCGCTGTGCCCCTGCATAACAGATATAGCACCCTTGCTGACTTTACTAGGGGTATTAAGGTGCCAGGTCAAGGTAGTTGTGATGACAATAACTCAAATGAGCAGGGGATCGTTGTCGGAGACAACTTCTTTTGCTTAGGGGAAAGTGTGAATCAGGTATTACCCATCAGTCAAGCAAGAAGAGCAAGATATCCAAAAAGAGAAGCCACCTTCTGATGATTCAATTGTAAGGGATGTAAATTTAGGAAAGCATACGAAGGTTTTTAAAGAGATCAGATGTCTGCCAGGTGTTACTGCCAGCAGAGACAAGAGGCGTATTTTTAAGGTAATCAAGAATGCCAGTAAGGACTGTGATGTTGATATTGTTGTACATCTTTGCACAAATGATGTGTCCCAAAAAGATGTACTCTGTGCAGAATGATTTCCAGAGCCTGGAGCAGGAACTTATTAGTATAGGCTGTAGGCTTACTTTTTCAAAGGTTTTACCAGTATATAAGGAACAAAAAGAAAAGGCCAGCGCATAGCAGGCTTCAATGTGTGGCTAAAGGAGTAGTGTAAAAGGAAAGACTTTGGTTATGTTAGTCATGATGTCTGCAGCTCATCCAATGAAAAATTGTACAAAAGAGATGGTTTGCATTCATCAAAGAAAGTGATTGAGTTATTTCACATTAAATTCACAGATTTTCTGGTTAGGGTTAGGGTTAGATAATTAGGGTTAGGGTTAGATAATTATGGATAGATAATTATTTGATATAGAACATTTCTCAGCAATCTAAAACTAATAGGGTTATCAGTGCATGTAACAGTGCATGTTTGTACGGGTAAGAATATCAATCTTGCTGTCAAGAAATATCAAGCATTCCATAGTGAGTGCCATACCATATGCATCAAACAAATAGTAAGGAAGTAGGGCAGGGGTGAAATGTAAAATTAGTTACTACCGGTTTTGCGGGTGTGGCTTGGTGGTGGTGGTAATGTGACTGGGTGGGCGTGGCCAACTTTTTTTTTTTAACTCTTTAAAACATTTTTTCTAATGCTTTGAAAAGCCTCTGCCAATCAGGCAACTCAGTTGGGATCGTCAGAGAGGCTTTTAAAAAAATGCCTCTCTGCCAATCAGGCAACTCAGCTGGGATGTCATAGAGGCTTTTTAAAAAATGCTTCTCTGCCGATCAGGCAACTCAGCTGGGATCGCCAGAGAGGCTCTTTAAAAAATGCTTTGAAGTAACATAGTTACTATGTACAAATAAATATTAGAATTTAAGATTATTATGTATGTTTAAAAAGTAAAAAATAAGATGATGGACAGAAGGCTTGTTAAGATGAGTAAATATTACTAGTATGTAATCACTGTAATTATTATTATTTCTTTCTTAAAATAACTATAAACATTAAAATAAATAAATAAATATGAATAGAATAAAGTATGATAACTTCATTATTCTGTTTGGGTTTTATAAATTGAATGAGTAGACCAGGTTTCTGTTTAATAATATTTATATCATGATTTTGGATTTCAGGGAAGAGCTTGGATTAGAGTAGCACTTATGGAAAAACACTTGTCTGAATATATTTCGGCAGCTTTGAGAGATTTCAAAACAACCAGGTATTAAATATTTTATTAAATAAAGTAGATTTTAAGTTATAATTTAAAATTCCCAGTTCTTGTTGTTTATCATATTTAGTCAGGAAGTGATAACTTGCATGTAAGGGAGTAAAGTGAAAACATGTATTTATATGTTTATTTAAAATATTGGTGGTATATTTACTTACGACAGCTGGCTTTAAGGAGAAACAAATGATGAAACAAACATCATGACTTCATGATGCAATGTTTGTCCCTTTTTATATTTATATTATTGCATACAGTACATTTATGTAAAATGTACGGGTTATTCTGAAACACTTATTCTATAATTTTGTTGAAATCATGAGATCGTTTGGATGCTACTACTTATAACCTGGTTTATGTACAAGAAATTAGAATTAATAAATTGGAATTAATTTAGGTATAAGAAATTAGAATTAGAAATTAGAATTTATTTATTAATAAGTAAATAAATTAGAATTAATAAATATTTCCTTAAATTAAACAATCACACGTATACCCTATATTGAGAGATTTAAACATAAATACCCAGAAGGCGATAGCAGTACTTTGAATCCTTTGTTAAACATTTTTAACAAAATACAAATTTTTTCATATCCGCAATTTCAGCATAATGGTAGGGAGAAAGTGGACAGGGAAAAGGATTTTTTCCTTTCTCTCAAAGTAGTAGAACAAGAAGCCATCCCGTGAAGCTACGTATTAGAAAGGAGATAAAAGCAAACAGTTTGTTACTGACCATAAAATGAATTTGTAGAATTCATTATCACAAGACATGATGTTGCCACCAAATTTAATGCGTTTATAGTGGAAGTAGATAAATTCATGGAGAACAGGGTTATCAAGCTTACTGGTCCTGAAGGCATCCTGGTTTGGTTCTCCAAAAATGAATGGCAGCGAACAATGGTGGGAAAGATGTAGCTTTCCACAGGCACTATAGAGGCATCTGTAGGCTTATGTGAAAAAGAAAATGCAACACTAAGATGGCTATTGACCTGATTATGCAACACTGTTCTTATGCTCTGAATAATTGTATAAAGATAGATGTGAGAGAGAGAGAGAGAGAGGAAGGATTTAAAAAATAGTTCCTTTGTATCCCAATAGCAGCCTGATATTAAAAAATGGTTAAGTTTTATCCTAAAAATGTGCAGACATCTTTATTCTGAATAATTTGTTATTTATAAATAGGCCCATAAATAAATCAAATCCAAACAGTTCCATAGTATCCCTGATATGTATAAATTGAGTGCATCATTTAAATTACTGTACAAATGAATAGTTTTCTTAGCAATATAAATTAAAATTTGGTAGATCTTGGCATTAACCACCATCACTAATTTGAATATTTGGCATGTTATTTGAATAGTTGAGAATATATTAATTAGAATTTAATCTTTTTCTAGACGATTCTATGAAGATGGAGCAATTGTATTGGGAGAAGAAGCAAACATGCTAGCTGGCATGCTGCTTGGACTCAATGCTATTGATTTCAGGTATTCATTCTTGTGAAAGTGAAATGAAATAATTATGTTTAGTAAAATACAGTTGATTTTGTAATTAACTCATTATAGGTCAAAATGTCATATTTAAAATTTGTAAATGTGTTCATTTATTTGATGGAAATAAAATTTTAGAATATAGAATAATGGAGTAGGAAGGGACCTTG
The DNA here is from genome assembly GCA_038048745.1 of Coluber constrictor foxii. Classification (NCBI taxonomy): domain Eukaryota; kingdom Metazoa; phylum Chordata; class Lepidosauria; order Squamata; family Colubridae; genus Coluber; species Coluber constrictor. The sequence continues at coordinate 147,832,774 of CM075961.1, forward strand.
GAGGTCTTCTAGTCCAACCCCCTGCTCAGGCAGGAAACCCTATACCACTTCAGACAAAAGGTTATCCAATCTCTTTTTAAAAACTTCCACTGTTGGAGTATTCACAACTTCTGGAGGCAAGTTGTTCCATTGTTTAATTGTTCTAACTATCAGGAAATACTTCATAATTCTAGGTTGCTTCTCTCTTAATTAGTTTCCATCCATTGCTTTTTTTTGAATTTCTTTTTATTTAAAACAAAAACAAAACATAAAACCACCATGATTCAAATACAATCACAAGTGTGTCGATCGGTTAAAATTCTTTTGTGCACAATCCCATATCCAAAATTACCAATTATTTAATTTCTCTTATTTAACAGTTTTATATATCCGTTATATATTATTATACTCATTTAGCCATTATTTAACAAAGGCTTAACTCCCATAAAAAACACTTCTTATATTTTATCATTACATTAATTTCATATTTCACCTCCATGTTTTATTATCTAGCTATTGGTAGAACAAATCCCAATAGTATTGTTTATATTCCTGTTCTCTAATTTCAAATGTCAATTTACTCATTTCAGCACAGTCCATAATTTTCTTAATGACTTCATCATCAGTAGGTATCTTCTCACCTTTCCAATTTTTAGCAAAAACAATTCTAGCCGCTGTTAAAACATTCACAATGAAATATCTCAGTTCTTTGTTATATATTTCTGGTAAAATCCCTAATATAAATATCTCTGATTTAAAGTCAGTGAGTTTTTTTTGTCATTTTTTCCAACCATGTGTGGATTTTAGCCCAATATCTTTTAGCTTCTGTACATGTCCACCACATATGGCAATATGATTCTGGAGTCTGATGACATTTCCAACATTTCTCTGATTTATTCTTAAACATTTTGGCTATTCTCGTCGAGTATAAATGCCACCTGTAAAACATCTTATACAAATTTTTCTTATATGCTGCAGACATTGTCATTTTATAATTTTGCAACCACAATTTTTGCCATTTTTCTAAATCAATCCCATAATCAAAAAATTTTCTCCATACTATCATTGTTTCTTTAACTTGTTCCTTTCCAATTTTACCTCTAATAAATAACCGTACAATTTTTTAATTACATAATCATCAGACCCCATTAAAATCTTATCTAAATTGGTCAAAACATTATAAAAACCTTCTTGTTTAAAATCTTCATATTTAGAATGTATTTGCAAATAAGAAAACCAATCCATCTTAAAACCTTGTTCTTCCAGTTCTTGCTTTAATTTAAGTTCACTCTTTTCATCCATTAATTCACTATATCTAACAATTTGTTCTCTTCTAAATATTACTGAATAAGAAAATGCTTCGATTGTTGATACCCAGACTGGAATTTTCAAATAATGTTTTTTAATCTTCTCCCAATTTAATAGCAAAGCCTCATGTATATGGTGTCTTCTAAAATACCCCTGTATTTTTGTTCTCTTATACTATAAAAAAGAATGCCACCTCATCAGCAAATCATGACCTTCTAAATTCAATAATCTAGTATTTCTTAAAATTATCCATTCTTTAATCCACATCAAACTTGTCGCTTGATAATAAAGTTCCCAATTAGGTAGACCAAAAACCCCTCTTATTCTAGCATCTTGTAACAACTTTAATTTTATCCTCGCTTTCTTTCCCTGCCAAATATATTTTAACACTATTTTGTTCAATTCTTCAAAAAATCCATTCCCCAATCTAATTGGAATTATCTGGAACAAATATAAAATTATAGGCAAAATAGTCATCTTAATAGTTGATATCCTTCCAATCAAAGAAAGCTGTAAATTTTCCCATTCGCCAAATCTGTCCCTATCTGTTGTTTAAGTTTATTATAATTATTTTCTTTAACCTTGCTACATCTTGCCATCAAATATATCCCCAAATATTTAACTTTATTTGTGACCTGCATTTTTGATACATCTGCCAATTCTTCTTTTTGCTTTACCAACATATTTTTGGTCAAAATCTTCATTTTATCTTTGTTGATTTTCAAACCAGCTACTTTCCCAAATTCTCCAATTGTGTCTATCAGATATAGTTATTGATCTATATTGATCTTTATTCTTGAAGATCCATATAGTGTATCTTCAAGAATAAAGACCAGGTCATCTGCGAATGCTTGCAATTTGTATTCTTCTTTTCGAATTTTCAATTCCTTTTATGTCTTTTTCTTCTCTTATACTTCTATTTAGCACTTCTAAGGTTAATATAAACAACAGAGGGGACAGTGAACAACCTTCTCTAGTACCTTTTTTTATCTCAATAGAGTCTGTCAATTCCCCATTTATCATTACTTTAGCTGTTTGTTTATGATATATAGCTTCTATTTCTTGAATGAATTTTCTGCCAAAGCTCATCTGTTCCATTTGAAGCAACATAAAACACCAATTTACGTTATCAAGAGCTTTCTGTGTATCTAAAAATATCAAAAGCCATTTGTTTTTCAGGATGAGCCTCATAGTATTCCAAAGTGTCCAGAATTATTCTCATATTGTCTCTGATTTGTCTTTTTGGCAGAAACCCATTTTGGTCTGAATGTATAAAGTTATTTAAATATCTTTTAAGTCTTTCTGTCAATATTGAAGCGAAAATTTTATAATCTGAATTTAGCAGGGATATAGGTCTATAATTTTTGATTTGTTGTAGGTCTGTATCCTCTTTCGGAATCAATGTAATATATGCCTCAGACCATGACTTGGGTATTTCCTTCTTTGTCATTACTTCATTTGTAATTTCTAAGAGTGGGAGACTCAAAGATTCCTGCAATGTCCTATAATGTTCCACTGGCAAACAATCTGGCCCTGGTGCCTTTCCATTTTTGTTTCTTAATTGCTTCAGTTAATTCTATCATCGTTATGTTTCCCTCTAGCATCCCCTCAATATCTTTAGATATCCTAGGTAAATTTGCATTTTGAAGATATAGTATCACATTTTCTCATACAGTGGTCTATAGTAATCCTGTATAATTTTTTTCTTCTCTTTATTTCCAAATTCACTTTGTCCTTGGTCATCGATTAATTGTATTATTTTTCTTGATTCTCTCTTTTTTCAACTTATATGCTAACAATCTTCCTGGTTTATTGGCATTCTCAAAGTAGTTCTGTTTAGTGCTTCTAATTTTTTGAGCTAGTTCTTCTTTCTCCAGTAAGTCCATTTTATGTTTTATTGTATCCATTTTCATTTTAACATCTTTTTTATGTCAACATTTCTGAAGCTCTTTTTCAAATCTCTTGTAATCCTCTTCCAATATTTTGTGTGTTTTCCTTTTCTTCACATTTCTCTTCCTTGTATAGTCCATTATCAAACCTCTAGTATAGGCATTCATCGTATCCCAAATATTTTGCGTCAAAGTATCTTCTTTCCTATTCTCCTTGAAGAAGAAAACCCATTCTCTCGCATTTTCTGTACAAAATCTTTTTCTTTTAATATAGTATTATTTAAAGTCCATCTAAATCTTCTCCTTTGTCCTTTCCATTTCACTGTCACTGGATTATGATCTGCCCAGGTATTTGCTTCTATCTCAATTTGTTTATGTTTAAAGTCAATTCCATTGTTGTCCATATCATATCTAATCTAGACCAAGATGAATGTCTGTCAGAATAAAAAGTATATTGTCTATTTTTCCCATTTCAATTTCTCCATGCATCTTTTAAGTTTATTTCCTCAGTCATCTTGAAGAAAGATTTCGGTAATATCTTTCTAGTATTTCTTATTGCTTTATGTGTTTTATAGTCCAAATTTTCATCCACTATACCATTAAAATTTCCCATCATGCAGATATTATCATATTCCAATTCCGTTATTTTCATGTGCAATTTTCTATAAAAGTCACTTTGATTATTATTTGGAGCATATATTGCTACTAAAAGAATTTTCGTATTGCTATCCATTATCTCCACCATCAGAATTCTTTCTTCTTTGTCTGCATACATTTGCTTAGCTAGTATTGCAATTCTAATGTATAAAAACACTCCTCTTTTTTTACATTGTGGCAATGATGTGAAGATTTTCCCTAATTTTGGATATGCCAATATCTGTTCATGTTGCTTTTTAATATATACTTCTTGTAGGCAAATTATATCAAGTTTTAGTTTTTCTAATTTGTGAAATATGTTTCTTCTTCTAACAGCTGAATTAAGTCCATTTATATTTATTGAAATTAATTTTTTCTCTTCCATATTCATACTTTATATGCGGCTTTGCTGCTCTAGTTGATCTTACTTCACGCTGTTCTCCTACTGCGCCTTCTGCTCCTACTAATCCCTCCTACTGCACCTTCTGCTTTTTCAATCCTTGCCAGTTCCTCTTCTTGAAATTCTACTAGCACTACTGTCATTTGGAATTCCATTTCTATTTCCTTCTCTTTAAAAAATTCTGTATAAAATGTTCTCGCTTTGTCTATTGTATCTATTCTGTATCTTTGAAGTTGCCACATTAACACTAATCCCTCTGGTACCAGCAATCTATTGTTCACACCTTTTTGAAGTATTATTTTGGTCAAAAATTGATATTCTCTCTGCATCTCTCTCTCACTTTTCTTGGTATTTGCTTCAAAACCACAATTTCTTTCTCCTTATACTTCAATGTTTTTTCTCTGGCAATCTGCAATATTTGTGTTTTAATTGATTTCTTAGTAAATCTTATATGCATTTCTCGTGGTAGCTTATTACACATTGCATATCTAGTGTAGACTTGATATATCTCATCCGCACCATCATCTTCTCCTTAGAAATATCTAATGCTTCAGCCAACATTCCTAGTATTATTTCTGCCAAGTTCTCTCCTTTCTCTTCTTCTACATTTTGAAATCTGAGATAAAATTCTGATTTGTCCATCTCCTATCCAGTTAATCCACTCCTGTCACGTTCAACTTCTCCCAATCTATTATCTATATCTTTAAATTTTTCCTCTTTTTGCTCCTCATTTTTCTCAAGTTTTTGCAGTCTCTCTTCATATTTCAACATCGTTTGCTGTGTACTGGCCACATTTTCATCTGTCTTGATTGATTGTTGTTCCATCCTCTGAATTGTTTGAAAAATCATCTGTAGCGTCTTTCTCCTTCTCTTTTTCTTTCTCCTTCTCCTGCTGAAGCACCGTCTAAATTGATTGCTGTCCTCCAGATGGTGACGAGGCAGGCGTAGTTGAAGCAGATCCAATTGTCGCTACTTTTCTACTCATTCTATCCAAAATTCGCCAAAGACCAAGAACAAAAAAAGAAAGCCCAAGATAGTAAAAAATGTAGAAAGAAAAAAAAGGGAAGGGAAGAAAATAAACACTTCTTCAGGTTCTTCAAAACTCTAATCCGCTTTGAGAGAGGAAAAAAAGAAAAAAATTTAATTAATTCCACTGGTAAAAATACACTGAAGGAAAGTCAAATTAAAAAAGGAGAAATAAAAATGAAAAAGAAGAAGATCAAATAACCAACTAGAGAGAAAAAAACCACACAACCCCCCCCCCCAAAAATCAATCTTCAGGCTCTTGTACACCTTAATCCAACTTGATTTTATAAGAACAAAGAAAAGGAAGCCCATCAGAAATATTTAAGCAGGGGAAGTGTACAGAGAGTAAATTATAAAAAATAAAAGAGAATTTCAATTTCTTCTGCAGAACTTCTGCCCAAGCATTAACAAATCTCTCTCCTTTGCCACAGACTCCTATTTCTGATACTTCCCCCAAGAGCACCTGAATAAACAAAGCAGATAGTTCCAAACTCTCTCAGATGTTCTTCCAACAATCTTATCAGCAAAAAAATTCAGAGTCCTTGGGTTATAGCAACAATGTTATATAATTGTTTCAGCTTGCTGCTTTAATAGAAAAGAATAGCAAAATTTCCAATCCAGCAGATAGCAGTATTACACTCTCTCCTATTTTCCCCTCTATTATAGTTCAAAAGTTCTTTGTCAGTAAAAGATGAAAAATTAGAACAATCTTCAGAAGAGAAAAAAAGAAAAAACCCAAAAGGAAAAATATTTCAAGTATAAAGCACAAGGCTTACAGATGTTAAACCCTCAATTCTATCAATCTTTTTCAATCCAGTCCCGGTCAAAAGCAAAACAAAAATGTAAAGCTCCACCAGTGTTAATAATTTGAGAATAAAAAATGTCTCGTGCTTAATTTCGCCACTTGATTTCTTTTTAAATCCAATTTAATTCCCACTTCAATCTCAGAGTGTTCTTTGCATTTATTTAGATTGAAAGTCTCACCACATCGATTCACTGTCCTTCTATTCTTCTTCTGGAGCTGTCCCAACTTCAGCAGCTACTATGGCTGCCATCCCTCTGGTAGAAAAAGGGCTTTTCCTGGATCGACCAGGGACTTTGCAGTGTCCCTGGGATCGTCAGGACGTGCCCTCCACTATCACAGTTAAAACAAGACTGTGAGGTCCAAGAAGGACCGTCCAGCAGCGTGGCTTTCAGCGGCAATCCTGGAGCCCAGGAATCCTCCATCTGTTCTGTCGTGACATCAGTTTCTCCCCCCCCCCCCCATCCATTGCTTCTTATTTTGCTCTCAAAGTTTGGAGAATAGGTTGATTACATCTTCTTTGTGGCAGCCCCTTAGATATTGGAACATTGTTATCATGTCAACCGTAGTCCTTCTTTTCATTAAACCAGACATACACAATTCCAACAACTATTCTTTATGTGTTTTAGCCTTCAGTCCCCTAATCATCTTTGTTGCTCTTCTCTGCACTCTTTCTAGAGTCTCAGCATCTTTTTTACATTGTGGCGACCAAAACTATATTGCAGTATTCCAAGTGTAGCCTTACCAAGGCATTATAAAATGGTATTAACACTTCATGTGATCCTGATTCTATCCTTCTGTTAATGTAGTCTATACTGTGTTGACTTTTTTGCAACAGCACCACACTGCTGGCTCATATTTAAGTGATTGTCCACTCGGACTCTCAAGATCCTTCTCACGATTGCTAGTATTGAGTCAGGTACCACCTATACTTTACCTGTGCCTTTTGTTTTTCTTGCATAAATTTAGAATCTTCCTTTTTTCACCACTGCATTTCATTTTGTTAGATAGCACCCAATATTCAAGTTTGTTGAAGTTCTTCTGTATCTTAAGCCTATCTTCTGGAGTGTTGACTAATCCTGGCAGCTTGGTGTCATCTTCAAATTTGATCAGTTCCCCATCTATCCCCTCATCCAAATCATTGATGAAGATGTTGAAGAGTATTGGATCTAAAACAGAGCCTTGGATTAACCCACTGCATACTTACCTCCATATAGCTCTATTGAGGTTTATATGTTGAGTGTGGTTGGTCATCCACTTACAAATCCATCTGATGCTGTTTAACCCATATTTTTCTATTTTATCAAGTAGTAGGTTGTGATCTATTTTATCAAATGAGTTAGTGAAGTCAAAGTAAATTATATTCACAGCATTCCTCTGGTCCACTAATTTTGTCACTTTGTCAAAGAATGCAATAAGATTTGTCTGGCATGATCTGTTTTTGACAAACCAATGTAGGCTTTTGTTTATTATTTTGTTTTCCTCTAGGTGTTTGCAGATTCATTGCTTGATTATCTTTTTCAGAATCTTCCCAGGTATTGAGGACAGGCTGATAGGTCTGTAGTTTCCTGGATCTATTTTTTCCTCTTTTTTTGAAGATGGGAACTACATCAGCTCTTTTCCAGTTCTCTGGCAGTTCCTCGGTGCTCCAGGATCTTTGAAAGATATAGTTCAGTGGTTCTGAGATCATGTCTGCCAGTATCTTCAAAACCCTGGGATGTAACCCATCTGGTCCTGGTGATTTGAACTCATCTAGGGTAGACATATGCTCGACTATTTGTGATGACATAGACGTAGACATATACATGTGTTGTTTTGGGCAATATCACAAAACTAATTTTCCATTTATTTCTTTTAGAACTTCGTTAATTATTTCTACATAGTTCTGGTTTTTCCTGATAGTCTCTTGTACATGCATTGACCAATTCTGATTTCCTTATCTTTCTAAATCTCACCCAAGACTTGCTCATGTGGAGCTGCATTATATATTATAATTACATTTTAAAATTATTCTGTATGAGGGATTTCAATCAGAGATTAAAAGTCCCTCTGTGTGTGTGTGTGTGTGTGTGTGTGTGTGTGTGTGTGTGTGTATAAAATATTTCTATACCGCCTTTCTCCCGCAGGACTCAAGGCGGTGTACAGTCAAGAAAAAATAAAAGATACATAAACATCATAATATTGATAATTAAAATTATAACATAGTTTAGCCCAAATTAAATAAAACCCAGAATTAGATAATATTTTAATCATTCCCAGTTAACATGTTTAGCCCCGCCTGATGGAACATCAGGGTCTTGAGGGCACAGCGAAAAGCACGGAAATTAGGGATGTTTCGTATATCGGGACAGTTCATTTCAAAGGGTTGGAGCCCTTACAGAGAAAGCCCTCCCCCTGGGAGTCGCCAGTCGGCACAATTTGACTGATGGTACCCTGAGTAGTCCCTCCCTATGAGAACGAACTGGTTGGTGGGAGGCTATTGGTGGCAAAACACGGTCTCGTAAGTACCCAGGTCCTAAGCCATGGAGCGCTTTAAAGGTGATAACTAACACCTTGAATCGCACCCGGAAGACCACCAGGAGCCAGTGCAGCTCGCGTAGGAGAGGTGTTACATGGGTGCAACGAGATGCGCCCATAATCACCGGGGCGACTACATTCTGGACCAGTTGGAGCCTCCAGGTGCTTTTCAAGGGGAGCCCCATGTAGAGAGCATTGCAGTAGTCCATAGGGGAGGTGACTAGGGCATGAGTGACTGTGCACAAGGCATCCTGATCCAGAAAGGGATGCAACTGGCGGATCAGGCGAACCTGATAAAAGGCCTCCCTGGCCACTGCCGTCAAATGGTCTTCTAAAGATAGCCATGAGTCCAGGAGGACAGCCAAATTGTGGGGCCTCTCTGTGGGGAGCAAGGTCTCAGCCCCAATTGTCAGTAATGGTACCAGCTGACTATACCGGGATGCTGGAAGCCACAGCCACTCAGTCTTGAAGGGGTTGAGTCTGAGTTTATTTTATATATATATATGTGTGTGTGTGTGTGTGTGTGTGTGTGTGTGTGTGTATTTCTTTAGGCCAGGTTTTTCCTACGTAGTCAAGATTTTTCTGGAACCACAATAGAGCAAAATCACATTCACTACATACTGGGTTCTATCCCCATCTTTTTCACTCTGGCAGCAAACAGAATCTTGTGCTGTATTCTGGGAGACCTAAATAGCTATTTCTGGGAGACCTAAATAGCTATTTCTGGCTCGTTAGCCGTCATCAATAGGCCACACCCACATCTCATGTTCCTCCCTGTAAAGGCCTAATGTCTATTTTTCTTACTTTTCGTAGATTTAATGTGTGTTTTTCAGTAAGAAAAATAGACATATTTACACAAAGTAAGAAAAATAGACTCACACACACACACACACACACACATGTTTTCTGAGGTTTTCGCGGGTGTTTTTATGTAGGTCTTTGGTTATTTGGGTCTTCTCCCGCGTAAAATTGGAAGTGTCTTGGCGACGTTTCGACGAAGTCTCATTCGTCATCTTCAAGCTGGTGTTCTTGGCTTCATGCTTCCAGGAGCAATGTGAGATCGCAGCTGTCTCTTCCTTTTAACTGCTAGTGGGGGTATGAGCTAATTGGGTGGGAGCTTGGCTGTGTTCTGATTGGGTGGAGGTGTGTTCTGATTGGTTAGGGTCTTGGCTGTGCCCTGATTGGATGGGGGGTTGGTTGTGCTCTGATAGGCTGGGGGTGTGTTCTGTTTGGGTGAGGGCTTGGTTGTGCTCGGTTTAGTCTGAGTTGCAGGGGGATTTGAGCTGGTGAGCTGTGTTGTTGTTGTTTGGCTTCGTGTTTGTGGCCGTGAGAGATCTTCATGCTGAGTGTCAATCTGCTTCATGTATGGATTGGAGGGGTTTAAAGTGGCTAATGATGCAGCTGCGGTCTGGCTTCTAGTCCTTGGTCGTGCCTCATTATCAGCGTGGGTTTGAGTCTGCTTTCTGCATGGATGTGTGGTGGTGACATCCTGGGTGGCTCTTGTGAGTGTGGGTCTGGTGTCATTCATCATGTTAGGGACTCGTTTGTCAATAAGGGCGGGTTTCCAAATGGCTGGTAGGTGGGAGGTATCATCTCGTTTGTTCAAGCTGTGTGAGCGTTTTTCTATCTAGATGGCTTCTCTGATTATTCTGTTATTAAAGTGTTCAGTTTTGGCGATAGTTCTGGTCTTTTTAAAGTCAATTTCATGTCCTGTGGCTTTAAAGTGTTGGACCAGGGAAGAAGTTGGTTCCTCTTTTTTGACTGAGTTTTTGTGTTCTTCAGTGCGTGCACTTATTCTTCTGTTGGTTTGTCCAACAGAAAACAGAAGAATGCGACCCCCAGGGGGAGAGCCTTCTCTGTGGGGGCACCCGCCCTCTGGAATGAACTGCCCCGAGGGATACGCATAATCCCCGACCTGCGTACCTTCAGCTGTGCCCTTAAGACCCTACTTTTCCACCAAGCTGGACTAGCTTGACCAGAATCCGGACTGGGGGTTTTAAATTCTTGGGTTTTTAAATTGTGGAGCCAACTCATTTAATTAGTTTTAATTGATTTTAAATTTTGTATACTTGGTATTTTAATCTGGCTGTGCACCACCCTGAGTCCTTCGGGAGAAGGGCGGTATAGAAATTTAATAAAATAAATAAAATAAATAAATATATGCTGTGGCTAGTTAGTGATACTGTTATCACTTTGTTATCATTTCTCTTTGATTTTATCTACGAAGATTATAAGATTATTTTGCTTTTTCTTAAAACATATTGAATTCTGCTCTAGTACATATAAAATCATTAAAAAGCAATATTTGGGAAAAGTGTTCTTTAAAAACCCAGAATGACATTTTGATTGCTGGTGAAATGTGGATATGTAAGAATCTACATTTAAAGTTTAATTTTCCCATGTTAAAACGTGTTCTTGCATTGGTGATTTTGTGAAAAAATGAATTAAGTGCTGAGATTATTCAATACCAATATGTTTTAATGTTCTTAATTTCTGATTTCTCACTCCACATCAGTTTCTGCCTCAAAGGTGAAGCTTTGGATGGCAACTATCCAGCTGTGATAGATTATACACCATATCTGAAATTCACCCAAAGGTATCTGTTAAGTCTGTAAAGTTCATCTGTGCTTTAAAGTTTTCTTTAATATTTTTTTATTTTTTTTATTTCACATACTGTTTTTAATATTTTGTGATACTTTCAACTGGGAAGGAAAAGAATGAAGGAGGAGTTCCGAACGCCATTGAAAATGTTTTTTTGGTTTTGTTTTTTTAAAAAATATTATATTAGTTTTAAAAGTAAAACAATGGACATTGCTCAACGTCTCTGGTTTCTAACATTTGCGTCTAAATCAAGTTAATAAGCTATTCCTTGATCTATAGACAAATTTACAAAAAGAAAAAAAAAACAGAATTTTTTTTGGAACATAACATGTATCACAAATGAATTGTTTTCTCATGGCCAGTCATAAAACACAGTAGTTGAAGGACTGCCCTCAGAGTCATTTCCCTGTAGCCATTGTATTTATTATAAATATAAGTGTAATTAGTTTTTTCAACCAATCCTATAGATAGACAGAGACATTCTCTGCAAGGTTTACACCACCATGCAAAGAATACACTGTAAGACCAGCATGTATTGTGTATGCCATAGAGTAACTAACAACAACAATAACTCCTGTCTTAATATATATTCAGACAAATCTGTTACAACTCTCTTTTCCCTATGTCCCACTTTTCTATTTGGTGATCACATAAGTATGTTTTTCTTTCTTTACTTGAACTACTGATAGAAGAAAATATTTCCTTGAACTTAATTTAATATAGAAGATAAGTTGACAGACATTAGAAAGAAAAGGGATACGTTGATCATAGATATAGTGATAGAAGATATAGGAAGTGGTAGTTATATACAAGTTCTATGTAAAGGGAACCATCCAGTATCTGTACAATACGAGAATCTGTTCTGGATCATGGAATCATAAGTCCTTTTCCTTCTTACACCGGTAACAACACAAATATATGAACAAAATTAAATCATCCTTAGTTATGTGGGATTAAAATAGTATCATATTTCCCCTTTTTATTTCAACACCATCTTACAGTAGCTGGTAGGTATGTAAATTATATTAGATTTTGTATCTGTTGTCTTGGAGGTAATTTACATGATAGCAGTTACTTGCAACAGGAGTAATAGAGGCAGAATTGGGCTCACCAATGAGGAAAGGAAACTGATCCATGAAGAAGTAGATAGCGCTTCTCAGCAGGGAAGAAACGCTTAGCAAATGAATGATGTATTAGCTTTAGTTTTTAGGCTCTAGAATAATTTTTGCAGATTCATGATTATAAGATCCATCTCTTATTGGAATATCTAAAAACAAGCAATTTCAAATAATTCAGTTTTTTCCATTTAAATTTTGCAAGTTATTGTTCTTAGCTTTTGAGTTTGATTTCTCAGTTCTGACAGCATCAGTAGTGATGAGGAAGAGCTAAGAACACTGGGCAGTAGTGGTAGTGAAAGCAGTACTCCAGAAAACATTGGTCCTCCTTTCAGCATGGATGAGAATAGCTGGTACAACAAGTGCAAACGGGTTGAACAGAAATACCTCCTCACTCTGGAACAAAAGGTAAACATTAATTGAGATAAAGTGGCTGAAAATATTTGGTATATCACAATTGTTACAATAACATTAATTCAAAGATTTAATTTAAAAAATATTCTTACAAAGTGAAAATTATTATTTATTTAATGTAGCATTGTAATATTTATTAGTTAGCTATGGTTCTGGGAAAAAGGTAATAAAAAAACTGCTTTTGGTCACAGAAGTCTTTCTTCTTAGTCAGATAATATTCCTTAAGTTATTGCATCTATTGAAGCTGAGATGAGCCAGAAAGCCTTCTGGCAGAGAAAACCTCAATTGTTCTTTTTCTTCCATCTTTTTCTTTTTCAAATTCAAATTCTATCTCTTGTTCCTAAAGCAAGAAGAAGCACAGCAAGCAAAATTTAGTGGTAATGTAGGAATTTCTCTCTTAGTAAAGTCTTTAATCATTGATAGCAGAGATAAAAATTTATGCTCTATCTTTCAAATTTGTATTGCGCTTTATGATATATGGAAGAGGCATGCATACAGGAAATGTGAAGCATTTCAGTTTTTATTGCATATATAGACAAAATGCAATATATATATATATATATATATATATATATATATATATGTATATATATATATATATATATATATATATATATATATATATATATATATATATATATATATATATATATATATATATATATATATATATAGTCATCATTATTGATCACAATGCAACAATATTTAATGTCTTCCTAAAGTGATATTCTTTTTCTAGTTTATTAAAGATATGAAAAGTCTTGATTTAAGTTTTTATTACTGAGTTTGCTTCACTTTTTTTACCCTCTAGTGAAACTTCTACCCTCAAAGATAGTTGGATTTGTTCTATAGGGACTGTTTCAATACTATAAACAATTTCCAAGGAGTAGTTGCAGATCTCTACTTTTCTGTTCTTTGGCATTTTTGAATCTCTGTCAGTAAGCTTGCTAATCAACCCATATAAAAGACTGGAAAGAGGGAATAATATTCTTACATAACATTTTAGAGGGACATTTATAAAGTCATTCAGTCTTTCTCTCAGTTGTAAATGTTACAACAAATGTTATTCCTATTTTCAGTTCTGCTTTAGTTTTCTATAACTAATATTCTTGAGGTTCAACTGAGTGGAAATGTAAGCATTATTTTTTGAAATTTAAAAGCTGCCTGCTTGCACATTATTCTGGATGGCTTACACTTTACACAATGAGCAATCATCACCCTCTCCTATCACCCAATCCTAGGAGGACAGTCAGATTATCAGTGCATCCGTACTATACGTTCTGGCCTTTAAATAGACACAGAAACTGTATGTAACCAGCAAATAACTTCAGTATCTGCATATTAATCAGTGATGTAGTTCATTTGAATTATTTTTTTCATAGGTTATATATCATCCAGCCCTTGAATCAAATCAAATATATTGTCAAAATACTTTTAAAACTAAAAGTTCATGAAATACTTATGTTTCTAGGGTTATCTAGAAGAGCTAGTACGCCTCAGAGAGACTCAACTGGCTGAATCCATCTCTCAGAAGAAGGCCTTGCAGCAGAAGATAGAATCTATGAATCTGGCTCATAAAATGGAAAAGGAACAACTTGAATACATCATTGTGGAACTGCAAGATCAGCTGTGAGTTGGTTATGGTACAGATGTTTTCCTAAGTACGCTCTTGACTAAGAGGGTTTTTTTGGTCTTTATACAGAAAAGTACAGTTAAAATGTTGAGAAGTATTAACGTTGCTCAGTTACTAAAATTAACCTTTTTCTTTACAAAAGGTAAAAAGGCTGTAAGTTGCATCCTAGTTTTTTAAACTCACCTTTTTTCCTAATGTTTAATTTTTAAATATTGTAAATATTATATAACATATTAAGAATAATCAATTCCAGTAAGCAGATTCAACATTTAACTTTTGGTGCCATCTAATCAATTCAGCACCTAATTACTGTGTTAACCAAACTAACATCAATACCCAAAATAGTATCTTTTCTACCTGAAATATTTGTCCCAAGGAACAACTAGATAATCTTTATTGCTTCAGTGAAATTATGCAACTTAGTTTTGAAAGCTTTGAGAGTTCTAAGCACCAATTATTTCCCCTTTCCTTTAGAAATTGTTAATTTATATTCTTTTGGGGGGGGGAGTTATGCTGACGACAGAAAGTGACTTTTTTTCCTTTTTCATTACTTAAAAAATGTTCTAGAATGTGTCCCAAATATGCTTTTAAAAGTCACCTGGACTTTGTTTTTTGAACACAAAATGTTTGAAAACTTTTTGCTTCTCATCTAAAAAGCTTCTTTAGTTCTAGATTGAAAAAGCTTAGATGAGAAGCGAAACGTTTTCAAAGGGAAAAAATCAAGAAAGTCCAATTGCCTTTTGAAAAACACGCTTAGGATAACTATGACCTGGAATGATGAGAATCTCCATAGAAACTCTAGAATGGGCTTTTTCAGAACTTTCACTAAATAATATCATGGGATAAGAATGGACTGTTCTCTTTATCAGAAAATTTGCTGGTTTTCAAATGAAAGTATGTAAAAAGGGAAACATAATTTAATACATTTTCTTTATAGTTTATGAAGAAAACTGGATGATTGAAACTATTTTAGCCCTATTCTCAGTAAAACATGATGTAGTTTTTAATCCTGATGCTTAATTGCTAGAAATAATTAAGATATGACCATTAGTTTTGAAAAATTAAGAGTGTAAAGATACCACATTACATACTCAGCAGTAAAGATTTGTTGATTTCATTTAGTTACTTAGTACAATTAAAGAATAAAACATAGACATGATAATAAAAACTAACATAAATTAACCCAAACTCTAAAATTATAAAATAAAAATATTAATTTATCTGATGCTCACAGTAAAAAGAAATTAAGAAAGCTACTTTGCATCCCTCATTGGTCAGGATTATTTGTTTTTTTCTTTCACTCTTGGCTTGTACCCAAAATTTGCCCACCATTAAATATGTTTCTAGGTATGACCTATCAAGCAAAAAACTGACTTGTAATTCCTTTTGATTATAGCATGGTGGATCTTAGAAATGAGATATTAAGAGAGTGTCAAACTATGCACCTTTTAGAAAGATAAATTCCATTCATTCAACTTTCCAGAAGTCTTTTATATTATATTATTATATTATATATAAGTTATATATAATACAAATACAATACAAATACAATACAATACAAGTACAAATACAAAAACAATACTGTATTTATCCAGTAGAATCGCTGCAGGCAGTTTCCCTTTTCTAATTGGAAAATTGATATATATTCAATAAACTGTAGGGGATAACAAAGGAGGGGTTAAGGACATCATCAGTCTTGAATAACGTTGTGCCATCAAGAAATTTAAGTCCAGCCCACCTTGAATTCTGTGATTCTTTATCAACCCCCAATTTGCTTTGACCATTAATAGTACAGATTTTTGGAGAGAACATTAGCACACAATAAGCCTATATCCATTTGAATTGCCTGGACTCCTGATTTCCTGCACTTGACATAAATAATCTGTTTGATTCAGAGTCCTTTTGATTATATTCAAGTTACAGTAACTTCGACCTGGTATCATGAAATATTATCTCTGGAGGTTTGAACTAACCTAACCCTGCAGGCTTTAAACAATATTTTGAAATTTGTTTCTCTCCCACCCTCATTCTCGGGTCTAAGTTGGGGTCTGTCTATCCGGGGTGCATTATGTTTCACTTAGAGCAAGGGTGTCAAACTTGATTTCATTGGGGGCCGCGTGAGGGTTGTGTTTGATCTCAGAGGGTTGGGTTGTGTGTGTGCGGCTGGGGGTGGAGGTGGTCATGGTGGGTGTGGTTGGGGTGGATGTTTGACACAGGGTCAAGATGCATTTCCCCCCTTTTCTTTCTTTTCACAGTTCTTTACTATAACCATTTTCCTATCTCTTCTATCAGATATTACTGGCAAACATTTATTATTTATTCTTCATAATCCATTTAAAATTTTATTTCTAAATTTATACACTATTGTTTAATAGTAAATTGCTTTTCCAGGCAGAAAAGCTATTTATACTATTGTATTTTTATTAGTCAACTAATAATAAAAATACAATAGCATAAATAACATGGTAATACAAGCCCTAACAGTAAAAGTAAATTTCCAGGATAGTAAATAGAAATGGCTGTCAATTATAGATTATTGATTGTAGATTAAGTGGACCTACAGTATGTAAAATCTGGCATTACATTGTACTTTAACATAGGAAGTTACTTGTTTTCTATCCAGATCAGGCACTTATTTGAGGCCACATAACTATAATCCAGTCCAATCCAGTCCTGCTGCAGCACTCTGCTGGCCAAAAACGGGCTGTGTGGAAGCCCCACGCGGCCCATTTTTGGCTGGCAGAACACTACTGGAGGCCAAGGAGGCCAGAAATGGGCCATGCAGGGGCTGCATGCAGCCACTCCCTGTTTTGGCTGACAGAGACACAGCAGACCAGCCGTTTGATATTTCCAGGCTGGCCCTGTGGGCCAGAGTTACATCCCTGACTTACAATATGCTCTTCCCCCATTATATTTATTTTTGATTTGCTTTTATTATTATCTCTTTGTAATCTATATACTACTCAAGGTTTAATTGGTCAGCCTTTTAAATTAAATTATGAATAAATATAAATCAATAATCTTACCAGATTAAAGAAGAAAACATATATACACACAATATTTCAAAAAACCAAGATTTTTTTTCCTAATGTGTCTCCATTTTTGATGAAACACTCAGCACAATAATGGTCTTTACCAGTCTTTCAGACCTAAATATCTAATGCAGTAGGTTGCCTACACCTGATTCAGGTATAGTAAAGTGGCTACATATACTCAGGTGAGTGGAAATCCTAGCTATTAAATTATTCAGCTACTATGGAAATGTTTAGGTACGCTGTTCAAATTATATGTTTCTGTTATAGAAATCTTACTGTAGAAATTTCTAATTGGTGCTAGTGATATTTACTTACTTACTTACTTACTTATTTATTTATTTGACTGATTAATTGATTGATTGATTTGCCATTCATCTCAACCACAATATTACTTTGGGTAGCTTACAATGTTAAAAAAGAATAAAACAATGCAACAATATATACATACAATAAGAATAAAACACTATAAAAATATAAATTACTAGCTACAACTAAAGCTAAAAGGTAGATGGGGAAGTAGGCTGAGTGGGAGAAAGGTGGGATCTGTAATTAATCTATCAACCACTTCCAGCATGATGTTCCCAGGTTCCCAGGCCATCTGGAAGAACTAAGTCTTCAAGCTCTTCTGGAAAGCCAGGAGGCTGGGAGCCAATCTCACTCTGCAGGCAAGATGTTCCAAAGGGCAGAAGCAATGGCAGAGAAAGATTTTTTTCTAGATCCTGCCAACTGGAATTTCCTTCTGCATGCCCCTGCCATGGGAGGGGTGGGCCGATTCCAATGGGATGAGATGGTTTCTCAAGTAACCTGGAGCCATGCCATGAACATCTTTAAAGGTAATAGCATCTGGAATTGCCAGTAGCCAGTGCAGCTCATGAAACAGTAGTGTCACATGAGCGACTCTAGAGGCCCCAAAACTGACTGTGCCACAGTGTTCTGCAACATCTATAGCTTCTGAATGCTCTTCAAGGGTAGCCCCATGTAGAGCATGTTTAACAATCCTAACATGAAATGACATTAAAGATTTTCAGTGACAAGGACAAAATAAATTGATCACTCTGGGAACAGATTACCTTTAAAAGACTCTATTTTTATTCATCTTTTGGGGCTTTGATAGTTATCGTTAGTGAATGAATTATGACCACCTCAGTTATCATTTATCAATACCATACAGTTTTTACATTTTCATGTCTAAAGATAAATTATATTGTAGTCAGTAAATTCTAGATTGGAAATTTAATCTTAGGAGAACATGAGATGCCAGCACTGAAAAAAAGAAAGAGAATATATTTAAAAATTATAATATTTTCCTAGGCAAGGTGCAGTTGTTTATTTAATGAATTTATATTGTTCCTCTATTCAACATATGACAGGACAGTATAGATCACAGTAAGTAGCAATGGGTACTTGCGGGACCGCCTTCTGCCACCGATAGCCTCCCACTGGCCAGTTCGCTCCCACAGAGAGGGACTCCTCAGGGTGCCGTCGGCCAGACAATGTTGGCTGGCAACATCCAGGGGGAGAGCCTTCTCTGTGGCAGCACCAGCCCTCTGGAACGATTTGCCCTCGGAGATCCGTACGATACCCGATCTCCGGGCTTTCCGCCGTGCCCTAAAAACTTTTTTATTTTGTCAAGCTGGGCTGGCGTGACCCCCGCCTCTCTTTTTTAAGCTTAAAGTTTTATGGGTTTTAAATTTTAATTGCCTATTGGGTTTTTTAAATTTATTGGGCCAAAATTATTTAATTCTTTTATTAATATTTTAAATTTTGTATTGGAGTGCTTTTTATTCTTGGCTGTACACTGCCCTGAGTCCACTAGGAGAAGGGCGGTATATAAATTTAAATAAATAAATAAAATAAATAAATAATTAAAAAAGGCATAATAAAGCATAAATGTATAGTCCAAAATAATTACATATAAACACATATGTGCTGGATGGGGGGAACCCTCATCCAGTCGATCTTATTAATCCCATCCAAAGTTTGAAAAACAGGAGTAATGCTTTTTGAAAGGCAAGCAGAGTAAGGTCAACTGAATCTTGGAGAGGAAGCTTTTTTAAAGGATAGGAACAGCAACAGAAGAGACACATTTTCTTGGTTTTACCATTCAACTTTGCCTAAATGAAGGAACCTTAAACATACTAACCCTACCAGATCTTACTGGATAGGTAAAGGTAATTGGAAGTAGATCATCAGACTAGTCCAGCCTGGTCCAGTATCATATTGTATATGTAAGTAATGACATTAAGGAGTTTCTTGCTTTGTTTTTTATCTCTCTCTCTTTAATCTTAGTAGAAAATACAACATTACTTTTGTGACCTCCCTTGTGGTCTGCTCATTAGACACTCCATCAGGGATATCTTCTCCAGCCTATCTCATAGGAAGACGAAATTTAAATTATTTTTTGCTGGAAGTTAATAGGAGTTACTTAAAGATTGATATAACATTGCTTAGGTATATCATTCAAAAACCTGTACTCAAAGTCCCTTCTTGTAGTTCCAGTAGCTCATTTAATATTGCTGGAATTTACTTTCTAGAACATGTAGCTGTTATTTATTGCATAACCCACAAAAAGGATGCAAATGTTCACAGCATACAGATGCTGTGTTCCGATACTATGGCACTCAAAGCATCTTTTGTAAAAAAAAATTCAGAGTTCTATACCACCCATTAAGTACCAAACAACTGTGAAATACATTGTTCCTGATCTGCAAGTACAAAAGGATATGTATCTATTTTACTGCCAGTCTTTAGTACCTCTGTTTCAGTTACCTCTCTGGTTTGCCCTGTGACAAATGGATTTTGTATCATATTGTATATGTTGTGCTGATTTCACAACATAAATTATATGAAAAAGAAGTTAAATTAGTACTTACACATGACTGCTGATTTGAGGAATATGCTCTTAAGTATGATTTCAGGTATATCTGGCTAAATGAGGATATTAGGAAGTCCTATTTGTGCTCTGAGCCTGATAAAGAATGCTCACTGGAATAAAATATACTGTAGTTCATTTTATAAATTGAGCTGAAAATGTTGGATTGTGCTATACTGAACCAAAAGGTTGTTGGTCACAAAATTGGTTCCTTAAGACAGCTACTTTAGTTTCTTATCTGTTGAAGCTGTTGTGAATTGTATAAGATCTTTATGTGTCCTGTGAGCGCTGTTTCGTGTGTGACACACACAGAGAGGGAGGGACAGAGGGAGGGACAGAGGGAGAAAGAGAGAGAGATTTAGCATATGACATTAACAGAATTCATGCAATCACTGATATACAAATTTAATTTAAATAAAGCATATGTATAGATGTTATATATCAATATTTATATTTCAGTAATTATATAGATTGAATAATTCAATATTTAAGGAAGCTAACCATCTAATTGCTTTAATGTGGTTGCAATGAGATCATCCCAGGTCCCTTGAAATTTCCTGAAGAGATATTCTTGAATTATATTGTATGTGTTATAGTTTGTACAGTCACATTGCAAGCTCTTGCCATTCCCCACTTAAAGAGTTTTGCTTTAGTTCTGTCCTGTCCTGATTCTATTCAGATAGCTTCATATTTTGGGTGTGACTGCATTCCTGAAAGTGGTTTTGCTGGATCTGTGTGATCTGTTTGATGGTGGTTATTAAAAATTACCCATCTTAAACATCATTCTTCATCTAGATTGTGGTATGTTATCCCATGTATATGAGAGCACTAGCACTAGCAACAGCACTTAGATTTATACAGCTTCAGAGTGCTTTACAGCCTTCTCTAAGCAGTTTACAGAGTCAGCATATTACCCCCAACAAACTGGGTCCTCATTTTAGCAACCTTGGAAGGATGGAAGGCAGAGTCAACCGTGAGTTGGTGAGAATCGAACTGCCAAACTGCTGCAATCAGGAGTCAACAAAATTAGCCTACTGATTTAACTGAGTTAAAGATCATGATTTTAATGGTGCATATGAATGGGTTTAAGCATAATATCTACTGGACTGCATTTCTGCAAATGCAACAAACAACTCTGGTGAATTCAGGGACTCTGATGAATTGGTGGATTCTCTGGTGAATTGGAGGATTCTCTGAAGCAGTAGAGTAGGCAGGCTGCAAAGAAAAGAGGAAAAGGCATCTACTGAAACAAAGAACCTTCCATTGAAAAAATACCTTTGGATTAAAATATCTGGCACAAACATTTTTTACTTAAATATCAGCACAGATTATATTAATAACAGGTGAATAGAATTAAATTCTATTCACCTGTTATGCATCTAAAACTGGATGATTGAATCCAGTCAGTATATCTTTAATTACAACTGATTTGGCACCAAAATAAATTAAATCAAAAGAATGAAGAGATGGAGTTTTAAGCAGCCAAAACCTTATCCCATATTTTTATAAAAGCATCATATTACTATTACATGTTAGTACTACTATCATGTTTCCCCGAAAGTAAGACCCTGTCTTATATTTTTGAACCCCAAAATAAGCACTTGGCCTTATTTTTGGGGAGATCTTATTATTTTGGGGCATGTGGAGTAAGATGGGGCTTCTCTTGCTGTCTTACCTGATTTCCAGCTCTGTCTTCCTAACCCTAGCCAGAGGAAATGGCAGGGACCGGCTGTGCATGTGTTTAAATATTTTCGGGGAGGGCTTATTTTCAAGGGGGCTTATTTTGGGGGGGCTATTTTAGCACATGTGCTCAAAAGCCTGAGGGCTTATTAGCTGGGAAGTTCGAACTACTACTAGTACTACTACTAGTAGTATTTTCCCCAAAATAAGACATCCTCTGATAATAAGCCCAATCGGGCTTTTGAGCGGATGGCAATAAGGCCAAGCACTTATTTCAGAGTTCAAAAAAATATAAGGCAGGGTCTTATTTTCAGGAAACACAGTAGTAATATTACTATACATAGAATTATATTCATATAACTAATTCCTTTCACACTGATTCTGTGTCATATATCTTATCTGAAGATTTAATTAATACTTAACAAGAGAAGCAAAACTTTGTTGTTGGATTTCTCAAAGAGATTCTGCATCCTAAATATTCTGTAATATGTTTCATCAATGTATTTTAATTGATGTAGCTTAAGTAATGAAAAACATGAAGGCTAGACTGCTTTTCAGAGTAAATTAGAATTGTCTCTCAATCAAAATTTCAGATATTTGACATTGTGGACCCTGTATTATATGAGACGGTTCTGTTAGCATATTTTATTCTGTATTAGCTTGTAAGATTCATGATTAATTTAATATGTGTATACATTATTTTACTAGCTGCATATCTGTTATAAACATTCTAAAGAAATATGTGAAATAACTATGTATTTTGAAACATCCTGGTGGAACAAAACCCTGAAGATTCTGCAAACAGAGTTCAGATGATAGTACCATCTATCTTGTTTTTAAGTTGAATGGCCTTTAGCTTGCTTTCTGGAAAACGGATGTTTTGTGATTGAGGTGTATATAAATGCCTACATAACAACAACTCAAAAATCTTAATTTTGCTTTCAGTTTCCTTTTCCCTACACCCAAAATTAGAATTATGTGTATGTGTATGTGTGTGTAGGTATATATAGTCTTAAAAGAGAGAAGATGCTAAAAACTATCTGCCTGAAAAATGCTGTTTATATTTTTCATATACATTCTTAGGTCTAAGTTATTAATTTTTCATGCTTGATAAAACATTTTCACTAGATACTGTGGACTGATACTATTTTCATTGTGGCAGTAATAATCCTGTGACTCTACCTTATACACTAAAATAGTGTGCTAATGGGAAAGAAGTTCTATTATTTTATTTCTTGTTAGTAATTTTTTTTTACATTAGTTGAGCATAAATTATTCAAGATTTAAAGTTATCATCATTAAATTTGGATTTTATTGTCATAGTAGATTTGTAAAATCATATAATCTCATTTAGTTCTGAATCCAGCCATAACTATCTCTATCGCTTTATCACATGATCGCATCCATGCTTCATTTTAAAAAATGTCAGCACATGGGACATTAGAATAGATTTAAATTTGCAGAAGTCACGAATATCTGTAGCTTTGGTGTAGCACGAGGATGAAGGTTTGCTGTCCAAGGTTGTGGGTTGGTTTTCGAACGTTTTGCTACTAGGCTAGGTAATATTTTCAACGGAGTTTATGGGATGTCAATGTTAGTTTTCTTCTATTTATAAATGTTACCCATGTGGGTGTGTCAAGTGAAGCTTCTTCAGCTCTGACTGGATGGTGGGGAATGGAAAGATTTATATTCCTTATAGACAGCTGGTCATTTGCATTCTTTTAGAGAATTGTTGAGTCTACTTGGAGGTTTGTTTGTGTCCTCAGGGTCCCTGAGTAATGCAAATGTGTGTGGAGCCTTTTTGGAACTGCTGAAAGGACTGTGTTGTGGAGCTGTGTTCTGCAGGATGTTTTCTGCACCTTTGGGACAACCATGACTTGGATGAGAATCTTATAGACATTTAGCTATGCACTTTGAGATGAACTCCCTCAAATGGTGCGGGAATATGAATGGATTTCCAGACAAAAATACAGAATACTAGAACTCTTTGCAGTTCAGTTTGAGATAGAGATAACACAGACACAGGTGACAAACCTGTGTGTGTGTGCGTGCGTGCGTGTAAAATCTATATCTCTTAAGTAGAGTTTCTCCTTGCTGTGCATGACAACACTCCTGAGTCTCAATGAGTCTTTTGGAGTCATTCATTCATTCATTTTCAGTCTAACTCATTGAGTTTCTATGACTGAGAAATATGGAAAGAGTGGACTTTCCATATTTTTTGCCCATCTTTCGTCAATACATTATACTGACTCCTGATAAATATTGCTTAAACTTGGTCTGTACTTGTTTGTTACAGAAAAAATATAGGTACAAAATGCTGTTTATATAATAAATGATAATTACCAAATTTGAACAAACAAGCTATAATTAAATTGCAGTTGCATATTCTAATTGAAATTCTAAAGGCAAACTGATGATGTCCCAAACACATGTTTAAACACACCGATCTCTTCTGGCAAAATAAGCATACAGCTCAAAGTTTTTAAAAACTAAACACCCATTGTACATGTACTTCAAATACATAGAAAAAAGCAATCTGGGTAGGATGCAGACACTATTTCAGGATTTTTATTTCCTTTAGGAAAAAGCAGCAAAAATGCAGCTGTTGACCACTGGTATCTTACCTAAAATATTTTTGTGATGTAATCTTGGAAATTGTCACAGCCCACAAAAATTAAACTGAAGGCTATCTTACCAATAATGGTTTGCACACCACTCCAGTACAGCAACTAAATTGTCCAAAGTGATTCCTTGTTACATTTCCTTTTATTAAATTCTGAGAAAGGTTGACTGATTGACTAATTTTAAATTCTGCTTTGTACTTGAATTAAAAACAACAAAATCAGTATCAGCTAATGATGAATCATCATGAAAGTTCTATCTTTTATGATTTTTCTAAATATTGGAAGAGGGGAGGAATTGGACCTCTCTAGGAAAAGCATTTCATAACCTGGCAGTTACATAAAAGGACTCTTCTGCCATGTACCACACAGGTTTTGGTAACAGAGGGCATCTTCAAAATGGTCTTTTCTACAGATCTAAGTCATTGGACAGATTTAGAAAAAGAGAGGTGATGTCTCAGCAACCAAGTCATGAGTTGTTGAGAGGTTTAGAAATCAGCACCAGCATCTTCGTTGGGCCAATAGGCAGCTGGCAACCAGTGGAAACCTTTCGGTGCAAGCATCGAAATATCTTGTACTGGATAGCAGTCTACTTGCACCATTTTATACTATTTGTAATCTTTAGTCTGTGATCCTTCACGAAGACTGGATGCCTATTCTACATAGAACATTGTAAGAACACCTGTACATGAAATTATAATTTCATAATATAAATTGTAATTACAATTATAAATTATAATAACATTTTCAAATGTATTAGGTAGAAAGAAAATGATGGACATAATCTGAATTTATTTAAGGAGCTAATAGTTTATATAACTATAAACTATTATAGTAGTTTTAAAAGTAAAAAGTATGAAATATTTTGAAATTGGGAATTGCTCAGCTGAAACAGCATACAAACAAAATGCTAAGAGCTCCTTTAGATGCAAAAGTTCTTCAGTGTACTGATTTGGACATTTTCCCCAGAATTAGAAACTGGACATTTGAATGTTTCAAGAGATTGAAAACTATTTCAGTCATTACTTGAGAGAAAAAGAATTTTGTTTGTGGTTATATAGATAAAAAATAGTGATTATGATGTTTAATGAGACCATCATAATATATGAAGTTGATCTGGAACATTTATTTACATCCAAAACTAACTGGATTTTTTTTTACACTTGTTGCACTCTTCCCTTTTCCTTCTTATTGGGAAGATAGTCCCAGAGTGACAGCCTGACAAATAACCGTGATCAGCAGAAAGACTGCGTATCAGTAACTTGAATTCTACTATTGTTATCTCCTCCATAAATCCGCAAACTCAGATTTCCTCAGCATGCTGTGTTTGTGTTAGTTTGCTTGTTTTAGGGACTTTCTAACACTATCTACTAACATGAAATTAGAAGACAGCTAACACACCACATGGGCTCACATCCATGACATTTGAAATTTCAACAGATCTGAGTCGTCAAGGTGGTGATCACAACTCATTCCATAGAGAGGGATATGTGAAGGAGATTACCCAATAGGAGAATTCATAGTACGGTACTGGTAAGTAATAAAGCTGTGGTTGTACTATTAGTTATAAGCACTCTAAATCTTTCCCAAGTGATAGCCTTTATTGAGACTCATACTGAGGTTTGATATTTCTGACTAAAAGTGACAGTCATGACATTGGGAAATTATTTGTGGTTTCTTGCTATTTTAGATTTTGTGACATAGCTCACCGTATTTTTCATAGAATTGAAAATATGATGTATGTGTTTATGTATGTATATAATGCATAAACACATACAACTCCCAAAATATTTAAGCTTCTTTTTCAAACTTGTTACTTCTGCCATAATTACCCATATAGAAACCCTCTATGTTTTAATTTTGCTGTAGCAACTATTTGTTTGCAGCATTTAAATCCTGCAATTCTCCCACCTCCAATTTGAAATAAATATGAATAGGTACTTCATTACTTCACATAAGCTTTGAAGTTGTTTTGAACATTCTGTTTTTGATTCAGAAATAACTTAGGCTTTTTTGGGGGGGAGGAGAGAAACAGAGGGCTCTTCTATAAATTAGCACTTAGATTAGCAATCTTAATGTATATTATAGTTTGCTTAGCATGGAATGTAATAAACTATGTAAGCAGTTTTAATTTATTGTGTTTATTTCCATATTTGTAATTGACATCTGTTATTGTAGAATACAAGAAAAACATCCCATACTGTAGCGTCATATGAATTCAGTTTTGTTCTTCAAGAGTCAAATTTTGATTGAGAAATCTCTTGAGAGAAAATGCTTTAGTATACTAGCAGGAAAACATTTCAAGAACAGCCTATTTTCTTCCTTTATTTTAAGATATTACTTTTAATGGCATGAAATTCACTATGTGTTCACAGAACTGTGCTAAAGAATAATGATTTAAGATCAAGACAAGAATTAACTACCCATCTCACCAATCAGTGGCCTTCCCCAGGAGCTCTGGATGTTAATGCTGTTGCCTTGGATACGCTGCTTTATGGAAAGCAAAATAAGCAATGGGATGAGTAAGTTGATATATTTGTGCAGTGCTCCTAAAATCCCAGAAATCTCATTCACTTTCATCCATGTGCATATCTCATCCATCAGAATTTTAGATCTCAGCAGACAACCAAAAGCTGCTGAATACCTAATTATTAAAGCAGAGCAGAAATACCTGTGATAAATATTTCAAAACCTTAAAACACATTTAGAGTGCTATAATACAAATAGTTTATATAGTATCCAATATACAATTTTTACACCGTTGTGTGTGCACAAAGTGATTTACTATTAATGTAAACCACTTCCTGTGTAAGTACTTTGTTTTTGTTAATTTTGGTTGTCCATGCAAATTGTTCAGAAAATTTATTATCTGCTACATTGGAAAGATGGGAAGCAAAACTAACATTCAAATTATTTTGATATTGCATAATTTTTGAGAGCACTGGATGTGACAATGGCTGTCCTTGAGAAATATATCAAACCTGTGCAAACATAATGGAAGGCTTGCAAGTTGTTCAGATACTGCCTATTCTGTGTTTTTTTTTTTTATGTGAATCTTTTTCCTTTTCCAAGCTTGGCTTTACTAACCATAATTAGAAACATACTGAATCAAATATAATGCTTAAGAATTGTAGAAAGATTGCCCAACTCATAAGAAAGATTTCTATACTTTATTCACCATTAAGGCTTTGACAGGCTTTAAATTTTACATCAGATTTGCATTGTTTTTCATTTCAAAATTTAACAACTGCACGTTAGCCCAATCTGACAAGGTAGGGAGGTATAATTAAGCATATTGTAGTATATTGTGCATCAGAGAATACTGGTATTTAATTAATTGACCAATAGTTCAACTTTGGAACAAGTATTTATAGTACGCTAAAATCTTCAATTAGGGTTTCTTAAAATTGTTGGAACAAACATTATTTGGGGTGATATATATATGGTACACTGCAGTAATTAAGATCGTTTAAACATGCTCATAGGAGTATTGCTTTTTAATTTTGGTTACAAATTCCCATTAGGATATTATTGACTGTTTAACATGACGTTGTTTATTATTTATGCATATGCTATCAAGATGGGTATTTTATATTTAGTAACAAAAAGTGTACCAAAACTGTAGTAGTATACAGTTATTCTATCTCAACCATAGTTTACAGTTTGTTGTTACTTGTTTTCCATGAATTCTTTGGAAGAAATATAGATTTCCTCATCAATAAATTGCAGTTCAGCCATTACTGCTTACCATTTTTTGCTGGATGATATGAAAGTATGGACACATAATTTTTTTAAGACACACATTTAAAGATAGTTTTAAATAATATTAGCAAACTATTTATGCATATATGTTTTGGGAGATTCTCAACATTTTCTTGAAACTTAGGAATTCCATTTTGATTTGGTTATGTAAGAAAGTAAGAAAAACACTTATCAAAAAGGCCCAAAGTCTCTCTATATCAGTTTCTTGCATTGCAATGTTGAAGATCCAGAAAACTTCAAAACAGGACGTGGGTGGCAGTTCACCTTTTATTTTACTTGTACAATTTAGAATTATTTTGGAAATAATAAATAATATACAACTATTCATAATTAATAATCATTGATAGATCTATCTTCCATTAATATGTCTAATTTTATTTAAATAATTTAGATTAGTCCATCTAGTAGCTCTGAATTTCATAGACAACAATATGTTGATAATGTATAAGAACTTCATTTGTTTTTCTCAGATTTATAGAACTCTGAAACTATGTTGGCATAAGTAGAGGGTTAATAATTAAATAGAATTATTAACTCTTTACTTATGCCAACATAGTTTCAGAGTTTATATTGGTCATGAATGGATGTTATAATAATTATTGTTGTTAGTTGTGAAGTTGTGTCTGACCCATCGCAACCCCCTGGACAATGTTCCCTTGGGCCTTCCTGTTCTCTACCATCTCCTGCAGTCCATTTAAGCTCACGCCTATTGCTTCAGTGACTCTATCCAGCCACCTCATTCTCTGTTCCATTCTTCTTTTGCCCTCAATCTTTCCCAGCATTAGGCTCTTCTCCAGTGAGTCCTTCCTTTTCATTAGCTGGCCAAAGTATTTGAGTTTCATCTTTAGGATCTGGCCTTCTAAAGAGCAGTCAGGGTTGATCTCCTTAAGACTGACCAGTTTGATCGCTTTGTAGTCCAAGAGACTTGCAGGAGTCTTCTCCAGCACCATAGTTCAAAGGCCTCAATTCTTTGGCGCTCAGCCTTTCTTATGGTCCAACTTTCACAGCCATACTTTGCAATTGGAAAACCATAGCCTTGACTATACATGCTTTTGTTGGCAGGGTAATGTCTCTGCTTTTTAGTGTGCTGTCTAAATTTGCCATAGCTTTCCTCCCCAGGAACAAGTGTTTTTTAATTTCTTGCTTGCAGTTCCCATTTGCGGTGATCTTGGAGCCCAGGAAAATAAAATCTGTCACTATCTTCATTTCTTCCTCATCTATTTGCCAGGAATTGAGAGGGCCGGATGTCATGATCTTAGTTTTCTTAATGTTGAGTTTCAAGTCAACTTTTGCACTCTCCTCCTTCACCTGCCTTAAAAGGCTGTTTAGTTCCTCTTCGCTTTCTGCCATTAGAGTGGTATCATCTGCATATCTGAGGTTGTTCATATTTCTCCTGGCAATCTTAATTCCAACTTTTGATTCATCTAGCCCTGTCTTTCTCATGATGTGCTCTGCATATAAGTTAAATAGGCAGGGTGACATTATACAGCCTTGCCAGACTTCTTTCCCAATTTTGAACCAATCAGTAGTTCTGTGTCCAGTTCTCACTGTTGCTTCTTGACCCGCAAAGAGATTTCTGAAGAGACAAATAAGATGGTCTGGTACTCCCATCTGTTTAAGAACTTGCCACAATTTGTTGTGATCCACACAATCAAAGGCTTTAGCATAGTCAATGAAGCAGAAGTAGATGTTTTTCTGGAACTCCCTAGCTTACTCCATGATCCAGCGTATGTTGGCAATTTGAACTCTAGTTCCTCTGCCTCTTCGAAATCCTGCCTGTACTTCTGGTAGTTCTCAATAACATACTGCTGGAGTCTAGCTTGTAGGATTTTAAGCATTAACCTTACTAGCATGTGAAATGAGTGCAATGGTTAGGGTTAGGGTTGAACATTCTTTGGTATTGCCTTTCTTTGGAATTGAAATGTAAACTGACCTTTTCCAATCCTGTGGCCAGTGTTGAGTTTTCCATATTTGCTGACAAATTGAGTTTAGCAATTTTACTGCATCATTTTTTAAGATTTTGAATAGCTCAGCTGGAATATTGTCTCCTCCAATGGCTTTGTTGTTGCTCAGACTTCCTAAGGCCCATTTGACTTCACATTCTAGGATGTCTGGCTCAAAGTCAGTGACCACTCCATTGTGGTTATCAGGGATGTTAAGCTCACTCTTATATAGTTCTTCTGTGTACTTTTTCCACCTCTTCTTAATCTTTTCTGCTTCTGTTAGGTCCCTGCCATTTTGGTCCTTTATCATGCCCATCTTTGCATGAAACGTTCCCTTCATAGCTCCAATTTTCTTGAAAAGATTTCTGGTCCTCCCTATTCTATTGTTTTCTTCTATTTCTTTGCACTGTTCATTTAAGAAGGCATTCTTATCTCTTCTAGCTATTCTCTGGAATTCTGCATTCAACTGGGTCTATCTTTTTCTTTCTGCCTTGCCTTGCCTTGCCTTTCGCTTTCCTTCTTTTCTCAGCTATTTGCAAAGCTTCCTCAGACAACCGTTTTGCTTTCTTGCCTTTCTTTTTCTTTGGGATGGTTTTAGTTGCTACATCTTGTACAATGTTGTGAAGCTCTGTCCATAGTTCTTCAGGCACTCTGTCTATCAGATCTAATTCCTTAAATCTATTTATCACCTCTACTGTATATTAATCAGGGATATGATTTAGTTCATACCTTAGTGGCCTAGTGCTTTTCCCTACTTTCTTCAATTTAAGTCTAAATTTTGCAATGAAAAGCTCATGATCTGAGCCACAATCAGCTCCTGGTCTTGTTTTTACCGACTATATAGAGCTTCTCCATCTTTGGCTGCAGAGCACATAGTCAATCTGATTTCTGTGTTGATCGTCTGGTGATGTCCATATGTAGAGTCGTCTCTTGGGTTGTTGCTATGAGCATCGTATTATCTTGACAAAATTCTATCAGGCTGTGCCCTGCTTCATTTTGTACTCCAAGGCCAAAGTTGTCTGTTTTCCAGTTATCTTTTGGCTTCCTACTTTAGCATTCCAATCCCTCGTGATGATAAGGACATCATTTTTTGGTGTTAATTCTATAAGGTGCTGTAGGGCTTCATAGAACTGGTCAATTTCATCCTCTTAAGCACCAGTGATTGGGGCATAGACTTGGATTACTCTGATATTGAATGGTTTGCCTTGAATTCGAACTGAGATCATTCTGTTATTTTGGGGA
This sequence comes from Coluber constrictor foxii, assembly GCA_038048745.1. Taxonomy (NCBI): domain Eukaryota; kingdom Metazoa; phylum Chordata; class Lepidosauria; order Squamata; family Colubridae; genus Coluber; species Coluber constrictor. The sequence goes on from CM075961.1 coordinate 147,864,249, forward strand.
TTGTATCCCAGTATTGCTTTTCCTACTCTTTTATTGACTATGAAGGCTACTCCATTTCTTCTGAGGGATTCTTGCCTGCAGTAGTATACCTGATGGTCATCTGAATTAAATTCACCCATTCCTGTCCATTTTAGTTCACTGAACCCTAAGATGTCGATGTTCAGTCTTGTCATATCTTCTTTGATCATGTCCAGCTTCCCTTGATTCATGGATCTTACATTCCAGGTTCCTATGGAGATTAGATCTTTACAGCATTGGAATTTCCTTTCACCACCAGATACATCCACAACTGAGCATCCTTTCAGCTTTGGCCCAATCGCTTCACTCTTTCTGGCACTTCCCCAGTAGCATATTGGACACCTTCCGACCTGAGGGGCTCATCTTCCGGAGTCATATCTTTTTGCCTTTTGGTACTGTCCATGGGGTTTTCATGGCAAAAATACTGGAGTGGGTTGCTATTTCCTTCTCCAGTGGATCACGTTTTGTCAGAACTCCCTGCTATGACCTGTCCGTCTTGGGTATCCCTGCACAGCATAGCTCATAGCTTCATCGAACTACGCTAGCCCCTTCACCAAGACAAGGCAGTAATCCATGAAGGGAATTATAATAATTAGGACTAGTATTACAATCAGATATTTGATAGCTTAGTTATGTTTTATCTCGTATTTAAGCCTTGCTTTCCAAGAAAAATAATTGAAAAAATTTACAATTATGTTTAATGTAATATTTTGTAAGAAACACATATTTTTTTTGTTGTGAAAGGAGATGAGCTGATAATCTTTGTTTTTGTGATATGACGTGTGCTTGCTTTTTGTGAGAGGCAAGAACAAGACAGAGAACAAGGAAAGAAGTAGCAGTGCTAGTAGGTTCCAATTGGCATGGTTAAAATAATATGTGATTGGTAATGAAGTGACAGTTATCTGTGCTTATTATTTTCTATTCATTTTATATATTAAAGATTAATTATACTTAGAACTATGAATGGGAAAAAGACTTGGAATATAAACGAGATGTCGGTAACCCTTTGCTCAGATAGTGCCTTTTGTATCTAAGCAACATACAGGTTTAAAAAATTGGATCCGATTATATAGACTGATTAAAGTTTAAAGTTTTCATTTTTGGTTAAGTAATGTTTTTAAAATGCACACATCCCTTAGCAAAGACTTTTTTTTGCTTTTTTTCTTTTTTAAATTATTGCTTACACTAAAGAAAAAAGTACCAATCAGAACAAAAATAAATGGAGAAAATATTTTTCTGAGTACTCATGATAAAATACATTAAAGAAGAAATCGAACTTTGACCACATGAAGACATGTAGATCAAACTGTGTAGATGTCAATACAAAACAAGCTGATAGTAGAAAATGAATGTTTCATCGGTCCAGGCTTTCAAATAAGGATTGAATGTATTTTCATTAATTTCTAGCTACAGTTCATGCTTGATAAATCATGAGTCCTTCATGTGTTGAATTCCAAATATATGACAATAGTTCAATATTACATCAGTATCTTTGTGTCTCATTTATCTTCCCAATAAGTTATTAAGATATCTATTAATATTAAATCAAAAAAGGACCATTATGGAGCAGTCCCAAACATATACGCTAATGACTCTTCCACAATTTTACACATTCAACATATTGAAAGTAACATTCAACCCTGAACATCTTGTTATGAATTTAATATATTTCAAAGAGGATCTTTCACTGGATTAAACTTATTTTAAATGTATATTTAATGTTGATTAATAAATTAGTACTTTTATTTTTAAGGACAAAATATTTCAACCAATTAGCATAATTTACTTTCAGTTTTGTGTTTGTGTGAGTGCATACATATACGCACACAGAAGTATATATAAGGAAAATGTAGGTCTAGACACATCTGCATTATCCAATTATAACAGTGTAGAAATTCAATGCAGGAAAGGCAAATGATACAAAAGGGCATAAATAATAATGCACTAGTTGTATCCTGCTTATATGATGGGGAATTTTTGAATGTGACACATGTATGCTTCTATGGTATTACAATTCATTTTAGCTTGGTATAGCATTGATAATATAACTATTATGAGTAATCATTTTTGTTAAGTTTTATTTGCCTTTGGTAATATTGCTTACCTCTGCAAGATACAATGAAATAACAATAATCCAGTTTTTGTTGAAACTTTTTGGAAATATTATTAGAAAAAGTATACTTTTCTTTCAGTCAAAATATCTAGATATTTTTGATAAATATTAAAACTTGATAGCAACTGGAACAATTGTATAAGTCTATAGCTAGTTATATACAAACATATATATATATTAAAATTTTCAAGTGATAAAATAAGCCAACACTAAAAGCAAATATATTATTCTACCATTAAAATAATATAAAATGCAGAATCAAACAAAAGCAAAAATTTAAAAGTGTGAATTAAAAAAAAAGTTTATGGGCTGGATTCCGAGTAAATTAGTATAGTATTAATGGTCTTAACTCCTTTTCCAATTTTATGTACTATATTGTGTTACACATTTTGGGGCAGAGGCAGGGAAGGTAATTAAAGGATGCATAGTTGTATGAAAAGATATACTGGAAATAGAAAATTGTGAAAAAATAGTTATTTCTTCTGCGTATCAGTTCAAAAGTAATGAAATTAATTGTCACTGATATTGCAGAAAGAGTTATCACAGCCTGGACCAGCTCTCTGCTGATGTAAGCTTTTCTCAGACATCCCTGGATCCAGGTAATCCACCAGATGCAGATGGGAAGCAAGATGGATTAAATTTACTTAGTGAAGGTAGGGTGAACAATCCCAAATATCTGTGCAAAATGACTAATTTCCAGGTATACCTAAGACTATACAGTTGTTCTACGTAGGCCTTGAGAAATACAAATCTGCAATTCAAAATTAAATTCAGTTGAATGAATTTAGTATAAATAGCATAAATGTATGATTTGTAATCTGTTTACATATAGGTTTGAGACTATACTTGCCTGATTTGTAATGATATTATGTATATATTGTTGTGAAGTAATACAATTACATTTATTCAGTCAGTATTTGGAACATGGAATCCCTGCTTTTTCTTACCTTTTGGAGAATAGGTATAATTATATAGTTTTCATAGATAATACAAATTATGCAATATTTCTATCTATCTAATCCCTTTGCTATCTGTTCAGCTTTGATTTTGAGAGCAAATTACAATCCTTCGAACTCTGTCCTGGTATTGATTGTAGTGGGAGGTCTGAAATTAATATGAAGCTGTCATAATGTTGAAAAAATACTTTCATCAAAGAATAAAACTCCATCTTATGGTAAATTGTAGAATTGCAAGACAGTTTGAATAACATAACAAAATACAATAAGCCTACATTTCAAAGTAACTCTGATATTTTAAATTGACTGGACTGAAACACTTTTGACATTGCTTTCTGTCTCGTGGAATAAAATAGTTGTGTTGGCTCATCTTCAAAAACCATTGAGATTTTATTTTCTTTATCCATAAGAGCTCCCTGCCTCTGCCTGGTGGGATGGGGAAGTAGCTTGAAATTGGCAAATTTATGGCCTTCAATACTGCTACCATGCCCCTGTCCAGAGATTCAGTAGACTAGTCTGGGGATCAGGTAGACCAGGCCCTTCTTTAGCCATTGGAGATCAGGTAGACTGGTTCCACCCTAGCTCACCAGAGGCTGAATAGATTAATACCACAATAGACCGTTGAAGGATAGTCAGCTGCAGTCAAACCCACAGGACTTAGAATAACTTTATTGTCACTTCGAATGTACATTAATTGGCATACATTAAAATGAAATTTCATTGCATGCAGCTCTCAAAGGGTCACCACCTCCAATTTACACTACATAAACATGACAAAAATAAATAAATACAAAAATATGCATAGACCCACATTTATTATACTACAGAAAAACAACAGTCTAGTTCAGATGTATACAGTCATGGCCATAAATGTTGGCACCCCTGAAATTTTTCCAGAAAATGAAGTATTTCTCACAGAAAAGTATTTCAGTAACACATGTTTTGGTATACACATGTTTAGTCCCTTTTTGTGTATTGGAACAAACCCAAAAAAGGGAGCAAAAAAAGCAAATTGGACATAATGTCACACAAAACTCCAAAAATGGGCTGGACAAAATCATTGGCACCCTTTCAAAATTGTGGATAAATGAGATTGTTTGAAGCATGTGATGCTCAGTTAAACTCACCTGGGGCAAGTAACAGGTATGGGCAATATAAAACTCACACCTAAAAGCAGATAAAAAGGAGAGAAGTTCAGTTAGTCTTTGCATTGTGTGTCTGTGTGTGCCACCCTAAGCATGGACAACAGAAAAAGGAGAAGAGAACTGTCTGAGGACTTGAGAACCAAAATTATGGAAAAATATCACCAATCTCAAAGTTACAAGTCCATCTCCAGAGATCTAGATTTGCTTTTGTCCACTGTGCGCAACATTATCAAGAAGTTTGCAACCCATGGCACTATAGCTAATCTCCCTGGGCGTGGACGGAAGAGGAAAATTGATGAAAGGTGCCAACACAGGATAGTCCGGATGGTGGATAAGCAGCCCCAAACAAGTTCCAAAGCAATTCAAGCTGTCTTGCAGGCTCAGGGAGCATTAGTGTCAGCATGAACTATAGTCAACATTTAAATGAAATGAAATGCTATGGCAGGAGACCCAGGAAGACGCCACTGCTGACACAGAGAGATAAAAAAGCAAGACTACAGTTTGCCAACATGTACTTGAGTAAGCCAAAATCCTTCTGGGCAAACGTCTTGTGGACAGATGAGACCAAGGTAGAGCTTTTTGGTAAAGCACATCATTCTACTGTTTACCGCAAATGGAATCAGGCCTACAAAGAAAAGAGCACAGTATCTACAGTGAATATGGTGGAGGTTCACTGATATTTTGGGGTTGTTTTGCTGCCTCTGACAATGGGTGCCTTGAACGTGTGCAAGGCATCATGAAATCTGAGGATTATCAACAGACTTTGGGTTGCACTGTAAAGCCCAGTGTCAGAAAGCTGGGTTTGCGTTGGAGATCTTGGGTTTTCCAGCAGGACAATGATCCCAAACATACGTCAAAAAGCACCCAGAAATGGATGGCAACAAAGCGCTGGAGAGTTCTGACGTGGCCAGCGATGAGTCCAGATCTCAATCCCATTGAACACCTGTGGAGAGATCTTAAAATTGCTGTTGGGAAGAGGTGCCCTTCCAATAAGAGACACCTGGAGCAGTTTGCAAAGGAAGAGTGCTCCAAAATTCCGGGTGAGAGGTGTAAGAAGCTTAATGATGGTTATCGGAAGCGACTGATTTCAGTTATTTATTCCAAAGGGTGTGCAGCCAAATATTAAGTATAGGGTGCCAGTGATTTTGTCCAGCCCATTTTTGGAGTTTTGTGTGACATTATGTCCAATTTGCTTTATTTGCTCCCTTTTTTGGTTTTGTTCCAATACACACAAAGGGAATAAACATGTGTATAGCAAAACATGTGTTACTGCAATACTTTTCTGTGAGAAATACTTCATTTTCTGGAAAAATTTCAGGGGTGCCAACATTTACGGCCATGACTGTACATGTACATGGTGAGAAAAACAAATCTTGCAAGTTTACCAGGTGGATGGCATAGGGAACAAAGGCTGTTACAGAATCTGGAAGTCCTGCTAGATATACTTTGAAACCTAGCAGGACTACCAGGAAGTTAGAAGTCATTCCTAATCCCACTGTTTTTTGCCTGTGGTGATTCTCTGTTTAGGGAAGGAAATATCTCTGAAATGATGATCCAACAAATTATGGGTTGTCTAGGGTAAATAAATATTTAACCTTTTTAAGCTTAAATATAGCACGGTTAGTATTTAAAAAAATGTGCTGATTTGAAAATATACCGGCTAAGATAGAAAAAGAATAAAATGTTGAAAAATATGGGCATTCTGGTATTTTAATATGATTTGCTTTTGATTCTGTCATGCTGCATACAAGGGAAATTTCATGAGTTTGTCCCCGTTCATCAGCACATATAATAGCAGCTTGAAAGAAGAATGTGAAGTATACAATACTACTTACTTTCTTGAAATAGCAGTGGTTTGGGTGGAAGATTTAGAGAAAGGAGAACCATGTAATCTTGCCTCGAACATCTCATAATGTGTTTACTACTACTATTAAACTAAGTTAAAACTTTCTTCAATAGGGAAAGAAGACACTCCTTCATTACTTGGCCTTTGTGGTTCTTTGACATCAGTTGCAAGTTACAAATCTCTCACTAGCCTGAAATCAAGTGAATGTCTTGCAAGTCCTACAACAGAGATAACAAGTCCTGGACTAACACCTTCTTGAACAAGCCTAAACAGAAAGAAGCTTTTGTGTCTGCATTCAATTGGCATTCCTTAATTTATCATTAAGACTTATAAAATGTCAACTCAATTTTTTAAAAATGCTTTCTTTTTTGTTTCCATAAATCTAAAAAACTGTCTTTGAAAGCAAAGATACACATCAACTCCATAACAATATTCATGTTTTCAACAAACAATTAAGACTAAAATCCAGTATAAAGGAAAAATATTCTTAACCACTAGATTCAATCTGCAAAGAAAATATTACAATTAATAGTAATTCATTCTAAAACCTCTAAGAAAATATGACACTAGATTTTCATATAAATGTTTTAAGTATTTTGCAATTTTTTGATTCAAATCTATTTTTTGCTATTTATTCTGTAATAAAACTTTAAAATGAGGGCCAAATAGCTATGATAACAGTAAATTTTATTTAATTTTTGAAGCTTTGCAATTTAAACTTTGAAGTGCAATTCTATTTAGTAAGAGTTTATTTTCCAGCATTACTGGCAATGGTTGAGTATATTAATACAATCTTGTGTAAAACATTCATACTTACAGGGACCTCTAATTTTGAGGAGTATGAGAAAATGCTTTATTGTGCCAAAGAAGTTCTGTACATTGTTTACTAGTGTGCTGCAACATGTGGGTATCTACAAGTGCAGAAATTTAATTGTCAGTGTGACTACTACTAAGTTAAAGAAATGACGTGCCTCCAGTAAGACTTGCTTTGAAAAACAAATAAGATAGGGAAGCACATGATTACTCAAAATCTTGTATTAGTAAGTTTACTGTGTTAACGTATGTGGTGAGCTAAATTTTTAAATGAAATAGCTCCTGCTTTGTCAAATGACGTACCATATTTTTCAGAATATAAGATGCACCTTCCCCCCAAAAAAAGGGTGAAAATCTGAGTACATCTTATACTCTGAATGTAGCCCCGCCCAGCCTCTCAAACGGAGGTTTCAGAGGCTGAAAAAAGTCTCAGAAATGAAGCTCCAGGAAAAAAGCCTCCAAACAGAGCTTCAGGAAAAAAGCCTCAGAAATGAAGTTTCAGAAGCTTTTTTTCTGAAGCTCTGTTTTGGAGGCTTTCAGAGCAGGGGTTGGTTCTAAATTTTTTTACTACCGGTTCTGTGGGCGTGGCTTATTTTGTGGAAGTGGCTTGATGGTCATGTGACAATTGTTTAGAATTTAGCAGAGGTACTCGTTTACCAGACTTTTAACTGCTTGCAGAGCTGTACCGATCTACTCATTTATTTTTTGCAGGCACTGGTCTACCCATTTATTTTTGCAGGCACTGATCTACTTATGTATTTTTGCAGGCACCTGTCTACTCATTTGTTTTCTTTTAACACTGATCAGCTATAGGGTGGTCCTTTGAAGCCCCGTAGCAAAAGTTTAAACAGTTTTTTCCCTCTAGCCATCAGCTGGGACTCAGGAGGCAGCAATAGATTGGGGGTGGGGCCAAACAAAAGGTAAGAATAACATGGAGGGGGCGGGGAGTTAGAACCAGTTCGGTGATGTCATATCGTCACTACTACCAGTTCGGGAGAACCGGGCCGAACTGGAAGGAACCAACCACTGTTTCAGAGGCAAAAAAAAAAAAAAAGCAAGGCACAGAGCTCACAATCAACAAACCTGTTGCTAAAATTCACCTCTGGGAACAGCTGATTGGGGGTATTCCAGGAGGATAGTCCAACCTCCAATCAGCTTTTTTCTTATTTTCCTCTCCAAAAACTAAGGTGCGTCTTACACACTGGTGTGACTTATAATCTGAAAAATACGGTATATTAACTACCTGATAATTTAATGCATGTTATCTCTTGTGAAATTAATATCTTTTAAGAACATAATGAGAAATATAATGTAGACTAACACTAACAAGCTTCTATGTAAAATCCAGTATGGTCCAGTAAGTTGTTGATCTAGAACAGTTATGTTTTTATAATAGTTGATGACTGATTGAAATAGATGGGTTGAAAAATTTTAATGTATGTATGAAAAAAACAACTGAATCAATGCTTGTGCATGAAGAGACTGTCTTGAATTTGAAAACTTGCCAAGCTTTCAGAATGAAAAATTATGCAAATGTGTTGAGTTGTTGTATCAACATTGCAGATACATTAAACATTTTGTACCACTGCTATCTATAGTTGTACTATTTCTTGATGACTGGAACACTCCCAGATTACATTCAGTAGCACTAAGCAATCAAAATCAACTATAGAAACTGATTTCATTATCATTGGAACCTAATCATTCAAGACAAATGCTTCTTTAAAGTATGAATATATTTTATCAATAGTTACTATACAGGTAGTCCTTCACTTATGACCATAACCGAGCCCAAAATTTCTATTGCTAAGCAAGACAGTGCTGTAGACAAATGCTAGGAACAATGGTTATTCTAATACTGAACACTTGCTTTTTATCTGGAAAAATGGCAATTATATATTGCTGTACTTGGAAGTCAATCAGTGCTTCAAAACCGACAGCACAAAGAAAGATAATGTTATATTTTCTTTCTTCCCTTGCAGTTTTCAATATTACTGAACATATATATTGGTGAGTCACACCTAAAATTGTCTTTAAAAACTTTAACCATATTGTTATCATCTTTTTAGGCACAGAATTATATAAGAGTAGCCATTCTGGAGGAATTTTTCCATATGTTACTTTAATGAGATCATTTACATGGCATTAGTCAGCATGGAATTGTTTTCTTCTAATCTATAGAATATTACCTGTTCTTTTCACGCTTGTTACTCTTGTATGACACATGTAGCAAACAGGACTACATAAAGCAGTTCTGGCTGTACCTTAGTACCCACAGAATCAAGTTATTATTTAAAGTAATAACAAAAACTCGCTTATATTAATACACTGAATATATGGCTAAGATAGTTTCCTTGATTTTGATAAATGAGTCTGCTGTAATTAATTTTTAATATAAATTATCTGAATCCTTCATGAGGGCTATGAACAAAAAATAACAATGTTGCTCTACTGATATTTGATTCTACTAATTCAAAGCAGTATTTAAGTAATTTACAGTATTTATAAATCACTGTATATATTCAATTAATCTAGTAGTACTTGAAACTGTATTATTCCAGGAAGTACTGTATAAAGGTATAAAGAAACATGAGAGTTGGATAGGTATGTGTGAGGGCCTAGGTGCTCTCTGAGCTTGGTTGTTTCTTGCAAATGTTTCTTGCAAATGATTAAGTAAAATCTTTAATACTAGGAATGGGGTTTGCTATGTGTTTATATATAAGTGGCTTGCCCTCCCACGTATTTGTAGGAGTGTTCTTGGTGGTTCCTTCATCAAATTATTTACTATTCAGTTGATGGTCAAGTGTTTGATTGTCTAGATCAGGGGTGGGCAAATGTGGCTTTTTTACAGCCTGTGGACTTCAACTCTCAGAATTCCTGAGACAGCCAAGCTGGATCAGGAATTCTGGGAGTTGAAGTCCACAGGTTGTAAAAGAGCCGCATTTGCCCACCCCTGGTCTAGATCATCCATTAGTTGGCCTACCAGATAATCTCTGCTCGCTAGATTTTAAAACACCTAGCAGAGTGTTAACACCAAAATTAACACTAGATCAATAACCAGCACTCACTCTAGGTACCTAGTGATCTTCATGGTTAGATGAAGACTCAAATCTAAACCTCTTTGGTCGCAGTAAAATACATTAAGCAACTCAAAAAACTGTCGTATAAGAAACAATCTTCCCTGTGTCCTCCCCTGAAGCGCCCAGAGTTTGGCTTTTGCTCTTCGTCTGGGGAAGCCATTACAGGGATGGTGGGAGGAGAGTGGAGAGCAAAAAAGGTTACACAGTGTTGCTTGGAAGGAGAGTTCCCCACCAATAAAGCATGGAACATTAGGTGTTTTTTCTCTTTTCTACCATTTTTTAACTTGCACCACAGCTTCTGACACTTGTTTTCTTTTCAGAGTTCCTTGAAAGTGTGAAATTGTTTGGTCATTGAATAAATTCACATTTCTGTTTGTCAAAGCTTTTGAACTTCTGCCCATTTTTCACACATTTTTTTAATCAGGAACTGGGAACATCCTCCCTTATCTCCTCACCTGAAGGAATCTTTTTAGCCACCTTATTGCTGCTTATGTAATTACTGCAGCTTCTCAGTGCTAAGCTATTCATGATATTCTTCCACTAACTCAAAATCAGCAGCACTGAACTCCAGATCCCTGGATTTTCCCAAAGATACAATATTAGGCATAACGATATCCTCTGTACTGGCAAGTTTAGGATCAGCCTCAAACCATTCAAAGTTTCTGAGTCAGTTTTGGCCACAGATTCTTCCACATTGAATTCATTGTCCTATAGGAGACTTTGTTCCAGGCCTTAACAGTAAAGTTAAGGCGGTGTAAGATATTGAAATGTTTCTTTCAGAATTCTGTGAGGATCAAAAACTCAGTGTCAGAGATTTCAGAACACCTCTAAAAAACGCCTTGGAGAAAAACTTTTGAAGTTTGAAATGACCTGCTAATCCATGGGCTGGGTGAGAGTATGAGGAGCAAAATCTTAGTGATGAAGGTGAACTACTCCAGTAAGCCATGCCCCAACCCTGGAGGGTGGGTATATGTATTGTCCATTAGTAGGAGAGCTTTCAGAGGCAAATCTTTCTCCAGCAAATATTTTTTCAGGAGGAACCAAACACTTCATTTATCCACTTGGTGAAAAATTGCCTCATGACCCAAGCTTTGCTGTGTGCTCTCCACATCACATGGATTTCCTTTTTAATGACATGCTTCTTGAAAACTTGCAGGTTTTCACTATGATAGATGTAGTAGAGGCTTGATTTTTAAGACCCCACTAGCATTCCCACGAAACAGTAGGATGTCCTTCACTGGTTTGTGACCTGGTAATGCCTTCTCCTCTTTTGTGAGGTAGGTTCTACTAGGCATTTTTTTCCAAAAAAGTTTGGTCTCATCAGAGTTAAAAAACCTATGAAATTCACCTATGAAATTCATAGGTGAATTCAGCAGCCTTACAACATTATGGGTGCCAGTCCTCTTTTCAAAATTATCAAACCAATCATGGCTGGCCTTAAAAACTTCAACATTTTCACCACTTGGTGCTGGTTTGTTTTTCAAAAGATCATGCAACAGATTCACTTTTTCACATATCATGCCTACTGACACAATGTCACCCACTGCTTGTTTTTGTTTACCCAAATTAACAACAAACTTTCAACTTCAAGTGTTTGGGAACACTTCTTTATTCTTAATGATATTGTACTAGGCACATTATATTCCCTAGCAAGATCAGTAATGTGAATGCTGCTGTCATATTTGTCTGTTATTTCTTTTCCTCTTTTTTTGCTCATTCGTGGTGCGAAGCAATTTTCTTTTCTGCTCAATGCTATTACTCTTCTTTTACTTAGGACCCATGTTTAGAAGAAAAGCACAAAAATACACAAAATGACCACAGAAACTAAGACTGCAAGAGGATGTACATAGGGCCACAAATAACATGTGACCCTTTGTTTTGTCTGGAAAGGGCAGTGAGTCATCAACAAGTTGAGTACCAAAGAAATGACAAGTACCAAGACAAAATTTTTGTATAAAATGTATCAAGTACCAAATTCTACAACTTTCAGAGCAGTCAAATACTGAGGTACCACTGTATGTATCTGAAAATTGCTTTAAAATTTACTTACTTCTTTTGCAGAAACATGCTTATTTCAATCTTTTCTCTCCCATATGTTTATGTAAGATTAACTATGTTTTATCTTTAAAGCATGATAGAAGTTTTTTGGATACTAAACATACACGGAATAATTCTGAACATAATGTTGGTAGAGGCATGGATGCATATGTGGAGTAAAAACTGTAATAAAATACAGCTTATGTGGACCTTTATGCATACTAAGTACTGACATCATTTCAATTTTACAGAAACAACATTAATAGTTCTTCATATCTTTGTCTTTATTTAATCTACGAAAGAAAGTTTTCCCATATTCATATGTGCTGATCATTATGGCACAAGCAGGAGCAATTTTTGTCAGTCTTGGAATAATACCTGTGGGAAAGAAAAATTACAGGTATTGAAAAATGATGTATCACAAAAAACTAGATATTGAAAAAAACCCTTTCAAAACAATATACTCTGTCTATAAAACCACTGCTTGCTTTTTTACATTTCCAAAGAAGTATTTAAGGTGGATCTGTATGATAACTTAATGCTACATAAAAGCTAACAGTATGATGATTCAAACCTGTATTAAAACATGCTTGAGAATAAATTCTGTTTAATTGGGATATTAGTCAAATTATTGCTTGATTTTATTTATTTATTTTTTGGAGTATAAGATGCACCGGAATATAAGACGTAGCTTGGTTTTTGGGGAGGAAAATAGGGAAAAAAAATCTGCCTACCAGGTATTCATCTGGCTAGCATCTTTAGTCTGGTCAGCTTCAGCACATTAGTTTGCTGGTTTTTTATCCCCTGCTTGGGGATAAAAAAACAGCTTCTAAGGCACAGCCGAGAGGAAGCAGCAATGAGAAAAGCAGGCAAAGCATGGGAAGATTGCTTCACTCAGCTAGTGCCTAGTTAGGGCTGAAAAAAAGCTTCTAAATAACAGCTGAGAGTTGGAGCAACTCGCTTCATTAAAGCACAGCAGAGAGTCGAGATAGCAGGCAAAGCTGGGAAGATCGCTTCAATCGCTAGTGCCTCATTACTACCTCGTTAGGGCTGAAAAAAGCTTAGAAAAAGCTACATTCAGAGTATAGGACGCACCCAAATTTTCAGCCTCTTTTAGGGAGGGGGAAAGTGTGTCTTATACTCTGAAAAATACGGTATATTTATTTTTTGTATCCTGTATTGATTATTTTTACAAATAGCACACTTTTCTCCTATTTTCCCCACAACAACAACAACACTGTAATACGGGTTGGGTAAGAGAGCCTAAAGTCACCCAGCTGGCTTTCATAACCTATTTGAAACTTGAACTCATAGTTTTCTATTTTAAGCCTGATACCTTAACCACTAGACCAGTGATGGCTAATCTTTTTGCCATTGCGTGCCAAGAGTGGGGACAGCACAGGGGGGTTGCGCATGCCCACACCCATAATTCTATACGCCCCGTCCCCATGCATGTGCACGCAACCATCCCCCCCCCCCCCCCCCGTTCCTGGCACGCAATAGTCCGGTAGGCCCGTTTTTTTCTCTCCCCAGGCTCCAGAGCCTTTCTAGGAGTCTGGGGAGGGAGAAAACAGCCTCCCCCCCCGGAGGCCCTGTGGAGGTGATCAGCTGACCAGCATGCACATGAGGACCAGAGTTGAGCTCGCATGCCCACCGATATGGCTATGTGTACCACCTGTGGCATGCGTGCCATAGGTTCGCCATCACAGCACAAGACCAACACAAACATAAATGTACACATAATGGCAACTCTGACAAATCCCTGATACTTGCAATCTTTACAAGATTCATTCATTTTGAGCCATTTACTACAGAAAAATATTTTGTGTAAGTATCTAATGGTAGCACAGAAGAAAAAAAGATTTTTGGAATATAAGCTATTTTTTTTTTGTCAAATAGTCACTTCTGATTCCACCTCAAGCTGATATAAATGTTGTAACCTAAGCTTCCTGAGTCATTAAAATACACGAGTAGTCCCAAAAACCTCTTATTGCAACAGCTGTGAATTACCTTAATTCACAACTGCGTCCCAATTAGTTGCAAAAAGTCCTTTGGGAGAAGTTCTTCGGAATAATCACCAATCTTTATCTCCTTTGACACTCTGCTCAAACAGAGATGCCGACTGGGAACAGTATTAACAACATTGCTTTCCTGTAAAGTACCCACGTGCCTTTGCTCCTCTTTTAAGCCTTATGGGAGGGGCCAATCATCTCCAGGCCTTACTACCGAGTCGTCCCTTTTGTTTTAACTGTTTGTGCCTTCTGGGAGCTTGTGCATGTGCGCACTAGGCTCCTGAGTCCACGCATTACTCCCAAATGCCCTGGCCCCATCTGGGCCTCCGAAGCAGAGTCCTCATCTGGGCCTTCCCCAGCCTCCAGGACTGATCCATGTTCCTCCCAAGTCTCCTCACTGTCGGACTCCACTGCCAGCTCTGCAGGCTTCTGGCAGACCACAACACTAGACTTTTAAACATGGCTATATTAATTTGTCAAAATTGATTTATTCTACTTTTTAATATACTTAATATATCCATTTCTTATACAGCCCTTCTAGCAGTCTTTCATCAAAGATGGTAATAAATATTTCCAAACTAATTTATTGAGTTTATCCCTAAGATTTTATTTATTTTCAAGTTTTATTTTTCAAAGTTGGCAAAACAGTTTATAGGGAAATTTGCAGTGTAGTAAAGCTTTCTTAGATTATGTAGTAAAAACTCCGATATTGCTATATGTATAATATGTAGAAATAAAATATTTTACAGACAGCAGCAAACAAGAATTTACCAGTAAATAATCCAGTAAATCCATTTTCAATCACAATTCTCTTCATTACTTCCCATATTGATCTAGTTTTCTTCTGTTGAGCTGAGTAAAAGAAAACACATCTCATTTTTCTACACTTTTTTAGTATGATTTAATGTCAACTTTATTTTACCCACTATATGATAATAACATTAATCTTGAGATAGATTATTTTCAGATGGGATACAGTGAGAATCTGTTCTGAACATTTCTTGTCTTTTAACTATAAGGCAGTTTTTAACAAACAATATTTAAAATAAGTCCACTTAAAATGACATACAAAAAAGCTGCAAAACAAAAGCATCTTACTACCATATTTTGCTCTATAAGACACACTCCCCCCCCCCCCAAAGTGGGTGGAAATGGTGCCGGTCCTTTGGTGAATAGTAGCTGGACCACCGCAGCGGGGTCCTTTTACAGTACTGAACCCCACCTCTTCTGTTTTTGTCATTGCCCACCTCTTCTGTCATTTTTCCGCAGTGTAGGAGTCAATAGCCACAGCTGGTATATGAGAGGATACCTATCTGCCTGATATTTTTTTGTCTTGTTCCTCCTCTAAACCTAGGTATGTCTTATGGTATGGTGCATCTTAAGGAGCGAAAAATATGGTATATTCCTTATAATCAGAAGTCATATTCCTTTTAGTCAGAAGGCACTATACCAATGATGGCTAACCTTTTTGCTATCGAGTGCCAAAAGAAGGGGGAGCGGGGGGGGGTTGCATGCACCGTGCCCACACCCATAATTCTATGTGCCCCGTCCCCACATATGCACACGCAACCCCCCTCCCGCACATACGCGCATATCCCCGCATGCGATGGCATGTTGGGCCACCAGACTTCCGATGGAACCGGAAGTTGGGAAACGGTCCATTTCCGACATCCGGAGAGCCTCCAGAGGGTTGGGGAAGGCCGTTTTTGCCCTCCCTAGGCTCCTAGAAAGGCTCTGAAGCCTAAGGAATGAAAAACGGGCCTTCCTCATACAAACTCTACTGAGATCCTCTGGAAGCCAGAAACAGCATGTTTCCTGACTTCTGTGGGCCCAGAAGGCATGAAAATCAGCTAGCTGGCACACGCATGTGCATTGGAGCTCAGCTTGAGTGCCCACCAATATAGCTCCGCATGCCATCTGTGGCACGCGTGCCATAGGTTCACCATCACAGCACTATACTAACCTTTAGAAGTAAATTTCACACAGTAGTATTTGTAGTAAAATTGTGTTTTCTACCCTATTTTTAAACAAGAAAAAGTCCTTTTTTAATACGACATCAGGTTTTTAAGAATGTGTCCAAAAATGTATAATGTAATTTAATATTTTCTGAATATTATTTTCCTCTTTATAAAGGTAACATTGTCTGCAACTATTCTCCAGATTCCAAGTACTCTAGGATTGAACATATTCAATTCTTGATATTATAAACACATCAATAATAAAAGCCTGAAGCCCCAAATACAGTTTTATATATACTAAAATAGGAAGACATTACGGAATTAGAATACTTCTGAATCTTAAAAAAACTTACAATGTGTAATATCAAGTTCCCAAAGCTCAGTCTGTCGATGTGTTTTTATTACATCAAATGGTAAAGTTAATATAGCTGCAATCTGGAAGGAAAAATACTTTTGAATGTTAAATGGCCAAAATGCAAATAGTCTAACTTTCAACATTGGAATTTAAATGTTTATCAGAATTAACATGATATTATTAAAATATGCATTTCTGTTTTTTAAAAAAATATTAAGAAGTATAAATGAAGAGAATGATACAAACTACAAAAAAAAAACAGAAATAGAAGAAAAAAAGGATATAAAAAAATGAAAAAGGGAAGAAAGAAAAAATATGTACAGTCATACGAAAAAGAAACTACACCCTTTTTGAGTTCTATGGTTTTACGTATCAGAACATAGTAAAAATCATCTGGTCCTTTACAGTTCTTAAAAATAGATAAATACAACTTCAGTTAAACAACAACACATGACATATTACACCATGTCATCATTTATTTTACAAAAAGAAAACCAAAATGGAGAAGCCATGTGTGAAAAACTAAGTACACCTTATGATTCAATAGCTTGTAGAACCAGCTTTATCAGCAATAACTTGAAGTAATCATTTTCTGCATAACAGTCTCTCATATCATTGTGGAGGAATTGTGGCTCACTGTCCTTTACAATACTGTTTTAGTTCTGTGGGCATTTGTTTATCCACAGCTCTCTTAAGGTCCCACCACAGTATTTCAATCGGATTGAGGTCTGGACTTTGACTAGGCTATTGATTCTCCCCCCTCCCCCCAGCCATTCTATTGTAGATTTGCCGATGTACTTGGGATCATTGCCTTGTTGCATGACTCAATGTTGGCCTAGCTTTAGCTGTTGGATAGATGGCCTCAGATTTGACTCTAGAATATTTTGGCATATAGTTTATGGTTGATTCAAGGACGCAAGGTGTCCAGGGTCCTGCAAAACAAGCCCAAATCATTACTCTTCCACCACTATGTTTGAAAGTTGGTATGCAATGTTTGTGCTGATACGCTGGGTTTGCTTTTCACCAAATGTGGCACTATGTATTATGGTCAAACATCTCCACTTTGGTCTCATGTGTCCAAATACACTGCTCCAGAAGTCTTGTGATTTATTCAGATACAACTTTGCAAACATAAGCAGTGCTGCCATATTCTTTTTTTGCCGTATTTTTTTGCCATATTCAAGAGAAGGGGCGTTGGTCCTACCTGATACGCTCCTTTTCGTTGCGTGGAGACAGCAGCCAGCGTGGGTAATCCCTGTCCAATCAGCATAAAGGACTGAGTCTATCCTCAAAGTTAACACCGCCCTTGTTGCTGGGTAGACCAGCTTTTGGCGAAGACTAAGGACAGACTCGGCGTGTGGCAAGAAAAACAGAGAAACTGATAAAGAAAAATAGAAGACCAGCCTGGAAAGGGAAGGGTCTGGCTGCTGTCTCCACGCAACGAAAAGGAGCGTATCAGGTAGGACCAACGCCCCTTTTCCATTGCTGGTGGAGACAGCAGCCAGCGTGGGACATACCCAAGTTTACTGTCCCGAGGCCTGGGAGGGACCAGGCTGGTCGGAAACCATCTCCCCAACAACAACCCTCTGCAAAACCTGTCGACCAAACGCTGCCTCCGCAGAGGCAAAAGAGTCAATTTTATAGTGGCGAATAAAGGGAGCTGGAGAGGTCCATGTAGCGGCGCGGCAAATTTCGAGAAGCGGGGCTTGCGTAGACCAAGCCGCTGATGTCGCTGCACTGCGCGTGGAATGTGCCGTCACACGGGAAGGACGAGGCAATGCACGAAAGTCATAAGCCAAAGCAATGGTCTGTCGAATCCAACGCCCAATAGTGGATGACGACACCTTCTGACCCAAGGATGCAGGAAGGAAGGAGACAAACAAAGCCTCCGACCATCGGAATGATGCCGTGCGTTTGATGTAGATGCGAAGAGCCCGTCTGACATCCAAGGTGTGCCAGCGACGTTCGCGAGGATGAGAAGGCCGGGGACAGAAATTAGGGAGAATAAGCTCTTGGGAGCGGTGATACACGGAGTTGATTTTTGGTACGAAGGTAGGATCCAGGCGAAGGACGACACGATCAGCGTGGAAGATACAGAGATCCGCCCTGATGGAAAGGGCCGCCACTTCTGATGCGACGAGCCGAAGTAATAGCCACCAAGAAGGCGATTTTACATGACAGCAACTGCAGAGACGTAGTACGCAGAGGTTCATAGGGATGCCCCATAAAAGATTCGAGAACCAACGGCAGATCCCAAGTTGGGTAGCGGTGTAAAGTCGGAGGGGACAAGTTGGTGGCGCCCCGAAGGAAGCGTCGAATTAGAAGATGCTGTGACAACGACGATAGAGATCCACAAGTAAGAATCGAAGATATGGCTGCCACCTGGCGTCGTAGCATGTTTGGCGAGAGTCCATCAGCAAATCCTTGTCACAGAAACACCAGAACATCCACAATTGAGGGCTGTAAGGCCGGAATACCATTCTTGTCGAACCAGGAGCAGAAAGCCCTCCAGGTAGCAGAATAGATTCTGTTAGTTGAAGGACGACGGGAAGCCTGGATTATTTGAATAACATCACCCGGAATGTTAACAGTACTCAAGGAGAGCCGCTCAACCGCCAATCGGGTCAATTTGAGCCACTCCGGTTCTGGGTGAGCAAATGTCCCCTGTGTCAGACAGTCCGAGGTGACTGGAATGCGCCAGGAGGGAGCGATCGAGAGGGACACCAAGTCCGCAAACCATGCCCTGCGTGGCCAACAAGGGGCAAGGAGGATTAACTCTGCTTGTTCGTCCAAAAGTTTGCGGATCACTTTGGGAAGGAGAGGAACCGGAGGAAAGGCGTATAGAAGTCCCTGAGGCCAAGGTGTTCGGAGGGCATCGACGGCTTCCGCCAGAGGGTCCGGGAACCGGGTGAAGAAACAAGGCAACTGGGCGTTCGCTTGCGTCGCAAACAGGTCCACGACAGGCGACCCAAACTGAAGAATCAATCTCTGGAACAACTGAGGATGAAGCCGCCACTCCGCATTGTCCACCTCCTGTCGGCTCAGCCAATCCGCCTGCGCGTTGTCTACGCCCGAGATGTGTTCTGCCCGAATGGAGCTGAGGTGCCGCTCCGCCCAGAGGCCTATCGTTAAGGCCACAGCCAATAGAGATTTCGACCGAGTGCCCCCCCGTTTGTTCAAATGCACCTTGGCGGTCACATTATCCGTTAACACAAGGACATGGGCGCCGGATATCAGGTGTTGGAACGCCCTGAGAGCCAGAAGAATGGCTTGTAGTTCCAGCCAATTGATGGGGCGACGAGCGTCCACTTCGTTCCACACTCCTTAAGCCAATTGGCCCTGACAATGTGCTCCCCAACCGCAGAGACTGGCATCTGTGGTCACCACCACCCTCTGGGGCTCGAGAAAGAGGGAACCTGCCGAAAGGGCTGGGGACCGCCACCACCGAAGGGATCTGTGAACTGCTTGCAGAATCAGCATCTGCCTGGATGAGGTGCCTCGGCCCGCCTTCTGTAAGGGCAAAAGAAACCATTGGAGCTCCCGGGCGTGAAGCTGCGCCCAAGGAACAATAGCTATCGCTGAAATCATCTTTCCCAAAAGTCGGGAAAGCATGTAAGGGGAGACTTTGCGAGAACCCTCAACCTTAACCACCAACTCCCGGAGACTATTCTGACGCTCAGGGGAGAGAAAAACTTTACCCTGTAGGGTGTCAATAAGGGCCCCTAAATGAACCAGCGAAGTAGAGGGAACCAAATGGCTTTTTTCTAAGTTAACTGAAAAGCCATGGGCGGCCAAGGTTTCTAGAGTAAACCGAATATCCAGGACAGCTTGGTGTGGGGAGGAAGACAAAATCAAAATATCATCTAAATAACAAAGGAGCCTAACAGAAGACAGTCTGAGGTACGCGGCCAAGGCTGCCAGCACCTTGGTGAAGGTGCGGGGGGCGGACGAAAGTCCGAAAGGCAAAGCTCAATATTGATAATGCACCCCCCCGTAACAGAACCGCAAATAACGTCTATGAGACGGGAGGATAGGGATATGAAGGCCTCGGTAAGATCAATGGAAGATAGGAGATCGCCCCTCCTAATGCCGTCAAGAATGGATTTAAGCGACTGCATCTTAAATTTACGGTACACAACATACCGATTTAGCCTTTTAAGGTCCAGAATGGGTCTCCACCCCCCCGAAGATTTAGGGACCAGAAAAACTCAAGAATAAAAACCAGAACCTCTTTGATCGGGCGGAACAGGTTGGATAGCCCTGATCGAAAGCAAATGCTGGATAGCAGCATCCATTAATGCCCTCCTCTCCGAGTTACGAGAGAAAGGACAGCAAACAAAGGAGTTTGGGGGAGGTGAAAGAAATTCAATAGCCAGCCCAGATCGTAAGGTGGCCAGGACCCATTTGTCCAAAATGGACTTCTCCCAAATGGCGACGAAGAGGGCCAATCTGCCGCCAATGGGAGGGTCCTTGATGCAGTTACTGACGGCGCCGGTAGGAACGACCTCCTCTCCCTCGAAAGGGCCGCCTGGACAAGAAGGGTCTACCCCGAAGGGATCTATCTTGAGGGCCCTGAAATCTAGGAGGATTACCATAAGGCCTAGAAGAACGGGAGGAAGATGGACCTGCACCATCTGCACTTCGAGAAGGGAAACGAGGAACATAAGGTGAAAAACGAGAGTCCGGTCTGCGGAAGGCAGCCGCTAACACCTTCCTCTTATCCCGCATTTCCGTGAGAAACGGTTCCAATGCAGCACCAAACAAACGGGATCCCTCAAATGGAACAGAAGCCAGCCGCCACTTATGTCTGGTGTCCGCATGCCAGTGGCGTAGCCAGACCAAGCGTCGAGCCGCAACCGTGGAGGCAAGAGCTGAGGAAGCAAAACGAGCAGCATTCAAGGTAGAATCTGCTGAAAATTGTAGAGCCGCAACAATCTTATTCAAATCTTGCCGTGCCCGCGAGTCTTCGGGAGCCAGTTTATCTTGAAGTTGTCGCAACCACAGTAAAGTGGTGCGGTTAAAGAAAGACGCCGTAGTAGCCGCCTTAATTGCCCAGGCGGAGCTTTGATACGCCCTCTGGAGGACTACGTCAGAACGCTTTTCTTCAGGCCGCAGACCTTCAGCGGGGTCCCCGGGAAGGTTGGCGTTGGGCAAAAGGGCGGCGATTGGGGCGTCCACGGAAGGGAGCTGAAGAAGCGAAGCAAGGTCTGGAGCGACATTAAAATTTCTTCGGTCATTAGACAAAGTGTTAGGCGCAGAACCAGGCGATGACCATTGCCGTTTGATAATGTCCAGAAAGAGAGGAGCCACAGGAATAGACGAGATCTGCCTTACCGGCTCAGCGAACATAGGGTCCAAATTCCCCGAGGTGGAAGAAGATGGCGCCACCGTCGGAGACGACAACTAAGCCGTATTTACAGCTTTGAAAAGTAGTGACCTGAATAGAGACTGCGGAAAAAGGCCAGAGAAAGATGGCTGATCCGGCGGTAAATCCTCATCGTCAGACAGTCCAGAATCACTACAGTCAGGATCAGTCCCAATATAGTCCCCATCAGTCACTCCGGAACGATGACTTGCATGAGAGTCCAACGGGGAATCCGGAGCCCGGCAGGACACATCATCTGTTACAAGAGGACGCACAGGAGAAGCGGATCTAACAAAGTCGGCCCCGCTCGAATGATGCCGATTCGCCGCCAGAGATTTTTGGACCGCTGCTTCAATGAGGAGCTGTACCTGATCCGGGCGGATCTGACAGGAAACAACATTGCCGACCGAATCAGAGGGCGGAGGGGCAGAAATAGTCTCTTGAGGAACCGTAGCAGCCGAGGGAGCAGCATTCCCTGGCAATTCCGGGCCCCACAAATCCGCAGCAGAAAACGAGATAGGGCAATCCCTGAGAGAAAGCTGATTGGGGGTGGAAGTTCGGGCAATTGTAGTATCGTCAACAGGTTCTAGATGGTCAGAACCTTGCGCCTCCACAGAAGCTAGATGAGCACTCGCCCGTTCACAAATTTTTGTTAAAACTTTGTCTCTGCGCTTCTCCGCCTTCGAAGAGGCATGGCTACGTTTATGAGTCTTGTGAGAGGAACTTGGAGGTGGAGGTGTAGAAACCAGCTCTGAGGAAGACTGCTCAGAATTTTGGGGGATAGCAGACAAGCTGTCTGAATGACCCAGAGCATCATTAGTGGCCCCATGGCCGTGTTTTGACTTAGAAAGAGCCTTTGGCATAGCGGTGTGGGCAGGCCAGTGAAACCACCAGCTTCAAACAAACAGCCACCTGGAATAACAATTCAAGGGGAGCGCAAACACTCCACAGGGCTTTTATATATATATATATATATATATATATATATATATATATATATATATATATATATATATATATATATATATATATATATATATATATATATATATATTTTTATATTTTTTTAATTTTTTAATTTTTTGTTTCGTCACAAGTGAAGGCTCTAATACTGTCAGGTGGCAACCGCTATCAAACACACCTCAGGCACGGTCAGTATGCGTGGAAGTCACTAACGGGAGCGTTCTAGCTCCACAAAATGGCCGCCACGCCAAATAACTCAGTCAAAATGGCGGGCGCCAGGTAGATCGTGACAGAAGTCCCTTGCTGAAGACAAGTTTTCCAGCCAAAAGGAGCAGTCACAGCGTTAGTGAAGGCAGAGAAATTGAAATCCCTTGAAGAAGACCATTCAGGCAGCACAATAGGGCAGGATCGACTGCATGAAAACCAAGCCGTCCTGACAGGAAGGAGCCTCTGCCTTAAGCGCGAAACTCGTCAGCGACGATCAACCGCTCTAGACCTCGATGCCTGTAATAGAAGAAGGAGCCGCCAGCCGATCCGACGCTGCAAGCCGTTAAAAGGGAAACCGCCGATGGAGAAACGGCTCCGGATGATCCCAAAATGGCGGCCGTCACCAAAGCGGCGCGAAACGGCAGCAGCAATGTCCAAAATCAGTCTCAAGCTGCCTTCTTAATACAGCGGTTAGAAAGACGCTAAAAATTGGAACCCAGGGTGAAAGTCCAGTCCAATTGGGTTCAGTAACAAGGGTGAGAAGGGAAGCCCCCCCCCCCCACAAGGGAGAGACACTCGTAGCGACGAACAGGGAACTCCCAAGGGAATTATTTCCCCACACTCACAGTTAATAATAAAAAAACTCGAGCAACCAAATCCAAGGGCGAAGCAATAAACAGGGTCAAACAATCCGAAGTCAGAGAAACCAAGAAAAGGCAATCCAGAAGCAAAAAACCAGCAAAGGTTAGAGAGCTAAAGACCACACGCCTGTCCAACTGAAAGGACTGAGTCAAAAGCTGGTCTACCCAGCAACAAGGGCGGTGTTAACTTTGAGGATAGACTCAGTCCTTTATGCTGATTGGACAGGGATTACCCACGCTGGCTGCTCTCTCCACCAGCAATGGAAAAGAAGCATTCTCTTGGCAATCCTTCTAATAAACCATACTTATTCAGCCTTTTTCTAATTGTACTGTGATAAATTTTTAACATTTAATACGCTAACTGGACAGACAATTGAAATAAAATACCAAATATTGATTCTATTCTAAAGCAGGAGCTTATTCCTACTGAGAAAATCTAGCGGAGTAAAACCTGAAAATTTTAGCAAGTTGTAATTGTTCATTAAAACAAAAAAGTTACTACTTGTATTATAATAGTTTCAACTATATAACAACTTTAAAAAATAAACAAAAAATATCAAAAGCCTAATTTAAAAGAACACTTTATAAAAAACAATATACATAAGCAACATTTTTGTGACCAATCTCTGCTTTGTGCATATATTTACAAAGAATAGTGATGGGGTTCTTATAATGTAATAACCAATTCAATAGCTAGTTATTTTTACAACATTTCATTAAATTAAACCACATTGATTTGACTAATTAAAGACAGCTGGGCAGATTTTCTTTTTGTCAGAGTGATCAGTTTAGCTAATCAAGATGCATTACATGCATAGTAGTTTAACTTCAGCAAAATATTTAACAAATCTACCATTAAATCTTGATAAATAAGATGGCAAAATGTGAACTTGACAATGCTATTATTAGTTGAATGTCAAAAATATTGAATAATCATACCACAAGTGTACATGTCAATCTTGAAAAAGTCTTTGCTCAGACATTGCACTTTCAACAGATGAATACATGACTTGGATCAGGAATTAAAAAATATTATGATGAGAAATATAGTCAACATAAAGAAGTTGTATTTTCCACATATAAAAGTTCTGGAAAGATCAAAAGTCTTCCTAGCATGGGGATGGTATTGAGCAGCAGTACATAGAAAAGTATCTGTGTTTTAGTGGTGGACAAGTTCAACATGATTCAACTATGAATTACAGGCTGCAAAAAGCAATAAAAAAAAGTAAATGCAACCCTACTCTACATCAACTGAAGTACAATATTAAAATTGAGCCAAGCCATTCTTCATTTATATTTAGCATTGATCAGGTGACACCTAGAATACTGAACAACATATTTAAGGAAGAACATTTACAATCTGAAAGACAATTAGGATGGTAAAGAGTCTTGAAGAAATTTTTTCCAAAATGACTGGAAGCACATTTAGCCTAGGAAAGAAAAGACTATATAATGACATGATAACTGACTGAAAATTCCTAAAATTTAAACTTTTCAATGATGTTACATTGATTTTCTTATCCTATCCATGCATATAATATTCTGCTTATAATTATGTGCCATTAAGTCAGTATTGACTCTTGGTGACCGGATAGACTTCTTCCAACATGAACAGTTCCCAACCTGGTCCTTTAGACTTCCAATAGTATATCCATTGTGTTTGTAATAAGAGCATGTCCCTCTTGCTGAGGCTTGTCATCTTCTTTTTTCTTTCACCTTTTCCAGTATTAAGAGAGCTAGGTCTTAGCATTTGTCCAAAATATCATTTGTGCCTGGTGGTTTGCACCTTAAGTGAAGTTTAATCTATATTTTATGGAGTGATTTATTTTATGTTTTCTTTGTTTCCTTGGCTACCCATGATATTTTCAGGAGTTTTCTCCAGCACCAAAGCTCAAAAGTATAAATCTCTAAGCCCAAAGCAGATGAGTTCCTACTTACTGATCACTATTTCAAAGAACTTCATCTAATTTTATTACATGTATTTTTTAATTTATTATTTTGTTCAATCAACATCATTAATTTCAAATAAGACTAAAATGACCAAATATTTCATAAATTTATAAGTGCTTAATATGCTTATGTTTTCTTATATGAACTATTAGCAACAGAAATGTGGCTTACAGAACCGGCTGCTGCTCCTGATGAGAAGATGATAAAAAATGTTGGCTCATGCAAACTTGATTTTTTGCATAAGGTCATCTTGAAATATTCATAATTATACCAGTAGAGTGCTATGGGATCAAATAGTGAAACATTAAAAAGCTTGACATTGCAATTGATTGATTTCTTATGTGCTAAGTTGTTTTAGAAATTTGAAGTGCAACAGAAACTTTTAAATGCTTGCATGACGCCTGCCCTGGCAGCAGTCATCCCTAGCCTGGCTGCACTCACAAAGGGCCTGGCAGCCTCAGCAGCAGCCAGAGGAAAAAGATGATGAAGGTCAGCTGGGGGCAGCAGGAATGGTATAATAGTGGCAAAGGTGGTGGTGGAAGAGATACAGTAAATGGTAATGGGCAGTTGAAACGCACCTTGCAATGTAAATGTGGGCAGGCTGTCAAGTATGTGAATTTTGACCGTGTGGCTGCCGGAATGCTGCAATATCCATAACTTCAATAACCAGGCATAAATACAATTCACTCAATGCCATCATACCTTCAAATGAACTGAAGGTACTGAAGGTTTTTGTTACTGAACAAATGATCATACCCATACCATATAAGATTAATTCTGAACAAATAGATCAAATCACTATACATTGATAAAGAAAAATATGTTGTAAGTTGACATACATTATCTATCTATCTTATATTATCTTTCATCAGTTGCCTATTTGATCATGCGCCGTGGTGGCATAGTAATGCAGTATTGCAGGCTAACTCTGTATTCCACTGCTAAGAGTTTGATCCTGACCAACTCAAGGCTGACTTAGCCTTCCATTCTGTTATGATCCAGATTGTCAAGGAAAGGCAGGCCTCTAGAGAAGTAGTAAATATGAACCGGCTTACTACCAGTTCGCTGGCTGCGCATATGTGCTATGTGTGCGCATGCACAGTGTGCACCATGCACCAAATGCGAGATGCACCTGTGTATGCACAGTGCACGCCAAAAGGAGGCATGGGGTAGGTAGAACAGTGAATGGGGGGGAATCAGCTGTGGTGCGCAATCTTTTTTTTAACTTTTAAAAGCATTTTATTTATCACCTATTCAGCTGAATAGATAGTAAAAAAATGCTTTTGAAAGTAAAAAAAAGGCTCTGATGATTGCACGGGTTAGCTGGGATCATCAGAGCCTTTTTTTAACCTCTTAAAAGCGGTTTTTTACAACCTATTCAGTCGTGTAGGTTGTAAAAACTGCTTTAAAAAAAAAAAGATAGTGTGCCACTATCGTCAGAGCCTCTTTTTTTACTTTTTAAAAGCATTTTTTAAAGGAAGTGGCAAGCAGGCGATTGGGTGGGCAAGGGTAGGGGAGCCAGGGATTTTGGCTACAGGTTCTCTGAACTACCAGCCTCCACGGCTACCAGATCAGCTGATCCGGTCCGAACCGGGAGCATTTCACCCATGCTCTAGCTTTACTGCTCTTTTTTTTTTTAAAATTGATTTATATGCCACCCTTCTCCGAAGACTCAGGGCGGCTTACAATGCGTTAAGCAATAGCCTTCATACTTTTGTATATTTATACAAAGTCAGTTTATTGCCCCCACAAACTGGATCCTCAAATTACCTACCTTAGAAAGGATGGAAGGCTGAGTCAACCTTGAGCCTGGTGAGATTCAAACTGGTGTAATTGCAAATAGCTGGATGTTAATTACGGTGCTTTAGTCTGCAGAGCTAAACCAGGCTCTTAGTAAATTTGCTCTAAGTAAATATTTCAACAAATGGCCCTCCAATGACCGGTAAGGCTCCACCCCATGTTACCCTGAAGGCAGCCACTCTCAGTCCCCCAAACAATAGCCTATATAGAACAAAAAAAGTCCACAGAGTAGGAGCATGGTGACAAAGCAAGGGCCAGGATCCCAAGTCCATGAGGCAAAGTCAAGACAAAAGGCAGTCCTCAAAGCAAAGACAAGGTACAAAGCAAAAGGCAGACATCAAGGATAGCAAGACAAAAGGCACGAGTCAAAGTCAGAGGAATGTAAGCCAAAACAAACCATTGTTCCTGGCAAAGACTAACTCCTCACAACTTCTCAATCCACTCAGGTGTTCCTTGTGAGGAGAAATGACACAGCCCTTCTCTGAGCTTGCCTATGCTCTGCTCTCTGTGCCCTTGGATCAATAGGGGAAACAGCTGTTCCCCATCAGAGAGGATTGCTGCCTATCAGCATCACTGCTTGTCAGAAGCTGATCCTCCCCTGTGTCTGAAAGGGCAGGCAACTCTCCACCCAGTTGACCACTTCCCCCAATGCCTGAGGAGTCTGGGACAACATCATCCTCAGGCCCTGGACTTTCCAAAAATTCCAAGGGAGATGTGCCATCCCCATCAGAAGACCTTGGTTCCAACAACAACTCTTCTGAACTGGGCTCTGATGGGGCCATGACACATCCTTCCAAGGTCGGTAAAATGAGTACCCAGATTGCTGGAGGCAATATGCTGACTCTGTAAACTGCTTAGAGAGGGCTATAAAGCATTGCAAAGCGAAATATCAGTCTATTGCTATTTATGACTTACCTGTTTGGGGATGAAGTTTTTATAAAGCATGAACATCAATACAAATAAAGTTCAGATACTGTTTAAATAAAACAGTTTATTTAATTTTAATTTTGGCTGAATATGAAGTGTGAATGTAATATAACATATTTAGAAAGCCACACTTAAGATGATGTGTGAATCCAATTACAAAAGTAGCATTAAAAAGTTTTTTCACCTGAACATTATTTTAATTCCAGATAATTGCAAATAATAATAGAAATATTAGCATCTATCAATGTCCAAAACTCTTCCTTTGTCAACTACTGAAAAGCTTAACTCTTCTTTGTTGAAATAATAGCTATGGATAGCTATGGTTCCAGCACTGAATTCTGTCAAAAACTAAAGGGCAATATGATTCGGTTAATATCTGAAGAAAAAAATGCTGGTATAAAGCCAAAATCACCATCTAAAACATTATAAAAATAGATTTGTAGTCTATTAACTGAGGAAAGTAAATTTGAAAGATGTATCAGGTACCTATGATATGCTGTACTTGTAAAACACAACTGTATTTTTAAAACTTATATCTCATGAACCCTAAAATCCTCATAGAAGAGAGCTTGTAATAGCCAGCACATATAAAAATATGTATTACTGAAAGAAGTCATACCTGAGAATGGCACATCTCTAAGGACAGTGGGACCCCATCCTTTCCACAGTGAAAGCCAGCCATTTTGGGTCACACCTGTACTGATGCGAGCAAGCAGTTGTGTGTAAGTCAATCGTCCAGACTGCATTCTTGTTCTAATCATTTCAATTGGACTTATTATAGTAGCAGAACATACTAAATTTGAGACAGAAAGAAACACAGTGCTCAAAATTTACAAACTTTTTTCTGCAAGACATTTGTTTTGGTATATATGCCCATATCTATTATTTTTATGCATTAAACATTTCACTACATAATAAACATAGCTATTGATTCAACAGTATAATTCATCCCAGAATTGTTAGGAGTCAGGTATCATATACATTTAATAAATTATTAATTCAACTTCCATGTAAATAACTCAAGATTCCAACATTTTTTATTGTTCAGATTGATTCTAAATTCAGTGAGTGCTTCATTTACACTAATTTATTGTGATGAAAAAGAAATGCTCTAAATGTAAAATTTCATGGTCCTCTCTGTTCCTCATATGTGGAATGAATAAGTTCAGTTTTGTTTTTAATAACCACATTTATTTTACAAATACTATTTGACAAACGATTTAATACTATGGATAGATTGAAACACACTAATTTTACAAACCAAATTCTCAAGATGTTCCGCATTCCAATTGCTAATATAAGAAAGGAAGTAACAATCTGAAGAACCTCTAAAAGATGCATGGTCTCAAATCTGACCCTTTAACGTTAGTTTCAGGCAGTAAGAATGGTTCACCTTTTCTTTTCTGATATTCAAAAGGAAAGCATAAAACTTACAAACTACAGGTAGCCGTTCTTTCTTACTGACCACTCATTCAATTATTATTCAAAATTGTGACTATGCTAAACGAGTATGACAGGTCCTCAAAGTTCCAGACATTGCAGCATCCCCACGGTCACCTAATCATGATGCAGGTACTTTGAAACTGGTTCACATTCACAATGGTTGTAGTATCCTGCAATCATACGAATGTCATTTGCAACATTCCTTGCTGGCTTCCTACAAGTAAAGTCAATAGGAAAGTTGTCAAGGAAGATTGCAAGTCATTCTGGTAAGATTCTGGTCTTCCTGCATGTGATCCATATCCTGTCATGTGATCCAATCTCTGACTTTCCTGCATATTTGCCCCATGTGACATCTAGCTCCAGCCTTCTTGAACACATACTGCAGCAGTCCTTCCCCAGACTTCCCCAACACATGCATGACCTGTGCTGACCCTCCCAAGTCCTCCCCAACTCACATGAACTCTGCACTGTTCCTCCTAGGACTCCCCATCCTGCTGAAGTATTTTCATGCCCCTTACCTCAAACATCTGCCGTTTCCTGATTAACAAGCCACATGTCTTAGACTTACCTTGGCAACTGGAACTGCTGAAATACTGCCACTAAGAAATATGATAACATCTGCATCACTTTGGAATGGCAATCCTGTTCCAATTGCCCTTGTAACCCAAGGAATACTTTAATAAATTAATTCTATCAGCAGATAAATTAAAGGGCTGGCTCCTTAGCTCGAAAACTTCATGAATTGAGCCTAACTAGCTAATTACTATCTTTAAGATGTCAATTAGTAAGAGGTCATAGTCAAAGGAACAATGTCGTACAGGGGTTTGTGTTTTCTAAGTCTCTTTATTTTTAATTTTATAGATTAGTCCTCTTGCAATTTGTCCTCATTTCACTTTGCATAATGGGCTGCACCTGGTACCTTACTCATCAGGTTTATAGCCCCAAAGTCAGGGCATGGCTATGAGGCTTCTTTTCCTTTCCTTGATTACTAAGCTTCAGATCACTGCATCTCCTTTGTAGAGCTACCCTAGCAGAATTTTAGGGAGAAGATGAAAATAAAGATTCTTCCTTCCACAGGGATCCTTAACAAATCTATTCATTCATGCATTTGCTTATAGGCTCCAACATGGATCACATATAGCCCTGAGAGCCATTTTATGCCACACACAAGTCAGGTATAACTGTACATAACCTACTGGAGTTGTTGTTGTATTGATTGATTGATTGATTGATTAATTAATTTCTATACCGCCCTTCTCCCGAAGGACTCAGGGTGGTGTATAGCCAGAGTAAAATATTATAGAATACAAAATTTAAAAACAATTTAAAACAAATTAAATACTTTGATCCCACAATTAAAAACCCCAAAATTTAAAACCCCCAGTCCAGATTCTTGTCAAGCTAGTCCAGCCTGTTAGAAAAGTAGGGTCTTAAGGGCACGGCGGAAGGTATGCAAGTCAGGGATCATACGTATTCCTGGAGGCAGTTCATTCCAGAGGGCGGGTGCCCCCAGAGAGAAGGCTCCCCCCCTGGGGGTCGCCAGTCGACATTGCTTGGCCGACGGCACCCTGAGGAGCCTCTCTCTGTGGAAGCGTGTTGGTCGGTGGGAGGCCATCGGTGGCAGAAAGCAGTCTCGTAAATATCCAGTCCTAAGCCATGGAGCGCTTTAAAGGTGGTGACCAACACCTTGAATCGCATCTGGAAGACCACCGGGAGCCAGTGCAGCAGCTCGCACAGATGTGTCACATGGGTGCGTCGAGTCGCTCCCATAATCACCCGCGTGGCCGCATTCCGGACCAGTTGGAGCCTCCGAGTGCTCTTCAAGGGGAGCCCCATGTAGAGAACGTTACAGTAGTGCAGATGGGAAGTGACAAGGGCATGGGTGGCTGTGCGCAGGGCGTCCCGGTCCAGAAAGGGACGCAACTGGTAAATCAGGTGAACCTGATTTACCAGTTTAACCTTTCTCTAGACAGCACAACCAACAGTTATCCCTAATTAATTGTTAAGGAAAACTTTAGTCATTATGAAAATATCACATTTTCATAAAAATATCACTTTTGGCCACCTTACATTCCACTGTGTATCACAGCATCCAGACATATAAGATTCTATTGGCACTGGACTTGTCTCCGACCTTCACTGAAGCCCATAGGCCAGTTTTTCAGGAATGCTTCAAATGAGCTGTAGAACACACACTGTACTTCTGGGAAGCTTTTGTCCTCCTGTTGGAAGTGCTACTTTCCAAAATGCAAATTGCAGAATATGAATTGCACCTCTAGGAAGTCCTTATTCCTCAACTTCCTCTATTGGATGGAGTCCTGGAGAATCAGCCTTCAGTCTCCAGTGAGAAGTGGAGGCAAGCTGAGGGCCAACAGAGCCTATGTGCCTGGATCTTTGAGGGAGGAGTAAAGCAGTGGAATGTAAGGGGGCCAAAGGTGCAAAAATGGGGGAGGGGAGTTGAAGGAGGGACAGTTATGCAAGACAGAAGGAGATTCCTGGCCTCACAAACAAAATTTTGACTAACGCTAAACAGTATGGCTATGTGATCTTTTCCTTAATGACTATTTTTGAGATAGAAATTCTAGTCCAAATTAGGATTGTAACCCTAGGACTACAAATAAATTAAAATCCCTCCTTCAAGTAAACTTATGACAGCTATTGTGGGAAACTGGAATGCATCTTTCAGAGACTTTCTTCCCAATTATATATGAAACGTGCTTTAAACAAGAAAATGCCTGAACAAGTAAATACAATTCATAACTTGTATATTACAATGACAACTGTATAATTTGACTGTACAATGGCAACTGGTCTTTAAAAAACTGCTACTCATATTCTGTTGGCCTGCTAGTTAATAATACTCTAGGCCAGGAGTCCCCAACCATCATGCTGTGGACTGGCACTGATCCACAGCTCATGAGGAAACAGGCCGTGCAAGTGATCAAAGCCCCATCTATCCACATGCAGGATTCATGCAGTGCACAAAATCACGCCCCTGTTCTGTGCTAAAACCATCTTCCATGGAACTGGCCCCTTGTGCCCAAAAGCTTGAGGGCCGTTGCTTTAGGCCATGAAGTAGGACAAATTTTGCATATACTGTATGCTATATTCAGCTCTTACATCAACATATTTACCATGTTCACCATTAAGATTTAAGTTTAATCAGTGTTAGCTTAGACAAGGTAAAGAAGGAGGAATTCAGAACAGAAGAAAGAACTATTCGTGCTAAAGGTATCTCCTAACTCTGAGTCATAGTTAAGAGACTATAAAATATTACACATGTATTAGGCAATATCCTTAGATTAAGGAATGTACACTTCTTGACTATAAAACAGAGAAATAATTAATTACACTCATTACATCATCATACTGGTTAATTTCTAATATAAGATTTGTTACAGTAAACAATTAACAGTAAACTACAGATTAGTAAACTCACATCTGGCTATGGCACCTGCAATAAGTGGAATGTAGACATTATCTCCTAATTTATAAACGAGGGCATCACGTAGTTGATCATAGCAGGTAAAATAAATTACTGTAGTTGGAACTGAAACTGCTCTAAAATTGAAATATAAGCATTTAATCAGCTTCTTAATAATTTCAGTTTTACTCAAATAATTGTCAAACTTCTAGCTAAAATATAAGCATTTTAGAGTTGGTCTTTGGCCATAGATAATCACATGTTATACTGCATGTCAAGATGCTAACACTCACATATAGATCATGGGCCCTTCAGGGATACTTCCTGTGCTGAGTAAAATATTTAGACATGCTGTTTTCTCTTTAACAACTTATATAAACATATTAGAGAGCATGTTTCCCTCTATTAAGTTATTCAAGTAAACACTTTAAAGCAAAGAATTCTAAAGGCCAACAGTTTTGGTTTCTTTTTCAATTTGTGTCCCACAATATAGTATGGAGAACAAACAATGGTACAATGATTACCAATTCTGAAGAGGAAATAAGCAAAGCACAGGAATGGCTGTATGTTTTATTACTCATTATAGGAGAATCATGTTCATTAACACAAGATATTAACATATACATAATGAAAACGTAATGAAGGTGCTTTTGAAAGTAGCCAGAAAGCATATCTCACATAACTTGTAATGGGAAGGCCGCCACCAAAGGCCGCTGCTGCTATCAAGCAGCAGAAAGGACTGTTCTGCAGGGCAAGGAGCACAATGATGCCTAAATGTGTGTGAAAGCCACCCATTTTTTATCATGGCAGCTTGGAGGTGGGGAATTTTGCTGTAGCAAAAGCAGGGTTGGACTGGCTGGGCTCTGTGGCTGCAGTTCCTTCCTCCACATTATTAGATAGGCATTTTGCATTTCTCCTGACTGAGAACTAATGATAGAGAATAATGATCTGTGTGAAATGCTTTAATCAATAGTTACTAGGACTCAGGAGGACTTGAATAAAAGGATTTATTGGAATAGGACTAGTCATCAAGTTGCAAAGTTTACGTTGTGGTTGTGATTTTGCTCACCTTTCTCATAGTTAAGAGCTGGGGTAGGGGTGGGGGAAATGAATCATTTGGGATTGTAAAATCTAGCCCTAACCAATCTGTGGAGTCTAGGACTTGTTGCATCTGTCACATACTCCCAACCCCTTCACTCCCATTCTCCAGCCACCTCCTGGGAGGCGTGGCTACTTGTCCCTTGGAGCAAATCACTGGAGTACAATGATTCCTCTCTGAAATACTCAGGATCGGGGTG
Source organism: Coluber constrictor foxii (assembly GCA_038048745.1). Classification (NCBI taxonomy): domain Eukaryota; kingdom Metazoa; phylum Chordata; class Lepidosauria; order Squamata; family Colubridae; genus Coluber; species Coluber constrictor. Next base: position 147,898,600 of record CM075961.1, read on the forward strand.
GGGACAGGACAGGGGGACATAGGTGGAGGACTGGGAATCCATGGCATTGGAGAAATGACAACAGGGGTTTAGCTCAGTCTAAAGGTTCGCTGTCAATTGGCTGTGGCTGGAGGGCGGGGGTGAAGCATGTGGTGGAGATGAAAAATGATCTGGTGAGAGGAGACTGAATGATGGTATATTATGGTTGGTAGAAAGAAGATGAGATTAAGTGGTATCTAATTAACTGAAGGGACTGAATACTGTACTCTGCAAAAACACCTCAAGTATCAGTATTGGTTGATTGTAGGTTGTGTGTATGAGGTGGGGGATATGGGCCTAAACATGGACTTTTATGGAGAGGAGAAGGGGGAAAGTTCCAAAGAAGTGAGGGAAGGTTGCAACATCCCAATAAGGGGTAGGAAGAACTATCAGGGTAGATATGGGCCGGCTGGCCCATGGAGAATGCTCCTGGATGACAGAATTTCAAGGCCCTGCTTTGTCAGCTGCTGCTGCTAAATACTAAATTAATTTGTTACAATTTTTTTTGAACTTTTATTGTAAATAAAAAGGCTGACATGGCACAGATTACTGAGATTTATCTGGGACATGAGGGGAGATTCCTCTTTCTGCCTTCTTGTTGTGGCCTGTAGGCTGCCAGCAGAGCTAGCAGCAGTCAGACGAGGAGGGGGAGGGGAAGCCTGGGCCAGCTTCGAAGCCTTTGGAAGGCTCTGATGAGGAAGCAGAAGCAGAGGAAGGTGCAGAGATGGGCCTTCTGTCTGCCCCAAGTGGAGAAGCAGCTGTCTTTGAGGCCTAAGATGAATGAGATGGAGGAACTGATGAGGCCCATCCTAGATGCGCATATGCGTAGGAGAGGACAGAAGAAGGCAATGGAAGGTAATAAGCTGGATCTCAGGGAAAAGAAGTCACAGACACTAGCCAGCCCCACCCTGGCTGGGAAATAAATAGTAGGGGTTTGGGAGTGGTCACAGACAACTGTTTGTTTTTCAGTGTACATCAATCAAATACGATTTTTTTGGCCAGAAACAGATTTGTTGGGACTAATTGCTCTGTATTTGAGGTGCCAACTAAGTCTCCCTGCTGGAAAACAATAGGTAATGCATTTGCCTCAGTCGGTGCGAGCAGTGACTCTTTCTGCTTGGCTTAATCATTGAAGGACTTTTTATCTTGAATTCTCATGTGAACAGAGACTGTTTGTGCCATTTCATAAAGAGAAAAGACTTTTATTTGTGACTAATTATTTATGATTTTGTCTATCCAATGTAAATAAAGACTGTTTCTGCCTGGTTTTTTAAAAAAAAGGGGTGTGTTTTACTCATTGCTTGCGAAGGCTAGGTCAGAACATTTCTAGGTTCCATAAATGGCACTGACTCTACGACAGGGGAAATGTAGTGGCCATCTGAGATACTTCAGAGGCATTCAGAACACTGCTCCTCAGACTGCTGGATGCAAGGTCCTATTTATTGAGTTGGGCACTAAGAGAGATCATTTGGGTCTTTTGTAGTTGTACTAGCTGTTTGCTGATTAGCAGCTTCCCTGCCTAACCATGTTGGCAGTGGAGTTCGTCAGGTTGATGTCTTCCTAGGGAATGGAGTCTGAGATAGTTTGAGCATTCATGGTCATCATGAATGCTCAAACAGGACATTCAGAACCTGATGCATAATAGCAGTCATTACTTGGTTTTTCTGTCACACTAGTAGCAGTGTGCTCTGAAATTGAGGGAAATACTCATTTCTTTCTTGTCATGGTCACTCCCTGATGAGCCTCCAATTCTCTAGTGCCACCCCTCTCTGCAGAGGAACTGGTTCTATTAAGTTGTACTCCAGCCTTAGGATAGCATCGCAGAGGCTATGAAGCTAAATCTTGCAAGGTTATCTTGAGGAAATTTGATCTTGTCAAATTTCTAAGGAAGAGCTCTTGGGCTCTTGCATATGATAGTTTGGCAATCTCTGTGCTATGTCCATGTCTGCTGCAGCTGGTTAAGACTATCAAAGAAGGATTAGTGATTGAATCTGGATAGTGACTAATAATTCCTGGAGGGGGAAAAGTCGTTCTGCCATTTCTCAAGAAGGTAATGATGCACCCTTTCCCAAAGAGGCCATCACTTGATGTTAGTAATCTGGACAGCTTTTGTCCCGTTTCCAACTGTGGCAGGAGGCAGATTGTAAATATATAGTTACAATATTTTTTTCCAGTTTTTTATGCACATTTCAGTCACTTGTTGAGACTGGTAGACACAGAAATCAAATGAATATGTTTTTTTCCTTTAAGCTACCTACTAATTTGCTTATTTTAAAATTAATTAGATTTCCTGTGGCAGAAGAACTGCTATTTTCCAAGGGTCATCAGGCTGAGTTCATGCTGGTCAAAGCAGAAATATTGGGGGGAGGGTTTTAGGAAGAGCAAGGGAACTATTTTTTTTTACAATTTTTACCTCCCTTTCCTATCATAATTTTCTTCATTTTTCTGTGTCATGTCAAGGGTTTTAAGACTGACCCATTTGAACTCTCCCTCAACATAGCTGCTCATAACTTTCAACTATTCCAATAAAAACCCCACATTTCTAACACTATCTTGATTTTTTGAAAATTCTTTCTACTACTCCTTCTGGGCTAGGAGAATAGGCTATACAAAGTAGCTGACTTTGTATAAAAAAGAACACCGCCTGGGGCGTCCAAAAGCCCAACTAAGCAGGTATATACAAAAGTATGAAGGCTATTGCTTAATGCATTGTAAGCCGCCTGAGTCTCTGGAGAAGGGCGACATATAAATTGAATCAATAATAAAAATAATAATAATATAAGTAATATATAAAAAATTACTCCAATTAATATAGCCCAAGACACGTACATAATTTGATTAATTAGAATACACATTCCTATGTTTACTTAACTTGTACCTTAAGGCAACTGTTGGCACTAATAGAAAACACATTAATGAAATTACTTTTTAGTTATTTTGTTACTAATTTTGCAGTCAATCTTAAACAGCATCGATAGTTTCATAATGTATTTTAACTATTTACTTTTATTCAGGTTTGATTTTAATGTGAGAGATTAATCAAAGGAAGAAAAAATAAAAAACTTATAACTTACAGTGAGGGTGGCAATCCACTCCACAATGCCTTCACACCCTCTCTTTCAACAATTTTTGCAAAAGCATCCTAAAAGAAGGAAAAATAGTGATATGATTGGTTGTAGATTTCTTGAACTATCTACCAAACACTATGTATTTAATAGTTTTAAAAAAATTTTTTAAAAAAAAACTGGTATACTGTGGGTGTGTGGCATCTGTATCTGAGCACTCCCAAACTCACACATCCACACCCAAACAAGCACACTTAATTTTGCGTCATCTGAAAATAGACCTGGGCATTCTAGGGCCCACAGGCAATGTCTGGCCCTTTGGTTGCCCCTGTTTGGCCCATGAGGGCAGGGCCCAGAACAGCAACACCCCATTGTTTGGCCTTCCACAACAGTTCCTGTTTGAGAGGCTGATCACCCTCACCATGCTTACTAGTTTAAGTAGGACCTGAATGATCTTCTGTGAAAATCTCTTTCAGTGTTGATCTGAGAAATGCTAATTTGATGTATGAAGAATTTATCTATAAACATATTACACCTAGAAAAATGTTTCTTTATATAAATATATATTTTCATATCTATGTATTGATCTTTAAAGTAAAAATAATAAAACTTCGTTCCTTCTTAAATCAAGGAACATTCCTATCAAATCATGCAAAATAGAACTAAAAAAAATGTAATAAACGAACCCCCCTATGTTTTGGGCATCAGGGACCAGTTTCATGGAGTGGATTTTTCTGCAGACCAGAGGGGACATGATTTTGCCTGCTGCCTGCATCCTGCAAATGAGGCTTCGCTTGTTTCCATGACCTGGTTTCTGGCATGCCACAGACCAGTGCCGGTTCACAGACTGGGGATTGGAGACCCCTGCAATAAACCACAATGAGCTAAATGCTTTCCACCAAAATCAGAAGCTTTTATTTGAATGGAACTGTGAATTTCAAGGGACAAAAAGTGCACCAGTAATGTATGATACTAACACCACTTTATAATTATATTTACATTTGTGTGCCTGTGCAGTTTCCTTGCACATTTTAAAAGTGGATTGCCATTACCTTTTTTTCTAAGGCTGAGACAAAATGATTGCCTGCAAGGACCCAGCTATTTCTTTGACTAAGGTATGATTATAAGATACCAACAGACCATAAACTGGCCTATTATATAACCTGCTGAATGATTAAACTACTACGTGGATTTGGGTTTACACAACATGATAGGCTTCAATGTTATTGACTAGATTGTCATATGAACACATCTCAAATATCATGTATACATAGCTTACTGCTTACAATAAATTAAGTGACAGGAATTAATTAATCAATCACATTTTTTATTTTCTTACTTTCTATTATATTAATCTTCTCATTCACAATCATTGGACAATGCTATAACAAGTATCTTATAAAATGTGAAAGCAATGGGTAATTTTAATTTTTAATTATCATAATGCAATGAAGTGTGTTTCTCCCGAGCTTAAAATACCGTGAAACTATCTAATTAAATTTCAAAATTTATTTTTTCTTCAAAATGCATTTTTTCTTACCAACATGCCAGTAAAACGGGCAGATGTCTTATTCCAGGTTTTGCCAGTTCCATTTTCATAAAGATAAATGTGATCGGTCAAGCCATCAGAATCCAAAAAAGACTTTCCTGTTAAATAAGTAAACAAGAAATATTTTCTCCTAAGTGTTACAAAGGGGTTGATGAAATGCAGCATAAACTGGAGGACTATATACTTATCTCTATATAAAGTTCGTACAGTATCCTTAATGTTACATGGGAGTGTTATTGGCAAATATAATTGTTGTAATCATAATCTCATTTTATAAAATTAAAAAAGATGTCTTAACAATTTCTAAAAAAAACATATCAAATGTCATAACCAGCATCAAATAAAATGTATGTTCATTTTATAAATGATCAGCAAGTGCAAATAATCTTTTTAACCTGGACTTAAAGAGTAATCTCAATTTCATAAATGTGAACCTTTGAGAAGAAATTATCAAATTTTCTCTCCCATCAACACTGCAAATACATAAAGATATGGTTTTACCTTTCAGGTTTGGATTGCTTTGGGCCTGTAGTCGAACTTTGACAACATCTAGAGGTGTCACTAAGACAATCAAACAACCAACATGTTAAAATGCTTTTTCATGTTCATAAATAGATTGCTAATTGATTAAAAACAGAGCTAGCTAACATTAACTAAGTGAAGAAAAACTTAAGCTCTGCTCTCTAAACAACAGTTGAACTTCATCTGAGCATTCTGACAATACTATAAAAGAAAACTTAGGGAAGTTTAAATGGTTCTAATATTTGATCTTACCCAAAACGGATGTTAGAATAGCACCACAACCGGAAGAGACAATTTGCTGAAAAGTTGTGATTCCATAGGATTCATTTCCTTTGTCTTCACAATCCATTTTTCTTGGGGGTGGGTGGGGTGGGACCTGTTAAAAAATAATTAAACCTTATGGCTCTGATGTGTCACGGGAGAAACATTTCTGAATCCAGTTAGAATTTGCTTCAATGCAGACTAGGATATAATTTCTAAAGCATTTTTTTAAAAAAAAACCAAAACATTTTTTTTCTTTGAATCACAGATACTCATCTATGGGTTATTTGAGATACTGCTGACCCCATAAAACATAGGAACTGCCATACACAAGAACAAAAGATACTTTACATATTATTTCTGTTAATTGGATTGGCTCAAACCAGCACACAGAGTCCAAAGTGTACAATCCTTAACATGCTGGTTTCAAAACAGTCAAGCTAGTCCTCTGTTTATCATGAAATCTTTTGAATGACCTTAAGCGACCATCTAGATCACTCAGCCTTATCTATTGCAGCAATTCTGTAGGCTACTGGGCCCCTTTTCAGAGGAAAGGAGGGCAGAATAAAAATCTTCCAAGTGAGGGAATATCTTAAGATGTTTTCTTGCAGACCATTTACTACACACATTAGGTAATAACACCACCAGTGCTTGTAAGGAGTGGAATTTACTCTGTTTATATTCTAGTGAGCAACACTGTCAGTGTTGGTGGGAGAAGTCTTGGAGATTCTTTGGTTGAGCTGTTTGTTTGGCAGTTCCTTGATTGGGACATTGTTCACTTCTTAATCCTTGGTTTTATGTTAACCTTGGAGTTAATCTATGGTCATTTGGGTGTTGATTGCTGGTGGGGAGGTATTTTGTTTCAACCCTGACCTATAATTATTCTCTTTTATTAGTATCTTCTGAGATGGTCCCTCTTCAAGTGTGGTATCAGTTGCTATGTCCCTTATCTTGCATGGAATTCACCCAGATCTCTAACATAACAAAAGCTAATGCCAATTCAATCAACGCCTCCTCCGCACCTTTTAAGGATTACCCTTCCCACTCCCCGATATTAAAAAGGCGTCATGCCCTCTTAACATCTGGGAAATCTACCGGGGCCGCCAGAAGAGAAGCACCCTTTTCTCAGACTCTCACAAGGTATCTCTCAACCACGTTTAGGGGAAAACCGTTCCTTTAGCGAGAAAATCGGCACGTTTCCGCGCTCCTTGCGTCTCTTCAATGGCCATTTACCGAAGAGGTGAGGGGGAGGAAAGAGGATGACGGAAAACCACCTTCCTCCCCCAGCGCCCCAAAGAAGGACAGGAAGAAGAAAAAAAGGGATGCCTTCGCCCTGTCAGCACTGCGAAAGGCTCCTCCTTGTTGCGTGGCGCCGCCTCTGCCCTAGCTCAGCCCAACCAGAGAGGCGAAGCCAGCGTCGGCATTGCCTAGTAGGCCCGGGTGGGCAAAGGCGGGAAAGCGCGACTGACAAAAAAAGCGTGATGGCCGACTGCCGCAGTAGATCCTGAGCAGCGGCCGTGCCCGGCCCCATGGGATCCTCTGGGTTAGGGTGAGCCGAGGACCGGGGATCGATTCGAGCGGCGGGAATGTACATTTCAAACACCAACCGTCCCTTCCAGGTGGGGTGGAGTGGACAGGGCCAGGCAGCGGCGAGGCGACGGGTACGGGAGGAGGATTGCAAATTCCGCCTCGTGAATGGAGGGAGGAAGGCAGAAACCATGGGAGGAAGGAATTAGCTGCAGGAAACGCACCCAGAACCCGCCCCTCAGCCTTAATTGGTTTTTTTAAAAAAGAAAGAATTTTGGGGCATTTTAATTGTTCTGCGCTCTTTTCTTGTAGATCGTAACCGTCGCGGGGAGATGAGGGTGCAGAAAATGTGACTTCCCAGCAAAATGAAACCGGGTGGTTTGAAAAGCGGCAGCAAAGGACAGTTTCCCTGTAAGTCTTCATTTTGCTTCCTGTGTGGTGCGGCAGCGATCGTGACTCGAGACGGGATTTGTGTTTTTTCCCCCCGAAAAGGGCAGAAAAAACATTTTTCCCCCCAGATCGGCTTTTCTTTCTTTTCTTTGCGAAATTGAGAGTGCTAAAATTCCCCTTGATAAGTTGAAGAGGGTATCTGGGTTGGGAAAATAGCAAAAGTTTCTGTTTTTGGGATGTCCTGTTGAATTTAACACCCCACTCCCGCTTATTCTGTGCAGTATTGGCTGATTTATAGTAAGTACATTTTGAGTACTGTGTCCAAAGGAGCCAGTGTTTTCGCTTTTAAAAAGATCCTATACTTTGAAATACAAAGTAGGTAAGTATTAGATAAGTAGGCAATGGATAATTATAATGAAATTGGGTGGGTCCTGTAATTTATTTAAATTTGCTTATTTGTTATTTATATTGGGTGATATTATTTATTGAAAATAAGAAGCAATAACTTAAAGTAACCAAGTTGTAATTTTGAAATGTCTTTCTCTGCATAAGGATGATTCTAAAATTACTAATGAAAATCTTTCTGAGGGTAATATTAAGATATAGGGTGTACTTGAAGTTAGGCCCTATAGACCAGTTATATGTTTTATTTATTCTTTTCAGAGAAAATGTTACTGTACCTAGGAATATTTCAAAGGGCGTCAAATATATTTTTTTAGTAAAAGTGGCAATCAATTCAGTTTTAATATAATTAATATAATAAATGGTCAGTGAGACTTGACCTTTGATACACCCTGTATAGTTTATTATTAAGAATTTATTGTTAAAACATTTAGAATAACAACAGTCTTCCAGATAATCCGTCCTTGAGGAGATGATAAACTGACAATTAACCACTTGGTTGTAATGAAATTAAGTATATTTATATGTTTATAGGATTGCTTTTCTTTCTCTTGGAATGTTTTTCGTTTATTTGAAACAGAATTTTCTTGATTTCATTTTCCTAATTAGAGCTACAATCTAAATATTTTCCTGATTACAATCTAAATCTAGTAAACTGAAACCTCTCAGTTTCAAATCTTATCTGTACTCACTTTCAAAGTGTGATCTCTTGATATTGCCATATATGTTGGAATATGGTCGATATATGGTCTACAAGCCAAAATAATATTGAAAAGTGGGATTGTGAAGAGAATATGAATTATACTGGCTAGTGATTTTGAGTATAAAGGGTGTTTTTTTTGCATCCACTGAAACATGATGTCTGTGGACATGTCTCTTTCCGTTATGCGCCCTGTTGATATTTCTAATTAAATGTTAATAAGAAAAATAATACCTCCTTCCAAAAAAACCTGAGATACACTGATATCTCAATGCTCATAGTTAATTGGTTCTGGGAGGCACAATAAGTACCAAAAATGATGAATACCAAACAAGTTTTCCCCACAAGGAATAATGTCGTGAGTCACAAGGCAATTAACACTGACAAATTCTAGCTGGTGTGTTGAGTACGAAACAAATGAGTACCAGGAAATGTTTTTTGTGTCAAAATGTGCTGAGTACCAAATTTGATGATTTTCAAAGCAGTTGAACATAAAGGTACCACTGTACTTCAAAGCAAAGCACTCCCCTTAAAGCCAGTTGTAATATTTATTATTTTTTAGGAAGTAAATATACTAGAAATTTGAATGTGGTAAGAAACTAGAAAAAATGGGTCTGACCCAGGGAAGAAATAGGGAACTTTGATACCAATGGGAGGAGAATAAAACAAAGACAAATTCAGAATAAAGAGAGGACTTTGGAGGCAATTCTGAATGTGACAAAAAATTCATTTCCTAATTTGAAGTTTAGATTTTTGAACAGGTTCTGTTTTAGCTTAATTAGTTTATGATAGTGGTGAATATCTGTAGCTCGAGTGTATGTTGATGGAGAAGGTTCGTTCTCAGAGTTTGTGGGTTGGTTTCTGAACATTTCATTACTAGGCTAGGTAACAACTCCAGTAGAATTTAGGGAATGTCAAGTGTTGGTGTTCTTCTGCTTATAAGGGCTTCGTGTGGTCAGAAGGTCTTGTGGGAGGCTCATGTCAGGTGAGGGTCTTGTGATGAGGTCAGGTGAGGATCTTTGGGAAGTAAAGTGCTGGTGGTGGAGTTGTGCGAGTTGGTTGAGGGTTGGTGCTGTTCATTGTCAGTTGGATAGGGATTAAGGATTTGGGATTGTGGTGATTGGCTGCCGGCTGGTGTTCATTTACAGCTGATTTTGTAAATTACAATGTTTCTTTCCTCCTGTATCTTGTCTTTGGTTCTGGATAATCCCTGGCAGAGTGTGGCTGTGGGTTTGTACACGATTGTTATTCCTAGATGTTGGAGAATTTTGGCTGTCATTTCAGACATTCTTTTTATGTATGGTAGGATTAGTGTGTTGGAATACAAAGTTTTTACTATAGCCATTGTGGAGAAAGATGTCAAGCAGCTGTTTCTCTTCCGCTTTTCTTAATGTTGTGGTGCTCCAGTGTGAAGAGGGCCACCGCACATAAAAGAAGCTACATCCAGATCCTCTTCAGCCAAACTCTATTTCCAATCTGTATTGTCCAAATTTATCATGGACAATTAGATGACCCTCCAAAATATATTTGGGAGAGGTGATAGAGGTAGAAGGAGATTGTTTGGGGCATTATGCTGACTCTTTAATCCGTTTAGTGAGAGCTATAAAACACTATGAAGCAGTATATAAGTCTAAGTGCTACTATTAGTTGTATATTATTTATTTATAACTCAAGGTGACAAACATATCTAATATACCTTCCTAGTCTTAATACCTCAAATATCAAGGCTCACCTATACACACTTTTCAATAGTCCTCTTTTGCTTCAAAGGATTTAAGGATTAAACAGATACCTTTCTGATAAGAATCAAATTCTTTACTTTGATTGTAGGTGATATGCAAGAAAGAAGGGAAAGAAGCAACCCTCCCCTGAAAAGTGTAAAGAAAGATTCTACAAAGCCTGATAAACCAAAATGCAAACCACTTACTGGGAAAGTGTTCTATCTTGATATTCCATCTAACACCCTCTCTGATAAAATTGCAAAAGATCTTAAGGAACTAGGAGGGGTAAGTCAATATGTATGTTTTGCTTTAAGATAGAAAAAAAAAGAAATATTGCAGATTCAGTTTGAGTATATTATATTCTTGCTGAGACTGAATTCCTAAGCATTTTTCTCTTTTTACAACCTGCCTTTCAACTACATTTAATGCTACATGGTTAGGATTTTTTTAATAAAAAAATTACCATTTCTCCAAAATTCTCTATAAAATTATTATGCCCAGAGCTGAGGGCAGCTGAGGGCAGCTGAGGCTTCCTGGGGCAAGGGGTGTTGTGTTGCGTTGCATTGCCAGGACCTCCTGGTGCAGTGTTGTGTACTATGATCTATGATACTGTAACTTTGCATCATACTGGTGAGCAATTTTTTTCATGCCATGCTGCTGGGGCTCCCTGGGATGGTAGCTATGTGCCATGATGTGGCTCAGAGACTTACAGCCCGAGAGCACACCAAGAAGCCCCTGAGCAGTGGCATGACAGCTGCCGAGCAACATAGTTTTGGGACTGTTTGCTGCTCTGTAAGTTAGGTTTGGGGGGGAGGCGGGGAAGGTCAGAGATGTGATGGAGATGGGTAGGAGAAGTTGAAGAGGAATCCCCTTATCTTACCAAGCTTCAGGTTAAGGAGGAATCGAGCCAGAATGGCTTGGATTGGGATAGGTACTTAATGACTCATGATTCATGGTTAATGACAACAACAGAATGTGTAAAGTGGTGGTGTTCTTTACTACTGCATTGCTTAGTGATGGAAATTCCAGACCTAGTTTCGGTCATAAGTCCAGGACTACCTACATATTATAAATACGTTAATGATATTTTATATTAACTATTCCAACCTATATTGCATGATCTCTGCATCAGGGGTGTCAAACTCAATTTCATTGAGGGCTGCATCAGGTTGTGTTTGATCTTGAGGGCATGGCGTAGCCAGGATAGGTATGGCCAGCTCAACGTCACTCGTGTCGGGGGGGCTGTGGTAACTTAAGTGCTCTGGCAACGAAAACAGGCTCTTGAGCTCTGTTTTGGCTGCAATGGCTTTCTTCAACCCTCTGCCAGTGAAAACAGCTCGGGAGGGCCACCCATGGCCCTCCTGAGCTCCATTTTCACAGGCAGGGGCACCACTGGCTTGTCCTTCGCTGTTTCCAGGGCAGCCCCATAGGCTAGATCTAAGCACCCCAATCTAGTCTGTGGGCCTTTAATTTGACACCTCCTGATCTACATTGGTTTTTTGAAACATTTGTGATTTGAAATAATATTTTTGTATAGCAATGTTTTCCTAACAATCCTTCTCCCAATACGGCTGCTTACAGTCTATGAATGAGAATTAGAGATTCTGTGAAGTATTATTCAAATATTTGTGAAGGGGAATATTAGATGCTTTAAAGCTATGTTGAGTATATAATATAATATAATATTTTTCTTCTTCTCCTTCCCCTTCCCCTTCCCCTTTTCCTGCTCCTCCTCCTCCTCCTTCTCTTTCTTCTTTTTTGCAATTAGAAAGTTGAAGGATTTCTCAGCAAAGACATTAATTACTTGATCTCTAATAAAAAAGAAGCAAAATTTGCAGCCCTTGGACAAGTATCTCCAGTCCCAAGCCCAGAATCTGTATGTAATGGCGGGAACAGTTCACCTCATCCAAGCAGCAGAAGAGACAGGACTGATGGTAGTACATTTAAGCTGGTGGACACGGTAAGTTTCATTCTTACTTCTTCCTTTACTCTCTACCAACCCTGCGCAAATGCTGCATGTTAAGTAAAGCAAGTTCTTTATAATTTTCTATATGTTTCAAAGCTAGTCAAACTTCAGACCGTTCCTTGAGCTGAAAATGGTTTCATGAAAATACTCTGGGAAACTTGTAGCCCATCAGATAAATGCTGAACTGGGACTCTAGACAGCCATAGACAATGGCAAGACACTTTGGAAGCCATTAATTTAATGGCACCTGTAAGGCTAAAACATTGTAGTATTTTATTCTGTGATATAATCTTTTCATTCTTTCTTAATCTATATTGAAAAATATTTCACTTCAGGCTTTCTTCTTTATTATTCAAATAATTTTTTCAGAAGTCTTTAACCAAGTTCATAGAGGAAAAGCATAAGTACTTTTAAGAAGCTCCAGAGATTTTTTGCAGAACATTTTTATATGTGTTGTAAAAATCTTAGATAATGTGTGTTTCATCATCAAATTCCTGCTTCAGATAGCATTTGCAAGGTAATTTTCCCATAGAACAACTTCAGTGTTGGGCCCACTAACTTTCCTTTCATTTGATAAAAATTCATAAATGTCTCGATAGTTTCAGTGATTACAATTTTGACATATATGCTGTGTGAGCCTTCCAAGATAATGTTTTACAAAGTATTGTTTCTCAGTATTGCTAAACTTTTCTAAAGTAGCCTGTCCAATAGACTATTTAAATGTTTTCAAACATTATCTCAAATTTATAACTTTGCTATCTTTGCTATGGGTGCAACTCATTTGTAGCTGTTCCTTAGAGCAGTGTTTCCCAAACTTGACCCTTTGAAGATGTATGGACTCTAACTCCCAGCATTCCTCAACCAGCCATACTGCCTGGGGAATTCTGGGAGTTGAAGTCCATGCACCTTAAAATAGCCAAGTTTGGGAAACACTGCCTTAGAGCAATAACAGATTAACTTCTTAAACATTATCAGTTCTTATCAAGAGACAATAATCAGTGTACACTGACATAGCTAACTTAAAAAAACTCAGCAGTTGACAAATAAGGCACCACCAACTGCATGTAAAAATTAAACAATATACTGAATATTACTTCCATAAGAAATGCAAATAAATTTATCCTCACTCTAATAGTTGTATTAAAATATAATTGTTTCACTACATACAAAAGAGAATTATCCATATCAGTGTTAACTAATTTGTCCATATTCCAAAAGTGCTTTTTTCAAAAGGCAAGTGTACTTTCTGGTTTTCTTTGAAGACCAAAAAGTTTCTCATCCAAAAAGCTTCTTCAGCTCTGACTGGATGGCGGGGAAGGGAAAGATTTATACTTCTTGTGGACAGCTGGTCATTTGCATGTCGTTAAGGTCACCTGGAGGTTTATTTGTGTCATCAGAGTCACCTGAGTGGTGCAAGTTGGTGTGGAGCCTTCTTGGAATTGTTGAAAGGACTTGTAGATGATGATGGAATAGATGACAAATCCCTCCTCCTCTGTTGAGAGAAGTATGTTCAATTTTGACATAAATGGCCTCTTTAATCCCTCTTTAACCTCTCTTCCATTTATGTTAAAATTGAACAATTTGCACCACTCAGGTGATGACACAGATAATTCTCCAGGTGATCTTAATGACATGCTAAAAGAATGCAAATAACTAAATTGTCTGCAAGGAGTATAAATCCTTCCATTCTCCACCACTCAGTCAGGGCTGAAGAAGCTTCTTGGATGAGAAGTGAAACATCTTCAAAGAAAAACCAGAAAGTCCAGTTGCCTCTTGAAAAAAAGCACTTTTAGACAACCATGACCTGGATGACTGAGAAACTCCATATACATTTAATTTATCCATAATTCATTTCTGTTGGCTGAGTTACAACAATAGTCAAATCAGGGAACATTACTTGGAAAACATTTTGTGGTATTGCTTATATATTTAGATAGAAATTTGTATGTTTTTGTTTATTTCTTTTTAAAAAAAATATAAGTACTGTTATTCAGTCATTTAGATAAGTGGTAATAGAAACACAGTTGTTTAGCTAGCACACATCAAATTAAAAATCATCACAAATAAGCTGTTTATGTCTACTCATAGAAAGTTGGCTAACTTTACTAATCTTTTTTGCCCCATTCAGTCATGCCCTATTCTTGAGCACTTCCTGGATAAATCCCTGCAGTATTCTTGGCAAGGTTTTCAGAAATGGTTTACTATTGTAAATCATTTCTGTAAACTAAGAGAAAATAACTAGCTCAAGGTCACACAGCTAGCTTTGTGCCTAAGGAAGGACTAAAACTCATTGTTTCTGGCATCATTTTACATCAGATTTGGTGTCACTAATTTATTAATTTTAATTTACTAACTTTAATATCATGCTAACCTAAATAATTTTGTGAACCTTTAAAAAACTCAAAGTAATAAAATTCACTAAGTAACTATTTTAAATAACCCTATGTGTGCAGTAACAGCTGTAACCCATACATACTCTTTTCTTCTTCAATATAGGTACGCATGAGTAGAGGAAAATCTTTAGTGGAAAAGGCAATCAAGGATCAGGTATGTGTCACTGAATGACATTATTATTTCATCTCAAATCAAATCTTACCCGTTACCATTATTTCCATGTGAAACTTACATAATTTGCTAATAGATAAATATATAACTTTAGGGTAGCTTTTTGGCACGGCTAGGTTATGAAATCAAACATTTGACATTTCTTTTTTCCTATAGGTATCTTCAATTTATGACTGTTCATTTAATGACCATTTAAAGTTAAGATGGTCTTGGAAAGGGTGCTTACAGCCTGTAAATTATTTCTGACTCAATATAATATTGTCACCATGCCCCCTTCCTCCCAAAGTTGCCTGATTGCCTGATCTGAGTGCTTGGTCACCTGTCCGAATTCATGATCATTGCCAAGCACCCTGCAATCATATGATGGCTATTTGTAATCTTCTCTTCTGGCTTCCCCAGAAAGGCAATGGGGAAGCCAGCAGAGAAGGTTGTAAGCGTCTACCTCTGCTCCTTCTCCTCTTGGAGTTGATCGAAAGAGGTGCCTGCCACAGGGAGCTGAACTCCTTTGGTAGCTTGAGAAATGGAACTCAAATCATAAAGATCTGAGTGTCATTCCCACAGCCCACTGGTAACAGGTAAGATTTGATTCTTAGGGAAGAGAGTCAAACTCCTTTGGCAGAGTGCAGGAAGGAACTCAGATCTCGAAGTTACAACCTCCATTCCTGAATCTTGTTGGAGCAGTTCTCTTGTGCACATAGTGGGGAGCTGAACTCCACTGTCTGTGTAAATGTTTTCCTATGTGTCTTTTTAAAAACAGAACTTAGATTCTGCAGGTCTGAGCTCTGTTTTTGCAGCCTGCAGGAGTAGTTCACTTCCACATGGGGGAGGAGAGTTGAACTTGGCAGGTAGCTTTTTGATTCCATCCACTCAGTGACCCAAGAGATCACTTAATTGTAACCCAGAGTACCATGATTGCACTTTTTGAGAAAAGCAGACATATGGATGTCTCATTTAACAATCATTTCGCTTAATGACTGAGATTCTGTTCCCATTTGTGGTTGTATGTTGAGGTCTACCTGTATATAATTGCTTTTAGTAAGGCACAGTGCTGTGTTTACTCAAGCTTAAGTCAGGCAAACCTAATTTCCATATTGCCACAAGGCTGATTGCCATGAACGAGGAATGCAATTTTGCTTTTATATTTTATTCTATTAATAGGGTGGAAGGAGGCTGAGGATACAGAATACTTTTACTTTTTTAAAAAATTAGATTTATATGCCGCCCTTCTCTGTAGACTCAGGGTGGCTTACAATGTGTTAAGCAATAGCCTTCATACTTTTGTATATTTTTTATACAAAGTCAGCTTTTTGCCCCCACAACTGGGTCCTCAATTTACCTACCTTAGAAAGATGGAAGGCTGAGTCAACCTTGAGCCTCGAACTTGCAAATAATTGCAGACAGCTGAATGTTAATGACAGGCTATTAACCTGTTGAGCTATCTGAGGCTCTTTTTAACTTCAATTTTTTTTATTGTATTTAAATATCTGTATGCTGAAATGTAATGATAGAAATATTCAATATCTGTATTGCAGGAATTGATCCCTTCTGGTAGTATACTCTCAAATGCCTTGAGTTGGGGAGTGAAAATACTTCACATTGATGGCAAGTATTTTAAAAATAAAACTGATTTTATCCCATTATTGAAAGACTTGTTCCATTTAAGTAACTTAGATGACATAAAATAATAATTTTAATTATTCTTTTCTTTTTGAAAAAAAGATATTAAGAACTATATTGAGCAAAAGAAAAAAGATCTCTTTTTGGCTAAGAAAACAAGCACAGTCAACAATGTGGTAAGTAAACTATTTAATTTCAAAGAAAGATAGCAAAAACCAGTAAATGTGATTATTTCACTAAAACTGCTACATTAATATCTTATTCATAATTTGCAAGAGAAAGACTAGACCTCATAGATGTGTGAAAGCATAAAGCTCCACTCATCTCTATTGGTATTTTGAGATGGGGAAGATTTAACAATATTAGTGCAAACCACTAAAGCAAGGGTGTCAAACGATGTTATGTTTGACCTTAGGAGGCCAGGGTGGGTGTGGCCAGTTCGACGTCACTCGTGTCAGGGGTGCCTTTGGTGGCCCAAGCGCCAGCGAAAATGGGCTCCCAGCTGCGTTTCAGCTGTGAAGGCTTTCTGCAACCCTCTGCCAGCGAAAGCAGAGCTTGGGAGGGCTGCAGACTGTCCTCCCTAGCTCCATTTTCTCTGGCTGAGGCATTGCAGACCGGTCCTTTGCTGTTTCCAGGATGGTCCCGTGGGCCAGATCTTAGCGCCCTGAGGGCCAGATCTAGCCCCCGGGCCTTGAGTTTGATACCCCTGTGCTAAAGAATGCTTAGCATTGTAAACTATAAAATTTCACACATTCAAAATTCAGAAAATCCTGGTATTAGTGTCTGAGACACAATTCTGCTCACTTTGCATTGTTGTCTATCGGTAGTAGCTATCTTTTACATGGGCTCTCTTTATCAAAGCTTGTCTAATCCTGAAATAAGATCAAGAGAAAATAAACTTTTCTGTTTCAACTTCAGTTAAAGAAATTAATATCCCAATCTATAGAATGGGTTCCTTATTTAGCATGTTTGCTCTATATGGATTAATACTGGATTTTTTAAAATAGAAACATGATACATATTATTGTTAATTTAAGTATTGTCAGCTCTCCCAGATAAATCAGATAAGAAAAATAAACAGTTGACCTAATTCTATTAACAGCCTGATCAATTAGTGTGTCTTTCCTGAGTTTCTTTCTTCTACTGTGAAACCACTGGGGGCTCCTCCATCTTTTGTCTGATCATTCCCTAGGCAGCATTTCTTCCTCTTGTGCCTCAAGATAATTTCCATATGCCATTATACTTCTTCATCTGTATGTTTTGCTGGTTTAATTTTTATTGTGCCACCTAGAATCATTGTTAGAAAAGTAAAAAAAGAAAAAAAACTATGTTTAATTTAAAATAGTGAATAATAAACAGCATCACTGCTGTTTATACCATCACTGCTAAAGAAATAATTATCTCAACACCGTCAAACTAGTTACAAAGTCTGCATTACTATTAATCTCATCGTTCCTATTACTCATCTCCTCCCACTTATGATTGTATGACTGTAACCTTGTTGTTGATATCCTTAAGATTTATATTGACTGTTTCCCTTTGACTATCATTAAGTGTTGTACCTTATGATTCTTGATGAATGTATCTTTTCTTTTATGTACATCGAGAGAGTATGCACCAAGACAAATTCCTTGTGTGTCCAATCATACTTGGCCAATAAAGAATCCAATCCTGTCCTGTCCTGTCCTGTCCTGTCCTGTCCTGTCCTGTCCTGTCCTGTCCTATCCTATCCTATCCTATCCTATCCTATCCTATCCTATCCTATCCTATCCTATCCTATCCTATCCTATCCTATAATTAAATTGGGTATATTTTTATATGCAGTTCAAACTCAATTCTCAATTATATTAAAATTTCTATATTAATTTAGGCTTAAAGTTGAGCTGTGATATAGAATGAAAAATGTAACTCATTTCATTTTATTTACTTGTTTTCAGAAAGTATGGAGTAAATAAATATAGTTGCACACTCAATCCTCTTCCCAATTTGTCCATGTGTACTTTAAATATTCTAGCCTAAAACATGATTACTTAAATCAAAAAGATTTTTCATTGCAAATAAGAATGATAGTCCTTGTTTACCAACCATGTATTCAGCTTGAAGTTAAAATGGTATTGAACAAGTGGCGCTTACAGTTGAGTCACAGTTATGACTCTCCCAGCATCTTTCCAGTCACATAACAGTGCTTGGCATCCACATTGCACTTATGACAGTTGCAGCACCCCATGATCATGTGATCCCCATCTTCCACAAGTAAATTTAGTGGGAAGCCTTCAGGGAAGTCACAAGCTGCTCTGCTCTGGCCTTCTTGCCCACTGCAATAAATCCTTTCCTTTGGCCTCTGCATTTGTACATCTTCATGCTCCATATCTTGCATTCCTGCTGCTTAATGACCCATGTGTTGTCTTAGGGCTATGATGGCAACCGGGAATGCCTGGATTACAATCACCAACAATGCAGTCATGTGATATCACGCTTTATGACTGCATCGCTTAACAATGGCAATTTCAGTTTCAATTGCTGTTGTAACCCAAAAACTACTTTTATGCGTTTGGTGTCTCACATTTCACAAATACTTAAAACTATTTAGAGGGCCAGTTGCTGAATGAAAGGCGATTACTTGTAAATTATTCAAATCTCATAACTATAGTATTATTATTTCTCTCAAATAGGAAAAAGGATCGGCAGATCAAAAAGTAAAAAGTAAGTATTCAAGACACAAGTAATATTGCTACCAATTTTATTAAAGGAAAAAATATAGTTTTATGACAAATTATATATCTAATAAACAAGGTATCTAAAGAGAGAAGCCATCTTCTGCATGGTGATTCAATTTGTAAGAGATGTCAGTTTAGGAAAGGATGTGGAGGTTTTGAAAGAGGTGAGGTGTTGGCCTGGTGTTACTGCCAGCGGAGAAAAGAGACACATTATTAAGGTAGTAAGAATGATAGTAAGGACTATGATGTTATTGTACAACTTGGCACCAGTGACCTATCTGAAAAAAGATGTACTTTCTGTGCAGAATGATTTCCAGACCTTGGGAACAGAAATTTAGCAGGATAGGCTGTAGTCTTACTTTCTAAGAGTTTTTACCTGAAAATAAAGAGCAAAAACGAAAAGGCCATCATATAGTGATGAAAAAAGTAAGGTTCTACATTTAGGCAAAAAACCCCAAATGCACAGAGGTGGTACCTGGCTCAATAGAAGTAACTAAATCCTAGTGAACAATCGCTTAAATATGAGCCAGCAATATGCTACAGTTGCCAAAAAAAGCCAGTCCTGTGCTGCATTAACAGAAGATAGAATCAAGATCATGTGAAGTGTTAATACACTTTATAATACCTATAATACCACACTGCATCCAGTTTTTGTCACCATGATATGAAAAAGGGTGTTGAGGCTTTCTACAGTACAGAAAAGAACAACAAAGTTGATTAGGAGACTGGAGGCTACAATACGAAGAATAGTTGCAAGAACTGGGTATGCCTAGTTTAATGAAAAGAAGGAGTAGGGGGTGACATGACAGCAGTGTTCCAATATCCAAGGGGCTGTCTCAAAGAAGAGGGGTCAACCTATTCTGCAAAGCACCTGAAGGCAGGACAAGAAGCAATGGATAAAAATAATCAAGGAGAGAAGCAACCTAGAACTAAGGAGAAATTTCCTGACAGAACAATTAATCAGTAGAACAACTTGCTTCCAGGAGTGGAAGCTCCAACACTGGAAGTTTTCAAAAAGAGATTGAACAACCATTTGTCTGAAATGGTATAGGGTTTCCTGCCTGAGCAGTAGTTTGAACTAGACCTCCAAGGTCCATTCCAAATCTGTTATTCTGTCATATAAAGTTCATGAAGATAGATCGATCGATCTAGGCAGACAGGCAGGCGCGTGCACACACTTATAAATATATAATTTGGTTTAAATTCTTTTACATAGGTAAATTGAAAAATCCTTTTCTGAAGGTAGAGGACAGAAGGTGGTAAGTGTTATTTTTAGACAAATTAAAATTCTATCCTCATGTCCTTTGGCTTTGTTGACTTTATTTTATGCAATGATAATTATAAATTATTAAAGTTTAATTTTTGTTTAATTCAGGGTTAGTCATATTTTATATGGAATGTTGCAGATGAATTCAAAATAATATGAATAGCCTAAATTGTTTTGATTTTAATAGATCTGTTCAAAGTTGTGATTTTTTGAATTGGCATATGAGAAATAGATAAGAGTCCATCTTTATCTCTTTCATTTTTTTCCGTTTAAAGAGATTGGTCTATAAGGTGATGCAGTTACCTAAAAGTTAATGAATTAAGGGGACTGGAATACATGCTTTATAAGCTACAATGCTACATTTGTTCTCAGGCATATTTTAATTTATTGACATAGTTATTACTAGATGTTATTTGTAGCCAGAATTAGTTTTACAACTACTGCCTTTCTAGCAGTATTCTACAAAGATAGTATTCTGGTGTAGATGTTGTAAATGCTTTTTGGAAAAAAACATCAATCTACTGTTTTCTGTTAGATGTAAAAAAAAATCTAGATTTAAATGTTCAAAGAAACCATTGTATTATCTTAAAAAGTCTGTATATAATCAGTACTTTGAGAATCTGTAACTTTTATCTACTTGTCTTTTCTGGTCCACAAGTTAAGAAAATATGCAATAGGGTAGATATGATATCCATAATGAAATCTTAAGATAAGAAATTGTTGGCAGAATTTCCCACATTATATATTTGATGCAGGTAGAAATAAAGGCAGTAGTTGAGGGAATATCTTGCTCAGTCCTGACTAAAAAAATAAATATGCCTATCAAACAGAATCAAAGGCTTTAGCATAGTCAATGAAGCAGAAGTAGATGTTTTTCTGGAACTCCCTAGCTTTCTCCATGATCCAGCTTATGTTGGCAATTTGATCTCTAGTTCCTCTGCCTCTTCAAAATCCTGCCTGTACTTTTGGCAGTTCTCAATACACATACTGCTGAAGCCTAGCTTGTGGGATTAACCTTCCTATAACCTTCCTAGCATGTGAAATGAGTGCAATAGTTTGAACATTCTTTGGCATTGCCTTTCTTTGGAATTGGAATGTAAACTGGCCTTTTCCAATCCTGTGACCACTGTCGAGTTTACCAAATTTGCTGGCAAATTGGGTGTAGTACTTTTACTGCATCATCTTTTAAGATTTTGAATAGCTCAGCTGGAATACTGTCAGCTCCAATAGCTTTGTTGTTGTCCAGACTTCCTAAGGCCTATTTGACTTCACATTCCAGGATGTCTGGCTTGAGATCAGTAACCACCCCATCATGGTTATCAGGAACGTTAAGCTCGTTCTTGTATAGTTCTTCTGTGTAATTTTGCCACCACTTCTTAATCTCTCCTGCTTCTGTTTGGTCACTCCATTTTGGTCCCTTATCATGCCCATCTTTGCATGAAACCAATTTTCTTGAAGAGATCTCTGGTTCTCCCTATTCTATTGTTTTCTTCTATTTCTTTGCACTGTTCATTTAAGAAGGCATTCTTATCTCTTCTAGCAATTCTCTGGAATTCTGCATTCAACTGGGTGTATCTTCATAGTCAGTCTGATTTCTGTGTTGACCGTCTGGTGATGTCCACGTGTAAAGTCGTCTCTTGGGTTGTTGGAAAACAGTATTTGCTATGAGCATCATATTATCTTGACAAAATTCTACCAGGCTGTGCCTTGCTTCATTTTGTACTCCAAGGCCAAAGTTGTCTGTTTTCCAGTTATCTTTTCGCTTCCTACTTTAGCATTCCAACCCCCCATGATGATAAGGACATCATTTTTGGTGTTAATTCTATAAGGTGCTGTAGGGCTTCATAGAACTGGTCAATTTCATCTTCTTCAGCACCAGTGGTTGGGACATAGACTTGGATTACTCTGATATTGAATGGTTTGCCTTGAATTCGAACTGAGATCATTCTGTTCTTTTGGGGATTGTATCCCAGTATTGTCTTTCCTACTCTTTTATTGACTATGAAGGCTGCTCCATTTCTTCTGAGGGATTCTTGCCTGCAGTAGTATACCTGATGGCCATCTGAATTAAATTCACCCATTCCTGTCCATTTTAGTTCACTGAACCCTAAGATGTCGATGTTCAGTCTTGTCATATCTTCTTTGATCATGTCCAGCTTCCCTTGATTCATGGATCTTACATTCCAGGTTCCTATGGAGATTAGATCTTTACAGCATTGGAATTTCCTTTCACCACCAGATACATCCACAACTGAGCATCCTTTTGGCTTTGGCCCAGTCGCTTCACTCTCTCTGGCGCTATTAGTATTAGCCCTCTGCTCTTCTCCAGTAGCATATTGGACACCTTCCGACTTAAGGGGCTCATCTTCCGGTGTCATATCTTTTTGCCTTTTGGTACTGTCCATAGGGTTTTCATGACAAAGATACTGGAGTGGGTTGCCATTTCCTTCCCAGTGGATCACGTTTTGTCAGAACTCTCTCCTATGACCTGTCTGTCTTGGGTGGCTCTGCACGGCATAGCTCATAGCTTCATTGAGCTGTGCAAGCCCCTTTGCCATGACAAGGCAGTAATCCATGAAGGGGATTTTACTCTAAAACAGTGTTTTTCAAACTTAGTAACTTTAGCAGCATACTGGCTGGGGAATTTTGAGAGTTGAAGAATAGCAATAGTACTTGGATTTAGATATCTTTCTATAGTGCTTTACAGCAGAGCTCTTAAAGTTGCCAAGTTTGAAAAACAAAGATGTAAAGTGACTGTTTAGTGGATGAAATAGTATTTCAAGGAAGTACTATATGTGTGTGTGTGGGTGTGTGTTTTCTGAGGTTTTCGCGGGTGTTTGTATGTAGGTCTTTGGTTATTCGGGTCTTCTCCCGTGTAGAATTGGTAGTATCTTGGCGACATTTCGACGAAGTCTCATTCGTCATCTTCAGGCTGGTGTTCTCAGTTTCGTGCTCCCAGGAGCACGAAGCCGAGAACACATTGCTCCTGGGAGCACATTGCTCCTGGGAGCACATTGCTCCTGGGAGCATGAAGCCGAGAACACCAGCCTGAAGATGACGAATGAGACTTCGTCGAAACGTCGCCAAGATACTTCCAATTCTACGCGGGAGAAGACCCGAATAACCAAAGACACACACACACACACACACACACATATATATATAGCATTCCTTATTATTATGTGTATGTGTTTTGTAGTTAACTGACTCTTTTTTTTTTTAAATAGTCGCTATAGACCATTTTACCTTCAACTGTCCAGCTTTCCTGTTGTCAACTATTCTAATCCAAGGCCTTGCAGCCCATTTGATGTAGAAAAGAAAAATGCTCATGGCCAGAAGCAAATTCACAATAAACAAAGGTAACGTAAGATAAATACGATGAAAATGCAATGGTGAATGACAAAATTGAGTTACACAGAAATATATGGAAGCAGTTCTGAGTTTTGCTACAGAACTTAAGACCAGCCTGCTGTATAATTGTTTAATTTAATAAACATAGCTCATACCTGCCTGGTTGGCTATTATTTTAAAATAAGTATCTGGATAGACTTTGCTTAGAAAATTATATCTGCTTTCTCTAGAAGTCATAAAATTATAGCTGAGTGAAAAAAATTAATATATCTTTCAGAATAGTTTGTTTTAAGCTGGACGCTATTTTAGATGTTTAGCCATTCAATGTTACCTTATTTTACTGTAAAACCTTTCCTATATAATAGATTTTTTTTAAGCAGCTATATCTCATTCCCACCCACCCTAGATTTGCAAGCTAATTATCCATTAGACTCTAACCCTAAATTATACAGGTGATCCTCACTTGCCAGCCACAATTGGTTGCCCTGAGGAATACCCCCCATTCCTGGGAGTGGCCTGCTGGCTTGGTGAAGAGCTACTTTAATGATGAGTCCTGGGATCCAGTGAGGTGGCATCTGGGTTTTAGGGGTTTTCATAAAGGGGCTTTGTATAGTTTTTTATCTAGGTTTTTAAGGGGATTGGGGGGGGGGTTATGATATCTGGAAGGTTGCTGAGGGGCTTCTCCGGACCAATGGCAGTCCAGACCATGGATGGGTTGCGGTAAGGTTGAGCCAGGTTTCCGTAATGCAAGACCTGGCTTGCATTACAGAAACCTGGTAGGGCTCAGAG
Source organism: Coluber constrictor foxii (assembly GCA_038048745.1). Taxonomy (NCBI): domain Eukaryota; kingdom Metazoa; phylum Chordata; class Lepidosauria; order Squamata; family Colubridae; genus Coluber; species Coluber constrictor. Next base: position 147,923,027 of record CM075961.1, read on the forward strand.
GAGGTGTCCCTCTGACAGAACTTTGCCCGCCAGGTAAATTTGCCCGTCAAGGGGGGGCCACACGCCCGATCTTGTTTTTATCTCGGAACAGTGGCAGGTTGAGTTCGGTGAGGGAATATCTACTATTTACCCCCTGTAATGGACTGATCACTATCTCCTTCGGCTAGGCTTTCAGTATGCCACCGCTCTACTGGGATGCGGGACCGACCACTTGGTTCCGCCCCATGTGCCTGATGGATCCAGAGAGGTTCCAGATGGAGCTTGGGACGATACCTCTCGCTCTCGCTCTCTCTCACGCCCCGGTCGTGGCCCTGGTGGATGCCTGGGATGAGGCGGCCACTGCGACTCTCGACCATGTCATTCCTTTGCAGCCTCTGACTTGGCACAGATCTCGGTTGGCTCCTTGGTTTACGGAGGAGCTCTGGGAGATGAAGCGCTGTAGGAGAGGCCTAGAGAGCTGTTGGAGAGCCAGTTGTTCCGAATCCGACCTTGTTCAGCTAAGGTCATTCATTCGATTTTACCTGGTGGAGATGGTGGCAGTGAAGTGCCGCTACTTCTCCAATCTCATCATATCAGCAGAAAATCGCCCGACTGCCCTGTTTGGGGTGTCCCACTCCCTCTTGAATCAGAGGATGGGGGAGGACCCTTTGCGAGGGGGGCCAAGGAGTTTAGCCAGCATCTGCTGGACAAGATCGCTCAGATTCGGGATGGCTAGGACTCTGACTGAACAGGGTCAGACGGGGAGGCAGCGGGTCTTGTTATTTGGGAGGAGTTCGATCCTGTTTCCCCCGAGGAAGTGGACATGAGGAACTGAGTGCAACCACATGTGTTTTGGACCCGTGCCCCTTTTGGCTGGTCTGTTCAGCTCGGGAGGTGACACGTGACTGGATCCAGGTAGTGATAACTGCTTTTTTGGACCAGGGAAGCTTTCCTGCCGCTTTGAAGGACGCAGTAGTTAGGCCCCTCCTCAAGAATCCTGCCTTATATCTAGCTGTTTTGAGTAACTTTCGTCCGATCTCCAACCTTTGCTTTCTTGCGAAGGTTGTTGAGGGCATGGTGGCATGTCAGCTCCAGATGGCCCTGGATGAAGCGGAGTACCTTGATCCGTTCCAATAGGGTTTCAGGCCCGGATACAGCATGGAGACGGCATTGGTCGCACTGGTGGATGATCTCTGAAGGGCTCGGGACAGAAGTTATTTCTCTGTTCTGGTCCTATTAGATCTTTCAGCGGCTTTTGATACCATCGACCATGGTATCTTACTGCGGCGCCTTGATGGGTTAGGAGTGGGAGGCACTGTTTTGTGGTGATTCTCCTCTTACCTCTCGGGACGTATGCAAGCCGGGTTGGCAGGGGGGCAGAGGTCGGCCATGAGGCCCCCACTTCTTGTGGAGTGCCCCAAGGGTCGGTACTCTCGTCTCTTTGTTCAACATTTACATGAAGCCGCTGGGAGAGATCATCTGTGGTTTCGGGGTGAGGTATCATCAGTATGCTGATGATACCCAGCTTTTTATATCCACCCCGAACCAGCCCAGTGATGCCCTCGACGTGATGTCCCGGTGCCTGGAAGCGGTACAGATCTCGATGGAGAGGAACAGGCTTCGGCTCAACCCTGCTAAGACTGAGTGGCTGTGGGTACCGGCATCTTGGTCCGATAGAGAGTATGGGGCAAAGTTTTACCCCCTGTAGACAGGGCACGCAACTTGGGTTTCCTCTTGGATTCACAGTTGAGTTAGAAGATCATATAACAACCGTGTCCAGGGGGGCGTTTGCCCAGGTTCGCCTGGTGTGCCAGTTGCGCCCCTATCTGGACCGAGATGCCCTATGCACAGTCACTCATGCGCTAGTCACCTCCTGTATTGACAACTGCAATGCTCTCTACTTGGGGCTGTCCTTGAAGACCACTCGGAGGCTTCAACTGGTGCAGAATGCGGCCGTGCAGTTTGTGATGGGAAGGTTCCAATATTCCCATGTTACACCTGTGCGATTTGCATTGGTTGCCGGTTGCCCTCTGGGTGTGATTCAAGGTGCTGGTGATTACCTATAAAGCCCTTCATGGCTTAGGCCCAGGATATCTGTCGGACCATCTGCAACCAGCAACAGCTCCCCATTGCATGGTGCGTTCTCACAGGGAGGGACTGCTCAGGGTGTCGTCGGCTAGACAATGTCGAGTGGCGATCCCCAGAAGTAGAGCTTTCTCTGTGGGTGCTCCCGCCCTTTGGAATCAACTCCTCCTGGGGCTCCGGTTGGCCCCTGACCTTGGCACCTTCCGCTGTAAATTAAAAACATGGCTGTTCAAATTGCCCAGCCTGGACTGATGGGGTTTGGATTATTTTAATGTGTTTAATATGTGTTTGATATGTATTTTAACATGTTTTATCTTGTTTGATTCTAATTGTTGTGAACCACCCTGAATCCTACAGAGATAGGGCGGCATACAAATCAAATCAAATAAATAAATAAATAAATAATTGGAACCGACATCTCTGTTGCTAAGCGATGTGCTTGTAAAATGAAGTCACATGACTGTGTCTGACTTAAAAGATTGGTTACAATCAGTAATCAAATCCTAGTGTGTTAATGTTAACATGGGCTGTGGCTCGTGAGTTCCTGCCCTTTTAACTTTACTTATCAGAAACTGGCTATGAAAATCAAAAATGTGACCTCAGGATACTGCCAACCAATGTGACCTCAGGATGCTGCCAACCACCTTAATTCTGATTATGTCATTATGGGAACGTTGCAATGATTGCAGCTTTTCAGTTCCACATAATTTCAGTAAGCAAAGACTATCTGTATAATTTTGATTAGGTGTAGCAAACTGCATTAGATGTTTTAGTTTTGTAACTAGAAATAAGTAGCATATGATGTAATCCTTAGTTATTAAATGTTATGCATAGATGAAAAAGTTATGTTCCATTTTCTAATGGGATCAACAAATGCTTTTCCTCTTAAGGTAGAAACTTATACCTACTGACAGGCTGTGCTAGAGACAGGTGGTCTTTTTTGATCTTTTTTTCTTTTCCTATTTTGATATCTTTTTTTTCCTAATTTTGAAACTAGAAATTAAGATACTGTTTTTTAATTGAAGTCTACATTCATTAGCAGTCTTAATATGGCTTGTATGCCTTGCGTATTTTTTACAGAATTGTAGTCTTGTGTGTTTCTTAGGTTAGAATAATGAAGGGAACAGAAATGTTCTTTTTCTCTATGCGCAACATGCATTGAAGTATTCTATATCATTATATTGTCAATGTTATATATTATTTGATGTTCAGTACTAAACATTAAAATGGTTCCTGAGTAACTATTTTGGGCAGAGGTTTTGTGATTTTAGATTAACAATGTTATTGTACTTTGACAGACACATACTAAGCAAGAGTACAATTATTTTTAAACATATTAAGGATTTAAAAAGCCTCTTGCCTTCTCCTCACAGTTAGGATTTATGTTCCTTTTTATCCTTTATAATTAGATTGAAAATGAATATGACAATGTATCACAATAGGGTTGGATTCATGACTGGCTACTAAAACTGGCCAGAATTTTCCTAGTTCCTGTTGGCTTGTCTTACAAAATATAAATAAGATATTTCTTTTCTCTTGAGAATAGAAACCCTACAAATAGTGATAGAGAAAAACACCCGAATCACATTCCTGCAAAACATAAAAGGAGAAAAGGATATTGTGAATGCTGTATGAAGAAATATGATGATCTTCATGCGGTATGTACACCTTATCTATTTATTTATCTAAGATGGATATTGTAAAATTCTAATATGATCTGCTATTTTGCCTTTTTCTTTGAAACAGGAGGGTTTTAAAATAATTTTGTATTGTGTTGGATTCCTATGGAGAAATCAAATTACATAGCATATTTTTCTGTCTTGAAAGTTGATTCCTGTGTAAAAGAAAAGTAGTTAGAAAAAAATACATAAATTCAAGAAAAATTCTATACAGATTTTCTACCTTCTAGTTTCCTCTTTCTTGCAAACTATAGGTCATTGGGGGGGGGACTTCTCTTCTTGATAAATGTAATTTATGTTTTAATGAAATTACTTCTGCTTCATTTTTGATGTAATTATAAATGCATTCAGCATTCTAAGTAAAATTTAATCAATGTTTGCAAAATTATGTTAATTTTCACTGAGATTCATTTATTTCCATACATATTTTCCTTATATAAATACATATAGTTCTTATATGCATATGTATCTGTGCTTGAGTACATATTTAGCAATGTTAAGGAATTATGGAAGTATAAAGTAAGTGTGTATATACATCTTTTTTTTTACAACATTATGGATCGAAAGAGTGCTGTCAATATCTGTGTGGTGTATGTGCATCCATGCACGCATACTCCTACCCCTTCAAATCAGTGTTGACTCCAGGCAGCTGCCTAAACAAGTCCGTTTAATTTTCTTGGCAATATTTTGGAAGTGGTTTGCCATTGTCGTCTTCTTAAAGAGAGAGAGAAGACTAGCCCAAGGACATCCAGCTGGCTTCATGCCCCTAAGGCAGGACTAGAACTCACTGCTCCCAGTTTCTACCCTGATACCTTAACCGCTACATCAAACTCATTCTGTCAATATCTACGAAATATTTTATCCATTCCCTGATGATATAATGTTAGACTAAATCAAAAAGCCAGTAAAGGCAGTGTGTGTGTGAAATAGAAAACATTGGGCAATTTAGCACTTCTTTGTTTCCTATATTTGACGTAACCTATAGTGGAGCACATGGCGAGGTACTATTGGGTATGCTGATGATTCCCTGATTTATATCTCCATCGGACAGAGGCTTCAGCTCAACCCAAACAAAACCAAGTCTTGTTATTGTTATTACTGTATAAGGGCCCCATGATTCCAGAGACTTTCCTTCTCTTGTTCTGAATGAGGTTGCACTGCTGAAAAGAGAATCATACAAAGAGAACGTCCTAGACTTGTAACTCCTGTTTGAAGAGTTGGTGGTATCTGACCAAGAACATCTTTCCACAATATTGTATTGTGTGCAGTTTGTCTGTTCCTGCACTGGGAGGCTCTGCTCATGTTCACTTGCATCTTGCACAATTCCTGAATGGAATACTTCAATGGTCTTTAAATGGGACTCCCTTGGAGACTATTCAGAAGCTATATCTATGCAGAATGCAGGATCATGGGATATTTGAGGGACTGCCTTTTTCTGATTATATCCATCCATTCCAAAGAGGCACACTGAGTGTGCATCCCATCTGTCATCTGGCAATGCAGAGAGTTTTTCTGTTCTGGCATCTGCCCTTTGGAATATCATATTCCCACAGATTTTTTACCTTTCAAATGAATATAGGTGTCCATTTTATGAAAAATGGATTATGAAAATGAAAACCCTACTGGCTTTTCGTAAGGTCTTAAAGAAGTAATCCTGCCACCAGACTTGGGGATCTGGATGTGATAGAGACCATGCAGTGGTTTTGCTGAAAGTTGTTAATGGCTGTTGTACGTCAGCTGTTTATTGTATTGACTTTGAGTTGCCTGTTGGGTAGGTGGGTGGATGGGAGGGAGGAGGGAGGAGGGAGGGGAAAAAGAAGGAAGGAAAGAAAGAAAAGAAAGATCAAGCTGTAGCTTGAAAACTTCTAAACAGCTTTGCCCTGGAAAAATAAAATGACTGGTAATATATTCTGGTTGCATTAGTATATGCATGTCCAAATGTTTATTATTGTGAAATATGCTACTTTAGGTTATAAGCTAGGTGTCAGTCTTGGGAGCCATCTTTTACTTTCTTTCGTTGGAGGTGCTTGGAGCCTCCAACGAATAATGGAATAATGGGAATAATTAGGAATAATGTTAGCACTTTTGTTCAAAAAAAAAATCTCAGTAATAAAACATATGTACTAAAATCTAATTTTGTGCAATATAGAAGCATATATTCTCTCTCTGTGTGTGTTCTTTTTTTCTTCGTTACTTTTGTATGTTTTAAAATTGTTTTAAACTTTAAAAGTTACATGAAGTAATAACTTGCATACAAATGATACTGGTACTTTTTTTTTCTTTCAGCATGTTGAAAGTGAACAACACCAGACGTTTGCAAAGAGTTCACAGTATCAAGTAGTGGATGATATCATTTCCAAGTTTTCTTGTGACTTTTTAGAACTGAGAGAAAACACACCAAAAGTTAAAAGGTAAAACAACTTTTTCTAAATCTAACAAAGCATATGAAAAAAAGAAGAACAGATCGTCATTTTACATCTTTATAGCACCCATGTGGACTCTTCGATCACTAGTTATGCCGTATACAGACAGAAATATCAGAATAAGCCATTCTAAATTTACTGCCTTATCTAAGGGCTGTTTCTTTTTCTATCAAAAATAGAAAATAGAGATCAAAAATAGTAGTGATTGGGTGGAAATCTAGTGAAATTACATAGATTCATATCAGTGGTGGGTTTCTCCTGGTTCTGCCTGGCTCCACCGAGCTAGTAGCAGTGATGATATGATGTCACCGAACCGGTTCTGCTCTCCCACCCCACCCCCCGCGTTATTCTTATCTTTTATTTGGCCCCATCCCCAATCTATTGCTGCCTCCTGAGTCCCAGCTGATGGGCTATAAGGAAAAAAACTCTTTAAACTCTTGCCGCAGGGCTTCAGAGGGCTGCCCTACAGCTGATCAGTGGTAAAAGGCAGTTTGGTGGTAGACCGGTGCCTCCAAAAACAAATGAGTAGACCAGTGCTTGCAAAAATAAATGATTAGACCGGTACAGCTCTGTAAGCAGTTAAAAGCCTGGTAGACCAATACCTCTGCTAAATACTAAAGAATTGTCACATGACCAAGCCACGCCCACAGAACCGGTAGTAAAAAAATTAGAACCCACTCCTGATTCATATATTTGAAAATAACCTCTTCTTCCCCTTCCATTTGTCTTTACACAAACAATTAGAGGCTTCATTGATAGATGATCCTATCTGCAGAAATAGCTGAGATTATGTGCCACTTTCACATGTCATGGCTCCATTGTAGAAAAATGGTACATTGAGTTTAACATGGTGGTCCTTTTTCTACAAAAATATCAAGACATTTGGAGTTGAAGGTGGATTTTGTGAGTCCCAAGTACTATATATAGTTATATATTTCAGTCAGAGTTATTCCTGTTTCTCACCCTCTTAGTTCTTTTTCCATCTTGACTCTTTGAAAATGGAGCAAGGGACTATATGAGAATCTCAAAAAATTCTAAACTCTATTGTGGCCTGTTTCAGATCTTAAAAGTTCCTTAACAAAGCTTGATATTTTTTCCTTAATGTTCTTTAAAGATTCTTGTACAATGTGTTGTTGTTTACTCACAAATGTATTGTTTTAAAATTGCTTAAAAACCATTTGTTAAAAACCATATATCCATTTGTTTGAGACCTAAGTGGACAGTAACCACCTATTACATTTCATATTAATTTCAGCCAGTCTGCAGACAGGCAGGCTGACAGACAGACAGACAGATAGATAGCTATAGACCAAGAGTATCAAACTCAAGGCCTGTGGGTCAGATGAGGTCTATGGGGTGCTTAAATCTGGCCCACAGGGCTGGCCTGGAAATCAGCCATAGTGCCTCTGGCAGCTTCCCACCCCAGCAAAGTGCTACAGGAGGCTGTCCAGATCATCTCCTTCAGCTGGCCCATGGAGGAGAACTAATCCGGCCCTCAAAGAAATCTAGTTTGACACCCCTGTTATAGATAAATACACATATAGTTATATACATACATAAACACACACATAGATATATACACGTGTGTGTGTGTATTCTTTTTTTTCAGTAATTGTTTATTCACAAAGTTAAAATACAGACTCCCCCCAAAAGAGAAAAAAATACAAGACCAAGCAAAACTAAACAATTGAAAAATGTGCATAGGAAACCCACATATATCTAGATTGCCCCTCCCCCATTGAATACTGATAAATATATTTCAAGAATAACAGTTCTCTCTCCTTGTGAAACAGGCCCACAATTTATGACTTTTTACAGCTCAGTTTATCCAATCAATTTGACCTGGAATCTATCTACTATATAAAAAAACTATAGCTAACAGGTAAAGCTAACAGCAGAGTTAAACTTCAAAGCCTTCTGTTAACAATCTATTATTGTATTTAACTCATAGAAAGTCCACAACAGTCTCCAATCTGCCATAAACCACCACAATCATTATCTCAGGATCAAATGTTCTTGATTGATTCTTAATAATAAAACTTTTCCTTAATTTTTACTGAGATCTTTCCCAACATTTGCATCTCATTCCCCAAGTCATAAGTCTCTGTTGTACAAATCTTTGCAGATTTGTAGGAATCTTCCTACAAGTGTAAATGCAGCAACTCTTGAAAATTGTTTTCTAATTGGATATAATAAGTCAATTTCCCAATTTCCATCAATCTTCTTAAAACGGAATCTATCACTCATTGATTCTGTCATCTCTAAGTCCTTTGAGTTCATGCCTCTTTCAGCCTGCTCTAACAAACCTGCAATTCTTAAACTAGGCTCCTTCAAATCTGCCAGCAACAAATTATATTCCAATCCATCTATTTGTAAGATTGGTTTAACTGCCGTTATCTGTATCTGAGGGCCATTTTTTATTTTAAACCATTGTTAAGTTATCAAACTTTTAATCTAGATTTTAAATTTGAATTTGCAAGTTTAAAAGCATATTTAAAAAGCTTCCCAAAGGGTTTTAACATTAAATTGATCTGATTCTTGCCTTTCTTTTATCTATCTCTCTTTTTATGGGCATTGTAAGGAATATATGATATATAATATTCAAAATCCTTAATTGTATTTTGCAGTTGGATTTTAACATAATCCAAAATTCTCTTGTAGCTGAGTTTTCACATCAAAACCTAAACAATTCCTCTCAAGGACAATAGCAGTACATGACAGAATGACAAAAAGAGAGAGAGAGAGAGAATATTTCTCACAATAAAAAGTGAATAGAAAAAAAGGAAATTTCCATCAGAGGTTAAAAGAAATAAGACGAAAGCTTTTTTTAAAAAAACTAATGGAATACAAAATCCTTGTAATAAAAATCCAGTGTAAATGTAAATCAGATCAGATCACTTTCACTATACAGATTAGAATCCTCACTGTTAACTTCCATGAGTTGAAAGTGTGATTCAGAAGTCCAAAATAACTCAGTAAAAAGATGCAAAAACTACATCTTCAAATCCAGCAAGAATAAATCAGCATTCAATCAGTTGATTAACAGTTGAAGATGAAAGTAGAAAAAGTAAAAGTAAATGTTCAGTTAAAAGAAGATGAGCTTTAAAAAGCAAACAGCTGAAAGGAAAAGAGGGAGACCAGCACACTCTGGCTACTACTACCGAGAACTTCAATCATCAAGATTCCTCTTCCCAAGTAGATACAGAGTCCTCCAAGCGTTATCTTTGAGTCATACCTAGTTGCTCTCATCAAATCTGGAGGAGTGCACTGCCAAAGAATGAGCTTTGACAGTAAAATCAGCTGTTTGTCAGCAGGGAGAAAATATCACCCCACCACTCAGTGCCATTTTCTGAGAACTTCCTTGGAACAACAACAACAAAAGATATATTGTCTGACATTTTAAATTTTATTTATAAAGGAGTAAACAACATTCTAAGTGTAATGGTTTCTTTGCTAATAATTATGCAGTACATAATATGGACGGGAACCTACGTTATACTTTTGCAGTTGTTTAAGAATAGCCAAAATTTACTGGAGTTGATTTCTTCAGGTTTGAGCATTTGCAGTGACCTTTTTGTCCCAAGTCAATTTGCTGTATTTGCAGTAACTTTAGCACAGGGCAGCTATTGAAATTTAAGGAAACTAACTCTGAAATTATCACTGACCACATTTTACTATGTTTTCCAAATTCCTGTATTCTGCATATAATATTTGTCAAAAATAGCACACTTCTGCTAATATTATGAGAGATTATTAATATATTTAGTTTTATTAAGAATGATCAACCTAGCCATTAGCCACATATTAATATATTTTTGTCAACCATTCCTATATCCCTGGATTTGGGAAACTGCTAATATATAGTTCAAAATAATTTTACGTCTCCTGCTACTGTCAGACAGCAGAGAATTTTAATATGAACTTTATTATTATTTAAAATGTATTCTGTTATTTGTTTCTTGCTTTGCAATTTGCAGGGTTATTAAAAATTCTCTGCTAGTGTTGTCTTTAGTTCAAGAAATCTGAGGTATAGGTAGAGGTGTTATTTCTAATTGCACATTTGACAAGCTATTTTTGTTGCTCTTTTAATGTCAATAAACAAAAAAGAATACAGTTTAACAGCTTTGACTTTCCTTTTTGAGAAAAGAAAAGAAAAGGATGCAGCTAATTAAATAATTTCTCCTGTACATATTCTTAGGATAATATTTATCACAGGCAACCAAGTTTGTGGTAAATTGCAAACCTGAAGTAATCGTTTGAGAATTGATCTGTATCATTAATAACTTACTATTTACCTTGTGTTCATACAGTAGAAGAATCATTCTAAATTTTTACTTATATTAATTTCTTTAATTTTAGGCGCAAATGTAATGTTGGACAGTTTGCTCCTCTCATTGGTACGAAAAAGGACGAATTGAAAGAAAGACGGATGAGACGAGATATTCCATTAAGATGGTATTCTCGGGAAAGCATGGCAATGGAAATCTTGAAAGAAGGTTCTGAACTCATAGATGGATATACTAAGTCTACACAAAACCATTTTACCTCTGAACCTTCATGTTCCATTTGTTCCTATCACACCTTCTGTTCTTCAGAAACATCAAGAAAACTAAATGGCAATACTGAAAAAAACAGAATACCTAAAAATTTAAACTTGAAAGAATTAGTTTTATCAACAAATTCGGTACAGCTACATCTCCCAAAAGAAAATACAGCATATATGAAAAACTTGCCAGAAATTTATGAACAATGTGACTCACAATCAAGACAGAATACATTTGGATTGTCAGCAAATCTAAACTCGCTACATACTCAGATCCTAGCATCTGAGTACAATGAAAGAAATAACACATTAAAGTCAAAACGAAAATTGAGTAATGCAGTTCTTCTGCCCGCAAAATGTTTGAAGAAAGTAGCTAATCATTTACCAATTGACAAAGAATTTGTTGACTGTAATATGGCAAGCCATTTTCCAAGAGAACTTTCAGTTGCTTTAGAGTCAGAAAAGCCATCCCATAGTCTTCTTGCAAACAAGGATCCAATTTTGTTGACAGACATTAATATACAAAGCTCACCTTCAATAAAACTCAACAAAAAAGTCATACATTCCATAGGACGGAATAAAAATGGAAATCAGAAACAAAATATGGAATTATGCTTACAGCAGGCAGAGAAGCCACCTGTTCTGGAAGAAACAAATGAACAAAGCTCATCAACCCAAGCTCTGTTACAATTGTTTCATACCAGTGATGCAAATTCAGATTTTAGGGGGTTTTCAAGTATACAAGAGAACAAAGATTCAAGTTTAATGAAAAATAGTTGGGAAGACCAGCATACAGATGCCCTCTGGTCTTTGTTTTCTACGTCTGTCTCCTCGTCACCATTTACTGGATTTTAATGTTGCTTTATTTAAAACAATGGGTATAGAATAAACGTGCAAATTGGAAAAAAATGTGAATATGTGTTTTTATAATAAATGATTATAATAATGATTGTTTAAACCACTATATATTATTCCATGTGGGTTCATACTTTTGAGCCTGCTATTCATTATTTCACTAACTTTGCAGACAGAATACTCACAGAATCCTTACAATAAATACATTCTCATAAGATTCTATTTTTACATATGTATATAACTTACTGGAGGCATTTGTTGCCTTGTCTTAGCACATATATTCTAGAATAGAATATAGCACCACAATACCAATTTTGTGATTTTCAGATGCAACGGACAACATTTTCATTTAGGCATCCCAGGTAAATTCATTAAATGCCAAGTAATCTGAACAAGACTCTTAAATGTATATTAAATTATATTTATGTTGCTTGTGTCATTTCTGTAAGATGTCATTATATAGATAGAATAAATTGCAGTTAATGGCATACTTTTGGATTTAACATTCATCCCTAAGTAACAAGCCCTCCCTTCCCCTAAATCATCAGTTAAATTGAGATTTTATTGTAATGGAAGATACAGCAATTTGGAGTCTGTTTCTAAAACTGGCTAAATGCCTAGCTAAAGGACAGAGGAAGTAACATCCCAGTTCCCTGCCTACATACGTGTTCTAAGAATAGTGTTTAAATGCTTAGAAGAGGTTACTCTACATCATAGTGGTTGAAAATTTGAGGCTGTTAAAACATCAATCTTGGATTCACAAGATCCAAAATGTACTTTCCTCTGTAGTTTACTTTGACCACATTCATCATGGAATTAATCTAAAGAGAAAAAAAAACACTCTGGTTTAAGCTACCTGAACAGCTGCAATAACTCTTCACAATTATTATTTTTTCTTTATGTGAACACAAATTTGATTTTTTTAGAACAAAAGCAAATCTTATGGCTAGGGAACAACATATTGTGCCTTAATGCAGTAGTCCAATTTAAAACATTCTGAGCTACTATCTGCATTGTCTCTGCTGGAAGGCATTGAGGAAAGAGAAGACTTCCCCATTGAGGAAAGAGAAGACTTCCCCAAAGACCCTCCACGGAGTGAATTTCAGGTGTGTTGAACTTTTTTCTTGAAAATAGCAATATTGAGAATATTTGAGAATTCTGAAAATTAAAATCTACACACCAGAAGGTTAGGAAAGATTATTTTTGATAATTGGTTTCAATAGAGACCTGGTCTCCTGGTTTGCTTTTTAAAAAAAAACAGCATCTGCCTTTCTGTTATTTTCCATCATTTCTTGGGTCGTAACTTTGGAGTAGTAAACAATTATGGCTGCCTTATATGGAACAAACCACTTTGGTCCAGTGGTTAAGATACCTGGTTAGAAATCAGAAAACATTGAGTTTAGTCCTACCTTAGGTGTGAAAGCTAGCTGGGTGATTTGGAGTCATTCTCAGCCTAAACCATGCTACAGGGTTGTTTTTTGTGGGATACTATATTAAGTATTCAATTTCCTATTTTGAGCTATTTATAAAAATAATAAAGGTGGAATACAAATCTGGATACTGTACTTGAAGAATGCTATTTCCTTTTCCTTCCTGCCTTTTTTCTGGGTACACAGCTCTTACCATCTCTTCGTAAAATTTCTCATTTCTAATTGTTAATCTCTTCCAATTCATTCGAATTCTTAAAATCTCTGGTGCCAGATCTAGACAGGCAATCTGATTACTGTAAATCAAAACAATTTTTTTTCTATTTGGAAGAATAGAAGAATAGAATAGAATAGAATAGAATAGAATAGAATAGAATAGAATAGAATAGAATAGAATAGAATAGAATAGAATAGAATAGAATAGAATAGAATAGAATAGAATTCTTTATTGGCCAACTGTGATTGGACACAGAAGGAATTTGTCTCTGGTTGATAAACTCTCAGAATATATACAAGCAACAAGTGATAAATGATCATAACCATAAAATACCACCATAAATTATAACCTATGCATATTATTTTTTCCTAAGTGAATTAATATGCTCTCTCTCTAAACTACTTCCAGCACATTTAACTAATCTATTAGTTTGATCTATTGGACTAATTTTTGCACCATCTGTGATCTCCCCATCTTGCCATTCAAATTATGAAAAGAATATTAACATGTACCTTAAAACAGAATCTAATTGCGTGTTGAATCACTGATGACACACAGTTATAGTTTCAAGATAGATCCTAATCCTAAATTTAATCTATCTGCCAACTAACAAACAAATATGTGAGCATCGTCTAAATTGAGAAAGGGATGACTCTCACCCTGGTCATCACTTCTTTACTCTCCTACCATCGGGAAGGAGATGCAGAAGCATAACCAGCCGCACAAATAGGCTGAAGAACAGTTTTTATCCATGGGCTGTTAAGACTCCTGAATGCGAAATAATATAACTACATAGTACGATGGACTTGCAAGGCCGGTGCAACGTGTAACATGTTCACACTAGTGCAGTAGGACTGGGTGTTTTGTTAATATGATTTATTGGGTTAGAGGTTTTCTGTCTTCACTGTGAGTTGTGTTGGGGTGCACTGAGGGAACTAACCAATCTCATTGTTCATACGTTGTGCACTGACAATAAAGATTTGAAATTTTGAAAGCCATATTTACATTTTTGTAAGTTTCTAGTTGTGGTGCCTTGCCTGTAAAGTGAAATAGTTCTGAATATCCCAGATGTTATAATTACCTTCTGACCTGAAGAAAAAAAAGTCTTCCTGGATTTTAAATTAGTGTTCTTGGAGCAGATTAATTACTTCATCCCAACTTCTGACCCATGGAGTTCAATTTCAGCATCTGGAATGTTAAACTTCTCTCAACACATGTTCTCAACTTTTCTTCTGATTGTATCTTTCTGAAATATATTAGGTTGAATAAGTTCAATAGTGTTGCAGGATGTAAAACCCATAACTACCCTTCTAGAAAATGACATTTAAAACAAGCACGTTGTGCATTTTTTCTTTATATATTGTCTGGTTAGGAACTCTGGAAGATATAGTCTCCAGAGACTTATATTAAACATATAATAGTTTGTCATAGAGATAAAATCTATAATGGCTGCCTAGGTTAAGACAGGTCATAATTTTTAACTAGTTCATTTTGCAAACAACAGTGACCTGGTGCTACATAAAGCTAAACTGTCGGCTACATTTACACATCAATTAAGACATTTGTTTAGTTTTAGCACAATATTTATTTTAGAAAATGTATATAATAGCCCAATTTAACATCACTCTGGGTAGTGAATAGTGCATATTTCCCATAACTCATTAAAATAATACAGACTAAATTAAAAATGAATGAAAATTGAGGTACCACATAACAATTCTATAAATTACAACATGTTTTGGGTCCATATAACATCTTCATGCAATCTAAGCAATTGTGATTTTTAAAAAAAGTACTTGAGCAACCTATAAACTTGAAAAATGAACTGTACTAATGTGTGAATCCAACTAATGTGAAGAGGAGGTTTCCGGGAGCTTCAGTCAAAAGTAACTTCTTAATCTATTTTCAGGAGTGTTTAATTTCCTTTTACACATTTCATATGAAGTACATAAAATCAATTTTCATTTGGACTTCCAAGAAAACTAACAACTTCTTTATTAAATTTATATGCTGTCCATCTCACTGTTGAAGTGATGCTGGACAGCTTACATTATGATGAGTATAATACTCATTTCCAGTAATAATTGAACTTTTAGTTGATATGGTGGGCTTACACCTTGCACCAAATTATGATTTGTATGAACCACAAATTGGATGCTAAATCATGATTTGTGTAATACAGTGGCTGGAACCCACTTCCAACAGCAAGCAAATGACATTGTCATTTAGCAGGATGTGCTCTGTCAAGATTTAGTAGCCCTTTGGATTGTTATCACAATTTACAGTTATTTGGCCTGCTCTGGCTCCACATTAGCCTGGAAAATAATTTCTCAACTTCAACGAAAACATCCTTGGCATAGGAAAGCAGAATAGTCGGTCTAGCTCGACGTCCTGTCCCCTCCCCACCCGAATTTAACGAAATGCATTTTTCAGATTCTCCCTCTCTTGCCGTCGCCTCCCCACCCCCTACCATACAGACACACTCCCTGCCCAGCTATTGGGTCGCTTTCTCCAGATCGGAGGCAGAGGGATGCAGAAAGGGAAACAGCTCGTCCGACTGTGGATCCCCTCGCCTGGAGCTGAGAAGGAAAGCGAGAAGGGAGGAGCTTGAAGCCTCTGAGATACAGCAAGATACCCAATGCAGTAAAAGCTCTCGACGCGAGCGGAAGCCGGCGGCACACAATGCAGCACTGAGGCGGTGGCGAGGAGGCGCCTCTCCCGCTCGCAGCAGCAGCAGCAGCAGCAGCCTGGCTGTAGGAGCTCCCTTCCTTTCCCTTCTCGCCTTGTGATCCTCGCTTCCCGCGGGCAGCTCACCTTCCTCCTCCCGCCACTTCTCCCAAGAGCTAGCCATGCACATCGCGGCTCCTCTGCTCGCCTTGATGCTCTGGACCGTCGGAATGCTCTCGAAAGCTCGCTGCGGCCGCGCAGGTAAGAACCTCCTTACCTTCGCCCGGCGGCTGCAGCTGGGAAACAGCTGATGCTGTTTGCTGGACCTGCCGGGGAAGAAGAGCTCGCCTTGCCAGGAGCTCGTCTCCACGGGTTAGGTGACTCTCGGCGCTGCAATGTGCAGTATCCCAGGCGCCGCCGGCCCGGGAGAGAGGAACCAGGGTTAGCTGCGTGCCGTGTGCGCGTGTGGGAAGGAAGCTCATGGCAAATATCACACACCTACACACACATATATGTATGTAAGATGGAGCTGGCCTTTGCTTTCTGTCTCCGAAGTGGAAAGCAACTGCCCCATTTTCCACCCGCGCCCCGTAACCGAGGGTCGTCGTTATGAACCCTTCCGGCTGGAATTGGTTTACCGCTACCGTCTCCCCCCCTCCCCTCCCCACCCCCAGGAGACACCTTGTTGACTGAGATGGAGAGAAAGGCTGCGGATCGCTTCAGGGAAAGGCAGAAGAGCGTCCCTTTTCGGCTCCTCTATAGTGCCAGTGAAGGCAACGAAACTCCTCACGACCTGCTCGACACTCGCATCGGCCGTAGCTCTGTTGGGAAGCAGGTAAGCGACGCCAGCGGCGGAGTAGGCAGCTAGAGGCCCGCCTGCTCTTTGGGATTTTCTGTTGCCCGGAGACGGGCACTTGAGAGGCGGCGGCGCCGGCGGACTCTTCCAAAACGCGACTCCGCGCCTGATGCGCCGTGCATAGAAATTGCAGCACGCGGGGAGGGAATGTAGCCATCTATCCACCAGAGAGCGATCCGAGGTCAGCCCCCGCCCCACCTCCCGAAGCCAGGTGTTGTTGTCTGAATGAATTGAGACTGAACTGTCAAAGCTCCTCTTTCTCCCCTGCTGCATCTTGAAGTTAAGAACACTAGTCTTTTCATGTATCTAGAGAAATGCATTTAAGGAGGATATGTCTGTTTGTTTTTTTAAAAAAAATCAAGATTGAACCTTGGAGTTTCATGGCAGGAATGCTATTGGGAAAGAATAAACCTTCATATGAGAGAGATGTTCATCATGAATGTGTGTGTGTGTGAGAGAGAAAGAGCCTGTTTGTGTCTCTTGTGAAAATGTAACTATCCACACAGAAATATGCATTTTCAGCAAGATGGAGTTGGACTTGGCAGCAATATGCATTTGTCCTACCTAAAAGCAATCCTGGAAGACCTCTGGGTGCTCATTGAAAGCTTTCTCAAGTGCCTCTAATCAATGATTGGCTATGCCTTTCCTAACTTCCAGACAGGATGTTCTCTAAGAGCATTAAACTTCCACAGAAATCTGTGCTTCTTTGAATTACAGAGGCATTCATGATCTCATTTTGAATATAAAATGCTTATGATTTCCTCTCATCTGGAATGTATTTGAGGGCTTAGTTTTTAAGGAAGTTTAAAAGAAGATCTTGATACTCAGAATCCTATTTGAAACCAACTTTTTATTTATTCAGTCTTCAATCCTTTATACGTTTAATTCAAGGAAGTATCAAAATTGAATGCAATTTTCTTTGAAATAGTCCCACATAATATTGTGTTGTTTTAAGATTGCAATTCTAAATTAAGTTTGAAAAATAGCCAGCCACACTGAATGACTACCAAGCTTACCAATTATTTCATTCCAAGCTTACATAGGATTACATTGAAAGTTAAACTGAATGATTTTAGGATTGTGTAGCTCTTAAAACCAAAGGAAAGAGTGCTTCAACGTGTGTGTGTGTGTGCGCGCGTGTGCGCACTCAAAGTTAGTCTAAAAAATTAATTCAAGTTTTTCTGTTGTAATTAGTTCAGATTTAGTTTGCAAGAGACAAATATACATGACATAAGTCTATTTACTGGACTAATAAGCCCATCAATGATGGACCTAACCAGAGTAGTCATAAGCTCTTGTAAAATTAAATAAAATAAATCAGGAGAACAAAGAGCAGTATGAAACTTTGAAATGTGTCCTCTAATTCTAAACTATTCAAAAAGACTTTGAAGTAGAAATAGTAGTACTTGTAAATCCTGTGTCATTGGCAGTTTTGGTATGTTTTCATCCAAGTGTGAGACTCATAACTGAAACTTGAAGCAGTCCAATTCAGGTTGATGTGGAAGTATTGATGAGCATGCTCTGAGTAATATTTTTGAACCAGAGATAGATCTATCAAATAACATTGCTACTGTTGCTAGTCAAATTATTTTGACAAATGTTTTGCCATATGGTAATTAAAATATATAATTTCCATATAATTTCTGCAACTATGTTCATAATTCAGTAATTTAAGTCAATATTAATAACATAAGCTAGGCAGCAGCACATAATTGTGATGGTATGTGAGAAACATCCTAAGAAATAGGGCAAAGAGATGCAGCAGGTAAGAGGGGACATAACCTACAGGAGTTGCATAAGTGGAGAAAGAAGCTAAAGAGGGATCCTCCTTAATGTCTCACACTGTAAAAGAGATAGCAGGAGACTTGCAAGATTCTGTCAATGCAGCCTTATAATAAATTAGAGCAGCTCATCTAGTTCTATTTCCTCTTGGTTTATCTGGAAAGGCTGGCATTAGTCTTGCAAGGCTCATAATCTCTTCTGAAAAGAGTTTCAGGAATGGCCTCTGATCCTCAAGGTATTCCTCTACCTGCTGAAGATCTGATTGCTATGTTGTTGCAATGCCAGCAGAAAGTGAAGGCACAGATGACCAATTTGCAGACTGCCATGATACAACTGCAACAGCTGGACAGAATTTGTCTCAACCGGAGGCAGTACAGCAGATGATAGTTTAGCTAATATTCTTGGGTTCCCATGGGAGTTTGAACCTGGAGAAGTTCGGAGGTGACCAGGATCAATTCTGTACATTCACTGATCAATATGAAATGTTTATGACAAACAGACCTGCAGAATTTCGCACATTGCGCCAAAGTGACTTTTGTATAGAGTTTGCTGAAGGAGGTAGCAGCTATGGGCTATGTGCCCACTTGACTATTCCTCAGGCAGAATCTTTTTGTTTTTCAAGATCTTTCTCACATATCATCACCCAACCTTTAAAAGAAGCTAAACAGGTCAGGTCTAGTGAGTACTTGTATGGAAAATGAGACCATATGCTAGGTAGGAATTTTTTTTAAAAAATGGAGAAAGACAGTCTCTCTCTCTCATCTCTATAATCAGTTGTCTGCCTGCCTGCCTGCCTGCTATCTGCCTGCCTGTCTGTCTGTCTGTCTGTCTGTCTGTCTGTCTTTCTATCTATCATCTATCACATTTCTGTGGCTGCCCACCTCATATGAAAGTAAAACTTATTGTTACCAATAAAATTACGGTATATGGACATCTCTATGTATTCATCTAGAGCCAAACCTGTTTTCGTGCCCAAACCCAAAGATGACACAGTGAAATCCAATCAAGTCCAGTTCTTTATTTGCTTACAACTTGAATAGAATCTTGCCAGACTAAAGTTATAATTCTCTACTCTAATAGAGGTGTGACTACCCTGAATTTCTTTCTCCCTCCCCAGTCAAGCTTGGGACTGTACAGTTTCTTAATTTGAGATTCTTTCTGGAATGCACTGCCTCCTCCCTGAGAAATTGCACTGCTCTTATGGGAATTACCCCTCCCCCCTTCTCCAGGTGCACATTCCATTACATCAGCTTTCCGTAACCAGATGCGTTCTATGTATATTGAGACTGTAACTCCCAGAATTCTCACGGATTATTCGTGTGAGAGAAATTATATTACAATTTACTATTGTAGTATAATTTATAATGTACAATGTAATTTGAATTAGTGCAAATTAATTTGTATTCCCAACACCACACCACAGAGAGTATCATATTGGAAAGCATATCACATCATATTGAGAAAAGTTGCTGTCTTAAATAGCTCCCAATTGAGGTTAACTACAGTTTATTATTCCAAATCATATGGCAAATCTTGATTAAAGCAAAGTTCCCATCTCGTTCTTGGCCATGTTCAGTAAAAAGAACAGGGAGAAACTCAAAAAGACAAGATGTATTTTGACTTGCTCATGTAATTCTAAACCAGAGTTTGGCAACTTTTTCTAATTCCTGAATATAAAAAATTTGCTAACAATTTCAAGTTTGCTAACAACTTTCATGAGGCTAACAAAATTTTACGGAATTCCAATAATTAATAAAAGGAACTATCTGAGACCTGTAGGCATTCTATAGATCTGATCAGCTGATCAGAATGTTATGTAATGGAAACTCATGATCCATGGTCACTTCTTGCAACCCTGCTAGTGTCAGTGAACAATTGTGATTCCTGAAGATTGTTGGTTGGAAATAATGAAATAGGAGTCACCAGATATAATGCTATGACTTAATTCCTTCTTTAACTTTGACTTTAATGCAGCTTTAATTCCCTCCAGCAAGCACAAAATCCATCCCTTTTGAGATACTAGATTTCTTTCCTTACTTTTTAAACAAAATAGAGGAAAAATATAGCTCCTGAGCACAAAAGAACTGCTTACCCTTAGTATGATTGAATTTGATACTTCACTAATGTAAAGCCCAAGTAAATGGATACCCTAAAAACTGGTGTTGATATTTGCTCTTGCTTTTACAATGAATGTGCCTGGAGAGATATTTATGCAGTTCAGATATTTATTAACCATTATCCTGCTGAGTACTGAAATCTTTATAATACTTCTAATGAAACAGTTATGCAGAAATATTAAAACAGGTTGCTTTAAAAGCTTACTTTAAAATGTAGTTTTAGTGCATTAAAAAATTAGCAGACTTATTAGGACTTACAGTTCTGCAGAAAGCTTATTCCAAAAGTATTGGAATAAATTAAGGAAAAAATTGGCTTCAAGTAGCATAAGACAAATCTGCACTGCATCATCTTACTGAATCTGGATGCTTGTGATGACTTCCTAACCCATGATTTTAGTGGGAATCTCACAGTGACAAAGATAATGCACTTTCATTCATATTTTTCCATCTTTTTAATGTAGAAAAGTATTTATGATTTATTGAGATTAATTTTTTCTGTTTCTCCCCTGTCCTACACTGGGAAGTAGGCATTCTTTAGTTTCTTATCACTGCTGCTCATTTGAGGACTGGAGGGATATGAGTATCAACTGGAGGACTGATGAATGTTAACCTGTGCATTATATCTCATATGGACTTGTCTATGACCAGAGTGTGTAACATATTGCAATTCACATTTTATCATTTTCCCATCATTACTTTGTACTGGCTGCATATCTACAGGGTGAAGAGGTGTCCACAAAATGGGGTCAAAAAAATTCACACAATGATCATTAAGATGCTATTGAAAAATCAGGCACAACTCTGATTGAACCATTATTGCCATCATCTTGATTTTTTTGACCATATCATGTGACTTTCCTTAACAAGAAGATGAAAAAGTTATCCTGGAGGAGCTGAAAATGAGCTTTTAAAAATTGCAAAAAAACCTGTGTTTCACCTGCGCTTATTTTAGCCCTTATTTTATTTTTAGTACAATTTAAAATTCCAAGCAAGTTGCTGAAAATTGTTGTTTTGCTGTTGAATTTTACTGCTATGATCCTGCAGTCCTATGGATGTCATAAAAATCAGGTTGGAAGATTGTAGAAATCTGTCTTAGATTATTTAGGAAAGCCTGCAGTTTCTCAGACAACTTTTTCAAGCAACGTGAGTAACAAAAAGAAGAAAGCAATGGAAAAACCAGACATTTTAAATCAGTTTATTCTCATTTAAATGCATATTCAACCCTGAAATAATGGTTTTTCTGTTTTCTGCATGCTTTATTCCATTTTACTCTCTTCCTGTATTTTAAAAAACTTTTAGGGAAATTGTTACTGTTTTAAATAATTTTATAATTCATCCAAAGAACATTAGTTACAGTATCAGGTAAAACAAATATCTAATAACTACACATTCAAAAGCTATCTCACAATTCAATCAATATAGTCATGATCCATTTTCTATAACTACAAGTATGCTTCCATTTACTTGCATAAATTAATTTTGAAAACAAGATTGCAGTTGATATTTTCCATGGATTGAGGTTGCCTAGAGGAGGATCAAGGTGAAAAGCTGAAACAGACTAATGCTTAGATCTGAATGATCAAGAAGTGATCTATATTTAGTTGCATATTTAAGCTTAGTATTTCTATTAGGAAACAGCAATTTTTTTGTCAAGAAACTGGAAAGAGATTGGAGTGGAGCAGCATATTTGCTGCAGAGATAGCAGATGGAAGAGTTCATTCTCCAATTCCCTGGCGCCATTTCAACTTTGTGTGATAGCTTCAAAATGCAGGTGCAAATATTAACTTTACCTGTCAGGGAGAATGTCATGTATTAGTCAGTGCTTTGCGTGTGCATCTGTCTTCTTGACTATATGCAAACTTTAAATGCTTAAAATTGATAGTCATATTCTACCATATACAATAAGGTTCCTGCCCAGTTGAAGACATTTTGACTGATTGCTTCTATGTTTTCTACATTTTCAGTTAAGTAAATGTAGTCCAGTGTTTTGAAGCAAGTTGAATGTATATGTTCTAATTAATATTGTGTCAGAAGAAGTGAGATGGTAGTTTTTAGCTGCACATGTTTATAAAATTAAGCATAATAATTCTTTTAAAATATTATAGTCTTGATCATTATCATTTCACAAACCAATGTGATGCAGTGGTTAAGGGATTGGATTAGGAGCAGAGATATTCAGATTCTCATCCATCCTTAGTCATGTGAATTCTTGGAATACCTTGGGAACCAGCCATTCTCTCTCAGTCCAAACATCTCATAGGATTATTGTTTCAAGGAAATATGGAAGGATGGAGCACCACAGATGGTACTTTGCTTTCTGGAACAAAATCTAGAATATGAATCTAATACTTTATTAAGTGACTGATTCTTTTGTTTTATATGGCCACCTATCTTGAAATAATAACTCTGGGCAGCCAGTTTAATACATCAATATAAATGACAAATAACAAAAAGCAAAAAAACCACCAACAGTAAAGGAACTGAAGATAAACCAAGCAACAGTGAATTAACAACAGTTTATAGGCCCAACTAATCTCCTGACCATCATGTCTGGGAGAACCACCATGTTTAAAAGCTTTCCAGTAGAGGAAAGGCCCGTACAGTTGGAGGAAATCTGATTTCAGATGGTATAGTCTTCAAAAGGGTAGGTGCCACATCAGAAAATAAAATGAATTCTTATTGCTGCTTATGTGGAAATGTAAAAACAAATTTCCTATCCTAAAAGAAAATTTAATCTGAAATAAATACAGCCAATTGTGGGCAAGATACTTTAAATAATGAACAAAATCTTAAATAAAAAAACAAATTGGGAGTGTAACATTCTGAAAACTTCTATGTGTTCTGTTTACCTTGTGAACAGCCACTTCTTTATAGCTCTTCATTAAAGATTCTTTAATGTTTGTTGCTTGGATTAAAAGTGCTGCAAATAAATGAGATCAGATACATAGTTGGAATTTTGGTAAATAA
Source organism: Coluber constrictor foxii (assembly GCA_038048745.1). NCBI lineage: Eukaryota > Metazoa > Chordata > Lepidosauria > Squamata > Colubridae > Coluber > Coluber constrictor. The sequence continues at coordinate 147,946,624 of CM075961.1, forward strand.
TTAAGAGACATATCTGGAGAATTTAAAACTCTGTGATACCATTTGCTACTCTAATGGAAAAAGTCAACTATGTTTCATATGTAGTACTTGTTAGAAAAGTTCATACTTTTAACTGTAGACCTTATCTGTTAATAACAGCAAAGGCTCCATCTCTATACAGGTAGTCTTCAATTTACAACAGTTCATAGTGACTGTTTGAAATTACAACAGCAGTGAAAAAAGGGATTTATGACTGTTTTTCACACTTACGATCATTGCAACATCCCCATGGTCATGTGGTCAAAATTCAGACACTTGGCAACTGACTCATATTTATGAAGGTTGCAATATACCAGGTTCATGTGATTATCTTTTTGTGACCTTCTGACAAGCAAAGTCAATGAGGAAGTCAGATTCACTTCATTAGTGATACTAGTGTTACTAATTTATCAAGTGAAGAAATTCACTTGACAACTGTGACAAGAAAGATCAGATAATGAAGCAAAATTCACTTAACAACTATCTCACTTAGGAACAGTGGTCGTAAGTCAAAAACTATCTTGTGAATCTTGAGATTGTAAGAAAAAAATGAAAGCAACTTCTAAGTTATTCAAACCTCTGCTGCTTTCTAGTAAGCAAGGAGTAATTTCAAAGTGGTATATGCATCACCAATGTTTCATTTATGAATATATATGCTGTATTCCAGCTTAAACTAATTTCTGTTGAACAGTGAATAACAGATGATAATTTAATACTCTACCTTGTTTTTTCAGTAGAAAGTAGCTTTAAAGTCAGCAAGCTATAATGTTACTGGAGACATCTTATTTATGAAGGCATAGTAATTATAGTTTTATTCCAGAGATTTTGTTTTAGTAGCAACTCTCTGATTTTCACAGTTTCTCTAAATTGGTGACTATTTCTGCTTTTTGTCATCTTTTTATCAATTCCCTAAAGTCTGAATATGAATATGGGAGGTCCTGCTGGAAAGAAAAAATAGTGAAATGGGAGTCTGATTTCTCTAGGTCTTTTTGATCCAAGTCCACATTTCAAAAATAATTATTCTGGGAGAAATACAAACAATTTCCATTGTATCTGTCAAGAAACCTAGGGCCAAAACAAGAGATCAGTCTGCAGAATATGCATAATAATCAAGAAATATATGTCCATCCAGTTAACTCATAGTCCTTTCTTCAAAGCATAGCTTAATCCTTAAACATAATTGAGGCTACTAAAGCCAGCTCATGAAATGAAAGGTTCAGTCTGGCAAAAGGATAATTTTATGGACCATTAGTTCATGGCATCTTGGTTTTTCTGACAAATGAAAGGATAATTTAAAAATATAAAGTAGACTTGGTCTAATGCAATGGATTCATTCATGTTGGCTTTTAGAGAAGATATGGAAATATCACTCTTTAAATTAATTAAAATCTTAGTATTATGTTAGTTTTTATACTGATTAAAATATCAGTAATGTATTACTCATGTCAAGATTGAGAACAGTATGATCAAAATTTGGACTTTCAGCCCATTATGTTGGCTTTACTGATAACATCCTATGGAGACATGTGTAATAATGTAATAAATGTATAATTTATTTTATTTTTCTATGAGTCTGTTTTGGAATGGAAAATTAAGGAGGGAGAGCCTCTGCAATGGTGTTTGCACTTGCAGCCTGCATGTCAATGGCAACTTGATATCAAAGCAGCAGTGTCCAGATGAACAAAAATGCATGATTAAATCTGTTATGCAATAAAGGCAATTATTTATTAAATGAGTGGCAATTTTATACTGAAGACATGTTGAAAAAGGTTTAGGAATTATAGGGTCAAGAAAAATATTGCATCGGATTAAAAATAAGTAATGTGGTTTTGGCATTGATCTGTATGTTCTTCAGAAAATGAAAGTTGTCCTGACCAATGTATTTCAAAATATCTCCCTTCTGTCATGTTACAAAGGCTTTAGAGAGCCAGAAATAGTGTTCTTGTTTAAAATCAAATCCATCTTATTCTCAAGATTAATACAATTCTTACCTAAGGAAGCACTGTATTATAATGTTTGTTCAGTGCAGGAAACTAGTTTCTTACATGTGGCATCAATAAATTTGCAGACTAATTTTTATTAGCATAAGACTTCCTTCATATGTACATTGTTTAAAAATGGTGCACATACCCACGTACAAGAATTGCCACACCTATGTATCAAACTACCTAAGGAATAACAATGTCCAGCTGTTTATTAGCTTGGCATTCCATAAAATAACCCCATAGAATTATGTAATCCATAACCTGTCACATTTTCTATATAATTCCAAATTCAGTAAGAATGAAAAGTTTTTCCAGGAAAAACCCATCATAGCCTTCTTTGACTGCCTCCACTAATATTGAATTTCTTTCCAGCGGTGGACATGATCTATGGGTAGAACTAACAAAATGGAAAGGATACAGTAATATACATTGCAAATTCAGCAGAGCATAGTGCAGGGCTAATTTATAATTTATAACATGTCACAAAGATACTGACCCTAATTTACTTCTCCACAATTTTGATATATAGAAAATAGGCGAGATAACCATCAATGACTTAGCAGTTGGTAGTGCAGCATGCAATATCTATCTATCTATCTATCTATCTATCTATCTATCTATCTATCTATCTATCTATCTATCTATCTATCTATCTATCTATCTATCTATCCATCCATCCATCCATCCATCCATCCATCCATCCATCCATTCACCTATCACTGGAGGCGACTATATAAAAATCACAATAATATTATAAAAACAGATATGTTTCATATGTTACTCTTCTTTGGATCAGGACCAATATTATGGAGAACATTTTCGATAATGACAATCAGGTCAGATAATGACTCTATAGTCATTGTAAAATTAGTAAAAATGTGAATGTAAATGTCTCATCAAGTTTTGACTCTATCATATCTTAATTAAACTTCACTTTAAAATAACTGTAATTGCCACTGTCAGCCATTCATTTGTGTCCAACCCTTGGCCACACTACGGATAAGCACGCTCCATGCCCTTCTGTCTCACACCTCCTTCAGATTCTTCATGGTCATCCTGGTGGTGTCCTTTATAGTGTCCAGCCAGTGGGTACTATAGCGACCCCTTCTCATTTTTACACTGATCACTCCCAGCGTGACTAACTTTTTCGAGTGATTCAGTTCTCACGACATGACCAAAGTATGACAGCCTCAGTTTGGCAATCTTGGCTTCAAGTTATATTTTTGGTGAGGTTTGGTCTAGGGCTTCTTTCTTTGTTATTTTTGCAGTGCATAGGATGTGTAATAGTCACCTCCAGCGTGTGCCACAGTTCAAAGGCATTCATCCCAGTCCTAGCTGCCTTTCTCAGAGCACATTTTGCAGCCATAAGTAGCAATTAAAAAATTATTGCATTAACTAATCTGATCTGGTTACAAGGCTGATGCCTTTACTCTTCCAGATGTTATTCATGCCAGACATTTCAGTTCTTCTAAGTGCTATGTACCTTCTGATCTCAGGGTTGTCACTTTGGCCAATTTTAGAGCCCAGGATTCTTTTACCATTTTGATGGTCTCATTGTCAATCTGCACTCTGGCCTGTGTGCTCTCTGCAGTTGGCCTTATCTTAGTTTTCTTGATGTTAAGCTGCTCGTCAATTTTTTCACTTTCATCTTGACTCTCTAGATTAACCACTCTAAATTCACCTTGCTTTCCACAAGCAAGGTTGCATATCGGAGGTTGTTGATATTCCTACACCGATTTTAATCCCAATGGTAGATTAATTCAAATGGGCATTTCTCATAACAGTTTCTATGCACATGTTGAATAGTGTAGAAGTGACAGGATATAATCTTGCCAAATGCCCTTTTCAATTCTGAACCATTTTGTTCTCCGTATTCCGTTCTTACAGTGGCTGTCTGACTAGAGTACTGAATGAGTGAATGAGCTGAATGAGTTGGAAGTAGTGAGATGATATTTCCAGATCTTTTGAGGCAATTTCAGAGCTTGTCATGGTCAACACAGTTGAACACTTTTGTACGATCAATGAAGCTCATATAGAGGTCTTTTTGGTATTCCATTGTTTTTTCCATCATCCAACGTAAATTGGCAATATGATCACTTGTTCCTCTTCCTTAAAAAAAACTGCTTTTACATCCGGCAGATTTCTGTTGGCGGTTGGATTCAAACATTGCTGGATTATTTTCAAGAGAATTTTACTGACGTGTGGTATCAAGCCCACGGTTTGGTGGTTCATATCACTTTATTTTTGATTTTGGGATAAATATTGACCATTTTCATTCTTTTGACCACTTCCATATACTTTGGCGAAGTGCTGTCAGTGTTTTTGTTGGCAGTGGTATCAGCAACTCTGTAGGAATTCTATGAACTCCTGGGGCTTTATGGTTAAGCAACTGATTGTGTGCCCACACTTCTTCCTCCAGGATATCTTGTTCCATTTTTGGTAGGTCAGCTTCTTCTCTTACAGGTTGATCTTATTTTTTGTTTGTGTAAAGTTGTTCTGCATAATCCCACCATCTTTCTTTGATTACTTGTTGGTTCCTGTCCATCAAATCCTCTGACTATAGCTTTTCTTGACATAAACGGGTCTCTGGCCTTCTTTACATAAGTGAATTACTCTGTTGTATGACCGCTCATGGCTGCTTCCTCTAATTTCTCAGTCCAGTACTTTACCTTTCTTGCCTCTCTCTGGAACTTTGCATTTAGTTTTCTCATTTCTTCCTGTCTTTCTTGTGTAACCAATGGCTTTTGCTTTCCTTTTCTCTTTTGCAGTCTCTGTTGTACCGTATGATATCCATCTGGTGTATTTTGCTGGGTTTTTTTGTCTGTAATATGTTCTTGAGCTACTTTGGTGATGGTTGTTTTTATTTCCTCCCACAACTTAAAATAAATAGTTCTATTCAAAACATTTGTTTGATTTTACCTATGTCCACTTTTATATATATCCTCTTTGTCAATTTTATTATCTATTCTGCTTGGGTAGTAATCCTTCCATTGACTAATGAAAAGTTTTTGGCTAAAAAAGAAGTCTGTTTTGCTTTTTCTAGAAGAAAGCTTAAAGAATTTAAATTTACATTCATATTATGAAAATATGTCAATATAATCTAATTTTAAGTCTTATTACTTCTTTTTTATTTGTTTAATATTCATGGTTGTCTTTTGAGCTGTCTTAAATACTTGCAATACTCTTAAGGGAATTATTCATTTAACGGTTGTGGCAAACATTCATGGGTGTTCTTCAAGAAGGGGGCATCTCATCCATTCCATTGTTCATATTTGAAATGTTCAGATGGATAGATATTTTCATTTAGGAGAGTAAACCTAATTACTTAAAACATACTATGGAAGAGTAACTTGATTATTTCAGGTTTTCCACATATTTTTCCTTGCCGGTCCATTGATTTCACATGGAGAAAAATATAAGACTGACATGGATGCAGTGAGAAAAACCTGGTTTTACAGAACTCTGAAATAAACGTCTGTCCCTAGGGATCTCAGTGTTTTAAAAAGACATTGTTGTGCAAAAGTATTTTAATATGACCTTGAATCTCTTCATTATAAAATTATATTTTTGGAAACTTAAAAAAAAAGATTGTTCATCCAGATTAGTTGACCTGAATTCTTCTGTTTAAAACAAAAACAAATAAAACCTCCTTCGAGAAAAAAGTACTACAGTATTTAGATTGATGGTATACAATGAACATAAGCTTCAATTTTAAAGAAAGAAGGTTCTGTTTGTTTGTTATTAATAGAGCTGCTGTTCGCCATACAGTTGGACACACACATGGAATTGAAGAGTTCCATATGGCAGCCATCATTGTGTGTGGAACCTTTGATGTTTAGTGATTAACTATGTTTGGCTTGCTTTGCTTTTAAGGTTGCCATATTTGCTGTGGAGATAATTTGTCTATGGTAACAGTCCCAAAACTGCTTAGATTGAGTGGTGAGTGGTTGCATACATAACAGTCAGCCATGTGATGACAGCCACTACATGGAGTATTGGGAAATGACATTTGCATGGTGACTGTGACTTGCACACAAATCCCTTAACAATGGCCAAACCTATAATTAAAAACTCTACTACAGAGCGATACTAGGTTTAAGACTAGTTTGCCAGGGAATTAATTATTTCCAGAACTCAATAATTATCTGGGAATGCCAGTTATGAAAAAAGAATTATACATGATTTGGGTTCTAGAAAATAACTGACGGAGCGTGCAGGGGAAGAAGTTTCGAAGGAAGACAGAATATATTTGTCATAGGATTTATGTTCTTATTTCTTCCATTCTTTTTCTTTCACCTGTGTTGTGCAACAGTAGAAGACTTGACATTTCTATGAATGGATGAATGGATATCATATTTTTTATTTTTTAATTTGATTTATATGCCGCCCTTCTCTGGAGACTCAGGGCAGCTTACAGTGCGTTAAGCAATAGCCTTCATACTTTTGTATATTTATACAAAATCAGCTTATTGCCCCCACAAACTGGGTCCTTTTTATTGTCCTTTTTATGTCCTTTTTATTGAAAAAAATAATTGGTTTCAGGAGGTTGCTTCTGACTTGGCTAAAACTAGATTTCACACTAGTTGTGAAATCTAGTTCACAACGTTGTGAACTACCCAACGTTGTGTAGTAAACATTATTTTGGTTGTGATGAGCTTCCTTACTATATGTGTTGAGAAACAAATCTTGAAATTTTTCCTAAAAGCCAGATGGATAGAATTGTTGTATTTTAATTATTTTACTCTTGTAGTTATTGCTGTTTTAATAGATCTGGACATGGATGGAAATAGATCAGTATCTGGTTGTGTAATGTTTAATTTTCAGTTGTGTGGGTTGAAGATTTGAACAAAGTCTATCACATAGTGTCTCAATCTGTTTCCATCTTTATTTTTGAAGTCGTCCAGGGATGGATTGGAAATTTAGACCTCTGAATTAATACATTCTTCAGTAGGCATTATTATCTTCATAATAATACAAAGGATATCAGATCTCCGGGCCTTTCGCTGTGTTCTAAAAACTTTTCTTTTCCATCAAGCAGGGCTGGCCTAAACCTCCCCCTCCTTTTTAACCTTTTTTAACCTTTTAACCTTATTTTAACCTTTTTAGTTTTAAAGTTTTAATGGGTTTTAGGTTGGGATGTTTTTAAATTTCCGGCCAAAGTTGTGTAATTCTTTTAATAATTTTTAGATTTTGTATGGGTATATTTTTTATTCTTGGCTGTTCACCGCCCTGAGTCCAGCAGGAGAAGGGCGGTATATAAATTGAATAAAATAAATAAATAAATAAGGAGAATTTTAATTATTAAAAATAATAGGAATACCGTGCTTTACTCACTGATTTTGGGCAAAGTGTTAGGGAATGCAGTGGTATATCAACTGATTCACTGTGGAATTATTCTAATTATTTAGATACATTCTAATTTAGTTTCTGACCTACTTTGGGACGGAGACTGCTTCAATTGTTCTGGTGGATGACATGAATTGGGAAATTGAATCCTCCTCTAGATCTTACTGATTAACAATATATCTGCTTGAAAGACCCAGTATTGTGGTGATGCGAGCCCTTTCTGGAAGAGGAGAATTGTGTTCAACAATACAATCAAAGCTTTGCCACTGTTCATGTTTTATATTATGTTAGATTATATTATAATAAATTGTTAGATAAAATCAACTGGTTAATGATTAAGATACATTTATTTGTTTATCAAATTTTTTGGTGAGATACCTATCTCACCAAAAGTGAACGTGGGCAGTGCACAACAATAAGATAAAAACAACCCACTTGCCATAAAATTTACCCATCAGTCCAATTTATCTCATAGGATTATTATGAAGTAGAAAAAAATTACCAGAGATTCCCATATATACTGTCTTGATTCACCTCTTGTCTTAGCAACTGTATGGATTTTTTTAACCCTTGTCCAGAGACTGATTTGAAATTAAATGAGTTACAGTAGTTAGCTGTATTAATGTAACTGCTCATCTCAAGTAGAGACTCTAGATGGTTTAAAACGTTTTTAAAAAATACAAGCACATTATATATGAAACATAAACAACAGCCAAGAAGACAATTTTAACAATAACAGCTGTATCATAGATTATAATTAACATTCTTTAAATATAATTTTATTAAAAACTAATACAAACTAATATAAAACAAGAAAAAATGAAACCTAGAAGAGAGCTAAAAGTCCAGAAAGTGACAGAAAGCAAAAGAAAAGAAAGAAAAGAAAGGAAAAGAAGAGCCTTGATAGCTCAAGAAGAGCCTATATAGCCTATGTGATTGTTTGGATGCAACATATTTTCATATTTGGTGGATGTGCAGAAAATTGAAAGCATTTTGGATTAAACTTTGGTGGGTAATGCAGAATATTTTGAAGAGGAAGCTGGAGTTTTCTCCTCAGTTTTTTTTGTTGGGAATAGTTAAGGGTTGTTCAGCAACTGACACTAGATTAATTTTACACATGATTACTGCAGCTAGATTACTGATCGGTCAATATTGGAAGAAGGATAATGTACCCACAATAGAGGAATGGGTATTGAAGATGTCTAATTTTGTAGAGATGGCTAAAATTTCTGCATACCTAAAAGAAAGGACCCATGAAGTTTTTGTTAAGGAGTGGAAGAAATGGGTAGAATACATGAAGAATAAATACCAGAGTAAGAAGTTTCAATTAGCACTTAACTGAATTTATATTTTTCATATTTAGAATTAATCTAAGGGAGAAATGTATTGAAGTTGATAACTTTTAATTTTTATTATATTTTATGTAATTGAATTTATATTTTAATATTTAGACATATTTTAAAGAGAAATGTACTAAGTATTGTTTGATTTTGATTTTGATATATGGAATAGTGAGAATTATAGTTAATGTTATATATTTTTATTACTTATATGATATTTCAATTTAAATCTTATGATGCTAAAAATTACTTTACTAGGCTTTTTTAAAGAGATTGTTAAGATTTAAGAGTTTTCTATATTTGACTTATGTTGTTTAGCACTTAACTGAATTTATATTTTTCATATTTAGAATTAATCTAAAGGAGAAATGTATTGAATTTGATAACGTTTAATTTTTATTATATTTTATGTAATTGAACTTATATTTTTAATATTTAGACACATTTCAAAGAGAAATGTACTATGTATTGTTTGATTTTGATTTTGATATATGGAATAGTGGGAATTATAGTTAATGTTATATATATTCATTATCTACATGATATTTTAATCTAAATTTTAAGATGTTTAAAATTGTTTTATTAGGCTTTTTTAAAGAGATTGTTAAGATTTAAGAGTTTTTTTTATACTTGATTTATGTTGTTACATATTGGTTTAAAAGATAACTTTTTTATCACTTATAAAATAAGGTTATACCTTTTTTTTTAGTTGGATCTCACCTTAAAAAATTGTTAAATATTGATTGTTAATGTTTGTTTAATAGCGGAAGTCAAGGGGGGGATTGGGGAGGGATGGGGGGAATAGGGTGGGGGAGGTAGGGGGGTGGGGTGGGGAAGGGGTTTCTTTAAAAATAAACTGTAATGTAAAACTTTTTCAATAAAAAAAAAAAGAAGAGCCTATAGCTCAACAGGCTAAAAGCAGACTAAAGCCTGTTATTAACATCCAGCTGTCTGCAATTACACCAGTTCGAATCTCACCAGGCTCAAGGTTGACTCAGCCTCCCATCCTTTCTAAGGTAGGTAAATTAAGGACCCAGTTTGTGGGGGCAATAAGCTGACTTTGTATAAAAAATATACAAAAATATGAAGGCTATTGCTTAATGCATTGTAAGCCGCCCTGAGTCTTTGGAGAAGGGCGGCATATAAATCTAATTTTAAAAAAAAGATATAAAGAAATGTCTTCCCATCTTCTTTATACCAGTTACAAGTAATATACAATTAAAAATTTATCTCTAATTATTAATAAAATATTTGAAATATTTTAATATTTTAGCTATTAAAATATTTTTTAAAATAAACATATGTGTAAGAAAGCAACTGATTTTTCTAGAAATTATTTTATAGTGAGAAAAATAGTTAAGAATGCTTTTTATCTGTGTAGGATCCTGGTTAGCATACTCAACCTAAGTAAGGTAGATGTTACCTCAGTTATTAGACCTCCAAATATGTTGGATGCCAATATTTATCATCCACTGTCAGCCTGGCCACCTGCAAGGCATAAGGGAATTATAATCTGAAACATCTGAAGGACAATTGGTTGATTAGACCATGGTTTAGTCTAGCTTTGGAAACTCACAGGATAACTTTGGTCCAACTGCATTATCTCAGCCCACCCTATTTCAATTTGTGATAGAATGAGGATTTCATGATAAAAGATGCCTTGACTTCCTGCAAAAAGTTGACTTTATGAAATACAAAATAATCTGTGACTGTATTTTATGCAGGACTATTCAGAAAGATAAATTGGATGCTGCTGCAAATTGTCACTGGGAGTTGGTATATTTGTGATAGGCATTGTATCAGCTGGTCTGTTCGTTGGAATTTTTCTGGAACCAATTTCAGTCCTGTTGTAGTTTCTTAAAGGTTTGGATCTACTTATTAGAAGAATATATATATTCATATTACAGGTGGTCTTCACTTAATGAACATTCATTCACTCAGTGCCCATTCGAATTTGCAATGATGTTAAACAAATAGCACTTTTAACTGGTCCTAGAAGTTCCAGCTGCTGCAGCATTCCTGCAGTCATATTATCATGACCCAAGTGCTTGGGGTCTGGCTTGCAATTACAATGTCATGGATTCCTATGGTCACATGGTCATCATTTCTGATTTTCTTTGCTTGTTTCCTACAACCGTGTGTACGCTGAGATTTTCCAAGTCTTCTACAACTAGTTGTAGAAGATTGTGATAGCTTTGATCTGGAAAAAAAAGTTCTAATGTTATTCTTTTTTTTTTTAATAAAAAGGAATAATTTGGAATGCTCATTTCTTATAGTGGCACTAAAATTAATAATTGGAAACAGGTGGATAACTTCCTGGAAATCTCCCTGGCCAGATTGAATGGCATTAGAATTGAGATAATAATGGCTAAGAATTTGAGCTATTTTTCTTAGTTGTGAGCCAGATGATCCAAGTGATAAAAACATATTATGCCACTGCGCTACTCTTAATTACTGACGTTTCTAAAACAATGACAGAGCAAACATTAAATCTCATGTTACACAGTAATATTCCCCCCCTCTCCAAAAAAGTATGGGATCAATTCTGCTTCTTAAGAAATAAATACCTTAGTCAATTTCTGAATATTAGCTCAGGTAGTACAAATGTAACTTTCAAGATTTATAGGTACCTGAAATAGATTTCAGATCTTTAATGTTGCTCTTAAATCATCAGTTTGACACATTTTACTTTAGCTCAATTCCTAGCAAAGCTTAAAGTGACATTGTTAGTCATTACAGACGTGGAACAACTGTACTATGTGAAGCGCTTCCTGTTTTTTGTGATATATTTCTTCCTTTCAATAGACAGATAGTGCCAGTTTTTGGCATGTATTTTCCTGCTATTTGAAAGCTGTATGATATGCGAAATTTGTGAGAAACTAATTAAAAATCGGAATCTGATTGCAATAACAAGTCTGCTAGCTTAGGCCTAACCTCTTAATTGTTTTTTTCAGGGACTTTTAACTGTTATTAACCATTACTTGATAGCCTTGCTATGAAATAGCATACAGAGTTCTTGGGAGCATAACTGAAATATGGATATGATTATTTGGAATGATAAAAATGTATGTATTTGTGGTTTCAGTACATGGGTTATATGAATACTTGAGCTGTCAAGTTTTTCAAAGTACTGGCAAAATTATGTCTTGAGATTTTGGCAAGGCATAGAAGAAGCTTGTTAATTAGAGTGGTTAATTGCCATGTTTTGACTCCATCCTTCAGCTGAAACCAAATTGCTGAAAATTTCATCTGTTGGATATGGGAAGGCATTCCGATTAAGTATTCCACTTTACAAATGCAGAAGTTTGTGCTATATACATTTAAGGCATATAGCCATACAAAATACAAAATCTGATGTTGTTTTTGAGCTCCTGATAATCAGTCAGGTCAACAATCTAAATTCTTAAGCTCTAAATGAACAGTCTTTAGGCATGTAATTCCCATGGTGAGGCTTAATGAGAATAGACTTTTTTCCCTCCACCCACTTACACCAGGAGCAGGCAGTGGAGTACTGATCTGTACTGATCTGTAGGCATTATGCCTACAGATGCCTCCTGTAGTTCATTCCATATTCCTACCTGATTTTTAGACCCTTTTCATTTGACAATGCTAGAGAGTTGGTTTGCAGTAAAAGGCCAGCTTCTACTGTATCTTTATTGAGGAAAGTGCTTCTGGACCACCTGTGGACTCTCTAGGCATTCTTACAAAATGATTTTATAAAATGATGGGTTGTAGACCATGGTTAGAACAAAAGTATTTTGGGAATTTGTGATCCTCGAGAGCTAAAAGGAACTAGGGAACAGTTTTTCTTTCTGAGAATTATTTTGGCTATGGCCAGCAGAGTAGTTTTATAATAGGTATGTGCACGTCAGTCCATTGGCTGCATTCAATTGATCTTCATTTTTTATCTTTATATTTAGACATATAGAAACAGAAAATCCTAAATATTAAATCTAAATTTTAGTCTAAGTCCCAATCTTGAATTGTTTTGATCCTCGAATGTGTGGAATCAATGTTCTTGAGAACATGAATTACTTGTATAGAAAAGCATGATGTTATTGTATTGATCGGTTACAATTGTATTTTTGCTTAATCAACAATATTTTTGCCAGTTTAGATGGGTAACCTTTTGCCATAACAAGGAGCAGATTCCAAGACAATCTGTTTGCTATTTTGTTTATCACCTTTCCTCCAAGGAATTCAACATAATAAAGATAGTGTGCCCAAGAGGTGGGCTTCAGCTGGTTCAGACTGGTTCAGGTGAACTAGTTGTTAATTTTTTTGTGCAGTTCGGAGAACCAACAAATCGCACCACTGGCTGGTCCCTTCCCTCCCACTCACTCCTTTTTGCGCTCTGCCCACCTTGGGCAATGCCTAGTCATTCCAGGGGCATAGCTGCTGCTTGTCTCTGGTTTCCTCACTTGCCTTGATCACGTGACCCAGCTGATCTCTGGCTGGTGAGTCTTCCTTCACTTCTTGCCCAGCTATCTCCCACACACTCCCAGTGGCCCAGCTCACTTGCCTGCCTTCCCCCTGGCGCCCATGGCCCAGCCTGCTTGCCTGCTTCCACTATGGCCTCCTCCTCATTGCCTGCCCACTGGCACACAATGGATGCTGCAAAGACAGGGCAATTTCCTACGAACCCTTCTGAGTCCCTTCCCTCCTCCTTGGCCTGACAAAATAAAAGCCCATCTAAAGATTGCGGCTGCCTGCCAAGCCTGTCTGGAGCATGCTGGCAAAAGAGGGCTAGGGGGAAAAAAGAGAAGGGCCAATGGAAACGCCCCATTTTCCACCTTCATTGGGCTGTCTGCGCCGTGCTGGATCGGTATGGGGAGCAAAATGCCCACTCGGTCCGTACGTACTCACCAGCACGACAGACAGCATTGGCCCGCCTGCACCGCCCCACTGTGCCATGAGTGATGTTGAGTTGGCCACGCTCACTCAGTTACATAACCCCCTCCCCCACCAACCAACCAGTCACTAGGAAGAACTGGTCGCTAAATTACTTGAATCCCAACTCTGGTGTGCTCCCATCTATTTTCTCCATAGAATAATCATGTTCTAAAACAGGTTAATCTGGGTCATATAATCAGCTCTGTTAATACACTTCAGTCTGTTTTCTACTTATGTTATTTTTGCAGGTGTTCAATTCAAACTTTTCTGCTTTCTGCAATTTATTTATTTCTACAATTCAAATTGTGTACAAATAGTTGTCTTCCAGCCTGTCCTTTAGGGCTGAAGGTCAAACTGCCTCAAGTAATGACCAACATCCCTGCTGTCCCAGTGCATTATTAGGGTACTAAGGATTAGCCCAGGAGTCTGCAACCTTAAACACTCAAAGAGCCATTTGGACCAGTTTCCTACAGAAAAGAAAACACCGGGAGCCACAAAACCTCAGTTGGCGTGGCCAACTCGACGTCACTCACTTTCACCAGTGACATGACTCTCTAGTCATGCCTACCCAGCTGGTCAATAGGGCAGAGAACTGGTTTTTTAAAAACAACGGGAACCACAAAACCCTTTTGACATCTCTCTCTCTCTCCCTCCCTCCCCCTCCCTCTCTCTCCTCCCCTCTCTCTGTATCTCTCTGTCTCTGCCCTGGCTGCTTCTCCATCCCCCATTGTCGCCCTTACCTTCTCAAGCCAGGTGGGGTGTGACTGGGAAGGGAGGGCGAGGGGTGGGACCAGCCAATGGTGGGATCATCCAACAGGGAGCCACAGCAGAGGGTCCAAAGAGTTTCATGCAACTCTGGAGCCACAGGTTGCAGACACCTGTACTAGCTCATTTGCCTCAGGTTTCCCAAGGTCACCCTCGTCATAGTCCATGCTTCCCACCCCTTGGGTGCCTTGCATGCTGGCCCTTTCCAGCAAGAAACAATGGAAAGAAAATGAATGTGTCTGCCTTTCCTAATTCTGCTTCTGTGCTTTCTCCTGCCAAGGTGCCCTGCCTTTCTGGGCAAAAAAAGCACCAGTTCTCTAGCCTTATAGGGCTGTCTGCACCAAACAGTTGCTGCTCTCCCAAAAACAGCTGGCAAGTGGGAGATTGCAAAGCTCTCCTGCCTCTCTAGGCTTTGGGAGGCCGACTCCGCATAAACAGCAGCTTGAGGACAAGCTCCCAAAATCTTTCACTTGCTCTCACTCCCCCACACCTACCCAAAGTCATTTCTTCAATTAAAAAAAAATCAGGAGGGGCAGTCTTTTTAATCTTCCCTCCTTTCCCCCATTAGATGCTAAAACTAAACCTCTGCTTTCCAATTTCTATTCCTTCTAAAAACCTTTCCTTGACTCTAGGTTGAAGGAATGAAATCAGCAAGGACAGAAAATCTTTTTTGCAGTTTTTCTCCAGAACTTGGAGAAAAAAAAGTCCATTTCAGTAACTTGTGCAAGAAAATGGAGGATGCCGAGTCTTTGCAACCTTCAGTGGTCTGCCTGAGTACTTGTAGAGTCCAGCTTGGAGGACTGTAGACTGCCCTCTATAGGAAGTCAAAAGAACAGCTAAACCTGGCAATGATCCAGTGTCCTCCATTTTCTGGCACAAGTTTTAGAAAGGACTTTTTTTTTTTAGTTCAAAGGAAAAAGATTTTATTTCCTTGCTCTCTTTGTTCCTCTACTTTTCAGCCTGGAGTTAAGTAAAATTTTTAAAAGGGATATTGATTGGAGGGCAGAGGGAAAGTTTAGTTTTAGCACCTAATTTGGGTGGAATGGAGGGGAGGGAGGGAAGATCAATGGTCTGCCCCCCCCCAGGTTTTTTTGTTTTTGTTTTTTTTGAAGAAATGTGGGTTCTGGGAAGGGAGGGAGAGCATTAAGCAAGAAAAAGGTTTTGGGAAGCCTTTCCTAAAGCTGCCTTTTATACAAGGGCCTCCCAAAGCTAGGCAAGATGCCAGGAGAGCTTTGCAACAGGGGTGGGTTCTACTTACCTTTACTAAAATAAGTAAATGGATGGGATCATGTGCGTGGGTTCGCTTCTACACATACACAGCTTGCCTATGATGATATCTGGGGCGGTGGACGGAGCCTCCTTGCGAACCAGTCCGAACCTGGGGGCAACACACCACCGCTTTGCAGCTTTCTGATAGGCGTAGAAAGTTCTGAAAGTAGCCTCATTTTAGGGGTTTCTGAAAATAGTAGCTGCTTCCAGGAAGCATAGGGAGTAGGCCTAAGTGCTGGGGTCTCATCTGGCTGCAATGGAGGGAAAGACAGGACAGGTGATGGTGCTGCAGCACCCCAGTGGTCTGTCATAAGAGTGAATGACCCCTGCATCTGTCATAACATGCATGGGGAGGGAATAGAGAGTTTACAGTATCCTTTCCCTGAAGTGGGGAGGGAATGGAGATTTTTACAATATCCTTCCCCTGCCACGCCCTCAAGCCATTCCATGCCCACCAAGCCATGCCCACAGAACCGGTAGTAAAAAAATTGAATCCCAACACTGATATAGTCTCAGCTCCTCCCGGGCGATCCGTAGATAGCAGGAAAACACAACAGGACACATGCAGAGTCTTTAGTGAAGTTGGTTTAATGCTAACAACAGCTCCGGAACAACGCTGAGTTCCAAACTGATTTAAAGTTGAACATCCACTTCGTAGCGCCCTTTATGCCGTCGCTCCACCCTTCCCTCATTAATTTGGGCGGCAGCCACAATTAACTGTAAAGCACATTCTCCTGCGGCGCCCCCTCTTCTGGGGTTTTCCCTGTGGCATTAGTTTCACAGCCGCCACTTGCAGCGCCCGCTGTTCCTCTTTGTGGATAGTCCCCCTTGCCCTCTCTTAACCCGATGCTCCACCCTCGCGGCCGCCTGTTCCCGGTGCCACCACCATTACTTTTCTTGTGAATCTTTGTTGGGCGCAGTCCTGCATCTCTGCGTATGTGTGCTTTTCGTCTTTCCCCTCAATAGGATCCTCCACCTCCCCAACCAGCATTGTCCAGCGGAGGTTTGGGGTCGACATATAGTCATAGAGTGTGGCCGTAATTGTGAATGGTTGTTAAGTGTTTCTCAAGAACTATCCCTACACTTTTGTTTATACAATAAAAACATTTGCATCTCATAATATATACTATTGCTTATAGTGTATTGTAGTCCATTGTGCTTTAGATACCATTTTTTTGAGAAGTGTACACACACACACACCCCTCTCAAAAAAAAAATCGTACCTAAAGCACATTCTGAGTTATGAACCAGTATAGGAGATACAAAATATGATAGGTTGGTTTGCAACCTTCCTAAAAGTCTTTATTTAGTTTCCAATCTGAAATTGGAGGGTGCCCCACATTAGCATGTCCATCCTAATCAGACAATTTTGAAGAAAAATGCTGAAGGGTGTTGGGAAATGGGGGAAAATCTTTCTGAGAAATGAATCCTTCTTTGAAGAAGCATTTTGATTAGTTGTTGACCTGCCTTCATCACAGAATCATTCACATACTTTGCAGTCAAAAGTAAGAATCCCCAATAATGCTAATAATCAAATCGTAAAATCAGTGGGTTTTTTTCCAATTTCTTGCAAAAAAGTCTAATCCTATCAATTCCACCAGCTTTACCATCCATTTTTCAGGTGCTTATAAGTCCTTCCTGTTTTGAGCACATACAAGTATGAATGCTATTATCATACATAAAAACAAAGTTCCATAAGATGTTTCCATTTGTGTCTCTATTAAACCCAAAAGAAAAGTTTCAGTTGTACATTTTCTTTTAAAGTCTGTATCAAAATACAGGCAGTATTTGATCCCAGTATTTTTTTTAGCAAAGATGAAAAATTATCTCCTCAGTTTGTTTACATTTCCAAAAAATATTAGAAGTTTCTTTATACATTTTTGATAATTTATCCAATGTCCAATGATAATTTATCCAATGATACATAATTTTATAAAAATTATCTTTATGATTATAATTCAGTAAATTTCAACATTTTCTCCCCTATACTCGCCGATTGGTCTGACTTTATTATATGCATATTTTTATCCATTTTATCATACAGTCTTTAACTTGTTTCTCATTTGTTTCCATTTTCAATAAAAGTTTGTATATCTTAGCAATAATATGATCATAGTTTATACCAAGCTCTACATCAAATTCAATTTTACCTTTTCGAAATTCATAATTCTTATCCATGTTAATTTTTTCTTTAGCTGGTCATAAGAAAATCAATGGCATGTAAAACCTTCCTGCTCAAGTATTATCTTTTAATGATATATAGAGTCTCCTGTTGAGCAGACGGTTCAACTAGAAGATTTCCAGGGTCCCCTCCAACTCTGTTCTGATTGACTAAACTTGGGAAAAATTCAGCAAATCAGCATTGGTTGTCCATTTTTATTTAAAAAACCTTTTTGGGATGACAACCATAAAGGGCTTTTAGGAGACAATTTTGCTTTTTATCTATACCAAATTCTGAATATAGCATGCCTAATAAAATTATTTTTGAAATCTTAACTTCGTTGTATCACAGGTAACCATGCTATCCAAATTTTTAATCATGTCCTTTCAATTCAAATAACCTATTGTTTCTTAAAGTCACTCACTCTTTCATCCAATTAAACAACAAATTGCAAAATACAATTTTAAATTTGGTAGTCAACTGGTCCATAAGATGATTAAGATAATTCACTTTTAGAATTAAAAGTGAATTTTCCTCATTTAGAACATAGGAACTTGACAAGTAAACTGGGTGTCCTCCTGAAATCATGGCTCCTGCTTACACAACAGATGGCAATTGTAGCTAGGAGGATCTTTGCTCAATATCATGCTGTACTCCGGTTAAACCCCTTCCTGGAAAGGGAAGCCTTCTCTCCATCATTTACAGTCTGGTCATGTCCTGTCTGAATTGTTGCAATGTGCTTTATATGACTACTCTTGAAAAACATCCAGAAGCTTCTGCTAATACAGAATGTGGCTATGTGAGCAATTTTGGGCACCCAATGGATGACACATCTAACACCTCTGCTGTGCAAGCTGCACTGGATGCTGTTTTGCTTTCAGGTATACAGTAATTCAAGGCGTTGGAGATGACTTTTAAAATCCTTCATGACTTGGGGCCAGGTTACCTGCAAAACTCATTACATCAGCTCATCTGATCTTATCAGGCAGGAAAGTTAGGTTACAGATGCCATCAGTTAAAGGATTTTGACTGACAGACTCCAAAAAGACATTTTTCCTATTGCCTTTGCCCTTTGGAATATCCTTACTGCAGATGTGAGGCAAAGCCAATTCTGATAGTTCAGAAGAGTTTGAAGACCTTGTTCTGCTGACTTGCTTAGGTCTCATAGGGCAGTATGCAAGCTTGGCATTGGCTATCCCTGTGATGGCAAACCTAGGGCACACATGCCAAAGTTGGCATGCAGAGCCCTCTCTGTGGGCATTGCTGTCGCCAGCTGCTCTTCTGGCGCACACATGTGCACCGGCCAGTTGGTCTTTGAGTTTCCGGTGCCCCAGCGTGTGTGTGCCTGCATTCCAGTTTGGGCACTCAGTACTGAAAAGGTTCACCATCACTGGGCTAGCCCTTGAAGGCTCTCCTCCATCTTTTTAGAATAGAATAGAACTGGAAGGGATCTTGGAGGTATTCTAGTCCAGCCCCCTGCTCAAGCAGGAGACTCTATACCAGTGGGCCTCAACCTTCCTACTGCGGCAACCCTTTAATATAGTTCCTCAACCATAAAATTATTCCTAAAACCATTGAAAATATGTGTTTTCCGATGGTCTTAGGCGACCCCTTTGAAAGGGTCGTTCAACCCCAAAGGGGACCCGACCCACAGGTTGAGAACCACTGCTCTATACCATTTCAGACAAGTGGCTGTCAAGTCTCTTCTTAAAACCTCCAGGGATGAAGTGCCCATGATTTCTGAAGGCAAGCTATTCCACTGGTTAATTGTTCTGTCTTAATTTTAGGTTGCTTCTTTCCTTGACTAGTTTCCGTCCATTGTTTCTTATCCTGCCCCCTGGTGCTTTGGAGAATAATTTGACCCCCTCTTCATTGTGGCAGTCCCTCAAATATTGGAATACTGCTACCATGTCATCCCTTACTCCAGTGGTGGATTTCAAAACTTTTTACTATCGGTTCTGTGGGTGTAGCTTAGTGGTCATGGCATGGTTTGGTGGGCATGGCTTGGTGGGCATGGCAGGGAAGGATACTGCAAAATCTCCATTCCTTTCCCAATCCAGGGGAAGGTTACTGTAAAATTCCCATTTCCTCCCAATCAGCTGAGACTCAGGAGGCAGAGAATAGATGAGGGCAGTGCCAGCCAGAATTTTTACTACCTGTTTTCCGAAGTAGTAAAAATTTCCACTACCCATTCTCCAGAACTGGTCAGAACCTGCTGAAACCCATCTCTGCCCTACTCCTTCTTAGTCTCAGACCTGATCATCTTAGTTGTTCTTCTCTGAACTTTTTCCAAAGCCTCAATATCTTTTTTGCAGTGTGGTAACCAAAATTGGTTGCATATTCCAGGTGTGGTCTTACTAAGGTTTTATATAGTGGTACTAATACTTCATGTGATTTTGATTCTATGTCTTGTTTATACAACACAGGATTGTATTAGCTTTTTTGGCAGCTGCTGCATACTACTAGCTCATATTCAAGTGTTTATCCATTAGGACTCCTAGGTCCCTCTCACAATTACTGTTTTTGAGCCAGGTCTTGCCTAATCTGTACTTATTCCTTTGGTTTTTCCTGCCTAAATGTAAAATTTTGCTTTTCTCCACATTAAAATTCATTTTGTTGGGTACAGCACATTTTTAAGTCTGTCAAGATCTTTTTGGATCCTGAGCTTGTCTTCTGGGGTGTTGCCTATTTCTGCCAGCTTAATGTCATCTGCAAATTTGATGAGTTCCTCTTCTATTCCGTCATCTAAGTCATTTATGGAGATATTGAAGAGTACTGGGCCTAAGATTGCACCTTGTAATACCCCACTGCTTACTTCCCTCCATGTAGATGTAGCATCATTAAGGACTACTGGTTGAGTACGGTTTGTCAGCCAGGTACAAATCCATCTGGTGGTGATATTGTTTATTCCACATTTTTCTAGCTTACCATTTTTCTAGCTTATTTTTAGTCTGTCTTAATGGTAGTTTTTTTGGTAGGTTGGGCTATAGCAGTGATGGCTAACCTTTTTGCCATTGCATGCCAAAACTGGGGGGGAGCACGGGGGTCAAGTGTGCGCGTGCCCACACCCATAATTCAATACGCTCCATCCCCCATGAATACATGCAAGACCTCTCTGTGCTCCCCCCAGTTTTGGCAAATGATGGCATGATGGGCCCGGTAGGCCCATTTTTTGCCCTCCCCAGGCTCCAGAAGCTTTCTAGGAGCCTGGTGAGGCCCGTTTCCTGACTTCTGGTGGGCCCAAAAGGCCCCAAAATCAGCTGGCATGCACACGGATGCGTGCTGGAGCTGAGCTAGGGCAATGCTCATGTGCCCACAGATATAGCTTTGTGTGCCATCTGTGGCATGCTTGCCATAGGTTCGCCATCATGGGGCTATAGTTTCTTTTGCATGAAGATTAATGCAAAGTATGAATTAAGCAGCTCTGCTTTCGTTACTTCCTTACCATATTCTCATTTTAGTGGACGTTGACATACCATATGTTGAAAGAAACTTTTTGGTTACCTTCAAATTTGTTGCAAGTCTTTGTTCATTCTGATACTTCATCTGACTTCATCTTTGCAGGTTTTAGCGTTAATTGTTCTACCTCCTCCTGTTGAAATATATTTATATGTTTTATATTTTTATATTTTTAATTATACAATACTCAGTCAGTCCATGAGTGAGTTGGGTGGTCTTTAAACTTGATGTATAAAAATAAAATGAGATACATAGATAATAGATAGATATTGTAATATGTACAATATTACAGAAGAGAGAAGATAGATATTAAGATCTTTGCATTTCAACGGATTGCAGCATATTACAATGTTCATCTGTAATCAATAATTTCAGTTTTAATTTTAGATTAATACATAAAATAACTTCATTACTCTTTTTAAAACTTGTAGATAAAAATTCTTAATGGAGTCTTACAGATGAAATACTTTGCATCTTTCTTTATTGGTGTTTTTGTAAACAGATTATATCTTGCTTCAAATTTCTCAAAGAGTGAAAATAATTTTCTTTTGTGGAGCATGTGCTCCATTTATATTCCATATTAGAAATTTATAATCCATTTTCAAGATAAAAATTTATCAAAGTCTTTAGCTGCAACACCCAAAGTAAAATCCTCTTTCTTTAGTTAATTGCAGTCCTATGAAGCTTGATCCAGCTCATCCTTAACATTTTTCCATAAAGTCTTTAGCTTTGTTGCTGTAAATTAAAAATGATTGCCTCCAACTTTTCCCAGTGAAATGGAATCCTTTTTAATTCAAAATATCTGTTAGGAAGAAATAATCTTTCCTCTTATGCAAGATCATAATAAGAGTCTTTCCAAAAACAACTACATCAACATTATCACTCTTCAGTCTTGCTTCATAGTGACATTGCAAAAGTTGATCCCTTGTCTTTTCCTCAGAAAATATGCTAAAACATCTCTTGGTATTTGTTTCATTGCAGCAAAACATGAATTCATGGGAAACTCCTTATTCAACTCTTCATCAATCCTTTCCTTCTGACAGCTCAATAATTCAGTAAAAATTGTTTCATATTTTTGCAGAAGGATTTCCCGGAATTACTCTGAACTACAAACAAAATTTCTTCTCTCTGAGTTCCAACATAGTCAAATTATTCAACCTTCTTTTTAGCTCCAAATCTCTTTTTTCTCTAAAAAGTCCATCGTGTAATTTACTTGCTTAATTTCCCCTGAAATCTTATTTAAACTTTTTCCAAATTTAGCTTCTAGAATTAATAATAATAATAATAATAAAAATTTAGCTTCTGGAATTGTGTTAGTCTTTTACTTAAATAATCAAGCATTGCTTTCAAAAGGTTCAATCTGGGTCCAACCCAGATTGGATCCTACAACATTATTCTGGGACATGTGTTTTTGCTTTCAGTGCGATTAATTCATTTCCAGCATCTTATCTGGTACCTTTATGTATAGTCATGGCCTATAGCTTTGCTGGTGAAAGATAAAAATAATAGCTCTTGATTTAAAAAATGAACTCCTTTATTTATACGTCCAACCAGTTGGTAAAGTAGATTTTAAAAAATGTGCAAAGACTATAATCCCACAATTTAGATTTATTAAAGAATAAGTTTTCAATTTCCAATTTTTCAAAAATAAAAATTCTTTCTATTTAAATGTTTTGAGTCCCTTTTGTTTCCAAGTTTTTGCAAGTCAAGCAATTACCATAAAAATTTCCAATATTTCAATTTAAATGGAGCTCCAGAAATAAAAAAATAAGACTCCATAGCGAAGTACTTGTCTATTCCAAAGCTCCAGCTTTAGCTTCAAAGATGAATAAATTTAAAAAGCAATTTATAAATAATAGAATAATCAGTTGAGAGGGACCTTGGAGGTATTTTAGTCCAACTCCCTGTTCAAGTAGGAGACTATATTCCATTTCAGACAAATGATTGTCCAATCTCTTCTTAAAAACCTCTGGTATTGGAGCAGCCACAAATTCTGAAGGTAAGCTGGTTCCACTGATTAATTGTTCTAAGTGTTAGGAAATTTCTCCTTATTTCTAGATTGGTTCTCTCCCTAATTGGTATCCATCCATTGCTTCTGGTTTTGGTTTTGGGTACTTTGGAAAACAGACTACTTCCCATCTTCTTTGTGACAGGCTCTTAGAGGAAGGTTGGTTCTAATGAACATAAATTTGGCTATGTCGCATTTGAATTCAATGAAAATCCCTTTCCCCCAAATCACTCAACTCACCCGCCAATCTAGGGAACCTCTGTTTCAGTGATTTATTTTCGAAGGGCAACAGTCTAGGGGCCACATGGATTGATTTCTGTTTGATTTCTTCAATCTGGAGGAAGAAGGAAGATCGTCCTAATGTTCAGAGAGCAAAAAGCAACTGCAACATCTGTCCAAGAATGACAGAGGCATTTAAACTATCGTATTCAACTGTGGGACTGGAAGTCCCACAGTTCTACTGGAAGTCCCACAATAGGCAAAAAGTATAAAAATTTTTATTATGAAGTTTATCCTGGATTGGACATGATATCCTGAGTTCTGATAGATTGCTGCAAAATTAGCAGCGATCACTGGTTACCCAATTATACATTTTTTGTGGAACTTATCATCTAGGGGAAGACTATGAAATTGAAAATATCTTATAACCCGAACGATGGAAGTGCAAAGGGTGGCAGGATTTGAAATAATTTTAAAGGAACATCTGGGAATGCAGCTCTTAGTTGGTTTTTTTTTTCTTCCCTTTTTTTTTTCTCTTTCAAGGCTTGAATGTTAAAGCTGCAAAAGCCTATTTTTAGGTATAGTATAAGTTAGCTTGAATGAATTTTCCTAGAGGTGTGAATATCTTCGTTGTTGGATTTTATTCATATAAAGTCACTCGGGGGGTTGTGTGGAGAAATGTTTTACTTTGCTGATGGGGGCAGCGGCAAGATGAAGATTATTGAAGTCGGATTTATGTGAGGAAATATGTTTGACATCAATCAAGTTGAAGAGAAGACTGAAATTTGGATTATAGAGACTGAGAAATGAATTAAATAAAAGATAATTTTCTTTATATAACTGTATGATTATAATTACATATGCATATATATTTCTTATGTTTTATGTTTTTGGGGGGTTTTCTTTAGTTAAGGGGTGTAGTTAGGATAGAATTATAATAATGTTTTTAATTATAAAGACTATCAATGGTTATTTTTTATAATATTGTTTAAATATATTAATGTCTGGTTTTTTGTTTGTTTGTTTTTTACTTTTTTTCCCTCTTTCCTTCTTTCTCTTTCTCTTCCTCTTTCGAAATTTGTTTAATTTAGAATTTGAATATTTAATAATTTTTTTCTTTTTCCCTTGTTCTAAGTTTTTTTTTTTTTTACTTATAGCGGAAGTCACGGGGGGGATAGGGAGGATAGGGGCTGGGGTTGAGGGAGGATGGGAGGGGTTGGGTAGTGGGACTGGGGAGGGGGGTGAAAATGGAAAAAAATTTTGTATTATAAAACTTTTTCAATTAAAAAAAATAGGCAACAGTATGAAACATTGAGCGTTGAACTATTGGTGTGGGGATGAAAGGAAGGAACTTATTATGTGGCATATTGAAGTAAAATCATTGAGTAGTACACCTGTGTGGTTTCATATCAGTACAAAGTTCATGATTTGGGCCTTTTCTTTACTTATTGGAAAGTGATTTTCTATGTTTTTTAAAGTCTATTTTAGAAGCTTTGTGTTGGCCAGGTGAATAGATGTCTCTTCCATCTATTGCCTTGGTGTAAAGTAGTCAATTATAAGATTTTAGAGTTCTCGGAAATTTCAGGGCTCAATTGTAAGTCCTTTTATATCTAGGATGAATGTGTACTGGATAAGTTTACTTTGGCTTGCTGTTTCATTTCAGACACCATTTAGTAGATCAAAGTAGGAAAGAAAAGATATATTGCTAACTTAAAATTGGATTTTTAAATATTGTGTGTTCTACTTTGCAACTCATACTTCCTAGTGATGCCAGTAGGTTTACTAAGGGTGCTAACATTGGTGCTTCCTAAAAGGCTTTACAGATTGTCCTCAAGTTTCAACTATTAATTCAGCAACCCTTCAAATTTACACACTGAATAAGGGAGACTTACAACTGATCCTTGAAATTGTGGTCATTGCAGCATTTCCACTGTAATCACAGTTCAGGTACTTGGCAACTGGCTTGCAATTATGATGGTTTCAGCAATCCACGGTCACATGATCCCTGCCAGTTTTCCATAAGCATAGTCAATGGGGAAACCAGCAGAAGATCACAAGTTGCTTCGATGAATCTCTCCTGTCACTTTTTTCTCAAGAAGCCCCCATCCATGACATCTATCCACCCATGCTCAATAGTACCTGCCTCTCAACCTGCTTGCTTGGCATTCCAGTCTGTTCCTATGTTGCAGTCATCTCTGAACAATCTGCATAGTCCCTGAGTATTATAATGGCAACTGGGATTGCTGGTATTGTTCTTGCTAAGTGATGTAATGGAAATTCCAGTCCCAATTGCTACTGTCTATCTAAGGTCTACCTATATTAAACATAAATACAATATCACTGTGTCAATTTTAGAAATTTCTTCACCTTCCAAATGGGCTTCTGTAATATATTGTTGTGGCCTGTTGGCCGCTGGCCCCTCCAGCAGCCAAATCAGAGGAGGAGGAGGCGTGGGAGTCAGGGTCAACATCAGGGCAACCTGGGAGCTCTGAGGGGGAAGAAGGAATGGAGCTGGCAGAGCGAGAGACACAGAGGCGGAGCCTGGGCCATCTGTCAGTCCTCAGATGGAGAGTCAACAGCCCCCTGGTCTGGAGGTGGTTGATGAAGAAGAGGAGGAACAGCTGGGTCCAGTGCCTTATATGTGGATGCGCAGAAGGCAGAGGAGAGGAAAGCAGTGGAAAGCCATGGGCTGATCCTGGGAAAGGAAGAGCCACCGCTGCTAGTGAGACTTCACCCTAGCTCTGGGGATAAAAGGCAGGGGGCGGAGATGAATAGATGTGGCAGACTTCTATTCATATTCCAGCTGGCTGGACTTATTGGCTTACGAGAGAAACTTTTTGCCGGGGCTGCCGGCATTCCTAATAAAGGAATCTTTTGAGTTCATGCTAGAGGGTTTGTCATTTTTTGGGAGCTGGGTCAGAACACATGATCTACATAAGGCTCCCTTGAAAAGTATTCAGAAGCTTCAGTTGGTCCATAATTGGTTGCACTTGCAACTATGTCTGTCCCTAGTAGGATGACACTATTCCATGAGCCATATTAATTACCAGTTTGCTTTCAGGTCCAATTGAAAGTGCAGGCTTACATAGCAGGGGCCAGGTTATTTGAGGTACGGTCTCTCCCCAATGATATTTACCTGTCCCATCAGGTTCAGAAGGAAAGGCATGCTGCGAGTAATGTCTTTGAAAGATTTCCTAAGAAACAAGCCTTTTCTGCCACTATCTTCCCATTTTCATCCACCGGTGAAGTTAACCCTTTATGACCTTCTAGAAATCCCTTAAAATGTGCTTTTTCCCAACAGGCCTGGGAATTTGGTGGCAACATAAAATCTGTGTGCATATGATGAGTGCATCACATGTAACATTCCTATGCATTGCTTCTTATGATCTTGCTCGTATGATTATTTAATATTTTAATATTTTCTTGTAGAATCTTTAATTGCTTTTAATGTCCGTTTGTAGAATGTTTTACTGTATGCCACTTGGTGTGAAATGGGCAGCCATATATATATATATATAAAATACAAATTCTAAAGTTATTAAAATATGGGGGAACCCGCAATATGGGCTCTAGCTAGCTTTTTTGTTTCTCTCTCTATAGAAACACCTTAGTTATAACTTTTCTACTTATGCATTAATGCAGAATTTTGTTTTTTAGGGTGATGATGTGGTAACTAATGAATTGCAATTATTTTTATATTGCAGTCAACTCATATTGCTCGAGCCAGCTTTCAGGTTGATGCTTTTGGATCTTCTTTCATCCTGGATATAGAATTAAATCAGTAAGTATATAAATATATTCATCTTATTTGATTTTTAAGGATTAGATGAGCTATTATTTTAAAAAAAAATACTTTCCAGTATAGCTCTTTAATATCACTTTTATTTAAAGCTTATAAACTACAATTTTGTTCAGAATGTGGATTGACAATCTGATGCCTGCAACCAAATTTGGATGATTTGACCATCCAGAAAAAGTTAGCAATAATTTAGTTGTCAAGTTAATATATTGCAGAGAGCCAGTTTGGAATAATGGTTAAGGTGTCAGGCTAGAAACCAGAAGACTGTGAATTCTAGTCCTGCTTTTGACATAGTATCAAAAATAAGTGAAATGTAGCACCATTGGTGAAGCTACATTTGGAATATTGTATCCCCTTGTGGTTATCACAATACAAAAAGGATGCAGAGATTCTAGAAAGAGTGCAGAAAGAGAAAGAGTGCAAAGAAGAGCAACAAGAATTATGGGTCTGAAGACTACATCCTAAAAAAATTGCTGAAGGAATTAGGTATGGTAACAAAGAGAAGGCTGAGGTGAGACAAGATAGCTGCCTTACAATACCTGAAGAGTTGCTACAGAGAAGATGGAGTTGATTTACTCTCCTCGGCATCTGAGGGTAGGACAAGAAACAATGGGTGGAGGCTCATTAAAGAATAGTTTCCTGACAATGAAAACTATTAAATAATGGAATAGCTTGTTCCCCAGGGTTGTAGGTGCTCCTTCATTGAAGGCTATATTGAAGAAAAGATTGGACAATCATAGACTTCCAATGTCCTATCTAATCCTATGATTCTATGAAGGCAGCTGGATGACCTTAGGCTCTCTCAGAAGATGAAAATAATGCCAAACCACTTCCAAAATCTTGCTGAGAAAATTACAAGGACTTGTCTAGATAGTTGCAAGGAGTCAAAAACTAATATGTAGGCACTCCAAAAACAAACAAACAAACAAACTTGTTAATAAATTGTGAATGTGTTACACACACACACACACACACACACACACACACACACACACACACACACACGTTCTAACAGTATATGCAAATCTTTTTGGGAATTTGAATGTTTGACAAGTGAATGCTTGCTTAAAGGGAAAGAGACAGGTGTAAAAATATGAGAAACAAAATATCTACAATGTGTTTGGGCATTGTTGTCTTTTTCCTTGCTTTTTATTAATAGGCATATATAAACCTGTCTTAACTTTCCTTAGTAAACAGTGTATAACATTTAGACTGAAGCATCATATGAACTGTAAATCAAAAATATATTTCGTCATGCAATAGTATTAGCTTAAATAAAAGTGAGCAACTTCAGTAAAAAATACTTTTACTTATTTAATTTATTTATTTAATTAATTTCTATACCGCCCTTCTCCCGAAGGACTCAGGGCGGTGCACAGCCAACAAAAAACAAACCCAATACAAAATTTAAAAGCAATTTTAAAAACATATTAAACAATTTGGCCCTAATCATTAAAAAATAAACCCCAATTATAAAACATGTTTAGGCCAGCCAAGCTTGTTGGAACAATAGCATCTTGAGGGCATGGCGAAAGGTGTGTAGGTCAGGGATAATCCATATCTCCGGGTGCAATTTGTTCCAGAGGGCAGGTGTCCCCACAGAGAAGGTTCTCCCACTGGGAGCCACCAGTTGACACTGTTTGACCAACGGCACGCTGAGGAGTCCCTCTCTGTGGGAGCGTATTGGCTGGTGGGAGGTTATTGGCAGCAGAAGGCGGTCTCGTAAGTACCCGGGTCCTAAGCCATGGAATGCTTTGAAGATAGTCACCACCATCTTGAATCGCACCTGGAAGACCACCAGAAGCCAGTGCAGCTTGCACAGGAAGGGTGTTACATGTGTGCGCTTAGTCACTCCCATAATTGCCCGCATGGCTACATTCTGGACTAGTTGGAGCCTCCGAGTGCATTTCAAGGGGAACCTCATGTAAAGAGCATTACAGTAGTTCAGACGGCAAGTGATGAGGGCATGAGTAACCGTGTGCAAGGAGTCCCGGTCCAAAGTAGAAGCAAGAAAGTAAATTTTTATATAATTAGATTTAATAAATCCATGAAAACCAAGAAGTGAATTGAACTGAGCACTGACTAAGAGGTCCTGGAAATATTCTCATCTTCCAATTAACATGCTTGATAAAACAGTGTATGCACCACAACAAGAACTTATCTGTGAATCAGACTTTCTTATTATAAAGCTATTTTGAAAAGGAAATAATTTTATGGAAGAGTATTAGGGATAGTGGTAGTATACAAATGGTTTGCTGCCTTCTGGATAGTTCTATTTAGCCTACATTCCAGAGTGATTCAGGCCAGACCCTGCTTAATTTTTAAGGTTCCAGAGATGGCTAGAAGCTGTCACCTTCTGAGCTTAGCAAAACCAAGCAAGGAACAAATCAAGAAGCTTCCAATAAATCCCACTATCCACATAGGTAGTGTGCCAAGTCGCAGTTCATTTAATAAGCTAATAAATCACAATTTATTGTATATAGCTGTGGAATTTCCCCAAATACAAGCATTTCTTAGGATCACCATTGACTTTGTATTTGCTGTCAATGTCATAGTAGAGAGCACTTGGGATAAAAATGTACTGTGAAAGAGAAATCCAAGGTGGATTTCTTATATATCTCTAAATGGAATACATCTGGAAGGCATTAGGTTGGACAAACTTTTTCTAGATTAACTGTGAAATAGGATTTGAGTATAATAGTAAGCTATAACCCACCCACCCCCATTGCCCCAAAGCAAGAAAACGTGGAGGAGTAAGTTCATGCAGCTAATTTATGCATCCAGTTAATTGAGACAAAAATGCATTGGTTTGTTCTTCTGCTGAGTAAAACTTTCATATGATACGCTGGAACAACCCATACTGCTATCTCAATGGCATTTAGGGCATTGACTTTTTCTGATCTACGTAGTTCTTTCTTTCCAAGGCTTAACATATTTTATAATAGCAAAAATTAAGTGTTTTTTTCAGATGATATTACAAGACAGACTAAGAGTACACTGAGTATTGTCAAACTGAATTTGTAAGAATCGTCAACAGATTTAATTTGATCACCCATTTAGTAAAACATCTTTTAATGTGTGTATTCTTTTCTCCATGGAAATCTCTAAGGAATGCAATTTTGGCCATAAAATATGGCTATGTGTGGCTTCTATAAATTCTGTTATGTTTTTAGTTATATCTGAGGAAGGTTGTCTTGAATTCTTGGACAAATTCAGTCTACATGGCAAGAATAATAGCAATCACTCAATCAAGAAATTTTACCAATTTTGTAAATAGCAGCCTTATAGAGCGTTATGAATACTTGTAACATTTTATCTCTTGTGCAAGGCAGCAATTTTAGTTAAATCTAGTAGTAATAAGCTTTAAAGATTCTCTGATATTTACTCTAGCACACTGACAATCTTTTTCATGAATATGTATCTTTGAGGTATTTTTTTTCCTTTACTTTGTGCCTTAGTGAAACTATGTTGATATATTATATGCTGCCTGGCACATACTTTAGTGTTATTCAGTAAGGAGATAGATAGGTGGATAGAGAAACAGAGAGACAGACAGATTGATAGCTATAGATGTATATAGGTGCATATGTATACATAAATGCATATATACATATATGCAAAGAGAGTGAGCGAGAAAAAAAGAAAGAAAGGAAGAAAGGAAGGAAGGAAGGAAGGAAGGAAGGAAGGAAGGAAGGAAGGAAGGAAGGTGATGTTCTCTATGTCCCATATGAATTTGTATATTTTTTCAGTTTTTTCCCTGACAATATTCTTTGGCAAAAATGAATTAAAAAATCACTGTTTTTAAAAAAAGTATATTTACAAAAAAAATTATGAAAAATACTATATTTCCAAGTAAGCTGATTTTAGGAGATTTATAGATTTATTTTAAAAACTTTTTGTCTTATGTAATCTGCTCTAACAGTGTGATCACAAAGAAATAATCCTACTTGATATATTAATAAATGTAAAAGCTAACATTTCATAAACGGGCATTATTTTGCTAAATGAAATATTTTGGAAATGTCTAGTATTTAAATTTATATAACATTATATAATCAGTTTTCTTTCTTCCAGTGTTAAGGACTGTTTCATTATTTAAAATTGTCTTTAAGTAAGATACAGGAAAGAAAATTATCTACAGATTTGCCATTTAAAAACCATAATTTACATTTAAATGGCACTTACATATAAGTTATTATTGCAATTTTTCTTAAAAGTGCAGATGAGAAATATATCGATGTTTTGAGGTTTTTTTAATTTACAAGTTTGCTGTAATTTAAAAACAATTTTCATTTAGTTCTCTAAAACATTATAGTAACCTTTCTAATTTCTAATACATTTAGAAGAAATGGAAAATTGTAACAGATCTTTAAATAAACCTATATATGAGCAGCATAAACATATCTGAATATAATTTTTATGTTTATGTACTATAGTAAATTTTACAACTCAACACTAGCTTTTATTTACAAAATAATTTATTTACATTTATTTATAAATGATGACACTATTATATATTCTTTGAGAAAACAAATAAAATAAATCTTGTATATTTTTATTTGAATTTAGACTTGAATGTTATGTATTACATTTTTATGACAGTTGGATATCCATTTATACCTTTAACTTGTTCCTAAAGTTAAAGGTATAAACTTAACTTTAACTTTAGACCAGGTCTAAACTTCCAGCAATCAATATTGATTAAATGTATTAGCATGCATATGGGAAGGTAGTATTATTAAAAGTAACATATGTTTCAAGGGACATACTTGGCTTCGGTATGTTTAATCAGCCAGAATATTTTATGTAGTTGTTTTGGAGCTAAATTAGTGGAGGGGTTTAGAATTTCTCCCTCTGACTGCTGCCTTACAAAATCTGTTTTCTATATGCGTGTGAATACTTACAGAGTACTGTAGTATATTTCATTAGGGAATTTCTTTGGATACTGCATAATTTTCACTGCCAGTGTCTAGGTCCTGGATGTGGAATCACTAATATTGAAGTCCTCAGATGTTCCTTTGTTGGAATTTTACATCTGGAATTTTAAGAATGTCTTGGGCATATTCATTAATGGTCTGCCATCATTTTCATGAGCAACCATAAAATATCTACTGTACATACAACAACTACTCGTAGTACTAAAAACAATGGAAACAACTAAGAATTATGAAGTAGGTGTTGACTATTAATGATCATAAAGATAAACTTTCCCCTGGATGACTTGTCCTCAACCTGCCCTTTTAGTTTCTCCATAGGTCATTAATTATGATTATAATCCACATTGCTTCTGGTCATCCTCTACTATTTTTCTTTCACTTTTCCAAACATTCTAGACTTCGAGGGGAGCCTGATTTTTTCAGACTGTATTCAAAACATTATAGTTTGAGCTTGATCATTTGTTCCCCAAATGAAAATTCTACATCAATTTATTCTATGATCCATTTGTTGTTTTACTATTGCACTATATTCACAAGACTTTTCCAACATCAGCATTAAAAAAATGAGCACACTTTCTACATTGCTTCTTCAAAGTACAATTTTCACATTTGTTGTCTCTACAATTATAATTTTTGTAGATAAAATCACATCACAGTCTCTGAAAATATTTTCCAAGGCTTTCTTTGCTACCCTTACCAAGTGCTAGTCTGAAATATATTTCTTGACTTTTGGCTTTCTACTGTTAATGGTCAATTGTAAAGTAGAGAAGTTCACCACCATAACCTTCATAAATTATAAGCCTAGTTGCCCTTACCTGTCATGATATGGTCTTTTTTATTTAATCTTAGCCCCATTTTTCACTGTGCTTCTTGATTTTCATTATTACAACTTATAGGTCATTTGTATTTTCAGGGATCAGAGCAGAATAATTGGCAAGATATTGATATTTCTTCATCCAGGTTTACATCTTTCTGTCCACCTTTGCTCAAAATATATTCCATTTATAGACTGACAATAAAGGGAGAGAATGCAGCCTTGTCTCATTCTGTTGCCAATCTGGAATCAGTTTGTTTCTGTCTGGAGTATGACTTCCTGACTTGTGTATAGGTTTTGCATGAGGACAATGAAGTGTTCTTGGATTTCCATTTTATGAAAGCTATTTCCTTGTTTGTAGGGAATAGCTATATTATAAGGATTTTATTATATCCCTTCCATGTCTGATCTTTTTGAATCAGTTACTGTATGTCCATAGGGATCTTTTAGTGTACCAATCTGAGATTGTAACTTTCTTCTAATTTACTTTTCCAAAGTAAATCCTTTGGGAATATTTCCCATTATGGAAACTGGTTGGCTTTATTCTTCTGCTTTATATTGTCTTGAAAATTGAGTGATTTATAATATACTCTACAATTAGCTTTTGGCCACAGCTTTGCTGTTATACCTGATCTCTTCCATCTCTTTGTACAAAAAAATATAGTGAAGCAATTTAAAACCCTGAGTTTCCGGAACAGATAGAGGGTTATGCCTTTTTCCTGGATCCATAGCACCACATTTTTTTTAACAGCATGATTCTGTCTTGCTTTGAGGACAGGTAGACACCAAACTGTTCCCCTTTATAAGTTTTGTTTTCCATGATCTTTCAGATCTTGCTTTGCTTTGAACTTACTAGCATTTTTCCCCCTAATTTAAATGATATAAAGATAATAAAAGCCTTTGGGATGGACTTTGGCAAATAATACACTTCCAGATACATTGGCATCTGTAATAAATTATAGGTAGTTATAGGGATTGTTTTCCTATAACTACCATGTTTCCCCAAAAAGAAGACCCTGTCTTATATTTTTTTTTGAACCCTGAAATCAGGGTTCAAAAAACCCTGATTGGGTTGGCCTTATTGCCATGCGCTCAAAAGCCCGTTGGGTTTATTATCAGGGGATGTCTTATTTGGGGGAAACAGGTATCTATGATTGTGAATGCTGGACAATAGAAAAAGCAGATAAGGAAAAAAAGCAAGCTCATTCGAATTATGAGTTTGGAGACTAGCTACTACATATACCTTGAGCAGCAAAAATAACAGGCAAGTTGATTATAGACTACATCAAGCTTGACATTTCACTAGAAGCTAAGATTACCAAGCTAAAGTTGTCTTATTTTTGTCATGTCATGCAGTCATATTCTTTAGAAAAATAAATTATGCTAGGAAGGGCTAGAAGTGCTTGAAAATGAGGCTGACAAGAATATGCTGGATAGATGCCACAGATTAAACACAATGCCATTTTAAACTTTTAAATTTAGAAAATGGTAAAATGGAACACTTGGAGAAATTAACATATAGGATTTTTGAATGTTAGATCTGATTGAATGGATAAAGTGAGATAGTTTATTAGTTTAAGCTTTGTCAACAGACTATGTCATTTTTAAACTGTATAATATGTGGAATAGCCTTCAGATTGACAAATAAAGATTGAGGATTGATATTGCATAATGGCGGCTTTCTTTTTACATCAAGTGGCTTTCTTTTTGATAAACATATTATAACATTGAAAACGTCTGTTTATTCTATGGAATAAAGTAGTCTTTTCTGTGCTGCTTATTCAACAATCTGTTGGTTTACAGAGATGTGACTTGTGATTCAACATAACTATAGAGCTCCAGATTTGCAAAATCTGCTTTAAATGGTGACACAGAGCACACATTTAAAGCATTCCCATCCTATTTTGTTTTCAGATTGGCATCATTAGTAGTATTGGCTAAGCTTAATCCCTGCCCTAGAAAGTCTGTTTGATAAATTGTTATAATAAGGATGATCTGTGGCTCAAAGAAAGTAACACTAAATTTTTATGAATAGGTTGCACAGTGGATAACATAAATTAAATTGAAAAAAGCAAAACAAAAAATAAGCAGCACACAGTTGAAGAACATACAAGAAATTCCTCACATGAATTAGTTCTTTATATATTGTAATGAAAAAATTTGCAGATGCATGTTTTTGCATCTAGTAATATTCTCTTTTTATTGAAGGGCCTGTAGATCAGAGGTGTCAAACTCAAGGTCCAGGGGCCAGATCTGGCCTGCAGGGTGCTTAGATATGGGGCTGCCCTGGAAACCGAGAAGGACAGGCCCACAGTGACCCTGACAGTGAAAACGGAGCTCGTAAGGATCACAGGCGGTCCTCCCAAGCTCTGTTTTTGCTGGCAGAGGATTGCAGGAGGCTGTTGCAGGCATAAAATTGAACTCAGGAGCCTGTTTTTGCTGGCAGAGCACTTGGGGCCCCACAAAAAACTCAGACATGAGGGATGTTGAGTTGGCCATGCCTCCCTGGCCATGTTTCCCCTACCCACCTGAGGTCAAACAACCCTGATGCAGTCGTCAATGAAATTGAGTTTGACACCTCTGCTGTAGATGATCTTCCTTTTTGCATGTGAAATACATCTGCATTCAGATCAGACCCAAATCTCTGGATATGGTTATAACATTGCAGCCACTAATTATATAACAATTATAAAAAGGCCCAACAAAACACCAAAAAGTCTGCTTGAAAATAATAATTAAGGGAAGCAATGGTGTTTAGAAAAAGTTAGAAAAGATGAGACAAATAATACAAAGTTTTAAGGATTATTAAGAACATGGAGGGAACTGAAAAATGGAGAGATGGAACTGTTTAATGCAAGATGGAAAAATAACTCACATGAAAATAATTTAATGTAATGAATATAACTGTAAATCAGTGACTCCATTACTATTTCCTCATTAATCAAGACCAAAGATGTATTTATGTACATTTCTGGAAATTGGCAGTATATGAATATTTATACCATTCATATAAACAGAAAAAAATTGTACATGTGCTTTGTAATTAGAAAAGAGGTGGTTTCCCACCACCCCCACTCCCCGAATATACATGCGTTCCACCATGGCTGCTGATATTTTTTATAGCTCTGGTAAAATACAGTTCGCAACTCGTAGCAAAATGCAGCTCCTCAGACCTTTTGGACTGAGCCTCTTGCTCACTGTATCATTACAATAAGTACTGTTTCCAATTTCTTGAAAGACTCTCCTTCTTCATGATCTAGCACAGTATTCTCAATATAGCAACTAGAGTGTCAGACGTTCTTACCTATATACTGAGTGGCTTTGTTGCTATTCTTCCTAGAATATTGGTGATTACAAAGTCTGCTCAGAACAGAAACAGGAATAGCTGATATTTTTGCCAATCCCACTAGGATAAGCCTGTTCTACTTATGTTGATAGAGAAGGCCTACTTCAGATCCTTTCAGTCAAAGAACTGGGATCCAGAAGACGAGCCTTCTTTGCTGCAACACATATCCTTTGGAACATCTTATCCTCTAGGCTAAGATCCGCCCATCCTCCTATCCTTCTGCAGGAGCCAGTAGAGCTGACTCTGCCAGTTGGCCTGAGGTTCAGATGAGGGAGTTCCAGTTGGAGGTGACTGCTGGATTGATAGCAGACAATCCATTTTACTCTCTGTTCTCTTCCTATCCATCTTTTTGTTACCATATTAATGTATTCTCATTATGTTTTTCATTACTTATTGTTCTATTATTTTACTTCTTTTTTTGTTTACACTCTTTTTATTTCTTCCTTTTTATTATTGTAATTTTCCAGGAGTAGCCCCATCATGAGATAGGTAGCAAATAAATTTAATAAACAAGCAAATAAACAAATACTTGGTAGGCTCTGGGGTTTGCAAAAACAAGACTTTCTGGAAAAGCAGCAAAATATATTAGATCATCAAACTACAACCTAGGCAATTTAGGAAGAAGAGAGAATAGGAGTCAGGGAGCAGTTGCTAGAGGGGAGGAATAGAGGTTATGTGGGTGCATACGTGCATACATATGATATGTCTCCGTGTCTATGTATCTCTATACACTTTAGCAGAGTTAGCCTTCTAAAATATTGAAACCCCTTTCTTAAATCCACTCTATATGCAAACTACAACACTTTGATTAAATTGTTTGTAAGACTGCTGACTTGGACATTTTCTGAATATCATCTCTTGTCATCCAAACTCAGGAAGCAGTGATACCTGAGCATCCTAATCCTTTTAGTAGTGTTCTCTTTGCCAGTCCCCAGATCCTTTATGGATAGAATAGCTGGATGTGAAGATCTGCTGAACATGACTGACTGAATCAGCACTTTTTTTTCCTGAGTCATTAACGAAACCACATAGAAAATGACAACTAGGGAAGGTTAGCACTTCCTTTTTCTCCATCCCAAAATAACATAAATAGCATAATTTGTTCAAAAATGAAAGCAAACCTTGGATGGCCCTTCAGAAGGCAGTGAGAACCCAATTGTTTTATAGAGCATATAATGTTGGTTGAAGTGGTAGCTAAAGAAGGATGCTACAATGGCTTATTTAAGAGGGCCTTTTTTTTTGTTTTCTGTTGCCTGTGGAACAGCATTTCTCCAGAAATCTAGATAATTGAAACTCTGATAGTCTTCATGAGGCACAAAAGACAGCTCTCTCACTGCCCTCTCCCCGGGCATTTGAGCTGGAAAGTTAAGTGACTTCTGTTGGTTGATTTTCTATTGTATATTAGAATTGTTTTTTGCGACCTCAGACATTTGTTGCTTGGTTGTAATTATGCTTGGTTTTAATTCTTGTATGCCACTCAAAGTCATTGCTATGTGATGGGTGGACAAATAAATACATAGCTTAGGCCCGGGGTATTTGGCAGACCATCTGCGACCAGCTCCCCATAGCCCGGTGTGTTCCCACAGGGAGGGCCTCCTTGTGGTGCTGTTGGCCAGACATTGTTGTCTGGCAACCCCTAGGGAGCGGGCCTTCTCTGTGGGTGCACCTACCCTGTGGAATCAGCTCCCCCTGGGGCTCCGGGTGGCCCCTGACCTTCGCTCTTTCCATCGTGGCCTTAAAATCCCCTTAGAGGGGATTTTAATGGTTTTTATAGTTTTATAATTTATTGGGTATTTTTAAAAGGAAGAATTGGACTGTATATATTCTATGTTGTGAGCCGCCCTGAGTTCTTTGGAGATAGGACGGCATATAATTCCAAATAATAAAATAATAATAAATAAATAATAAATAATATAAATGAATAAATAAGTAATGCATATTTTATTGATATATGTAAATCATTAAAGTTGGAAGTGTATAAATGCCAAAACAAATGATTAAATAAATATCCCTGGAAATTGATAATCCTAGATTTTATGTCAATCCTAGTCCTTTAAGTTTTAAAAGGGATATATAAATTCTCAGTCTTTAATAAAACAAGAAATATTTCCTTAATTTTGGATAGTTTCTTTTGAAACTTCTTTTTTTCTGTCAAAACAAGCTTAAAATTCAACTGGTTTTAAAGTGAGAAAGTTCATTGTCTCCTTAAAGGAAATTTAATTTCGTAATTGGGTTAACATATAATAACCCTTATATCTTACTGATAATTTTTTTAACCCACTTTTGTCAGAATTAATATTGTTTCCAACCCTCCCAATCATTGTTTTTTTTAGAATTCACAAGACAAATGTAAAAACATATTTGAAACTTTTAGAGATTTGTTTTCTTATAAATTTTATTGTATTTTTTTTATTTTACCAATTGTTCATATTTCCTGGATTTAATTTATAAAAATACATATAATAAGCATCAATTGCAAAATAACGTTTTAGTATTTCACAGCCACTTCAGAAACTCTTTATCAAGAAACCTTCATAACTGAGCTGTTCTGCATTTTTTACATTAATTCTGCAATTATGGCCAGTGGGAATTTTCACGTTGCCTTAATGAAATTAAAAATGTACTGGACATGAATTTTAAAGACATATTAGAATTCATAGGTCCTTCTTGCTGTCAGACTTCCTTCTTTTGCAGAATCAGTGTCTCCATTCTAAAGATCTGCTTATGCTGAGTGAAAAGTAATAAAATTTGCATTAATCTAGAAAATGATAAAAACAAGTTTAGTGTAGTGTAATTAAGGTATAATTAAGGTGTAATTAGAAATTGAAAGACCAAAGTTTTACTGTCGCCTTGAGCAGGAAGCCAGCTGGGTGACCTTATTTTAGCCACTTTCACTTAATCCTAGGAAGGAGACAATGGCAAATCACTTTCGAAAAACCTTGCCAAGAAAACAACTGGACTTGTCTAGCAGTTTCTGAGAATTTGATATGAGCAAAAAACAAACAAAACACAACCTTATACTTCCCAGACAAGTGAATTGTCTGCTATTCCTGAAATTACTGTGTTTGCAGCTATGATTGAGAATTTCAGAGAAAAAGAATTAATCCTAGAAAAATAGCAATATCTCTGATCAGTAGTGTGTATTTGCTTCCCTTCACCATAGGAAAGTTTCATATTCTGTGGTCCGTGGCTATAGCTAGTGCTTGTATATAGTACCCTGAATCTCAAACATGTGCTTTTGAATTACCTATATGTTTTTTTAATGTGGAATGGATAACTCATTAAATACATGGAGAGTACCTTTATTAATTCTAAGTAACAATGAATTTAATTCCTTTCAGATTTTTACCTCAGTCCAGTCAAAGAATTGGAACATAGTCCATAACATACTATTCAAAGGCTGCATGTGTGTTGTAGATCATGGTTTTCCTAGGAAATTTAATTTTTTTCCAAATGTGTTGGAGATTACTCTACTAAGATTTGGCTAGTCAAAATCATAAATCCCCAATACTATTTCCATATTAGAAATATTTTATTTTACCCTATTTTTAGAAGGATTAGTAAATGAAAAGACAGAGACCTAATTCTTTTAAATTAGTGAGAATGTATTATAAGGATATTCATAAAAACATAGAATATTATAGATAAACATAGAAAGAGAGTGTATTAAATGGATGAATTAAAATTCATTTAAACATATACATTATCAAGCCTAGAGAAAAAAAATCTTTCTAATTTATCTTTAACCTTTCAGAAGAGCATTCTTCTTTGGCCCTGACCTTGCTGATGTTTAGGAAAGCTTTAAAAACAGTTTTGTAAGCAGATCCTAAGCCAGAGTAATTTGTAAACACATACAAAAGTTTGATTTTTTAATATTTATATTCCTCAGCATAATGTTATTAGTATTGCTGAATCTCTTCTGTGTATATGATATGTTTTTAAACCTTTTATATGCTTCCTCGAATTATTTACAATTAAGTGGCCTTATACATAGATTAATCAGAGAATACATTTACTCTTGTACCGTAGTATCCTAGTATACTACGGTACACTAGTACCGTAGTATACCTAAACTGAATTTCTTATACCATGTTTCCTCGAAAATAAGACCTTGGGGACAATTTGAAATGTAGCTAAAAGATCATCAACACATACACAGCATTATTCCTCCAGCTACTTCTTTTAAAAATTGTCTTTTTAATATAAATATTTTAAAAAGTGTTGGCTATGCTGTTAATTTTCTAAGAATCTTTAGTCAACAACCACACATCAGTTACTTCTCTTCACAAATACTGCATTGAGTAAGATGACAATTCTGGGAGTTCTTCCGAATAAACTAATATGGCATAAAAAAGGATTCTTTCTCTTCTTCCGCTTAATAGAAAGGATACAAATTCACAGTTGTTAGATGGAAATGGGCCTGACAATTTTTTTATCTGAAGTTGGCAAGAACTGATTATACATGAAACATAAGTGTTTTGTGCTAACATCTTATTATTTTTAAGTAATATGTTTACAATAGCCACCTTAACTGATAGCATTCTTTTGTTCAAA
This sequence comes from Coluber constrictor foxii, assembly GCA_038048745.1. NCBI lineage: Eukaryota > Metazoa > Chordata > Lepidosauria > Squamata > Colubridae > Coluber > Coluber constrictor. The sequence continues at coordinate 147,987,537 of CM075961.1, forward strand.
AGTTATAAGATGAGAAGTAATGATGGAGTCCTCATCAGTCAGGGAGTAGGAAGCAATAGCTAATATTCATAATTTAGGCTTAATTAGAAATATATTTTGAGACCATTGTAAAGTTATAATATATAATATTTATAAATAACATTCGTTGATCCCAAATAATGAATTAACTTTCAAATGTTAATGCAAAATGCATGCTTACTTGTTTTGTTTTATTTTGTTGTTTTTTTGGTTATACTTTATAATTCTGGCCATAAAATATATTGTTCATATCACATATCAGACAATGTTTACATCAGACAGAAGATGTGACAATATTTTAATTCCTCTTTGCTTATTGATGAACATTAGAACAAGTAATTCTTCTAGAATTACAAAACGCAAAGAACAGATTGAGGAGATATATTTCCTTCTAATGGAAACAATGAACAAACCTGAAAAAATGCTAAACAAACCTGTGTAGAATTTCCCACACTTAAAAAAGAAATACCAAAGATTAGGAACAAATTTATCTGATGACCTCATTCTGTTCACTCTCTTTTATTATTTGCTTCATGAGAAGCCAGTGTTGACACATGATATAGTTCCGTCCGTAATAAACAAAGATGTTTTTTTCTGTGTTTATAGCAAAGATTTCTAGTCAGTGTAGCTTGAACAACCAAATTCAAAAAGCATGGTTTCTTATTTATTTATTTATTTTTAAGAGATTTGTAAAATTGCCTCTCATATAATTCTTGCCTCTGGGCAACACACAATAATACAACTGGGGAAAAAAAATAAAACAACAATAAACTATACCAAACCAAAATCAGCAACTAAAATCAACATATAATGAATACATAATCAAGTCTAGTTGTAATAGCACAGATTTGTGCTCATCACAGATGGTTCATTTACCATCCTGATCTAGCATATGATAGAAAAGCCAATAAAATCAAGGCTATCTGAACAATGGATAGTAGTGGTAGTGGGCTGGGAAGAGCTCACTCCGAAAGGCACACTTAGCTAAGGCATGTCCTATGTCCCTTAAGGTATCATTTCTTCACAGAAGGGACTAATATCAATATTTGTAGCTCAGGGTGAGAAGGCAGAGCTTAGTTGTTTTCTTTCAGATGTTTTATGCACTGATAATTATACTGAGTTTGGATAATGAAACATCTGAAAGAAAACAATCAATTTCAGAGAGCAGCGAGGACCCCTCAAAGGATTTGCAGCATGCCCACTGTAGCCCCTGGGGCAAAAAAAAAAAAAAAAAAAAAAAGACAACTGCTTTTTTCTATGTTAAAATTATTTCTAGATATCATAGTCCCTCCAAATATGTTAGATTTTAAATCCCATTTTATCTTGAGTTATCCCTTGCTAGAGATGTGCTTCCCAGAGGGGAAGAAGAGGAGGATACTAGTTGGAGAAGTTTATGTTAGACCATGTGTTGCATATTTCAGCAAGTGGTGAGCAATTACTGACCTTGAAAAAAGCTAGTTTTGTTTATAGTTATGGAATGAAGAGATAAATGTTTGGAACTTTAGATACGGCAAAGAGTTACCAAATTTGTTTATATTTGAACTTTGAAAGTCACTTTATATATTTTCCTCTGTCTTTATTCTTACTTTACTCTTTCTCTTTTTCTCTATTCTTGTATTTTTTACTCATTCTCTTTTTTCTTTAAATTTACTTTGTATTAAGTTTTACTATTATAAATAATTAGTGACACAGTCTGTCTGTGTGTGTGTAAGAAAAAAGCTAAATAAGATCAGAATAAGTTAATGGGTGAATAGGGGATTATTGAAAAATCGCTGATTAGTAGACTAAACTAAAAAGTTGAGAAAACACCCCGAAAATAGGCAATAGCAAATAATACCATATTGCTGCCAAAAATCCCTATTATGAATGTGTATTCACCAGGAGTTGAGCTCAGCTGAATGGAATCTTCTTTTTTATTGTACATTAGTATTTGGCTGGGAGGCAGAGAAGCTGTAGCCATAGATGCTGCAAATACTGTAGTTGCCAGCATCACAGTTTGTAAGGGATTCTAAGAGCTCTACAGCAGGATTACAGCTTCCTGCCCCCACTTAAAAAAAAAGAGGGAAAGAAATATGTTTTTTCAAGACAATTTTGATTCCAGGCAAGTTTTCCCAATTTCTTCTTCTTAGGGCCGAGAGATTGCCTGATCTAAAGAAGCAATGGAATAGATATAATAACCATGAGCTAGAGCAGTTAAATTGAGAGCAAAATTGAGAGTTAAGTAAAAGAAAGATGAACTAAGACAGCAAACTCATATAAAAATTAAAGGCATAGAAATAAGAACAGAAAATCAGTTAATGACTAGCAAAATTGTAATAGCCCAATTTCACATAGGTCAATTTACAAAGTAACATTGTACAGATGTCTAGTTTTGAGATTCTTAGAAATCTAGTTATCTGTGCTAGGAATAATCTGAGTCAAAAAAAATGGCTCAGGCCCAAGTGATCCATGAACAATAAATGTTTTAATTTTCATTACAACATCATAAATCAATAGAAATTGTTGCCATTGCTGTCATTTAAGAGAAAACTCCTTGTCCTTGGTCATTGACAAATGGAAAAAAAATAATTAATCCAATCATTGCTCTTTGGAAAGAAAAAAAAACACATCTTACTCAATTGTAGAAGATCAAAAAGAATATATCTTTGATAATTGTGAGAAGTGCAATCGATTAATTAGTGGCAAGTTGACAACTAGAAAAATGACATACAATTACAAATTAATTGTAGCAAAAACTTTCAAACAGTACTTATAAAATGGACCATTGTAGGTATAAATATAAAAACTACAATGCTGTATTTACCTTTCCAAGCATTGATAACTTAAGTGAAGCTATGAAGCTGAGTTAAAATAGTAAAATAAAATGTTATTTAAAATTGGACAATAAATGACCACAGCAAGCAGAAAGGAAAAAAAGCTGGAGGCAATGACATAAATTCAGTGATTTGAAGACAATCCAGATGCATATCCAATATTATGTGATTGCAAAAAGTTTATAATCCCAATAGAGTAATACATTTAATGAACAGGGAATAGGGTAGAAGTATTGAAAAGAGAAAATCCAACTCATTCTAGCATTAAAAATATATTGTGATTGAAGCAAGTTCTGCTGTTTATCTGATGAGATTATTCAAGTAATTTTAGCTATCATTCATGCTGTTATACAATTTAGTAGGAGTACTAGTCAGCATAGCCAGAGATTGTGTCTTTGGGGATTATGGAAATTGGACTTCACTATATCTGAAATAGACAGATTAGTAAAAACAAGCAACCAGAAAGGGTCAACATCTGGAGATACTAGCCTGATTTGCACAATAAATTGGGATGATTCTAATGGATGATTCTATTTTCATCACCCTTTTCTACTGCTAAGTGTTTTTATCAAACCCCATTTTGGAATTGCTTGGTGTCCTGCAAATATTCTTGCTTATAAGAATTACTAAGTATTTTCATTAACAAGTAAAACATTGATCAGAGAAATCAGCTTTAAGATTTTTAAAGTTTGTTTCTTGTTCAAGACTGTTGTTAGGTAAAGCTTTTGTTTTCTGTAATCCTGGATTTTTTTTAGATAGCCTTTCAGGGATAGGCTAAAACAACAAAGATACAACAAAGATGTTGTATTCAGTATCATAAATACTAATTTTTCTGCAATTCAACTTTGTGCTTCAGGAATGTACTTTTAATTGAACAGAGTATGTTCTAATTTTTTTTCATCTCCTGGAATAAATTAAGACAAAACAATGGTATGTAATTGTGTTAATTTCTCATAAGACTTCGTTGTTTTTTTAAAAAAATCTGCATCTATTGGGGTTCTTTAAAAAATATGGCAAATACCTTCAATGGAATATATTATTCAGTTAATGACACTGATGGTTACAGATCGTATCAGCTGCATTTTGTTTTCTATTGTGTTAGGTATTTCTTAAACAGGGGGAAGAAACATGTAAACTGTATAGCATGGTAAATAAAATTTCCACACACACACACAAAAAGAGACAAATTGAGAAAGGGAAAAACTATCTATTGTTTTTGAGCCTGCATACATATTTAATATTGTTGTCTGGGTAACCGTATAAAAGCCTTTGACTCAACAAAGAAAGATTGATTGTTATGTTGCTAAGTTTGTGCACTTTGCCTTTTCTCTTTTTTCACATTAACCTATCATTATGGTTAGTAATTTGCTGGTATTGATTAATAACTGCAGAAAGTAAAACAGAATTATAAAATACTACCCATATTATTAGAGTATATATTGATTTAATTTGCATGCGGCTTTGTGCTCAGCAAGATACGTTGAGCCATTCTTGCTCTTACTTGAGATTGGGAACAATAATATAATTGTCCTCTTTTATATATTATATATACTCTATTCTGCACCCACGTGGTGATTACGGGAGCCACCTGGCGCTCCCACGTAACATCTCTCCTGTGCGAGCTGCATTGGCTCCCGGTGGTCTTCCGGGTGTGCTTCAAGGTGTTGATTCTCACCTTTAAAGCGCTCCATGGCATAGGGCCAGGGTATTTGTGAGACCGCCTGCTGCTACCAATAACCTCCCATCGGCCAATATGCTCACACAGAGAGGGCCTCCTCAGAGTGCCATCGGCCAAACAATGTCAGCTGGTGGCCACCAGGGGGAGAGCCTTCTCTGTGGGGACATCCACCTTGTGGAACGAGCTACCTCCAAGTTTACGATTGATCCCGGACCTTCATACCTTCCGTAAGGCCCTGAAGACCTACCTATTTCAACAAACCGGCCTAGCCCAAAGGGTTTTTTAATGGGGTTTTTAAATTGTAGGGATTGGTTTTTTAAAATTGGAATTTTATAGATTTGGGGTTTTAAACTGACTAGCCAAGGATTTAATTCATTTTAGTTGTCTTATAACTTTTGTATTTTATGTATTTTAATTTTGGCTGTTCACCGCCCTGAGTCCCTTTTGGGAAAAGGGCAGTCCCTTTTGGGAGACTGTGTTTGTCAAAATTAAATTGATACAACCCAATTTAAGTATGAAGCATTTGCAGTTAGACCCTGTTTTGAACCTGAAATGTTTCCAGCTCAAAATCTCCCATTTCAAATTTGAAATACTTTGGAATTTCAAATGAGCTTTTGCCACTTGATTAGAAGTGATTTAAGCTGTTCAAGCAGACTGTTTTGATCTCAGAAACATTTGGAATGTCTGGAGCTATCCATTATAAGCTAAAACCAAAACAAAATCAGTTATATACTAAAAAGGGGTATTTAGAGCTCAAATTGTTTCAGTTTGAGTCTATTCTCTTATTAGACTGTATACCTTGCTTGATTAATCTTCAGAATAGCCTAACAAATCAATTTCAACAACCAGCTTTACTATGAATCCATTATAGTACTGATTGTTATTAATGGCTGTTATTCCATCACACTGGATGCTTCCCTTGTCATTAAGAAGCAAGGGACAACTCCTAGGAAATACAGTAATGGTTATTCATAATTCAATATGGCAAAACCTATGGACTGAGAAGAGTATAGTCTGAAAGAATGGTCATGGGAAAACATTTCTTACACACATTTTTGAACCACATGTCCCCAAGACTAGTCCATCTGTTTCATAATTTGTAGTGGGCCAAGAACCATAAAAGTAATGTTTTATTCTGTTTTAGTTCTGTTCTGTTTGTCTTTTAATTTTTTAAAATATGTATTTGTACCAAAAAAAGTTTTTTCTATATTTTTCTCCCTTTTCTTCCCCACACTGCCAATTTTGTTTCCCTCTTCTTTCTTTAATTTTTGTCCTATTTCTTAATAACGTTTTAAATAACTTTATACTTAAAATTAAGTTAATTCATACATTTTGGAAAAAAAGATTTTTATAGAATAAAAGACAAACCAAAAGGGGGGAAAAGAGAGAGAAAGTGAGAGAAGAAAGAAAAATAGCATAAGAAGAAGAAAGAAAAAGAAACCAAAATCAAATAATAGAGAAGTGATTTCTGACCTTTTTTCAGTAGATAATTGCACTTGTATTATCATTCCTCCCTCTTAGATATTCTTTGTCAATTTAGCACCTTATTTCATTCACATATTTCTTTATCTTCAAATCCATAAATCACCATTCAGCAAAAAAGTCCATGTAAGTCTTTCAGTTTTTTCAGAAAAACTTTTTTCTTTGACTAAACAAGTCAGTTTTGCGATTTGTGTGAATTTTTTCAATTGAAATCCATTCCTCCACTATAGATATTTCAATATTCTCCTATCATTGTTCTTACAATAATTTTTCAATAGTTGCCATATACGAAATCAGCCTACCATGAATCTTTTCTAATTTCTTGTCCATTACTTCCAATAAAAAGAATTTTGTTTTTTTTATATTAATCTTTAAAATCATTTGCATTTTTGTGTAAGTCTGTATTCAAAATTTCTTAGTTTCTTACAAGTTCAGCATGGCTGATGAAATGCCCTCTCATGCTTTTCACATTTGCAACACTGGTTTGAATATTACCTTTGAAATTACCTTTGAAATATTACCTTTGAATATTTTGGTAGTTTTTCAGTTGTTATATATCAGTTATACACTTTTATAACCAATTATGGCAAAGCGTAAATTAAACTACTCAACCACATTGTCTCTCAAGTATAAATCCACAATTAAAATGCATCACTTTGTCATGCAATCTTTGTTTGTTTGTTTTTTCTGCTCCAAATCTTAACAAACACTTATACATTTTTGCTATCACATGTTTGTCATTTGAACATAATTCATGTCTGGATTTTAATTGTTGATTCAAATTTGAGATTTGTAGTAGTGAGAAATTATATAAAATATATTTAATTTTTATTCTGATCATCCCCAAAAATATATTTCCATAAAATTGGAACTTCTTAGCCTTACTGGAGGGATCTTCATTTGGGGAAGAGAATGTTGACTTAGATAAGCAGAGCAAAGGCCAATCTGTAGCACCAGTATTATAACAGATCCAGGCCACACAGTTCCTACAACCCTGTGCAAGAGGGATGTCAGCTTTGTCTGGTAGACCAGACATGAAAACCATTCTACAGGAAGTCTAAATTACTTTTATTGAGATTATTCTGTTATTCTCTAATAACAGAATCTTGTGCTGTACCTCTTTTTTCTTTATTGTTCTGTAATTAAGGAAGTATCTTTCTGAACAGCTCCCAAAGATTAACAATTTTTCAGGCCCTTTTATCTAGGGATCATCTTCTGCATATTTCCATCATGATGATCTCCCTTGCTCTTTATACTTAACCCTACTTTGACTATGTTTGATAAGAGGGTGAGACGGAAATCACCAGGTGATCAAGTTTCCAGTAGCTTCCATCAATAAGATTTCCAGTGTCCATTTCCTGATCTGGCCTACCTTAAAAGTTGTCCAACTCATTGCATTGCATTTGGAACCACTAGATAGTACCAGGTTGCCCTGGAAAGCATATTTAAATTTTCTTCTTTTAGCTTTGGTCATAGTCTGATGTTGGAAGCCTGGTATAATATGTTAAACTAATTTTAACAATCTGGTTGAGGAATACGAGCTATATTCAATGGTAAATTGGAAGTTAAGCAGAAATAGTGCTTTGTGGAATGCACTACAGTAGTGTTTGTGATAGCTGTCATAAATTTTGTCTATGTAGAAACCCTGATATTTCACTGACCTGAGAGTGCACAGCTGCATCTTCTGGATGCAGAATGTGAGAATAGAGTTCTGGGCACTTTGGACCCTGAACTAGACTATGATTCTCCTTCATCTAATAATTATTTTATGAATACTTATAGGAAGCTAACTTTGAAGTATTTGACTACTGTATAAATCCTTCAAGACAAGACCATCTAGGAGCAACTTAATGACTGATTATGGGATAAATTTTCATTCTGAGAAGGAAATAATCCTTCTAAAACTGAATATGAGCCTGAGTCAGTGTCTTGGTCAATCTATTCTACAACTCTGATTGGAATTATCGTGGTTTCCTTCTGGTGTCAATTTACATATGCAAATAGAGATGTTGGAACTTGAACCTGAACATTACACATGCACATGTTCAGCATGCATTTCAGGGATTTTCAATCTTATCAAGTATCTGACACCATTCCCAAAGAAAAAAGAATGAAAAACTTTTCTTTAACATTTTACATATAATTTAATTTGAAGTTATATAGATGCTATCTAGGAATGCCATTCGCCACCTTGACCATTCATTGTCAGCAGCTTCTGATATATGCTGATCCCAAGCTTTATCCTATCCTATGCAAGGATCCTTAAGCTCTATAATATCTATAAAAAACCGCCCAAACAAAACAAAAAAACTTGATGTGGCCAAATTCAAAAGATATAATCTAGTCTAGTTATATAGTCTGATCAAAATTTCAATATAATAGGTAGCTCTTTTCCACCTTGATGGAGGAAAAATTCCCCAGGGAAGTAAGTTGTTTCATTTGAAAGGTTAGAGGACTTTACATGTTTGAATGGAGAATTAAATAGCAAAGTATTTTTCCTCATCTGCCATAGGTTTGAGTTCACTGCTGCCCTCATCATCCTTTCTGTTCTTCACCAAACCTCCTCACAACCTCTGAGACTAAAAATGTCACTCCATGATAACTTAGCTTTCTTAAAAGTTTGGCCTATTTAGCCTCCAGTATCAGCCTGTTTTTGAAGCAAAGCTCCTTGACAATGTTGGCATAGCTCTGAAATTCTGCTTGTGCAAAAGTTGAATTCCTGTAGTGTGAAAATTATACCACTTGGAGCAGTTATTTGGTGAAACGGTTCCTTCTTTTTAAAATATGATTCTCACTGGCCAAAAAAGATTGACTTTCTTGGAAGAACATTCAGAATGTTTCTGCACTGCTTTGTTGCCATCTGTGGGAGAAATACCAGATGGAAATAATAGGAAGCGAAGAGCACATCTCTCGCAGAGGGAAACCAAATCACAAACACTGCTTATGAGCACTGGCAAATCATCCAGGTAGACTCATTTAGAGGTTCATTTTTGAACCAAGCTACATCAAATTTAGAAAATGTATCCAAAATACAGGACCAATGGTTCCTGTAGGATGGAAATTTGGCAAATTTTAGAAAAAAATTATGACATAAAACTTATTGTAAAGCAATTTATGACACAATACAAAATGTGGTAAAACATTTCCTGTGCTGAGTTTTGTGCTGTACATGGACTATTTTAAAGCAGATATATCTCTGAATGCATCTAACATATACAATGAAGGCTATATATTACAAGTAGGTCCTCAACTTATGACCAGTCATTTAATGATTGTTGGAAGTTATGATGGACTTAGAAAGGATGCTTTACAGCCCATAAAGCACTCCCAACCATCATAATACATCATAAAATGTTGTAAATCCCATCTCCCTGTCATATAACTGCCTTTTGGGCACTTAGTGACTGGCTCACATTTACAACTGGTTGCGGTATCTTGCAGTCATGGGACCACAATTTTCAATTAATTATTAATATTTTTTGCAGTCATGTGACCACAATTAATATTTTTTCTCAGTTTCCAGGAAAAAATGCCCATTGGAATAGATTTAACAACTGTGTGATTTGCTTAACGATTACTATAAAATGGTTGAAAAATTGGGCTTAATTCTATTAGTGCCTCGATTTACAACACAAAACTCAATGTTAATTATGGTTGTAATGTGACAACTACCTGTAGAAGTTGACTCATAGTTAAAGGTATTGAAGAATTTGGTAAGGAAATGTCTCTGAAAAGATGAGCTAAGGGGTTATGGGTTGTCTAATAAACTCCAAAGCTCGCCTGAACAGATTGCAGGAACAGATTTCATTTTCTTACAGAACTTAAAACATATTATTTCCATTATCAATATGGTTCTCTCTCTATAGTTGCTCTCTAAGTATATAGAAAAGAACTCTTTTAATGTTGTTTGTCTGAAATACTAACCATAATCTCTTCATCTTGATACTCCTGATTCATACTTCAAAACAATTTTTAAAGATATGTATTGTGTAGCTTTATATTTTAAAATGTAAATCCATAATTTAAATTGTATCAGTCACCATGTGACAGAAAGATATTTGAGGATCATTTCAAGATTCTACTTTTAAATTCTACTTCAGTAGAAATATGTAATATGACAAAAATACAGTACTGAACATTTCTTTCCTCCCCTCCCCTCCCCTCTCCTCTCCCTTACTGGAGAATATCCCAGTTCTTTATACTGTAAGAGTACATGTTGAAAAACTGTAATGCTGCCTTTGTTGAAGTAGGTGCACTTTTGTATTTAAAATGCGTATAAAAGTTTACTAATCTTTTCCACTTCCGGTGCTATTCTAGGGAAGACTTATGCCAGCATTTTTAAAAAGAGGCCATCAAGGAAGTTAATGCATTTATAAAGAAAAGGCTCAGCTTCCAAAGTCTTGAGCAGAATCTTTGAGTATACCATGTGACATTGCAGGACTGGCAATAAGTTCAGGATTCCTCATTAGTTGTAGATCTGGCGCCATCTTCCATTTCACTTTTATTCATAGCCTTTATTTCTGAAGATATATGCCAAAATGCTTATAGCTAAAAGATACATGCATTCAAAACTAGATAAAACACAAGTCAATAACAAACCATCTCTTCTCTGGCCATTCCCTTCCTGCTTCTCTTTCTCTACTACATCATGATTAATATGGAATATTATTCTGTGTAATAGTACAGGCAACAGTTAAATATCTTACAGGATCTCACCAATTTTTGCTTGGTATGATCTGCAGCAGAATTCTGTCCTAGAAAATCCAAAAGCTGAAATCAGTAACCTTGTTCTGAATTGCTTCACGTTGTTCCTCCCAGGCTCAATTTGTCTTTGTTTCTTGTTGGCAGAAGTCATGAAAAGGTCACTGATATCATGATTCTGATCTTACACCAACTTGAAGAAACAGTTTCTGATGTCCCTGCAATAATGACAACAAACTCTATCACTTTTGGCAAGCTCATTTGATTCTCATTTTGTCACTTTTCTTTCTCTCTCAATGGAATGATTTTTGTAGCCAGTAAATTAATAATAGTAACCAACTATTTTCCATCTGCAATTTGTGAGCGTTTGCTAAGCAATTGGCAGTGCCTGCCTGGATTTGTCTGGGCTCAGGATGAAGCTGTTTGGAACATTGAATTTGAAAAGAGTCCTTGGCTTTTGAATGCCTCAGAGATCCTCCCAGGATTGACTCCCCTCCTTTTTTTTACTTGTATCTGACATAACAGTCAAAAAATGGGCACAGTATGTTGCACCCAGCTTTTGTCATTTAATCATTTTGTCTCAGCTGTAAATGCCCTTGGCCACACAATAAAAGATATGTTTAGGCATTTTGACAATTTTTTCTTGCTTTGGGATTTCTTTAGTCAGACTTCTTGCTTTTAGTTCTTCCTAATTAAATGTATGCCTATAAAGGTGATTGATGAGCATGTGCTCAAGATCTTGTGGTTTTATTCTGGGAGTTTGTGGTTGGATAATTAAGATCAGCTCAATTCCCCTCTCCATGTTGTAATTTAGCAATTAATCTTAATAGAGTGGGATGGGATGGGATGGGATGGGATGGGATGGGATGGAATGGAATGGAATGGAATGGAATGGAACGGAACGGAACGGAACGGAACGGAACGGAACGGAACGGAACGGAACGGAACAGAATTCTTTATCGGTCAAGTGTGATTGGACACACAAGGAATTTGCCTCCGGTACATAAGCTCACAGTGTACATATAAACAGCAAGTAATAGTCATAGATCATAAATCATAGTTACAATCATTAATCATAAGTTACAAACAACAATTGATAAATCACAAGAAACCTATAAGAGAAGACAGTAGGAAAGATGAGAAGATGAGAAAAGATGAGAAATGAGACTGCTGTGGGAATTAATTGTTCAGCAGAGTGATGGCACAGGTGAAAAAAACTACCTTTGTGTCTAATTGTTTTGGCATGCAGTACTCTACAGCGGCATCCTAAGGTGAAAAATTGAAATAGATTATGTCCATGATGTGAGAGGTTTGTAGATACTTTCTCATCTCTCTTTCTGGTTCGTGCAGTATACATATCCTCAATGGAAAGCAGACTGGTGATGTTTTTTCTATAGTCCTAACTATCCATTGAAATCTGTACCTATTCTATTTTATTGCTGTGCCAAATCAGACAAATGATTATTTAGGTACAAATGACAAACACAATCATTCCTCTGTAGAACTGCATCAGCAGTTCCCGGAAAGTCTGAGCTTTTTGAGTTAATGCAGGAAGAACATTCTATTTTGGCTTATTGAATTAGCTGAGAAGTTGTGGGTTTTGTTTTGGTGACACTCCAAAGGGTGTTCTGGAGGCATTTTTGATCTTACTATATTATCAATCTCTGTAGTTATACTCTAAAAATTAAACCATTGATAAAAATAAATGATTGAAAGAAGAAAAAGTTTTGTTGAGCAATATGTGAGTATAGATAAATACATATAAAATTTTAAAGAGATAATAACCATTTGAAGCATTCATATTATGAATAATAACATATGTATTGGCAAACATAATATATAAGAAATGACTTATTGCTTCAGTTCAGTTCAGAATTTGGAATGCAAAGGCTAACTGATGAAGCTTCAAAATAAAATTATAAGTAATATAGTTATAGATTAAACTCTCTATGGCTTTAAGCAAGAACTCAGACATAATAGTGCTCTGGATATTATTAACATTTATGACTTCCCTTGTAAAAAGTCAAGTGCACATGTGTTTGCTATAAAATACTCTTTGGAACCTAATTGTATACAGTTTTGTATGCCATCATTTTTATCCAGAGAGTAGGTTTATATTTCAAAGAAGATACTAAACCACAGGTGTGTTTAATTCTTAAACATGTTTTCAGCCTAGTTCCTCATCTCTTTAGCAGCTGTGCTGCAGGATTGTCTCATCCTCTGTGTTTCAATTGTTGAAAATCACAAAGAAAGTGTTACTTGTGGAGAACTATTCTACTAGAATAGTAGAACTATTCTAGTATTCTACTAGAATACTAGAAATATTCTACTGAGAATTATTCCTGTATTTTAGCTTTTTTTTTAAAAAAATGTTTCTTCTGAGGAAGAAACAAACATGTCCTTTCCTCTTTCTTGATAAAGAGTGCTGATGATGTATCAATAATTTATTTTTAAATATTGTAGTCCAGCAACCGATGAATATTTAATATAATTCAGCAACTATAAAGAAATTTAGCTATCTGTGATTAGTCTCTGACTGTTACTGTGATTCTGTCCAGTCAACTCTTGGATTGAGTTAGATTGCTCAGAAGTGATTTGCCAGGATTGAGAGGGTAAATCAGCCAATGTCACCTAACCAGCTTTGTGCCCAAGATGGGATACAAATCTCCTGGTTTCTATCTCAATGGCTTAATCTCTAGACCAAACCTGATAACTTAAACTAAGTAGATCATTAATATGATACAGTGGTTAGGGCAAGTTAGATCACTGATTCCTTGATAAACAGAATGGATAGCAGTTTCCAGAAAGCAGTTGTAACAAAACTAAGGAAGTACAGATAATCCTTACTTAATATCCTTTTGTTCAGCAAACATTTGAAGTTACAACGATGCTGAATAAAGAGGGCCATCTGACTGTTGCAGTGTTGCTGTATGCCCATGTTTAGCACATTTGAACTCACCTGCATTGACAACTGCCTTTTGGCTGCTCTTCTTCTCACTGTTGTCAGCTGACCCTGCCCATTGCCATAGTGCCCATGACACTGCATACCACTACTGTGCTGACCAGGTCCCTCTTTGATGCTGCCTCCTTTTGTGCCAGAGCAACTGGGGCTTCTCTCATGCCCTCAATTTGGAGGACAAGGTGCAAGACAAACCCTGATTGCACCAGCAAGAAGGAAGGGGCACACAAAAAAAAGCGCTTGCCAGTACAGTATTTTTGTATGATGTATGTGATGGGCAGCCGGGGGAGCTGGTGGCAGGAGTAGGCTGGCAACCTAGGGGACAATAATGGGAGATAGGTGGGTAGGGAGAATTGAAGAGAAAGCAATTCCTTATTTTACCAAGCCAGTTATAAAAAAGATCAGAGTAGAATTATGGATGTAGTGGAACCAAGGTTTTCTGGTTACAGCCCCCCCCCAGTGCATTTTGTGAATTCTATTTAAAAATAGGAAATTCTATATAAGAAAATCTGTTAGCTATTTTCTTTATTCCCCAAAGACAGGAGAGGCAGAAAGAATATAGTTGATGTGCTTCTATTAGCAGTCACAGAAAGCAGAGTTAAACCATGACTTAATTGCTCGGAAATCCAGGCAGTTTCTTGGCAATATTTTCCAAAGTGGTTTTCCATTGCTTTTTTCATAGGGCTGAGAGAGACTGATTGGCTCAAGTCTTCCACATGATTTTATGCTTAAGATTTTCTGGTTCCTACCCTGGTATCTTTAACCATAGGACCAAACTATCTTATTATGCTCATGTTTTATTCTACTGTAACATTTATACAGATTACCATACAACTTATGTTGCTGTTCATCTGTTGGGTTGTTCAATTCAATCAGGATGGTTTCCTCCTTACTGTCAAAATAAAAAGGACTTTGTTACATATAATATTGCAAAAAATTATGTGATAGGAAGGAATCATTGGCCATTAGATTGTTCACTGGTCACAATTATAATGTGTATTTTGAATGTCTTGAGTGCTTTAAGCTGTTGGTGTATCTGTGTATGTACCCAGCTTCATCATGCTATTTAACAGCTGATTTACTATTTGTATATTATTTGCTGAAAATTTTATCAAGCTGGCCATCAGGTTTAATGAATTACGTGTACATGTAGGTTTAGAGTTCTTCAAAACAAATATTGTGCTGTTGTTTATCCAGTCGCTTATAAAAATAAATGAAATGTTATGCAGTGCATTAAAAGGTTCTAGAAATCTGATTTTTTAATATACTTTTTACCTTAAGTGATGTTATATGAAATGTCAGGATGATTCTTGCCTGGGTGAAATGAGTTTTGCAACATGTACTTTGTATTCACAAAAGAGGTGTTGACTGTACCAATCATGGCTTTGAAAAGCATTTCCATGCAATTTTCTCTCAGTGGAACCTAGAAATAATTTTAAAAATAAAGAGAATGTGAGGGCGAGTGCTTTCCTTTCAAAAATGCCCTCTTTCTTGTGCACATTCATATTGTATGAATTTGCTTATATGCACCTGACACATGCTCTTAAATCAGAAGGTAAAATGCCCTGAAAACTTGCTAATATTTAGGAGATGCAAAAAGTTTCAAATTAAGACATTTCTGCTCAAAATACTCCATTTTGAATTTGAAACACTTTGAGTTCTGAATATTTGGGAAGTGTTTCAATCTCACAACAGATACTTTGAGTTTCAAAAGGGTTTTAAAGCCTGTTTCAAATCAACTGCCTTAACTCAAAATGTTTTGCCCATGTCTCCTAATGTCCATGAACATTATACTGGGGATTTTGAGACACTCTTTATGCCTGTGCCCTGAACTCCTATCCCCTTTTAAGGTTGTGTGAAGATTTATAACAGGGCTGTCAAACCTGCGGCCTGCAGGCCAGATGCGCCACAATGTGGCCACGCCCATGCCCGATTTAGCGAAGGGAAAAAGGTCATGATACGTCATGTGGTGACGCCACAAGTTTGACATCCCTGATTTATAACATGCCAGAATTCCTCATGTGACCAGAATGATTACTTCCACAGAGTAATCACCTTAGTAACAATGGGAGAATATTTGAAATAAAGATGATGTTGCGCAGAAATGTTTCATAATGTGTTGATACATACAAGAGGATTAAATGCCAAAAGCAAAAAAAAAATGAGTTCTGCCAGATATTGTTTGCTTTATCATATTTATAAAAAAAATAATACATTGGCAAAACTTTCTAGATTTAAAATGATTTCTAGATAATACTGTTTGTGAGACAGTGATAGCGGTCATGGAATCAATACTGTGTAATAAATTTTATATTTTATTTGAGAAGAGAGCTTGGCTACATACATACATACATACATACATATTAAAAAACAACTGAGTTATCTTTAAGTGTAGGTATACATTGCGATGAGAAAAATATTGCATTTGAAACAGAGGCTTAGTGGATTTAACTGCCAAGTGTTTTTAGCACATATATGAACACACACACACAATAGTTTCTATCAGGTTTATACACAAATGCTACTTTTTACTAGATGGTTAGCACAGAGATATAGTGGAAAATAGTTGTGTGTGTGGGTTCATGTGTATAATTTTTCTTGTGAGATGAAAGGCATATAGATTTGATAAATAAATAAATATTTTTTCCTGTTGTTTTCCATACTGTACCGGTTGGAGGGGTTAGGTGTAGGGGGCACTGTGTTGCGATGGTTCTCCTCCTCCCTCAGTCCACAGACTGACCGTACACAGTCTGTGTTGGCAGGGGTCAGAGGTCAACCTTGAGGCGCCTTGTTTGTGGGGTGCCGCAAGGGTCAGTCCTCTCACCCCCTTTTGTTCAACATTTATGTGAAGCCGCTGGATGAGATCGTCCGTGCTTTCGGGGTGCAGTTTCTTAAAGTACGCTGATGATACTCAGCTGTACATCTCCACCCCAGACCATCTCAATGATACACTTAATGTGATGTCCCGGTGTCTGGAGTCCGTGCGGATCTGGATGGGGAGAAACAGGCTCAGACTCAACTGCTCCAAGACTGAGTGGCTGTGGTTTCCGGATCCTGGTATAGCCAGCTGGCTCCAACGCTGACTATTGGGGGTGAGACCTTGGCCCGCACAGACAGGGCCCACAACTTGGTGTCCTCCTGGATGTGCAGCTGTCGCTAGAAAAGCATGTGACGGCTGTGGCCGGGGGGCTTGTTATCAGGTTCGCCTGATTCACCAGTTGCACCCCTTCCTGGACCGGGACTCCTTGCACACAGTCACTCATGCCCTCGTCACTTCTTGTCTGGACTGCTATAATGCTCTCTACATGAGGCTCCCCTTGAAGAGCACTCAGAGGCTCCAACTGGTCCAGAATGGAGCCGCACGGGCGATTATGGGAGCAATTCGGTGCACCCATGTAACACCCTTCCTACGTTAGCTGCACAGGCTTCTGGTGGTCTTCCGGGTGTGATTCAAGGTGGTGGTGACCATCTTCAAAGCACTCCATGGCTTAGGACCCAGGTACTTAGGAGACCGCCTTCTGCTGCCGATAGCCTCCCACCGGCCAATATGATCCCACAGAAAGGGACTCCTCAGGGTGCCGTTGGTCAAACAGTGTTGACTGGTGGCCCCAGTGGGAGAGCCTTGTCTGTGGGAGCACCTGCCCTCTGGAACTAATTGCCCCGGAGATATGGATGATCCCTGACCTATGCACCTTTCAGCGTGCCCTCAAGACGCTTTGTTGTTACAAGAAGCTGGGCTGGCTTAATCATGATTTTCTCTAGCTTGGACGGAAACGACAGTAAGGATGGGGGGAGAACGCTTCGTCTATGTGTATGACTGAGTCTGTCAATCTAATGCTCCGCCCTACTGGGCTGCCCCAGTTCTTCGACTCAATCTACGCTGACAGGACGTGTCTTCCAGCTGCTGAGCCTTTCTAGCAACATTTCTGCCTTCCTCACACCTAATTTGGCCAGGATTGCTCCGAATCTACCGGCTGGTAGATACTTGCTGCAGGCTTGTCCACGCCTGTCAGTTAGAGAGCTCCCCAATCTCGGTTGAGATTGCTGCGCTTATAAGGCCTTTGCCTAGCAGCCAGCCTTGATAGAGCGGCTGCTTGCCGAGTGTCTCCAGTCGCAGTAATAGCCGGTGGGCTAGTGACTCCTGCCTCAGCGCCTTTGAACTAGCTGTTTGGCGCTAGCAAAATTGTTTAATATGTTTTTTAAATTACTTTTAAATTTTGTATTGGGTTTGTTTTATTTGTTGGCTGTGCGCCGCCCTGAGTCCTTTGGGAGAAGGGTGGTATAGAAATCAAATAATAATAATAATAATAATAATAATAATAATAATAATAATAATAATAATAATAAACTGTAGGTATACATTGTGATGAAAAAATATTGCATTTGAAACAGAGGCTTAGTGGATTTACCTGTCGAGTGTTTTTAGTACATATATGAACACACACAAAAAATAGTTTCTATCAGGTTTATACACAAATGGTACTTTTTGCTAGATGGTTAGCACAGAAATATAGTGGAAAATAATTGTGCGTGTGGGTGCATGGGTATAATTTTTCTCGTGAGATGAAAGGTATATAGATTTGATAAATAAATAAATACTTTTTTCCTATTGTTTCAGTGATCTACTGTCTTCAGAATATCTTGAGAGGCATATTGACCACAATGGAAAGACAATGGAAGTTAAAGTAAGACTCTGCATGCTGATTCTTATTTTTGCTATACTGTTACGCGATTCAATTGCCAAGTTGTACTGCAAATGCTGTTGTTAGACTCCAATTCTAGGCAGCTGAGATGGTTTTTAAGTGCTGTAAACTTGTAATATTCCAGAGAGGTATATGTCTGTGTTTTATAATTCTGTTGAAGGATTATCTTTCATGATAAAAGTTGATATCTGAATGTTGCTGATTATAGTTCCCACCACGAATGAACTTTTCATAATAGTTGTAATATAAACCAGCTCATGTTAATGCTTTCAGTACATGCTTACTTCATAGCACTGGCATGGAGAAATCTGAATGGAATGAGGAATTCTAAGCGCAGCTGGCTCCACATAATTATTTATATTAAAAACATAAATAGATATAGAATCTTGCTGTAATTTATCACACTGAGAAATGAAAAAGTTTAAACTTATTATTATTATTATTATTTGCAGAATTGTATTTGTATAGACAAAGTAATCTTTTTGGAAAGTATATTGAATAAATGTAGGATTTTCAAAGTTCTTGGTTTTGTTAATTTTTATGCCAAAGCAATTTTCCACACCTTTATACTCATCTGATTCAATAAAAAGGTACATTAACATTTCCTAGTGTTTTGTAGTTACAGACTTGGCAATTAAAATTCAGGAAAGAAATTAATTTCTGATGTCACACATCAGTTTTATTTGCCTTAATGTATAGTAAGCAAACAGTACAATTAGTTATAAAAATTATTAGGTTACTTTTCCAATTATTTAAAACAACAAAAGAATTAAATGTAGATTGCTATCAAAGAAGATGAGATATGTTTCCTTTCCTGCCAACATAATTTAAAAAGGTAAAGGTTCCCCTCACACATATGTGCTAGTCATTCTTGGCTTGAGGGGGTGGTGCTCATCTCTATTTCAAAGTTGAAGAGCCAGCGCTGTCCAAAGAAATCTTCATGGTCATGTGGCTGGCATGACTCAATGCCAAAGGCGCATGGAACGCTGTTACCTTCCCACCAAAGGTGGTCCCTATTTTTCTACTTGCATTTTTATGTGCTTTAGAACTGCTAGGTTGACAGAAGCTGGGACAAGTAATGGGAGCTCACCCTGTTACATGGCACTAGGGATTCAAACTGCTGAACTGTCAACCTTTTGATTGACAAGCTCAGTGTCTTAGCCACTGAGCCACCGACAACTTATAATACCATATTTCCCTAAAAATAAGGCCCTGTCCTATATTTTTTTGAACCCTGAAATAAGTGCTTGGCCTTATTGCGCTCAAAAGCCTGTTTGGGCTTATTATCATGGGATGTCTTATTTTGGAAGAAACAGGGTAGAAATATATGAATTATCTTCATTTTTTAAATTGCTATGATAAATTTAAAATGTCTACCATATGCTACAACAAAAATCACCATGTTCAAATTTAAAATATTTTTTTATAAAAGAATTGTAATTCTTATTTTTAGTACTCATTAAAGTAAATATAGGTTAAAAGAACCTGTTCATTCCAAAGTGTAAACATTAAAGATGTTGGTATTAAAGGAGATTGGGGATTTAAATTTCTATCTATTGGATATCTAGGAAGTGCTTTTAAAATCCAGTTAGATTCTCACATTATTCTAATACGAATAGTGTTTTTCTAAAAAGTAAAGCCACCGAGACTATTTTTGACAAGCTGAAAGATAGATTTGGGATGGAAATACTTACCGGTAAGATTTCTTTCCTGTGACCTGAAAAACACTAAAGCATTTTGTTAGTATTTCAACAAATCTTGAGAGACTTCAAAATAATTGGTCTTTTAAATGTAAATGTCAAAAAATTACAACATTAAAGTTTCAGCAGGGAAAACATGAATGTTACTGGCACAGCATTTATACCATGGTTTATTTGCTATAGACTGTACATTACAATTCCTTAATTATGTGGCGTTCTTCAAAACTTTTGCTAGAATGTAGCATTTATTTAAAATCTATTGTTTAAATTTTGACTTGTGGCTGTAAACTGGCAAGACAATGGTTTAAATGTGAAGAAGTATCTCATTAAGTGTTAGGGAAACTGGGACCCTCTTTCAATACTGACACTTGGATATTCTTTTTTTTTACTGAGAATAATAATGGGGTCTACTTCATTTCTTGGTTGATCCTCATAAGATAAAATTTGGATCATGAGATCTACTTTTTAAAAAAAAGATTCTTGAGATCTGTTATCCATTATAATCCATTCACTAACAGCCATGATTGGTCTTGTGGTTAAGGCACCAGGCTAGGAACTGGAACATGGTATGTTTTAGTGCCAACTTAGCCATGAAAGCCAGCTGAGTGACCTTGGGCCAATCTCTCTCACCTCACCTCACCTCACCTCACTGGGTTGTTGTTATGGGAAAAATTGGAGGAGGAAAGAGCATTAGATATGTTTGCCACCTTGAGTTTCATTAAAGGAAAAATGGGATGAGAGAGAGAGAGAGAGAGATAGAGGGAGGGAGGAAGGGAGGAAGAGAGAGAGAGAAAGAGGGAGGGAGGGAGAGAGGGACTCAGACAGACAGACAGACAGACAGTCAAACATTTGACTTAGTGGATTTTTTTTTGCCCCACTTGTACTTTAACTCATAATGCCTAAATTTTTATAGTATGTTAAACTTTTCTATATATGACAACTCCATACTATATACGTTTTTCTATATATGACAACTCCCAAGCTGTATACTTTCTGTGTCTTGACTTTGATTTATTTAATACCACTAACTTATTCCTTGTGCATTTTGAGATATAGTTTAG
Organism: Coluber constrictor foxii; assembly: GCA_038048745.1. NCBI lineage: Eukaryota > Metazoa > Chordata > Lepidosauria > Squamata > Colubridae > Coluber > Coluber constrictor. The sequence goes on from CM075961.1 coordinate 148,008,652, forward strand.
CCAAAACCAGTCTGCTTTATTTAATTATTATTACCTCAGATTATATCCATTTTTAAATGTTCCTAAAAATTCATTCATTTTTCATCTGATATTTGATCACAGAAAGGGTAAATGCATGTAAAACGCTTTCTAAGAAGGAGCACATGCTACAATCACACTTTTACTTTTAATAAGCATATTAGCAGTTCAACAGATGTAATAGGATTTGTTCTAAATCCTCCACTGATACTCATTTAGTTTCTAGTGAATGCTTACATTGCAAACAATCACTGGTTTCTTCCTAAAAAATCCCAGCAGGATAACCTTTAAGAAAGAGAAAATTTAAATCTATCTACAGCTTAGACAATTTCTTAAAAAATAAAGAATAGCAGAACAAGTATATTGTATTTATTATCCCTGTCTATAAAATAAATAGTTTCGATATGCTTAATTCCAAGACCAGATCACCAGCTTGCATATTTTTTAAATTATTTTTCTCAAGGTTTGATATTTATGGAAGGAAGGAAGGAAGGAAGGAAGGAAGGAAGGAAGGAAGGAAGGAAGGAAGGAAGGAAGGAAGATACTTTAAAATCTCATTAAAACAAATAAAAATCATGTTTAAACTAGCTCACTGAATGCATAGCTGAAGAAAAAGAATTTGATTGAGCCAGAGAATCTTATTCTCTGGCTTTCACCCCAAGTTTTGACTGATGTGCCATGATTTTTTTCCCATCAAGAATTGACAATGCCAACTTTAGGGACAGGTGGTAGTGACCCGAATACAAGCTTTGCATGTGTTTATGGTGGATAGTATTCATAACATAAAGCAGAGTGGTCATGTCTGTGGAATTATTAGAAGAAGATATTAGATAAAACAAATATTATGTCCATGTTGCAGAGACAGAAACAATGCTATTATTATTGTTATTTGTGTAAGTTATCTGCTGTAAATAACTTAGATAGGAAAGCACTTAATATGAAAGATTTCTTAGAATAATTGGAATATTGATCTCTGTTCCAAGCAAATGCGCCAGGATATATCTATTACCATATGTAAAGCATTAGTGGTGCTATTTATTTGTTCTCACACATGCATCCTATGTAGCTTCTGAAGAAAAAGTGGGAGAAATTATGTTCTCTAATTTTTGTTCAGGTCCAACGTATTTGTTGTTTATCTATTCTTTTTATAGATTTCCATTTCTGTCTATTTTTGTCCTTGTTGGTTACACATTTGAGAAGATAACTTTGTTCTTCTTTGTTGTTTAAATAATCTAGAACAAGATATTATTATGGAAACCTTGTCACCTTATTGTGTTTTATTATGTTCTCAAAAGTTAGTTTTTCCTCAGAGAAATGTTCCCATATGTTTGTGATATTTTGCCCATTCTGTGGCTTAATATTTCTCCTAAAAAGATTATGATCTAAAGTGCCTTAATTTTCTCACTAGTTTTCCTTCCTTGTCTAGCAGCTGGTTCAGAAATCAGGTCTTGCCTTAATAAACTAAGGCAACTCCAGACCATATATTTCTCACTCTCCTGTTTCTTGCCCATCATCAGTGCCTTCACATGGTACTAGCCTTGGCTTGCTTCACCCTATGTCAAAACTTCCTCAATTTTCCATTCACACGCTAAAATAGCAATTCATTACTCAGTTATATTGCCACTATATGTGCAAAAATTAAGCTGATTTTCACATATTGGACAGTGGTAACCAGTTTTCTAAATCTCTGCATGCTATAAAGGTATTTAAACTAGCTTTGTTCCAGTATTTTGCAGCATTTTTGTGAGGATATGCATGTGCTATGTGCCTTTAAAAAGTTCACTGTATGGGTAATTGCATTATCAAAATGAGCTAATAAAGAAGTTGAAATGTAACCCCCTTTTCTCTCCATCTGACAGAGAAGTTGGAACCATTTCTCATTCCAGTTAGTACTGAGCAAATTCAATAGATTTCTATAAGCTTTCTTTTTTATTTTGCAAGTTGCTAAGTTAAGCCAAGTTGACAATTGAAACGTGAATATTGTTGTCCTTCCTCAGAAGCAGAAAAGAAATTGATTCAGGAAATCAGTTTCTCCCCCTCTCTCTCCCACCCATTTCCTCCTCCCAGGAGGTAAACTATTCAGGTTTTTGACTTGCATAATTCACTTTCTCCTAGGGTAGCCCAATTAGAATTTTAAAGTTAAAGTACAGTGCACAATGTGTTTCTGTTCCATGGAGATGTATTCTGCTGCCAGTTGTGCTTTGTTTGGTGAACTCCATTTTTTCCCTCCTTCCTTCAGTGCAAAGCTCCCTGCCCACTCCAGGGACTTTTCTAATACTAAAGAAATTTGGGGCTAATGTTAAATGCTCATGTGGTGTAATGAGTACTGTGCATAATTCTGTGCATAAAAGGCACTCAATTAGATAGTCAAATATATACCTCTTTTGTTTTTGTTCATTTATTAGTTCTACATCGCAACTTCACAACACTTTGTATTTGAAATTGGCTTTAGTCAAAACCACTGGAAAGTAAATATTATACGAAGAAATTATTAAGACCTAGCAAGAACAAACTATTATATGACAATAATGTTCTTGTTAAGAATCTTTTAATTACAAGATCACAACGAACTGACGGGATGAATATTAAAACATCACATGCATTCAACTCTGTTGGGTTTTGCCCTTCTTGAGAAGAGGTATTTATAGGATGAATGTCAAAGCAAAACATGCATTCAACTCTGTGTTGGGTTTCTGACACTATTGAGGAGAGATCTTAATTCTTGATAGAGAATTATGTCTGGCATATTTATTAAAAATACTGTAGAAGAATGGAAAATAAATGACATTGCAATCACAATGGACTGAAATTTCTGATTTGATATCTTCTAAATGGCACTCAAATCCAATGTTTCTGAAGAGTAACCAGACAAAGAAAGTTGCAGTTGGTTTAGGGTGGAATAATGCGGCACTTTAGCTTCCAGAACTTCTAATGTATATAGTAACTAGGCTGCATGAAGCATTAGATTTTGTTCTATGTAAATTTGGATCCATATAAAATAATAAAGGAGTTTTCGTAAAGGAGAGTGTGTGAAACAAAGATTTCAAAACAAACAACAATTGTTTTTATTTTCTTGATTTGTTTTTTTTGAAGTGTCTGAATTTTGTTCTTAAATGGGTCCAGACTTCCTGTATCACAGTAGTGTTCCAGTGCAAGCAACTGTGTGATTATTCTCTTGCCATTTTATTTTATTTTGAAAGCTCATTTTCCAAAAATAAGTCAAGCACACAATTTAGATAGTATTATATAACAAAATATATATATCTATATTGGGTATTTCACTACTTTTTATTTTCAAAAAATGGACTGGGAGAGCAATAAAAATACATTATGTAATAAACTAAATTGTTTTTCATCATTTTTAAATTATTCAGGAATTGTAGACAGTGCCTATTTAATTTTTCCACAGCAAATAGGTAACAAAGAGCTGCTTGTTCTATCCATTGATTTTTTTTTCTGCTTTAGGGAAAATTCTGAAATGGAAATTGGGAAAAATTGATTTGGGAAGTAAGTATGTAGGGGATTTAGCAATAACATGGATTTTTCCCCCTCTCTGTAACTGCATTACTCTAGCAAAAATGCTTTTGGAAAACTCCTTTTGCTCATCTTTACCTCAATCCTAATCAGTAATTCCACTTTGTGTAATATTTCCATTTTGGTTTAAGTGGCATAAGTGGATACAAATGACATTCTATGTGTCACTTGAATCATAATGATATTGTGGAAATGACACCCTACTGTTTGGTGCCTTGTTTTATAATACAGTTGTAAAATTTGGATAAGGTAATGGAAATTTCCATCATTGTACCGGAAGTCCTCCAAATGTGGTTGCTTAGTATGTATAACAAATGACATAAGGGGAAAAGGCAATATTGGAATAATTTACATCATGGTGAATTAAGATAAATATGCTTAATCCTTTGGTGACCCCATAAGCCTTTCTTTTCTCCTATAATTCTTTCCTTTATTTTTTCTTTCAATTTTGTTCTAAACCAAAAGGTGAAGATTCATTTCTGAATTTACAAGAGTTGGAGAATTGAAGTGGCTTAGAAAAAAGATGAAGCAATTGTCAATTCTTTTGTTTTCAACTAAGCCAGATCCAGGACTGTTTTCTGAAAAGAGAAAGTCACTGTATTAGGTTAGAAGGCTTTCCAACCTGGCATTTTCTTAAGAGCTATAACATATTCAGAGAACACTATGTTGGTTTGTACATGTTTGTATATAACATGTTTTGATCGACACTGACTCACAACTGTGTGTGTGATTTATGTCAGAGAGTTGCTACAATAAATTAAGTCAAGAATTGCAACTGCTTTAGAGTTTGCTTTTCTTGCTAGTAATTATTATGATTTGTTTAGAATGAGGGAGGCAAGAAAAAACAGTACCTAATTATCTTCCCTTTTTGTAGGTGTGATTCAAAGGGAGTTCCTTTGCTCTTAAGCAAAGCAATCAAGGAACAGCTTTCTGAGCAGATGCTGTCATATCTTTCTTGCCAGGTGTCAGAAAGCCATGGCTTGCAGCTGACCACATAAAACATTGTATCAATAGCATAGGGCTCCCTTGTCATTAAGGACACTTTACTATAGCTAATACAGTATTTGCATTGTTTCGTGATTTCAGTTGACTATGCCTTGTTTTCAAATCTGGCATTCAGAATAATGATTTATATATTATGCTTTTGCTAAAAACTAGGTGACTTTCCAAATAAAAACCAATGCAGACATCTCACTTAACATTGTAGTTCCCTACATATTTCTTCTCATTCAAAGTATTTATTGGGACCTAAAAGGGATGGAGTAGATATCTATGATTACATATTTATATCTCAGGGTCTACTTGTCATGTTTATTGTTAGTTAGAAATTCATTAAATTATTATGCAATTTTGTAATTATATAATTACAAAGTTAGAACAACGGAACTGTATTATAAAACAAGGCACCAAACAGTAGCATACATTCAGTAAAAAGACCAGGTAAATTAGTAAGTTGTCATCTAGCATTAATAAATTCTTGCACCAACTATAATGAGAAGTGAATAGAATTCTGCAATGAGGCACAAACATTTTGAACATTCCTTTTTTGATTGCCATAAAATAACAAGTGTGGCATTCCTCTTAGATCATCCCATCCATCAGTCTCAGTCTTAAATATATCCCAAATTATACCCAATGAAAAAAATCAATAGAAGAAGAGCGTGAAGGAGAGAAATAGGAAAAAAATGGCCACTTGACAAACATGGCTAACTAGCTTTTCAGCAGAATATGGCCCTATTCACTTTCTCTCTTGATGCCATCCAACAATTCTGCGACATCTTTCTGATTTTTTTAAGGTTGTTTCTATAAGCTATCTCTTTCTACATGTCTGCATTCCTTCAAAGTGTTTTCTTGAAATTTGGAATGGAATGATATTTCCCTAATGTGTTGAGTTTCTAGGCCATACAGAATGAAATTTATGCCACATTAGGGCAACACATAAATGCACGCACAATGACTTCCTCCCCCCCCCTTTTTTCTCATTGTATTAGTACCTTTTATCTCAGTGCAACTTGAAAAAGTTGCATGATCTTTCTGCCAATGGATATTTGTGATGTTTTAATAATTGGTAATAAAATTTACCTCCATACCGAGAACAATGATTTCTCAACCCAGCTCCCTTGCAATGGCTGCCTGTTAGGAAACAAAAAGGTTAATCATCTATTGGTATTTCAGAAATATCAGACAATTCATTAGCTTGACTAGGTCAGGGCATCATTGTGACTAACAAATGATGTCACTGATTGCCTTTGCTTTCTTTGGGAAAACAAATTGTTAAAGGACACCTACATAAGAATGATGGAAAGTGTCATTTTACTTCCATCTGGAAGTGAGGTTTTTAGGACAGGACGACCCAATTTGGAAAGCGAGCTTTTTAATGTCATATTTATTGATTGCAATTGTATGTGTTCTAGAGAAATAGAGATTTATTCCACATATAGTATGAATGCATAAAGCTAGTTTTTAATTTTAGTTAATTTTTATTAATATTTTGGTAACAATATTGATTCATTTAAGGTTTGCTTATATTTCACTGTATTCCCAATCAGTGAAGATTAGTCTATATTAGATGAGTTGAAGCATGGATAAATTATTCAACTAGTGACAAAATTAACATATTTGAAACCAAAGTTAACATATTTCTATTATAACAATGGGTTATGCTTCTGCAGGGTAATTTTTGTAATGTGAGAAAACTTTGTTGAAAACTTGCACATGTCTGCAAAGCTGATTTGATAAATGACCGTTACAAGAAGAGAAATAAACTTTTGAAGTATAAGCAAAGATTATGTTAGAATGTTGATTTGGAAAGCCATTATTTGCAAGCAAGCAAAAAGTATTTAAATCAGTGTTTTTCAAACTCGGCAAATTGAAGATGGGTGGACTTTATGTTTTAGCTTGCTGTGAGGTTGAAGCCTAATGACCCTAAAATTGCCAAGTTTGAAAAATGCTGGTTTAAGCCATATATGGCAACTGAGTATTTGAGCTTTCAAAGTAAATACATATTCAGTGGAGCTAAGTTGTGAAATCCATTGACCATATTCAACCTAGGATCTGTTTGTCTTGAAGATGGGCAGAACTATTTTCTGTCTCAAATTAATTGCAATCATTTATTGTGAAGTTTTATAATATTTTTTGGGGGGATGTACAGACAGTCCTCAATTTACAACAATTCATTTAGTGACCGTTCAAATTACAATGCCACTGAAAAAAGTGACTTATAACCATTTTTCACACTTACGACCTTTGAAGCATCCCCATGGCCACGTGATCAAAATTGAGATGCTTGGCAAGTAGTTAATACTTTTATGACAGTTGCTGTGTCCCAAGGTCATATTTACAACCTTCTCACAAGCAAAGTCAAGGGGAAAGCCAGATTCACTTAATAACCATGTTAATAACTTAACAACTGCAGTGATTCGCTTAAAAACTGTGGCAAGAAAGGTCGTAAGATGGCATAAAACTCACTTAAATGTCTCTCTTAAGTTTTGGGCTCAATTGTGGTTGTAAGTCAAGGACTACCTGTACGTGGAATAAAACGTACTTGGAAGAATTCTTTATTTCTTTTATTAGATCCATTGTCAGTATTCTATTAAAAATTGTGTACATTTAAAAGTGCATAACTGTCTGATATAAAGCTATATCGGTACGTTTATTACTTGTAACCACCCAGAGTTAGGGAGATGGATGGGGACTAATTTGATTAATAAATATAAGCAAAACAAAACAAACCAACAAAAAAAAAGAACAGAGAAGAGCAGAACTAGTGGCAGTATTTTCTGTCCTTCAAGTCTTCTTCAATTAGAAGTCAGCATTCTAAGCAAGAGTAAGCCAAAAGAAAAAAGCAATTACTTAGTTTGGGCCAACCCTATGATCAGGTATATAGGAAGGCCCATCTAGATATGGTGTATTGTTCAGCCATTTATTTCAGCTTATCTGACTTTAAAACTTATTTTGGGGTTGGACTGAGAACCGTCTTTCGAACATGTTGGAAATAAAGTGAATTCATAGTCTTTGTTCTACTTGCAGGGAGGAGAACACTGTTATTATCAAGGTCACATCAGAGGGAATCCAGATTCATTTGTTGCTCTGTCCACCTGCCATGGACTTCAGTAAGTTTCGGTTAAGATAAAATGAAATGATTAAAATGGAACAAGATGGTTTTGAAATTTCATTTTCTGCTAAAAAGTAAGTCTACTTCTTTGGAATAGAGATTGGACAGTGTTATGAAAATTGATTGATTAGAATCAATTCATAGTTGGGTTTGATTGCAAATGTTGTTATATAGTATTAAATAGATTAGCTCCAAAGTCAAGAGGCTTTGCTTGAGACTGAAAAATCATTTGGGCTTTTCATTCTGGGAGTGAAAATCCTCCATGGCTAAAAAATCCTGCTTGGATTTCAGCCACAGAGGATTTTCAGCTAAGAAGTGAAAGATTTCAGAATTCTTTATACTCTGGTTTAAAAATGCTTTGGCCTGAAAATCCTGCTCAGATTTAGGCCTTTTTCAGCCAGAGAGTAGAGAGAATTTTCTTGCTAAGCAGCAGTGACTTTTTAGCCTTCCCTACATTTATTTTCTGGCAAACTGGCAAGGAAGATTGTAAGTTATTTTGTGACACTTGGCAACCAATTGTAAATGTGAATGAGTTTTCAAGCACCTAGATTGCAATTGTGACCACAGAGGTGGTTCAGTGTGCAAAATTTCAGTCAGGGATCATAAGTCCCTTCATTTAGCATCATAGTAACTTCGACTCAACCCCTCCAAGACCGAGTGGCTGTGGCTGCCGGCGTCCCAATATAGCCAACTGACTCCATTGTTGGTTATTGGGGGCGAATCATTGGCCCCCACGGAAAGGGTGCGCAACTTGGGCGTCCTCCTGGACCCACGGCTGTCATTAGAGGATCATACGACAGCTGTGGCCAGGGGGGCTTTCTATCAGGTTTGCCTGATACGCCAGTTGCGGCCCTTTCTAGATCGGGACTCCCTACACACAGTCACTCAGGCGCTCGTCACATCTCGCTTGGACTACTGCAATGCTCTCTACATGGGGCTCCCCTTGGGATGCACCCGGAGGCTCCAGCTGGTACAGAATGCGGCCGCGCGGGGGATTATGGGAGGACGGGGCGCTCCCACGTGACACCTGTCCTGCATGAGCTGCATTGGTTGCCAGTTGACTTCCGGGTGCGTTTCAAGGTGTTGGTAATCACCTTTAAAGCGCTCCATGGCTTAGGACCAGGGAATTTACGGGACCGCCTTCTGCCACCAATTGCCTCCCGCCGGCCAGTTCGCTCCCACAGAGAGGGCCTCCTCAGGGTGCCGTCAGCCAGACAATGTTGGCTGGTGACCCCCAGGGGGAGAGCCTTCTCGGTGGTAGCCCCCACCCTCTGGAACGATCTTCCTCCAGAACTGAGAACAATTGCCGACCTCCGGACTTTTCGTTGGGCTCTGAAGACTTATCTCTTTCAACTTGCCGGACTTGCCTGATCCCTTCTACTTTTTAAAATTTTTTAGAGTTTTATTCTGCTTTTTAAACTCTCAGCCTAATTTATATCTGTTTTAGTACGATTTTAACTTTTTTGTATTGGTTTTTAGTTGGCTGTTCACCGCCCTGAGTCCGTCAGGAGAAGGGCGGTATATAAATTTAATAAATAAATAAATAAATAATAAATAAATAAATAAATAGTTGTTGAATAAATGGCCAAAATCAAGGACTACCCATATGCCATTATGTGAAATCTGTGCTTCAGGCCTTAGCCCAACTGCAGGCTTATGCAAATTAATAAAGTGAATTTAGACAATCCCTCATCTCATAGCCTTTTTTGACTCCTATCTAATCTGTAACACTGGAAATGCTACTTTATTTTGCAATACCATAATTTCCGAATTAATGTATATAAAACATTTAATACATTCTAAATGCCAAGGATTATTTACTTGTTAGTTTATATTTCATACAATATGCATTCTTATATTCTTATATTTCATATGCATATTTCATACTTACGCTTCAAACCAGAATGCTCATCCTGGTAAAATATTACTTCTAAGGTCAAGTGAGGGATGCTGCTGTTATAAATAGAAGCACTTATCTCAGGATTCTCTGCCATCTTCCAATTTCCCTGAAAGGCTGGCACTTATCTTAGGGGAACTTCATTGATTGATGGCTTAATTCTTTCAGTATCACTTTTCAAAATACATTTAAACATTATTATGTACATATTTTTCAGAATTGAGGATTGTATTTAGTTGCATGTAGGAGTATATCTGTGTGGGTTTTAAATTGTCCATTTTACCTCTTCTCAGATTGATGTGTATGTGTGTGCATGTGCGCACGCACACACGTGTGTTTGTGTGTAAAACAAAGGAATTCATATATAATCATATTCTTCCATTTATTCCTGGAGATTGCCTGGACATACCCTTGTAGCTTTCTTGGCAAGGTTTTTCAGAAATGATTTGCCATTGCCTCTTTTCTGGGGCTGAGAGAAAGTAACTGGCCCAAGGTCACCCAACTGCCTTAATGCCCAAGGCAGAACTAGAATTTACAGGTTGCTAGCCTGATACCTTAATCACTATACGAAGCTGGTATGCATAACTTAAACTAGATTAAAAGCAAATATTATTTGCAAGGATATAAAGTTATGAAGAAATATAATGAATGCTGTGTTTATGGAGATTCTCAGTCATCCAGGTCGTGGTTGTCCCAAAGGTGCTCTTTCAAAAGGCAACTGGACTTTCTGGTTTTTCTTTGAAGATGTTTTGCTTCTCATCCAAGAACCTTTATCTGCTCTAACTGGATAGTGGGGAATGGAAGGATTTATACTCCTTGCAGACAGCTGGTCATTTGCATTGTTTTAGTGGGTCATTAAGGTCACTTGGAGGTTTATCTGTGTCATCAGGATCAGCTGAGTGGTGCAGATGAGTGTGGAGCCTTTTTGGAACTGTTGAAATGACTGTGTTGTAGACTGGAAATAGATGAATGCCATCATTTTGCTAAACAACTAATTCCCACAACAGTGTCAAACTATTTACGAAGACTGTATTGCTGTTATTCCTCTCATCCTTCCTACTACCTATCTCCTCCCACTTATGACTATAATCCTGTTGCTTGTATTTTTACGGTTTATATTGTTCTGTTTATTTCCTAGTATGATTTGATTGATTATTAGTAACCTATGATTACAGGTTAAAATCACAATGATTCTTGATGAATGTCTTTTTCTTCTTCTTTTCCCTTTTATGCACACTGAGAGCATATACACCAAAGACAAATTCCTTGTGTGTCCAATACACTTAGACAATAAAGAATTCTATTCTATTCTATTCTATTCTATTCTATTCTATTCTATTCTATTCTATTCTATTCTATTCTATTCTATTCTATTCCCTGTTGAGAGAGGGCTATTCAGTTTTGACATAGATAGCCTCTTTGACCGCTCTTTCAAATCAGCCAACATAAGTGTCCATGTATGATGCACACTTCAAACCAAGAATACACTAAGGCAGAAGTTTATCCACCCCAAGGATAAAACACTCAGACACAAACTGTACATTAGGGAAACAAAACAACCATTTACTTCATAAACATACGGCACAACATAGGAGAACAAACCCATCAGGACCAAGGGTAGGTTCTACTTACCTTTACTACTGGTTTGCAACGGGAGCTTCTGTGCATGTTCAGATCGTCCATTATGACTTCCGGTTGAGTGGGCGGAGCCTCCCACCGCTTTTATACCGGTTGGCAAGAACCAGACAGAACCGGGAGCAATCCACCACTGATCAGGACTAAATTCAGCAGTCCATCTCCATTTAAAAGACAAATGCCACTCTTTTAAATGCAGCAAACTCCACATTTTGGACAGAGGGTGAGGGATACGACATCATCTAACTCCAGTCTACAACACAGTCCTTTCAACAGTTCCAAAAAGGTTCCACACCTATTTGAATGAGAAGCAAAATGTCAAAGAAAAACCAGAAAGTTCAGTTGCCTCTTGAAAAAGCACCTTTGGGACAATGAATGCTGTGGTGTAAAATTAATTCTATTTCCTTTTAATTTCTGTTTATCTGCTGACTTCTGTTTCTTTTGCTTATTATTTACTCTATCTATGTTTTGTATAAAGTTGGTTATCCTGAAAGGAAATAAAGACATGGAAATACAGTACATGTATGTATGTAATGACAATTTATGTACAATCTTTAAAAAGAAAAGAAATATAAATCTCTAATAACAACAAAATTTTAAAAGATAATGAAAACTGGAAAATTTCTGCCTGTCTATCTAATACACTCATATAAATGTGATTAATTAAATGCTGAGATTAAGTAGAAAAAATGTACTAAATAACTATTCCTATGAAAAATCAAAGACAGGTATTAAAACTCAGCTTTTAACAATGATCAGAAATCAGTAATTAATTTAACCAGATAGTACAAATAATACATTCATATTAAACAGTAAGTACATGCAAATGAAGAGAAATCTGCCTAAAAGGATCCTTGATGAAAATATGCATTGATTTAAAAAAAAAATATTGCAACTGTACAAACAGATATTGATTGTTTTATATAAAAATTGTAGTCTCTGGGGAATAGATGAGCAGCTAGTTATTCCATACTCCATCCCACTAATAATGCAGTATATAAACCTGCCATAGTCTAATGCATAACATACATTATTTAATCAGCTTGCAGTTATACGTGCAAGGTCAGAATCCATGTATTAAAAATACTTGGCCAAGAGAGATTCAGTTCTCTGAAGGATCTACAGTAAATGCAAAATAGGACATGGGTGGAGAGGCAATTATGTGCACTGCTGTATCCCGTAACATATTTTATCTGTTCAGAAAAATACTGTTCAGTACAAATAAACTTTATAAATTATCATCTCGATTTTGATTTTCAGCTTTTTCTTCAAAAAGTTTTTGATCTGTAGAATACAATAGTATAGTGACATTCCCCTCCCTAATTTTTCTGTTTTTAAGGTTCTGAAATTTTAGAGTGTAGATCTTCTAAATCTAAAATTTGTGTAATTTCACTTCTTTGTTTGTATTGAACTTTTCAAGAAATATCTGAAGTGAAATGAGAATAACATTATATACTGAATATAAGCAACTGTATGTGAATTAAAGTGATAGTACTTATTCAATAAATTGTTTATAAGAGGGACTACCCCATGAATACTTTTCTAATTCTGTCATTCCACTGACTTGTACACACAAATCTGAACACCTTCCTGAGATCAGATGTCGTCCTCCAGGTTGTCCTTATAGGTATTTCTCAATTTATGACCACTCATTCTGTGACTGTTCAAACATGAGATCATGTGTAACAAGTGGCACAACTGGTTTTCAAAGTTATGGCTTTTGCAGTGTCTCTATAGTCACATGGTCACCATTTATGACCTTCTTTGCTGGCTTCCAACAAGCAAAGGGAATTGGGAAGTTGGCAGGAGATTGCAAATGGTAATCACATGATGTCCTCATTTAGCAATGGAAACCAGGAGTGCTCAAATTGCCATGATTAAGCAGTGCAGTCAGATGCTTCATTATCACATTGTTTAGTGATGGCAACTGTAGTCCCAATTGCCGTTGTAAACCAAGCACTATCTGTAATTTCTTATTATTCTTATAGCCTGTCCTGCTTTGAATAGCCAAGCAGGGAGCTGAACCTCATTCTTCTTATGCAGGAAACATTCGGCTTTCCAGCAGAGGTGTTGATGTTTAGACAGCACAAAAACTGAAAAAGGATAGAACTACTATGCTCTTTTTCATTCCTACCACCAGCGTAGATCTTTGATAGCACAACAAATATAAATCACAGGGACTTGAAAGACTACAAGCCAGAGTCCATCTTAAAAAAAGGGGGGGGGGGGCGGAGGAGGAAACAGATTCAAGAAACTACAGACCAATCAGCATAATATGAATATTTAGGAAGATACTGGAAAAGATAATTAAAAAGGAGATCTGCAAACATCTAGAAACAAAGTTATAACTAGAAGCCAAAATGGGTTTATTAAAAATAGATCATGCCCAATCTTATTTCATTCTTTGACAAAGTGACTAAATGCAAGTTCAAATCTTACCAGGATCGAGGTTGACTCAGCCTTCCATCCTTTCTAAGGTAGGTAAAATGAGGACTCAGATTGTGGGGGCAATAAGCTGACTTTGTATAAATATACAAAAGTATGAAGGCTATTGCTTAATGCATTGTAAGCTTCCCTGAGTCTCCGGAGAAGGGCGGCATATAAATCAAATTTTTAAAAAATTAATAAACCAGTGAAACGCTGTGGACATAGTAGATTTCAGTAAGGCATTTGACAAAGTAGACCAGAGTCTACTTTTTAGTAAACTAGAAAAATATGGGATAGACAGCATCATCACCAGATGGATTTGTCACTGGCTGACAAACTGTACTCAAGGAGTAGTTCTTAATGGTACTACATCTACATGGATGGAAGTAAGCAGTGGTGTATTACAAGGTTCTGCCTTAGGCCCAGTACTCTTCAATTTCTTCATAAATGACTTAGATGAGAGAACAGAAGCGGAAATCATCAAATTTACAGTTGGCACTCAGCTAGCAGGAATAGCCAATACCCCAGAAGACAAGCTCAGGATCCAAAAAGATCTTGACAGACTTGAACAATTGCTCCTATCCAACAAAATGAAATTTAATGTGGAGACAAGCATGGTTTTATATTTAAATACAGATTAGGGAAAACCTGGCTCAAAAACAGTAACTGGGAGAAGGACCTTGGAGTGCTAGTGGATGATCATTTATATATGAGCCAGCAATGTGTGGCAGCAGTCAAAAAAACCTAATAAAATCCTTGCTTGTACAAAGAGAGGCATAAAATTAAAATCACATGAAGTATTAGTACTACTTTATAAAACCTTAGTAAGATCATACCTACATCCAGTTTTGGACACCACATTACAAAAAAGATGTTGAGACTTTGGAAAGAGTGCAGAGAAGAGCAACTAGGATGATTAAAGATCTGGAGACTAAAACATATGAAGAATGATTGCAGAAACAGGATATGGCTAATCTAGAGAAAAGAAGGACTAAGGGCAATGTGATAGCAGTATTCCAGTATATGAGGGGCTGCCACACAGAAGAGGGGGTCAACTTATTTTCCAAAGCATCAAAGGACAGGGGGAAAAATGGATGGAAACTAATCAAGGAGAGAAGCAACCTGGAATTTAAGGAAAAACTTCCTAATAGTGAGAACAATTAACCAATGGAACAGTTTGTCTTTATCAATGGAGGTTTTTAAGAAAAGACTTGTCTCAAATTGGATAGGGTCTCCTGTTTTAGTAGGGAATTGGACTGGAAGACCTCCAAGGTCCCTTCCAGCTCAATTCTGATTACATTATAAATATAGGAAATCCAGGGACAGAATATCTCTTGCAAATTGCAAGCTGGTCTCTGCTTGAACACAGACAATTTGGGAGAGCTTAACGCTCCTCTAAAATAATTGGCTCCATTGTCAAATCCTTAATGGATAAACATCATCCTAAAATTTAAGTACAGTGGATTTAGCAACCATTGTTATCACATGTGGGATAACTGCATGCGCTGATTTGATAGCACTGTGTACATATTTGAACTGAAAGATATTATTTTAAAAATGGCACTCTGTATTCAAGGTAAATCCTTTAGAAACAAAGGTTTAGTGCAAGAATTCAGAAAAACAACCTCTAGTATGTGACAATATTCTGCTCTTCTGTACAAGGATAATATAGAGAAAGTATATTGTTGTCTCATTTGCTTACACTGCTAAAGATTAGTTCCCAAATCATTGGCATCATATTTTGTAGACTTGCAATAGGTACTGACTTGCGAACTACAGATAGTTACAAATAAATAATTCTTGAAATCGTTGTATTTAATACGCATGTATTTAAAGCAAGGTCCTAATTATACTAAAATAAATATTATAAGACATTTTTACTGGCTTGCAGTTTTTACTGCCCACTGGTGGCAAACTATAAGTGCTACCACTGCCAGTATAAAAACTAAAATTCTAAATTTAGTTTTAAAACTAAAAACTCAGCCAGACAATGCCGGCTGGCGACCCGCAGGGGGAGAGCCTTTTCTGTGGCAGCCCCTACCCTCTGGAAGGATCTTCCTCCAGAACTGAGAATGATCTCCGACCTCCGGACTTTTCGTCGGGCCCAGAAAACTTATCTTTTTCAGCTTGCCGGTTTAGCCTGATCCCTGCTGAATTTTTAAAATTTTTAGAGTTTTTAGAGTTGATGTATTTTAATATTTACCTGTTTTTAATTTTCAGCCAAATTTATATGTGTTTTATAATATTTTAACTTTTATGTACTGATTTTTTACTCTGCTGTTCACCGCCCTGAGTCCGGAAGGAGAAGGGCGGTATATAAATCCAATAATAAATAAATAAATACATAAATATGGTCAATAATAGTTTGATATGATTTTTTCTGTGCTGGGAAGAGTTCTGCAACAGGTGTATTATATAATAGAATGGAAGGTAGTAAATAGTTGTGCTGTTCATAAGAGAGGAAATTCCTCAGGATTTATCGCAGGAAACAACTAAAATTAACTTCCTGAGCTAGTTGAAGGATTAAAAATTATGGGGCAATAATAGCCCATTTCTACATGAGATTCTCTTTTACATGTAGTATTACTTTATTTCTTTGGTTAAATTATAACACGCAAGTCAGAGAGCTGCCTTTTTTTTAACAGTGGAATGTTCTATGATGGGAATCACACATATCTTATTGAGCCAGAAGAAAATTGTACATCTCAAGTAAGTACTGTAGAATTAAAATACAATTATCCTCAGATTATTCTTTAAATAGTTAATATATGACTTGCACTTCTTACATAGATTCTAGTTGTAAGAATTCAGAAATAAAAATGAGTTTGGAAAAATATTCTTTAACGTATATTTTTGCATATAAGTATATAATTATGCAAGTGTGTGTATGTGAATTGGTGCTTATATGTGTCTATGTGCATATATTCAGAATACTATGATTTGCAATTTCCTGGGTATAAAAATGTATAGTTCTAGCTAAAGTATCAGCCTTAGAATGATTTACTAAATTTATATGTCTTTTCATTTTAGGAGGAATTCCATTTACACTCTGTATACAAATCCAGATTATTTGAATTTCCTTTGGATTATCTTCCATCTGGTATATTTTTAATACTCTTATTGTTGCATTTATTTTGTAGTTAAATCATTGCTGGTTATTTTTATTCTGTTGTTATTAATAATATAAAAGCCTCTCTGAACACAGGATTAGAAAACAAAACAAAAAAGCAAACCACATTTTCCAAAAAAGATCTGTAGACTTTTGATATTGCAATAGTAATTCATTGATTGGCTTTCTAAAGAAGAGTCTTTATAGGTCAAAACAGACTAATCTGTTATACATAAAAAGCTAAGCTGTTAAAAATCAGTTCCTGTCCAAATGCTGAACATTTCAAGAGAATATTTTTGGTTCTGTAAAATTTTAATCAGTTCTAACAGAACTTTCAATGTATGAAAAAGAGATTTTTTTTTCCTCCATAAAACTAATTTATAGTAAGCAAGTCTTACGTTTTCATCACCTTTCTCTACTCCAGTTTCTTAAAAACAGAGCATGGGGAAACTGGAACCATTCTTCTCTTTGAGAGGCTCTCCATGAAAGTTAGAACCCTTGGAAATCAGGATCCTAAATTGCATTGAGAGCCTTCATACATAGAGACACTTCTCCATTATAGTTGCGTCCTACATAGAGGGTATGTGGCATATGTGCATGCATGTAATGGAAGCAGAATTGGTATTCTCAACCAAAGATGAATTTCCTGTTATTGATTTCTAAATGCCTGAAAAAGGTTAATGTCAAGGTTTGATCAATGTTGTAGCTTCATATAGTTTGTCATGTCTTATGGTGTCATTTGATATCACCACTGTATAGATCACGTGCTTATTAAACAGTATTTTTGTTGGCTTATAAATGTCTGATGATTACATTTTAGCTTGGATTTTCATAACTTCTTTATTTAATACCCTATCTGCCTTCTACTTATCCTAAGATTATTTTATGGCAGTTCAGGTCAAGAAGTATGAAAAAACCCCTCATTTGTTAATGAAAAAATACCAAGGCTAATATCTGAGTCCAAGAATACATTGTGCAAGAAACTGTTCTGAGGGTTTATGTTTCCTTTATGTTTCTTTCCTTTCCTTAATGTTTCCTTTAATTTAATTTGAAGTATTTCAGTGTATCTTGAAAAATATTTTGCTTCAATTTTCATCACTCTATAACCCACTCATCATATTCATGAACTTGTTAAGGGTGAGCAGCTACAAAGCAGTTTTTTTTGGTGAAAATGCCAACTCTTGCACTGATGAATTTCCAGTATCTTGTTTTTGTGGCAATAGATAATATGACTATCCCTAGTCATATACGTGTATTTTCTTGAGTTCTGAGTAATTCTTAAAATATTTAAAATAGGTATTTATTTAGCCTTGTGCTTTGTTCATTTTGCTGCTAAAAGTGCTTGTCTTGCTTAACTGTCATTAAATTGATTGTAATGTGTGTCCCATTCAGAATTCTGGCACATGAATACCACATCACAGAAATTTGGTGTGAAATCAAGATATAAAAGAAGAAAAAGGCAGGTATGCCCTCTTACCCTGTTATTTCTTTTTTGCAATCTTTTAAAAAAAACAGATTATTCAGGCTTCCTTTTTCAATAAATCCAAGATGCATGATTTTGCCTGCTTTCTCATATCTCCATTATAAACCCCTTTTTTCATGCTGAGAACATCCAATGGTGTTCTTTCATAATAGATATCAATCCAAAGAGAATAGTCTCATCAGAGGTTGGGAGGAAGGCAAACGTCCCCTTCCATTTTGCCTGTTGCAAAACCAACAGAAAAATGATTTTCTACAGCATGACTGTTCAAGGCAATCAAATTGAATCATTTCTATTTAGAATTTGCTCTTTGTGGGTGTAGTGATCACATCTCTTCAATAGCAGCATTTTATTTTCATTTTGACGAGTGAGTGTTAATATGACTTGCATCTGACTAAGCTGTGGGTCTACAATCTGTCCAGGGAATGGATGTCACCATACAATTTCACCTAATATTTATAGCAGGAGCTAAAATATAAAGAAATAGTATATATTAAGAAGATAAAAACCAAAATGCTTATTAAGAAAGATAAATGCCCAAAGTGTCAAGAGCAGAGCAATTTGAAGGACTGTTTTATGGGATTTTGAACATTTGCATTTTTAAATAGAAATAGAAAAGCAAATGAGTATCATTTATACTACTTGCCTAAACATTGAACCAACATAGTATATTTTTAGGTATCCCTGTGCTCTGCATTTGGGGGTAGGCTTCTGGGAATTATTGATTTAAGTATATAAAACCTGTGAAAAAACAACACCACACAGAATAGGCATTTTGTGATGTATATTTTTTAAAACTGAGAAAAACACAAATATAAATATCAACCATTAATAAAATACATGGCTTTGAAGATATTTAATACATAGAGGAATTCACTAATGAAGCTAAGGGATATAGGAGTTCCTTTAAAAGGATAGAATCTTATCAAACTGTATTTTGAAAATTTATTATTAGATTTATTTATTAATTAAATTTATATGCTGCCCATTTAAGTACAATACTGGTCAATATAGCAATATAAAATTATCTGTTATATTTCTTCTAAGCTTACCTTAGAACTAGATTGCTTAATTTTCTGTTATTCAAATGTTAGAAATTCTGACATATTCTTTTTCTAATTTGGTATCATGAATTAATTTTAAGTGCAATGAAGGAAAGAAATCAGCTCAGAATAATTAGTCTAGAACCAGGTGTTTGTTGCTGACCTTTTTAAATATATACAGCATCTTCCTTTTTCTGTAGGTCCAACTGAATCTGCCTAGAGTTGAAGATGAAACAAAATATGTTGAGCTAATGATTGTAAACGATCATCTAATGGTGAGGTTTTACATACAAGGCTTTTTAAAAGTTATCAATAATGCATGAATAGCTTTGTGTCTATAATAGATTCAACAATAATGTACCTATTGCAAAATGATTCTAATCATTCCACTGAAGTCGGGCTGTCTGGAACTGTTCTGGAAGTCACTCAACAGGACATCTAAGAGCAAAGAATAGATTGGTAATTACAACAGACCTTGGTTTTTTTCCTTTCTTTTTTTCCTACAGAATATAACTTTTTTTTTTCTGAATAATTTTCCTGAAGACCACATTTAGCTTTTTTAAAGAGCTGTTTATATTAACTATTGAGTGGTTGGGCTACCTTTTTCTGAAGGTGGAAGTTGTATTGCTTTGTATTAAAGACCCTCTGTATATTCGTTGCATCACACTGGAGATTGGAAATATCTTTTTCCCTTTCAGGCGTGATTATATTCTCCCTAATAGTACAATATAGACAATCTTTTTGGTCAATAAATAAATTTGGAATTTTATAAACATGTACAAACAACTGTCTTCCATAATAAATGGAACTAGACTCAAATCATCTGTTTATCAAAATGCTGCTCTGTATTATCCTATGATGCTGTCTTTGGCTTTTTTTCTGCTCATGGATTATATCATAAAACACTAGGCAGCAATTATTGGAATCTAAAGATGTCCGGGAGGTTTATGTGAGCTCAGAAGCTTGGAAAAGCAGATTATCTTAGAAGCAGTGGTGGGTTGCTCCCGATTTGCACCGGTTCATGCGAACCATTGGTGAAAATTTGACCAAGGTTGCAGAACTGGTAACGGTGGCCAGCTGGCTACGCCCCCAAACCAGTTTTGCCGGTTGCTTGCCCCAACTGCCATGCTTGTTGCTGTCATGTTCTTCACGCATGTGCATCCCATTGCCTTGCAAGTCCAATGGGATGCACATGCGCGAGGAACATGGCGGCAACAGCAGTAACTTTTCCTGCCGGTATGTTTTGGTGGCCTGCAGAGAAAGCGGCTGCCAAAGAAGCCTTTTTGGAGGCTGCTGCTTTCCAGCAGTTGCGGCTGGCTGGGGGCTGCCAAAAACAACAGTCAGCTTGCCTTCCGGACTGTGGACCAGCTTTGGAAGGTAAGCACCTTAAACAACAAGGCGGTGGTGGGGAAGGAAGGCGGGCAAGCGGGCCTGGCCATGGGGATTTCCGGGAAGCCCCTCCACTGCTCCCGTGCCACTGATGCCTACAGCGGCAAAAGCCATGCAGGAAAAGTCCCTGGGAGTTCTGGGACTCCCTGCCACCGCCGCTTTGCCCCCCCCCCCCAGCTGATGATTTCAGCTTGGATCGTCAGAGCCATTTAAAAGAAAAAACTTTTTTTCTTTTAAATGCCTCTCACAATCCCAGCTCTGATGATCCCAGCTCAGTTGACTGATCGGCAGAGGGCTTTTTAAAAACCCTCTGTCAATCAGGGAACTAAGCTGGGATCGTCAGAATCTTTTGAAAGCATTTTTTTTACAATCTCTTCACTGAAGAGGTCGTAGAAAAAATGGGTTTAAAAGTGGAAAAACAAAATTATCCTACCACCACCACCAAGCCATGGCCACAGAACCAAGCCATGCCCAAAGAATCTAAAAAAAAAAAATAGATTTCACCACTGAGGGTGGGAGAGAGAGAGTGAAAGAAAAAAAGAGAGGGAGAGAAAAAGAGACAAAGAAAATGAGAGAAAGAGAAAAAAGAAAGAAGAAGGGAGAGACAAGAAAGAAAAATAAAGATTCAAAGAAAAAAAGAGAAAAAAGGAAAGGAAGGGAGAGAGGAAAAAGAGAATGAAAGAAAAAGAGACATAGAAAAACAAAGAAAGAGAAAGGAAGGAAGGGAGAGAGAGAAAGAGAGAGAGAGAAAGAGAGAAAGAAAGAAGGAAGGAGGAAAGGACAGAAAAAAAGAATGAAAGAAAAAGAGACAAAAAACAAAGAAAGAGAAAGGAAGGAAGGGAGAAACAAAGGAAGAGAAAGAGAGAAAGAGGAAGAAGGAAAGAGGAAGGGAGAGAGAGAAAAAAGAAAGAAAAAAAGAAAGAAAACAAAGAAAAAACAAAGAAAGAGAAAGAAAGAGAAAGAAAGGAAGGAAGGGAGAAACAAGAAAGAGAAAGAAGGAAGGGAGAGGAAGGGAGAGAGAGAGAGAGAGAGAGAGAGAGAGAGAAAGAAAGAAAGAAAGAAAGAAAGAAAGAAAGAAAGAAAGAAAGAAAGAAAGAAAGAAAGAAAGAAAGAAAGAAAGAAAGAAGAGGATGTAAGGAACACAAACCCTGGCACTAGACGTGGCTTCAGAAGACGCTTTGAAACAGGACAGCAATCTAGGACTGGAAGGGATCTTAGAGGCCATCTAGTCCAACCCCCTGCTCCAGCAGGAAACCTTATTGGATTATTCTGGTCCCTCTATCAGAGAGGAAAATTGTCAGAAAGGAGAAGGAGTTTACTAGGACAAGGCTGCCATGCAGAAAAAGGCAGAGATAGTCCTTGATTTATGACTAGAATTGAGCCCAAAATTTTGGTTGCTAAGCAAGAGCGTTGTTAAGTGAGTTTCACCACATTTTACTCAATCCATGATCTCTCCTGGCTCTAACAGTCATGTGCAAGTTACATCTGAAGGTATGTGTAATGTTCTAAATTTATAGAAGTTATAGTTAAATGTGTGGCAGAAAGTGGAGTCTGGGTGTGTTTTTCCAAATGTAATAAGTGAGGTTGAATATGTATAGTTTTAGAAGAGATATGTGTGAGTGTGTATGTGTACACACACATACAGTATATATAGTAAATAACGTATCTTTTTGTGTGCCTATACACTATACTATGTAATATGTATGTACACATATGGCATATGTAAATAGGATTAAATAGTATGTTTGGATGTTCAGTAGTAGTAAATAAATAGACAGGGAGAATGTATCTCATTGAGGCCTTTGAGGCAAGGAGAGGCTCTTGACATGAGTGACATCAAGCTGGCCATGCCTACTCAGTCACATGACCACCAGCTACACCCATCCAGTCACATGACCATCAAGCCAGGCCCACCAAATAAGCCACGCCCACAGAACCAGTAGTAAAAAATTTTAGAACCCACCCCTGGTTAGAAGGTGGTACTCTGTTTTACGGCATACCATCTTCTTAAAAAATTGGTCTGGATCATCAGGGAGATTAGCTATTGAAAAAGAAATCTGAAATATATACATTATATTGTGACTTTGCAAAACTGATTTAGATATGTTTTGGGCAAAATTGGACATGGATTTTTCTTTACAACTGCTGGTGATTAGAGAATTTTTTAGCGAATCGAATCTAATGCCAATATACCATGTTTCTCTAAACAGAAGGCTGGGTCTTATTTTCTTTTGACCCCCCCAAAAATGGCTAGGCCTTCTTTTTGGAGGGTTCTTATTATTGACTAACCTCTTGGCAGCAGCACCGATAGCCCTGCCCAGAAGGACCCACTCCTAGCCCACTTCTTCTGTGGCTGCTTGCCGCCTCTCTCACGCATCACCCCGGCGTCCATTTTGCCTTTAGATGCTTGCTGGAAGCACTGTGCAGCCAGTAATAGAGCTCTGGATTGATCCGGAGCTTTGTTATCAGCTTCAGATGCCTTCCGGCAGGCATCTGAAGGCAAAACGGAAGCCAGGGTGATGCATTCGAGTGGCAGCAAGCGGCCACAGAAGAAGTGTCGCAGAAGAAGGCAAGGCAGGTGTCGGGTGGGTGAGGCCTGGTAAGTAGGGCAGCTCCACCTCCCCATCCCCACCCTAGTTTATTTTTTTACCAGTGTGCCTTGCCCCACCCCCTGAGCTCCGGGGTGGGCAAGGTGTTAATTAGGGCTAATTATGTGGGTGAGGCTTAATTTGATCACATGTGCTCAAAAATGTGATAGAGCTTCTTTTCAAGGTGGGTCATCTTTTTGGAGAAACACGGTATTTATTTCAGGAGCAAGAATGACTTTGAGCAATATTGAGTCAGCAAATCT
Organism: Coluber constrictor foxii; assembly: GCA_038048745.1. NCBI lineage: Eukaryota > Metazoa > Chordata > Lepidosauria > Squamata > Colubridae > Coluber > Coluber constrictor. The sequence goes on from CM075961.1 coordinate 148,032,149, forward strand.
CTCTGTAGGCATTCTGTTGGAATTATGGGTGCTTGAAGAAAGATACAGTATATCATGTGATAGGCTGAAGTGGAATGGATCATGCCTTCTGTCATGAAATGAATGTATTGTTTGGCTTGTTTAATCAAACTTTATATTTCTTTGTAAGGATTTCCTGTATGTTTGGCCTACAGATACATTATTATTTTTTCTTATAATATATACAAGCAAATCTAGAGATAAAGCTTTTTACAAGTCAGAAGGTATTTCCCCCCCCCCCCCCCCATCCTCCAGTTTCAGATTTTTTTTAATGGAATTTCCATTACAGTGGAATCATAATTCCTCATTTAGGCTCTAAGTAAAAGGGGGAGGGGATCTCATTTAAACCATTATATCAGGTGCCTCTTAGTAGAAGAGGTTATTGATTGTTTTCTTGTTTCCTCAAGGAATACGAAAGAAAGTAGCCATATTTTATTGGGTGTCACATGAGACTCTTTGATTGTCCTTATGTTTATATAGCTATCATACTTGCGATTGCAAATAGAGAAAGGTGGATGAATGTGTGAAAATGATTTTAGTCATTATTGCCAAATCCTGAGTTTAATTCTAATTCTAGTTCTGAATCTTCAGTACAGGTATTTATAAAGCACTGAAATATACTGAAATAGGAATAAGCAGAACAGTTTTTAAAAGCCTTCAAAAAGTGTATATGCAAAGTAGTGATCTTTGCTGTAATCCCTCACTATAACCCTCAAAGCACATGGAAAATGAAGTAACTAATAATAGTATCTTACATATGTGTGTTTGATAATAAACTGGATCCTTATTGGAGAACCCTCGATAGGTTGAGAGTTGGAGCTGCTAAGTGTAAAACTGATGTTCTGAAGTGGAGGTTCTTATCAGATTCACACTGTGTGAATATGGAGAGACACAGAGTCCAACCCATCTGCTGGTATGTTGGCTACTATCGGTAACAGGTACCAATAATGACTTATTTTTGGCCAATGACAAAGCCAAAAAGCTGGCTTTATTCTGGCAGTTTATAGTTTAATGTAGACAGGGAAGAAGGAGAAGGAGAAGAAGAAGAAGAAGAAAAAGAAGAAGAAGGAAAAGGAAAAGAGGAAGAGGAAGAGGAAGAGGAGGAAGAAGAGGAAGAAGAAGAGGAGGAGGAGGAGGAGGAGGAGGAGGAGGAGGAGGAGGAGGAGGAGGAGGAGGAGGAGGAGGAGGAGAAGAAGAAGAAGAAGAAGAAGAAGAAGAAGAAGAAGAAGAAGAAGAAGAAGAAGAAGAAGAAGAAGAATTGTGACTAGTGGTCTGTTTTATTCTTCCTCCACAGTTTTCCATTTTTTGTCACCATTCTACTGAGTAACCATGCTCTTTGGAAGCCTCATGTTCCTTTAACAAATGCTTTCTTTTAAACTATTGGGCTTAATTTAAATTTGCCAAATTTCCTTCTTGAGTAGTAATCAGGGTCCTTTTAAAGGGTAGGCAAGGGACAATAGCCCTTGCCTACCCTTAGCTGGAAGAGGCCCTTCCAAAGGATAATTTTGAGCCAATTTGATCTAGTGATTAAGATCTAGTGGTGTATGTTGTGTGTATGTGTGTTTTGTGTATATGTGTGATTGGGGAACCATGGCTTATAATGCTGTGACATACGTCTGTGGCTTACATACTTGTGTTAGATTTTGGATCACAAGTACAAAAAACTAGAGGATGCAATGTATTTGTATCAAAGACCAATGACTCTAGTTAATAGTACTCTTTTGGCTACCTAAGATCTAATCCTCAAGGAAAATGAAATGCTATAAAAACAGCATTAACAATTAACATCAACAAAAAGCCAAGTGTTTTATTATCCAATTGTATATTTCCTTTATTTTATCATATGTTATAGTTTGTGGTTGCATTACAATACTATTCTCATGTTCCTTTCACCTTTTCTTTCAGTAATTAATATGACATGGAATACATAGATTATAATTATGATCATATCATAGATGCCTAATATAGTATAAATTATTTATAATTATTTCCAGAAATGCAGATAAAGAATCTTCTGTGATTGGCATTTTACAAGTACAAATTAAGTGAAATTAACCTGAACAACTCTGTGTTGCTTTTATTGTGGCAAAATCTAATACAGAAGAATAGCCCTTTGTTGAAAATGGCATATGACATATATGTAGAATGTAAAAGGATAACCAGTAAGCTCTCATCTGATCAGGTTGTTGGAATCAGCAATATTGAGGTCATGGTCCAAACCACTTTGTTTTGGTAAGGTACGAGATATAAGAGATGCCCTGACCCTCCTTTTGATGTTGCAATTTAGTCTTTAAAAAAATAATTGATATGTATTTATATTTAAGAGAACACAAGAGGAGTTTCAATCAATCAATTTTATTTTGATAGACCACTAGCATGCTCCATACAAATAATTAACGATACAGAAAAGACATGTGACTTAGACTCACATCAATCGTTACCTTGTATTTATTGTAAAAACATAGAGTTTAGCTGCCATATCAAGGGTGGGTTCTACTTAACTTTACTACTGGTTCGCAGCGGGAATGTGTACGCGCATTTCTGCACATGCGCAGATCATCCATGATGTCCGGGCGGATGGACAGAGTCTCCTGCCACCATTACTACCGGTTCTCAAGAAACGGACCGAATCGGAAGCAACCCACCATGGTGCCATATGGTTAATAATTTCATAGCTCAGAAAAGGAGGTTCATGCAATGACTTGTTTTTCTGTCTACTGATGAGCAGGTATAAGATACTCCAAATAGTCCTATATTGTTACACATGATAAGCTATTCCTATGTCCTTGGTCTGCATGGGCAGGGATGGTCAGTTACATGGATATTACCTGCACTGCAGAGGTTCAGAGGAAAGGATGATTTGCCTGGCCTTCAAAAACGTTTTTCTCAACTTGGAAAACGAAGAAGGATTAAATATTTTTTCAGACCCCGTGCAACTTTTATAGCCAAATTCAATCTGATGGTCCATCTCTTTAAACTTTAAGAGAACATTAGTTTAGTATGTTAATATCCCAAACACATTAAACATGCTACTGATAGCACATATGAGTCAACTTTTTTAATTTACTCTGCTTTCTACTGCGATAGATAATTATTAAGAAAAATTAAAGGTAAAAAAATCTGGGACAAAAGCAATGCAGTTTTGATACCAGAATAAATTAACTCTGTACATTAGCATACTCATTACCAGCGATTTAAGCTTTTTGTATGTCAAGTTGCATATATAAAAAGAGCTTGAATGCTTTCACGTAGTCTTGAGGTTATGAGGTTGATCGTATTAAAGGTATTACGTCTAATTTAGATTTTTTAAGTGCTGTTATTCTGTAGACATTTGCATTATCTTGCAGGCACCTCTCTCCTCCTACTAGATTACCAATTTGTGCTGCTGGCGGTTCACCAAACAAAAGAGTCCTTTATTATCATTTGGTATTTTTAATTTTTATGGTGCTATATTGATTTTTAAAAAATAATATTTATACTTGAATAAATAATCTGTAAATCCGTATATCTGAAGTAAAAGGTAATCTTTGACTGAAGTCATTCTTGAAAGGATCTGATGTTTCAGAAAGATGTTTCGAATCTGTCTGTTTTTTTTCTTAGCTGAAAAAACATCGATTATCAGTTGGTCACACAAACAGCTTTGCAAAATCAGTAGTGAATATGGCAGATTTAGTAAGTATAATTCTCAAATTCTGTCCGTCTGTCTGTCTATCGTCTGTCTGTCTGTCTGTCTGTCTGTCTATCTATCTATCTATCTATCTATCTATCTATCTATCTATCTATCTATCTATCCATCCATCCATCCATCCATCCATCCATCCATCCATCCATCCATCTATCTCTATTTCTGTGTATGTGTTTATCAGTCTGCTGTCTATCATCTATCTAATTTAGAAACCACTGTCTCACTACTCACTCTATGTCATAGAATCAGTGTGTGTGTGTGTATGTCTGAATCTGTGTGCTTGTGTGTGTGTGTGTGTGTGTGTATACACACACACACACAAGCACACAGATTCAGACATACATACATACATACATACATACATACAGTATGGCAGTGTTAATACAGAAATGCAAATTTAAAGTCAAAGGAGACAAAAGAAAGTGTTAATTCATTATTCAGCAATTCTACTTAGTTTGATTCTTAGATATATGTGAATGAAAAACAGAAGCAGAACGGCAGTTAGTAATATTGCTGAATTTTTGGTTGTGTATGTGTTTCACCTGACATTCTATGAAAGCTCCAGTCAGTTCTGGAACACTTCACCTTTCAAAAGAATGACTCTAAAGCAGCTTAGTTTTTTCACAATGTTTTAATAAATTAAAACGAATTTAATACATTAAACTATGGTTGTCTAAACTTTCGGGTGCTTAGGCCATACTGAGTGAATTGTCTTGGGCCGCATACAAACTATATAATTAGTTAATGAATATAAATCACATAATAATGTTAAAAATTTACAATCTTGTGGGGATGCATTACTAGCTGTCCAAGGTCATATGTAGACTGCAGGTCATGGATTGGACACATCTGTGTTAGACTGTATATGACTGTGATTAATGTAAGTATTCTTTACATTGGATTTTTCTTTTGTCACTTTTTTGTATACTGCATGTTTTTAACAAAACAATATTGACACTATTACTTTATAATTCTTTTTCCTAATGTGCTAGATTTATAAAGAACAACTGAACACCAGAATAGTCTTGGTTGCCATGGAAACCTGGGGTACTGATAACAAGTTCACCATATCTGAAAACCCACTGGTAACTCTACGTGAATTTATGAAATATAGGAGAGATTTTATCAAAGAGAAAAGTGATGCAGTTCATCTTTTTTCGTACGTAATTTTGTATTGTTTGGTTATTATTGGAGATGAAGGAAACTAATGAAAGTGTAATTTGAGACATAGAAATGGTTGTGTGTTATCTAATTCCTTTGTTATGATCATAAGGACATCAAATGCTTTTATTTAAGCATGCTTTACTTTTATATTGAAAAATGAGTGTGGCTTAAGAAAAAACACTGAAATGGCCAAAGGGGAAATGATGATCTATGGTTTCCATATTACTAAACTGGAAATTCCCACTTGACCTTTGAGTAAGGTGTGGCACACAAAATTTCAAAAAGTGGATGGCATAGGGGTAAAAATCAGAAAGAAAGCTACAATTGATGCAATTTCAATTTAAGTTTAATTAATGTTAAATTTAATAAAGTTTATTTATGTGTGATTTTTTTTCATGTACAGTACTTTCTATCTTTTGAATGTTTAGAGGAGCTATAAAGTTGTATTTCATTTTACTGATATTTTTGGTATTCGTTGATAATTTGTACACAAGTGTATTGAGAAAGTTATTATAAAGAGATAAAGAGAGGGGGGATTGAAATATTTCTGTTCTTCTCACAAGTTCCAAACATTTGAATCCCATTCTCATTTTAAAGATGCTTAAAGTAAGCATCACCAACATTGTGTCGGCTGGAAAACCAAAGGCAAGTCAGGTGGGACTGTATCATTTGCAAAGGGCTGTTTTTAGCATTTTTCCATTTTTCTTATTTTTTCTATGGTAGGTCCCCCTCTCCCCCCCAACTATATTTTAAGGCTTGTGCTATAATTTGATAATGTCATGTCTGAGCATGACAGGAAACTATGTTGCTCATGTTGACATTTCACTGAAAAAATGTGTTTGGAGGATCATGAAAAATTGAATTTGAGGAGCTCCACTTACCTCTCCCTCAGTTTAAACAGAACATTGTCTCCAGTGGTATATTGGTGTCTTTACAGTTGTCCTTAACTCCTGATGACTACATGGATATGTCTTATTTTCTTGACAACATTATGGAACTAGTTTGCCATGTGTTTTTCAATTTTCCTGTCTACTCTAGAGCTCTGAGATAGTCTAGTGGTTTTCCATCCAGTTATGCCACTATCTCATCTCAGATTGTATGAATTATACTAATTTTCTAATGTTTTTTCTCGCAAATTTTAAGAGATATAAGCATTCATATTGTAGTGTAAATTTGTCCAAGTTACTTTATCATGCTTACCATGATCTCCACCTGATATACTACAGAATTCAAAAGTGACATGGCAAAGTGAGAAACTTTCTGAAAATCAGCCTTCCCTATCATCTAGAGCCACCGAGATGTGTGGGAACTGCATTGCCCAGACATTATGATTGAGGTTGACTCAGCCTTCCATCCTTCCGAGATTGGTAAAATGAGGACCCTGATTGTTGGGCTCAATAGGCTGACCCTATAACCCGCTTGGAGAGTAAATCATTAAGAAATGGTATATAAGTCTAAATGTTACTGCTATTATTCTGGAATTCTATCCCAGAACATAGATTGCATATCCCAGATCCTCAAAAATTTTGGCCCAGGATAACATTGTTAGGACTACAAAATTTTTACCTTTTACTTTCCAAATGATAACTGAATTCTTCAATTGTTAGTTTTTAAATTAAGAGAAGATACACTGCCTTTAAGGTGGCTTTGGTCACCCCCCCCCCCACATTTTCAAATATCTGATTCATACAAGTTAAATTTGTTCAGATCATTCTAATGGAACCATAGTATTCTATACAGCAAGCATTATTTTGGCACAGTCTAAAAAAAAAATATTATTCTTGCGTGCGCGCGCGTGCACACACACACACACACACACACACACACACACACACACACACACGAGTAGCTCAATGTTTAGGAGTTTTTGGGTGGAGGAGTATTAAATTGCTGAATCTTGCCATCTACACTGAAGCATCTCCTTCTTCTTGTTATAACTCTTTCTATCATGAATATCTTTACATTTTTTGGGTTGAAAATGTATTGTAGTTCCCCAAATGCTATGAATTTTATTAACTGTATTGATGTTTCTGTTTTGTTTTAAAAGGGGAAGCCAGTTTCTCAGTAGCCGTAGCGGGGCAGCCTTTATTGGTGGCATTTGTTCACTGCTGAAAGGTGGTGGTGTAAATGAAGTATGTCGGCATTATTCTACAAACACAAAATAATAGTCCCATAATTGTCAAATTATTTCTACTTCTGCTTTTATTCATACTTTGCAGTCCATGTTAAGAGATTTCCATTAAGTTCCTACTTCATGCCTTTTCCAAGGAAAAGCAACTATTGGCCAGGTCTTTCCTTTAAATGTTTGGGATTCCATGAATAGGGAAAATGCTATTAATTGCTCATCTGGATCTGAAAAATTTCATAGAATATGCATTTTAGGCTACAACTTAATATTTTAAAGTTTATTTTTGAGGAAAGGGAATGCTACTTCCATTTGCCGAAATGTGTACATTTTATTTACCCAATTGATCGAGGATGGAAGGCTTAAACATTTTGCCTCTTAACATTAGCCTTAGAATTTATGTTATTTTTTTTTAGTTTGATTCAATTTATTTTATTTTATTGGATAGAGACAACTTTACCCCTATTGTTTCCTTTGGTTTTTGTTAAAGCTTCTTATTCCACCCCAAATAGTAGGTATATGGAGGTTTAATTAGCCTTCTAATTTAGAATAGGACAACTTGCCACAGCCAACGTGCCGCAAGATAACTCATCAAGGGACAATACAACAAATACAGAAGTTAAATTAATTTTGACAGAACTATGCCCAACAGTAATAAAAGTCAATCCAGAAATTCAAGAGTTACAGTAATTTTGATGAAAACATGGTCACCAATAATAAAAGTAACTCAATGTAACTCAAAGTAATTCAAACTCAATGTAATTCACTCAAATCTTGATTGTAGGAAATATGACTTCTGAAATAGAGTAGTAAAGGTCTGGAACACTTTACCTGATCCTGTTGTTAGTCTCGCTAATCCCCATACCTTTTACCTTAAACTGTCTACCATGGACATTTCATGTTTTTTAAGAAGTCCTAAGGGGGTGTGCATAAGCTCACCAGCATGCCTACTGCCCCTGTCTTACTGTCCCCATTTATATGTAATCATTCTATGTGTTTATGGCTATGTTTTGCCTATTTATATCCTTTTATTTGTGCCAATATTTTCATGTGTCCATATCTATGTCTATAATGTTACTTGTTTCCTTGTACTTGTTGACAAATAAATGAATGAATGAATAAATAAATAAATAAATAACTGAATGAAAAAATAATGCACCGTTGAAATGTCCCATGGCAAGTTGCCTTGTGGCGAGTCAGCTGTGATGAGTTGCCCTGTGGCAAGTTGGCTGTAGCGAGTTGTGGTGAGTTGGCCATGGCAAGGTGTTCTAAACTGCTCTAGCGAGCTTTCTCATATATTTTTTTCCTTTTATTCTTAAAGTGTAAGCTACTCAGAGTTCTCGAGAATTGAGACCCCTCCCAATCAAATAAACATAATAAATAATCAGAACGAAGAGTGATAAAGAATTATGATTAGGGGACTTACCTAGCAGTAGAGTTAACTCAATCACAAAGTTAAAACTTAATCTCCTAACCCAAAGAGGTTATTACAAGCATACAGAGCATTTAAAAGAAAGCTTATACAACATAATGAATATGTTTGACTCTGAGCCAAACATACTTAGCCTTAATATTTCATCTGTCTTTGCTTTTATTGTTTTAAACAGTGCTTTGCAAATTTCTGCTAGTTTATTACTTATTTGCATTTCAAAGCATACTTTTGGGAATAAATGCCCTAGGATGGTTCAACATTTTTTGCTAATTTAAAATTTCTAAAATAGAAATGCTTCAAAGTCATTGTCTTGTTTTTCAGTTTGGAAAGCCAGATTTAATGGCTGTTACATTGGCACAGTCCTTGGCGCACAATCTTGGGATCTTCTCAGACAAAAGAAGGTTACAAAGTGGTAAGAAATGTTGAGGTTTCAATACAGATTTTTTCTGGCGAAGGTATTCTCATACTTCTTACTCTAACAGAGCCATTGTTAGCTTTGGTAATTAAATATGACTTTTTAAAAACGATTGTTTGCAGTGTCTGTAGGAATCCAGTTGAATTAACTGAAAAGGAACCTTAAAAATAGGCACAGAACTGAAATTCTGTCCTGCTTGTATCACAGTCCTTTAATTCCAATTTGCCTTAAATTGAAAGTCTAAAAACTGCATACATTTAAACGTTAAATACAAATAAAGCATTGCATTGCCTATATAAGATGTTAAGAAAAAATTCCTGGGAAGTTTTTAGATCATCTATGGCCTAAGTCACAGCAACGTTAGTTTTCAAATTGATCCCATGTCAATTATTTATACTTGTTTTGCAAAAACAAAAAGATTTTGAAGATCATTTCTACTCTGCCTTGAAAAATCCTTCAGATTCCTTCAACTTCTTAAAGGATTATATGGATAAATGGACGTCCTAATCAATTTATCAGATTGTAACAAAAATAACAATAATGAATTTTGGGGAAAATCACTTTATTCTTTGTATACTGATTGTATAAGACATGAGATGTAGCTATTTTGATTCATTTATATTGCATTATGATATACTGAATACATGTATTTATATTTTGGAACAAAGATTTAAAATAAACCATGAATAATGCTGTATGTTGTATTATAGGTAGTCCTTGACTTGACCATAAATGACTTCAAGATTTCCATTGCTAAGCGAGACATCTATTAAGTGAATTTTGTCCCATGTTACAACCTTTCCTGCCACAGTTGTTCAGTAAATTACTGCAGTTGTTGTTAGTAACATAGTTATTAAGTATATCTGGCTTCCCCATTGACTTTGCTTGTCAAAAGGTTGCAAAAGATAATTATATGATTCAAGGACACTGCAACTGTTATAAACATGAGTTAGTTGTCAAGCAGCTGAATTTTGGTCATGTGACCATGGGGATGCTATCATTCATAAATGTGAAAAACTCATGAATCCCCTTTTTTTGTGCCCTTGTAACTTTGAACAGTCAGTAAATGAATGTTGTAAGTTGAGGACTATCTATATAACAAACTGCAAAAAACAGAACATGCAACAAAACCAGAATATATCCATTCAATCTATTCAATATACATACATCAAAAAAGGTTTCATCCATTTTAGCCCAAAGGTTGGGACAATAATCAGGCTTCTGTCCCTTACTTTCAGTAGGCCAACAGGGTGAGACCCCCCAAAGATTTTAGGGGATCTCATTCCCAGAGGGCAGGTGCCATGACAAAGAATACAACATTTCAAGTTCTCAAAAGGTGGCACTTTATGACAAAAGAGGGACTTGCACCAAATTTAAATAGTAACAAATTTGTGGTAACATAATTTCATGGCTACACTGCTTCATTTTCTATTAAAACAGAGACTTATACAATTACCAGTTGCAAGCTTGTATGATGCTATTTATCTATTTAGTTATATTTCTTTATTTAAGATATCTGATATGTGATTGCTCACTTTATATTGTAATGTGATTTGCCTATTTTATTTATTTTAGGTGAATGTAAATGTGAGGATACATGGTCCGGGTGTATAATGGGAGATACAGGGTATGAGGTTTTCTTTCAGAGATTTCTATGCAATAGAAATGTAAATTAGCAGATAGTTATTGAATGAAAACCTGTGGCTGCTTAAAGCTGTTAACAGAAAAATGGTATGCATATTACTCAATTGACACTGATAAATAAATCAGTCAATTAATGCATGGTTAATTAGCTTTGAGAGACAGTTTTGTGTAGCGGTTAAACCACTGAATCTCCCAGATTCAGACTGGAATCTGGGAGACAATGAATTCTAGTTATGCTTTAGGGACTAAACCCATTGAGTGATTTTGACCCAGTCAATTTCTTTCAGAGAAGAAGAAGAAATCAGTGGACTCTCCAGAAGTCAAGAGAGAGCTGAAAACACATACATATTTTACACATACAGTTTTAGTATCATATTTGTACATATGATTATGAATTCCAGGGATTGATTATTTGTAACATTAAGAAAAGAATATATTAATATATGTTACTCCAGATATAACTCCTGGCATCTTCACTCCTGAGAATATGTAAAGTAATTCCTGATCATCTGAAGAGATATATGTTAATTTCCCTTCCCTAGAGATTTGCACCTTGGTTCCTGATAGAAAATTTGAAAATAATTTACAAAGATTTATGGTGCATAGGCTGCTTAACAAATATTATTTACAATAAGCGATTGAAACTTCCAGATTCAGGGCTACTCCAGAAGCAGTATAGATCTGAATCTGGAATACATGTGAAGATCGCTGGATTAAAAATGACTGGTATAGTATCATGTATTCTCAGAAGATAATATATTAGGTCCCAGCATATGAAAAGATATCCTTTCACAAAGTCTTTGGCTTATAAAGAACATGCCATGATTGTTGTCAGACGCTGAGGATTTTAGCCTAGAAACAAACATTCCCCAAAATGCTCTCAATATATATAAAGTTTATCATCATTATACATATATACACAGCATACCTATACTCAATGTTGTTAGTATTCATAATTCTCCTAGAGCAAAACTCTGCAAGTTTAAACTGCCATTCTGTATTAAGAAAATAACATTTGCTCAAGGATGTTTGACTGGACACTTATATTCATAGCACCTGTTTCATATACTTTGGTGGCAAGTGAAAGCCTATATTGTATTTGCTGTATAACTTTGAATATTTTTGTATAAAGCTTAGAGAATTGTGCATTAATAAAGCCCAAGCTGAAGATTGCAACTGCATTCTGCATCAACTTAAACATGTTTTTAAGTGTATCATGTAATTTGCAGATATGAATGTAGAGAAAAGAAGAGCTTAATTAAAATTATCTAGGCTAGTGTTCCAGAAAATTCAGTTATGGATAGTTTTCCTATTTTTTTATATTTGGTCATGAAATAACTTAGCGGCCCAGCTGCAGAATGAAATTTCTTTTTAATTCTGTAAAAATTAGCTGACTTATTTCTTTTTGGATCATAGTTATTATCTTCCAACCAAGTTCTCCAAATGTGATATTGAGGAATACCATGAATTTTTAAATAATGGCGGTGGAGCGTGCCTTTTCAACAAGCCTTCCAAGGTAAAAACAAAAATAATTTTGTTTGCATATTTTTCTCTTTCAGTTCTTAATTTAACAGTCTCATGACAGTTGTGTTGAAATGCTTAATTGAAGTGTTTGATAGTAAACATATGGAAGTTGTTATAATAATGCTTATTATGGTTGGTTTCACAGTCAGTCAGATTATTATTATTATTAGTGATTTTTCTAAGCATTTTAGAAATCAAGATGCCCAAATTCTTTTGATCAAGAATGGCATTTTATGTCTGAATGGCGTAGCTATCAAAAAATAGTAATTAGTCACAGGAAAAAAAAACGTAATTGTAATCCGTTCTCTTACTAAGAATCCACTGCTAATATGTGAGGACTAATATTAAAAAGGTCAGAAGCAAATACTCTAAAACCAGACTAACAAAGTAAAATCTTCAATTCAGAAGTAGGAGGTTTTTATATCATATGTACATATAAAAATAAAGCTTGAATTCACTATATATATGGCTTGGATATTATACTTGGCAGTCACTGCTATTCTTTCTTAAATATTTTTTTCTAATTCTTGCAATATTTTTTGAATATCATACTTGCATCCTTGAATCATTGCCTGCTAAGCCTGACTTTTTTTTTTTTTAAAAAAAATTGTGTTACAGTATTACAGCAGGGACAATGATTTATTGTAGTCCTGGAACATATTTCCTCATTATATGAAAATGTGAAAATCAGGACTTGTACACAAGGAAGTGTATAGCACCCATTTCTATAATTACACCTACTGTATTTTCCTGCGTATAAGAATACTTTCTAACACACAAAAATCTTCTCAAAAGTCGGGGGTCGTCTTATACGCCGGGTCTCATTCTCCTGTAACCAGGCAGACCAGCCCATAAGGCTCTGACAAGCCTTAAATGGCTCTGAGGAGGGTCATCTTATACGCCCAGTTGTTTTATATGCCGGAAAATACGGTACATCTTTTCTGTCCATTGAAATAATGATCCTCTATCATCTGTCATCACGCATGGCAAGATGCTAATATGTTACATTTTTAATACTTTCTTATTTTTGTATTGTAGCTCCTGGATCCCCCAGAATGTGGTAATGGTTTTGTTGAAACTGGGGAAGAATGTGATTGTGGCGCTCAATCGGTAAATTTAACATTACATAACTAATTAGGGGCAGCTCTTCCATTTTATTTAAGAGGCTCTTTCTAATGGTTTTAGATAAGTTCTTCAATACTGAATAGTTTGTGAAAAATGAATTCTTTGCACCCTAATGGTGGAGAGGAAAATTTCAAGAGTTGTAATTTGTAAGTAATTATTCTTCAAAAACCACAATGAGGATTTTCTTCACAGCATTGTGACAGTGAATGAAACAGACTCATCATTATGATCCAGGAGCAAAGTATCAGGCTGTGAAATATTATCACAAACTTCACCTGTGGCAACAAAAATTCAAAACACAGGATTCAACCGGAAAACTCACGGCTGTCATTTTTTGAGGTGGAAGTGCTATTATTTAGATGAATTTCATTGTAGCCTAATACTATTATCAACCAAGAATGCTACATTTTAACACTCAAGGCTTTGAGGCAACTTTTAAGCAGAGTCCAGAAGTGCAACAAGAAAAAGTGCAACAATATACCTCATGAGTAATCCAAGAAGCAATTGCAAAACTGGAGCTCAGTCTTTTAATCCGTGTGTTATGCAGTTTTTCTGCCATTCATTTCACAAAATTTTCCCTTCATGGGCATTTGTTTGACTGAAACAGATGAAAAATAGAAAAATTAGAAAGAATTGTCAAGTCCTGGCTAAAGAGACAGTCCAGAGACATTTTGTGACAGCTTTAAGAAGCTTGTCCATCATTTGCAGAAGTCTGTAAAAAATGTAACAATATGAAGTATAACAAATGTGCTTACGTGGAGAAGTAAACACAGGTACCGGTAATTAAAAACTCACTTAAAGCATTATTTTTCTATTTTCCTACAATAGTCCCAATTAAAGTTATGGAAGTGAATGTATTGCTTTTCATTCAGTCGTACCATACAAATGATAATTGAATTAACGCCATCTTGAACTCCAATGTGCTCCTTGCTTGCTTGCTTCTTCAAAAGAGGGAAAGATGATCCAGGAAACTACAGACTAATCAGCTTGATATTAGTACCTGGGAAGATTCTGGAAAAGATAATTAAGCAACACCTTAATTACACTCCATTTGCAAACACCTAAAAGCAAGCAAATTATAACCAGGGGCCAACATGGATTTGTCAAAAACAGAGCATACTAAACAAATCTTATTTCATTCTTTAACAAAGTGACTAAATTAAAGGACCAGTAAAATACTGTGGGCATAGTTTACTTAGATTTCGGTAAGGCATTTAACAATGAAGACCACAACCAGTGGTGGGTTGCTCCCAGTTCTGTCCAGTTCTTGTGAACTGTTAGTAAAAGCAGTGGGAAGCATTGCCCACCCACCCAGATGTCATAAGATACAATCTGCGCATGCGCAGAAGCTTCTGTGCACGCGCTCCATTGTGAACCAGTAGTGAAGGTAAGTGGAATCCATCCCTGAGCACATCCTATTTCTTGGTAAATTAGAAAAATGTTGGATAAAGAGCATCACCACATGGATTTGTAATTAGCTGACAAACCACACTCAACAGGTAGTCCTTAAAGTTCTGTCTTAGATACTCATTAACATCTTCGTAAATGATTTAGGGATAGAAGAGAAACTTGTAATTTGCAGACGACACCATGCTGGCAAGATAAGCCAATACGCCAGAAGATAGGCTCAAGGTCCAGAAGGATCTTGACAGACCTGAACATTGAGCCCTATCATAAGAAAATGAAATTCAGTGGTGAGAAAAGTAAGGTTTTACACTTAGGCAAGAAAAACCAAATGACAGGTATAGAATATGTGAAAGGTGACTCAATAGTAGTAATAGTAGTGTGAGAGGATCTAGGGATCCTGATGGACACCACTTAATTATGAGCCAGTAGTGTGCTGAAGCCACACACACTACACACACACTACACACACACACACACACACACACACACACACAGGCAAATGCAATTGTAGGTTGCATTAACAGATGGATAGAATCAAGATCATGTGAAGTGTTAATACCACAACTTATTCTTCAAAGCACCTGAAGGCAGGACAAAAAGCAAACTTAATCAAGAAAAGAAACGTAGAAACTTCCTGACAATGAAAACAATTAACCAATGGAATAGCTTGTCTCCTGAAGTTGTGGGTGCTCCATCACTGAAGGTTTTGGACAGTCATTTGTCCAAAATGGTGTAGAATCTCTTGCTTGGGTGGGGTAGAGGACATCTGGGGTTCTTTCCATCTCTACTATTCTGTTCTACTATTCTGTTATTTTTTCTGTGACCATGTATATCCATCCCATAAAGCCTAAAGAAATCTGGAATAGTATAGGATCTGCTATGAGCAGGGGGTTAGACTAGAGGACCTCCAGGGTTGCTTCCAACCCTATTATTCTAGGTTCTTTTCTGGCTTTCTCTCTCATGCTATCAAAATACTGCCATTGTTGTTTTCTTTGTAATCTGAAGTGTGCATTATGCCCAGAGTAGGGAGGCAAGTGAAATTTTGAGTAGCAAACATCTCAACAGTTTTCTGGTCAAGCTGCAGCATGTGTCTGCCAAACTGCTGTTTCACCATTGGTTCCATTCGCTAGGAATGTCATGCTGAAGGTGAAGATTGCTGCAGTTCCTGCACGCTAACTGCTAACTCTCAATGCAGTAATGGACTTTGTTGTAGAAAATGTCAGGTACGTATTGAAATGACTTGGGGAAAAACAACAACTTTGTTTTAAGGAATTAGGAGATTATTTATTTAGCATATGGCATATCATAGATGGACTAGCAATATATATTGACATTTCATCTAGATTAATTAAATACAATAAAATACAAATGTTGAAAAGATCTATATTCAAATACCAATGTCTAGGCCAGTGATGGCTAACCCTTTTGCCACTGTTTTCCAAAAGTGGGGGTTGCACACATGTGTGCCCACACACATAATTCAATGCACCCGTATCTTTAAATTATGTAAGTGGTATCGAGAATCTCCAGTAAACTATAAGTAAAAACATTATTTATGATATCTAGATTCAAACAATTTCAAATATATAGATGCCCCAACATATTTTTTATTTTTCAGTTTGAACTTAAAGGTGTGGTTTGCAGAGAAGCTGTAAATGATTGTGACATTCCAGAGACATGCAAAGGGGACTCCAGTCAGGTAAAGCTCATTAAAAAAAAGGGGGAAATATAATTGTTGGAGAAGTTTTACAGGTACTCCTCAACCTATTGAGCTCAAAGTTTCTATTGTTGAGCAAGACATTTGTTAAGTGAATTTTGCCCATTTTATGACCTTTTTAACCACAGTTGTTAATTTAATCCCTGCAGCTGTTAAATTAGTAACATGGTTGTTAAATGAATCTGGTTTTCCCATTAACTTCGCTTGTAAGAAGGTCGAAAGAAGTGATCACATGACCCTGGGACACTGCAACTGTCATAAATATGAATCAGATGCCAAATATCCGAATTTTGATCATATGCCAGTGGAGATGCTGGTATAGTTGTAAATATGAAAAATAGTCATAAGTCACTTTTTTTCCAGTGCCATTGTAACTTTGAATGGCCACTAAACAAATTATTGTAAATTGAAGACTACCTATATTTAATGAAAAGCAAGATTTGGGAAACTTTTAACAAATTAATTTTAGATATTACAGTTATCACAGGGTTGATTATTTAATTCATTCTGCTTTATCTTTAGTGCTCTCCAAATCTCTACAAAATAGATGGGTATTCATGTGATAATGAACAGGTATGTACGATGTATTTGATTTTTATTATCAGAACATAAGGCAGACTGTATCCTAAGACCAAGTTGAGATTCTGCATTCATAGTTTTCACCAAAGAGTCCTGATTGATTGATTGATTTGGTACAATGGGAGCTTTCAATAATAGGCTGATATTTTCTTCTTACAATGAAAAGAATAAACATGTGACTTGACTTTAAATATTGGGTCAGGACTGTCCTGTTACTCCCTAGTTGGTTTCCTGTTGCTGAAGACAAAATTTCAGTCCTTCTCATTATTCAGGACCCTGCTTTATTGTTTGCTCATTGTTTGAATCAATTCCACATGTTTATTGTTGCTTCTGTTTTCTCTCACTAACTAGAATGCAGAATAGATCTCTGCAAGGTCTGTAACCAAGAAAAAAAAAACCCTTCATTTGCTATGCAACACTAAACTAACAGAGACAGTCTTAAATATATAGAGCTCATTATTCATGTTGGCATTACAAAATTGATGCATTAATGATTTTTAATGATTATATATATATATATATATTTTCTGAGGTTTTTGTGGGTGTTTGTATGTAGGTCTTTGGTTATTTGGGTTTTCTCCTGCGTAAAATTGGAAGTGTCTTGGTGACATTTCGACGAAGTCTCATTCATCACTTCAGGCTGGTGTTTTTGGCTTTGTGCTTCTAGAAGCAATGTGTGATCGCAGAAAAAACAGCTGCGATCACACATTGCTTCTAGAAGCATGAAGCTGAAAACACCAGCCTGAAGATGATGAATGAGACTTCGTCGAAACGTTACCAAGACACTTCCAATTTTATGTGGGAGAAAACCCAAATAACCAAAGACCTACACACACACACACACACACACACACACACACACACACACATGTATATATACGTATACACATGTATATGTATATATACATATATACATATACACACACATATATATGTTTTTCCTTTAAGCCAGTTTTTTCCTACGTAGCTAAGATTTTTCTGGAACCACAATTGAGCAAAATCACATTCACTACTTTCTGGGTTCTTTCTCTTTTTTCTTGCAACACAAAATTTTGCTTGCTGCCAGAATGAAAAGATGGAGAAAGAACCCAGAAAGTAGTGAATGTGATTTCGCTCAATTGTGGTTCCAGAAAAATCTTAGCTACGTAGGAAAAACCTGGCTTAAAGGAAAAACACACATTAAACCTACGAAAAGTAAGAAAATAGACATATATATGTATGTGTACACACACACACACACACACACACACACACACACACACACACACCCCTATATGAAGAAAAATAAAAAAGCTGAACAAGTTGCACTTGTTGAAATCTGTAACTGGTTCTGCTTAGAGTGGAAAGATATCATGTATTTCAATGATGACCACCAGATGGCAGTACAACTGTAGTAAATAACATCTGGCTTTGGGCTCATAACCTTTCTGTGTGCTTCTGATCAAATGGAAAATTCTTGTCAAAGCCTTAGCAATCAACAGTTTGACCAAAATGGGATGTTAGAATTCATAACCATTTCTCTTTCAATATAAAAGGAGGACATCTCTATCAGTATTGTTCTAACAAAACTCTTTTGAGATGACCATAGAACCGTTCAGCAGCTTACAATGCCTCACCCAACACAAAAGCCTGTTCATTTTGCCAAGCGATAGAAAAACAATCATCCTGCAACTTGTCATCTGTTTCCTACAGCAAGGTTGTAGGAAGGAGGCAGGAAGGATAAGTTAAGTTGGTGCGAGAAGAGGCAGTACAGCCTCAAAAATGTTTACCACCGATTCTGTGGGTGTGGCTTGGTAGGTGTGGGCGTGGGCATGGCTTGGTGGGAGGAAGGATATTGTAAAATCTCCATTCGTACCTCACTCTGGGAGAAGGTTACTGCAAAATCCCCATTTCCTCTCGATCAGCTGGGACTTGGGAGGCAGAGAATAGATGAGAACGGGGCCAGTCAGAATTTTTACTACCGGTTCTCCGAATTACTCAAAATTTCCAAGATATGAGAGTTGTAGTAAGAAATCATTTCAAAGAGACTTTAACTTAACTGGCTCACTATGTGTCTGCCCAAGAATTTACTTTTACAGTTTTAAAGTTTTAAACTGACTAGCATTGAAAATTTATGTTTGCCAGCTATATGGAGCTTCATGTTCAGATGATGAGATCTCATAGTCTCATTATATTTCAAAGTTAGCTTATCATCTGCATAAACTCAACATCATTTCTCTTCTATTTTCCCCACGAATGCTCATCTCCTTCTGGTACCTAAAACCTCAGAGAACTTCAAGATGTTTAACAATCCCAACTAAGTCAACAAGGTCTCTCATGGACAATAGAGAGATATATGACCCTCTTTCTAGATCCAGTTCACCATAGAAGCCATCTCTGGGATGAGGCTATGCTGTCTAAGTTAAATAGCCCAAGGAATCTGAAAACGAGAAAGCCTAAAAGACCATAAATGCCCTGGAACTATAAACAGCATGATTTCCTTGGGAGAAGTTCTCCCTAAAAGGCTGCACATCCTCCTCTGATAGACCATGTGATTACCAAAATTCACATCAGGAAGGAGGGAGATAGACACAAAGAGTGAGATTTTAGTGAATAGAGATCATTGGACCTCTGAGCAGTGGTGGGTTTCAAATGTTTTTACTATTGATTCTGTGGGCATGGCTTGGTGGGCGTGGCAGGGGAAAGGATATTATAAAATCTCCATTTCCTCCCCCATCCAGGGAAGGTTATTGCAAAATCCCCATTCCCAGATCAGCTGGGACTTGGGAGGCAGAGAATAGATGGGGTGAGGCCAGTCAGAATTTTTACTACCGGTTCTCTGAACTACTCAAAATTTCTGCTACCGGTTCTCCAGAACTGGTCAGAAGCTGCTGAAACCCACCTCTGCCTCTGAAGATTACAATGTATTTGAATTGTATTCAAATAATGTAGAAGTCCAGTGATGGATCGCTTAGCAGTCTCCATTGTAACATGTTATGAAAATTGAAGAAAGAATAGACACAAATAAGACAAGACATAGAAGACAAGTCCGTTCATAGCTTATCTCATAAAAGACAACTCACCCCAGGTTGCAAGAACTAGAAACTGAAATGTATTTGAATATAAGTACAAGAACTAGAACTAGAAACTGAATAAAAACTAGAAACTGAAATGTATTTGAATATAAGTAAAAACTGGAAATAATTTTTTCAAATAAATCAAAGGGATTGCTCTTGTATATATACAAGTTTATATAAACTAGCATTAAAAACATAAAATCTATGCAGTTTATATTTTCTTGATCTTGTCCAAAGGTTTAATCTTCAGCATAGGACCTACTAACCACCAATCACAAGATGGAGCATTCATTTCATTTTCTGATCTATGGAACCGAAGCAGTGAATATCTTCAATGTCACCTGGCCCAGCAATAGTTGCTTGGCAATGATGTTTAGTAGCATATGAGCACATATTTGTTATTGTTAATTAAAAATAATAATAAATAAAGTATTGCATTCACTTAACAAAGGTTTTGAAGAATATATTGGCAGTCAGGTTGTTGCTTTTAGGTGCCATATTGGGAATCTAGTTAGTTGGGATAAAAGAGAGTTTCAAAATACCAAAGCCTGGACTTTTGGGACTATTATTATCCATTGAACAAAAAACAGCTAAATATAAATAGTGTAATTGAATAGCTCTTGAAAGTCTGATACTGTTCTAACTATTTAATATATTAAGAAAGTAGTAATTGTTATTATTTGTTTAAAAAATCATCAATTCAAAGTTAAATGAATTTACTGGCGGGGAAAAAAGATTACATTCAGATTGTGCTAGATATTTATGTTTCTGGGAAGCTGCCCAACATTGAATTAGTAAGTGAGAGCACTCAGTCCTAAATCCAATCAGTAACAGGAATTACAGCCTTTAGAGCATTTACAGTTCTTGTTCTGTAAATTTACAATAATTTGTTCTTAGTTCCACTGTTTGGTTTTTTTTTGTAGAAAATGAAAACTTGTAGCCATAATTCTTGAGTATGTTTAAGCAAAATACAAGAAATATACAAGAACATATAAGAAATAATACAAGAACACAGAAATACCTATGTATTCAGTATCATCTTAGTTCCTCTGTAACAATAAGTAGAGAAAGGGAATTATTTTCTAATCTTGTATGCCACTCAAGGGTTGTGAGACCAGGTACATAAAAATTAATTAAATAAATCACTTTTCTGGATCTGGTGGTGTTTTGTTTTGAATTTTTAAAATTCTGAAATTAGCAATTTATAAACCTAAAGAAATTTTATGTTAAGTTTGCAATCCTGAATCTCACTAAACACAGTCATACTGACTTTGGCAGCACATGCCTGAATATATTTACTTCATAGGTAGAAAAATAGATAAGCATGAATATATTTACTTCATAGTAGAAAAATAGATAAGCAATGGTTGTTTATTGAACAAATATTTACAAAATATGGTGATTACTTTCTAACATTTTTATTTAGGGCATTTGTTTTGGAGGAAGATGCAAAACCAGAGACAGACAGTGTAAATACATATGGGGAGATAGTGAGTAATATGTTGAAATTGTGTGCTTTCGCTTCTTTTGAAAACACATTGATTAGGTATTGAATATATTCACAGATATACAATGAATACGTTTTATATGTTTTTTCCTCTTCCCCAAATTTGGTACCTTTCTAGAACTTGGCCAGATATCATCAGACCATATTGTTCAAGAGGTGGTTTGGCAGTTCCTGGAAATAGATTCTCTTAAAAGGCAGTGAATTGAAATGGTCTGAAGATACTTGAGACCCAGAACAAACCTGTTTCATCCATGTCTATGATACTTCAAACCACAACGGATTGAAGAATTTACTGTCAGGAGCTGCCTAACCACCCAATGATCCAGAGGGAGGAATGGAATAAAATGGAATTCTAAAAAATGTTCTGTTTCTGAATTGATGAATTTTGCACATCCTTATCTATTGCATTTTGCCATTTTCTCTGAGCAACTGATGAATTTTGCTCTGTCTTACCTTAAGAAAATTTAAGAAATTTATCTTATCTAAAAGTCCTTGTTCTTAGCATCATTTGGCTACCTCAGCAAATTCTTTCCTTTTCCTGATGCCATCCTGCAGTTCCAGGGTAATTTTCATTATGACCTGTTCCTCTTTATACTGTTAGGTGTTTTCAAGCCTTCATTAAGCATGTTGGTTTTTTTCTGTCTTCCATTCTTTTTAGCCTAATTGGAATTGTTGGCAATTGTGTTTTAGGTCTCCATTTTAGAAAATCCCTTCTCTTCAGTTCTTTTTCCCATTAGTTTTCCCTGAGAACCTATTTATCTATGTTCTGAGTTTATTAAAATTCATATATATGGAGACAGAGGATTTTCAGCCATCAGGTAAATCTGTAAAACACTTTAAACTGGAGTAAAAAATAAATTCAATAGAACTAGATGAAGCATTTTCTCTTTCATTTTCTTTTCCTTTCAATATTTCTGTTATTCTGACTATGGCATAATGGAACATTAAGTTGAATGCAAATAAAGGTATCAGGTTGGCAAAGACTAGGTTAGATGGCATCTTTTTAGATACAAATTCTTGTGTGTTTTTTATGCTCCAGCAGTTTCTTATATTTTATTTTTATATGTCTGTAAGAAAAATAATTGAGAGTATATAGTTTGTGGATTTAACACGAATATTTACATTTACAATATTGAATTTCTAACTCCAACCACACATCATTATCTTTTTAAATATATTTTGTGTGCAGAAGTGACATCTGCTGATAAATATTGCTATGAAAGATTAAATATAGAAGGAACAGAGAAAGGTAGCTGTGGCAGAGACAAAGATACTTGGATTCAGTGCAAGAATGAGTAAGTTAAGCTCACTTAACTTACGTAAGTAAGTGCTTACATAATATAGTATTTGTATTTGTGTTCTATTGTGGTTCATAAGCTTCTTTACAAATATTCCTTTTCACTTTTAAACCTTCATGCAAATCTATGTAATGGTGATTCTTATTCTCACTGCATTTCTTGTAGCATCTTTGTTCCTCTTAATGGTTCTCTACCACCCAGAATGAATAATTATTAAACTGAACTAGACTAGAAACTTGTGACTTTGTTTACAATGGATCTTGATACTCCATTAATGGCAGGTTGTGTATAGTTACTACGATTAGCATTAAGATTGTACTTCTTAACATAGGTCTTTTGAGTCCTGCAGCCTAGAGTGTTACCCATGCACCTACTCGCATCTTTTACTTTTATTTACCAGAAAAGGTCAGGCTTCCAGAAAATGAAGCTTCAAGATTCAGTTTTGCTTAATCTCTTTTTTCTTCTTCAGATTTTCAGAGTAGCATAGATCTAGTTTGCATTATTATGGGATAGGTGATCAGATAATTACTTTGTAGGAAATCAGAACTCTTGTCAAGTTAATAATGAAAGAAAGATCCAAACTTTTATAAATGGCCAGAAGATGCATCAACTTTTAAAGAGGGAGACAAAGAAGAAGGAAAAGGAACAGTAAAATGAGTGTGTATGTGAGAGAGAGAGAGAGAGAAAGAGAGAGACAGAGGGAGAGAGACGGAGGAAGGGAAAGAGAGGGGGGGGAATCTTTCCAATGATGTCCTGTGCTGCATACCCCCTGATTTGTATAGATCTCAGTCATAATCTGAATCAACATTGTTCACTGAAGATAATTCTGCAAATTAAAGAATTATAATGGGGATTTCAGAATGAATAGCAAGCAGTATTACCACTGTTAGATTCTTCTGCAATCATTGGAAAAAAGAGTATTTCTTGAAGTAGGAAATTATAGTTAGAAATGTTTCTTTTAGGCTGTTTTTAAAGTAACAACTTGCTTAATGTTTCTTCCCAGAGATGTTCTTTGTGGATATCTACTGTGTTCTAACATTGTCTCTAATATTCCAAGACTTGGAGAGCTTGATGGCGAAATCACATCTATTTCTCTTCAAAATTTGGGAAAAAGTTTTAATTGCAGGTAATCCTGGGCAACAGATATCTCTTTCTTTCATGGCTACAATTTCTATGTATTGTTAAATCTTAGATTAAAAAAAAATAAAATTTGTTATTTCTTCACCTAATCTAACTTTTTACATTGGATTTGCCTAACTCAATTCCACCCCCTGCCCCCAAAATACTGAGCAGTAAACCAATTGTGTTCATTGGTCTTCTTTTAATTAAAGTTAATTAAATTCACCATATTCCCAGCCATCTAAATTATAAAGTACAAGAATACCTGATATTTCTCCTAACAATTTAAATTCTACTTTCTGTTTCTTTCTTTTAGCCCAGGATTTTTAGTAATATATTCTGCATAAACATTAATTAAGGTGATAATATACAATCTAGGCACATTTCTTTTTCAGTTTGGAACTATGTAGTTGCTCTAATTATTGCTTTCTGGTTATCCTACAAATTCATCAATAGGATGTAGAGGTGACTTGGTACAATATACTCTTATTTTTAACCATTTGTGTTGTAGTTAAAGATCTCTATCAACAAAGAAAAAAAATAGATATGGTTTTGGAACTTTTTTGCCCTTTTTATTATACATTGCAAGTGATCTCAGGTGTCTCTGCCTCTTCTCTATTTGGCATCTGGAAATTCTTATTCTATATTTTGTTGAAGCCTGTACTACAAAATCAAGCATTATCTATCTAACATGTGAGATAGATGAGTTGTTCAACAATTTGAATATTCATTAGCATTGTCTAATGTTGGTACTAGAATTATCTTTTTCATAGTGGGCTTACGAAATACAAGCATCATTTTGAAAGATTTTAATCAATTTGGCTGGGATTCCATCAACTCCTGCAGCTTTTTGACAATACTTTCTAGGGTCTGTTTAACTGGATGTTCCAGAATGTGTGGCTCTATTCCAATGATCTTTACACATATTATCACTGTTGTGATTTCTTGGTTTCCCTGTATAACTGCACCATCTTTTTTGTATATTTTTCCTTCAGAAGATCTTTGTCTTTTTTATCTTTTATCACGCTCAACCAATCTTGCCCATCTAGGTGATCTATGAATATACGTACCCACAGTATAACTTATAACCTTATTATAATGTATTACTTTTCATCACAGCAAGCTAACAATCCATGAAGTTGTCCTTACAACCCTGATATTCCATGGACTGATCCATTTTAACTTCCATGGCTAGACAAGGTCAGCTAAACACAGTGACCTACTAAGACTTGTATAGATACAGATGGACGTAATATCTTAATATACAATAATTTGGTTGAGTTTTTGTTCAAAATGATTTTCATTTGGTAAAATGTTTTCATTAACTAAATCTTCTTACTCTATTTGTAGTGGTGGTCATGTGAAGTTGGAGGAAGATGCAGACCTAGGTTATGTAGAAGATGGGACACCTTGTGGTCCTAATAGAATATGCTGGGATCATAGATGTCTCTCAATGGATACTTTTAACTTCAGTTCCTGTCCCGGAAGTACAGATGGCTTTATTTGCTCAGGACATGGAGTAAGTTTAGTCCTTTTGTCTTGAGATGGGGGAGTTCGAATCTGGAAGAAATATGACTTATTTATTCTTTTTGGATATTTAAAGAAGCCCAGTAATGCACCAGTACATGGATGAAGAATAATGATTCAAGTGCCTTTAAGCTGAGCTCACTTCCTAGTGATTACATCAACCGGTACCCAGTCTATATAGTTTTCTTTGCTCAGTATAGAAGCAATTGTTATGGCCTTTTTCTAGGAGCTTTTTTAAAATTTAGAATATAACCCTGGATTTTCTTCAATGCTGCAGTAAATCTTTAGCACAAATGAATCTTTTTGTCCCTTGTAGATAAGACATGCCTTTAAAGACATTCCAAAATAAATGGTGTAAACCTGGCAGTCATCTATTAATAATTCAGTTTCAGGCAATAGTTCTAAAAGTGAAAGGAAAGCTTTCAAATGAAGATGTGAAAATGTGCATAAATTGTGTTTGCATGCATGCATGTTCCTTTGAGAAAGTTTATTTCTGACTGATCAAGAGTGCCTCTTATAGGGAGTCATAATTTCAGTATATTAATTTTTGTATTGCACAGAAGAGAATAACTTTGCTCCCATAAATACTTTTCCCCCAATATCCTTAAATATGTTATTCAGTACCTTTAGTCTATATTCCCTTCTCTTAAAAAAAATAAGTTTGCCGGTTAAACTAATAAGATCAACAGTTTAGAGTTGGATAGTTAAGGCCATTACTTTCAAAATATTTACAATTTTCAACATCTGAGAGCTAGACGAGCCATTACATAGTCATAAGCAGGAATTATTTTTTTCTGATTTTTTTTAAAAAAAATATTTAGTGGAACCTAAAAAAGTAGATGCTCTGGATTTTTAATATAAAGAAAACTTTATATTAAAGACCAAAGCAAACTCTTGAAAACTTGCCACCAAAATGTAGTGGAGAAACATTGAAGAAACTCTATAGATTCCTATAATGGGAGTGAATGCTACATGAGAACTATGAGTTAATTTGGTTTAATGGTTTAGGTATCAAGTTAGAACTGGGAGACCTTGAGTTCTAACTTGTTAGGCATGAAAGCAATTTGGGTGACTTTGGGCTAGTCAATTTACTCTTGTGGGGAAGATAGGAGGAAGAAGTATTAGATATGTTAGGAAACTTCTTGGATGAGAAGCGAAATGTCTTCAAAGAAAACCAGAAAGTGCAGTTGCCTTTTGAAAAAGCACCTTTGGGACAACCATGACCTGGATGACTTGAGAATTTCCATAGACATTTAAGTATTAGGTATGTTTGCCTCCTTGAATCATTTATAAAACTAATAAAGGTGGATGTAAACAAACAAAATGCATTGTAGCTTATCCATCCATGGTCAACTGATTAAATATGGGAGATTATAATATGTTATTTAAAATTCAATACTTTAGTTTCTTAGATTCCCAGGAAACATATATTAGGATTTTTCTGTTTTAAATTTGAATTACATCCTTTGTAGGTTTGCAGTAATGAAATGCAGTGTGTCTGTGAGCAGTTATGGACAGGTGTAGATTGCAGCAAGCGTCTCATGAAACCAATTATTGATGGAAGCTTGCACAATTCAGGTGTGTTATATATATTTTGTGGCAATATGACAATTCATGTGAAATGCCTGGTACATGATCTGTACAGAAATAAGGGTACTGATTCTTCATTTAGCATTTTAAGGAAAGAGTTCTTATCAAATTTTGGTCTTGATCAGATATAGTCTCACTTCCATTGTTACATATAGAATTAGAAAGAATAACAACCCATAACAATTTTTGATCCTTGCCAGCTTGAATCCTGTGTAGCTCACTGTTCACTTAGGTGTCCCAGAATTTTATCCCCTCAAAATTTTACATGAAATGAAAAAAAAGATTGTGCAGTTTTAAGTGGGTTTCTCCAATAGTAATGCATTAAATTCTTGTTTTTGTTTTAATCTAGGTGTCACTAGCACAAATATTATTATTGGTGCTATTGCTGGTACAATTTTAGTGTTGGCTCTTATTATGGGAATAACAGCATGGGGTTACAGGTAAGTAATTTATATATAGAGAAAAAAATGTAAGCTAAGAAATAAGCTAATGGTTGGCAACATGTGTTAATGGAGAGTAAAAAAAACAACAAACCATTGGTTTTGCCAGTTAGAAAAAAAATAGTAAGAAAGCAGGAAATGTAATAATTTATTTCTTAATTAGATTTAAAATTTTAGTTTGTGAATAAATAAAAAAAATCTTCATTTTCAAATATGTATCTATTTTTAAATAGATCCAATGAAGAAAATATTAGTGGAGAATTAAAGAACTGATATGATCTTAATTTTAAAAGTATAGAAATCTGTCTCAGTGGATGCAGAGGTGCAGAGTTCATTGTATTTGAATCTAAAATTTTAAATTCTGTATATAATATTAAAACAACTATACAATTTTGAAAATAATGCTGAAAATGTTAAGAAAAAATTCCTTTCGTGATATTACCAACTGAAGTTGATTTACAATAGTTTCAAAAAGGGCACAAAACCCCTTTTATATAATGTGTAACTAACAGAATTTGCTACAGTGAATTATAGAGATGAAGACGAGAGAAAGAGACAGAATAATTCTATTGACAAATGACTTTCCAGCAAATTATTTGGGCCCAGTGCTGAAGTTTTAAGATCTTAAAAGAAAAAATGGTTAATCCATGCAGAATTGCTAAGCATAGCTAGCACTTTAATTTTCTGAAAGCATCAGAATCATATCATCTAAAAAATTTAAATATCAGTTGTTGGTAGGATTTTAGTTGAAGTTCTGCTTTCTCAGAAGTATTTGTTTTGTCACTGTGGACATCAGAACAATTGACTAGCGTTCCAGATTTCTAGAGCTCATAAGTAACAGTCATGGTGCATGAATCTTTGGTTTCAATAGGTTTCTTGCATTCAAGGTTTCTGAATACCACTGAATTCCACGCTAAACATCTCTTGATAGGTACCAGAGGAGAACTGTAATTTCTTTAAATTTAGGAAAAATGAAATTGTATGAGTTCATATTCTTAGTATTTGGAAATTTTCACCAAAAATGTTGTTGAATATAAAACTGAGACTCCTTTGAATGCACTTGTCAAACAGAAAAAAATGTGTCTTTTAGTTTTTCATGGCAGCAGCATATTGTTTTTAAATATAATAAAATTAGATTCAAAAATAAAAAATAATTAATATCTACTAGCATTTTCTTTGATATATTGTGAATTTTTGAGCTTGGTTCCTTAGAATTGTTTATAAGAGTGAGATCTGATTTCAAACAACTTCCTACATAAATTCTCATCTTGTTCCTGAAGTTCTCATACATTTCTAAAGCAATTTTTTTGGTATGTGCATAAGGGGAGAGGGCGGGTGGATTAATGGTGTAAGAAACTATCGTATGAAGGAAAATCATAAGATTGCCTCCTTCTTCTCAGAGATTATGGGATCCAAATATTTCTTTAAAACGCTAAATAAAGTGAAAGCAAATGCCACGCGATAACTCATTCTTTGTCTCTCTTCCTTTCTCTTGTAAGAAACTATCGAAGACAGAGGTATGTGCAAATAAAGTATGACCACATTGATTCAGAATGCTTGAAATAAAAACCCCTGTTTCTTATGTATTAGGGCGTATGGATACTTACAGACATTTGTGTAAATCAAAATGCCACATATCACCTTTATGTTCTACTGAAAGTCCTATTTATTTGTGGACTTGTCACCAACAAATAACCTAATTTAATTGGTTTCTTTTAAAATTTTTAGAACTTCCTTCCCTTGGGTTTATATTTTTTTTATTATAATTTTTGTTCCTTAGCAATCAAAGTACTGAACATTTATCCCTAGACAGCCATCCACAAAAGTATAATATCTTAAACTTGCTAACTGTTAAGGTGCCACTAGACATTGTAGATACAGTAGCTTAATAAAGACAATTTCTCCTCAAAAACAGAGCCAGTAACTGATACCAGTAGTTATTGACTTCTCAAACACTTTAGATTATTAGGACTTCTAAAGAGTTTCCTGTTGAATATATGAATTTGCCTTTACTAGTTTTTATAATTTTTTAGATGGAGTCAACTCAGATAGTTATATACAGTGGTGGGATTCAAGTAATTTAACAACCGGTTTTCTGCCCTAATGATTTCTTCCAGTAACCAGTTTGCCAAACTGCTCAGAAAATTAACAACCGGTTCCCGAAGTGGTGCGAACTGGCTGAATCCCACTACTGGTTATATATGATTTCACTTCCAGCTGGTATCCATCATGTTTTTTTAAAATCATGCCTTTTTTTTTTAAATCAAAGACATGTAGAATAAGACTGGTTATATATGATTTCACTTCCAGCTGGTATCCATCATGTTTTTTTTAAATCATGCTTTTTTTTTCTAAATCAAAGACATGTAAAATAAGGATCAGATTATCTTGAGTCTGATCTGATTTCATGTCTGTACTCAGTGTAACTTCAGTGTAACAGTAACAGTAACAGTGTAACTCAGTGTAACAGTATTGCATTCTTCCATTCAGTCTGGAATGTTGTGCGCAAAAGAATACTTTTATATAGAGAAACAAATGTTTATTTAAGAAATGAATACAATTTAAAACATGACACCGAGAGAAAACTAATTTTGTGTTCACTATAATCAATAAGACTGCAAAAAATATAGGGGCAAAAAAACCCAATGTGTTTGTCAAGCTATTGTTATGAAAATCGCACCATTTCTACTTGTTTTCAGTCCAATAAAGTTCTAAACATCATTTTTGGTTTAGCATTAAACTGAATATCCCTCAGGAAACTATCTCAAATGCAATTGGATTTATTACTATTTATTGTATAGTTTAAAATGCTGTATCACCTCTTTTGGAAATAACATCATTTAACTGTTTTTTGACTGCATGGAAAACTTAAATACATTTCATTGCAATTTCTGTAGTGTATTTTAATTTTTTTTTTAAAAAAAAAATCCTCAGTGTTCAAATGAATGTTATGGACAGAAGTCTGGAATATATTTTATTTGTATAGCTATGCATTTTTACAAACAAAAAATCCTAGTGGTTCTATTGCTAAGGAGATAGGAAGAGTATTCTTCATTGCATTTTTTTAAAAAAAGGTGCAAGTGATCTTTTTGGTTTTGAGGACAGGAAGCATAGAAAGATCTCTTGTCATTGCCAGATACTTATAGGTAAAATCCATTCAAGATTAAGGAAGAGCAAAACTTTTTAAACAGTTTATATTGATTAGCCAAGAAACTGGAGGGAAACAAAGACATTAAATGGGAAAGAAGCAAGAAAATACATGTTTCAGCAGGATTCATGACTCCATTTCTAGGAAAATCTAATTTAATTTCATAAAATTGTCTCCTTTAAATATAAAGAAGCTTAACCCATTTCATTGGTGCATATTACACGTAAACATTTTAGAAACTGCAAGATTAAACAATTATGTATTTTAGAAATACATTTTTGTACTATAGAATATATGCCTATTTTCCTCTATCACCTGTCTTATTTGTGTGATAAAATAATTTAACCGCTTGCTAACTCTTTTTTCTTGACTGGAGAGAGAGATAGTGAGTAAGTCAATGTATTTTCAGCCTATGCATGTATTCTGTTGTTACTGACTTCAAAATGTTTATTATGCTTTAGACAAATTCCTCAGGGAGATTATGTTAAAAAGCCTGGTGAGGCCGACTCCTTTTATAGCGACATGCCACCTGGAGTCAGCACAAACTCTGCATCTAGTTCTAAGAAGAGGTCTGCTTTTCTGTCGCATTTTCAGATTTCTACCTGTTCCATCACACATTATTCCATTAGTCAGAACCTTTCATTGTTTTGCAGCAGGTTTGATTCCTTCTTTCCTTCCTTCCTTTTGTGGGCTGTGTTGAAATTCCTCCATCTCTGATTACTGATTCCTGCACCACAAATATTGATGACACTAAGCTTCAAGGAAATTTTAGGTTGTGAGATTATTTCTGATCCTACTTAAAAACAAAACAAAGTGAAACAAAACAAAAGCCACGGGAATACTTGGCCTAACTGGGTTTTTTTTAAGCTCTAAAATGTATGTGTTTCAGGCTGAACTTGTCTTCCATTGATAACACAGACACATCTAACACTAATTCTCTAATTAGTGTAATGTCTAATACTAATGCCATCTTCATTTTCTGCTTGGAAGTAGTTTATTTCCACTTGCTAACATGTGTTCAGTGGTAATTACCCTGTTTTCATTGTTGTATTCAAACACTTGAAAAGATAGGATGGAACTTGGCATGGGATACTGTAATATTTGTATCCTGCACTGTAGGTTCTCAATGAGTATGTGGATTTTCCAGGAAACTTTCCAATTCTGTGATACCATGAAAACATTAAAGCCAATGAAACAACAAAATTGGCTTTATTTTATAGCTTGTTCAAGTAACCAAAGATGGAGGATTTTTTTTTTACTCATACTTTTAACAATTGTAATAGATGAACAAAATGTAAGAATATACATGTTGTATGTTATCACCACTTTGCTGTTTTTTGTTCTTATCTTACCTGGCATTTCCAGTTTACATTTCACATCTTTATCAATCATGTATGTTTAGAGCAAATCATTTGGTTGGCTTATAAGATATATGCACAATAATGTTGCATGAAGTAGAATGCTACTTATAATCAGCTGTCCTGTAAAAAGATTGTTCTGTTACAGATCAGGTCACAGAGATATTCATAAATCTTTGATTCTGCTAAAATAAATTTAATATTCAGTTGATTATCTCCTCTTGCAATATTTAAGCAGTGAATGACCAAAAAATGCCTTGGTTTTTTCTGTGAAAGGGAGACTAAAGGCAGCAACTTTAAATTTTATTCTAGATCCAGAGTGTTAGGCTTAACTAGAAGCTGGATATTGGTCCATTTACTGAAAAAGATATATTCATTATTTCAAATTATAAATTTATCTCTATTTAATAATAATAAGCAGATAAAGTCATTTTGATATTGCTTCATTTACTGAAAAAGATATATTTATTATTTCAAATTATAAATTTATCTCTATTTAATAATAATAAGCAGATAAAGTCATTTTGATATTTTCCTTCTTCATCATTTTTAGTAGCAAGAACGATCAAAGTGTTTTAATGCTTTATAAGTGACCAACCACCATTAGAGTAGCCAACCACCATTAGAGTAGCATAATAATAAACAGACATCAGTTACAATATATGAATGTAAGTTTATTAAAAAAGAAAGAGATATAACCGATTCAGATAATTATGTTGGTGGTTATTCAAATGGGAAACTGAAATGGAAAAAGAAAGATTTTGTGATTTGAAAAAGTTATAATAGTCTCGAATTCTTATTTTGCTGGGAATATTAGACTGAAGTACCTGGAGGACAGATCGGTAGAAAGCGGTAGTAAAGAACACATTACAGTGCTAAAGTAGTCATGTAATTAAGATGTTTTCCTTTATTAAACTTCAGTAAGATGTTTCTGATGGATGCCTATTTGAAAAATAACTCTAAATCAGTCCTGAATTGTTTGACAAAATTGACTGATGTTAAATATTTTCTGAGAACCATATTTGAACAATGTGGAGTGTTCGATTCCTGAATGTCTCTAGAAAATAAATTGAGAAATCTTTGGAATATCTGTTTCCTAAGATTTTTTAAATAACTTTTGCAGGGGTCCAACGTTTTGTTCTTCCTATGAATTGTTGACTGACTTTTAAAATGGGCGTTGCTTAAATATTACATATTTATTATGTGTCTTCTACTACTTATTTCCAGTATTTCCTTTTTCAGTTGTTGGTTCTTAAGAACATTATAGTTTTTTAAAGTCTGCATCTTCTGAAACATACAATAGCTGAGCTTTTACTTAGAAATCAGAATATTAATACTTTTCAACTAGGGTTAGTTTCAGCCTTCTCTAGTTGTTCCTGAATTTCTGCCTGCTGGTTGTGTTGGCAGAAATTCTAGGAACAGTAGTTGAGATACATCTGGGGACTAGACAACTAAAGAAGGCTGGCTTTATTGTTGTTTCTGATAACAACACTTGGTATGCGGTCCTCCTATATCTTACATTTTGGAATGTGGGCAACCAGTGTTTATAGAACAACAAAACTCAGTTGAAAACTTACATGCAAGAATCCATTTCAGCTTTCTAATAAGAATTCTCTGACCATTGCCTATAGGTTTCTATGTCACAAAAAATGAAGAAGCAGAGTATCTTAAAAAGAATGGATGCACGCAATTTACTTTACTCTCTGAGTCTTCTTACTGCTTACTTTGGCCCTCAACATATTATTCTGTACAAATATTATCCAGAAGTTTTCCTATCCTAATTTTATATTCTGCAGAGTAAACAAAGAATAGCTTTTGATGCCCTGTTGCCTCCTAGATGTGTTGGGTGTGTTTGAGATGAAAGAAAAACTAGAGGACATGGGAAATCTAACCTACATTGCTAATTAACTTTGGTACACGTTTGAGGATATGCAGGAAGGCTTTAAGTTTCCTCAGCCTAATATGTAATTTAATAAGGGATTATTGAAATACCAACATGCCAAAACCAACCATTGTGTATGGATCTTGCTCTTTATCCTAGGTCAAACGGCTTATCTCATTCATGGAGTGAAAGAATTCAAGATGCAAAGAATCTTTCAGACATCTGTCAAAATGGGAGACCAAGGAGTAATTCATGGCAAGGTGGGAAGCACTCTTGCTTAGCATGACAGATTTCAATGAGTCATGATTATCTAAAGAAGTTTCATTGTTTCTTAGATGGATTAGAGCGTAATAGAATTTTAAAAATTTGATGTTCTGCCTCTCTTTTTTTCTTTTATCAAGGATTTGGCTAGATTCCAAATTGACCCTAAGACAAAACATAGTTTGATTTAAATGGATATGCCCTGAACCTAAATACGTTGTATATGTATCTTTAGGGCTGCTGAATGCCTGAATTCAAAAATTATAATTTATTATTATCTTTTTTACTATTATGTTTTGATCTCTTTCAGGTAATATAGGAGGCAACAGAAAGAAAGTCAAAGGCAAAAGATTTAGGCCACGGTCTAATTCAACTGAGTAAGTTTGGCCTTTTAGTTGAAAAAGGAAAACAGAAAAGCTCTCAAGCTAAATTTTATTTCCATTCCTTCTTTTAAATATTTGATATGGACCCTTAATAGTTACTTTTGTTTTGAATAAAAGTACTTGCTGGTAAATAGGGTGGCAAACAATGTTATCCCTTTATGGGCTTCTTTATTACACTATTGTCCAAACATTACTATTCTTTAAAGGATTTTGTGTCTTAAAGTAGGAAATCAGAGTTTTAGTTAAGGGAGAAGGCGTTTCCCCTGCCATTTTCCTTTTGAAATGCTCTTGTTATTTGTCCTCTTATTTCCCTTATTTCTTGTCATCTCATCTTTGGGGGAAATAAGTTTATTTTAGAAATAAGAAAATCTGAGTGGAGAAAAATTATTTAGCAGCTCCTGGAGATCTCTATGGTGAAATCAGCCTGTGGGATTCCCAAGACATTATCAGGTAAATAATGGGCAAATAGTGGGCTACAGGAATCCAATTTATTATTTTGGGGTATTTTTCCTGCAAAAAGGAACAACAGATGGTCGATCAATTGACATTTACCATATTGATTACCCATTTAATCTTGTTGAATCCCTAGACATATTAACCTAGGTTGCTTCATCATTCTGAATAATGGCAAACAGTATTTTAGTATTCTGCGATCGAAGTTGGTTCTTGATTGATTTAGTGCAAATGACTATTCACTACTGTCATGTAATAGGAAATAGTCAGGAATCATAGTTCAACATTTCTCTATAATGTTTCCAAATAATTATTTGATAACATTATAGTGATCTTTTTTTGTAAAGAAATAAAATATATTGGGGCAGGATAATCCATTAAAATCACATTGGGAATCATTTCATATTGTGAATTTCTTTTGTGATGCTTCTTGAAAGATTTTAAGAAATCTGCAAGCTGCTTATACTTTGTTTTTGGAACCCTTTCTGTCCTGTCAGTCATTTTCTCCCATTAGTTATACAGTTTAATACATTATTTAGAATAATAAAAGACAACCATTTCAGTGAATGTTATTGATTGTGCAGAGAAGCTTTTATTATAAAAATAACCCAAATGTTTCATCTCAAAAACAATAATAGGGGAGATAATGTTTCACTATATAAGATTTTTTAAAAATCACTTGTTTTTAGTTCCACTTATCAGAAGTGGACTGCAAAAATGTAGACAACTGAAAACATCAAGGAGATGTTGAACATTCATTATCATTTATTACTGTCTGGATTTTTGGAATCCAGATCTGATAGCCACAGTTTGGGCAAATCTAAGATGTAAATACCAGTACCAAACTAGGCAATTCATATGTTGTGTGTAAGGATTCAATTGCACTACTTTAAATAATTTAATCTAGGTATAAATGACTAAATGTTGCCATAAATAAGCCAACATCAAAACTGTTGTCACTGGATTGAAAGGTACAACAAGTCATACATTCCTCTGAGAAATAAATTCCATAACCTCTTTGCAGATGCGTATGAACTGTTCCCCAACTGTTCCCCAATCCTATTGGCTATTTTGGTGGTTTTATTTTAAGACAATGTTTCTTTGTTAAAGCAGTGGATTTGGATATTATGCTAAATCAAAGATTGGGCAGAACTTTTTCCTGCCTTAAACATTTTCTTCTAGATGTAAGAATTTAATAGTTTTCATTTCTAGTTTCAACAAGCTATAGTATGTGGTTGCCATATTCAGAACAAACTGTAGTTTAAGAGTAATCACATTTTAAAGAGTAATCACATAATCAAGAGTAATCACATTTTCTTCAGTTTAGGATACTCAGCTGGTAATTGGTCATAGATGAGGATGCTTCCAGATTTCTCTTCAGAATTATAGCAAATGGGCAGCATGAAAGTAGGGGAAGAGGCACATTTTTACACAGTAAAAATGCCTTACAATATGATTGACTGCAGTTAGTGAAAATACCATCAGATCTCTCTTTAGCTTTTATGAAGTGGCTGTAGGAACATAAATATATTGCCTTGATGATTGCAAAGGCCAGAGTTATAAAGCAACCATTTTTCTTGCATCAATACATCATTTCTTGGTGTATTAGTGAAATGGAAGATCATTTCTGGCTGGGAAAAACAATTTCTGCAGTGGTTTTTTTCCTTTGTTGGTTAAATGTTGACCCTAGTAAAATGTATTTCATTCCAATGCCTGCAAAAATAAATGGATGGTCATATAGATTGTTCACCTATGAAAACCAAAACATTTATAATTGCATAAGAGCATGTGTTAAAGCATGTCCCAAGTATTCATACTGGCTGTATGTTAATTTAAACTAACTTTACCATTAGATGTGCATCTTCCTCATTGTTATAAACTATATAGACTTTGGCTTAGATTTTCTTCTATTATATATTGTGTTTTTGCAGCAGGGTATCCCATGCTTCTGAGCCTGGGCTTTCCCACACCAATCAAATCCCACCCCAAGGCATAAGCCAGGGGGATTCTCACCACTCCCAAACAGGGAATCGGAATCACAGGTCAGTTTCAACTGCCTTTTTAGTTTGGCAGCCACTTTTACCCAAAGTTCCTTTTCCAAAATTTTACTGTAATGAAGAATTTTGATTGCTTGGAAGGTCTTCTGCTGATGGCAGTGCTAGCTAAGCCCTGTTCCTTGCTGGCCTGATGTATAATTTTCCCCCCTCTTACACGACTGTAAAATCTAGGGTCCTTGCATTATTGCATGTTGTGCTCAAGCCAATTAAAGCCATTGATTAAGTTTAAGGCATTTCACGCAAAGTTTTACCATTTGATCAGACAGGTTATTTTAGATCAGTGTTTTTCAACCTCAGCAAATTTAAGATGGGTCGACCATAACTCCTAGAATTCCTCAGCTTACATGGTTCTGAGGAATTCTGGGAGCTGAAGTTCACCCATCTTAAAGTTGCTGAAGTTGAGGAACATTGCTCTGTATCAATGATGACTGATGCACAGTTACCCCAGAGATGAATTTTTAACCTGTTCTAATTCTGCAAACTGGCATGATATTAAATTATAAGTGCAGGTTGATCATTAGGATTAGAAAAGTTAAATGGTTGTGTACGAACATGCCTCATAACTCTATTGTTTAAACGGCTGCATGTTTTGTTGCCATGCTAACTTTATCATTTTGCGTTACAAAATCCAGATAAGGAGTGCTTCATGTTTATCAAATGAATCTTTCCAATAAAATGTATACATTGAAGGTTTGGTGTTTCTTTTTGCATCTTGCCACAGGAGTGGCAAGAATTAGCACAGAGTATCCTGCTGTGTGTGCCTTTCCTTTCCTAGCAAATTGCCCTGCGGTTATACTTTTAACTTGTACTTTTTAATTAGCAACTGAGCTGGAAAACATCAAGCACTTCTTTTTTTTAAAGCTATAGTTAATTAGATGCAGTCATGGCTGATAGAAAATTGATGCTATGTTTGTGCTTATGCGATGGGAGTGGGAAGGAATGTTTCAGTTTGGACAGCTATTATCCTAATAATATTGGAGCGATGGATTTAACAAACTAAGCTAGTCTGGGTTTGATTTATATTAAGAATACAAGCTCTACTAAACTCAACAAAAACAGTGGCAGGTTTATTTTTTATTTATTAAATTTTTATGCCACCCATCTCCCCAATAAGGTGACTCTTACAAAGGGTTTTAAAATATGGCCATCTAAAGGGATAGGAGACTGGTGAGAATGACATGAATCTATGTTGAGACAAGCACCTTGTTCCTGTTAGTTCTAAATTCCAATTCACATGAGTTTCAGGTATCACAGTAAAGAGCAAAAAACCATGTGATTTCTAATCCAAGGTACTTAAAAAACATTCAATTGCCCTTTTCTGTGTTAAATTATGAAATGCTCCTGTATAATTAGTTACACTGAACATTGAAAAAGCAATTAGGTCCTAAGTAGATGTTTTAACTTTCAAATGTGTTGCATATGGTAGTGATCAGCAGCATATTTTGTCTTCTTGCAATTTATGCAACAATTGGCTAGCTTTTTCATGCCTGTGCAGCAGAGACCATGTTTTATCTCTTACGTAGGGATAGCTTGTATACAGAAGAAGACTGTTCCAAATGAATGATCCTACTGATTTCAGATGGATTCATTTGAGAAATCAGTGAACATAAAATTATAGTCTATCTAAATTATTGTATTGTTATTTAGTATCTTTTTGGGATATTAAAAATATACCCTTTCTTAGTAGTCTAAAATATAGACCCCATATTTATGATGTATTAATTAAATGGCTAGCAACAATGAGTAACATATGTAGCAGTACTGATTACCAGATGGGAATCGGCTATTTTCTTAAACTTTTCCATATATTTTTCTTCAGTGACATAGAAAAAAATAAAATATTTGGAGTGTCTAGTTATGTAGACTATTGTTCGAGAACAGCTGTCATATAATCCAAGAATTGATGCTTAAGAAGGAATTCTAAGATTGAATCAGTCAAAGAATCCATATTTGGCAAACGAATGAGATTTTCTCTTTCTTCCTACAATAATTTTATTCCTAGAGATAATACAAGGAAAAAGACACACACACACACACACACACACACACACACACACACACACGTATTGTCAACAAAATAAGATCAAGGCTTCTTCCTGAATCTGATTTGTAAATATCCAGGTGCTTATACTTAAGCTTTTATGACACCAAATGAATAATCATTTGTTATATTTATAGAGATTAAATATATGGCTTTGAAATAACATGGTTAGCTTATTTAACTACAATAATGTTCACCTTGGAAGAATTTATAGAATTTTCATGTTATGCTGTTATGATGCACTGCTTCCTATTCTGGCTACTTGTGATTCATTTTTTTCCACTCTGTCAGAGTACTAAGTAACATTAAAATTGGCTTATTATGAGTTCTTCTTTCAAGTTTTAAAAAGTGTATAGTCATTGTGTTGTCATGGCCTTTACACAAGGACAGATTCATGGCAAGTAAATAGAACATGTAAGGTTAAGTTAATTTCTAAATGGATATATCCTATGGGTCTCTTTGTCTAGCATTTGCACTGAGTTATAGTTCTTCATTACTGAGAGATAAAGGCATCCTTTCTGAGCTTGTGCTGTATGTTCTCAGTTATTTCTCTATTCTTCTTCTGCTTTCTTTGTTCCTTCCATTGCTTTTTGCAGGTATTTAAACCCATGGTTCAAAAGAGAATATAATGTAGCTAAGTGGGTAGAAGATGTGAATAAAAACACTGAAGGACCCTACTTTAGGTATTTTGTGAATTCATTCTCTCTACTCTTTAAGAACGGCTTAAGCATACACCAGATATTATGTGACCCCTCTCTTGTATGTTCCAATACAGGTAATTTATTTTAAGATGTCAAGGGCTCTTTGTTCATTGCTGCCTTTTGGGGGCTTCATTGTGCAATTACAATTCTTTTCTGAATGCCTTAATGAAGCCTTTTGAAAATGATGCTCACAGTGCTTGCATTCCCATTCCCATCTTTAGCTTTCAGCAGCTTTCTCTTTATTTAATGCTGAATAATGTTTTAAGGGCATGATCAGAGTCTTCAACTAATCAAGTAGCATCTGTAGTTTAAAATTAGTGCATTGGAGCCAATAGCTTTACTTACAATGTGTTTACGGTGCAATTATATGCCCTTATATTTAGGGGTCAATTCCCCTTGCAATAAACAAACCAAATGTTTGAGAAGACATTTAGAACATTATGCCATTATCTTCCAGTTGCTTGTAGAAAAGAAAAGAAAAATGTGCTAAATTGCAGCTGTGAGTGGAATTTTATCTTAATGCTTAAATAGAAATACAGGTAGTTCTTTCTTAACAACCATTCGTTCAGAGACCATTTGAAGTTACAACTAGCACTGAACAAATGGTACTTAACACCCAAAAGTTATGCCTACTGCAATGGCCTCACAGTAACGTAATCAAAATTTGGCCACTTTGCTATCCACTTAACAACTGTAGAGTGCACCAACTCCCTCCATCCATTTATCCACCCTCCCATCTCTACCCTTTAGGCTGCCCTGCACAGTGGTACCCCTTGGCAGCAGCCACACTAAGGCTGAAATAGAGGCCTGGTTTTCTGCAGATAGAATAGTCTACCATTGCCCCCAGGCCTCTATTTTAAGCCCTGTGTTACAGCCAGCCTCCCTAATGTCACAGCACAAAAAACCAGCTCTGTAGGCCCTGCGCCACCAACTAACTTTCCCCATCTTCTTCTCACTGCTGCTGAGGCATGCCCTAAATGAGGCAGCTGCTAGCCACACCAGGCCTCAAGACCACTACCGCTGTTCTTGCAATGCTTTTGAAAGCCTTCTGAGGTCTTCCAAAACATTGCAAAAAAGCTGAGCCTGCCATTCTCCACATAGTGCACCACTCTTGCAATGCCTTGGAAGGCCTGAGAAGTTTATGCTGTCCTGATGGCTCTAACTTTAACTTTCATGTAACAAAAAGGGGGAGTAGCTTATTTTTCTGATATGTTTTATTTTGACCGGCTTTGTTTTCTCACAACAGAATCCATATTATTAATTACTTTTATACTAGCATTTGCACATTTAAAAACTAACCATTCCTTTTCTCATCTTTAGTAAATGTTCTATCTAGGTGCACCGATTCATCTATTCACCACATATGTTTTACCATACAATGTGAAAGTATTCATCCCCGTGAAATATGTTTACTTTGATCTTTGATACATTTATTTTTAATCTTTTTCATCATACAAGTTAACATTAACTGCAAATCATCAAGAGTCTTGTCCAACATCTGTGTACAAAAGTGCATTCACAAAAGTATTCCTAACCAATATACATCTAATGTCATCACAAGCCGTCCTTATACATTTATCCATAAATATTATGAACCTCTTGGGGGACATCATACATTCTTGCTTTATTTTCTGTTCAATATTGAATCATTTGCTGAGTATACCATTTATTATTGTGCATGTTTTATTCTTTCATATACTGTTCTTGTTGCATTCTGCAATCAATTATCAATCGTGCCTTGAGGTCCTAAGTTAAAGGAAATACATCTAAATAAACCCCATATTCATGCAAGATGTTCCATAACACACAATAAATTTATTTTTTCACATTGATAACAAAGATAAGTGTCATGATGTATAAAAGAGACAATTTTCTTAAACTTCCTTGGTCTATAGCATTATGATATTATATTAATATTCAAAACTTCCTTTATGTTTGTCTGACATCTGATGGCTTTCTTATAGTTTCACACAGAATAGATGACATAATAAGTTTTTAGTTGTTGCTTTAATCTATCTTGTTTTTATTTCTCCTTGATTACTTTTAGGTAATATCCTGTTTCCCCCAGAATAAGACATCCCCTGATAATAAACCCAGACAGGCTTTTGAGCATATGGCAATAAGGCCAAGCACTTATTTCAGGGTAGCTTAACATGAAACACATCTTGGTTTTATGACCAGGATATCTGCATAAACGTTTCAAAAGTCTATGAAATGACAAAGATTGATAATTCTCAAAGAA
Organism: Coluber constrictor foxii; assembly: GCA_038048745.1. Taxonomy (NCBI): domain Eukaryota; kingdom Metazoa; phylum Chordata; class Lepidosauria; order Squamata; family Colubridae; genus Coluber; species Coluber constrictor. The sequence goes on from CM075961.1 coordinate 148,074,047, forward strand.
ATAAAATTCCAAAACATGAAAATGAATGCATTTAAAGACAGATGTTCTGATCTAAGAAAGATTAGTAGGAAAATTAGTAGAAAAGTTAGGGTTTGTCATTAGTTCACTCTTAATCAGTAGATTTCTAAAATAAATAAAAAGGCTGAGGTTCTGAGCCCTATATATAGATTATAAGAATAGAGTCCCTTCTTTTCTCCAATAAATTAGGAAAACAGTTTGATAGGATGAAGATCCATATTGTTAACTGTACTAAGTCCCTTTATTTTGTACTTAACCAAATGCAAATTTCCCAATGCAGGGAAAATGACTTTTCTGAATATAATAGAAGACAATTGTTTTAAGTATTCCTACATTTTGAAAACATGGAAACACTGTGGTCTTTACCATTTAGAAATTTGCTCATGGAAATGTTTGAAGCTAATAACAAGAGATGCAGATTTCTCTTCTACAGTCTCTAGCAGCACAATTACCATCATCTTGTCCTAGTTGTCAAAAGATAAGAGCTCCCCCTTGAGGCCAGAAAGGATAAGTATCTATAAGGGGTTCATTAAAGGAAAAAGAAAACATGGATTATGTTCTTTCATATACTTTTATATGAAACTAAAGAAGGTAAGGTTAGTATATTTTTCTGTTTGGAACTGAACTCCAGACAAAAATGAAAAAAATCCTGTGATAGAATATATAAAGTTCTTTAATAAGAGTGATAGAAAAAGAACTGGGTGACAGAGAGAATTATAAAGCATAAAATAAGGTTCAGATTATACTGATATACTTATTTTCAGTATTTATTTATTTGACTAATGCTGCCTGCCATCTGTCATACATGCTACAGGATCACATGTGGCCATTAGCATAGCCAAAAAATGGACTCTATCATATATCCAGGGACCCAGACTCAAGCACAGGAATAGGTCTTCAAGGCCTTACAGAAAGTCAGCTGGATTGGGGGGGGGGGGGCAATCTAAATTCTGGAGGTGAGAAACCAGAGGGCAGGAACCACCACAGAAAAAAACTTTTCTTTAAAACCCTGCCAGCCAACATTTCTTGGCCAATAGTACCCACAACATGTTTCTCCTGTTGTATTGGACAGATAGAAACAATCAGGAAGAGGTGGCTCTATAAATGATTCCAAACTATTACAGTCCCAAACTATTACAGCTTTAAAAAGTGACTGTTGGCATCTTGAATTGCATCTGGAGGAGAATGGGTAGCCAATGCAGCTAACACAGCAATGGTGTCACATGCCATCATTAACACCCTGTACCAGTGGTGGGATTCAAGTAATTTAACAACCGGTTCTCTGCCTTAATGATTTCTTCCAACAACCAGTTTGTTAAACTGCTCAGAAGGTTAACACTTTCTCCCAAAGTTCTCCTGAAGTGGTGCGAACTGGCTGAATCGCACCACTGCCCTGTGCCACCTCATTCCACATCAATTGAAACTTCCAAATGCTCTTCAAGGGCAGCCCAATATAGAGTACACTACAATAGTTCAAAGAGGTTATTGCAAGAGCATAAAAGACTGTGAGTAGGACACCCTAGTCTATGAATAATGACCAGTGATGCTCAACATAAAGCTTACAAAAGCTGCCTTCAGAACCGCTGCCACTTGCTCTTTCGGCAAGAGCCATGAGTCCAAAAATACTCCCAGACTGTGCATTAGTTCTATCTGAGACAGTGCCTCCTCATCCAAAAGCAAAGATGGAAGATACTCAGAACCAAAGCCACCCACTTGGGTTGAGTTGAAATTTTTTGTCAGTCCCCACAGCCACTAGCACTGAAATAATATTTTCACAGTGTTACTCAGATGGCCCAGGTAGAGATATAAAGCCTTGTACCATCAGCATTCTAATGATACCTCACCCCAAATTGTTGGATCACATCACATAGTAATTCCATTAAGATATTAAAAAGAAGAGCAGCATGTCACAAAATAGGAGCTGAGAGCTCTCCTCCCTATCAAAACCATCAGTAACTGACCCTGAAAGAAGGAGTAGAACCAGGATAACATTGAATCATCATCCTCCACTCTTCTTTTTTTTAAAAAAAATGATTTATATGCCGCCCTTCTCCGGAGACACAAGGCCCGATCCAGAGGATATTATGATCATTGAAAGCCACCAAGAGGTCAAGAAGAGGATGAATTCACCATCTTCACACTGGTCCCATCAGAGATAATTAAAGAGTGTGATCAGTTTAATCTCAGGCCAAAGTTAACCACAGGGTGAAACAGCTCTAGTTAACCAACATCCCTTGAAGTTGCAACAGAACCACTATCTTCCCTAACAGGGAAAAGATTGGAAAACTGGATGAAAATTGTCCAAAATGGTCAGTTCCAACAATGGCCCCTTGAGGAAGAGATGGTGGGACCATTCTGTCATTTAAAGAAAAAATAACTACTGCTGAACCCATTTGTCTCCCTCCCAAGACTTGATCATCCTGGAGGGACATGCAGTGCTGACAGTCACAAGAAACCTTTCCAAATTCCCATGCCCAATAAAACCAAAATCTCTTCAGATAACAGAGCAAGGCCCAGCTCTCATCACCTCCATAGGATCTGATCAGCTTTATTTGTTAAATCAGTTTTATCTGTCAAATGTCAAATAGTTGACACTCATGTTTGATCAGATTTACTCCTTATCATTTGCTGTAAGTATCTTTTCCCCCACTTATATCCCTTTGCTCCTCCATAAGTCAGGGGAAGTTCCGAATCTGATCCAATCCAGAGTCAGTTTGTCCTCTCATTCTAAGCAGCTACTAGGGCTTTGGTCAGATTATGAAAAATGCCCTGTGGAACAATCCAATTGGGTTTGTTAATCATCTGGAGTGGATTGATTTAATAGGTCCAGCTCCTACATAGGAGTGGAGTATCTGTGTCTCATAGGCTATCTAGAGAATGATGGTTGACCATGAGAGCAGAGAAACCAAGTAATTCACCCAAATTCAGATTATATCAGATTGATAGAAGAACCAGTTAGGTGTACAACTGTTATACAACTGTTATGGACATTGAATGATTTGGGAGATGACAAAGTTGCCATCGTGGCCATGAATTCACAAGCTACCTCTAACCCTACACTAAGAATAGGCAGATTAAAGTCTCCAAGACCAGAAGCGTATCCAGGGAATCAATGAATTCAGGTAGGGAGACTGCTATGTAGCTGGAAGGTTGATATACTATGTGCTCTTATAGGAACAAGAACTGGGGATAAATTGTTGAACAAGTAAGTTTAAATATAGTAGTAGGTTATTGGAAATCTTAGCATACCTACAACTGGAATAATCGGTTGTAACCTCTACAGTGGTCTAAAATTACCTCCTGAGCAATTTGTTTGGGAAATGGCATCATTTCAATTCTAATATAATTTTCTGCAAGATGCTTTGTGTGTGCATATATGATGCAATAGTGGATAAGACTACATAAATCAGTCTGCCAAGCCAATATTTTTCAGATGTGCTAGGCTTAATATCTTAGAACTGGCCAGTTCTGGAAATCCAAAGCATTTGAAGGGTAACTGTTTGAGGGAGGAACACTGGATTGATGGGCACTTCAAACAGCAAATTTATTAATTGAGCTCTTTACTTTTTACCCTTTCTCCCTACATTATGCTGATTTCTCCCATCTAATCTAACTCTAATGAAGCATAACCAAAGTAGAGAATTTAGCATTCCTTAATTAAGGTGCATTGCTGCACCTTAAACCAAGGGAGTCAAACTCAAGGCACGGGTGCTGGATCCGGCCCATGGGGTGCTTGCATCTGGCCTGTGGGGCTGCCCTGGAAACAGCAAAGGATTGGCCCACAGTCCCTCTGCCAGAGAAAATGGATCTTGGGAGGGCTGCGGGTGGCCCCTCGTGAGCTCCATTTTAGCTGGCAGAGGTTGCACGAAGCCATTGCAGCCAAAAATGGAGCTTGGGAGCCCACTTTTGCTGGCAGAACACTTGGGCCAGCACAGGTGCCTCCAACACAAGTGATGTTGAACTGGCCACACCCACCCCAGCCCCCTGAGGTAAAACACAACCCTGATGTAGCCCTCAATGAAATAGATTTTGACACCCCTGCCTTAAGCAATGTCTTTTTCTTTCAGATATGGTGCTTGAGTTAATGTTAATCAATATTAAATCAGTGTTCTAGAACAATAGATATTCTAATACAATTGTATGAATATGTAAAAATATTTCTAAGGAAAGCAGTTACATGATTGCAGGATTCATAGTGCCTAAATCAGGGATAGTTAGCTTTATGCCACTAGTTATTTTGCAGCTCTCATAGTCTCTTGTTTTAATCAGCAGCAGGCTTAGTTGAAAATTCAAATCTACCTGGAGGCATCAGATTGCTGATCTTTGAACTAAACTAATTGCATGTTTACAGAAGTGCTTTGTCTAACTTCATGAAAAATAAATGGTCCATAGTGAAATAGTCACCAGTTTCTTTTATTGTTTAATTATTGAAGCAACTGAAAATGTTTTTTGAGCTTGGAAGAAGCTCAGTACTGTAACTTAATTGTAACTTTGTACAAGACAGTACTGTAACTTAATAGTTGTATTTATGAGCTTACTATAGTTTTTTCAACTTGACTGCTTCCGCATGTGGAAGGGTTGCAATTCTAAATATACTATGGGCTAGAAATTCTTGGGAGTCGTAGCTCTCACACATCGGATGGGCATTAGTTTGAGAATGGTTGAGAATTATAGGAGAACTAGAATACAAGTTTTAAATTTTCTTACATATAATCAAAATGCAGGATTTTTTAGAGTTCCTTTCCAGTATTACTGATGTGAAGGCCCCCATTGTCATGTGAAGGCCCTGTTTCTGCTCTGATATTAGGCCATCTTTACAAAGAACTGCATTTCTACTAATTTTAGAGCAGCAGCACAGCATCTATGAAATACAGTTGTTTGTAAAGATGGCCTGATGTCAGAGCAGCTGTTTATACCTAGAAGTTTCACAGGATCATGGTAGCTAGCTTTGTTGATATTTGATCGTGTTGACTCTCTCCAGGGAAGAAGCCCCATGTCATAAAATAAAGTTCTTTTATAAATTATTGCATTCAGTAAGTAGAAATAGGATGTTTTAGGCCGGGAATTCAAAAGAATGATCCCTTGCCTATTTTAGCATAGTTAAGGACTGGCGCAGAAATAATATTTTCCCAGGGATTTGGTTCCTTTGATTCTGAGATCAATCATTCCTGGCCTTGTGAGTAAAAGTGAAAAGATTTTTATTGACGTGGAAAAAATAGAATGCCTTACATGTGACGCAAATGTTGACTTGCTGCTGCTTATCTGACCCATCTTGTCCAGAAATGCTGATTTCTCTTTCAGTCCATTTGTCTACTCTCCCCTCCATCCCACCCCCATGCCCTCAGCTACCAAGGTTGGCTGGAACCATAGCATATTAAATTATGCTTGCATGTATATTGATTGAAGCACCATTCTAACTTTTAAACTGCATGCCTCTGTCTATGTTTTTGTTTTATATACATGATGATAAATGGATCTGTTCTGTTGATTTTAAACTTGAGCTGCAACTCTGTGCACATATAGTTTGGAAATGTGAAATGATAGCTGGACTTTTAAAACATGGTGCTTAAGAACTGGGCGAGTTAATTCTCTCTCATATGGCCCTAACCGGGAACTGTCCTAATGCTTTGGAGTGTATCGTGATTCTCAGCTAACAGAGTCAGGGATTTATTAACTGGGAAACTTGGGAGTTATAATCCAAAATATATAGAAATTGCCTAGTTTTAAAAGTCTGAGGTACATTGATGTAGGTACAGGTAGTCTTTGACTTATGAGCAGTTGCTTAGCGATTGTTCAAAGTTAAGATCTACCTGAAAAAGGGGACTTAAAATCCAAATCCAAAGTTCTGACAGTCACCCCCTGCCCTTCCAGCTACATGAGTGGACTTTGGGTGTTTTGCAACACAGTCATAGTTATGACTGTTGCAGCGTTCTCTAGTCACATGACTGTTTTAAAATTCTTTTGTTGAAAACCCAGTACTTCTGTTTTTTGGGGGAAAACCATGCCCGTTGCGATCAATGGGTTCACTTAACAAATACTGCAAAAAAACTAAAATCAGGACAATCAGATGATGATCCATTTTATGATTGTTACAACTTATGACCATAATGGGCAGGCTACATTATGGTTGTAAAACAAGGACTACCTGTACACAATGTTATCAGTATAAATTAGATTGGGGTAGATCACAAGTGGAAAACCTTGAGCCTAAATACCTAAGTCTTCGTCAGACCTGGAAGCCATCTTTTTACTTTTGTGCCTTCAGGCTTCAGGCTTGCCACAAATCCTACTGTGGGAAATTGGGAGGGGAGATTGTGTAAAGGGAAGAAAATATGTAGTCACAATAAAATTCTTTATAGAAAGTCAAGGCATTGAGAAGAATGAGGAGGTATCTGGACAGTACCTGACTGGATGTGTGGTGGACATATGGGAGAGGAGCAAAGTCTTGAACTTTCTTTTGGGTGCGGAAAACTCGGAAGCTGTCAGATTCGGGTTTTCCCAGATGTGCCAATATGACATCTCTAATAGAAGTTAGCTTTGAGGAACTTCAAGCCTCGGAGTTTGATTTCATTGGGAGTGTTACTTGGAACCTTGACATTAACCTGAATCTGAGAGCCTCTGGGTTTTCCACACCCAAAGGAAAGTTCAAGAACTTGCCTTTCTCCCACATGTCCATCACACATCCAATCAGGTACCATCCGTAACAGAAGATACCTCTTATTCTTCTCACCACAGATGCAGGGCACGATGGCCTTGACTTTTTATAAAGAATTTTATTGTGATTACATATTTTCTTCCCTCTATGCAATCCCCTCTCCCAATTTCCCACAGTAGGATTTGTGGCAAGCCTGAAGCCTGAAGGCACAAAAGTAAAAAGATGGTTTCCAGGTCTGACAGTCTTCTCTTTGCAGCTTTTGAGACCCCTTGACCATGGCTGACGCAAGCCAAGTGCATTGTTTCCTGTCCTTTTGAAATGGGAAACAAAATATTGCTGTGGAAGTCCTAAAACAAAACAAAAACCTCAAAGTTTATTTGCCATATGCATAATTTTTGGATCCGTTAATACCCTCTCAAATGTTGACCCTCCCTAATGTCAATGATCTCTTCAGTACTTTAATTTGTATTTTCTCAAGCAACTCCAAAACATCTAAAAGCAATCATTTTACTTCATGGAATAATAATTTTTACTAGGGTTTCAAAACAAGTTTCCCCAATCTGGTGTCTCCTAGTGGAAACAGTGGCCATAATCACAGTGGCCACAATCATGAGACACTGACCACAATCATGGCCAATGTGGGAACTCCACTATCAGATTGCCAAAGGCTGCTTAGAAGGTAGACCAATAGTTCATATATATATATACATGAATATATATATGGCTTCAGAAAATCCATACTGATTGTTCTATATGGTAGACGAGTATTATTTTCTTTATCTGAGTGGAAGAATACTTTCTTGAAGCCATCCGATGTGAGTCAAAGTGAGAGGCAAAATTATTTATAGTTGCACTTCTTAACAACAATATAAACTAACATTGGCTTGTTTTGCTTTCATTTCTGTAAATGATGACAGCTTAATAATTTCTCCTTATCATTTGATGGCAAAAATGGTAAGAAATTACATGTTGGTTCATGTTGCTTCATGGCTGAGAAAGGCAGAGTCCTCTCTTCCAGAGTTTGGACTAATATGAACCAAATGTCCTCAAGAAATGTGTTAGAGATAGAGCTTGGAAACTGTTTCCCTAAATGATGGCTTAGATGCCATTAGTTCTCCTTGTAGAAAGAAATGATTTATCTGAGATTCTTAGCAAAGCTTTCAGTCAGTTGCAATTTCTGTTGTCCCATGACATTTTGTGTCTCTTTTCTCTCTCTGTCCTCCAGGACTCTTTCCCCTGCAAAGTCCCCATCATCATCTACTGGCTCCATTGCTTCCAGCAGAAAGTATCCATATCCCATGCCTCCATTGCCTGATGAGGAGAAGAAGGCCCACAGAGCTAGTGCCAGGGTATGCTTGACTTCTTATTTGGTTTTAGTGTAAGGGCTATCTGTTTGGGCACAGGTAAGAGATCTTTGGTCTGTGATTGGGCTGAAATCGAAACCTGGATCAGCTGAGTATTTAAAAAATAGCCTGGATAGCTCAGCAGACTAAAAGCATTGTGATTAGCACCAGCTGTCTGCAATTACTGTAAGTTCGAATCTTACTAGGTTCAAGGTTGACTCAGCCTTCCATCCTTTCTAAGGTAGGTAAATTGAGGACTCAGTTTGTAGGGGCAATAAGCTGACTTTGTATAAATATACAAAAGTATGAAAGCTATTGCTTAACGCATTGTAAGCCACTCTGAATCTCTGGAGAGGGCGGCATATAAATCAAATTAAAAAAAAAAAGACAAGCAGAAATGGGCAAGCAAAGGCCCACAATCACTGCACTCCTTTAGAGAAAATTAGAACATCAGACACTTAATTATTCCTACTAGAAATAGGATTACCCTGTTTCTGTTGATGCAGAGAGCGGAATCAAAAAGGGAAGATGGCTTTGACCCACTGCATTTCATTGCGTTCCCCACCATTGGCAACATACTTTTACAGAAACATTTGGGGGGAGGTATTGTTAAAAAGGAAAGCAAAACTAAATCTCATTTCTGAAGAAACTCATTTCTGGTAGTGCATTTCCATCTGCCTGGGAAGTGGCAAGGGTTGCAGTTCCGCTGTACTGAAAGCTATCAAACTGGTGCAGGCTTTCCTATTGCATAAGCAACAGAGAGAAACTACTGTCTTACAAGTAGGCATTCTTTTTTTTTCCTTTTCTTTTTACAGCTATGGGAGACATCCATTTAAGTATTTAGCTTTCACCTGAGCTGTCACCAGAACTATTTACTTCAAATTTTATATAAATTCAGCATCACTGAATCACTGAACATTCATCTGCTCAGCAGACAACTAGATGGAGCAAAGATACAGATACTCACAGGATAAGCGAGTTCTCCCGTTGAAGGAAGACACTGATTTTCTACAGCTGATTCAAGTTTTGTGAATTACAAATAAAGATATTAACCTGGTATAGACAGAACTGAACATGCTAAGATACTGTGCATGATGTCAGATATTATATAGACATTCAGATACTGCTTTTGAAATCCCAATGGTGTTTTTTCCTGGTCTAACATGTCCCCAAATATCTAAAAGAGAGTGATTCAGAATTTGGTACATAATCATTTATGCTGTGTGCATGAACCTCTGTTTGCCACATGTGTAAGGGGTTACTCATTTTACTGTAGTAGAGTTAGCATGCAGGAATAAGATGTTTTTTTCCACAGCTGGGTTCTAAAAAGACAACATATTTGACAACAGCTTCAACAAGAAAACAGTGATTTTTTTTAACCTGTTATAAAATACATTCTCAGTAAAAAAGATATTTGTAGACAGTTGTGAAATATGAGCACTGTAGTTAGGTTTTTGCCTGAAGAGCGTGCTACAAAACTTAGGAGTCAAGTTAGATATTTCATGGCAGGTTCATGAATATAGCTTAGCTGCATGCAAAGGCCTCAGGTTCAATTTCATCAGCCAATAGAAACAAAATAATTCATTGAAAAACCAGGAAAGCACTAATAGCCTCTGTTTGATAATAGTGAGATAGATGGACCAATAGCCTAGTTGGAGATAAGGTATGTATGATATCTGGCATTAAAGAAACAGCACTGCAGGAGGAAAAGTTGGCAATTATAGTATTTTGTTTTTCATTTTTTTCCTCAAAACTGATTTCCTATCAAAATTACCCAGCCCTTCTATCTCATTTGTCAAAGTGCCATTCAGAATTAAACTTTGCCTCATGTTCTAAGAAGAACTGGAACGAAGGGTCTAGAATGTGTCTAAAATTTTGAAAACACAGATTGTTTTCCTCTTCCCATTAAAATTGATTGAATAAATCTCGATCCAAATGGAACCCATTTTTACCTGTTTGGAACATCAGCCATTAATGTGAAGTTGGTCAAAACATTGTATCTGCTGTACATATTAAATACCTACTTTTTGAAATCTACTCATCTTACCCACCCAGTTCAATTTCACTTTTTAACCAAGTAATCATCTAATAACTGTGTAAACTTGTACATGTTTTGGCCAAATAAGAAATGTTCAAATGCTTGACTGGATGATCAGAGATCATTCATCTCTGTGCAGTTGTATAATGATACGCTTTTCTGCTGGAATGACTGGAGGATTCTCATAATTTCTATTTGGATAGGATAAGGGAGAATAATGCACAACAGGAGTCATCAGAACATTTTTGTGAAGCTTCTAGGAACCAAGCATTGTGGGAGGTTGTCAGTTTTTCATAGAAGAGTTATCCTGCCTATAAGGAGTTTCAGATGATATGAGGCATATAATATAAAGAGAGAAAAATAGTCAAACATGTATACAGTAAAAGATTGAATATCCCAAGGATTTCAATGCTCTCTTGCTAATTTCATATCCAAATTATGATGAGTTAAAATAATTACCATTGTCCATATATCTTTGGTATAGAGTTCTTTTCACCAGCTGCTCATAAGCAAGATTTAGATATGAAACTTTGGGATAGTAGAATTCATAATATATGTATGTCGGATCTGAGCATTATTTAGCACTGTGTGTTCTGCTTTAATATTCTATTACGGAGGAGATTTGGGGAAAATAATTGCCTTATCATGCCATAACGGAAGGACAATATTGGCAATATTGCATGGACAGGATCTAAGGGGTCTGCCTAATGGTTCTTGCAAAATCTTAACATTAAAAGCATTCTTAGGCATATAGTATCATTTAATATTTGACAGTATTTGGATAGGAATGTCATTTGTTTTTCTGAATCTTCTACCTCTTTCGCATAATTCCTTCTGTATGTGAAGTGCCATATATGGCCTTCTGTTGTGTAACTGGACTTACTGTAGGAAATTACACTTTTTTGAGAATGTCAATTCTACAAGGAGAAAAGGTTCTATTCTAAAGTTTTCAACTGTAAATTATGTAAAACTTTAAAGGTATTATATTTATACGACTTTGCCAGTTATATTTATACAAAACTGGCTTTGCAGTCATAGCAGTCTCTAGAAAGTGGCATAAGGTTTTGGTAAGTATTTTGATTTGTACTAAATAGGAACAAAAATGCATAATGGAAATTCATCCATAAGAGAATGTCTAAAAGAATATAGAAGAATATATATAAATGTTTCATTTTGAAAATATATAGCGTGAGGCAGGGACGTGAAGGATGACTGCTGAAGTGAGGCCTGGTGAAGTTTAATTACCATTATAAGTCTTTTTCTTTCATTTCATTGACTTTGAATCAACGCTCTGCGCTACCCTTCCAATCAAAGTCAAAAGACTCTCCTCACTAGTTAAAGGAAAGCTATAGTAGAGATAATCTTCCCCATCACTTTTAATTCTTGCTAATTTTTAGAAGCTTAACATGTGCCTTTTTGGATCTTTGGCTAGATGTAAGTTCATGTGTTATTAGAAAATGACATTGTTGCTGTCTTCCATTTAAATTACTAAGACAAAGGAAGTGGGTTTTTTTCTTCCCTTTTCCTTTTCAGACAGAACTGAATGTAATGTGAGAATTGAGGTGATTGTAGATTGTTCACCGAGAAAATAGTCATCCTCTGTAGTTAAGTTGTAGACATTGTCATTGACCATTATTTGATAATGACTAACATTTGTTAATACCCTGACACTTAATAATTTTAATGTAAAATGAAATATAATTTTAATAAACTGGTGTTTATTTCTATGGTCCAGTGCAGGATTTCTCTGCTTACAATCTTGAATTGTCTTGGTATGTAAAAAAAGTGATGGATGCCTATCAGCAAAAGTGTGAATAAATCCAAGACAATGAAAGTTGGCAAATAGATTTTGAGTTCCAAGCTACTGTCTAGATAAAATGCTACGAGGGATGTTTCTTCCAATTACTTCTGTTGCTGGTGTATTTCAAGTTTTGTGTTTATGATAAGAGCATAGCAACTTTCAAGATTTTCACTTGTTGTCTTTCAGTTGACATAAAAGGGCAATAATGGTTGGTTCCTCAGAATGGGTTGTATCCAAGGTGTAATGCCAAGAAAAAAAAAGGGATGGTAGTTGATCTGCTAATGATGGCATGATGTACCACAAGTGCACCTGAAATAACTGCCACAAACATCATTTAACAACAAAATTATAACAAATGCTGGATTTTATACAAGCAGCAGAGGCTTTGTGCTCTCATATCACTGGATACAACCCACTGTTCTTTCTTCCTAAAGAAAATTCTTGGTCATGAAAATTTAATGCCTTTTCCTTTCACCTTTTTTATAGTTAATATCTTGGTATAATGTGGTTGACATAAGTATTTCAGCACTCTTCAGCTTTGTTTCGCTGTATAAGCAAAGAAATATGTAGATAAAAGAAAATAAGAAAATTATTGTCTCAATAATAACTTCCAAACTATAGTTGTGTATTTGCAGTACTATCGCAAAGCAACAATACAGAATGGTTTTAATCAAAGGAAAAGCAACAGAATAGAGTATCTGGGAATAAGTTTGAGTTATGGAAGTATCCCGATATAGCTGTTTAAAGGATATTTTGGCACAATTTACTTGAACAATTAAAGCGGTCAAAGAAATAATTTCAAATTCCATAATTCCTAGTCAGTATAAACGTACCAATGCTGAAGTTAGCATAATTTCTAAGGGTCAGTTGAAACTAATACTCAAAAATGACCATTAATACCTGGAAAATCAGTCCATTACAACTAAACCTCAAAATAAATCAGTCTCAAATAAAAAAAAAATTCAGAGTATAGAAAAACTTCCAGAGCTTTATATTTGGATCTTTGTCCTCATAACTTTGCTTAAAAACAAAAACAAGATCACTTTTCCATTTTATCTGAAATATTGTCTTAGTTGCAAAGTGAATTTTGGATATGTGTTTATAATAGCTACTAATTATTTTTGTGCTTCTTAGAAGGCATCAGCAATACCACATGATGTGTAAACCTGGTTTAAAATGACTTTTTAAATCTGATAGTATTTACGGTGATTCAGTAATTTTTTGGAGTCCCTCACCAGGTTTCCTAAGCATACCAATCTTAATCTTATAAAACAATTGGTTCTAATCTTCAGTTCTAATGAAACATAGCTTTTGTAAAACTTAATTTGAAATCCAAAAAGAAATCTAACATAGCTATTTGAAAGTAAAAAAAAAGAGAAATACATTAATATGGACTAGAAAACCTCCAAGATCCCTTCCAGTCCTTTGATTCTAATAATGTAAATGGGAAGCATTACAAAATCAAGATGAACAGGCTAGTATAGGACAATTTTCCCTACAACATTTTGACAATCAGGCAAGATGAAAATGGCACAGTGGGAATTTAATGAATAGATTTGTAAATCATATTTAAATTATAAGTATGAAAATCAAAATAAAATATCCCTCTGGTCTTTATAAATTAGAAAAATGGCCATAGAAGTATTTTTTTAAAGCCTTAGAGGCCTTATGACCTTACATATTCAAATTTTTGAAGATATATTTTTTACAAACTATTTAGAAACACTTGTAAATATGCTTTACTGCCCTTGGATGCTTAGTGGTGCTAAGTAATAACTGTAAAATATCACAGTTGTAATTCTGCAAATCCTAAGGTATCACATATCTTACTATGATACAATAATGCTGACTTGCCTAAATATTGAGAATATATATGTGCTAGGGCATATGGTCTGGTGCTTATTAAACTATAAATCTTTTAAGCAAAAATGTACCACTGAGTTATCTGGATACTGGTCACTATTCTAACATTCTTTGGAAGTGTGCTGGCAATTTATTTTAATTTTTAACTATTAATTGTTGTGGTTTTTTTCAATATAATTACTACCATATTGTAAATCTGTCACTAAAGCATTGTCAACGTAAATACTTCAACATAGTTGGTGAAAAATATAGAAACTGGATTCTTGATGTAGTGTTTTTGTGTTGGTTATATTGTTCAAATAATTAAAATTATCTCATGTGTAAAAAGCTGTATTTACCACTGGATATTGTTTCTATAATAGCAACTAATCATGTGTTTCTTGAAACATTAAATTTTGTCAATTCCAATGGAAAACTCTCCCCTTTCTATCACTGCAGTGCTGAATAATTTTGTTGTTGTATCAAAATTCATAAAGCCAGCTTTCCTGTAACGGGACAAAATAATCTTTTTAATAAAGTTATAACCTGGGGATATGAAACCTTGCATATTTGAATCACGGTAGAGTTGCTTACTATGAAAATATTTAATACAAAATAATTAAATTGTTAGTAATGTATCATTATGTCAATAAAAGAGTGAGCTTCAAATCATGGCAACTGTACTTTAAAATGTTTAATAATTATGGTGTTGATCAAAGACTTGTTGGCTGATAAAATCTTGTCAATCTCTAGTATCCAGAGTGGATTCATCGTTACTTAAAAAGGATCACAATAGAGCTCTTTTTTAAAAAAAAAACTTAAAAACCCAGGTATGCTTTGCAAGATACAAGTAAGAGCTAGAAAACCATTACTGAAATTATGATTAGGTCTAGTTAGATAATTTTCAGAAGTAAGTAAATATGTATTGTAAATCTGAAAAAAGGTGTGCTAATTGGCCTGGAAGAATTAAACTATAAACACAAATTTTAGCACAGCATTTTAATTTACAAATTATAGAAAAGGAATATGCTCAAGGTTGCACCATTTAATTTACCTTATAATTTCCAAATAATAAAGCTAAGAATTTAGATGGGTGACTATCTGTAGGCTAGTGATTATTTAAAAGTAATGGCAAATCCTTTCTGTACTGTTCCTAAAAAGCTAAAAGGATATAAACGTATACAAGTATACATATACATAGAAGAGCCTGATGGAGCAGTGGACTAAAACGCTGTTAAATAGCACTTAGCTGCCAGCTGCCTGCAATTACTCCAAGTTCGAATCTCACCAGGCTCAAGGTTGACTCAGCCTTTCATCCTTCCGAGGTAGGTAAAATGAGGACCCGGATTGTGGGGGCAATAAACTGACTTTGTATAAAAAAGAACACCGCTTGGCGGGCGGGGCAAAAGCCCTACTAAGCAGGTATATGCAAAAGTATGAAGGCTATTGCTTAATGCATTATAAGCCGCCCTGAGTCTCCGGAGAAGGGCGGCATATAAATTGAACCAATAAATAAATAAATAAATACTCTCTTGGTGCAGAAGAAACATAGTGGATGACACTGTAAAAGCATTCTGGAACAGCCTAAAGGAAAACTCAAGTTTGCCTTTTGGCAAATGGATGTTCTATGACTTGCTATGCCTTCTATGGCAATGTTATTGTAAATCTATCAACCGACCCCAAAAGTTTAAGAATTCCTATTAAAAACTATGGCTAATTTTTTTTAAAAAAATTGATTTATATGCCGCCCTTCTCTGAAGACTCAGGGCAGCTTACAATGCGTTAAGCAATAGCCTTCATACTTTTGTATATTTATACAAAGTCAGCTTATTGCCCCCACAAACTGGGTCCTCAAGTTACCTACCTTAGAAAGGATAGAAGTCAACCTTGAGCCTGGGGAGATTTGAACTAGTGTAATTGCAGACAGCTGGATGTTAATTATGGTGCTTTAGTCTGCAGAGCTAAACCAAGCTCTAATTACTATTCCTGGCATTGCTACTAGTACAGATGCATAGTGCTGTATGTATTTTTCCAGTTCAAATGCTAATACTCAACACCTCATTGAAACCAAGTAACACTTAAATTGCTGTAAATTTACGACTACTAATGAAACTATATCCAGCATGTTACAGCAAGGTACATGTAACTCTGACCAATTAATTTTTGTTTTATTTCATACTAGCTGTACCCGGCCACGTGTTGCTGTGGCTCAGTCTTGTGGGTATACAATATTTTTTGACCAAGTGCCAATAATTTCCCTCTGTAGCTCAGGTCATGCCTACTTTGCCTCCATCCCACGAGTCTTTTCACTTGGTCGATTGGATTCAGACCTGAATTGCCTTTCTGTATGTTTCTTTTTGGACTTTAACGTCGCTTTATCAATTGCTTTTTTGGACTTTTACCTATTTGGTGTTTGTATTGGGAGAGCTGCGCATCATGGGATTGGTAGAGGCCTCTGCCTGGGCTGCCGTTGGTGAGTTTGCATTCCTGGGGCTTTGGGACGCTGGTTGCTGACAAATAATTTGCATCCAGCAACCATCTGGAGGTTTGTCTTTGGACACCTCTGAGGATACTTTGCCACGGGTGTAAGAGCTGATTTCCCGGCTTGCCAATATAACCGCCTTCGCAGCTCTCCACACCAGAGGTGGCATCGGGGTCCCTGCCAAAGGTACGGCATACTCTGTTAGTCGGGAGGACACTTTGCGGCGGTTGACATTTCCCGGAATTTTGCTGGTGAGTTTGGCGGCAGCAGCGCTGAGGGAAAAAGACCTGGCTCGCACCTGCCATTGTGCTGCTGTGACATTAAAGTCATAAAAGATTTAGTATAGCGTGTGTTGCTTTTACGTCCAACAGATGGCATTGTTTTTCAAAAAAGCATATTTTTACCATTTTTACCTGTCACAGGTGTATATAATATCGGTATATTAAAAAAGTGTGTATTCGAATGCAACGTTGTGTCAAAATTTCAAAGCAATTGGTGAAGAACTTTCAGAGATTTAAGATTTTGAACAAATGAACATTTACATTTTTATTTATATAGATATAAGTCTTGAAAGCATGTAACACTCCTGTTTAACATACAGCTTGGGAACAAAGAAACTAGGCATAGCCCAGGGTTGTCAAACTGGATTTCATTGAGGTCCACATCAGAGTTGTGTTTGACCTCGGGGTGGGCATGTCCAGCTCAATGTCACTCGTGTTGGTGCTTGTGGTAACCCGAGCGCTCTGCCAGCCTGGCCCTCTTGAGCTCCATTGCTGACAGAGGCATTGTGGGCTGGTTTACAGGGGAGCCCCACAGGCCAGATCTAAGTACTCCAGGGGCCAGATCCAGCCCACGGTTCTTGAATTTGACACCCCTGGCATAGCCTATGCCAGCTCCAGAAATAAGGAATAGGCAGCGCTTTCACTGTATGAACTATGTGGGGGTTCTTAACAAATCAGAAGTTCAGCAGCTTGTCAAAAATTTCCCTGAAAATGCACTCCATTTAAATGTAGATACTCAAAGAAATATGGTTGTCTTTTTTCAAATGTAGATGAGAAACATCTAGAATTCTGGCAAATTAGAAATACTCAGGGTGGGCCCAGATGAGTACAGGTAGTCCTTGAGCGACGACCACAATGGAGTTCAAAATTTAAGTTGCTAAGTGAAACATTTGTTAAATGAGTTTTGCCCATTTTATGAATTTTCTTGCCAGAGTTGTTAAATGAATCATTGCATTTGTTAAGTTAGTAACATGGTTGATAAGTGAATCTGGGTTGCCCATTGACTTAGCTTGTCAGGTCACATAAGCCGATCATATGACCCCAGGACACTGCAATTGTCATAAATATGACCCAGTTGTCAAGCATCTGAATTTTGATCATATGACCATTGGGGATGCTGCAATGGTCATAAGTTTGAAAAACATGACCGTTGTAACTTTGTATGCCATTGTAACTTTGTAGGGACTTTGTGTGCCATTGTAACTTTGAATGGTCACTAAATGAACTGCTGTAAATTGAGGACTACCTGTACAAATTGCAGTTTCAATGTGGTTCTTTGTAAGAAATCTAAACCTATTAAACTTGGTCACCTATCAATCTCTCTCTTATTAGGAAAAGTGGAAGGAAATAATTTAAAAAAAATTATACCCTAATAATCTTCTACACAATCTTCTAGTGTGTGTTCATTATAAAAGAAGAATGTTTTTATAATCAATAGGCTGTAACATTTTAGTCCATATTATCCTGATGGTACCATTCAATGCATACACAACCAAATATGTCAAGCGAGAGCATTTGTTAAAGCAGCTGTTTATTTAAAACAAAGGATGTGTTTTTCAAGAGACACAACATGAAAGTTGTGTTTATTTCGAGGATGGCAAAAATCTTTCTAGAGAAAAAGTAAGGTAGCCAAAATTCTTGTCAACTGCCACTGAAATTCATGATTTGTGCACCAACTTCAATACACCTTGATGGGGGAACGTGTGTTTGAAAACAACAATGAAATGTAGGCAATTACTCTCTCCCTGATCCCCAAAAACTTCCTTGCATGCAGATAATGTGATATAGCAGTAGCAGAGTCACAGTGGTGCGGTGGAAAACCATATAAATGGTTAAAATAAAAAACTAAACTAAAATGGCAAATGGAACTAAGTCAATTGAGCAGGTTCTATGCAATAAACACCAAAATATTAAGACAGCCAACACTTAGACAAATATTTTGCTTACTACTTAAAAAGTGACAAACTTTTAGTTTATTCTGAGTTTTTAAAAAAACTTCCTAGAAATAAACCTCTATCACATTTTACAAATTCATTTCAATACATTCCTATTTTAACTTCCTAGATAGTACTGATAACAAGGCATATTCCAATGTGATCACCTTTAAATGAAAAATTAAATGTAAACATGAATAATTTGTTTCCTTTTCTCCTCATGCAAATTATAAATATATAAGGCAGATCCACTCAAACAACATTTATTGAATTTCCTTCTTCCATTAGTTATAAAAACTATAAAACCATATTGATTAATATTTATAAAATATGCAAATATCACAATTTAGTTACACAGCATATAGGTTTGGCGCAAAGCAAAGTGATGTGGAATGTAGATCCATGCTCATCTATCTGTCTCTTCACTCACTCATGAGTTAGATGCTCATGACACACTGAATAAACTGCCAAAAGAAGAAATTGTGTATCAGGTATAGTTTGTCATCACAATCTTTTTAATACAATTATCCATTGCAAGATTGCTGTAGTACAGAGATAGAGGGATCCTGTGAACTTTCAGCAGTTGGGACTCATTATTCCTAAAACTGTGTAATACCTGATGAGAATTGAAAATTAGTATTTAAATTGGACTCCTACAGTAGATCATTACAATTACATGGATGGCCTTTCACTCATTTTTAATATTGTAAATCATTTTAAACCAACTGGGGAGTATTATAGCTACCACTTAACAATATGGTCAATGCAGTGGCACTTTCAAATACCATCTTGATTTGAAGAACCGTAGGATCATTATCTAATTGTTATCAATTCTTGCCAAGAAAAACTGAAGTTCTTTAAGATACTGATCTATACTGCCTGACAGCTTATACATCTTTTAATGACTTTGCTAAATACTGGAAATATACTTGGCATTTTGTGGGAGTGAGGGAGCAAGTTAGGACTTCAGTAAAAACTAAGGCTACAGACTAGCATCCAGCATGAATTAAGTGCAATCTGGCATGTGGCATGAGACAGTCTACTAGAAAATGCCTGACACTAAATCTGACTAGCACATGTAGCCTGATGATACATGCTTTGTATACAAAAAACATTAGCTTCAATTGATAGTGTTCACAAGTAAGGCTGGAAAAGAGTCTCCCAAAATCCAATATTCAAAAGCTACCAGTATATTGAACTGTTGCCACTATTGGGTCTTATTTTCTTTTGGGCCCCAAAATAAGTCGTAGGGCTATGATGGCGAACCTATAGCATGTGTGCTAGAGGTGGCACGCAGCGCCCTTTCTGTGGACACATGAGCTGTGGCCCAGTTCAGCTCCGCGACACATGCACGTGTGCCTCCTGCTGCCCATTGGGTCTCTGCTGCTCATGTGTGGGGCGGGCCGTGTGGGCCCCACGTATGAATGGGCGCCATGCACGCATTGCATTTTGAGGGTTTGGGCATGCATGTGAACATTTGCGCGTGTGCGTAAACTTTGGACACTCAGTCCGGAAAAGATTAGCCATCAATGCACTAGGGCTTATATGCTGGGGTATCCTATTTTTTCCCCATATACAGGAGGCCCACTTCTGCTTGCTTGCCAGTGCCGCCACAGCGAGGCAGGAGTGGTAGGGCTGCCTCATGCTCCCTCCACCATATTACCTCAGGGCCTCCATGCCCCAACACCTGCCTTGCCTCGGTCATAACACACATCCTCCTGCTCCACTACAGCTGCAAACGAGCAGAAGAAGGGGGCCGATGGCCACTTGGGCTCCTGCTGCACATGGTTGCTACTGCTGCCGCCACAAGGCATGTGTCGGGCAGGGATGGCCTGGCTACTGGTGCCCTGAGGTAAGTAAGTCAGTGAGAGGCACGTGGAGCCATTTCACCACCCCCGTTGGGTGGTGCATCCCTGTTGGGTGGTGCACTGTGAGCAACCAGACAGAATGGTTGGCTAGCGGGTGTGCAGGCTCTTAAATAGGGCTTATTTTGGGGATAGGGCTTATATTAGGCACAAATGTAAAAAAATCACACTAGGGCTTATTTTTGGGATAGGTCTCATTTTTGGGGAAACAGGGTAGCTATAAACTAGTTACTTCAATTCTGGTTCTCCAATTATATTAATCTCCACTCCTAGAATTCTTGCCAATTGCTATCAGAAATCTGGGAACTAAAATACACACATATGGAAGATGTATCAATTTGGGAAAAGTTGGTGTAAGATAGACTGGCCATAGGTCACCTCTGGCCCTTTGTTCTAATCCAATCAGGGGTGGCAGCAGGAAGGACTGTCTTCCAAAACAGTTCATTTCTCATGTTGCCCCCTTTATTTATTGCCCACTTCTGGTGTAGGCATTAAGGTGTTAGGCTGATCATGTTAAGATACGGCTTTCACTGTTGCTATATAAAAGACTTATGATCCTCAAGGTCAACCATTATCTGGAATAGCTTCTAATGAAGGCAGGGGCACAGCTATAAGATTTTATTAAAAAATTCAATGGAAGAAGAGATATCTAACATGTAAAGAGTAATTTCAACAACTGATACTGAAATCACTGTTCATAGCACTTAAGGAAAAACATTTTGCATCTCTAGCTGGAAAGACCTATTAGAACCACTTACATCATCGTACTGGAAATTCACCATCCCTTGCTGGGTTGCATCCCTTCTTCGAAAACTATCTGTAAAGAAACAAAATAAAATAAAATGAATTAGATGGCAAATCACATGTTAGGAGAAAAAACATAGTCTATTATAACTGTCAGTTTCAGAAAAACCAACTACAAGTTGACAAACACAAGAAATTGTTTTTGAACAATAGCAATAGTACTTAGACTTATATATTGCTTCACAGTGTTTTACAGTCTTCTCTAAGCAGTTTAGAGTCAGCATATTCCCCCCAACAATCTGGGTCCTCATTTTACCAACCTCAGAAGGATGGAAGGCTGAGTCAACCTTGAGCCAATGAGGATCGAACCCCTGGAGGTCAGCGGAATTAGCCTGCAATACTGTATTCTAATCACTGCGCCACCATGGTTCCAGATCAATGACCAACTCATTAATTTAGGCCCAAGGATTAAAATATTAATACATGAATTCCACAACTTGTAAATCCACAAGTTCTAATTCCTTATCCATCAAAGACAAAGATTTTTCTTTGCTAGGTTTGATGCTCTTAAAAAACTGTATTAATATGTTTTAATTTAGAAGGAAGATTCAGAAATAGAAAAAAGTACTTCAAATATTGGAATGTTTTCAATGTCATAGACAAAAACAATTTTGGAGTAAAATTATTAGGACTAGATCTGATGGGTTTAAGCTACTATGAGATTAAAACTCAGTTGAACCTTAAGCAAAATGTTAATATTGACGGGCTAGCCATCCAGAAAAGTCTTCATCCAATGATTGAAAAGCCTTCTGTTAAAGATGGTTTATATTTGGTTTCCTAAGTTAAGCGGTTAGAGTGGATGGCTTACATAGCCCATTTCAGCATGCTTTGTGTTTCAGAAAAAAATTAACTTGATAATAGGAGACATTAAATACCAATCATATTCAGTAATTGTTGTGAAGTAAATCATACCAGTAAGAGCTCTGAGTTTTACACAGCAGGCTATATAGTCATCAAAACTGATCTTTCCACGACAGCTGTATCGTTTCACAATTCCATTGATGGCCTGTGGACTCAATCTAAATCCTAAATAAATAAAAGACACAAAAGAAAGCAAGTATGTTGAATATCCTATATCAGAAATGTCCTTTATTGGGTAATGTGTATTAAACTGCAAGGTGACTGTAAAAAGTCAGATGGACGGTTGCTTTTTGCAAAACAGAACACCACTCTCTAGCATCAGTTTTTATTCCAAATTATGTTTCTAGAAGTCTGAGGACATCAGGAAGTCCTGCAAAATGAGATAATTGATATCAATCTTTACCAAAAAAAAAAAAAAAAAAAAAGGAAACCCCCAAAGAAACCAAGTGGATATATACAGAACTTTTAAAATGCTAAAAGGAAATGGAATGATGTAAAGCTCCAAATGAATAACAACGATTAGGAGGAAGAAGTATAGATTGGTGATAAAACAATCAAGCCACAGTTCTTGCTAGAACTATACCAGCTTAACAGATTTCTGGATCTAATGGTAAGTGCTATTCCTATTCAACTTTGTCTTAGTCAGTCCCCTTCTGGAATATTATATTCAGTGCAAAAGGGCTAGTAACAAATTTGAATTCAGAGAATAATTTCTCTGAGATGATAGAAAGTGAAAGCTGATGATTAATGATTAAGGGGACTGAGTATATGTTATTTGCAGAACAGAAGATTGAGAAGACGTATGTTAACAGTTTCTATTACTACAGAAACCAAGGTTTACAAAGACTAGACTAGATCAATCTTCCCCAGTCTGATGGAATTTTAACATAATTGGAGAATTCTGGGAGTTGAAATCCTAAGAAATCAGAAGAATTACAGGTTAGGGGAGATTCAGGATTCTTCTGTAGGTTTTTCCCGTAGCCATTAATCCCAGCCAGAGAAAAGTTCTACAACTCACCCATGGACAACAGTGCTTTTTGCAGCTCCTGAGAATCAACTGTGCCACTGCGGTCTGCATCCACACTCATAAAATGTTGCCTCCAGCCATTCAGTATAGCCCAAAGCTCTTTAAATTCATTGAAGCCCATTGTGCCAGACATATCTCTCTGGATTATTGTTAAGGATCAAACCATACTAATAGTAAAACAAATGCAAAATACTCTTTATTGTTTACAGGATTGCAGCTCTGATATCAAGGGGAGATGATCACTCAGGACTTACTTTTGTGCTGAAAAGTCATTGAATTCAACTGCAATTCTTTGCACATTTTGGAGCAAAACCTATGGAAATCAATTTATTTCTTAGAGAGAGAGAGAGAGAAAAGAGAAGGGCAGGGGGAGAAACAGGACAGAGAGAGAGAGAGAGAGAAGGGAGAGGGAGGGAGAGAGAGAGAGAGAAGGGAGAGGGAAAAGGATACCATCCAAACACTTGGATGGAAAAATAGTAGCTAAATTTCTAAAGTATATGCAGAGTCTACTCAATTAGCAATGAAACATTAAAACTCTTCTGCTATGGACAATTTTACATAGTGCAGATTTCATTCACTAATGTACAAATGGTCAGAAAAACAGAGTAGGAAGGGACCTTGGAAATCTTCCAGTCCAACCTCTTGCTCAGGCAGGATACCCTGTATCCTTTCAGACAAATGGTTGTCCAATCTCTTCTTAAAAGCCTCTAGTATTGGATCACTCACCAATTCTAGAGGCAATTAATCCCACTGATTAATTGTTCTAATGGTCAGGAAATTGGGAGGGGAAAAAAACAGCTCAGAATATTCTGTGTAAAAGCTAGAAGTCATTTCAGCTGCCAAAGTGCTCTCCATTACCTGAAAGCATTTCTTCCAATCCACAAATGCATTAGAAATCAGAGTTAGACAAATGAAGGATACATCAAGCATGGAGATCATGAGTCTGCAAGTTTCTAAATTAAAGGCTGTTTTGAAAAACAGGACAATAAGTAACAGATAAAGACATCTATGCTGTCACTAATTAATGTGTATTATTTCTCTCTGCAATAAGCAATTTTTAAAACAGAGTAATAGTATAAACATTTTCCTATGAAATTTCCACCAATTCAAATACAAATAAAAGTTACTTAATCAAATTGAACTTGATCACTAATGACTAGATAATCCTCGAGTTATAAATTCACTTAGCGACCATTTGAAATTACGACATCCCTAACTATTTACATCCCTGAGTTACTAATATTGTAGCACCACGGCAGTTGCTCACCCTTACGAACGACCATAGAGACTGAAACACTTGCCCTGCCTATTCCTCATCCCCACCCCCAATGGATGTCCATAGATACTGGGCCTGTGTACTGGGCCATACTCACTTACCTTGCAAAGATCTACTGAACCGTGTCCTCTCCAGCCTCTGCTGTGGTTTCTTTGCCTGTATCCCTGCAGATTCTGGTGGTCTTTGCAAACAGTTTTTGGCACGAAGAACGGAAGCTGGGAAAGGCGCGTGTGGTGCTCCTGGCCTCCGTTCTTCATGCCAAAAGCCTTGAGAAAAGCCAGAGAAGCCTCACAGGGGTGAATGATTGCATTCCGGCATGCTTCAGCCGTCTTTGCAAAAAGATTTTGGTGTGAAGAATGGAGCCCAGGTGGGTGTGCGCAGTGCTCCCGGCCTCCATTCTTCATGCCAAAAGCTTTTTGCAAAGACAACCAGATCCTGCCTAGTTGCAATCACTTGCCCCTGCAGGGTTCGGCTGCTTTTCCTCAAGGCATTTGGCACAAAGAATGAAGGCTGGGAGCAGTGCGCATGCCCCTCCACCCCGGCTCCCGAAAGCTTTTTACAAAGATGATCATAGTTCAGACGACCATAGCTTGTTGGGATGCAATATTTGCCCTGCAAGATTTGGCTGGCTTTCCTCAAGGCTTTTGTCACAAAAAAGCAGGCCAGGAGCACCGTGCATGCCTCTCCCCACCTCTGTTCTTCATGCCAAAAGCTTTTTGAAAAGACAGTAGGGATGCAGGCAAAGAAAGCCACAGCAGACAGCCTAGAAAGGACACAGTTTGCTTTATCATCAAGATCCTCCAACTGCCTGTGGAGATCCGGTAGGGCAGGATTTTTTGGGGGGGGCGGGGAGAATCATGAAATATCTCATTGGGTCGGGGGGACCTTGGGTGGTCAGAAGCACTAGGCCTGGTTTCCCACCCTGATGTGCACTTATGTGCACTTAACAACCTGAGCATTTGATTAACGAATGTATTGGGTAAATCACGTTTCAATTAACATGATCCCATTAATGAATTTGTCAGGTTATAAAAGTTACAAATCTAATTGGCAAGTTCTATTACGTTTGTAAGTTGAGGACTACCAGTATATAGACATGTCCATGTTATTTTCATGACATGTGGAAGTGGTTGACTGCTTCTTTCTTCCAAAATGCTTTTTTTAACTTTCCAGTCTATTCTATTAACCTGGACTTTCATGGTGTACTTCGATCAAGGTATTAATCAGATCTGGACAAGTCAAGGCAATGAGTTGTGATCTACAATACCAATAATGCCAAACCACTGCCAAGCTAAATGGGGCATGTGGGAATTCAACTAATCTTTGACTTCTCATTCAATTCAAGTGTCAGGATTCTAGTCCATGAAAATTAATACCGCAGCAAAAGTCTTATACATAGAAGTGTTATTTAATTTGCCAAACTTACGTTTATAGGTACCAGCAATTCCTGACTGAGTCAGACATTTTTGTAGCTCATCAGCATCTATTTGCCCATCCTTTGAAAACACAAACAATGTCAATCCAGCTTTATTTTCTTATGCCCCAAACATTTCTCCTGTTCCCAACAAGATAGCAGGCATTATGGGAGCAAGGACATGATCAGATTGTGACATATGAATGGGGATATTCATATATAATGCTACTTGGGCATAAAAGAACAAACAGGAATGTTCTCTGTGTCTTGGCAAGGAAATCTCTGATCCTTGGTTGCAACAATTGTTTATACAATTCTTTCCAGTATTAATTCTTCAATGCAATCTTAACAAGTATAAATTACTGCTTTCCATTCAGATGAATGAATTGTGGAGTGTAGCTGTGAAAATATGCCCACTGAGGAAAAAGTATGCAAAATTAATGCAAGACATACACTTCAAAAAATAGCTATATTGTACATTCCTTAACCCATTTATTCTTTGCAAAGACACATTTCATATTTTGAATAAAAAATAAGAAACATCACATAACCAATTAAAAAAATTAATTAACAACATATATCTGGATCAGCAATCTTATTACCAAACGATGGAAAATCATACCTGCCCAGCTACAGCAGCAAAATAACCATATAATGGATCTTGAGCCTGACCAGGAAATGCTGGTCCACCTGGAGCACTTCCATACTAGAAATGAAACAAAATACAATTATTATTATTTTTTTTGCTAACTTAAATTGCAAATAACCAAAATGCAGGAATATTTAAGAAACATTTCATACAAATATGGTTTCAATGGACTGACAGACTTCTATGTCTGACTGCATGTATCAACAAATATTTTACATTGTCCAGAAAAAGGCCAATTTAATCCACCAGATTGCAGAATAACAGGAAAGGGCCATGGACATCTTTTAGTCCAATCCCCTGCTGAAGCCTATACCAGTTCGGATAAATGGCTGTCCAATCCCTTCCTTAGAAACTCTAGCGAGCAATCCATGTTGTGGAGGCAATCCATGTTTCCTTTGGTACTTTATATAGTTATAAGACAAGGAAGGAGATTAACTGATTGGTTAAACCAGTAAAAGGGGTAATATTTCAGCCACATAGTATAAAATTATTACTTAGGGAATATACCCTGAACCATCATAGGACTTTGGACAAAGCAGAGTCTATAAGGCCAACTAATAAGATTTTGGGAGTGGCAGAATATTCAATCCATTGGCAGAACACTATTCTATTTCTCTCCAAGACAAATTCCCAACAATAATCGAAAATTCTGTACACATATGTATATCCCATCACTTAGCCCCAGACAGAATAATTTATTAGTATATAACAGTTTTAGACCAGTATAGCCCAAAGCCTCCCATTTCTGTAACAAATGCACAAATTTTGTAATTGGAAAATTGAAAAGCACATATTAGGCCTTTCAGTTATATGAATCTTGAGATGGAACAAATTTATTTTTTATCAAAAGGGAAAAAACCCAGAGGACTAGAATCCAAAAGAAAAAATACTTGGCTGGTTTTAGGAAATGAGAGCTCTGATGTCTGTAGAATATTCCTGAATACAGGTAGTCCCTAATTTACAACAATTCGTTTAATGACAGTTCAATAGCACTGGAAAATGTGACTTACGACCATTTTCCCCACTTACGACCTTTGCAGCAGACCCATGGTCATGTGATCAAAATTCAGACACTTGGCAACTGGTTCATATTTTTGAGTTGCTGTGTCCCAAGGTGATGTGATCTCCTTTTGCAGCCTTCTGACAAGCAAAGTCAATGAGGAAGCCAGATTCACTTAACAAATAGGTTACTAATTTATCAACTTCAATGTTTCACTTAACAACTGTGGCAAGAAAGATCGTAAACCGGGGCAAAAGTCACTTAACAAATGTCTCATTTAATAACAGAAATTTGGAGCTCAATTGTGGTTATAAATCAAGGACTACCTGTACATATCTTAAAGTTGCTGAGTTACTGGCTGAAGGAAGGACTCACTGAAGAAGAGCCAAATGCTAGGAAAGATTGAAGGCAAAAGAAGGGGATGACAGAGAATGAGGTGGCTGAATGGAGTCACTGAAGCAGTAGGCATGAGCTTAAATGGGACTCCAGAGGATGGTAGAGGACAGGAAGGCCTGGAGGAATGTTGTCCATGGGGTCGCGATGGGTTGGACACAAGTTTGCAAGTAACAACTCCTCGCACTAAGCTCCGTTTGTTTTAATAATGCTTTGTTGAAATAGCCATGATACTGGCTTCATACCCTATATTAAACTGTGACCATCATTTTGCAAATTAGGTTGTCTCATCACACTAAGCCAAAAGTTAGCAAAGCATCATAGTTTAGTACAATAGATGAGGAAGAACAAAAATTCAAATCATTGTTGGCTGCAACCCATATACCTTTTTATTGTAGTAAGCTAGAATTATCCAGAAACAAAATATCTTTGCAGAACTGTTTGTTTTATACAAGGAAATGCTTTCTTTGTTTGGTAACTCTATCCATTAAGTATGTTGCAAAGTTCATAGTTCACAAGTTGGTAAAAGGAAGTAAGTAGGCATATACAAATTTACTGAGCTGGCATAATGAAAGATTAAAAAAACTGATTAAAGGAATTGCTGATAGCCCCTATGCATATGAAATCATAAGAAGATATATCATGTACAACATTCATAATTATAAATACTAGATTTTACACAGTAGAGTAAGACAAAATTCAGCCTTACATGTTTGCCCAAGATTAATTTAAGAAATTACAGGTGTAGCTTTAATATGGATATATTTGTATTTGATTTAACTATAAATCAAATAAATATTTTTCTTATTATTTAAAATTTATAAGTTTCCTGATTATACACTCTGTAATATAATTAGCTATCGTTTTGGCTGGGAAGGGACAACTGGCAAACAAGTATCTCTAAAGGGCAGCAATGGTGAAGCTTGGTGATTAAGTCAACATTTCTTCTGATATGCATTTCAATTTTTATGCAGGAAAAAAGCTAAAGCTACAAAAAAATGGATGATCAAAGTAAACACTAAATGTAGAATTTTTGATAGTAGATTGGGTAAAGGAGACACTAAAGGAGACACTAAGAAAAACTTATTTGTATTCATTTTTTTTTGCTTTCTCTTTCCATATAGTCTTAAGTAATGCATTATTACATTTTCAATTTTTTCAGAACCATGCATTAAATGCAGGCTCCACTTCTCTTGCCTTCCCGGTGTTATTTAGAAGTTAGTCCATTAAAAAAATAAAATTAGATCAGAAATACTAAACATCCCCTCCCAGCCATGAAGCTGACTGGGCCTTGAACAAAATCTTGTAATTCAAGTTCAACATCTACAGAATTACTAGATGATCAATATAGGGAGGAAAAGATGACATGTTCATTGCATTAATCTGTTTCAGGAAAGGATATTGACACAATAACAACAGAAAGTTGGTGCAACCCAAATGAAGTTCAACTGGGCAAGCAGAGATATTTAAAATCTTATTTTTTTTAAATTTAAATGATGATTTTCTGTTTAAAGCAATCTGTTTTCTGTTTAAAGCTACATAAGAGTGTGGGAGCTGGACTAACTTGAGAATTGACATCGTGCCTACATGAGTTCTATTTCAAACATGTGCAGCTGAAATCCTACCTGTTATGACTACTTCAACCGCAATAACACAAGGGCTATCAATAGTTACAAACTAAATGTAATCTGCTCTAATCTTGATTGCAGAAAATACGACTTCAGCAATAGAGTAGTAAATGTCTGGAACACTCTACCTGATCCTGTTGTTTCTCTAGCCCCCATACTTTTTACCTTAAACTGTCTACTGTGGACCTTACACGTTTCTTAAGAGTTCCCTGGGGTGTGTGTGTGCATAAGTGCACCAGCGTGCCTACTGTCCCCATTTATATGTACTCATTTTATGTGTTTATGGCTATGTTTTGCTTATTTATATCCATTTATTTGTGCCATTTTTTCATGTGACCATGTATATATATATACTGATATATAGTATATATATATATATAGTATATATGTAGGTCTTTGGTTATTCGGGTCTTCTCCCGCGTAGAATTGGAAGTATCTTGGCGACGTTTCGACGAAGTCTCATTCGTCATCTTCAGGCTGGTGTTCTCGGCTTCGTTCTTCCTGGAAGCACGAAGCCGAGAACACCAGCCTGAAGATGACGAATGAGACTTCGTCGAAATGTCGCCAAGATACTTCCAATTCTACGCGGGAGAAGACCCGAATAACCAAAGACCTACATACAGTATATATATATATATATATATATATATATATATATATATATATATATATATATATATATATATATACTGATACTTGTTTCCTTGTACTTGTTGACAAAATAATTAAATAAATAAAATAATGAATAAATAAATCATACAGACAGAAATTAAGATAATACAATTCAAACTCTCCAACCACCTTACTCCATATTTTAGAGTACTATGATGCAAATAGAATAATCTTTTTGCAATACTGTGCAAATTACACTGTAAATGGAACCCTGGAGATCCCAATGCAAAGAAGGTGGCATTCGTTTAACTCTTGAGAAGTTATACACACAGAAATTAAAATTAATTTGTTAAAACACACAGGATCTGCGTGGAAGTCAAGGTTCAGGGTTGCCTTTTGTTTAGGTTTAGGAAACTACACGGTATGAGCTATGTTTATTCAGATCACTATAGGTGCCTTGCTTCCCCTTAGCTAGCAGCCTCTAGAAATTGCACAACAGGCCTTGCCCTAAAAACGCAACAATTTTAGCTTAGTACAACGATCTATTTACTGAATGCTAGGTACTCGTTACCGAGCAACCAAT
Organism: Coluber constrictor foxii; assembly: GCA_038048745.1. Lineage (NCBI taxonomy): Eukaryota > Metazoa > Chordata > Lepidosauria > Squamata > Colubridae > Coluber > Coluber constrictor. The sequence goes on from CM075961.1 coordinate 148,104,553, forward strand.
AGCTTACTGGATAAATCAAAGATCCAGAAAAATATGGTTTAGCGAAATGTGCAAACCCCGATCAGTTGTACCGACGATTATTGGCAGAGCCCTGTGGAATTTTACGGAGGGAGGAGGCTTTTTCGAGTCTTCCTATAAATCGGAAGCGGGACTTTCTAAGCGCCTATTGCGCGTGGTTCCGCTTTACAAATTTGCAAATTCCACGAGACCCCATTAAGTCAGGTCCCGCTGGAGGGCCCCTTAAAGCGGCTTTCTGGCTCTGGGTTAATTCAGAGAGGTTTTTCTTCTCCCTTCGCGGTACCATCTTCCACATCTCTAACTAACATAATCAGGCAAACGGCTTTCAACGAGCGAAGTCAAACCACTCCCCGCTGACGCCAAAAGGAGACAGCGCCCGGTCCGGTCCGAGGAGGCTTTGCGCTTCAAGATGCCTTACCCCTCCCTGGTAATAGCCACCTCCGGGACCAGAATATGCCATCGCCTGCAATTAGTTACTCTTCGCAAATCACCGGCAACCTCCCTGTGACCTCTCGACGCTGCCCCAAACCGGAGGAAGTCCGGATCAAACCATTGTCACGAAAGGAAGGGATTGGAAAACGTTTCTCCAAGGGGAAACTGCGAGGGGCGCGCCGTTTCTGCCCATGGATTGGCCCTTCGGTCTCTCCATTCCTTGCCCGTCTTGTATAAAATTGGGCGAAGCATTTAGCATTAGCTCCCTCCTCTTTTCTGATGAGAATGGTATAAGCCGGATGTCCTTTATTTTTTAAAAAATATATATTGAAACTATGTTTGAGGTGGTGAAACTAAGTATTGAAAATCCTAGATGACAGTTTCCGGAGGAGGAATTAACAAATGTATGCGCGCCTGGATAATGAAGAATATTTGCTTTATGAACGTTCCAAGGATGATACGGGACGTCGGAAAGGAAGAATAAATTACTAAATTTATTCGTAAATTTAGATAGATACGTAGATACAGAGTTTTACCATTTAGGAATCCGTGGGATTTAATCCTTCAACGTAGGTCTTCCTCGTTGACCGTGTTGTTGGCCTTACTCGTTACTCAGAAGTAGGTCCCATGTGCCTTGGTGGGACATTATCTCCAGGATTGCTTTCAGACATGTTCTTTATATGGCAGCAAATCCCACTGTATTTAGAAGCGTGTACCCCAAATAAGCATCTAGGATTTCATCCTTTAATTCATCACCAGAGGGACAGAAAGTGGTGGTGTTGTGCTGTAGTGCAAGCACCTTTTCTATGAATGTTGTGATATTGCATGCACACCAAAAAGAAAGTAGCAATATTCTGATAATGATGAAGATGGTTTAAGGCAGGGATGTCAAACTCACAGTCCACGGACCAGATGCATAATGCGCTGGCCACGCTGCCCATATCTGGTTTAGCGAAGGAAAAAATTCACGATATGTCATGTGATGATGCCATGATGGCACGAGTTTGACACCCTTGGTTTAAGGGAAATACAGGTACTCCTTGACTTATAGCCATATGTTTATCAACTGTTCAAAGTTATGACAATGTTGAAGAAAGTGATTTATGACTGATGTTTGTATTTATGATAGTTGCAGTGTCTCCACAATCACATGTTTAAAATTTGGACATTTTGTGATTGGCATGTATTTATCATCTCTGTAGTGTCCCGGGGTCATGTGATCACCATTTATGACCTTCCCAACCAGCTTTCAACAAGCAATGTCAATGGGGAAAGCCAAACTTGGTTTAACAATTGTGTGACTCACTTAATGATTATGGCAAAAAAAAACAAAAGGCCTTAAAATCAGTTGTGAGTCATTTAATAACAGTTTGCTTAGATATAGAAATCCCAGTCCCAATTGTTGTAAGTCGAACCCAGGAAGTCAATTATTAATTTAAGCTAAGTCTTAAAGGACTGTGTTTTTTAAGGTTGTCATATTTGAAAATGCCAGTTAGGTTTATTCAATAAATCATGGTTTAGCATTTTATGTAAATTATTTAATCTTCACACACACACACAAATTATAAAATTTATCTTCAGAAAATATTGTAGAATATTATTTGCTAACAGCCCAGTACACAACCAAATCAATGTGCTACAACAAAATACTTATTTTAAAAAGATTAATGGTCAGTGCATAACTACATGGGAGTAGTTCAAGGCCACTTTTTAATATTTCTGTATCTGATTCTTTTTTAATGTATTAATTTAAAAGATTTACACTAAATTAGTATCACTTTTTGCAAAATCATTGGATTAATTTTGGTCAATGATGGGTATGTCACAAATTTGTCCTACATTTACTTAGAAGTAAATTTTGTATTTTTTGTATTTTTTATTCAGTGTTTTCTAGGGAAAGTGTATCGAGAATGCAATCCTATTTGCAAAATAATTTCTGAAAGAAGACAGAAAAGAAATGATAAATTAATTTGTGACACATTATTTGAGGAGATTAAAGATCAAAGTTGTTATTATTTATATGTTGCTTCCGGTAGATCTAAATGGATTTTTTTAAAAATTAAGCTTGAACGATGAGACTTTAAACATTTGTTTATAGGAATGAAATCCTATTTGATTTAACAAAGATTTCTAACCATTATGACATGGAAGTTTTCCAAAATAAGCTCTCTAGAACTACAGTAAGTATACCTAAGAGCACCCCTATTTCTGTTCTGTATGCAGAAATGGCACATACTCAATTAAGGCAAAAAGAATTGTTAGTTACTAGTTACTAGTTAATTACTAGTTAGGCACATCATGTTGTACTTTTTGAATCCAATGACATTGTACTTGTTGGTTTATACTCTTAACTATTCATGTGCATTATTTTGGGTTTTTTTCAGATATATTTGGAATTTAATGTAAACTATAGTTCACTAAATAAAACTGATTTTAGACATTTTGCTCATTTTTCTAAATTTTCATACATTATCTTTTGGTATATCTTTAATACAACCCAAATAATATTGTGAATACTGTTTATTTAATTTTTATGTAGACTAATATATTTTAATTATGGTTGGTTCAGTGGTGGGTTGCCCCCAGTTCAGACTGGTTCTATAGAACTGGTAGTAAAACCAGCAGGAGGCTCCGCCCACTGACCCCGACATCATCAGGACGCTTCTGCGCATGCACAGAAGAGTGCGTGTGCGGCCCGTTGCAAACTGGTAGTAAAGGTAGGTAGAACCCACCGCTGGGTTGGTTATTATTCTGGCTTGGCAATTCTGGGAGTTGAAGTTCATACATCTTAAAGTTGCCAAGGTTGAGAAACACTAGTTTAGATTTTGAGCACATTGAGAGAAAGGTGTCTTAGCATCCATCTCAGTAGCTGAATTACTCTTACTGTTAGGAAATTTGTTTTCCAACATTCATTTGGAAACTGCTTCCTTGAAAGTGATATCTCTTATCCCCTCTCCTGGACTTTGGCATAATAGAGAACAGATGTTAATATTTTTATGTGTGATGACATTTCAAATATTTGAAGAGTGCTATCATATTTCATCCACATCACCTATTTTCTTTTCTCAATCAAAATGTTCCAGCTCCTTCAGTTTCTCTGCCTATTTTTAATCATTATCATCCAACTTGCCCTTTTTGAATTTATTAATTTTTTTTCTGAAAGATTCATATATAGTATCCAAAACTGGATAAAATATTAAAGGTGGGATCTGAACGATACAAAATATATGAAAGTTTAATATACTGTGACTTGGAAATTATAATTCTGTTGATGCAGCCTAAAATTACATTTGTTTTTAAAAATCTGTTTCAAATAAACACAATTTGCAATCAGTTGTTGATCTTTCTTCTAGCTATTGTTACCAAGGTATATATTTCCCACAAGCTATAAGTAAAGAATTTGCTTTTGTTGGACTTATATTTGACTTACTTACTAAAATGGATTATAAAAATTTCTTAAGAAGTTTATTTTGAGGATTTGAGCTATTGTAGATAGCTGTTAAAACTTTGGAGATGTATAACAATTCTTTAAAAAGTTCATCCTGAGTTGGACTGACATTAGACTTATGTATTAAAATGAGTTACAAAAATTTACTATAAAGTTTATCCTGAATTGGACTTAACATCCTTAGTAAGGTCAACAGATTGCTGCAATATTAGCAGTGAACACTGGTTACCCTATTATAGGTTTTTTTTTGGAATTTATCATCTAGGAGAAGAGAATGAAATTGAAAACATCTCACAACCCGAAGGAATGAATTGCAAAGGGCGACAGGATTTGAACGAGCTTTAAAGGAACATCTGGGAATGCGGTTTCTAGTTTGTCTGTTTTTTCTTCAAGGTTTGAATCTTAAGAGGAGCTGCAATGGTTTTTTCCTACTTTTAGGTGGTACAGCATAAGCTAGTTTGAATGATTCTACCTAGAGGAGTGAATACCTTCGTGGTTGGATATTATTTATATTAAGTCACTCGGGGGGTTTGTGTGGAGAAATGCTTTATTTTGCTGATGGGGACAGCTGGAAGATGAAGCTTATTGGAATTGGATTTATGTTGGAGAAAGTATATTCAACTTCAATCAAGACAAAGAGAAGATTGAAATTTGGATTATGGAGATTGAATTTTTTTTCTTTTTGATATAATTGTATGATTATAATTATATATGCATAATTATATATATTATATTGCATGTTTTATGTTTTTGTTTTTTAGTTAAGGGGTGTAGTTGGGATAAAATTATTTGATATGGATATGCAGACGATATATTTTACTATAAGGGGGATTGAGTTTGGTAAATGATTAATAATGTTAATATTAATGGATTACAGAAAGGTATAATATTTTTTAAATTGGTCTGAATACTACAATGGTTATTATTATTGGTTTCTTTTTTTATTATAACATTATTAATTTTAGAAACATATTAATATTTATAGGTCTATTGTTTTACTCTTTGATTATAGTTATTGGGTTTCTTTTGTTTGTTTGTTTTTTTCTTTTCTTTCTTTCTTTTTTTTCTTCCTCTTTCGAAATTTATTCAATTTAAAATTTGAATACTTAATAATTTTTTCTTTTCTTGTTTTAAACTTTTTCTTTTAAAATTTGTAGCGGAAGTCAGGGGTGGGATGGGGAGGGAAGGGGTTGGGGTAGAGGGAGGTAGCGGGAGGGGCTGGGAGGTGGGGGTTGGGGGGGAAATGAAAAAAATTTTGTATTGTAAAACTTTTTCAGCTTCATTAAATTTTATTTTATTAATCTATTTCCTTTAACATATCACTTTTACATAATCCCATTAAATTTTGTTACAACTGCAAATTTGTAAACATTACTTCCTGTTGAAAAGTGTAGGACCTCAGAATGAATCGTTGCACTCCACACTTAATACATCCTTCTGATTTGATAAAAAAACATTGATGAGCATCTTTGATTTTGATTTTTCAAGTCAGTATCATGTAGTAATACTATTGCCAAAAATAAGACCTATCCTGAAAATAAGTCCTACGATGTTTTTGTGTGCGCACCCAATATAAACCCTATTCTCCAAAATAAACCCTACTTAAGTGCCTGCATAGCTGCATGCCCGCTGATTCCACCTGGTTGCTTGTGATGCCATGGCCGTAAAGTGAGGTGGGGTGGAATTGCCCCATGTGTCCTGCACTGGCTTATCTCAGGGCCCCCGTAGCCAGGCCATCCATATCCTGACACCTGCCTCACGGCTGTGACTCTACCAGTCCCGTCCAGCAGGACCTTGCATGGCTGCCAGCCCACTTCTGCTTACTTGTGTGGCTGCAACAGAGTAGGAGGCTGAGCAAAGTGTTGGTGCCAAGGCCGTGAGGTGAGGCAGGTATTGGGGTGTGGATGACCTGGCTGCAGGAGCCCTGAAGTAAGCCAGTGAAGGGTTCATGGGACAGTTCTACCCCACATCTCACTTCGTGGCCATGGCATCAGCATATTGTTTGGCCTGCTCTGTTGCTGCCGCTTGAGCAAGCAGAAGAAGTGAGCTGGCAGCCACTCAAGGTCCTGCTGGATGGGGCTGCTGGAGCCGCTGCAGCGAGGCAGGTATTGGAGCATGGGTGTCCTGGTTACAGGGGCTCTAAGGTAAACTGGTGTGGGGCATGTGGGGCAGCTCCACCCCCCTGCTTTGTGGCAGCACTGGTGAGCAAGCAGAAGAACTGGGCCTCTAATGTACTCTTAAAGTACATGGGGAAAAAAATATTTCCCCAAAATAAGCCCTAGTGCTTACTTTGAAGCCCCTAAGAAAATAAGACCAGGTCTTATTTTTGAGGAAACTCAGGTATATAAAGTATTTTTCTAAAAGTATCTACAACATTTCCATGATTTACTAAGGAAGTTGTTTGGTTAACAATAATGGTAGATTTGCTCTTGACAAATCTATGTTGACATCTGGTAATTTTGCCATTGTCTCATAGAAGCTTACGTGTTGCTTTCTTTATCATCTGTTCTAGAATATTTGAGGGCATTTATGTTTATTTGGCTGGATTCTCATTCTTCCTTTTTGAAGATAAGGCAATTATTTTCCTCCAGTCCTCTGGCATTTCTCCTAATTTGCTGCTGATGCAACTGGAAAGGCCAGCTGGTTAATTGAAAATGTGCAAAAAACAAGATGGCTCTCAGAGAGCATCAAAGCCAGAATTGGAGTTGGTCAGTTCTGTTCTGTTACTAATGAAATAAATCTTAGTCTTCTCCAGGCACCCATCTCAATCAGTTTATTAAACCATGTATTACATTGTGCTTTCATGTTTATATGTTTCATGTTGCTGATTGCATAATGTGGCAGTCATTTATGTGTCCCAACATAAAACACTTGGGAATTAGTAAAAAAAAATGGGGCAGTATCAGTTTATAATGGGATGAAGCTAGCTAAGCAGCCAAAGTGGGCACAGGTTCCCAGCAAGCAGGTTGATATTAGACTGATTGGTCAGAAGGCAGGTTGATCAAGATTAGTTTACAGATCCTCTGGAACCCTGAAGAAAAATTGTGGCCTAAACCAGTTGCATACCATGCCTGTTTTGTACCAATATTTTCTGTCTTCGGTCAGCAATGTCAATTTTGGTGTGACTTAATTTGTATTCACTGAAACTTGTTTCAGGGATTTGTATTTCAGTTCTCTCAACTGTCACTGTGTTTGGTGAAAAGCCATCACTTTATTAAAAGTCTTTTTTGCACAACTCTTAGGTATAAAATTCTATTATTCTTTTCTTGTCCTCCTATTCAAAACATACTTCCTTGCTCTTTATAGTTGATCTTTAATCTTCTCTACTGATCAAGAGCAAAAAGTATCTGAATGACAAAGAAATGTTTCTCCTTCAAAGGATTTTATTTTATTTTTTGAAATATATCAAGTATAAATACTAATAAACAAATTTGGAAATCAAAACTTGGGAAACAAAATACATGTATTTTTATAGATACAATACTAATACAATTTGCTGATACACAGTAAGAAACTTGAATTAAATTGCTTCTTTGTAATTGATTTAGCTTATGAGTTTGACTTAAACATGCATGATAATGAAGCATAAAATATTTGACATTGTTAAATGTTGTTAGGAATTTGCTAACAGAAGAATACTCACGCTGTGGAATCTGGAAAGTGAAATCTGATGTTAGATCTCTGTCCCAGTTTGCCTCTATACCAGCTTTCTTGGCTGATATTTTCTGAATCGAGACAAATTTCACAATAGAAAACTTTAAAGTTGAAGTAGCAAGATGAGTGTGGGTGGATTCAAAGGACTCTCAGTCCCCATTTTTTCCTTGAACTGGAAAAAAAGCCCCTCAAGTAACCACTTGAAAATTCTTGTTTCATGTGCCTTCCTGCTAGTCTGCAGCAGGCAAGATTTGTATTAGAATCAGGGAATATTTCAATGTTTTGTATTGCTTTTTCATGTTTTGTTAAGTGCACTTTAGTAAGATTGGATTTAGCATTTCTTGTTCACATTCTTGGCTGTCGAGTGCAGAGTGTAGGGTTTTTTTATGCAACCCTCCTGTTAAACTCACAATAAAATCATAACTTCCTATAGATAAAAGAAATTTCTTAATGACAGATATTCATAGAAAGAAAAAGCAATTTGTATGTAGGTAGCATGCTTGGCACTGTAGATGTTATACTTTTAGTGTATTATGTTGGCTGGAAAACTATTGCTGGTCTGACAATCCGTTTTACAGTATTCTAAGCATAATCCTGAAAACTTGGAGAAACGCATTCCAAATGTCACGGATGTGGTTTATAATGTTCTTCTTCGGCCACTCACAAAAGCTCATACTTAAGATCCTTTTTTCAGTGTGTCTCCACTGCTTAGTGCTTTGACTATGCTCAGTTCTTTCCAAAATATACGTATTAACAGGGATTAAGGAATTATACAGATGATATTTCTTTGGTGTTCTGATTTCTGCTTGAGTGATTCATATTTTTGGATTTTCTCTCCCAACCCTGTCGAATTTCAGTTAATGGTCTATCTATACATGGAAATATTAGGAAAAACTTAATGAACAACACAATACAAGGAATAATGAGAGCCAGCAAATAAACTGGAGGAAGGCCCCATGGGTATGACCGTTGATTCAAGAACCTCTTCCCACCATATCCCAGTGTATGGGCAGTACACAAAACCAGTGTAAGGTAGCCCAGATAGGACTGTGAAAACAAAGAAACAAAACAATGGTTAGCAAACAAATACTAACTTCTGAATGCATTTTCTAGGGAATTGGTATAAAAACTGTTAGAAAATTTTATGTTGCTATCCAAAATTGGACCAAGCTATCATTTTCTAGAGTTTCCAGAAATACAGCCCACAGAGTACATAAATAGATTAAGTTATCCTAGATTAGGGCTGAAAGGTTAAGACCACTGTACTTATTAGAAAGGTTAATTGATTGAGTCTCAAAAGATTACAAAATGTGTACAACATAACATCTAAATTATATAAGATAAACATTTCAGTAATATGGACTGTCAAGGACAGTTTCCTTTTTTGCATTAAACTGAAATACTTAAAAGTGAAAAATAGGAAGCCTTACTAATAGCATAATCCATTTATTTATCTAAAATACATTAATTTATATAAGCTTTTTATCTAAAAAGAATCAACAACAACCTTCCCTTTACTACAGTGTCTATTTATATACACACATATTCAAACATCTACAACACAGTTTCCTTAATGTATATGCATCAATAAATAGTCTCATGAACATATCAAAATAAGAGGAAGAATTAGAATTTCAAGGCTGTTTTCCATGCTGGGACAAACAGAGAGTAGTCTTATTTTTGCATTTTGAACTTGACACTCTGCTTGTATTTTAACTTTAATGCTCAGAGAGGAGCATTAAAGGAGAGGAGTTATGAAAATCGAAGTTCTACCTATTTAGAAGGAAGGAGATAAGAGAAAGATGCCATAGTTCTGAGAATATGACATTTAATCTCCCAAAGAGAGAGAACCAGGAGAATACAACTTTGGTGAACATGTTATTTTAATGCCTGGTAAAAACTGTTGAAGTTTGGAAGGAAAACAATCTTCCTCCAAAGATTAAGCTAAATCCTAGTGAATTACATCTGTTAGGTAAAGAAGGATGAGAACAAGGTGAATTTATTAGCCAAACAGAATCTTACCTGCACAAACCGAAACTCTCTCCAATTAACACTATTGCTGACAGAAGGCAAGGATGTTATCCCGAGGAGAACAAACAGGAAAAAACCTAAGATTCCCAAAGCAAGATAAGAATCACTGTGCCAGGCCCAGCCACTCCAAAACATATCTGTTTTGTTTTTTAATGCCTTAATAGAAAACAGAAATATATGTGTGAGTATAATAATTTCATAACAGATCTGCAACATATTGCTCGCCTATATGTCACGAGGGGAGTTCCAGTGTAGTAAATCTTGCACGTCATAAGCTCTCTTGCATAATGTACTTATTCAAGATGATTGTGACAGTTTTTGTAAATTGAAGTCATACTAGCCTTCCGGTATTAGAATCATTGTAACAATCAGATTTTTTTTAAAAAAATCAACATTATGACATGTATATTGTTTTTAGTTAATTAGTAAGTTGTTTTTTTTAAATTGGGCATTAAATTATCACACACAGCAATAATGATAAAGAAAAGATGAAGAAGTTAAGGACTTGTTCCCTTCAATTGGTCTTGATCAATGTAGCACAATTTTCAAAGTTGGTAAATATCCATATGAACATGCATGTGCATTGTGCACCCAAGGAATGGGTGTAGCCGGCACACTTGGTGAATTTGTAGAGAAGACCTAGTCACAACTGTCACCTGCTTTTTGAGCAGGATATGTGAATATAAAATGACATACAAATTGCACGCCCTTCTCAAATGGGAAGATGCTGCCCCACCCAAGGGTAAAGATGAAGATTCCTCAGAACCAGATTGCCCAAATATCTACAGCCACTCAATTTTGTCAGAATTGAGATGGTTTCAGATCAAGAGGTTTCAACTGGGTATGATGGCCAAAAGGACATGACTAATGAGGAGGTAACAAAGGAGTATCTATTGCTCTAATGATGTGATACTTATGAGCTGGATCTGAAATGACTTAGCATTCCTTTGCTATATCTATGAGAACTTGATGAAATTTCCCCATTTTATGACAGTATCTGAAATGGGCTGAAAATGCTGAAACTATTCAGGGCATCCCTGAAGTTTGGGAAACTATTAAAGCCTTTACCCCATTTCCTCCTTAAATGTTTGTATTAGGGTGAGGGCAGCAAGGAAAAACAGGGTTTCTGCTTTTCCTCCAGTATTGTAACAGATATTGAAACATGAGAAAAAAGTGCATAAGTTTGTCTTACCATATCAATGACATAAGAATTGACCTTCCATCTTACATAGTAACGAATGGGGATGATCAGAGTATATAAAACATGTAGGAAAGCATAAGCCAAGGCGACCAATCCCAGTTGTTTCCGGCAAAGCATCCATTTATCCAGCCAATCAGGAAAGCGACTGTACTTTGTACCTCTATATAATTGGAGAATAGCTGCAAAGATCCCAGGTAAATAGACCAATGCAAGAAGAATGAGTGCCACAGCGGGGCAGATCCGGTTTGCAATTGTAACAGGAATAAAAAATGAATAATTTTTGTTGTTCTCAACATGATTGTAGATGATATCACGGACAACAGAGAACAAAAAGATGAATGCAGTGAGAGCAAAAGAGAGGTAGATGGGAAATCTCCACATTGGAAAAAGTTGTAAAGGGTAATTCTCAATTTCTTTTGATGCTAAGAGAGAACCTTTATCCAAAGGAGTAAGACCAAGACTCCGAACAATCTCTATCACCTTTTCTTTTGCTTTCTTATCATCTCCGCAGATGAATACCTGCAAAAGCAAAATAAAATAAAGTCCCATAGCTTCAATATAAGTAAAAAGAAATTAACCTAGTAAGTCAATCTGTCTTGATGTCTCTTGGCTTATTAATTAACTTTTGAGAAAGTTGGCCAGAATTTTGACTGAAACTGAAATTAACCAGTGTGGAAATAGACTTTTTGGACCAAATAATAGATTTTTTAAACGAAAGATATTCTAGATTTACTCTGTGGGGTCTTCTGTTAAACCATTCTTAAAATATTAAGAATATTGTTCTCTTTTATTAAGTATACTTTTTAACTTCAATTTTTTATTTTATTTAAAAAAACCCTAAGAGCTAAAACAAAACTAGACAAGAACATTAAAAAAATGTGAATTAAATAGAATAAAATAAAAACCACATCTTTCCTAGTTTAATATTGACAAATCTATTGCAAAAATATTAGCTTCCCCCCTTGCAAAGTAGGTCCAAGATTTATAAGCTTCTACATCTACTTGCCATACATTTCATATATGAAAGAAAAATAATAATTAACTGGTTAAACAAAACGAAGATTTAAATGTGACTTTGCTTATTGGAGTTATGAATCCAATGGCATTGTTCGTTCAAAAACTCATGACCTAATGACCACAAGGTGAACAATATGGTGTAGAGAGATAGTTAAATGATTACTTTGTATTTCTTGCCTGAGAGGTTCATCTCAGGTCACCTACTGCCTTCCTTTTCAGGTACACGTGCATACAGCATATGGCCTCAGATTCTGCACCTGCTGGGGTGTAGCTAGATAGACTGCATGCTTGTAGAGCATGACACAGGCAGGACTACTTTCTATTGACAGAAGCGGTAGCTTCTTCCACTGCCTGTACATCTTAGTTTGCCAAAGTATTAAGTATCTGACCCTTTCTCTTGGTAATAACAACAGACATAAAAAGCAGCTACTTAGATTAGTTATAAGAACAATTAAATTGTCCTTATAGACAATAAACAGAACAGTTTAAACTCGGACCACATGTTTTGTGAATAGTTTTTAACCAAGAGCTATAATTGCACTCAATAATGAACTAAAGGGCCACCATCAGTGAGCTGCTGGACAGCATTACTTAGTCTGTTGTGTGGATATTTGGGTGGTTTAGGGGTGGGGAACTGTGATGGGTGGGTGGGTGGGGGGTGTTTGGGGATTGTTATGTGTGTTGGGCCTGGCCTTTGGGTGTTAAGTGAATTTTGTTGTATGGGTATATTGTGTATACATGTACAATGACAATAAAATTATTATTATCATAAGGAAAAAAGGCAATTTATTTTACACTGTAGCTGCTGATCTACTAATTAAAGTCTCTGGTCAGATTAGAAAATTAAATAAAATATTAAAAACTGTACTAAGCCAATTCAGAATCACAAAATAGTGTGCAGGCTTTTGGTTTCCCAGAACTCTTCATTTGGAAGGGGTAAAGAGGAAAGGCCTGCTGTTCTGGTCATGAATTTGCATTTAATTTCATGTATATGTTCCAATTCAGATATTAGGTGTAATCTGCATAATGTATTTTTGTAAATAAATCTTCCAGTGATAACTACACAAAATCTGCTCTTTGTTCAGGCCAGATCCTTATCTCAGCCCAGGCACAAACACAACATTTCCATCATCATCAGCCTTTGGCATCTGAGATGCCCTTACCTGTCTACTGGCATCCAAGCCGCCTGACTGCAGAGCCCATGCTGACACCGTATTAAATGCTTTGACCACTTTACTGCCTGGAAGCAGCTGGGCAAGATATTCAGCATTTGATTCTGCATACTGATTTATTTTAAGGTTGTTGCTCACATCCACCAACACTTTTCCATTAAGGATTTCTTGTAGGCTTGCAAGAAAGCTGTAATGCACTCTGTGGACTGCTACAATGATAACATCAGATGTTTCAGCAGCTTCTGCATGAGGTAGGATTGTGGCTCCTTGAGGAATCAATCCAGAGTTTTGAGTGTTTCGGCTCCCATAAACAATGGAATAGCCACACTGCATCAGCTTATAGCCCAGAGATCTTCCAAAATCACCTGTTCCAAAAATGCACACCGTTTCCTTCTTGCTGGGCATATTTGAAGTAAGTGGAATCATTGCATTGACCTTTTCCAAACCAGACATATCTGACATTATTCCTACAATGAAGAATTGTTCATGTTAACTTATTGCGAGAAATATATATATAAAACCAGTCTGATTCTTAAGTACCTGTTGGATTATACATCTTGGTGACTTTCACGTGTGCTGACTTTCAACCCCATAATACTGATTGTAATTATGTAAGTTAAAACCCAACATTTGAATTTTAATTAACATAATTATTTGGGGAAGGATACATTCATACTTCTTAGATAATTTCAGGTTAATGTAGCACACAATACTAAACTGAAGTCTTTTGTTACATAAAAAAAGTTTTCTGATGTCTTTGGAATTTCAAGTGGAAGAAAATATTTACAATTAGTTTTGTTGTTGTTACAGGTGTGCTTGAAATTTGATATAAAAACACATTGCTCTCTGACGTTACTAACAAAGTTTTCTATCTTCAAATCCATTGCTACAAAACTGGATATAGATTTTGCTTTAGGCAGGGTGAAATCCGCATTGTGATTCATATTTTGAATAATGAATTATGTTTTATATACAGTTAGGATTTTTACTGGTGCTTGGGGAATATTATATTTTTTAGAATCTAAGCTTGTTATTTATTACCCTATCCCAGGTATCTGCAACCTGTGGCTCTGGAGCAGTATGCAGCTCTTTCATTCCCCTGCTGTGGCTCCCTGTCGGCTGAACCCACCACTGCCTGGCCCCGCTCCTTGCTCTCCCGTCCCAGTCAACCCTTGCATGGCCTGAGAAGGTAAGGGCGACGGTGGGGGATGGAGACTCGCTCCATATTCCAGAGCATGACCGAAGCATCCTTGCAGGCGTTTCTTCCAGCCTTCGTTGCTGTGCGCACCTCAGTCGCTTGGGGAGATGCGCGACTTGTTCTCTGCCCTGAGACACTGGCCCATCGGTTGTGGCTGATGCTCTGCATCATAATGGGCTCCAGGAGGAGAAGGGGTAGACATTGTCTCCCCCATTGTGAATCACGCTAAATTTAACTATGCTGTGCATGGCGCTGTGAGAGGCGTGGGCAGGCTATAAAGGTGGTAACAGCAGCGGCCTCAGCCACAATCAGGCTGAGCCAGTGTCTTGGAGTTAAGAGCAAGTTGCATGTCTTCCCAAGCGACCAAGGTGTGAGCAGCACCAACAAGGGCTGGGAAAAGGATCTGCAAGATACGGCAAGTGCAGGGATGCTTCACTCCTGCTCTGGAATATGGAGCAAATCTCCATCATCCACTGTTACAATTACCTTCTCAGGCCAGGCAAGGAATGACTGAGAGGGATGGCGAGGGGTGGGGTGGTGCCAGCCCAGGGGTGAAATGCTCCTGGTTTGGACCGGCTCGGGCGAGTAGGTAATGATGGTGGTGGGCAGTTCAGAGAACCAGTAGCAAAAATCCCTGCCCCCGCTCCCGCCCCCCATGCCCAGCTGAGCTGCGCGATCATCAGATCCTTTTTTCCCCTTTTAAATGGCTCTGACGAGCCAAGCTCTGACGATCCCACCTGAGTTGCTTGCCGATCAGGCAACTCAGCTGGGATCGTTAGAGCCTTTTGAAAGCATTTTTTTGTAAACCATGTAAAAAATGGTTTTAAAATTTTTTTAAAAAATTGGCCATGCCTACTCAGTCACATTACCCCCCTCACCCACTAAGCCACATCCACAGAACTCGTAGTAACAAATTTTAGATTTCATCCCTGGTCCAGCCTGTGGTGGGTTCAGCCAACAGAGAGCCACAGCAGGGGGATGGAGGAGCTTCATTTATCTGGGACCTGAAATGACTCTTGATTTAAATATGGTTAAAAATCACCCAAAGAAGAAGAAAGGGCAACATCAGCAAAAAAGAAAAACACCAACCCCCGCCTGTTTTTGGAAATGGTTCAAGAGGGAACACACACCCACACCCACACACACACCCACACCCACACACACACACACACGAGACAGAGAGAGAGAGAGAGAGAGAGAGAGGGAGAGGGAGAGGGGAGGGAGGGAGGGAGAGAGAGAGAAAGAGAGAGAGAGAGAGAGCTGTTTCCCACAGAAAACATCAGGAGCCACAAAACCTGGGTAAGTGTGGCTGGGGGAGTCATGTGACTGGGTGGGAGAGAGTGACATCGAGTTGGCCATGCCCACCGAGGTTTTGTGGCTCCCGGTGATTTCTTTTCTGTGGGAAATGGGTCCAAATGGCTCTTTGAATGTTTAAGGTTGCAGACCTCTGCCCTATTCTTTATTTCACTAAGTTTCTTTTTCCCTGAATGGGAAAAATACAGAAGCATAAAGTATTCAGATAGATGTTCTTTGGTGTATTGTAAAGGTTACAGATGAAATAAAATTATAAGGAAGAGTTATAGAGAAAAAAATGTTATTTTATAAATTTAAGAATTCCACTCAAAGTCACATGTGGTAACAGTAGCAATCACAAACAAGGGAATATGAAAACAACCTATTTAAAGAACAAAAGTGTTGAACAGGTTTCCATTCCAGGCCCCTGTCTGTGTGGCACTCTCCCCTCAATGATAGCAGCTGCTGCTGCCCCATTCTCCCTCTCCATTACTGCTTCTGGGCAATCCCATGTGAAGAAGGGGGCTAGCAGAGAGGGGAGAGTGCGAGGTTGCTGCATCTGGGACCAAAGGGACCCAGGAAGCATCTGGATCTAGCTCACCCGGTTTCTCTTCCTCTTGCAGCCAGCTTTCCCAGTCTAGTTTGATGCAGGCTTCCTCCCTAGGCCCCCTTCTGTTTCCCCCTGACAGCCACACAAAGCTAGGCAAAAAGCCAGCCCTCACCGGTGCCTAGCTTCACCGACAGTGGGCTTGGAAAGGGCTGCCTGCATCAAGCTAGACTGGAGAGGAAGAGAGTGTGAGTGAGCCAGCGATGCTTCTCTCTAGCCTTCGCCCAAAGACCCGCACCACACTAGGAAACTGAAGATGGAATTTCTGCCCCTCTCCGACCCATGCATACCTTGGTAATGGGACTATTTCTCTCTGCTCCTTTTTCTTGTTTTGTCTACCAGATCAGCGCAGGACGACAAACCTAGCTTTGCTGCCCATTGCAGCTAGGAATCTCAAAGCTGAAAATGAATGTTTGTGTTGTAGCCAACCCAGGTGCTAGATGGCCCCCTGAAAACTCAGTCTCTTGAGGAGCCTGGCCGAACTTTTGTGTGCCACTTTCTGAGGCAGGGGGTGAGGTGGAACTAATAGGTGTCCAAGCAATTAGCCCAGCCGGCTGGCAGGGAGACGGGTCATCCCAACACTGGCAGCTCTGAAGGAAAAGAAACTGTTTTTTTTTTTTTTGCTGAGCTGAGCTGGCGCAGGGTTGCATTGTGGCTCCGTGTTATAATGGCTTCAGGAGGAGGACGGGACCCCATCTTCCCCATTATGAAGCGTGCAAGTGAAAAAGTGAAAAAGTTCACTCAATCAATTCCAACTTCGTGAAATATTTTTTTTTTGCGAGAAGTTGGAATTGATTGAGTGACATACAATGGAGAAACACGATTGGAGCTGGGCTGGGGCAACTGTGCGAGTGGCCACAGAGAGAGCTCTGCGTGCCACATCTGGCACGTCTGCCATAGGTTCACCATCACGGACCTATAGCAAATTCTTTGACTAACATCCTAAGCCCAAAAGATAAACAAGCATTTATACTGGTAAGATTTGATGGGCCACCATCAGCAGCTAGGTTAATTTTTCTCTCTAGCCTTCGCCCAAAGACCCGCACCACACTAGGAAACTGAAGATGGAATATAGTTTTTTTGAAAAACTATAGAAACTGGTCAGGAAAGCAATTCCACGATTAGATGACAAAGGGGTGAAAAGGGATGTAGAAGCAAGATATGGAGGATGAAGAGATACTAAAATGTCTGTTTATAGTTTTTTAAAAAGATTTTTATTTTATAAAAACATTTTTTAATATTGTATTTTATATTCTTTTTAGCGTTTAAAATTGCTAACTGTATTTTACCCTTCTTATGCTGGTCAATGACCATAATAAAGATTTTATTTTATTTGAATATTGGAGTAAAATGGGTCTTGGGTGGATTATGCTTCTATTCTCTTAAAATATTATTAATTTTGGCTAAAATAAAGCAATTGTATTTTCCTCAATGAGAACACTTTAATGTAAATGTAGAGGACAGTCTTCTGCAACCTGCAGTCTTCCGTAATAGGGGATAATTATTATTTAAGTCAGCAGGTAATTGTGCTAGACTGGTATAAACTGCCTGGAATTGTAGATTTTGATGTGCTCGGTGTTAAATTTGTCACTAGATGGCAATACAGTTTTATTTGTAACTATATGAGTTTAGACAAATCCATCTACATGGAATAGATGTGTGAAACAAAAATGATTGTATACTGTGCTTCATTGTGGCTGTGGTGGGGAATTCAGTAGCCAGGGAAATAGGCTTTAGGATCTAGACAATATTTAGGATCTGAAGGCAATTGGGACTTATTTTGTAGTAATGGTGACAATACTATCCTTTCACTCCAGCAATTCTATAGACCAGCTCCTTCCAAATTTCCGTTTGTGTAAGGGCTACTTTCAGTTTTATGCTATCTTTGTTGTCAGCTTTGGTGTGACAACAGTGTTTAGGGCAGCTTGTTAAACTTGTATTAGAAATATGGGTCATTTGGACCAGAAAATATGTTCCCATTTAAAATTAGGTATCTTTGACAGAATAGACTTCCCAAATGGTTTAATATTTATGAAATTAGAATTTCACTTTGTTTCTTCAAGGAGATGGTGTTGATCTGGTTATATTGGAATTATATTTCATATATAGTTGCTATCAGTATATTACAGAATCCCCGACTACATTTTATAACTTAGAGCAGTGTTTCCCAAACTTGGCTATTTTAAGGTACATGGACTTCAACTCCCAGAATTCCCCAGACAGTATGGTTGGTTGAGGAATGCTGGGAGTTGAAGTCTATACATCTTCAAAGGGTCAAGTTTGGGAAACACTGACTTAGGGTATGTTAAAATAGAACACAGAGTATAAACTAATTAGATAACCATATAGATAGATAGACAGATAATAGACGGACAGAAATAAGGACAGAGACAGACAGACATAAAGATAGAAGAACGGATATCTACCTATCACCCATTTACCTCAAAATATATTTGGGTGTATTTACATATGTTTTTCCCAAGAATGCCTATAGATCTCATGTGGTCTCCACAGGTTATGCAGAAAATAAAATGGTTCTTTGTCTAGAGCAGGGGTGCGTCATCACGTTGTCCTCATGTGATGTAACCTGACTTCTCCCCCGATTGGTTGGCCAATGTGTGATGCATCCAGCCCATTGGCCACAATTTTGACACCCCTGGTCTTGAGGAGTGATAAAACAGCAAGTAAGCTGGACAGAGTATATTGGAAACCTAAATGCTGTCTTCTCATAAATGTTATTTTGCCATAATCCACACAAGGAATTTTGTAAGAAAGTTTACTGTGTGCTTGCAATTCCAAATTTATTCAAAAGCCTGTTATACTCCTGTTTTATTTTATCTTATTTTAAGGGCTGCCATAATGTATTATAATGCCACACAAAGACCGCCAAAGTCGTCTTCCTTTAAAAAAAATTGTTTCATTTACTGAGATCTGGCATTACATTTGTACAGGCAGAAGACACTATTAATTCCATTTAATTTCATTAATTAAATCAGAGATGACTAAATCAGAGAACTTTGGGACTACACATTCCAAAATTGGCCACAATTGGCTCTCCTCCCTCTGCCTTCATAAATGATCAATTTATTTATTACCTTATTGACAGCAGCTCTCTATCCGAGCTTTTTCCCGGAGCCCAGTGCTTTTATAGTCAACAGAGAGCCGTATGCTAGCCTAAATTTCTCTAACTAGAGAGGACAATGGTTTTGGTTGTGTTTTGTCACTGTTGTTTTTTTTAAAGGGGGGGGGCTTATAATTAAGCTTTATTTCAGACTTTGTAAACTTTTCTTTTTGGACACATCTCCCTGCCTCTCCAATATTGGCTGTTTACATCTGGTTATTGCCAGGTTTTTTTTTTAAATAGTGTCGTATCCATGCTTACCAAACAAGCCAGTTACCATTAATTTATTTAGAAGTGCCTTTCATTGTTTAAAGCAAATTTCCAAGTGGGATTTTTAATGTGAAGCCAGCAGCAGTTGGTAGGATTGCAGTCTAAGCAAAAGAGCCAGATGAAATCTTTTGCTGCCTGAGGCTAAGCCCAAGACACTCCTCTCTCCTTTTCATCCATCTGCTGCAGTTGAATAGGTTGCCAGCTGAGAACTGGAAGCTAAATCTTACTTCATCTCTGGAAGGGTGTGTGCTGCTCACACCTGAGAGCAACTGGGAACAGTCTAAGACAGACGGAGCAGCACAAGCAACACAAGACTGCATATAAACCTCTCTTTCATGAGAGAGACAGATTCAGGAAAAAAATTTTGGAGGCATATTTGGACAACTGCTATGGAGTGTTGGAGATGCAAATTCAGAGGCTGGTGACATCACTAGGTCACTGTCATGGCCTCAGGCCTGGAATTGCTGATAGGGTTTATATACATAATTATTTTTTTTGTCTGACACTCTGCCTGTTCTTTGCACAAGGGACTGCTAATCTGGGGTCATTTCCTATGATCTTTCTTCTCAAGCATACACTTATCTAGAACACATGTACTTTGACTCTTTAATTAGCTGTCTTTAAGCTTTGCCCACTGTACACCATAGTTCCGGTGGCTAAATCACTTTTCTGCTTTAAGACCTATTTTATTAATCCTCACTCAAGTTAGATTCTTGCTCTTATAATGTTCACATAGGAAGCTTCAACCTCCAGTGTGCCCTCTCATTTTTTTGACCATGTTGTGACAACAAAGTAAATTGCATTGTTATTTCTTTTGTTCAGAAAATAAGCTTAGAATTCCACCCTCCTGGTTTTCTTCTTATTTATACTTTAACTTTGTTTTCTTTTCCAGTATTACTATATATGGGAAAATAGGCAGAACTCTAAAATAAAATTAGTGTGCCATGAATTATAAAAGCTTTCATATTATGGGGCACATGAGGTGAGAAGAATCCAAAAACCAGGGTTGCAATGCAGCAAATTATCATTGTAATTTGTATTTTTAAAGAAATCCAGTCTTTTGTTTTCAGCAAAATGACTCCAGATTGCAAACTTTAACAGAACAGATAAAATGCATTGTTAATGATGCTAATTTCTCCTCTATGGCTGCACCACTACATCCTCTCAGTATTCTCTTAATATACTGAAACTGTTTCTTCAGGCATATGAAGCATGAGCTGAAAAAATGATGTATTTAAATGTTGCCTTAATCATAGCAAACCACTGAGAGAACTGTAAATTCCAATCAACTAAACCATTACTATAAATATGTGTGATCAAGCTGGAAAGTTAAATACTTTCCTTTGCATTTCTAGAGTTGTTAAACTGGTTAGAGTTTAAAAGAATAAAGTATTAATCCAGCCCCGTCATTTGCACAGTGAATCACAAAAGATTATTTAAGGTGCTGGCAGTTTGAAAGGTGGATTAAGCAATAAGCATAAAGAATGTAGTTGAGAAAGGAGGTGGCAGGATATACTGTACTTTCCAATGCAAAAAATAATATAGAGTATATTATGATTGGGGTTTTCCTCCTTTTGTTCCATCATGTTTTTCTTTGCATCTTTTTGTTTTTCTTTTTTAAGTCACTCTTCATGTGACTCAGTGGTCAAAAACTCCCAATAAATGTAATCATTCTTCACCATTAGAGATATTAGGTACACCTATGACATTGGGAGAGCTACAAGACCTCTCCCCCCCATTTAAATATAATAGATTTATTGGACACTTTCAGTATGACAATCTCGATCTCACAATAAATGGCAGCTTTTATCAAGATTCTGATTGTATTGTTAGGATGCCTCTGAAAGATAAGCACACTGCTAATCCTGGTATCTAACACTGGATTGACAGAATTAAAAGTCAGTTTAGTTGCTAAGGAGCATTAATATTGACAGGATCTAAAATGATTGGAGTCACAGAATGAATTGTTCCTTTCTGATGAACAGCGAATACACTGGGAGTTTACCACAAGAGGTATTTTCCTTCATGTTGCAACTGAGTCTCCTTGCCAGAATATGTTGGTAAAGTGCCTGCAAAAGCATGCTGTGTAAACTCATGGCACTGAACAGCATCAGACATTGCATAAGAACTGATATGAAGAGAACTAATATAAGAAATTAAAGAAGGAACATCCTGTGAGCATACTTTGTCAGAGTCCAGTCTGAAAAGTATGTTTCCTGGATGTTCCTTCTTTAATAAGTCTAGTCTGAAACTCATTTAAAGTTTGTAACATTTATTTACAATTCAATTTTTTAGATTTAAAAAAATCTCAATATTATTTTTATAAATAACTCAAGGCAGTGAGTGTACCTAATATTAACCAGCCTTTTCCAGACTGGAGTCTCCAGCTGTGTTGCACTGGATTTTAAATCACTTGAGTGCAAGATTGTGGATGTCTGGCATATTTTGTGAAAATCTGTCATAGCTTTCCTTTTAGAAACCCTCTAAATTGGTACTAGAACTATTTCTCTAGAAATCCTCTAAATTTGTATTAGAACTACTTAGCATTGTGTCAAACAACTCAGACCTAATATTGAACCTTTTTTTAAGGTAGTAAAGGAGATTTAGAGAAAGAGGGAAGTGGGCAGGTAGATTCATAATTGACTTAAGACAGAACCACAAAAGGTGTGGCTCTACCAGGCCTCTCAAATAATTATATTACCTAAGTGAAAACATCCTACAAACCTCTTTTCTATTCTATCACTGTAATGTAAAATATATTAAGTATAAATGAATGATTAATTTGCTGCCTTCTCATAACAAGGAACCTGTCTCCCTCTCCCTGCATGAGATGAATCTGTGCCAGATCATAATACAAATTCAACTGTCCTTAATGCTAAATCAGTTTTTAGTAACGAAATGGCCAAATATTAATGCAATTCTTTCATGCAAAATAAAAACATTTTAAAAGCTCAGATGCAACTTCTCTTGTATTTTTATAACTTGTTAATATAAATTGCACATTAAAGTACATGAGGGTCAGTTAGGACATCAACATTATTTTAATGCCTTCCCCTTTATTGCTGATTGCTTGGTTTTTTAATGGCACTAGAATAAGAATATATGTACACGTTTCAATTCTCCAAAGGCTTATAGTGCAGCATGCAACCTCTTGTGTTCTCAGATCAAAAACATTCTTCTACTGTAATCTGAGAAAACATAGTTGGGAAGATCTGACAGCTAACTCAAGAACTTGGCTCTGTGGCTGAAATTTGGATGGAGAACAGTGAGTCCTTCTTCTGTGGAGAAGAGGACAGCCTGAACCCAGGCAGCAAGTATTTCTGGAGCAAGCCAGGTGCAACAGAAGAATTCTCATTCTCCCAATGAACATCTGGGAGGAGCTTAGGCCTCTCACTGGGCATGGATGATGGTGGAAGCTATAGTAATGGCTTCGATTATTGAGATTGAGAGGCATCATAAAACAAATGCATAGGAATTCACTAACTATATAGTTGCATCAATTGATGCATTCATATCAATTCATTCAATGGGGCATTCATATAGTATTTTGTGATGTCTGGCTTATTATTGAATTTCAGTTGTTTACATCAAATTCATCAAAAATAAGAAAACAATTAAAACTGAGTGCATTGTTACAGTGCAAATTCACAAATGAACTATGTCATCCTTTCAGAGTCATCCTTTGCTCATTATTTGGACAAAATAATGCAGTTTGCCAGAAGAAATTGAGTGGTGGTTGCAGAGTGATAGCAAATTGATGGAGAACACTGTTGGCCTTGGCAATGTTGAAGACAGGTTCAGTTTCTGGTTGCTATACATGGGAAGGGTTTTTTAGAAGGACAGATCCTGAAGCTAAAGCTCAAATACTTTGGCCTCCTAATGAAGACTCATTGGAAAAGACCTTGATCCTGGGAAAGATTGAAGGCAAAAGGAGAAGGGGATGGCAGAAGATGAGATGGCTAGATAGTATCAGCGATACGATGAACATGAATTTGGGTAAACTCCAGGAGACAATGTAAGACAGGGACAGCCTAGCGTGCTATGGTTCATAGAATCACAAAGAGTTGGACATGACTTAGCAACTGAACAACAAATACATGGGAAGTCTGTAAAGATTCTCAGTCATCCAGGTCATGGTTGTCCCAAAGGTGCTTTTTCAGGAGGCAACTGGACTTACTTGTTTTTTCTTTTGAAATCCTTCCATTTCCCACTATCCTATCAGAGCTGAAGAAGCTTCTTGGATGAGAAGCGAAACGTGTTCAAAAGAAAAAACAAGAAAGTCCAGTTACCTCCCAAAAAAGCACCTTTGGGTCAAATACATGGAAAGGAGAGGGGAATTTTCTTGTCTTCTGCCTTTAGTAGCAAAACTCTATTATGTGGATTCTAACTGTATTAGATTATAAAAAGGTAAAGGTTCCCCTCACACATATGTGCTAGTCATTCCCAATTCTAGGGGGTGATGCTCATCTCTGTTTCAAAGCCGAAGAGCCAGTGCTGTCTGAAGACATCTCTGTGGTCATGTGGTTGACATGACTAAACACCAAAGGCATGCAGAATGCTGTTACCTTCCCACCAAAGGTGGTCCCTATTTTTCTACTTGCATTTTTTACGTGCTTTTGAACTACTATGATGGCAGAACCTGGGACAAGAAACGTGGGCTCACCCTGTTACGTGGCACTAGGGATTCGAACCTCTGAACTGCTGAACTTAGGACCCGGATATTTATGAGATCGCCTTCTGCCACCGATGGCCTCTCACCGACCAACACACTCCCACAGAGAGAGACTCCTCAGGATGCCGTCGGTCAAACAATGTTGACTGATGACCCCCAGGGGAGAGCCTTCTTTGTGGGGGCACCTGCCCTCTGGAATGAACTACCCATGGGGATATGTATGATTCCTTACCTAACGTACCTTTCGTCGTGCCCTTAAGACCTTACTATTCCAACAGGCTGGGCTGGCTAGATAAGGAATTTTAGAGGTGTTTTAATCTGGAGTTTTAAACTTGGCGCCAAATTATTTAATACATTTTGAATTGTTTTTAAATTTTGTATTATATGTTGTTTTTACTATGGCTGTACACCACACTAAGTCTCTCGGGAGAAGAGCGATATAAAAATTTTAATAATAATAATAATAATAACAACAACAACAACAACAACAACAACAACAACAACAACAACTTTCGATCGACAAGCTCAGTGTTTTAGCCACTGAACCTCCGCATCCCCATAATTTATAGCCAGTGATAAAGATGGAAGTTCATACTCAATTATAACCAGTAAGCAAATTTACTAACATAATTGATGTATGGAGATCTAAATTCTTGATGATTGAAATTCCACAATAGCTTGAGCAGTAATGACAAATGAACTGAATGGTCTTATCTGCTTGATTAGTACAAAAAATTTTGCTTCTTTTTTGTCTGGTTTCTAGGGGAGGATATTTTTTTCTAAGAAAATTTATTTAAATTCATTTTAAGATTTACTATTTTCATGTACAGTTTGGAGTATGCAAAATGGGATAGGTTGCCAGTAATAAATTCTTGTAGCATGAGTGGAGTGGTTTCTCATTCAAAGAGATTGCTAACTGGGAATATAAATTAATCTTGTCAGATTGTGGGACTTCCCTCCCTCCCATTGGATTGTTGCAATTGCTGTAGCCAGAAAACTTTGGCAGGGCTCCTTTAACTCTGGGATTGCAGTAAGAAAAGGAAAGCTAATGCATCTATGGAAACTCTGTTTTTGGTACAGCTGTTAAAGGTAAGACAAGACCACTTTATAGTTGGTAATTCTAAGTGTAATTTCTGGTAAAGCATAACTTATCTATAATTTCTGTTTGCTGTGCTATAAATATTTGTGGTAAGAACTCTTTCCGTATTTGTGCATTTTAATTATAGATTTGGCTGAAAACACCCTCCTACACTGTTGGAGTATCCTGCTGAACTAGTTTGTACCTTTAAAAAAAACATATGGAACCAATGCCTTGTTTGTAGAGAATAAAACCCACCATGCAAAATAAGACACAAGCTTCTCTCCAATTATGCTGAAAATTGCAGTACTTGATCAATGAATCTGAAAAAGGGGTCTAAGCAGGGACAAACTGAAGTGTGTTTTTGCATTTGCATCACACCACCACCCTTCATTACATCAGTGTGTGCAAGTTGAATGGCATCTAGGATCCAAAGATTCCTATGTGCCCCGCCCTCTACCCTCTCCCTCCCTACTCCCCACCCCCCATCTCAATCACATTTATATGGCTGCCATTTCATCAAAGATAACTCTGGGTAAAACACAACAACCCAGTGGTGAAGTCTGAACCGGTTTACTTCCAGTTCACTGGCCATGCATGTGCCAAAGGCACACTGCATGCATGCATGCGCAGTGCACACCAAACATGAGCTGCACATGAATGCATACAGTGCACACTAAAAGGAGGCTTGGGAAGATAAGTAGAACAGCGTGCGGGGGGTGGGTGGGTGATCAGCTGTGGTGCGCATGGGAACCTTTTAAAAAACTTTTTAAAAGCATTTTTTACTACCGGCTCGGGCAAATAGGTAGTAAAAAATACTTTAAAAATGTAAAAATAAAGGTTACGAAAATCTCACAGCAGAGCTGTGATTGTCAGAGCCTTTTTTAAACCTTCCCCCCACTACTTTTTAAAGCATTTTAACTAGTAAAAAATGCTAAAAAAGTAAAAAAAAAAGTTCTGAGGATCGCATGTGGCTCAGCTGATCGTCGAACTTTTTTTTTTTACATTTTTTACTACCGGTTCGGTGAACCAGTAGCATTTCACCCCGTAACAAATATTTCAGAACAATAAGGATCATACCCTTCATTTGATGATACATGATACCTGAGCCTGCAGGTGTTTTATTTTTTTTAACTGGGCAGGATTTGGAAAGAATCTAGGCAATTTTTTTAAGAACAATTGTGTGAGTGAAGAAAGCAGGAGTACAGGTTCCCCACAGTCACATTATTTTGATTTAATAATCTTAATCATTGTCAACCCATCATTGTTCTTTTTATACTATGTCAATCTCTTTCTGGTAAAGGGGGAACATCAGAGTCCTTGAGAATAAGCCTTTTCTGTAGGGACTGAGGATTTTCTGATTCTTGCTGGGCTTAAAGGCTGCATTGATAAGGGACGATGGAGTTTGATGGAGTAGAATGGGTGGAAGGAAGAGGGTGACAGTAGACTACAAGTTGATGACAGAGAGAAAACTTAAGGTAAAATAAAAAAAACCCACCACAGCCTGACTTCCCTAATCAGGGCCTGTAAAAACAGCCTAATTATTCACTGTAGGTTCACCTCAAACCAGCTCTGTGACAACACAGAAACTGAGCCACTCAGTCAAGCTGGAAGCTGCAATTCAGCAATAGCTTGACCTCCTGATGATCCTAACTAGAAGGTCTACACCAGCCAACAGATGGAAAGGGAAGAAAGATTGAGATTCCAGATCAACAATCCAAACAATGGAATCCAACCTGAATGGGAACTCCTGAGAAATATAGGAAACTCCAGGCATCTCATCCCCCTTCACAAAAATATATTTTCAACTGGGGAATCTATTTCCAGGTAAAAGAGTTACCAAAGAATGATATACTATGCCTGTTCCAAATTATCAAACATGGATCTGGATTAATTGTTCCCCTGCAATGCAGAGCTTTGAATTGGCTATCCTGTATCCTGAGGTGCATCAGCATGCATATACCCAGCCATATTGCTTGTGTCTTTTGCTGGCCAGGAATGTATGCTGATGGTCACCTTTGTGCCTGTTGCATTGAATGCCAAAAAAAAAAACAAAAAACCCCACAGTGAGAAGGTTTTGTTTCTTCTCTCTTTCCCTGCAAGCAAATTACTAACTCAATGGAAAGAGCTTTTTTCAGAGCTCTAATGAAAGGACTTAAAACAAAATCTTGATATTTGGACATGCCCTTTCCAAGAAAACCTGGCATCTTAATTTACTTAAAGAATGGTGAAGTGGTAAATAATGGTGGAATAAACTTTACTGATTAGTCAAATTGACCATACTGAGACAGTGGTGTTAGCCGCTATAAGATACGATGAAATGAAATAAGGTAAAATTTAGCAAAGTAAGATAAAGTAAAAATACTTTTAGGGGAAAATAAAAGTGTAAAGTGTACTGTACCTTTTTCCAATAAAGATATATCACTGCTTCAAAAATGGGTAGAACCCTCAGTCTCGTTCCAGTTTGATGGAAAGGTGGGTCCCTGAGAGAGAAGAAGACAATGTGGTATGGCTCTGTGTCCTCTGTTCACCTTATGTAAATTAAGTTTGCAATTGCTTTCATAAGATTAGATGGGCTGGCTCTATTCTTAAACATTTGCATCATGGAGCAATCATTGGAAAACTAGAGCGTCAGTTTCTGTTCCTACTTCTCTGCTGAGATTATATGTTTTTCTATCGAGGCACTTGGTGTGTATATGTGTGTGTGTGTGTGTGTGTGTGTGTGTGTGTGTGTGTGTATGTGTCTTTGGTTATTCGGGTCTTCTCCCACGTAAAATTGGAAATGTCTTGGCGACGTTTCGACGAAGTCTCATTCGTCATCTTCAGGCTGGTGTTCTCGGCTTCATGCTTCCAGGAATACCAGCCTGAAGATGACGAATGAGACTTCGTTGAAACGTCGCCAAGACACTTTCAATTTTACATGGGAGAAGCCCCGAATAACCAAAGACCTACACACAAACACCCGCAAAAACCTCAGAATATATATATATATATATATATATATATATATATATATATATGTGTGTGTGTGTGTGTGTGTGTGTGTGTGTGTGTGTGTGTGTGTGTGTAATTTTTTTCAGTATTTTGAGCATTTTCATGCTTCACAGAACTTTCTAAAAATCAGGATCTTGAAAATCTCCTTAAGCATTCATTATGAAGTAGTTTTGAAAAACGTTTTGGTCTGAAGAATATGTACTTGTCAAAGACTTTTTGTACACAAGGAGTCTTGACTATTCCTTGATGTTGCATGTGAATATTTTAGTACGCAATTAGAATGCTTTGTTATTATTGTTTTAGGCTATGCTAAATCACCCTGGCAACTCATTTTGATGTTAGAAAGGTCAGATCTGTCTGAATTTTCCCTTTTGAAAAATAATGTAATTTTCTCTGCTATTTTTCAAAATTACTTTATTAATATTGCTGCAAATATTTGAAGTTTGTGAGTTTAGAAGAACAGAAAAAGAAGACAGATTAAACTGGAGACTTATGAAGGGAAATTCCAAAATATTTTTCTATGTTTGCTCAGGGTGCAAAACAGAAGACCATCAAATACCAGTTTTATCACTGTAGTTCAGTGGTAAAAATTATATTCTGCATATGGAAACTTCAAGATTTGGTACTAAACTCTCCAGACATAGATGTACATACCTATTATGCTATTGTCTCTCAAGATAAGCAACATTATGGAGAGGTCAGAAAATGTATGAACTCATAAGCCCCCCAAAAGTGGATAAGAAAAATAAATGTTAGCTAGAACTAGTTTATATCGTTATCACAATACCACACTAAAACATTTTACCTTTGTAAACCTCAAGCGGCAGAGATAGATGACTTGGCTCACATCCTATTTGATTGTTGTTTGTATAAGAGGGTGAGAGACAGGTACCTTGGTCTATATACTAAACGAATGACCCATTGGGAACCCCATATCAAAATAACTTACCTTATGTGCAGCCAGAATTTGAAAGTAACAATTAACACAGCACAGTATCTGAGCAAAATGATCCGGTTGAGATCAGCATACGTGGGACTGATTGGAGTAGATTGTAGGGGTGATATTGAGATATAATTATCTTATTTTATCCATATTTTTATTCTGTATTTATATCTTATTTTATTTAATCTCATTGTAATATTTTATATCATTTTAATGCATTTTACCTTATCTTTTTTTATTGTACCTTACCTTGGCTGATACTAATATAGTTGACTGAATAATCAATGATCAATAAAGTAAAGTAAACCTGTATTGCTACCATTATATCCATACATGATTTTACACATTAGTT
Organism: Coluber constrictor foxii; assembly: GCA_038048745.1. Lineage (NCBI taxonomy): Eukaryota > Metazoa > Chordata > Lepidosauria > Squamata > Colubridae > Coluber > Coluber constrictor. The sequence goes on from CM075961.1 coordinate 148,134,054, forward strand.
TTTGTTCTTTAATTTTAACCCTTTTAAGGTTTTCATTAATTTTATCCAGCCACGGCTTTCTTGGTCTTCTCTTTCATCTTGACTTATTTATTCTATCTCCATGTATTTGTTCCATAATTCCATTCTCGATCTGCTTTTACAAATAATTGTAAACTCTTTATATTTGTCATTCTGAATTCAATGAATTAGAATTCAGTGAAATCTCCATTCATTCATCAATCATCGACTCTTGATCCTATCTCTCATTCCATTCCCACTGCATTCATATCTCCCTTGGACTTTGATGCATAAATTATAAGATCCACAATACTTATCACTTCTTACAATGTATTAACATTCATAGCAAATTTAAGCTCCAGCCAACAATATCATCTCCATTCACTTCAAATTGTATCCTTACAATTTATATTGATATTGTTTCCTGATTGCTTATTTGTACTCTATGACTGTCATTAAGTGTAGTACCTTATGATTCTTGATGAACATATCTTTTTTTTATGTACACTGAGAACATACGCACCAAGACAAATTCCTTGTGTGTCCAATCACACTTGGCCAATAAAAAATTCTAATTAATTCTAATTCTAATTCTAATTCTAATTCTAATTCTAATTCTAATTCTAATTCTAATTCTAATTCTAATTCTAATTCTAATTCTAATTCTAATTCTAATTCTAATTCTAATTCAAGTACTGCCGTGAAGTGGTCCTTGAAATCTAAGACGGCTGAGATCAAACAGAGATAAGTAACCTGTGGTTCTTAGATCACATGTATCCTCCTAGAACCTTTTTGTTTTTTGCATTCTCCAGAACTGCCAGTTGGGTGAAGCTGAAACACTTTTTGCTGAAGAACTGAGGCAGATTTAAGGGGTGATATTAATGTCTCAAAATCTTCAGAGACTTAAGGCACCGAAGGGCACTCATAAGAACACCTTATCCATTAGAAATCTGTACCACACTATAACTTCTTCTCCAAATTGCACTGATTTTTCTCTTGTTTTTTTTTCCTTGTTATGACTTAGAAGATTCCTTTCACTTTTTACAAGATATGGGATGGGTTCAGTTTGAATTAGGTACTCAATATAGGTCCCATTGAATACAATGGGACAAAACTTAGCTTCATTCTGATTTAAATCCAGCCATTTATAATGGAAATTAAGAGCAGCTGTTTTTGACTGAATCCAACACAGAAAGAGACTTGTACCTGTTTCAGTTTGCTTAAAGGAACAAAAACTCTCTGGATAGCTTTCGGAAAACTATAGCTAGATTTGTTATTCTAGGATGAATTCCAACCTTGCACACATTTTATTTGGGTGGAAGCCCAGATCAGTCCAAAGAGACTGACCTGAGAAAGTGCAGCTTTGATTAGGTTGACCTGATGGCAAAGAAATTAAGGAGGTTTGGGCAACACACCCCACCAATTAAAAGAATATGCTGCAATTTGATCAAACTAGACTTCGGTCAAATTGACCACACATTTGGCTAGCATATAAAAGGGTGCTCTAGCAATTCTATCTCATTGGATGGAGTCCAATGGACTTCTTAGATTAATTAATTGGCCCTTTTCAACCATTCTGAATATACTTCAAATATAGGTCCTAATTTTGGAAAACAGGAATGCACTATTTATGGGGAGCATGGGTAATTTATGGGGAGCATGGGAGCAGGGAACTGTCTATTCAGTGTTGAAATAAATAGATGGATCAACAGATTTCATTCAAGATAATAAAACTAATCCCAAGTTTTTTTTCTCATTATTTTGGATCCTTGACCTCAAATGGACCTCAAAAATAATGGAAAAAATATAGTTACTTCGAGTATAATGGGAATAAGGGATGGCAGCTTAAATGAAAATTTTCTTTTGCACCTTTCAATATTTTAAAAAGGACAGATAGCCTTTATTCTTTTCTATTCTCTACAACATAGCAGATTAAATTTTTTGTCTGGCAACCAAATAAATAAAAACTCCATTCCTGCAGACAAATGCAATGTTACTTTGAAGCTTTTCTGGAAGGAAAAGTAGACATTCCCAGAATTGACAGTTTTGGACAGCATTATGTATGTAACATATATTATTATTGTCAGTATTATTAATATTATTATTAATATTATTGCTTAGGTGTCAAATTCACACATTTCTCAAGAATTAAAAAGCCTATGTGATTTCTACTGAAAATGCTGAAATATAAACAATAATAAAGACATTTTGGCAATCTTATTAAGACATGAGCTATTATTATTTTTTTAGCAATGTCAAAAACATGTTTTTAATGGATTTATCTTTGTTGAAAATTAGATGGTGAAAACCAATGTATGGGAAAATTAATTTAGACAGGAAGTACAGCGGAAGAGATTGCCTTGTTCTTTCTACAATTCACTGTAGGCTTTTTTCTGTTTCAAAAGTACAGTGCATGCATCTGATGAAGTTGACAACAATCCTTAAAAAGTCAGCTCTATAGAATCTTTGTCGATCTTTAAGGTACTCCAGGATTCTTAGTCAATCACACAATTTTTACATAATTTTTTAAATAGTAATTTAATTAAACATTATCATTAAAAAGATAAAAACAAAGCTTAAACTTTTAAAAATTGCATAATGTCTAATCCCTAGTCAGCTTTTCATATTTTGCAGAACAAATTTCATATTTACCAGAAGCAAAAACATTCTATCTGCCACATGTGATGGCTTTTCAATGAAGATTAATTCTAAAAAATTCTAAAGTTCCCCTGTGAGGCAGAATTGTTCAGTGGGAACATCTGCATAGTTTTTTCACTGACTTTGCCTCTGTTTCAAATGAAAACCTACCTTGAACTTTTTGCCTTCCTTCTGAGTTAATAAAGACTGTCCAGCTGCAGTAGCATTTGCCTGGAGGCACACATCAGCTTCCTTTCCCTTGGAACAGAGTGGGAAGGTCCGTAATGATTCCTGGCCATATATCAGCTGGAGTGAAGAGACAGGAAAGGGGTGTGAATGGGGGAAGAGCTCTGATTTTGTAAACCTGTACATTTAAGAATGTAGACAGTATTTCCCAACAATGATGTTGGGAAAATCCCTTTCTTGACTGTTGGTTGGTTGTTGGGCAAGGCTTAGTCAGGGTTTCTTCATCCACAGTGAGTGAAGTGTTTTGGTGTCTTGCCTGCTCTTGTTCAATCTTTCCTCTTCTATTATGCACTTGAAATATGATCAAACAATGCTCTGACCACAAAAACAATCCTGTTTGCTTTTTCAGTCCAGTTGTTTTTAGAGGGAGAGGATTGCTTAGAAAGGAGACCAAGGAGGACACACATTTCTTTCACACTAATATGTGCTGATTTGCATAATGAGTTCTCAAGCCTGGTCCCCGTAGGCAGTGGTGTGTTTGCAGACCCTTTCTTGGTGCCTGACCGCACTCATGTGCCACTGTATTGTTTAGTTCTTATAAAATTAAAATAATGCATGGCTCCAAAAAGAAAGGAAAACATAGGTTAGCATCATGTGGCATTCTGTGGACAATCAAGCCCCACCCCCACCCTGAGAAACTGTTCAACTGTTCCATAAAAGGTACCAGCCTAAAATTTTGGGAACCCTTCATATAGATGCACATTGAGGAACAACCAGTATAGTTTTAAGTAGAAATTCAATGTGATATAAGCTGTACTCTTCCCTGTTCCTACGGGTCTTCACCTGAATTGCTATTAGGCTGCACAACTCATTGAACAGCAGATCCTTTTTAAATGGACTGTCTTCCATAAGGTAAGACATGTGGCTTCTGTATGTGCTTGTGTTATTTATTCCTTTGATTTGTTTACTTTTATTCTGATTCTGTTTTATATTCCACTCTCCATCCGAAAAGCTCAAGATAGAAAATATAATTCCACTTCAAATTTTATCCATATAACAATCTTGTAAGATATCTTATTCTATTAGAGGAAGATGAATTTTGAACTCTGTGCCCTTGGTTCCTTCAAAAGGTATGGGCCTAGTTGTCATGCCTTAAGTATGACTATTTTTTTTTTTGCAGATAAATGTATGACTGGATAGTGCTAAAGTCTGCAACTTGTTACAGTTGAATATTTAATGTCTCCTACAACTGTCATTCTTTGTTTTTACTTATGAATTTTTCTTTCAGATTTGAACTGGTGCCCCTTAGGAGACCATAATTACAACTCTGTTATCTCTTGCAACCTCATATTCAGCAGAGCTATGATGTGCTATACATCGTTTGAGTCACATGAATATATCAAACCTTCTAAGATAATTGCTTTCTAGGCAGAAAGTACAGGTAATCCTTGATTTACCGCTGCAATTTCTGTTGCTAAGTGAGACATTTATTAAGTAAGTACTTACTGTTGCTATGTAAGACATTTGTAAATTTTTGCCTCATTTTACAATTTTTCTTGCTGCAGCTGCTAAGTGAATCATAAGTTAAGTTAGTTAAGTTAAGTTAAGTTAGTAACAGAGTTGTTAAGTGAATCTGGCTTGCCCATTTGCTTTGTCAGAAAACCACAAAATTACATGACCCTGGAATATTGCAACCATCATGAATACATGCCAGTTACCAAGCATCTCAATTTTGATTACATGATGGTATAATGGTTGTAGGTCATAAGTCATTTTTTTCACTGTCCTTGTAACTTTAAAGGTCACTAAACAAACTTTTGTAAGTCAAGGACTACCTGCATGCTGAAACAGCTACAGTTAAACTTCATACCATTTTTCTTTCTGTTTGAAAAAAGACATAATTCAGTGGTAAGGCCATTCACTACATCAGTTTTAAAAGCCAAAGATAACCATGGATTGATTTCTTTCTTTTTCAAGTGATATTTTAAAATAGGTTTTGTTTCAGTATAGATGGCAGCAATTAAAGGAGTGTGCTGCTATATATCATTCTGATCTGTGGATAAAAGTATAAATTCATTGTACAAAAATATGTAAAGTTCAAAATGTACTCGAGGCACTAAAAGATATATATATATACTTGAGAACATGGATTGCCATCTACCAGATGTAAACCAACTATAGATCTTTACTAGACATTATTGTATTTTACAGGTTGTTGCTCTGACTCCAGCGATCCCATCATAAACTGTTCTTTGAAGTTCTACAAAAATACCAGTTTCACTTTCTGGAAAAAGCAAATAATAAGGTTGGTTTCTCAAAATATTATTGTAATTGTTTAAATCAATAAGAAACTAACAATTTCAAGTGAAATGAAAACTAAAAATGCAGTTCAATGTAATAGAATTATTGTTTTTGAATTGTAATAACTATAACTGTTTCATAAATAAGGGGATACATAAACTCCCTTTTTCCGTGTGTGCACAAATTTGATTATGTGTAACTGAATAGGGCTACACAAGAAATTATTTGCTGATGCAAATATTCATTAAGGCTTTTTTAAACTTAGTGTAGAATTTCGATTGATTAATCTCCTGTCTTTAAGTGATGAATTATTAATGATTATACATATGCACATAACCAGTACATCAACATTGATGACTTTGAAATATTACAAAATAGCATGTTCGCAATTTTTCATAAACACCCTCTAGACAGTATTAAGAAAAATGTCCATCTTTTATAGTTTTTCTTTTGAGTGGCTATTACATTAATACAGCAAACTTTTTAAAAATGCTTTCCTTTTGGTCCTATGAATTTAAACCTGACTTCACACTAATTAAAATGTACATTTTTTAATGAATCAATTAAACCTGATAACATACTGATGCAAGCCTGCAGTGCTAAAAATAATAAATAATTTAAAATATTCTGAAAACTAATTTAGTGATTTACACTTTTATTGTTTAAAGTGTTAGGATATTGTGAAACGTTATAACTGAAAGTATATTAAAAATGAAACCTGTAAAGCATTTCATCCTTAAAAAACAAACATTGACAAAAGATAATCCATATGTTGAAAAGCAGATATACCATTTTTATTATATATAATGTTTTCTGTAACATAGAACATCTTGATGTTATTTTTGAGTGTGTGCAGCTTTAATTTGTAATATTTTTTTTCTTGGCTGGCTGAAAAGAAATTATTTCAGCTGAATATTTCATATCAGAAAGCCTCAGTAAATTTTATCCTATACTCAGTGTAAATATTAATATGAAAGGCAAAATTGTTGCTGTTCTCAGCCACTTGACTGGTTGTATTTTTACTGATTCAAAGCCATTGAGATATCTTATTATAGTGTTGCCTCTCAAGATATGGGATACCCCCCCAACATTGCTAGACTTTAGGCCCTGCTGAAGAAAATGAGAAAAAGTTCTGTATTTTCTGATACCATGGTGGAATATAGGTTGTCACCTTCTGGATACAATTAAAACCCACCATCCTTGCACCCAACTTTTGCAGATCTGTAGTTGGGTAGCAATAATTTAAGAATTGTGAGGAATTGGAAATAGGACATGATCAGTAATGAAGTGTATGTGCTGAACAAACGCAGGACATTTTGACTCCTTCAGGTCCTGAAGTTAGTCTTGGACAACTTTTTAATGCTCTTGTATTAAGAGATATATAAAACTGTAGTGGAAAACATAGAAAAGATAGTTTGGGGTAGATTGTTTCTCAAATATTTCTTGATGCATATTATACATAGTCATATAGAGATGAAGCTGCACCTCTAATTCATCTGAGGATAGCAAGATAGCTTAGGGCATGCAGAAAATGGCAAAACTTTTAAACTATTGCTCTAAAACAACACACTATTTTTCCTTCTACATTGAAATTTTTTACATTGCCTTACAATAGTATCTCCTAACATTTCTTAATACAGGATTGAATATTATATTAGCATTTTGGTGGGGATGTGTACATACCTTACTTTAATGGAGTTCCTGGATAAATTTATAAATATAATTGTGTTTTGTGACCCTGTGAAAAAAGGGAAGTGAGGAAATAGTCAAGTTTTTACTCACAATCTTTTAATCTTTGATCACAAATGTTCTCTTCTATTGGTATTTGGCTCACTATCAGACAGATAAAACTTGTAAGTATAGGAATAGCAATGGCATTAGTTAGGGTGAAATATTCATAAAATATTTTGCCTATGATTCTCTCAATTTTAATGATCCATTTTGTGTCTCTATATTTAGGAAAGGGAACACAATGATACTGACACTTAATGACACTGGATGTGCTAAGCAATTGCCAGCACTCTGGTGGTTCAAATCCCATTCAAATCTGTGGGATGGGGTGAACTTCCATGTTCTGCCCCAGCTACGGACCCCAAAGTTTGTACAAAACTTGATTTACTAAAATAACTCAGTCTTTATCAAAACAAAGGCTGTTAATAAACTTTCTTAACAGCCTACAAGAAACCAAGAATAAAATAATCCCAATCTTACTAAAGTTGGCAGAAAGCCCAGAAGCAATTTGTAGAGAATCCAGATGCGAAGTAGAGTGAACTAAAGTTGTTCCTATAAATTGCTTCAGTCGGTATTCCTCCTTAAATAGGCTAAGGGAGTGGCAATTAGCCCCAAGCCTTACTCTCAAGGAGACCTTCTCCTGAGGAGCCACTCCTGCCTGTTGGCTGCTCTGCATGCTTGTGCATCAAGAAGAGGCTCCTCCTCTTCGTCCTCTTCACTTGAAGGAGCTTCTAGAGGTTCTGAAGGCCCTGGCTGAATGCCTGCCTCTTGGACCACATCTTCTCCAGCGTCCTCATTGTCCGACTTGTGTGCCAGCTGCACAGGCTGCTGGTGCAACACCACACCAGCCTCTTCACTGTCAGGTCAGCTACAATCTGCACAGACTGCTGACGCGCCACAACATTCTGTCTCTTGTTCTCAGTTCCTATCCAGCTAGGAGTTTGCATGTAGATAGATAGATACCGCCATTTGGTGGTGGGAAAATACTGGCTGAGCTCTGTGCGGGGGAGCTGGAACCGGGGCTGGATCTGCTCAGAAATGATAGGCAGACGATCGGTGGAGAAAAGGCCCAGATGAGCTGACTTCCTCTGAGACCACTGTAGGCCAGCTGGTGTGAAGTTAGTTCACTCCTTGTGGTGCACTGGTGTGACAAACAGACTAGTGATTGTTGTCTGCCAGGACTTTTGCAGTGTACATCACATTGCAGTAAGTAAGTAAGTTTAGGTGTATATCATGACCAAGAGAATGACCAAGCATGTATGCTTCTATTTTGTTTGTTAAGTTGTTTCCAGTGGCCCTATTTAGGATTATCTATATTCCTTTGGGGAAAGGACAAACTTAAATTAACAGAATGAGGTTCTGTTCTCTTTGCTACTAATTTTGGGGAAGATACAGCAACTTCTGGAGGTTGTTCCTCAGAACTCTAAAATCAAGAGCTATATATTTTAAGTATTTTTTTTTAAATAAACCATTACTAGGCCTCCATGTTGGACCCTTTCTTAAAAATATATTTTGTGCCATGGTGTTATATCCATGTTGAATTCTACTGTAGACTTTACAATCTCCAAGTTTTAGCAACAATTTTTGTCTTCTAGCTACTGTTTGAATCCCATGGAATGTATTAATAAGAACTTTCTTTTACTCGAGTTTATATTTCCTTCTTTGTGGGGAATTTTGTTTACAGCAGGTAATTTCTGGGAATAGTGGCTTTCCTGAAAGCTTATCCCCCAAAGGCCTTGGCAAAAAGCTGACCATTAGAAATAAGGTTCAAGAGCAGTGCTGGTTTTGAAGCAGGAGTTCTTGTGAGTAACCATCCTCAGGATTATACTCTAGAGCTTTGATTCTTCACAGGCCAAGAAAACATGCAACTGGAAACAATTCAAGGCAAGCTGCATTTATTTCCCAACTATATGTTCACCTGACTAGATTTTTCTGACTAGATTTTTCCAGTGAGTTTAATAAATGTATAGTTCAGTTAAGACAACTAATGTTGTTGTCCTTGTTTTATTACCAATTAGTGGTAAGAGTTTGATGATTGATTGATTGATTGATTGATTGATTTATTTATTTATTTATTTATTTATTTATTTATTTATTTATTTATTTATTTATTGGTTCGATTTATATGCTGCCCTTCTCTGGAGACTCAGGGTGGCTTACAATTTGTGAAGCAATAGCCTTCATACTTTTGTATATACCTGCTTAGTAGGGCTTTCACCCGCCCCCCAGCGGTGTTCTTTTTTTAATACAAAGTCAGCTTATTGCCCCCACAATCTGGATCCTCATTTTACCTATCTCAGAAGGCTGGAAGGCTGAATCAATCTTGAGCCTGGTGAGATTTGAACTCACAGTAATTGCAGGCAGCTGGCAGCTAAGTGCTACTTTAGCAGCACTTTAGTCCGCTGCACCACCAATGCTCCTATAAAGTTGCTTTAGGGAGCAACTCTGCTTCCCCGCTTTCATATGCCTATGATAATTATTTAGTTGCATTAAGTCAATAATAAGCAACTCAGTGCCCATAGACACCAATGTGCTGTATGTATATCCTATGACACACATCAGAGCCACCGTCTATTGTGATTTTGTTTTAAGATTCTTTTAATTAATATATTGTTTAGTTTGATGACAGGACAGCACCTTTACAAACAAGAACAATCAGTTGAAACCACCAAGAGAACTTCCACAGGGACAAATGCAAAATCCAAATTTGGGTTATTAAAATCATTGGCATGAGCATAGGACTGGAATGACCATACTAGGCAGACCATACTAGACATACATGTCCAAAAGATCTGGTGGATCATAAACTGTACATTAATTAATGTGATCCAGTTGTCACACACAAAAAAGGAAACAGCAGTCCTAGTCTGTAACAACAGAAGTATAATGTCAAGAACAAGAAAGTTAATACTTTCTCTAAATTCCTTAGAATATTGTATTCAACTCTGAGCACATGTTAATAAGGACACTGACAAGTTTAAGTATTTCCAAAGGAAAGCAACCAAAATAGGGAAAGGGAAAAAAAAAATATAAGGAAGAGATAAAGGTGCAGGATATTTTTGGGCTATAGAAGACAAAATTGCTGGAAAACATGTTAGCTGTCTTCAGATACCTGGAGGACTGTCATAAGACAAGGCAGAATTTTCATAGTTGTTCCAAAAAAGAGACAAGAAACAATGGGCAGGATGTTGATCTTGATCAGAAATAAAAGAAAACAAAATCCCAATTACAAGTGCTGGTCAACAATTGAATAGAATTCCTCAGAAATGGTACTTTCCCCTTTATTAAAAATTTTCAAACAAAGTCAGGATAGCCATCTGTTTAGGATACTATATTCTACAGTGAACTCCTGCCCTAGGCAGTGATCGTTACAAGAATCTTTCCAATCTTAATTTTCTATGATACTTTACTAAACTAAGTTAAGTAGAGGTAACTGATACATCTGTGGTAGGCCTCTAGAAAATTTCAAGACTGTTGACCAGTCAGGAAAGTTGACAAGGAAGGAAGGAAGGAAGGAAGAAAATAAAAAAAAGCAGTGCAAATAATTTCTAATGCCGAGAAAACTATGTAGATGTTTCCACAAGGTTATGAGGAGTTGAATTTGTCTTAAAAAAAACTTTATTTTTAATAATGTATGTAAAGTTAGAACAATAAAAAAACTAACGACTTCTTTATAGGCCCCGGAAGCCTTTTTAGGAAATTAAAAAATGATGGGTAGCTGCAGCTCACTGGTTTATTTAGAAAGAAAATAATCTTGAAGGTAGGATGTTTGTTCTCAAATTTTCAGTTTGACATTCCAGAAATCACTTTACTAAAGGAGATGATCCTTTCCTCGTTGAAATAGAAAACATTCTCTTTTTTGGTAAAAGATACAAGTGTTTTGATGAAAGATACAAGCATTTACAAGTGTTCTACTCCATTACTGGTCAAACATATGAACCTTTTTATGTGTAGTTTTTATAGGATCAATATTATTTTTAGTAACCAAATTCTGTTATGCTAACTCCAGGTGTGAAATGCTCCCAGTTTGGACCAGATCGCTCGATCCGCTAGCGATGGCCGGGTGATTTCGAGAACCGGTAGCAAAAATCCCTGCACCTTCCCCCCCCCCCCATGCCCAGCTGAGCCACACGATCATCAGAGCCTTTTTTTTACTTTTAAAAGCATTTTTTCTATAACCTCTTCTGACAAAAAAATGCTTTTAAAAGTTAAAAAAAAAGCTTCTGATGATCGCGTGGCTCAGCTGGGATCATCAGAGGCTTTTCAAAGCATTTTTTTCTGCAACCTCTTGGCCAAAGAGGTGGTTAAAAAAATGCTTTGAAAAGTCTCTGATGATCCCAGCTGAGTTGCCTGATCGGCAGAGAGGAATTTTTTAAAAAGGGACCATCAGAGATGTATTTTTTAAAAAACCTCTCTGACGATCCCAGCTGAGTTGCCTAATCGGCAGAGGCTTTTCAATGTATTAGAAAAAATGCTTTGAAAAGTTAAAAAAGAGAGAAAAAGTTGGCCATGCCCACCCAGTCACATTACCCCCCCTCCCACCAAACCACGCCCACAGAACCGGAAGTAACAAATTTTACATTTTACCCCTGGTTAACTCTAAAATTAAGCAGAGGTTGACTGCCCACCAATGAATCTGCCACTAATTGTAACATTCTTCTTGTTTTGTTTTTAATGTGTTTTATTTGTAACTCTGATTTATGTTCATAATAAAATTATCTCTCTTACAAATCTTCTGTTATTTTAAAGGATTTTAAAATGTTATGTCCTCCCCCATTTTTTCATTTTCATTCTGGGCATCAATCCCTGATTGCCTAATATCAGTAAGACAAATGGGCAACAATGTTTCTCTCATATATTTCACAATATTTGCTTATTTTGAGCAGCTGCTTATTCCAAGCAGAAGTGAAGAAGCTCACTTCTTCACTTCTGCTTGGAAGTGAAGCTTAGGATGAGAAGCGAAACATCTTCAAGAAAAAACAAAAAAGTCCTATTGTCTCTGGGAAAGGCACCTTTGGGACAATCGTGACTTGAATGGCTGAGAATCTCCATAGACATTGAGCAGCTGTTTACAATGAAAGGAAAGAGGAAGAGCAGAAGGAAAGGATGGCAATAAGCTGTTGGTTTGTTACAGTTACTTGCAAAACAGCAAAAATTCAAGTAGGTGTAGTGAAAGTAAGAAGATTGCAGCTTGTCCAAGTCAGCTGTCACCCCTTCATGTTTCCTGTTTATTGAGATCTTTGTTCTGACCAGTTCTGGAGAACCAGTAGCGGAAATTTTGAGTAGTTCGGAGAACTGGTAAATACCACCCCTGACTGGCCCTGCCCCCCATCTATTCTCTGTCTCCCTAGTCCCAGCTGACCAGAAATGGGGATTTTACAGTAACCTTCCCCTGCCATGCCCACCAAGCCATGCCACACCCACCAAACCACACCCACAGAACCAGTAGTAAAAAAATTTGAAGCCCACCACTGCATAGGAATGGAAGGAGAAATAGGACAGAAAGGAAGTAGTACTCAATTGAACAAGAAACAGGGAAATTGAGTGGAAGCAATCAGGAGTGGAGTTGTAAGATTTCTTGACAAAGAATCTCAAAGTCCTGCTGATAAATCTGTTTTAGCATGGTTCTGAAACCTGCTCAGATGCAGATGAGTAAGATATAAAACTATGATTAGCAGTGAAGCAGCTGCCCAAGATATACTTTAAGACAGAGACAGACTCCTGTTGATTTATGGGCTGTCTTCTCAAATTTGTGTGGCTTGTTTTGAGGTATATTCCAAATGTGAAATGCTTTCATGGATTTTGAAATAAAATGAAGGCTTTAAGCATCTGCAAAACCTTAGGCACTCAATTTAATATTTATAAGCCTTCAGGTGTTTCCAAATGCAGAAATAATTTTGGGCACAAAAGGAGTATTGGTGAGTTACATGTTAGGCTGGAGCTTCGGTTTTTGTATCACTGATATAAGAGAAGCAAGTAGAACATAGAATAATAGATTTGTAATAATTATTAATGTTAATTAATAATCAGCATTGGTTTATCATGAAGATTATAGGAGCAAAATAATATATGCCTAAATTGTGTGTATGTTCAAATAAAGAATAAATTGGAATACGAAAATTGTAGAAACACAGGGATTACCTATTTAACTCAATTAAGTTTAAATTTCCAGGTGTAGATTAATTTCATCCAAATGCAGTGAAGGAACATGTTGATGGCTTGGCTAAAATCTGATGTATTCACCTAAAAAATATGGAAGAAGTTGCAGAGCAAAGCCAATGTTTCTATATGCATAAAGGTAAATATATGTATACTTAGCTACCTGTCTAGTAGGATTATAAACTACTTAATCTGACATAAATTCCAAGTAATATTTTATAGTAGATCATAAAGTCATTGATTTACATTTACCACAGCAGCACTACAGTAATGACCAGAAATCAGTATGCGGTGTCAAGAACAAGTACTGCTATATTAATTTTATGCCATTTTTTGATCAACCAATTTCTTTAGTATATATATTGGGAGTGCTGAAGACATAATAGCCTGAGCCTGAGCCTGAGTAGCATAGGGGGCTAATGCCTTCTACTAAAGGCAGCAATTAACATCCAGCTGCCTGTAATTCTGCGAGTTCAATCCTAGCCAGGCTCAAGGTCGACTCAGCCTTCCATCCTTTCTAAGGTGGGTAAATTGAGGACCCAGTTTGTGGGGGCAATAAGCTGACTTTGTATAAAAAATATACAAAAGTATGAAGGCTATTGCTTAATGTATTGTAAGCTGCCCTGAGTCTCTGGAGATGGACGGCATATAAATCAAATTATATATATATATATATCTTGAGGTTAAAAAAAGTATCCCAGGATTAGTTAAGTGTGGGCTAGAAGATATGACAATTTAGTAGATTCATAGATGACTTAGAAATAATAGACTATTAATCAACGGTTCCTCATAAAACTGAGATTAAATTTTTATTAACTTGAAGAAGTAGAGATATTTATTTATGAGAGTTTTTTTTAACTGGGCAGCCTTACAAATCCAACAAACAAACAAGAAAACAAATAAATAAGGCTTTCTTTTTTATTTGTGTTCTTTTTAATCTGTCTATTTCCAATGAGTTGTAATTAGCTGATTAATGAGAAAACATTTAACATATGTTGCTGGTCAATGTAGCTATTTTTTCTATAAACATTTCTTAATATCTAATTATTCTATTTCATTTGCGTCAGCATGCCTCAGTTTCTCAAGTTGGTTCAATAATTTTATTCTGAATTGTTTTAGAGGAACCTTTATAACTTTTTATAGCAGTTGCTATTTCACAATCCTGATCAGAGATTTTATTTAATTTATGAACCCATGTGCAAAGTCATTAAACCACATAAGATACTTTTAGCCTGTTCCTAACATTTGGTGAACTTTTCCATATTTTCAAGTTCACAGTAGAACTTTTATGATAAAAAAAATATGAATGTGTATACAATTTTTAAAAAACAGAATAGAATAATTTATTGGTCAAGTGCAATTGGACACACAAGGAATTTGTCTTTAGTGCATATGCCCTCAGTGTACATAAAAAGGAAAAAAAAATACATTCATCAAGTATCATAACACACAACACTTAGTGATAGTCATAGGTTACTAAATAAACAGTCAAATCATACTAGGAAACAAATAAAACAATATAAACCATAGAGATACAAGCAGCAAGATTATAGTCACAAGTGGGAAGAGATAGGTAATAGGAAACATGAGAAAAATAATAGTAATACAGTCTTAGTAAACAGTTTGACACGTTGTGGGAATTAGTTGTTTAGCAGAGTGATTGCATTTGGAAAAAAACTGTCCTTGTATCTAATTGTTCTGGTGTACAGTGCCCTAAAGCGTCGTTTTGAAAGTAGAAGTTGAAACAATTTATGTCTGGGATGTGAGGGATCTGTAAATATTTTCTATATAAAATATTTTTATGTATTATAATTTTTATAATAAAATTATAATTTATTATAATTTTATTTATTATAAATAAAATAATAATTATTATTAAAATTATAATAAATAATATTTATTTATTAGATAAATAAATAGTTTTGCTTGTTAAGAATTGATTTATTTGAAAATTAGATCTTATACAACTTCAGAAAGAAGAAGCAAAACATAATATTACTGAACTGACATCATTTGCCAGAGCAATAAGAAGCCACATTCCATTATACAGGGCAATCTGCAATGTTATAGAAATGCCCTTTTGAAAAGTAGTGTTGGAACTAAAACTCCAAGATTGAAAGTTCCTGCAACTGCATTTTTTTCAAAGACAGAATTAGGTGATTTGTTCCAACTTTGTTCAGTTGGAACAAAGCCTTGAATATTTCAAATAACTAAGAGTATGATTTTACATGTGTCTACCTTGGTTTGGGAATGAGTCTTAAAAATAGGCAATGTTCACTAAATTTGGAGATAACATTAAGAATCTTTTCATATAATCATATCAGTGAGTTTTTATTCTTCTCATGGCCTCCTCATCCTGGAAAGTTAAGAGGAAATAAAATTCATTTTTAAAAATCTCTCTACAGCAATAAGAATGTGTGTATGAAAAATAAAGCAGTCTCACAAAAGTATAAGGAATAAATAATCAAGTAAATTTTGGCTAAGCTTTCATGAAACAATGATTGTTACCAGTGCAAATGATGACCAAACATAGGAATATATATATATATATATGTATATGTATATGTATATGTATATGTATATGTATATGTATATGTATATGTATATGTATATGTATATGTATATGTATATGTATATGTGTATATATATATATATATATATATATATATATATATATGTATGTATATATATATGTATATATGTATATATATGTGTGTGTGTGTGTGTGTGTGTGTGTATGTGTATATGTGTGTGTGTGTGTGTATATATATATGTCTTTGGTTATTCGGGTCTTCTCCCGCGTAGAATTGGAAGTATCTTGGCGACGTTTCGACGAAGTCTCATTTGTCATCTTCAGGCTGGTGTTCCCGGCTTCGTGCTCCCAGGAGCAATGTGAGATTGCAGCTGACTTCCAATTCTACGCGGGAGAAGACCCGAATAACCAAAGACCTACATACAAACACCCATGAGATATATCTATATCTATATCTATAAATCTATATATGTACATGTATATGTTACAAACAACTCTAAAAATATGAGTTCCAGGTATATTAGTAAAGAAAGAAGTAGACATCCTACGAGCTCTGGAACTTAACATTTTAAAATTTTAAAAGAATTAAAATTTTATTTTACTAACCTTTTGTCAGCCATCTGCTGACATCGTCAGTATTAAACTACCATTACAGAGATCTCTGCCTTTATATGCCATTAATCAATTTGTCCCTTGTGTGTGTAATAGGCCCTTTCAGCCCTCTCCCACTTGTAATTAGCTGTGTTGTTTTTGCTGTCGTCATGCTGGATGATGGAGGCTTGATTCCTACTGTTTCCTCCCTCCTAGCTTGCTTATCAGTGGGAGATGTTAGCCTGTCAGCCATTGCAATTTGCTGCCTTGTCCATGACCTCGTGGTCAGCCAGATTCATTTCTCATTAATCCTATCTGTTACAGTTTGAGGCAGCCTTGCTGGGTTTCTCTGTGTTTGGTTAGGATTAACTATGCCTTCACAGTCTGAGTCTGCATGCCTAGAGGTGTGGGGTAGGTGCCTTTGGTTTCTGCGTACTGATGGAAAGCTGTCTCTGCTCCTCCTGCAGAGTCTTTCCTGGTGTCTCAAAGCCTGATAGGCCGGCAGCAGTTCGATATGCCTGTTGAAGGAATTGCCACTGGAGAACTAGGCTTCTTTTAGTAGGCGTCCTCCTTTAGTCTTATCATGGGCAATACTCAGCTTCTTGAAAATCAAATGTGTGGTTGTACTCCTTCATATGCGTCCAGATCTGGAAGTGCTGTTCCTTGGGTTGGACATGAACATGAACTCTGGTCTGTAACCGCTTGGCCATTTCCCCTATGTAATTGCTTGCACAATTACTACAATTGATGCGGTAAACTATTGAAGATGCTTCCTTTGGGCACATCAGTCTCATTTTCAGTGTTTGGTCTGGCTTATGCGCCACTTTGACTCCATGTGCCGAGAGGATGCATGCAGCAGTTTTGGATACCGCCTGTACATATGGGAGCACCCTCCACACAGCAGTTCCACTGGCACCTTCAAGAGGCTGCTGAACCCTAGATGTAGATACCTTCAGATAAAGTCCGTTGAGTATCCGTTGAGCTTGCAGACCTGATAAAGATATGCCCGCTCCTTGGCTTTAGCTGCTAGTGTACTACAATGAGTGTCTATCCTACTGAACAGTACCTGAATACAACTGATTTTATGTGCCATGGGGTGATTGTTCTCATTATGTAAAATACATAATGAGTGTATCTGTGTTTGTGTTTATGTTTGTGTTTATGTAAAATACGGTCTGTGTTTTCCGATGCACACATGTGTCGTTCCATCTGGGTTGCGGTTGACCAGCATATCCAGAAAGGCCAGCATGTTGTTGGTCTCTTCCTCCATCGTAAATTGAATGTCTGGATATATAGAATTGAGGGTTCTTATAAAGCTGGTCTTATCTTGCCATTTAATATGTATAGGTATAGGTATAGGTATAGGTATATGTATATGTATATGTATATGTATATGTATATGTATATGTATATGTATATGTATATGTATATGTATATGTATATGTATATGTATATGTATATGTATATGTATATGCAGGGCTGGGTT
Source organism: Coluber constrictor foxii (assembly GCA_038048745.1). Taxonomy (NCBI): domain Eukaryota; kingdom Metazoa; phylum Chordata; class Lepidosauria; order Squamata; family Colubridae; genus Coluber; species Coluber constrictor. The sequence goes on from CM075961.1 coordinate 148,151,675, forward strand.
CTAAATTTTTTTACCACCGGTTCTGTGGGTGTGGCTTATTTTGTAGGTGTGGCTTGGAGGTCATGTGACTGGGTGGGCATGGCTAGCCAGTCATGTGATCGGGTGCCCATGGCTATGTGTATAGGGACTATTCAGAGGGCTGAAAAAAGTCATTTCTGACAGGTCCCCGCAGTTTTGACTGGTCCTCACACTTACGACCATCATCACATTTATGCCCATGCAGCATTCTTAACAACCATGTCACTCATTTCACAACTGCTTCTCTTCACCATGGTGACAAGATAGGGCAAAAAACGTAAAATGTGAGGACAGTTGTAAGTTTGAGAACTGGTCAAAAGTGCGAGGACCAGTCAAAAATAACTTTTTCAGTCCTCTAAGTAATCCATATGCACAAAAGGATTCAATTATTTCTTCAAAATGCTGATGATTGCACCCTGGCTGGAAGAACTCCAACAGGGAAGTATTTCGTCTCAACAGTGGTGTAAAAAGCTTAAAACTACCCTTCTCCTTTAAGAAAGTCAAGCCAAAAAAATAGCCTCTGGAACCGGAAGTGACAGTAAATCTAGCCATACTGCTGGAGAGGCAGTTTCTGTAATAAAGATTAGGCTAGGAAACAACACCAAATGTTGTAATTAATCCTTACAGGATTAACCCTGTAAAGTGGAAAAAAACAAAAGGTGATTTCTTTTAATAACCGGTTCTCCGAACTGCTTAACTACTTAAGTACTTAACAACCAGTTCTACCGAAGTAGAATCCCACCACTGGGTCTACCCATTTATTTTTGCAGGCACCGGTCTACTCATTTGTTTTCTTTTAACACTGATTAGCTGTAGGGCGGCCCTTTGAAGTCCTCCGGCAAGAGTTTAAACAGTTTTTTTCCCTCTATCAGCTGGGACTCAGCAGCAACAGAATGGGGGTGGGGCCAAATAAAAAGTAAGAATAACCCAGGGGGTGGGAGGGCAGAACTGGTTTGATGACATCATTTTGTCACTGCCTCCGACTTGGCCGAATCGGGCCGAACCGGGAGGAACCCACCACTGTGTATATGTATATGTATATGTATATGTATATGTATATGTATATGTATATGTATATGTATATGTATATGTATATGTATATGTATATGTATATGTATATGTATATGTATATGTATATGTATCTCTATCTATCTCTATCTCTATCTATCTCTATCTCTATCTCTATCTCTATCTATCTATCTATCTATCTATCTATCTATCTATCTATCTATCTATCTATGTTTGGTCATCACTTTCACTGGTAGACATACATACATACATACATGTGCGTGTGTGTGTGTATGTTCCTATGTTTGGTCATCACTCTATAAATTTAGAGTGTTATGTAAGATTTGTCTTTATTTATCTAAGTTGCATAGTTTTGTAACTGTGATATCTATTAATTTAAAGACCATTCACTATTAGGTAAAATCTTTTGGCTATGTTGCTTAGTCTGTATTTTTTATTTATATATAATTGTAAAACTATCAATGATCATATGTGAACAAATTTACTCCTAATTTAAATCTCTGAATATGTAAGAGCATACAGAAAAAATAAGTGTAAATATGCTGATTAAGGTTGCATGTAAAGTGCATCTAACAGAGAAAAATTTATGAAAAAAATCCAAATGACTTAATCTGATTTAATAAATCAATTGGACTCACCAGCTTCTCAGTCATGAGATCATGCAGAATTGAAGCAGACCAGATATCAACTGACCTATATGTCGCTTCCTGAATATTTATAATGTTAAACTCTAGTGAATACTGTGAGAGTTACACTAAGGCTCAATTGAAAACTGGAAACTACTCAGAAAGTGAAGTCTCCAGGAATTGTGGTCAATTTGAAGGAAAGTACAAGATAGTTGAAGCAGAACATAGCTGACCAGTTCTTCTCTTGGAGAAGTAACCCTATTTATCAAAACATGTTTACCCTGCTATGCATGGACAGTTTCAAGGAACAGGTAGGCTTTTCTGAGCTCATGTTGATGTAATCTTGACAAGAAATCTACTGTAAGCATCAATAGATGACCCATTGCAATGGAAGTTTGTTCTTCCATCTTAAATTGAAATCTAACCCAGGATGTGGGTTCACGGACATTTTAAAGAAAGCCAGTAGTTGTTATTTCCTATCAACTTCCTGACGACTAAAGAAAACTATTTGAAAAAAGATGCTAAAGTGATGTGGTTATAAATTGTAAGATTTTTGTTTGTTTGTATGTATGAAAAGTTCATTGCCTGTTCAGATTGCAGACATTTGTTGGAGAAAATCCTGATGCAGATGATTGATAAAGCTGTATTTTATTTTATTTTATTGTTATTATGTGTCTTAATTTTGCAATTGCGATATCTGTTTATAAATACTATGTTCATTACTACATTAAGTATTACATTAGGACATACAGTAACTACAATTAAAACGCTAGGAAAATAAAAATGAATTATGGCCAGCACAATATGTCCTGGCTGCTCTAGACTCTGAATGCATGTTTCTGTTTTATTTCCCGTAACTGTTTTTTCCCCCAAAGAACATCTGGTGAGAGCTAAAATCTTACAAAGGAACTAGAAAACAGAAAATCAAGTCCAGATTTCCTGAAACAATTTAGAGAATTAATAGGTCAAAATAAATCTATTTAAACAAAATCAATGATCTAGAATCGTCTATTCTCAATTGAGATTCTCAATTATCCAGGTCATGGTTGTCTCAAAGGTGATTTTTAAAAGGCAACTGGACTTTGTTTTTCCTTGAAGATGTTAAATCCTTCCATCCTCCACCATTCAGTCAGAACAGAAAAAGCTTCTCAGGTGAGAACCAAATGTCTTCAAAGAAAAACAAAGTCCAGTTGCCTTTTGGAAATGCACCTTTGATATGATCTAGAATTGTATGCAAGTAATCTGTCAGAATTCTTCCTGTATAGCAGAAAAATTGAGGGAAATAAAGGGGAAAAATTGAGAGGAGGATCAGATCATTTCACTGAATTTCTCAGGGAGAGAAGAGAGAAATTTAGCAAAATTCTGTATTTCTTTTACATTTGCAGCTACAGATTTAGCAGGTGAAATCTGGCTCATAGCTTAGTTACCATCTGGATCGTCTAGTACACCCCTGTCCTTCTCTTGTCTTGTTTTGCCATGAGAGTGAATATAAGGAAATGCAGTGATATGAAAAGAAACCCGGGAGAAAATATTTGAAAACACACACACACACAAGAAAAGTTTTTTTTAAAGTATTCGAGAAGAATGCATTTTAAAGACATGTTTATTTGCCTTAGATTGAAATTCTTAGGTATTATTGTAGTATTTGCTGTACTACAGTTTTTTTGAAGGAACATCTTAATTTTGATGTATAAAACTCATGAAAGTCCATAAGCTCTGGAAAAATATGGCTGTAATTTTGGATTCATATTTCTTTTCACAATATGTTAAGATGCTGTTAGGCAAGGTAGTTAGGTAGTTAGTGGTGCATAAAATATACAAATCTTTTATAATGGAAGTAGGCTTACAACAATAGCAGGCTTCCGAGAAGAACATTATGGAACAAATTTAGTTACTCAGTTACCCTATCTTGTCATTTGTAACTCTTAAGCGTAAGTGTTTTGAACCACTTCCTGTCATTACCCAACTTTAAACTCTGACTGATAATGTTTCCTATACATTGAATGAGCTACCAGTATATACTGTACTTTGTATGAGATATAACTGATCCCACTGCTGACACATTTTTGAACATATCTATTTTTTATATTAGAATATGATAAAGTCCCTTTTGGATATTACTAATTTTTTTTTTACCTTGGATCCTGCCTGCACAGTTTGAATTGAATGTCTGTCAACAATTCCCATTATTGTTACCCAGGCAAACCATGCCTAAAGGCATAGAATTTCTGAATTTGGAGTATCTTGAATTGAAACATGAAGCACTGAAAATGTGTTAGTTGAAAATCCAAGTGTCTTGCAAAGTGGTACATAGGGGATGGCTAAGAGATTCTATCAAACATTCATGGACAGATCCTTCACAGCCTTGCCTTATTCAGCTTTAAAGGCATTAAAGGGCATGTATTGTTAATCAAAGTATGGCATAAGGGTTGAGGTGCTAGACTAGAAACCAAGAGACTGTTTTAGAAATGAAAGCTGGCTGGTTGACTTTAGGTTAATCACTCACTCCCAGCTCAACCCTTCTCACTGGAGGACTGTTGTAGTAAAAAAAAATAGGAGGAAAGAGTACTATGAAAATTCATATAAAGGCAGAATAAAAATCTAATCAACAAATAAATAGCTGCACTTTAGGGCATAAAGTCTTTATTCCGAAGGAGAGAGCTATGGATAGAATTGGGAGGTTGCTGGGCAGAGTTCCCAAAGAATTCTATACTCCCACCAACATGAGCGACCTTGCTTGAATGTGACTTTCATCTTTACTGAGATGACAGAGAGAGAAAAACTGGTTTTTCAACGGAGTGAGCAGAATACGTATCTCCACCCATATTGCTTTGAAGCTTACATTGTATGATAGCCAGGTCATGTCCAGCAGCAGATGGGCCGTATAATCCCCAGGTAGTAAGACTCAATAGCTTTTAGAGAGGCAGTTAGATTCAAAATGCAAAAATCTCTTTGCAGAGTTTTGAAACATATTTTAGAAAATGTATTTAGAGGAGTCTAAAATGGGATTAACTTCAATTTAGAGATCTCTCTGTTAAGCTTTAGTTGTTACAGTGTGTTATCATTTTATGTTAAGTCAGTTAACTCGCATAAAATATTTGCATACACAGAGCACAAGGAGGATCTCTTAAACCCATCATAGAAGAATAGTTAAGAAAAATATATGATAAATCATATCTATCACGCAGGCCTATTTGATGATTCTGTATTAAACTATAATGGTGTGTGTGTGGTGGTGGGGTATGTGGCAAGCAGAGTCCCCATTCAACCCTCTAAGCAGTTATGAAGAATACTTTGTTGGTTTCAGAACAAATCAAATTGTACAAAAAATATTACAAAGACCCACCTTCAATAAACTCTATGCTTCAGCTTTTACAAGGATGTACACAGTCAACATTGCTTAATTAAGCAATCATTAGTAAACAGTTTACTAATGAAGTCCTCAGTTCATTCTTTAGGAACTCATTTTGGGTGGAAAGTCTTTTACTTCCATTGTATGATAATTGTTTAACTGCCTGAACCCCAACACACACATTCCATTAATTTACAGTTGAAATAAGAGAGAGAAATAATATGTTGAATTATTCACCTTTGTGAATGCAAGCAGTAAAACCCTGCTTTGGTTAATCACGTGGTTCTTTGTATGTGGCAGCAGCATTTTTCATGATCCCAGCCCTAAACTATATTCAGCAATGAAACCGTTACTGTTGCCAAATGAAAGCCTGCAGAGTTTTATAACTGTTGGCATCATAGGAGAAAGGAATAATCTATGAACTGTTAAGTCCTATGTCATCAGCAAAGATATATGGTTCTCTCAGGAAGGCCTACACCTACTTAATCTAATAAATTAACTACTATATCACAGAACCAGAATATTTATTAATAATTGTGTTTGCTTTTTACATTTTGATTAGATTATAACAATGTTAGAGAAATTTGTTAAAATGCGCACTGTACAGATACATGTCTTTTAATTATATTTTTGACATTTAATTCATTCCTATATGTTGCTAATTATTAATCATCCTGTTGCAACAGAGGTCAACCGAACAAAAGCAAATAGATCTAAAATAGATAACTGTGTAATCGCTCTACTTGTGCTTAACTATTCTCAACACAAAACAATTATTTCCAAGTCTGCTAATTATGCTACCCATTGCTTATGTGCTGCGAGCACAAAGACCTTCTGTATTCCCTTGTTTGCAATGAAAGGTCATGAATTAATGGCATCACCTGTGGCACACAAACATTGTTCAGCCCTTGGGCTTGGCTTGGCCACCATGGAATCAGCTAATAGAACAGGCAAGTTCTAGAATATGTACTTTGGATGACTGCCAGATGGTTCCCCAAGCTGTGTCCTACATCAGAATGCTAATGCTACAGAATAGAAAGCCTTTGGGAAGTATCCAGCTAGACCAAGAGACTACACAGTTTCCAAACACAGTCATGTACGAGAAGGTCAAATTCAAATTTCCAAACAAGGAATAAAGCATCAGGCAAAGTCAAATTTCACAACAAGAATGATAAATTCTGCTACTTACTAGAAATATATACACATACTTTAGGATTAGGACTTTTAAGCACTGTCCATTTCAGTGTCAGATTTATGGCTGAACTAGCAATAAAACGCAGAGGTCAATACAGAGGACAAGTTCATAAGACAGTGACCAAAACTCCAAATGGGAACAGTGCAAGGAAGCATCCAGAGATTGTTCTGAGATTCAAGAGTCCAAAAGATTTATAAGATAAATAAAAACTAGACAACAGAAATAACTTTACAGCAATGAAGTATCCCAAAAGTGATGTTACATTATATTATTAAGTACCTGCTGTGGAAGCTTTTGTAATAATGAGCTGGGGAAGGATTTCTAAATCTGCAAACCCTCTGTTCCATCACATGCATTGGTGGCCACTTTGCTTCTGAGTACAATTCAAGGAGTTGCTTTTGACCTTTAGAGCCCTTCATGGCATGGAACCAGGTTATATGAGGAATCACTTATTCCCAGTTATATCTATCTGTCCCATTAGGTCTACAAAAAGGTATAATCCATGTCTTATCTGCAAAAGAGTTGGACTCAGGAGATGTAGCTTTCCCTCGCATATCATTTTTCCTGAATTATGAATGAGCCCCATCTGTTAGGCTTCCAGAAAGCCTTGAAAATGTGATTCTTCACTCAATCCTGGAGTTCCCATAGTGAGCCTACAAAGTGGTTACATGAGGCTAAATATTTGTTGTTTCCCTCTATCTTGAGGTTCTTTTGTTTTATTCTTCATCTTTTTATATCTTATTTTTGCTGTTATATATAACTGATTTTTTTAAAAAAATGATGTGCTTTTAATTATTTTTTTGCTTCTAAGCCACTCAAATTAATTAATTGTATGAGAATACATTGATTTAATTTAAAATAAATTTATGTATCATTTTAAATCTAGACCAGCATTTTAACATTCAGAAAACATAAAATTTGGGCAGCTGTATTCTGCTTGACAGATTAATTTCATTTACTTTGCATTGGACTTAATTTTCCAGACATTCTTGAATAGTGGTTATTTTGCAAAAATAGAGTTACAGATCAAAAATATAGTCCTGAACCTTAATTCTTTTTTATTTCATTCATAGTTCATGCAGGACCCTGAGAAAGTGATCATTTTAACCTTGTGCCCGATATAGAATAAGAATTTCTTTGTTAGATTACCTCTAGGTGGCATTCTGGTACTGTAAAGCAATGAACAAATTATTAATTTTTTTTATCAAAGGTATAAAATACTCAAAGACTTTCCACCCAGGATCTGTTCAGGCTAACAAAGAAGATCAATTCCCAGTGTGTACAGAGTGGCCATTGTGTTAACACTGATGTACATATTTTTAAAGGTATGAGAAAATTATTGAGCATTAATAATTTAATCCCAAGTAAGCTTGCATTTAATTATTAATAGAGTTTTCATTCATTTTTAAATACCAAAAAGGCAAGTATATAACTTTTTCTTAGCTATTTTAAAGGATAGAATATTTATGGAAATGACACCTAAGTTATAAGAATGTAGCATGAAGGTACTAAAATAGCTGAATCTCACTTTTTAATTTAGTTTGTTATGTCCTCAATGATATTTTAACTATTTTAACTATTATGGATTAAAAATGAAATAAAATATTTAGCAGAACTATTCCTTCTATTTCTTTCTCCTAAGGGAACAGAATGCAGCGAATAAAAAGGACAATAAAAGCAGGTCTTCAATTGTTATTAAACACAAGACACAATGAGGGCATCAAAAAAAAGTTTGATAAGTAGCATGTTTTCGCTTGTGTATGGATTTATAGTGGCCTGCCTGGACTCGCTGTAGTTCTTCTGGCATGAGCCAACCAATGGAGGAAATAAAAGGAAACAAGCCAGTTCATTCTGGCCATGAATGGCAGTTATGCTACCCAGGGCTGATGTGATAAGATATTGAGACAGCAGCAGTCCCATTGGTCTGGTTTGGCATGTGGGTGTTGGACACACCCTTCCTTAGGAACATGTTGCTATGTTTAACTTTCAAGTTAAAACTTGAAAGAGGGAATAGGGTAGGGTAGGGTAGGGTAGGGTAGGTGAAAGGAAAGGAGGGGAGAGGAGAGGAGAGGAAGGGAGAGGAGTCTATACAAGTGTAATGTATGGAGTTGCTGGAGAAAAAAATTGTAGAGAAAAATTATCTATGAAGCAGTTGTCAGTTCTTGATCAGGAAGGCAAAGAAAGGTCCAAGGATAGGTTCCATGGTAGATTCCCAGATCTACTCAAGGAAGGAGGGATCCAGCTGGCTAATCCTGATTTCTGAGGAAAGGCTGGTCAGAAGACTCTGACAGAGATTCTTCCCCAAAGGAGAAGCAAACTATAGTAACATCCAGTCCATTCCTTTTCATCCTCTTTCTTGTTAAGCCCAGAAATGTGGGGAAAGCAATTGGAGGGAAAGGTAGAAAAAATGAAGGCAGCTAGCAGAAGGGGTAAGGATAACTTAGGAGAAAACCTAACACTGATAAACACCAGACTGTGTTGTAAATATTTGTTGCCAATAGTCCCACTGTAAATAATAAAAGAATTTGAAAGTCTCCATTGTCTTATTTTTCTCTGTCTATAGCTACCTTTGCAAAGGAAAGCCCACCAAGGTATCCTACGATGCTGTGAAAGAGAACATCAGGAAAGGCCTCGTCCTGTGAGCCAGACCCACCGAAGGATCTTCCCAGCTGATCTTAATGCACGGGTGGTGTGCTGGATGGTAGTGAGGGATATTGACTGGGCTTTTTAAGATATGAAAGTTTTTAAATTGAAATTAAAAGGAGTCTAGCCAAGCTTTCTAGCCTAGAGGGCAGTGGCAATTGAAATTGGAAGAGAGATTGCCAATCTGATGTATAGACTTGTTTTCCCTCCCTCTGAAATAGTAGATGGGAAGGAGAGGCATTCACTTTTAAATGGGGAATTAGGCATGGACACATAAATATAATTGTTTCATTGTTCCTTGTGTCCTCGCCTAATATATAAGTGTGCATTTGCACACACATAATGAAATATTTAGATAGAACAGGCCTGTCATTTTAAGGTAGGTATCCCATATTTTTGAGCCAGTGGTTTCAATTGGAATTTGGAAATACGTTAATGATATTTTCCCAAGTGTCTGCTGTGAAGCGTGTGAACAATCATAAAATTGGTGGCTTTGTTCCCCAGTACCTCAGTTTTGTTTCCAAGGCTTTCAGCTTTTGAATCTATCTTTTTTCTGGGCCTTCATCCAAATGGGGCTTAGCACCCTTCTAAGGGGGACAAGGCTAAATACAATTTAATCTCTGAATAAATATATCCAATTTTACATATTAATAATTTTCAGTAAATATGAAAGCTTTCAGGTCTCATCATAATGGGATCACTAAAGTGATGACGGCTCTCTTTTGAAAAGCTAAATACTAGTACTAGCTCATCTTTACTAGCGTGTTACAGGACATGTGAAATATTGAGGCTTTCATCAAAAGAACATTTCATTTCTCTGTTCATGGTTCATAGAAAAGAAACTTTGCAAGACTAATCAAAACTGTTTCAAAGGGTACAACTTGATTAATCACAAGGTAGCATTTTGTATCAAGGATACCCTGCTGAGTTATTTGTCAAACATGTAAATATATTCCAGAGAGAATTTCATGCTTTGATTCAATATGTGGACTCATTCATTATGGGCGTTCATGTACAAGAGAAGCATATAAATTATGCTTTTAATTATAAGCGAATTAGAAGTTGATAATATTCTTTCTCTGAAAATGTTTTGACAGATGGTTCTTCAAAGCAAAATTCATTCTTGTCTCCCTCCTCAACTCCCCAATTATAATTCTACTATAGCTCAAAACATGTGTGCATATATCTGTATGTCTTCAAAAAATAGAGATTTAATTGGTATTTCTTCCAAAAACCTGTAAAACCGGGGTCTGAAGAATGCAATATACCTTTTTTCATTTTGCTTCATTTTCACTCACTAAAATATGTTAACAGAAGTTTACTGAAGGAGCCTCAGGAGATATCTTAATTATGATGATTATGCTAGTTATACACTGGTTTTTATCTTCATTATTAGCTAATTAATTCATCCAGCACCCTCTGAGAGGAAAGCATAAACTTGTTCATTCATTTTTTAAGCCATAAGTAAATAGAAGTAGAGAAGTATGAGAACTTCTTATTGGCAAATTGGTATATTTTATTGGCATATCTCAGTGGTGGGTTGCCCCCCGGTTTGCACCAGTTCGGAAGAACCGGTAGTAAAAAGCTTCTAAAAGCATTTTTTTCTGCAACCTCTTCAGCCGAACAGGTTGTAGGAAAAAAAAATGCCTTTAAGAGCCTCTGGCAAGCCCAGCTGACTTGCCTGATCATCAGAGGCTTCTAAAACCTCTTAAGGTTGTACAAAAAAATGCTTTTAAAAGTAAAAAAAAAAAAAGTTGGCCACGCCCACCCAGTCACATTAATCCCCACAAGCCATGCACACAAAATAAGCCATGCCCACAGAACCGGTAGTAAAAAAATTTAGAACCTATCCCGCATATCTGATATGTCAGAGGAAGTGGTGGGTTTCAATTTTTTTTAATCCCTGTTCTGTGGGTGTGGCTTGGTGGGCATGGCATAGCATGGCTTGGTGGGCATGGCTTGGTGGGCATGGCAGGGGAAGGAAACTGTAAAATCTCCATTCCCACCCCACTCTGGTGGAAGGATACTGCAAAATCCCCGATTTCTTCCGATCAGCTAGGACTTGGTAGGCAGAGAATAGATGGGGGCGGGGCCAGTCAGAATTTTTACTACTGGTTCTCCGAACTACTCAAAATTTCCACTACCGGTTCTCCAGACCTGGTCAGAACCTGCTGAAACCCATCTCTGGTCAGAAGAAGACAAATTAATATGCTGAAGATATTTTGTATTGATCATTTATCTGTATTTTCAAGTATCTGATTGTCATTGTAGTCAGATTTTGACCAAATGACATATCCTAACAGAGTATCTCAAGAAGTACGCTTGTACAACCATGGAAGTGAAGAATGTGGATCAGATTGAGGTCTGATCCACATTCAGACCTCAGTTTGAATGTTAGATTCAGATTAAGTTATTCCCAATGAAATAACTGTCAGCATAATTATATATACAAAGTTGTATTTATTGTACTAATATCACAGAGAAATCTTTTAACTGCTGGAGATGAAAAGATAAAGATTAAAGATTTCCTTAATCCTGATAGCTCATAGGTTGGTACTACTAAAGCAAAAAACGTATATTTTCCATGTAAATTGAGGTGATTAAAGTTTGCATTTATAAATCTGAAGAAAATCTTCCTTTATTTGCCTTTCAGACTTCATATCTATGGTCTCTTCCTGAGTCTAACCATGCAGTTGTTCCTGAGTCTAACCACATAGATATTTGAGCTATTGTGCAAATATTTGGTGTGAAGCTTGCGAGGATATATGGATTTCATCCAGGTATTGGGACAACATTATGAACTAACCAAGAGACAACTTAATTTATCTCCTTATTACTTAGGTAATGAGGTAATAGTTTTCAATTTCGTTATAAATATAAATATTGATCTTTGGGAATATGTAATGAAATTTTGTAGAATATTTTTCTGAAGATACCACTTTTGCTAAAGATATCATCCATCTGTTCTTGGTATTGTTTTATATGACATTCCATTCCAATCTTCCCCAGATTGGAGACAGAAATAAGATTCTGTGGCCACTAATTATCCTTAATGAGGTAGTTAGAGTTTGTTTTCTTCTTTAAGTTTCTTTTCCCTTCAGAAAAATATCTGGTTTAATTGATAAGAAAATTTCAAAATCTATTACCCTGATAAAAGAGGATACTAAAATAAGAAACCTTTAAGTCTATGGGCAAAGAATTAATGCTACAAAAATTATGTTTTTTATACAAAAATGTTGGTTTTAATTTTCCTGAATTCCTATCACATTTTTGGGTTAATTTATTAAATTCATGCATATATTGAAACATAAATAATATTGAATATGTACCATTGTGGGCTCAACCTGAAAGCTTTTAACTAATATAATTCTGACAAATGTTGGACATTAATTATAGTATGTATTTGTACACTTTTCCTGCACTGAAAGCATTCAGACATATGTGAGTCTGAGTAGAAAATTTAAATCTGATTTTTTAAAATGACACAGACAGAAATGTATTTTTTTTGGAAAACATGGATTAATTATGGACATTATCTCAATCAGCATTTATTATTATATATGCCATAGGTTGGTGTTCTGAGACTTTTAAAACTTAGAGTACCAATCTATGAGATACATAATAATAATGGCTGGTTGAGAATAATGAATCTATAATTATTATTAAAAAATCGTAAAAAAAATCTACAAAAGAAAAATCTGTAAATGACATTATCTAGAAAGGCTGAATGGAAGTATCGGCAGTCCTCACTTAATAATCACAATTGGGATTGACAATTCCATCACCAAACAATGTAGTCACTATGCAAAGCATCTAGTGACCATGCCGGACTTACAATGTCAATTCTGCTGTGGGAAGCATGAGGAATGAAGCTTGAAGACCATTGAAAACCATTCAGAAGCTATAGCTGTTTCAGAGACTGGCGGTATGAGTAGTTTTGAGGGTCCAAAAATAGCTTCTATAGCACCAGTGCTCCAAAGTTGCACTGGATACCAGTCTGGTCCCGGGTGCAATTCCAGGTTTTGGTGATCACCTTTAAAGCCCTTCATGGCATGGTTTCAGGTTACTTGAGGGACCCTCTCATGCCATTGGAATTGACCCATACCACTCATGCCGGCAGATGCAGCATGCTGCAGGTCCTGTCAGCCCGAGTATTCTGGCTGGTGAGGGTCATAGAAGAGATGAGAGACAGAGATGAGAAAGAGAGAGGGAAAAATGAAAAAGAGGGATGAGAGAAAGGGAGAGAGGGAAATGAGAAAGAGGGAGAGGGAGAAAGATGAGAGAGAGATGAGGGAGAGAGAGGAAGAAAGATGAGAGAGAGGGAGAAAGAAAGTGAGAGGGAGAAAGAGAAAGAGAAAGGGGGAGAAAGAGATGAGAGAGGGAGGGAGGGAAAAAGATAAGAAAGAGGGAAAAAGAGATGAGAAAGAGAGGGAGAAAGATGAGAGAGAAGGAGAAAGAAAGAGAGAGGGAGAAAGAGAAAGGGGGAGAAAGAGATGAGAGGGAGGGCGAGAGAGAGGGAAAAAGAGATGAGAGAGAGAGGGAGAGAGAGAGAGACTTGTTTAAAAGAAAATACCTGGAGCCACAAAATCTGGGTAGGTGTGGCTGGGGGTGTCATGTGACTGGGTGGGAGTGAGTGATGTCGAGTTGGCCACGCCCACCCAGGTTTCCCGGTGTTTTGGTTTTTGTGGGAAACGGGCCCAAGTGGCTCTTTGAGTGTTTAAGGTTGCAGACCCCTGATCTAGGTTTAGGTTATCATTTAAAAATTTAATCACAACTTTAAAAAAAATGAAAAAAAAATCATGTACTTAGAGTATCTCTCTCTCTCTCTGTTTCTAATCTAATCTATCTTGTTTTATGAGTGTATGTGTTTGTGTGAGTATACACAACATAGATAAATAGATACAGGCACATACATACAGACACAGGCATGCACACTCACTTGCAAACATGTATACAAAAATAAACTAGGAGCTCTGGTGGCACAATAATTAGCATGCAGTATTGTTGGCTGACTCTGCCCACTGCCACAAGTTTGACTCTGGCCGGCTCAAGTTTCGCTCCCTCTGAAGTCAGTAAAATGAGGACTCAGATTGTTGGGAACAAGAGACTAATGTTGTAAACCACTGAGAAAGTGCTGTAAAGCAGTAGTTCCCAATCTTTCTGGGTCCATAGACCAGCAGCAGAGGTGGCAGGAGTAGGAGTAGGCCATAAACGGCTTTATATATCTTTTTCCTTGTAGAAGATTAAGAAAAATCTGTGAAGATATTATTTTGAGTAAACCAGCCAGTTTTGGCCAGCTATTTTGAAGAACTTTATAGTTTTGAATATACTTTCTAATATTTTTTTCTGGCAGTCAAATTGTACACATTTTCTACCCGTGGCTTTGATTGTTGACAAGGGCAGGCCTACAAAATGTTGGAGGTAGGATAATTTTATATCCTGGACAGAAATGACTGAAAAAACTGATTATGGTTATCTCCTGCTGAGGCCAAACATTTTAGGGCCTTTTACTTTCAAATTGCTCTTTTCGTATCATCAAAGAAAAGTTGAGAAGAAACAGGAACTATTTACATTCCACGAAGTTTATAATAAAATCCCAGGAATAGAAGTATTTGAAAGATGAATTTTTAGTAGAAACAGCTTGTTAAATATTTTATCTGGTCACGAAAACTTTATATAAATAATGTTAAAAACCCTGCAACCAATTTGTAATATAGCTACTACATAAAATTAGGTCACAGGTTGTTTTTCAGGTTGTTTATCTCCAATTTTAACATTTTATATCTGGGCATATTTAAAGTAAAAAAGAAAGAAAGGGAAGAAAAACCCAAAAATAAACTATTAAAACTCCAAATAATTTTCACATTCCTTTGAGCTGCACATCAATTATCATCCTGCAGTATCATACTATTTGATCTCTCTAGGTATATGTGTAGAGCAGACATGGGTTTAAGTTACCTGAGGAACTGTCTTGCCCCAGGATATTTGGCCTGCCCTATTTATGTCAGTACAAGGGACATGCCGTAGGTCAAAGAATTTTAGCTGTCAGAATCTAAAAGCAGAGCTATTTTGTGTTGGCCCCTGCCCTTTGAAGCATCTTGCCCCAGAGGTGATATCTACCCTCAATCTCTTGGCCTTCCAGAAGGTCCTCAAAATCTGGTGCTGCCAATTGTCTTGTGGCCAGATGGGTTTATTTTATGCTGGACGTGGCTGATAGGTAAGGGAAAAGATCAGAGGCGGGTTTCAAAACCCGTCTCTACCAGTTCACTCGTGGGTGTGCGTGCTTGTGCATGAAGCATCCAGGCGGGTGGGCGGAGCCTCCCACCACTTCCACTACAGGTTCACCTGATCCTGTAGTGGAAGTGGGTAGCAACCCATCACTGGAGAAGATCCCCCTTCTATAAAACTTATATACTTGGTTCCTTGTTTTATTTAATTCTTGTTAATTATAGTGGCCTTTTAGATATTTTTATATTTGTGCTTTGATTATATTATAAGCTTCCTATAATAGTTAGATGGGTGGTATATAAATTTAATAAACAAACAAATATGTGAGGAATATGAACTGGAGTCTATTACATCCAAAGATAATCAGTTTAGAAGACTATTATGTGCTTATTTCCAGGTACATAGAGGAATGGAGAAACATCTTAGGATACCAAAGCTCTTGGTTCAGTGCCATGATTCTGAGCAGCAA
This sequence comes from Coluber constrictor foxii, assembly GCA_038048745.1. NCBI lineage: Eukaryota > Metazoa > Chordata > Lepidosauria > Squamata > Colubridae > Coluber > Coluber constrictor. The sequence goes on from CM075961.1 coordinate 148,167,235, forward strand.
CAGACAGGTTAAATGATACTGATAGCCAAGCAAATAGTTTGTGTTAATGTAAAGCAAATTTATATTGCTATACAGCAGGGGTGTCAAATTCGTGTCATCACATACTGTATCACGATTTCTCCCCTTTTGCTAAACTGGGTGTGGGTGTGGCCAGTGTGAGATGCATCTGACCCACAGGCCGTGAGTTTGACAACCCTGCTATACAGCATATTTAATGTCTAACATAATAATAAATAAGCAGTACCATATTTACTGAGACAGATACACAAAATCCAAAAATGCATATTAAGACTATACTTTTAGTAATCCAACTGAAGATATAAAATGGCTAATATTTAAGCTGAATTTGAACTAAATTACAACATAGATGGGATAATGGAATATTCTGTAGATATTTAAAATGAGATTTGTGTTGGAGGTGGTTTTATATTATACCAAGAATATTAGAAAGAAGAAACAAATAAGCATTAGCTCTCTATTTTTGGAGATTTAAAGTTATAAACATTCTTTGCGTGGTGAGACACACAAAAGTGATTAAAAGCAGGTTTTAAAGGAGGGCATAATTAAAGATGTAAAATGAATCATTATAAACACTGCATAGAATAATCAAATGGTCAGAGGGTTTAAACATCAGCATACTCCAACTTCCCAAAAGATGTCCATGATTATCTACAGCTGGATATACTTGAATACATAATGTTTATGTTTATTTTGGTGCTTGCATGAATATAATGCAAACAAGTTTTTAATCACTTGGTTTTTTATAAATTGTGTTTTTGATATTAGAATTCAAATCGCTTCATTTTATTTTATTATAAAATAAAATATTTAGAATATAATAAAGCATTTTATTATACCCTAAACACAGATAAATCAGTTTCTTTATTTTGTTTCCTCTATGAAATGTACAATAATAACACAAGCTTATCTAATAATTTTTGAAGTATTCCAATTTATTGAAACTAAAAAAAAATGTAGCATGTTTCTTGCCTTTTGAAAAGCAAGAAAAACAGTTAAAAAAGTAATTTGGAAACCTAAAACAGCTTGAAGGCAGGTAACTTTTTCAACATAATTTATTACATGACATTCAGGAATTAGATTTGGTTCTCAAAAGGACAAAATGGAAGAGTTGTAGCGCATACAAATGTATTCTAAGCAGTCTGGTAAAACCTAAATGGGCTTTAGAGCATGTTAATCAATTCTGCTTTAGTGAAAAAAATATATAATTACTAATAATAATTACTAAATTTTGGCTGATTCTTAAATATTCTTCCTGATGCAGGATAAAGTAAAAATTTCCTGAGATTGCTTTCTCTGTAGCATAAAGTGAAACACCCTTATACAACAGTGTCCTACAAATTTATTTCATCTGATTTCATCAACAGTGCAAGTCCTGACAGGGCCATCTATAGGGAGGGGATGATAACATCAACTGTATATTTAAACCAACCTCTCTTTTATATGTATTGTGCATATATTGGGGATTTGATCATGTGGTCATGGCCATCATTTCAACCATTCATTTTTAAATCTCCTTCATGGATGACTCTGGGTTCCACAATTTTCAGCCTTTGTTTACAATGTCTCAGAAGTTGTGGAACTGTAGTATCAATACACCTAAAGAATATACTAAAATGATTTATATAACCTTCCATGGTTTAATCTCCTATGGGCATCATGTCAACAATTCATATGTCTGCAGAAAAGTAACTGGAAAAGTGGCTGAAAGAAACAACAAAGACATTCAAAGGAAGTCAGAAATGATACCAGTCATCATTTATCCAATAGCGATAGAACTTTTGTAAGCTACTGTGCATGTGTTTTAGCTCATAAATTAGGGTAGATAATTCATAAAAACCATACATCTATGTATGATGCCATGATGCATCGTAAGAACAATAATAACCCTGTAATAACTTTGGAGTAGTGTCAACTCAATATATATACAACTTCCTATATATATATTGAGCAGCCCTTCCATAGCTGAACAACAATCTGCTTTTCATATAATTTGAAGTTCAATATCCATCATGTCCATCCTTTGACTAGTGACAAAGAATAAAACTGGTTGCAAACATTTGAAAGATGTTAAAATACTATCATTGTGGCATATTTTCACAAGGAATAATTAATAATTGGGGAATGAGACCTGACTTGCAGAAAACTGGACAACCAATAGAAGGAGCAACAAGATATGGATTTTTGTGTGTGTGTGAGAGAGGCTGTCTGGAACTTTGCAGTCCAGATATAATAGTTCTCCTTTATTGTCTGACCAGGGAAAAAATGAGCTGCTTTTTATAAAAAGTCCATGTTTATCACTTCAGGAATTCTAAAAAAACACTAGTTGTTTCATAATAGACAGACTCACAGAAACTGCTTCATCTTAAGAAAAATAATGTTTTCTTTGATAAACCTAAGTGCAAATTCAGTGAATGTCCTCTCGCACAAATGTATTATGCAATACATTCCAGAGCAATTCCATTCAAATTATGGCTAAAGCTCTGATGACATAGATGTAATATCTGAGTGGGAGCCATGTTATTCTAAGTAAAGGAGAAAAAAAAGGCACTATTCTACCAACCAGATTCAAGGAGGAAATGATTGATAACAGTTAGAAAAAGGCAATTTAACTTAAGTGGCCTTCAACCCAATGTACTGCTTATTCTTAATTGGCTACTAAGCAACCTAGCAATTATGCCGAGTTGTACAACACTTTTAAAATTGGATGATACCAATGTAATTATAATAAAAATTTACTCTAATAGAAAAAGAATGTGTGTATTTCAGTGGATGATCTACAGCCAGTTAATTCTTTTGGCAATTACTGTAAGAAATACATTGACTTCACCAGACCTTTTACTGTACCAACTACTTCAGCATGAAACATTCTTGTTTGCTTGGAGCACTGAATAGGAAATAAAAATAAAATAGGGACCTCCCACTTCAGATTTTTTCTTATTATGGCAACATATAGTTACTGTTATATTGCAAAACAAACAAACCCAAACAAACAAAACAGAGTATGCTATGTCATATGTTACATAATATTGTTAGGTTCATCTTATTGAATGAAGTCATATTCTTGTGATATCTTTTGAAGGAACTAACTAGCATGGAACTTCTCACTGATGATAAGAAAAGTGTACAGCCACTACTGTTTTTGGTGTTACGGTCGTGGATGTTGTGATCATCAACAGAAATTCACTTTTGCTTCCAAAATAAATGTTGTATTAGAAATTTTATTGATGGATCATATCACACTATTGTCATTTGTTGTTCAGTGTTCATTTGCATTTAGTAGCTGTCTGAATGATGAATTAAGGGCACATTGTTCTGTGAAACTAGTTACTTTGAAAATCCTTTGACTGTATGTATTCTGGCAGGTATTTGAATCATTTCCTGTGTTGTGGCAGGCAGTTCAGTTAATTGCTTAGTTGCTTCTTCAAAATTGTTCCCAAACAGCTTAATTCTCTATTTACCAATCCTCTATGACATCTTGGGTTACTGAGGACATATCTGGAATGTTCGTAGAGAAAAATTAAATTTGAATCTGACAGAGCATGTATCAGAGCTCATATTTGAATTCACGGCCATAAGGGAGAGAAAGTACCTCTACTTGTATTCAATGATTCCATCTGTAGATGTTTAGATAGTAGTCATATTTGAATGGCCAACCCCCTATTGGGGAGCATTGAATAACTAGATCAATCTTGGCCACTGTCACCAATTCGCATAATATTTTGCCAGTGAAGTAGCTTTGGTTTACCAGAATCTTCAATCCCCAATAGAGATGATGGGAACAATGTCTAGCTATTTTATTTGAACTATCTCTTGGCTGTGAACTCTGGTGAAGCCTATTATCAAGTATGATTCTGCTATTTACAGGTTTGATTCCCGGACTCTCTCGGTTCCTTTGTGGGCATGAAAGAGATGTGACAAACTAAATTGGGACTATGGCTTATAGTCCATGGCTTGTTATAGGAGGTAGTACATTTTTCAGTTTTGAAAGAGGCCTACTGACATCCTCTTTCTCAAGTGGCTCTCTCTAGATCTAGTACTCTCCAAATTTCCCTGTGGGAGTAGCTTGAGTATATTGTCTTTTTTTTTTGGTCTGATGAAGTCCTTCATAGCTTGGGCCAATTATATATTCAACTTCTTCTTCTAATCTGAATCGATCCACTCAGTAAGATTAACCTGGGAGAACTCACTGTAAATTCTCACTTTTGTAAAATGAAGCAAGTGGGTATTCACAGAATTGTTCCCAGAGAATGTGCCTATTTTAGGGAACAGCCTTTCAACTGAATATCAGTCAGAGGTGGTATTCAGCAGGTTCTGACTAGTTCTAGAGAATGGGTAGCGGAAATTTTGAGTAGTTTGAAGAAATACCACCTCTAACTGCCCCACCCCCATCTATTCTTTGTTTCCCGAGTCCCAGCTGATCGGGAGGGAATGGAAATTTTACAAGTATCCTTCTCCTGCCATGCCCACCAAGCTACGCCCACCAAGCCATACCACACCCACCAAGCCATGCCCACAGAACCGGTAGTAAAAAAAATTGAATCCCACCATTGAGTTCAGTTAACCTCCAAATTAATGATTGTCTTGAAATAGATTAAGAACAAGTTTTTCTGGCCAATGTTTGGATTTATCTGATTGATGCCATGAAAGCCAGGTGGGTGATTTTGGGCCATCACTCTCTCTCAGCCCAACCTACCTCACAGGATTGTTGTTGTGTGGAAAATAGGAGGAGCAAGGTGTGTTCAATATGCTCATTGCCTTGAAAATAATGAAGGTGGGATATAAATCAATCAGTCAATAAAATATTTAAAAAGCCCAATACACTATAGTCTAATTGTGTTTACTTAACTTCAAAAGCTCTGAACAAGCAGCCAATAGAGATCTTGTCTGATAACTTTGGGGGGGGGAGGTAAAAAAAAGTGGGGGGAGAGGCAATATATGGGTGTGGGATTTAGACAGAAAAGATTGGATAGTTAGGGAAAAAAGAATATATAATTCTTCTCATGTGGGATTCAGATCCTGTCAGTATTTGATTCAACCACACTCTTAAACAAGTAACACATTACCAAGAACACATTCCATCCCACCACAATAAAAGGCAGCTCCCTTTTGCAAACTTTTATCACAAAGGTGTAAATGTGTTTTATTGTATTTTAAGTCTCCGGAGAATATTATCTGTACTATGGTACCTCCTTGTAAAGACATTTTTCATTTTGTACAATCAGCTTTACCTGGAAGGGAGGGAGCATCACGTTGCTGCCTAATACATGTAATCATGTTCATCATGACATTGCCATGTAAACAATAGAGTTCACATTGTATAATTTGCACAACTGCAAAATGTAAGTTGCATCATTTGCATAATGTCATAATGCATGGGACATTACTTGCTCCTCCGACAGAGGACTATGCTAGATGTTCAAATATATGCAATAGGAATCCTTTGTAAGAATCCATTTAAAGAAATTTGGGTTCCTTTGTTTGCTCTGTTTGGCTAAATTCCTCTTAGGGTTTTGTTGTCCAACAATTCTTACCGCTCATTATACATTGAAATATACAAATCAAACCAGGATATTTTCCCCATTTTAATCTGGCTAACCAGTGGAACCCAAATTATATTAACAGAGTCATTTTAGGCATGCATTTTGTTCTGCTCCTGTATCTGTTTGATTAAATCATTATTCATTGTTGATTTTAATTTGCAACACAAGAAGCCAAAGCACAACAACACTGAATTAGGCAAGACATCCAATCCCAGGAAAAGAAATGGGTCCAGCTGAAATCATAGTAACCAAAAGGAAACATTTCTGGTCCAAGGGGGATGATTTCCTGACAAGCATTTTCATCTTTTGTGTTTACTTTAGATGGTTGTTGGAGCCTGTAAAACAGGATAGCAATCTGAAACACATGAAATGTGTTACTCCCAAATCTTTCAGGGAATATAATTTATGGTGACCTGTGTATCCTGTGCTAATATTTTTCTTCCATAATTCAGAATATGAATAATTCAAACTTTCTACAAACCTGAGCAGAGATGCCGTTTCTCAGCCTTTCTCCATGTATCAAAGAATGGATTAGTACTTGTTTAGCATTTGATCAACTAGATTGATTTATTAGATTTATATTTTAGCCTTTCCTCAGGAAGTTAAGGCAGGATATCCCAATGCAATCCCTTCCCCTTTTATCTTTGCAATAACCCTACAGGGAAAGTTGGACAGAGAAAGCAAGAGTCACCTATGAGCATCCATGGCTGAATAGGAATTTGAAGTTGGATGTCTCTGCTCCTAATCCAACACCTTAACCACTGTACTTGCTGTAGCAATGGATCACCAATTTATAGACATACATAACAAAACCTAATGGTATAGAGGTGGTTTTAGGTTGAAAAAGTTTCCACTTCATGTAACAAATTATATTTAGAGCTCCCAACATCTTGTAGATGTGATTACTGGAATATAGCAGCTGGAGGAAAAATTCTCAAAATAATCGGAAATTCCCAATGCAGGCTTTATGCTAATTTAAGTGTTTCACACATCTTGCCATTTGACAAGATATTGATCTTAAGTATTTCTCCGAGCTTGCCTTTGGGGCTTCTGTTAGCAGGCTTGTAACAGCTGCCGGAAAGTGCCAAGTGCTCACATCAGTCTTTTCCCTGTAGATAATAAAGACAATGTTTCATAATCAAGGCATTCTTAAAAGTCCAAAAGGTCTGGAGTCAGAGCACTCATTTAATCTTCTTGAACTTTTCTCTCACTCACTGGGTCATATGCACACCAAACTTGGCAATAAACCTTGACTCTCTAGAGATTTCACTAGTACTAAACAATTTGCTTATAGCGTAAGTTCAGAAGCACAACACAGCTAGGTCCATTTATTTTATGGTTATAATGTGTATAGGATGCCTGTCTGTTCTCCCATGGTTTAATTTATATTTGAATTTAATGATTTTTAACTATTGTTTTAATTAGGGGCTTATTGTATACTGCCCAGAGTCATTTTTGTGAGATGGGTGGCTATATAAACCTGAAAGATAGATAAATAGATAGATGATAGATAGATAAATAGATAAATAAATAAATAAATACTGTATATTTTATAGTAGACAACATAGAAGGTTTTTTGTAATTTAAAAAGAAAGGGGGAAAAAGGATCTCTTTATTTCTTTCCAATTCTTTGACCGTATCTAATTGTTTAAAGTTTCCAAATAGTTTGTTCAAAAATCAATTTTCCATTGGGTTTTTATCTCTTCAAAGTTACATTTCAAAATCTTCTTTGCCCCCATGCTCCCATAATGTATTAGGGGTCTTATAATTGTAAGATGTTTCTCTTATTGTTATTCAAGCCTGAGTTGGCTGTCACTCACCCGGCTTCAAAAGCACTCTGTTACGTTTCTTTCTTCTCTCCAGCTCTACACTTAGTCCGGTTGTCCCAGCTTCGTGGCAGCCGCCATGGCTGCCGCCCCCCATCACCAACTCACAGAGAGTTCCCTCTGACCTCCGAGGAACTTGCCTGTTACTCTCGGTTGCCCGAGGTGCCTCTCTTTCTTCTCTGTTCCTGCAGGACAGTTCCAGTCCGAAGAACCATCGACAGTGGTTCGGCAGCCAGGGTTTTCATGGCCCTCATCAGAGCCCGCTAATTCCCCGACTGTCTCGCTATGACACCAGACCAGAAGTTCTGTGTTTTGTGGTCAACAGAACTTAGCTAAAGTATATGTAAAAGTTCCATTCTCACCCTTATGGGTGTCTGTGTCTTCCTCAGTCTCAGGTCCTCTACTAGTTTGTGTAAGTTCTGTGCAGGATCTTAGCTGTTCCTAGCCCTTCACTCTTCTAGACAGAGAGCTCTGATGTTGTTCTTGGGATCTGTTGGGGCCATTTCACCAGCTTAGCCCTGAGTTCTCCTACCACCTCGGTCCTTTTTGGCTTTTACTTTCCACATCCTCTCCAGTTCCTTCTTCAGGCCCTGGTACATACATGCAATATATACATAGTATCACATAGTTACCATATTTTTTTGAGCATAAGATGCACCTTTCCCCCCCCCAAAGAGGGTGAAAATCTTGGTGCGTCTTAAACTCCGAATATAGCCCCACCCAGCTTCTCAAACAGAGGTTTCAGAGGGTGAAAAAAGCATGAGAAACGAAGCTTCGGAAAAAAAGCCTCCAAACAGAGCTCCAGAAAAAAAGTCTCCAGAGCTTCAGAAAAAAAGTCCCAAACTGAGCTTCAGGAAAAAAAGCCTCAGAAACAGAGCTTCAGAGGTTTTTTCCTGAAGCTCTGTTTCGGAGGTTTTCAGAGGCAGAAAAAAATGTTTTTTCAGAGACAGAAAAAAAGCAGAAAAAAAGTTTCAGAGACAGAAAAAAAGCAAGGCACAGAGCTGACAACCAATGAACCTGTTGCTAAAATTCAGCTCTGGGAACAGCTGATTAAGGGTATTCTGGGAGGCCGATCCACCCACCAATCAGCTTCCTCTTTATTTTCCTTCCCGAAAACTAAGGTGCGTCTTATACTCCAGTGCGTCTTATACGCCGAAAAATATGGTGCATACCTGCTGTGTGTCATTATTCTCTCCATAATATTTTTCTTCCTTGAAATCAGTGGTGCAAGTAATTTTGGGGGTGGTTTTTTAAATGATTGGTTTCAAATGCCTTGGATGAAGTGTTGATCCATCAGATAATTTCAAATGCTGAATCTGGATGAACCAATTGTGTAGGTCCCTTCCTCCAAAGTCCTCATTCATAATAGTATAAATATGAATGCAGGGGTGAAATGCTACTGGTTCGCACCAGTTCAGGTGAACTGGTAGTAATAAAATGCTACCGGTTCATTCGAACTGGTATTTCCAACGATCAGCTATTCTGCACAATTTAGATTCACTAGAAAGCAGGAAATTCTGCTTTCTAGTGATTTCTAGTGATTTAGATTTAGCTAATCTAAATCGCGCAGCACAGCTGTTCCCCCTCGCTGTTCTACTTACCTTCTTAAACCTCCTTTTTCCATGGTGCGTGAAGCATGTGTTTGGTGTGCACCACGCATGCACGCACAGCAAACCGGTGGCAAACCTTGGAGGATTTCACCACTGTATTCTCTGCTGCTAAGAGAGCTGAAATGGAAAAAACAAGAAACCAGACCTTAATATAAATGCAGTGCAGGTATAATCAGGAGGCGAGGATGAGAAATTGGTTGCTAGCAGTTTGCTAGGATGAAACAGCAAGAAAAAGAAATTCAGGATATAAATGTTGAGAGACATGTACAAAGAAATCTAGATTCCTAGACTTTGCAAAAGGCAACCATATCATTACTTTGCCTTTGAAGTGTAAGCAAGTATGTTCTTTTGAATGCAATGTGAATTCCTAGAGAAAAATAATTATGCTAGTAGCCTAGCTATATCTCCGGGAGCTGCTAATTACTGACTCAGTATTATTAAAGTAATTACTTTAAAACACAACACAAATTGAATTAGCCTATTCTTCAAGCATCCAACTACTCAGTGGCTGATTTCATTTGATTAACCTGAACATGATCTAACCAATTTCTGCAAAAACCTGGATCCCAAATTGGTCCAATGGAGTCCCAAAATATAAGGATTCATGTTACATATTAAACAAGAATAGTCAATTGAATAAATTGAAACCAATCTGGTTCAGGTTGTTAACCAGTTGAGTTCCTTCAGGCCAGGAATATTACTTATAGGAATGACATATGTACAGAAATATTCAAAAATTATTCCCTTTAATTGCTTGTGCTATATGTATAAGTGCTGAAGGGAAGAGCATATATCATTCATGCCATACTGAGGATGGACTATGCCATGTTAACACCCTTTCACTTCTTTCTCATATTCAGTAACCTGAATGATTCCTCTGATAGGGCTTTGATCAGTTCTTTGTTCAGAAACCAGTGGTTTCTGAACAACGCAGTGGTAGATTTTGTCTGACTTGTCTTTCTTAATCATCAGAACTCAGATAGCATCTTTCTAGATCCATATCAAGGTCCTTGGTCTGCTTTCATCTCACTGTGACCATAAACAATAGCTCAGAGAAATAACGACAATAGAAACCTCAGGAAAGCAGCTGAGTTGTGAGAAAGACGCACGATGCTCCAAGTCAGAGAATAAATCTATTCAGAGAAGCAACATGGAAAATATTATAGTTCTCATTTGAAGTGGAATAAAGCCTTACAAAGCTGATTTCTCATTGTCTCAGTTTCTCTAGCACTTCCAAATTTGAGAGGTAATGCAGAGGACAACTAGGAAAAGGGTATTTTTATGGCAGTGTTCCCATTATGATGGATCTTTTCCAGAAAGACCTGTCAGAGGCAATTTTTCAGTTGTATTGATAACACTTGTGGGTCATTTTTGATGAACTCAGGCAGAAGAAGATATTGCAAGACACAACTTCACATATTCTGGAGGCCTAGGAGAAAATGACAAAATACAAAGTAGCTGCTACATCATTATCTTTTACTTCTCTTCCCTTCAAGCCTCTCCTTTTAATAGTAGATGACCTAAAGTCAAGATGGCAACAATAACCCAACTATAATCTTGTATTTTTTTTAAACTCCTCCCTGTTGACATCCCTGTTCTCAATCTTCTATCATGATGAGTCAAATCTACCATGCTTACAGATTTATATTTATTCATTTGCCATGTATATGTATGAATAAATTTGAAAGAAAGAGAACTTTTCATGATGATACTCACTATTCTCATTCATTCTTGGATTTCTGAATCGTTTAATCATTTCTCTCTCACCTCACTCCCATTTTTCATTCATATTACCTATGTACACACATATACATAGACCAGAATCATAGTTATTTAATATGCTGAACAGCTTAACATTTTATTCAAAATTGTACCTACACTATCATTTCTATGACTGTATTCACCGACTGCATTCCAAAAAGTATATCCCTTTTTTTCAATTCTGTTATATCCTTTCCCTTTCTTGTAGTTTTATATACAAACAACATACCTTTTCTCCACTTTCTTTCATTTTAAAATTCATATCCTTTACTGTTTATTTTTTCTTGCTCAAATGGACCCAAATTTTTAAGTCTTCCCATTCTAGGTTACTCTGGAACATGCTGTGGAAGATCCAACAATGTGCTAGGTAGCAGGTATGGTTCTAGATTGGGTATTGCTTATGTTTGCCTATGGAGGTTGGTAAGTGCCCTATTATGCCAGCCGTTGGCTGTTTTCTTTCAGGCTGAGCAACAGAGCTGGGTTAAGCTCAGTTCTTTCACATTTTGCAAATCAGTTGACTGATGACTCAGAGAAAATCAGATAATCTGGAAATACTCGATTTAGTAAAGCTGTGTTATGCAAATCTCACATATGTATATTAGTTTATTTGCACGTGTGTGTACGTGAATAATATATGAGTAGGTATGAAGGAAGGGAAATCTTGCCAATTTTCTTATTCTCTCTCTCTCCCTCTCCAACTCCCTCTGTCTCACACACAAACCATATGGAACAAGTTCAATATCCTTGCTATTCATTCATCCTAAATTTCAGGAAACCAAATAATGAGTAAAGAAGTGAAACATAGATTTGCAAGATATGGGCTAAAGCCAAAGACTTGAAATAAGATTTAATTGTAAGCCTTTTTCTAGTTTATTTCTCAGGTGGTGCGGCACTTTAATTATAGAAAGTTCAGCCAGACTTTTATAAAATAATCTAAAAAGCACCTTTTCACCTTCTGTTCTCAAATTTGGCAGTGAAAAATTATTCTGACTGCATTTTTTTGGAGTGCTATTACTTTTGTCGAATGGAATATAATTACAACAGATATTTAGAATGCTGTGTAATTGTACTGAAACCTTTTGATAATGCAATCACGTCTTCTGTGTTTTGCTCATTGAGTTATGGCTAACAATTCCAAAGTTAGAAAATGATGTAGCAATTTTTTTTAAAAAAAGCAGGAAATAAAATCCATGTTTTCTCTAGTTTTTCATAATTCAGAAGGACAGATTGTCCTCAAGCAAATTTGTAAAAATTAGTAATCTTTGAATTCAGGTCTTCTTGGAAAACTGTACAAGGCAGAATTCTTTGTTTCCCTTTAATCTCAAACATTAAGGGACCAATTACTATGGTTGCAATAAAGCACTTTGCACATGGCCAGAAGCAATGCAGTTAAAAACATGAATTCACATTTATTAATTGCTCTGTAGTCAGGAACAATAAGTTATACTTTAAAGTAACAATTTGTTCTGTGGTGTCCAAAGTTGAAGTCTGGCATCAGAATCAGAAATACAATTTATGTTGTAACCAAATCAAATTCTGGTGGACATTCTTCCTGCTTCCTTATTGTTAAGGATATAAACATTCTCAGAATCAATTTTAAGCTGTTAGGATAAACAGGAGGAAGAACACTGGAGAGTTGAGTGACCTGGCTGAAGAATGCCTTGACAGCAGAAGAAAAGGAAAGACTTTTCATAGCTTGGACATAACATAATACAAACAAAATTTCAATAGAAAGAATATCTGTAGCTCAGGGGTGAACTCTGGAGTCCTTGGTGCTCTCTGAACTTAATTGTTTACTTGCAGATGTTTCATTATCTGAGTAAGTGACATCCTCAGTACCTGATGTTTGCTAGGAACATATAAAAAGGCTCAGTTATACACTACCAATTGCCATCATCATAGTGGCATAGATCTTTAGAGATTGCAAAAAAGGAGAAGGGGAGGATTTTGGGGGGGAGCGTTCATGCCACCCAACCCCAATATTAGATGGAGAACTTTCTTTTTTCTTAGGGAATGAGATATGAACAACCTAATTTCCATTAAGTGGCCTGTCTAAAGGATAGCAACATACTCTCCACATAGTTTGGTGTATGTGTCTTGTTTATGCGTTTATTTATTAAATATATTTGTGTGATTAATGCTGTTCCTACTTAATACTGTATTAACAATGAACTGGAATTGTTCATTGAAACTGGCCCATTGGTAAAGAAGGGATATGCTTTTGGGTAATCTCCAGGAGCAATTAAAGTTCAAATTGGCAGTTCCAAATCCTTTTTCTAGAGCTTATGCACCAGCTAGCTTCCAGATGTTCTCTCTGTAACTGATAAGACTTGGAAAAATGAAAGTGCAATGCTCATATTATGTGTGCAATTTTGGTGCACTGATAATCCAGTTGTCCTTTTCTTTTAGAGGTTACAGGGAGAACTATCTATAACTAGATCAACAATTTTCCTCTTGGCATTACAGAGTTTTGCTGCTGGAATATGTTGTAAAATGTTTTTTTGTGTGTGTGTGTACTTGGAGAAAGTGACTTTTTAAGCAGCGGAAATCTCAAGGGGCATCCGGCTCTTCATTTATCGTCCATTTCAAAAATATGTAACAACTTTGCTCACATCAGAAATTTTCAATTTAGTCTAGTTTCAAAACCATATTGTATTATAGCTGTTGTGGATGAAGGTGATTTCAAGAAGGTGGGGACTCATAAGAGATCGATTTCTCTCTTTCTAATCAGAACAGCTGCAATGGTATGAATTCTCAAATATACAGTACTTCCAGGTCTGTGTATATGTAATAGTCAGATGCATATTTCAATGGGTGATAAGCCATCTATCAGCATTCTTTGCCAGTTGCAGGTTGGCTGGACAACAACTGAAATATTGTAGGATGGCTTGAAGAAATTTTGGCCTGAAGTTAAGATGGTTTTTTAAAAAATGTAATAGACCTATAAAAATATTGTATAGTATAGACCAGGGGTGGGCAATACATTTTTCCAAGAGGCCACATGAGAAATTGGACTGTTGTGGAGGGTCAAACCAATGTAACCTGATTTGATGTCCTCAGACTTGGTCACCTCAACTCTTCCAGGTGAGGGGCGAGAGCTGCACAGGAGCAGACAAGTGCTTTTTCTCCACAACCTACCACAACCACCAGCTGATTGAAGGACACATAGTGACTGTGCAGAGCTAAACATAACTTGGCTTCTCATGCCAATAATGTAAATGGTGCCCATATATATATATATTAAATTTCTAATTTCTAATTCATTTCATGTGGGCTAGAAATTAGGAACAGGAAAAGCCAAAGAATTGGATGTGGCCCGGGGGCTGTAAAATGTCCAGGTTTGGTATAGATAATGTATGTGTGTGTAGATAGTATATAATAATATCATTATTCTCTCTCTCTCACCTGCCATCAGGTGATGGCTACCAACTTAAATGATCTTAAAAGGGGACTGGACATATTAAGCGAGGATCTGGCCATGCTATCAATACTTACAATTCTTGATGGATGTAGAGTGCTTTCTGTATCACAGGAAAAATATCTACATATAGGCAGTCTTAACTTACCACCAAAATGGAGCTCAAAATTTAAGTAAGTAAGTACTTAAGTACCATTGTTAAGTAAGACAATTGTTGAATCAATGGGACCCCATTTTACAAACTTTTTTGCCATGGTTGTTAAGCAAAACATTGCAGTTCAGTAAATTATGTTAAGTGAATCTGGCTTTGCCCATTGACATTGCTTTTCAGAAGCTAGTTGGGAGTTTGCAAATAGTGATCACTTGATCCCGGTTGCAAATAACAGTGCAACCATCATAAATGCATGCTAATTGCCAAGCACATTGATCATGTGACCATGGCATGCTGCAATGGTTGTGAGAAATAGCCATAAGTCACTTTTTCCAGTGCTGTTATAACTTTGAATGGTCACTAAAGGAATGATTGTAACTCAAGGACTATCTCTAACAGCTAATTGGCAACAACAATAGAAGGCCATCATTTTTCCATTACGTGGACTTAGATATTGTATCTGGTTGGCTTTGTATGAAATGAGATCTTGAACTAAATGGGCCTTTGGACTAACTCACAACACTCTTTCTGATATTCAAGTGCTAATTCAACATATCCTAAATCTGTGAACATCACTTTTGAATAACATTTACCTTCTTTGTACGTTCCTACATTTTCCTCCTCATTTTGTTGTTGTTAGTTGCGAAGTCATGTCTGACCCATTGCAACCCCATGGACAATGTTCCTCCAGGCCTTCCTGTCCTCTACCATCCTCTGGAGGCCATTTAAGCTCATGCCTACTGCTTCAATGACTCCATCCAGCCACCTCATTCTCTGTCATCCCTTTCTTCATTTGCCCTCAATCTTTCCCGGCATTAGGCTCTTCTCTAGTGAGTCCTTCCTTCTCATTAGGTGACCAAAGTATTTGAGTTTCGTTTTTAGGATCTGGCCTTCTAAGGAGCAGTCAGGGTTGATCTCCTTAGGACTGATCAGTTTGATCGCCTTGCAGTCCAAGGGACTCGCAGGAGACTTCTCCAGCACCATAGTTCAAAGGCCTCAATTCTTTGGCACTCAGACTTTCTTATGGTCCAACTTTCACAGCCATACGTTGCAACTGGGAAAACCGTAGCCTTGACTCTACACACTTTTGTTGGCAGGGTGATGACTCTGCTTTTTAGTATGCTGTCTAGATTTGCCATACCTTTCCTCCCCAGGAGCAAGCATCTTTTAATTTCTTAGCTGCGGTCTCCATCTGCAGTGATCTTAAAGCCCAGGAAAATAAAATCTGTCCACTACCTCCATTTCTTCCCCATCTATTTGCCAGGAATTGAGAGGGCCAGATGCCATGAGTTTTCTTAATGTTGAGTTTCAAGGCAACTTTTGCACTCCCCTCCTTCACCCGCATCAGAAGGCTCTTTAGTTCGTCTTCATTTTTTGCCATTAGAATGGTATCATCTGCGTATCTGAGGTTTTTGATATTTCTCCTGGCAATCTTAACTCCAGCTTTTGATCCATCTAGTCCCACCTTTCTCATGATGTGCTCTGCATATAAATTAAATAGGAAGGAGCCTGGTGGAGCAGTGGACTAAAGCGCTGTTAAATAGCAGCCAGTTGCCTGCAATTACTGCAAGTTCAAATCTCACCAGGTTCCAGGTTGACTCAGCCTTCCATCCTTCCGAGGTAGATAAAATGAGGACCCGGATTGTGGGTGCAATAAGCTGACTTTGTATAAAAAAGAACACCGCTTTGGGGGGAGGGGCAAAAGCACTACTAAGCAGGTATATACAAAAGTATGAAGGCTATTGCTTAACGCATTTAAGCAGCCCTGAGTCTCCAGAGAAGGGTGGCATATAAATTGAACCAATAAATAATAATAAACCAATAAATAGGCAGGGTGACAGTATATAGTCTTCCTGGACTCCTTTCCCGTTTACACAACTGCAAAAACGAAGATAGGTAAGGTGGCCACATTTTATATTAAAATTATTAAATAGGAGTTCTTGGGATTAATGAAAATATTCATTAAAATATTCTCTCTTTGGGATTAACCAAAGAAAGGACATTTGTAAAAGGACATATTGCCTACTTTAATTCAAATTTGTCTTAATTCTTCCAAAACTCAACATAGGTTATGACACTCCAGCAACATTTTTGCCTACTGAGAATCAAAAGATGACACTGCCTATCCTCATCAGGAGCCTTTATGCAGTGGAAACTATAGATTTTCAAAATGTGAATCCCAGCTTCTCTAGGATGCACTATAGCCAGTTAAGAGATAGAATATAATTCTCATAGAACAGGATTTCTTTCTTTTTTTTAAAAAAATATTCTGTTAAGTCCTTGACATATAAATAACCATTCTGGGCAGGGGAACATGACAAGATATTGTAACCTCCCAAGTTTCACATAACTGACGCCAATCTAGACACCATTTCCTGTTTTGAAATTGTTCTTATGCACAACATTGAATCCACCCACCTTTCCTTCCCTAAAATGCCTGTAGCGGATATCCACTTTCCCACTAATGAGACTAAGTTAATTTATCAGTTACAGGCAGTTTGAGAATGTATCTTTTAAATGCACCAGACAATTGAACCCTTTATATTTGCACGTAATACAGCAAGAAATCATTTTATACAAAGTGGAAACAGGCAAGATCCTCACAATTCTGATGGTGTAGATAAAGATATAGATGATAAAGACAATATAAATATAGGACAGGGGTCAGCAACCTGCGGTTCTGGAGCCACATGTGACTCTTTCAACCCTCTGCTGTGGCTCCCTGTCACTCAATATACACGTCACAACTGCCAATGTGCAACACCCACCAACATACAATTTATTGAGCTTTTCAACCCCTGGTAAGGCAACCACTGATAAATCCAAGAAAAGAAAAGTTTCAGAAGAAAACAGAACATTTAATTCAACTACATATGCTAATTTTGTGAAGGGTTTTGTGACTCCTGGTGTTTTCTTTTCTGTGGGAAATGGGACCAAATGGCTCTTTGAGTGTTTAATGTTGCAGACCCCTGATATAGGGGATATAGATATACATTAAATATGATATAGATTCCACATATTCAAGGTATAGAGGTGTGTGTGTATACAATATACATACATGGTGTGTGTGTGTGTGTGTAAACAAGTAATAGCTAAGTGACATTTAAGGCAGTCTTGACTTTTTTCTCTGTGGACACACCTGCTTAACAAATATCTACAAATATGATATAGATTCCACATATTCAAGAGATAGAGATAGAGATATGTGTGTGTATACAATATTCAGAGATATGTGTGTGTGTGTATGTGTGTGTGTAAACAAGTAATAGCTAAGTGACAGTTAAGGCAGTCTTGACTTTTCTCTCTGTGGACACACCTGCTTAACAAATATCTACAAATTTTGTTCTGCGTATTTTTGCAGAGGAACAAGGAAGGCACAACTTTTGACCCTAGATCTAATTCTAACCTCATGTAGTGAAATGCAAGTTCAAGATTGTTTAGCTTGCTACTTGGAAAAACATCTATTTACCTCTGCTAAAGGAGCCCCAGAACATATTTTCTGAAAGAATGAAGCTCAATGGGAGGAGCAAAGGGGAAAAAAATCCTGTCTGTGGAACAATGACAGAAAAAAGGATCGAACAGATTTCTATAGCAATGCAAGAAAGGGAACGTATATACACCTGTCATTCGGGAATGTTTGCATAGGTGTTCCATTTAATGTTCTAGCTAAAGGACGTTCAAACAGCAAAGCACAGAAAGTTGGATCAACCAATCAACATGCAAGGTACCTTTGCACAATGCACAATTGGGATTTGGGAGGTGTTTGTGTCTCTCCTTCTGCCCCCATTTGCAATCTAGGTTTACCTATCAACCCCTTTTCAATCTAGGGTATGTGGTGATGGTTATAGTCCATTGCAGGCAATGTGAAATTAACCTTATGGAGTAATTAGGAGTAATTAAGAGTAAGTAATTAATTAAGAAATGTAAGTAACTCTTTTCATATTTCATGCCGTTGATGAGCAAAAAGAGATAAAGAAGGAGCAAGAGCTTCCAAATACAAAAGCATATTCTCCTTCTAAGTATATTTTCATTCTTCTAATTTTTATGTTCTAAGGTACTTGTACTTCAAGTCTACTTGAAGTACAAGTAGACTTGAAATGGGCCATTTAGAGAGATCTTGGTATAAGAGTGCTGCTCTGTGCAAGGAGATGGATACAATGACCTAAATGGCCCCTTACATTGTTATATGATTCTATGATCCTACAGAACCAGAAGATAGCCCTATTCCTAGGTATGGCTGTTTTCATAAATCAGGTATAGATACAAAAAACAATGATTCATTGTGTTTCAACAGAAGAAAACAGCAAACAGTATTTCATTCCAACTTCATACAAATCCCCTTTGTGGGAACAGATTCCCTCTCATCACACACACACATACACACCACAATTGTTAATATATAGATTTTTAGAAATACTTATTTTAAATTATTAAAATTATTATTATATATATATATATATATATATATATATATATATATATATATATATATATATATATATATATATATATATATATATATATATATATATATATATATATATATAAATGTATATATATGTAGGTCTTTGGTTATTTGGGTCTTCTCCCGCGTAAAATTGGAAATGTCTTGACGACGTTTCAATGAAGTCTCATTCGTCATCTTCAGGCTTCGTTGAAACGTCGCCAAGACACTTCCAATTTTACGCGGGAGAAGACCCGAATAACCAAAGACCTACATACAAACATCCGCGAAAACCTCAGAAAACAAACATATATATATGTTCCTGGATCCTTAAAGTCATATATCACACCATATATCATTATATGAGTATCACTATATACTATGGCTATTGAATACAACATATGCTGTATTTTCATTTGACTACAAGCTTTAAAAGTTCTCCTTTTTGACATTTTAACTTTTTAAAAAAGGTGTGGTTTTTTTGTACTTTGGCAAAAAATTGCTCTTCCTCCTTTTTTAGTGGTCTTGTTTTGCCTATAATTTAATCATTACTTGCACATTTTAAGAGTAATACTGACCATCTGGAATGTCCACTAAGCTTGAAGTTCTGGAAGAAAACTTCTCCAAATAGCAGTTGGCTCCAGATGTACATAAAAAATGGATTTTGCTGTCTGCTCTGCCTTGAAGTCACAGCCAGAGAAAAAGTATGCCAATAATTTTTCTTTTAGTTAATGAGTCAGTATTCAACTAATTTCTTTAATGGAACAGTTGCATGATTTTGTAAGATTTGGGATCAATTTCTAAAATAAACAGTAAACTGAAGTTCATGTCTAAAAATATTTATAAGTTGTCCCATTCTTTTGAGAATTATAATTATTAGAGTATCATTTTTAGTATCAAATAGTTATAGACATAGAAAATCCTTGGAACAGATAATCAAACTACAGTCCAAATGTGTGCAAATAAAATCTCAAGTACACCCACCCTCCCAAGCTTTCTTAGTTTTCTGTTCTTTTCTTTCATTTAATAAAATGTGTGGCATTTTATTTATGTGCCAATAATGCTTCATGGCAAGGGAAGTGTCCTAGAAAAGTAATTGTAAGAACCATCTGTAAATTAGACACTTGATACTTCCCACAGAGAAGAATGAAAATCTAGACACTGTAAATAATCAAATGTAACTAGCAAATATAATCAAGACATTTGTTACAGGATTTGGTCTGTTAATTTCCAGAACAATAATTTCACATGGATTTTAAAAAGTATATAGATATTATATGAAGTAAGGTCTTTTAGGCTTGTCTCAAGAAATACTACTCATTTCCTAGAGGGGAAAAAAAACCCCTCTGATCATCGTAGAGAATTTTCTAAAATTAAAATAATTTAGAATTTAAAGGCCAAATCTGTTGTGACATCTACCACTACAGATGGGGCATTTTGTTAAATCTGTAAACCGTTACCTAACATCTATTGTCTAACACAAAGAATTAAATGTTCAAGAATGAGATGGAGACATCCAAATTCTGCATTTTTATTTATGTATTTATTTTTTGAAAACATTTGTATAACTTACAACCAATTCTGAGTGTCTCCCAATTTTTTTAACCAATTCCTAATCAATTTAATGAAAGAACATTTGCTTTTGAAATTTGTCTTTAAAAAAGATCTTTGGGTAATTTTTCATGTGTAAAATGTAAAATTCCTGCAATTATTTAATTATAATGAGGCCAAGATACATCCATTTGTGTGTGGGCAAATGTCTTGTCCTTCATTGCATAATCATCACTTTGGGGATCTACAGAGTATGATGCTACCTTTAGCTCAATTAATACCCAAAAGAACAAGTTCCTAAAATACTTCTTTCAATATTTTTTTTCTCCAAATTGGGAAGTATGGATAACCAGACAGATTTCAGAATAATGGAAATAGATGTAATAAAGACAGAAATGTCAAGAGTGACTCTATCAGGACCAGTGATAAAATAAGCTCAAATTCTTTAGAAAATTTCTTTCTGAGTCACTTTTCGAACAGCCAGAGAATATGATACAGAAGTACATACCGAAGTGACTATTTACTTGAGAAGACAACTATTGAGAAAATCCAATGCATTGCCTAAAATATGTTACAAAGTATGTATTTGTTCAGTGCCAATATTATTCTCTATACCTGCCAGCATTGGCTGGCTTTGGGAATTGGCTGCACTGTCAAATTCCCATAGCATCCTGGCAAATCTGAGGCATGGTAGGAAATTTAATATGGAAGATGTTTCCCAGATCAACTCAGAAAATAAATATGTATCTGGAGAAATAGCTGGCTTCAATGCAACATGACAGCTGCAAAAAGTGGTGGCTGCAACTTCTGAGCTAGGATTATTGTCAACAACAGCCTGTCCCAACCTGGCACCTTCCAAATGTATAGGGACTATATAATTTTCAGAATTCATAGCTGTCAGGATCAAAGGTTATGCTGCTTGAGAACAGTGGAAAATGTATCCCTAGGATATCAGGTTGAAAAGACTGTCATAGAAACCTATGGCTTGCTGGTTTGAATTAACATGCCATGTGTCTTTTACGCTTACTCTCTGTTTTGCCTTCTGGTCCTTTCTCATTGATTCAGGCAGAGGAGTGATTCTTACTTGAAAATGCTTTTTTTTTTTGAAGGGTTAATGTGATAACATCTTTAGTGAGACAAGAAGCAGGACTTTCTAAAGAGTCTCAAGTGAACCCTCAGAATTAATGGACATCTCATCCTTTGCATTTAAAAGCAGCAGAGTTCATAGTACAAAATCTTCTCATTTTCCATTTCCTTCTCTGCCTTCAGCAGATCTGAAAACAATAGAAAAGGGGCCAGAAAAGTCAAGATATTATGATTTTGGACAATAGCACAAGTGATTATGTTTTGCTGAAAACTTTCTATCAAGAGAAAAATACCCCCCCCCCCAAACTTCTGTTTCTTTCATTGTTATAATAGTGCTAATGCTCTTCAGGATAAGCATAGTTGTTTTAGAGCCATATTATTTGCAACAAAGCTGTATCTGTTTTTAACAGGATCTCCTTAAGCTAATTCAAATTGTTCTGTCCATCATTTCAGAACAATGCAGGATTTGTGCATCTTGCCCACAGTACCTAGCTTACAGAGATGTGGGATTCTTGTCAAACTTTTCTGCTTTGGTATCCCAGTGTAGTATCTATGTTCACAAACTTTCTGTTATAACAGACTTTTAAAGTTATTTTTCTTTTAAAATTCTTTTACCTACATAAAGAGCTATTATAATCAAGGACCTGACAAGTAAATGTTGATTTGGGAGTTGCAAATTTGGTAAACTTGAAATGGAGAAAATGAAATCAGTGTGTTCTTATCCCTAATCACTGGGCAGGATTAAATCTGTGGGGGGTTAATGTATGTGGAGACGGATACATTTTAAATGATGTTTTTTAACTCGTCAGACTAATGTATTGCTAAGTTATCCAGGCCAAGTGCATTGAAGTGAATATCCATTGGATTCTGGAGGCAGAAAAAAAAAGTATTTTCTTATTTGCTCTTGTTTATTGACTCTAAATAACCCTGACTAATGCAAGATGTATGCACTGTTAAGTAGAGGGGGAAAAAAAACAAAAAGATACAGATGTGCTGAAACAAAGATAGAAAAACTCAAACAAGATAAAAGATGACTGAGGGTAATTTTATAAAAGAATATCAGGTGGATTTTCCCCAGTGGTGACTTTAAAATTAAAATCATCATCATCATCATCATCATCATCATCATCATCATCATCATCATCATCTTCATATGATACTTTTATAAAGACAACAATCATATTTTATTGCTATATGTTAAAAGAGATGTTTTCAAAAAAGCATTTCAAAAAAATTTTGAAATGTAGTTAAGGTTAATGAATGTGGTTCATGCAGCCATTCCAACATGAAAGAAAGATTGTAGTGATCCAGTACAATAGTCCTTAAAGAGTTTATTTCCTTGCCCTTGGCAAGAGAAGAAAAAGAGTTCTTAAAGGTACTTCCACATAACTCTTTTGCTCTGTCTTCATCTCTTTATCAATCCAGCTTGAAGAGGTCCATTGTCTTCACTTCGCAGAGAGCCAATCTCTTCTCCCTTAATCTGACGGACAGAAAAGCAAAACACTTTAGGGAAAGTAGTCAGAAAGTAGTTTTTGGAAAACTTTCCAATCCCTTTAATTACAGCAATACTTTGGGGAATATGAACAGGAGGAAAAGAGGGTGCTTAGAATGAAAGAGTTGCCAACTCTATGAGCTGCTGCCCAACCCCTTCCGCCACTGATGTGCTTTGGAGCAGATTTCCAGAAGCATTTTTCTCCACAGCCCCTGGACTGATCTGACCCATTTTCAAACTGGATCTTCTCTTGACATCTGCTTGAGTTTTGAAAAAAAGAGAGGCTCCTGCTGACAGACATATGGATGGAGAAAATCTTGAGTCTCATGATATAATTCCTTTCCAACATTCAATTCTAAATCCAGGCAAAGCATTCTAAGCCTGACACTATTAACAGTTGCCTGTGCCTCTATTTTCTTCTGTAATAAAGTTAGATGGTTTGTGTGTCTTTCTTTGTGCTGTTTGTATATACGTGAGCACTGGGAAGGACAGGACAGCCTGCATATATTACACTATGGATCACATGACCAAGACAAGGCAAGTGCCAAACATATGCCCAACTGCCTCTCCAATAGGGATGGTTGGAGGAATTTTCTGGCCATTTCCAAACCTGATCTTTATTTGTCTGGCAACTTCGGTCACCCAAATTTGGCCTCACTCTGCTTAGCTTTAGGAGTGCTATTCTGCTGAAGAGCAGACAGTCATAAACCCCTTCATACATAGTCTTTCCATCATTCCTGTGGATTGGAAATGGCAAAGAAGCAGGACTCAAAATAGTTTTGCACCCATGAGCCTCCATAGCTTCTGAAGAAACAAAGAAACAAAAAATTCTTGCTGTCACTCCACATAAAAGAAAAATGCTATTATGCTCATTCTTCATGTTTCAGGAGAGGTTTGTTATTTTGGCCACTAAAAAAACCCCTCCCGAGTGGCCTTTATAAGAGGAGCTACAGTATTCTGCTGCGAGAGTGTCATTTCTTTAATTCTATTAAAAAGTTTCTGCTAATTTTGGTGCTCTGCTATTAATTGCTAACAGTTTGCAAACAGGCATTCTTTAAATTGCTCCAACCAATTTTAGAAGAAAGTAATGGCGTACTTGTGCCCAAAGGCTGAGAACTAAGACAGGACAATAATTTAGTAGAAACTGTTTCTATAAGCAGGGAAAATGAGGATGGGTAAATTATTACAGGGATTGTGAAACTAACTAGAAAGTCACTAAAAGTGCTAAGATTTGTGAGAAGAGCAGAGGAAATGGCCTTGAATGGCAGGAGGAAGAGTGGTTACCAAGATAGCAGTCAGATAAAAGTGGCCTGAACCCAGGCCAAGGCTTAAATATGAGTAAACATATCAAATTGGCCCTTCACTCCTTCACACAAAGAAAAAGGGAGGGGAAGGGACGGGAAGAAACATATTCAGACTCACAAAATTCTGTCCCTGGAGCTTTACAAAAAAGACATTATTGACCCTCATGGGATTGGTTTCCAAGTTTGAAGGGCTGACCTATTGAGTCTGTTATTAAGATTATTAGCTCATCTCTAACTTAAGTAGGTTGTAATATAAGCAATCCTTGGGTTACAACACTTATTTAGCAACTGTTCTACATTATAACCACACACTCAGGCACTCGTCACCTCTCGCCTGGACTACTGCAATGCTCTCTACATGGGGCTCCCCTTGGGGTGCACCCGGAGGCTCCAACTGGTACAGAATGCGGCCGCGCGGGAGATTATGGGAGCATCGGGGCGCTCCCATGTTACACCTCTCCTGCGCGAGCTGCATTGGTTGCCGGTGGAGTTCCGGGTGCGTTTCAAGGTGTTGGTAATGACCTTTAAAGCGCTCCATGGCTTAGGACCAGGGTACTTACGGGACCGCCTTCTGCTGCCAATTGCCTCCCACCGGCCGGTTCGCTCCCACAGAGTGGGCCTCCTCAGGGTGCCGTCAGCCAGACAATGCCGGCTGGCGACCCCCAGGGGGAGAGCCTTCTCTGTGGCAGCCCCTACCCTCTGGAATGATCTTCCTCCAGAATTGAGAATTATCTCCGACCTCCGGACGTTTCGTCGGGCCCTGAAGACGCATCTTTTTCAACTTGCCGGTTTAGCCTGATCCCTGCTGCATTTTTAGAATTTTTTAAAATTTTAAAATTTTTAATGTTTGTAGCATTGCTGCATTTTAATATTTTGGTTTTAATTCTCAGCCTCATGTATATGTGTTTTAATTTTTAACTTTTATGTATTGAATTTTTATTTCGGCTGTTCACCGCCCTGAGTCCGTAAGGAGAAGGGCGGTATACAAATCTAATAAATAAAATAAATAAATAAATAAAATACTGAAAAAAGTGACTTTTGACCAGTCCTCGCACTTACAATTGTTGCAGCATTCTCACAATCACATGATCCAAAATTTTGGTCCTTGGCAACCAGTATATATTTACGATATTTAAAGCATTACAGGGTTGTGGGATTGCCATTTGTGACCTACTCAGCTAGCTTTTGACAAGCAAAGTCAATGGGGACAAGCTAATTTCATTTAATGATGGTGTGATCCACTTAACAATTGCAGTGATTTGCTTAACAACTAGGGCAAAAATATTCAAAAATTCAGTGTGATTCATTTAACAACTATCTTACTGAACAATGGAAATTCAGATTCCAATTTTGGTTGTTCACTGAAGATTACTTGTAGACTCTGTGCAAGGGCTTGTGCTCCAGCCACAAATTAGGAAAACTGAGCAAGCAGGAAATCAGATCTGCACAAATTCAAATATTGGGGAACCCCCACCCCCCTACAACCTCCCACTTCACATTGATTATGGATGGAGCCAGAGGAATGCTGATTTGGTCTACAAAGAAAAAAAGCATGGTGTCAATCTACAAGGACTGCTAAGAATATGTGGAGGAGCCCTGCCAGAAAAGGAATTGGTAGTTAGCAGCAAGGAAGTTGGCAGTGCAATTTTTCATGGAGAAATATAGTTTGAATAGCAGCCTCTTGATGGTGAGTAGAAACATATTGAGATAGGCAATGTGTGGGTCATTGTTATGGCAACATGTAGCTATGGTGATATGGTGGTTTCAGATTCTGATTTTCCTTTGAATGTTTTGCAAGTATTGATCTCTTTCAGTATGGTCTGGAGTTGAAGTAACTTGTGGAAGAGATGTAGCAGTAGCAGGAATTACTTAGGAATTTCCCAAAGCAGAAAGTAAGGTCAGGTTGTGAAGATCTTTTAGGAGAGAAGGTTTCATACTTCCATCTTTGCCCATTAATCAACCAATGGAACAGAAGTTGCCTTCGGAAGTTGTGGGAGCTTCATCACTGGAAGTTTCCAAGAAGGGACTGGACTGCCATCTGTCACAAATGGTGTAGGGTCTCCTGCTTGGGTGTGGGATTGGTAGATGACCTACAAGTCCCTTCCAACTCTGTTAAGTTATGAATGACTACACCTTTCCTGTTCAGGAATCTTATTAATTACTTCAGAATTGGGCTGACTGGTTTTTTCAGAAGACCAATTGCATTATGGGAGACCCTGGTTTTGCATGAATGTAGAAGTTGATACAAGTTATAATGACGTGTATCAAGACATCATAATATAACTTGTTTGAAATATATCATTTGTGTGCATATCTGGACATATGCACAGGTTAGTCTGTCCATTACAGTTGTAAGTTGTAACAGTTTAAAGTGGGTCATCACATGACTGACAAGATTGTACAACCTATTTTGTGGTGGTCCTTAAGTGAACCACTATGGTCATTAAGTAACTCCATGCTTATTAAGCAAACCCATTTTTGCTATGGGGTATTTTTGTTGAAAATCAGAAGTAAAACTGAGTTTTCAGCATATCAATGTAAATTGCCATCACATGACCATGGGATACTACAAATGTAAACTAGTTGCTGACCACCTGAAATGGGATAAGGGGTTGATGATTAGAATTTCAGAACTCTGTTATAAATATCTTTTGAGGGAGGGAGTCTGTTGAAATGTGAAACATTAGCAAAGTAACCACTTGTAAATTGAGGACCACTTGCATTGTAACACCATGTCAAGCGCCAAGGAATTCAGGAGATTCAGGCAGGTCAAATGAGTATAAAGAGTTATTGCAAGTTTAGCTTTCAACAAGAATCTGGCCAAGTGACCGTTAAGGGAATGCATGGGAGTTAAGAAAGGAATTCAAATTGAACTGGACTTATATCTCTTGTGGGCATGCAGGCACTCATGACTTATGACGTGTTTGACCCCTCCCTCGGGCTCAGCCTAGTCATCTCCTACACATCATTTGGCAACTTCCCCTAATCTTTGCCTCTTGCAGATTTCTCGAGAACAGAAGGAACAAGATTGAAACTCGCTACTTGTATGAGAAGAACATATTTTAAAATATTAACAAATGATAGGATTATCGTATACTTAATCTTTGAGAAGGAATCATTAAAAATAAAAACAACCCCCCTGTAAATAGCTGACCTCCCAAATTTCCCCTTCAGGTGCATGGACTGAAGCAGCAAAATTCATGTGATGTATTTTGATATAGGAACCTTTAGCCTTCTGCTGTTCGTATCAGAGAAGCAGACAATGGATATGGATTTGTTCCCAGCATTAGCAACATGCAAAGAGCCCAAAAGTATTTCAGTCTCACATGGCTGTTTACTGGAGACCTAGAAGTCATTACTGTTCAGTAAAAAGACTTCAGAAGATGGTCTCAGAAAGAAATGGTTGAACTGCAATGCCTAGCTGACATTATGCTTGAACTCTGGATTTCTTTTCAATGTCTGATGTGTTGCAGAGTTAAAAAGATACGATTGGCAACTGCTCTACAAAGTTTGTTCCATTGTTCTCTTACATATTATTTGAGCTCCAACAGAGATATATTAGCATTCAGTATTGTTTGCATTTCACAGTATCTTGATCCCAGAATAATAACATAAATCCCGGTCAGATAGAAGAAGTGACAAATAGAAATAGTCCTTGTCAGTGGTGAAATCCAAATTTTTTTTTTACTACTGGTTCTGTGGGTGTGGCTTGGTGGGCATGGCAGGGGAAGGATACTGCAAAATCTCCATTCCCACCCCACTCTTGGGCCAGCCAGAGGTGGTATTTGCTAGTTCTCCGAACTACTCAAAATTTATTATTATATTTATTTAT
The DNA here is from genome assembly GCA_038048745.1 of Coluber constrictor foxii. Lineage (NCBI taxonomy): Eukaryota > Metazoa > Chordata > Lepidosauria > Squamata > Colubridae > Coluber > Coluber constrictor. The sequence goes on from CM075961.1 coordinate 148,195,271, forward strand.
TTATTTATTTAGTCAAGCATATGTAAAATAACAGGTAAAAGTATAAACATAATTTGAATACAAGAAAAGAGTAACTAAAAAGGAATATTAGTACAAGGATGATAGGCACACTGGTGCAGTTATGCATGCCAGTTCTCTGAACTGGTCAAAATTCCCACCGGGGTTCTGATAAATATAAAGTTTTTGATGAACTTTCTTTAAAGTTTGGAAAGCAAGCTGTTTGAAGTTAAAGTGTGTGAAAATGGCGGCTGATTAATAGCAGAGTCAGTGAAAGCGGAAGGAGAAAGTGTGACAAAAAAGCGAAAGTGCTTCTGGCTGTAATTGGACTTTGTTTATTCACAAATTTTACGAGCCCTTTACAATAATAACTTCTTAAAGTACTTTTTCTTTATAAATTTATAACTTTATAAAAGTTAATGGAACTTGCTCCTCTTTTGTAAACCTGGGGAGATCAAGAAAAAGAGGAAGATTTTTTTCTTTCCTGTCTGGATTTAAGCTCTGTTCAGGCATGACTTCAAAGAGAGCAGGGGGGGATTCCCCCACACACCAAACAAAGGAAAAGCCAGTATCAGCTTCAAAGCAGTCAAAACAGACACAGGATTGTGAGACAGAAGATTTGAAAGCATTTATACATAAATATATGGGAGAACTCGCTGGCCAAATGAATAAATTGGATGAAAGGCTGACCAAAAATCAAAAAGAAATGAAAACAGTGGTGGGGGAAGTTAAGGAGCTAGTGGAAGAAAAAACTGAAGAATTACAGCAGAGTGTAACCAAAGTAGCCACGGTTCTTACTGATGCTTTACTGGTGATTGAGAAAAAAGTGGAGGATTTAAATCTTGAAGTTGAAACAAACAAAAAGGAAGTAAAAGAGCAGTTGTTTAAGGTGGGGGTGCAGAGTCAGCGGTTTGAAGAGGAGATTACCATGCTACAATTTCGAAATATGGAATTTGCTTTAAGACTAAGGGGCCTAAGAGAAAATAATCGTGAAAATCTGAGAGCAACCTGTGTGGAGGTGCTGGCGAAGCTTTTGAAAGTTGCACCAGAGGTGGTGGATAATAGAATAGATAAGCTGTACAGAGCCAACTCACGTATCGCAAAGCAGAGAAATTTGCCAAGAGATGTTGTAATTTACTTTACTGAGAGGAAACTGAGAAATGACATTTTGCAATACTCTTTTCAGTCCACGCTTCTATATGGTGGCAATCAAATTGGGGTCTTCAAAGAATTACCACCAAAGATGTTAAGAGACCGGAAAGACTTTGGCTTCCTTGTGAATGAGTTGAAACGGCGTCAGATTCCATTTAGGTGGGATGTCCCTGTTGGTATTGTTTTAAGATTTGAAGATGTGAGATATCGTATCAACTCGGTGGAGAAAGCGGAACAGTTTTATAACAATGTGTTGAAAAAAGTTCCTTCACCACGTTCTTCTACACTTATACCTATTGAAGATATCTCGGTCGAGCAGGTTTTTCAACAGGGACTGCTAAAGGAAGGTCAAGAAGCCCCAAGGGAGGAAATTATAGGTGCAGTAGGAGGTGTCCCAGAAGACTCATTAATAGATATTACTGAGGTGAAGCCAAAGCAATCCAGAGCTACAAGAGAGGTGGAACCGGATTTGGATTTACTGATGCAAGAACCCAAGGACCAACGTATAACCAGAGCGGCAGGGAAGCAACGATTGGAGACATGTCAGGAGAAGACACCACAGGAGGAGAAGGCAACGAATGGGAAAAAGTCATACTCAGAAGCTGTGGGAGGAGCAAGACCGAAGACGTCAGCGGTGGCCGGGACTCTTCGCGAACTGCTTCAGGAGCTTCAACCATTGTCAAAATGATACTTAAAATTTTATCTTGGAATGTGAATGGCTTGAACTCACCGCAGAAAAGACGAAAGATATTTCATTATTTAAAACAATATAACAATGATGTTGTCTGCTTACAGGAAACTCATATAAGAACCCAGGACCAGAAGCTTTTAATTTCAAAAATTGGACTACAATTTATATCTTCTAGTAGGGCTAAAAGAAATGGACTTGTTTTTTATATTGCTAAAAGAATACCAGCTAAACTTATAGAAGCGGATGATGAGGGGAGATTTATTGCTGTTGTTATAACTGTACAGAATGCTGAAGTGCTTCTAATTGGCATTTATGCCCCGAACCAGCAACAGGAAAGTTTCTATAAAATGTTGAATGAGAAAATTTTGCAGTGGAATTACAAATCTTTTTTGATTATGGGAGACTGGAACGGGGTGATTGATGCAACATTGGACAAAAAGACATCTGCCAAAAAAGGGAACAAGCTACCACAGACCTTTTTTGCTATGAAAGAAGAACTAGAGTTGAAGGACGTTTGGAGAATTCATCATCCAGAGGAATTGGATTTTACTTTTTTTTCAGATAGACATAAATCTTTTTCGAGAATTGATTTTATGCTGGTTTCTACTGATCTACTTAATGTAGTGACAAAAACAAAAATTCTTCCTAGAACCTTAACAGATCACAGTCCAGTCTGGATTGAGATGAACCCAGGCAAGAGAGAAAGGAGATCATGGCGCATGAATGAGAACATCTTCAGACATGAAAAGTACATCAAGGAGCTTAAGGAACAAATTAAAGAATTTTTCCATATTAATTTGAATAAAGGTACACCCATTGAGATAGTTTGGGATGCTTGCAAGGCCTATATGAGGGGTGTACTGATACATATGAACTCTAGACATAAAAAAATTCGACAGAAGTCGAGATTGGATTTGGAGACGGAGATAAAGGATAAAGAACAATTGCTCATTAGGAACCCGACTGATGAAAAGGTATTGTTAACTATAAAACTCTTGAAAGAACAATTCCAGATGCTGATGGCTGAACAAACAGCAACCAATCTGCAGTATGCCAAACATAATACTTTTTGCAATGCTAATAAACCTGGCAGATGGCTGGCCTATACTTTGAGGAAACAACAAAATTCTCGTATGATAAATGCTATTGAGTATAAAGGGAAACGAATACATCAGCAAAACTTAATACATCAAGCCTTTTTAACTTTTTACTCGAAATTGTACCAAGCTGATAAAGTTAAAGAAGGTCTTATCGATGAATATTTGCAGAAGAAGAGAGTTACAAAAATTTCTAGTATACAAAGTGATAGACTGGAGCGACCTATAACATCGGAAGAGATTTTATACGCAATAAAACAATTGAAATTATCTAAAGCTCCTGGGACTGAAGGCTTGACAGCAGTTTTTTACAAGACTTTGCAAGAGGAACTGATAGAGCCTCTTAAAGACTTGTTTTGTAATATTCAACAGGGGGGAAAGATACCTCCCTCGTGGAAGACGGCTTTCATATCATTGATACCTAAAGAAGAAGACTCTGCTAAACCGGAGAATTTTAGACCAATATCTCTCCTGAATACGGACTATAAAATTTTTGCTAAAGTATTAGCCAACAGATTGATGCCAGTTATCCAAGATGTGATTCATGAAGACCAAGCTGGTTTTATAGAAGGCAGATACATGAAGGACAATGTCAGGCAACTTATAGATTTGTTGGAATATCTTGATGAAAAGAAACAGATCTCTGCGGTGCTGGTGTTTTTGGATGCGGAGAAAGCCTTTGATCGAGTCAACTGGGACTTTCTAAAAAAGATCTTGCACAAGATGAATTTTGGAGATCAGTTTATAAAAGCAATTTCGGCAATTTATCAAGAACAGACAGCACAGATTATTATTAATGGCAGCTTGACTACTAATTTTAATATACAGAAAGGGACAAGACAAGGCTGTCCATTATCTCCACTGTTGTTTATTTTGACGCTAGAAGTGCTGTTAAATGCTCTACGGGACTCGGACAAAATGAGTGGTATAGTTGTAAGGCAAATAGACTACAGAACAAAGGCATTTGCAGATGATCTGATTGTTACCCTAACACGACCATTGGAATCTATCATACAGATGAAAAACATTATAGAGGAATACGGTCTGGTTTCAGGTTTCAGCCTGAACCAGAAAAAGACTAAGATGATAGTCAAAAATATGTTGGAACCACAAAGGAAAGAGCTTGAAAGGGTGGCAGGCTTTGAAATAGCTACAAAGGTGAAATATCTAGGGGTCCAAGTTGCAGCATCCAATAAAAAACTTTTTCAAAATAACTATGAAGAACTTTGGTATAAGATTCAAAAAGATCTTGATACATGGAAAAAACTGCAACTTTCTCTGCTTGGTAGAATAGCAGCTGTTAAGATGAACGTTCTACCTAGATTTTTGTTTCTGTTTCAAATGATTCCGGTGCTTAAAAATGATAAATATCTGATGGACTGGCAAGCAGGCTTAAATAAATTTATTTGGAGTGGGAAAAAACCAAGAGTTAAATTTAAGATCATGCAAGATGCACGTGAACGTGGCGGCCTTAAAGTTCCAAATCTGCGTTTATATTATGAAGCAGCAGTATTGATACAAGTTGGAGATTGGATCGGAACAACCAAAAGAGAGATTTTGAATATAGAAGGCCATGATTTGCAATTTGGATGGCATGCATATTTATTTTATGAAGATAAGAGAGACAGTGTATTTAACAGGCATATTTTAAGACACGCTTTGCTGAGAGTTTGGAAGAAGCACCAGCTCCAATTGGATTACAAAATACCTTTGTGGTTGGATCTTGGGCATATTTTGCCAAAAATAAAGTCACTCGGGGGGTTGTTGTACAAAGAGATACTTTTTATTGATGGGGGCAGTTGGAGTTTGAAGTCTTGGAATACTCTGTTGGAAGATGGAGTTAATCTAACTTGGTTGCAGTATTTTCAACTTCAAGCGAGATGGAGAGAAGATCAGAAAACCGGACTAATGCTACATGAAGAGGATTTGGTGACTCAGATAAAACGTAAAGGACCGATGCATATTAAACGATTGTACAATTTATTGTTGGAGAGAGATTCAGAAGGGGAGTTAGTTAAAGACTGTATGATTAAATGGGCACAGAATTTTGATCAACCAGTAATGTTAGAAACATGGGAAAAGATTTGGGTCCAGAATGTTAAATTTACGCAAGCACAGAATCTAAGGGAAAATTTTTATAAAATGTTTTACAGATGGCATCTAGATCCCAAAAAATTATCACGTATGTATCCAAATGTTCAGCCTAAATGTTGGAGGTGTGATTGTTTGGATGCAACATATTTTCATATTTGGTGGACATGCAGGAAGTTGAAACCATTTTGGATTAAACTTTGGTGGGTGATGCAGAATATTTTGAAGAAGAAGTTAGAGTTCTCTCCTCAGTTTTTTCTGTTGGGAATAATCAAGGGTTTTTCAGTAAGCGATACTAGATTAATATTGTATATGATTTCTGCAGCTAGATTACTGATAGGCCAATACTGGAAGAAAGACCAAGTGCCTACCATAGAGGAATGGATACTGAAGATGTCTAATCTGGCAGAGATGGCAAAAATTTCTGCATACCTAAAAGAAAGGACCCATGAAGTTTTTGTTAAGGAATGGAGGAAATGGGTTGATTATATGAAAGGGAAATACCAAAGCAAGAAATTTCAATTAGTGCTCAGTTGAATTAGAATTAGAATGTACTTAAGTAAATGTATGAATAGTTATATGGTTTATTATTATTATTAAACTGAAGAATCTATAATTGATGTATAGTTTAAGATTTAAGGTTAGTCATATGGTTAATTATCATTATTAAAATGAAGAGTATATAATTGAGGTATAGATTAAATTTTAAAGAGAATGTATTAAGCTTAATCTAAGATGTTTAAGAATGTATTAAAAATTGTCTATCTTTGCTTTTTGATATTAAGTAGGTTACTAAAAGTTAGTATATCTATTTTTGAAGAAGTTTAATTAACTAAATTGTTTTAATCTAATTAATCTATATTTTTTAGATTTTTAAATATGTGTAATGTTAGTGAAGTGTTAATGCTGAACTTCTTATTTAAAGGGATCTCGCCTTTAAAGAATGTTGAATATGCTAAGATTAATGTTTGTCAAATAGCGGAAGTCAAGGGAGGGGGGAGGGATAGAAGGGATAGGGTGGGGGGGGGATAGGGAGGGGGAAGGGGGGGGTTTATATTATAAAATGTAATGTAAAACTTTTTCAATAAAAAAAAAAAAATTCCCACCGGGGTTCTCCAGAACCTGTCAGAACCTGCTGGATTCCACCCTTGGTCCTTCTAAAGAAAGCAGAAAGCAGAAAAGAAGCATGTGGTTTCAAGAGTAATAAAATTATATATTTGTAATTACTGAAATTTGTAATTTGGGCTAAATAGTTAACTTGCATCTCTGTGCATGCCAACTTAAAAGTAAGGCCCATTAAGCTTTATAGCACTGGTGTTATAGCACTGGTGTTGTGGATACTTAGGCTTCTATAATTAGTCTTTTTCTCAGATTTCATTAACTGCAATCCATTTACTAAATATAATCCTAACCAAAAATTAAACTCTATCCAAAGATTCTTTAATGAGAACCAGTTTAGTGTAGTGGTTAAGTGACTAGGCTTCTATTTCTACCTTAGGCACTAAACCAACCTGGTGGCCTTGATCCAGTCACTCTTTCTCAGCCCTAGGAAGCAGACAATGATAAATCACTGCTAGAATCTTGCCAAGAAAACTATAGGGACATATCCAAGCAGTTTTAAAAAAAGAAAAAAAGAGGTTACATTTTGTTGGCAAGATAAGGAAGTCTCCCCAAGAACCTTGGGTGGGTATGAGTATAGTAGTGCCATGTGGCAGCCTTTACACACAGAATATTTGCAGGGTATGATAAAAAAAACATCAAGATGAAGACCATTATGGTGTGTCATTCATTTTTTATGAATGGAGCTTTGATTGCAATATAATGGCCACCAATCTTGACTTTTTTGACCGTAACCTGCAGACAATCATGATTTTGGCTGACATCTGAGAAAACAAGTTTTCCTTATATCTTTGCTGCCATCTAATGGAATATTGGTTGCTGACTTCAGTTTATGAGTGTGTGTGTGTGTGTGTGTGTGTGTGTGTGTGTGTTTGTGTGTTTATGTGTACACATACATATAATACAGCTTTATATTTTTGTGCACTTCCGCCCAAACCCAGGAATACTATACTATTCAAATCTATACCTTTGAAAATGGAAATACTGATATATCAAGCAACCAGATACAGATGGTTAATTAGTTCCAGACTATATGTGCCTCTGGTGTGTGTTCTGGTATGTACTTTTTTTTTTTAAAAAAAAGCACTCGACATGTTAATTATTTGTTTACCGTGGCATCTTCTGCATGGTAATAATCCCTGGGTGACTTCGATTAAAATGTACATTTTAGGCATCGTAAGTCAAGATTTCCTGCTGTTTCTCTGCAGAGCCTTCTTGATTAAAGAATGAAGGGGTCTTTTCCCATTAGATGGAAGGCAAACCAAGCAGTTCCTTTCATCTCTGTTACCATGGCAGTTTCAGATCTCTTCCAGCCCAGCGTTGAATATTTTTTTTTTTTACAATCTAAAACAGCTTGATTTGACTTGTGCGAACTGCAGAAATTCTGCCCTCTGCTGGAAAGAAAACATTGCAGCAGGATGGGAGAGAAGCAATTCCAGGAAGCAGGGCATGTGTCAGGTTTCCAAATAACACCCCCAACGAAAGAAAACTCCGAGGCTTGAATTTCCTCAAAGTTCCATTTTATTAGAGATGTCATGTTGGCACATCTGGGAAAACCCGAATCTGAAAGTTTTCAGATTTTCCGCACCCAAAGGAAAGTCCAAATCCCTGCCCAACGCCCACAAGTCCATCACATGTATGAAAGCAAAGCAAAGCAAAGCAAAACAAAGACCAATCAAAACACTGTCCCAACTGGAGATGCCTCCCACGTCCAGCCTCCTAGGTGCAGGGCAAGATGTCCTTGACTACCTGAGAAAGGAATGTTATTATGACTATATGCCACCCATGTTCCATACAATCCCCCTCCCAATTTCTCACAGCAGTAAATGTGGCAGGCCTGAAGGCCCAATGGAAAAGATGGTCTCCAGGTCTGACAGTATGATCTTAAAAATATTAAAGGTTTTCTAGGCTAACAAAGCTTCTATCTGAACCCCTCTTTTTAAAAAACAAATCCTAGTTCAGGATTCAGCACACTTCAACTTGTTCTCTGTCTTGTGGTGGTATTTCTGGCAAGTTCAGGAAAATATAGGTAGAATATAAACACTGCCCAGAGCTTCTCTGTCTATTATCACAATTTTCTATTTCTAGTGCAAAAATAGACTGAATAAAGCACCTGTCTCTTGGTGAGAGGCAGGCTTAGAACTGGACATTTCTTTTTTCAACCATTTAAGTGAAACATTGTGAATGAGTTTTAGAATAAACCCAATAAAGTTCTTCAAAGCTGTTCCAGGTTTGGCAATAGAGTTTCCAACCACGATGGCATAATTGCCAGCAGCACAGTGACATCTATAGCAGCAATGTGTGTGCTTTGGACTAGGTCCAGACATTAGTCATTTTCAGTTCTGCCAGGCATTCTACAGACACAGCTGTTTTTGTTTATTTTTCTAGGCATCCTTGGTTTTACAGGCTGAGGAGGCTTTACAGGCTAAAATCTATGAGCTTCGTAACAATATTATTGATGACGAATAGTCTATTTGAAGAATATTTTCTGGAAACAACCTCATTCTTCTCTAGACTTGGACATTTTATTTAAAATGACAAAATGAGCACCGTAACAATTGGCTCTATCTCATACCCTGACTTTGGGAGGGTGTACCTGTGGAATGAGTCAACCATGGGAGTATCTGTGACATGAATCAACCATGGGAGAGAAAGACTACAGATCTTTCACATTCTGTTTGGGCCCGCCAGCGGTCTGCGCGGATTATTGCTGATCCCAATGACGAGGAGGCTGGTGTGGTGTCGCGCCAGCATCCTGTGCAGCCAGGCTCGAGTTGGACACTGAGGAGGCTGAAGAAGATGTAGTGCCAGACAGGGATGGGTTCTAAAATTTTTTACTACAGGTTCTGTGGGTGTGGCTTATTTTGTGGGCGTGGCTTGATGGTCATGTGACAATTCTTTAAGATATAGCAGAGGTACTGGTCTACCAGGCTTTTAACTGGTAGATCAGTAGCCCCAGACCCCCTTGGGATCAAACTGCAGCCCTCCCCTGCCTCCTAAGGTGGTGGAGCATATGGGGGGGGGGGGGATGCTTTTCAAGAAGTCAGAAGGAGGGCTGAGAGAAGGTTTCTGTCCCACAAATAAGATTTGGTCCAGAACCAACCCCAACATGAAGGTCTTTTATTTGCTCCTTGTACTCCTTGTCTTCGCATTTTTAACAGGTAATAAATTAAATTTCTGATGACGTAAAAATAGCTCATAACTCACCTTTCTAGACACCTATTATCATGTCTAACAGCAAGATACTCTTCTCCATCTTTTGTCTGGAGTACTATTTAATCCAGAGCCTTTTAATTCCAGAAGTCCAAGTTTAAAGAATGGACTTCTGGAATTAAAGCTCCATTTTTTAGCTAAAACTTAATTCACACCTGTTAGTTTTTCTTGAGCAGTATGAACAATTGACAGTGTGATCTCCAAAGGTCTGAAAAATATATCATTGATTTTTCTTTGGCATTTAAACTAGATAACCAAAGTGAAAAAGTGCATCAAGGAAGGACTGGAAAGCCAATTCATACTGAACTGTATTGGGTTTCTGTTGTTATTTGAATAAAATGAAAAGAAATCAAATAGTGGTATCTAGTATGGAAAAAGAGATGAAAAAGTGGGTCATTCTCAACACTTGAATTCTCTACACTTAAAATATCTAGAAATTATTATGGTTAAATGAGTTTTGCCCCATGTTACAATTTTTCTTGCCATAGTTCAAATCAAAGTTCAAATCAAATATTTGATAGTTCAAATCAAAGATTTCTGAGACCAATGTTGAATACTTAAATTTCAGTAGTCACCAATCCCAGTCTTAAAATGAGTTTAGAATCAGTGGGAATCACTGATAACAATGAACTAACTAGCTACTGATAATGAGTCCTGTCCTGCCTTTCTTGTCCTTCTGTCCAAGTTTTGCAAGTACTTTTTCCAGGTATATGTTTTATTCCAAAGTATACAAACCATTATTGTTAGGGAAAAAATGGGTCTTCCAAGCAATTTTAAAAGACACTGTCAGAATGACTCTGCTCTTAGCCCCCCTTGTGGCTCCTTGAAAAGCATCCCCCCCTATGTAAATGAAAAGAATAAGCTTAAAAATCCTAGCCTTTTAAAATTGAAAATATGGAGAATTGTGAGGATGAATATGAGACACTAAGGGAGATGTTTCAAAAAGTAAAGGAGGCATTTAAGGGAAATAAAGAAGCAGAGAATTGGTTAGCCTGCAAACAAAAGAAAGAGAAAAGATGAGTGAGAAGCAAGAGAAACAAGGAGATAATATTGAAAAGGAAATAATTGGAAAAAAAGAGAAAGATGATTACATTGGGTTCAATAGAAAAAATGGAAATAAACTGCTAATAATTAAAAAGATGAGGGAAAATTTTTAGAAATATACTTGATAAATGAAAGAAACACTGGGGACTCCATAGACAAAAATATAAAATTGAAAATGAATACAGCAATAGAGAGGGATGAAGGAAGAAGAATAGAGATGGAAGAAGGAAGGAGAGAGGGAGAAGGAAGAGAAGGGACGAAGGAAGGAAAGGCAAACTAGAGTAGGAGTGAGAGTAAGAGAGGGAGGAGGAGAGGAGGAGAAAGAGAAAGGAAGAGGAAGTAGGGAGGAGAAGAAGGGGGAAGAGAAAGTAAGAAGGAAAGAAAAGAGAGAGGTGGTAGGTTTGAGGAGAAAGATTGCTGTACAATAAAAAAGATAAAATGGAAGAAAGGCAACCCCAAACAAATATAAAGATATTAAGATGAAGAATGAATTGTTAAACTTTAAAGAATAAAAGAGAACAAATATGAATAAATAGCAATAATTAGAAACACATTTTCTAATGTGTTCTAATGTGTGTTCTAACACACATACAAACATACAATGTATTTTCTTTGAACAGAGTATTTGGCCGGTTCACAAATTTAAACAGTGTTTAGTCATTTCAATTAAATTTACAATTTCTATATTTCCTTTTTGCCATATTTATTTCTCATCTATTTTTTAAAAAAACCAATATTACCCTTCATCTTCATCTCTAATCTTAATCAAATACAATTCTTCTGTTCTATTATATTATACCCCTTCCCATTGTCATCTATTTTTATATCCATCCTCACATTGATTAATTATGTAATATTACAGTTGTTTAATACAAATTCAACATTTTAATATAAATCAATTAGTTATATAACTATCTTTTTTGTATATTAATCAATATAAACATGAATATTCCAATTATTTCCATGCAATCCAGTTTCTTACAAATCAATTAATTATATTTACCAATAATAATAAACCAAATATTTCCCCCCATATATTCCTCCAAACCACAACTTAACCATTTCTGCTTTCAATACAATATACAATTAATAGTATCTCAATTATTACAATTCCCTAGTTAAATAGAGCTTTTTTTTGTTTTGTGTTTTAAAATCTTGAACTCTCCTTTTGCCCTACATTTCCCATTGTTTGTACCTACCCTTTTTGGTGAGGAAAAAGAAAAGAAATCTGCCTCTGCCTAATTTTCCAACGTTGCAGCAAACGGCAAAGCCAACAGCCTGCTTTACTTTCAGTTTCGTTTTCAGCTTGATTTGCACAAGGAGAAAAAAAATCTGCTCCAGCAATTTAGTTCTTTGCAGCAAGCAACAGAGCCCTGCCAAAACAGCAGGCAGCAAATCACCTGAGAGTCAGGAGGTGGCTAATTAGCCTATGCTGAAGCTGAAAGGAGTTGTTTTTTCTTGCTGTTTGCTTGAAAAGGAAATAACTGCTGTGAGGCACAGGCCAAAGGGTGGGGGCCACCCTCCTTGCCACTTAGTGCCCTCCTGCCGCCCCCTTGCCCCTGATTGCCTCCCTACCAAGGCATCCCATCGCCCCCCAGGGGCGGTACCACCCACTTTGGAAACCACTGCTCTACTCATTTGTTTTCTTTTAACACTGATCAGCTGTAGGGTGGCCCTTTGAAGCCCCGTGGCAAGAGTTTAAACAGTCTTTCTCCCTCTAGCCGATCAGCTGGGATTTAGGAGGGAGCAATAGATTGGGGGTGGGACCAAATAAAAGGTAAGAATAACGTGGGGGGGGGGCAGGAAAGGCAGAACTGGTTCGGTGATGTCATATCTTCACTGCTACCAGCTCGGTCAAACTGGGCCAAGGGAGGAATGCACCACTGGTGCCAGAGGCAGGAATTCAACCAGGGCCTTCAGAACTTCCAGAGGCTCCTTTAAGTGAAGAGGATGAAGTGGAGGAGGCTCTTCTCAATGCATGGGCTTGCAGGCTGCCAAAAGGCAGGAGTGATTACTCAGGAGGAGGTCTCCTCGAGAGTAAGGCTTGGGGCCAATTGGCCCCTCCTTTAGCCAATTTAAATTTGCACACAGCTTATAAAAAGTTGCAGGAAACAATGTTCATTTGTTCGCTGATCATTGAGTTTGGATTTTCTCTGCAAACCTGGCTTCTGGGCTTTCTGCCAGTTCTTGCAAGACTATATCTTATCTGTGGAATTTCTGGCAGGTTGTTAAGAACGTTTTATTAACAGCCTGCATTTGCAGAAAACTGCGTTTTGAAGTAAACTGAGTTTTGTTCGGAGTTTGTGCGTGCTACATTGTTTGGCATCCATCGCTGGGACAGAATACATTCCCATCTGCTCTACTCAGAACTAATCATTTCCCTAAAGACCTGCACCTCTCTGAAGGAATCATTAGAACAACATATTCTGGAGTGAGTGTATTACCTGCATCTACAATCTACAAGCAGTCAACATGATTACCTCAATGTACACATCTATCCCAGGAGTGTCAAAGTCTATTTCTTGAGGGTCGCATCAGGGTTAGGGACCGGGGTGGATATGGCCAAGCTGGATGTGGCCACAGCTTGATGTCACTCGTGTTAGGAGCACACGTGGTGACCCAAGTGCTCTACTAGCAAAGATGGCCTCCTTCAACGCCAGGGAAAACGGAACTCGGAAGGGCCGTGTGCGGCCCTCCTGAGCTCCCTTTTTGCTGGCAGAGGCACCATGGGCTAGTCATTCAATGTTTCCAGGGCAGCCTTGCGAACCAATTCTAAGCACCCCGCGGCCTTGAGTTTGACACCCCTGATCTATTCAAATCACACATATAGTTACAGCAAGTGGCAAAGTGTTCCAAGCAGTAGGAAATATAGTTCCTTCACCCCAAGTCATCGGCAATTACACCATAAACTTAGTAGTTACTCTTATATGAATTAGATATATGTTTATGGAGAAGTAAGATTCTAGTTGGCATGTCAGTTATAAATGTTTTCAATTTCTATATTTCTATTACAACTAGGAGGAGTACTAATAATCTGATACCAAAGAAATGTCACTATGCAAGAGAACTTAGAGTATAAACATTACAGAGTCTAAAGAACCTTTCCTTTTATGGATTTATATAGAACTGTATTCTAGGAAGTTTGTGCATTGACTTAAGAGAAGGAAGCTTTCATACAGAAAAAAATAATAGGGAAAAAAAAGAATTTTAATGTTAGGACAAATGCCTGAATGTTGTTGTGACCTAGGTTTACTGAGTCATTACAAGGCACAATTAGTGCCAAACAAACCTATTTCATTGTAACAGCTGAGAATTATATTAATTCCCAGCTGAGTCTCAATTAGTTGCAAAACAAGTCCTTTGGAAGAAGTCCTTTGGGATAATCACCAACCTTTATCTCCTTTGACATCCTGCCAAAGGCTTTACTTGGCAAAGCCCTTCGAAGTTCAGAAACAAACAAGAGATGCCGACTGGAAACAGAGTTAGCAATGTTGCTTTCCTGTAAAAAGGCCCAAGTGGCTTTGTTTCTCTTTTAAGCCTTATGGGAGGGGCCAATCATCTCCTGGCCTTACTACTGAGTTGTCCTTTTTGCTTTAGCTGCTTGTGCCTTCTGGCAGCTCTGCGTATGCATGCATAGGAACAGGCTCCTCCTGTTTCTCTGCCTCTCTGCTGTCCGACTCTGGGGCAGTGGTGAAATGTAAAATTTGTTACTATAGGTTCTGTGGACATGGTTTGGTGAAGTGGTAATATGACTTAGTGGGCATGGCCAACTTTTTTCTTTTAACTTTTAAAACCATTTTTTCTACAACCTCTTTGGCTGAAGAGGTTGCAAAAAAAATGCTTTTAAAGCCTCTGACGATCCCAGTTGACTTGCCTGATCAGCAGAGGCTTTCTTTTTTTAAAAAAAAGCCTCTGATGATCCCAGCTGAGCCGCGCTATCATCAGAGGTTTTTTTTTTTTACTTTTAAAAGCATTTTTTCAGCCAAAGAGGTTGGAGAAAAAATGCTTTAAAAAAAATGCCTCTGATGATTGCATGGCTCAACTGGACAATGGGGAGGGGGGGGGGGGAGGGATTTTTGCTACTAGTTCTCCAAACCACCCGTCTCTATCGCTACCAGATCAGGCGATCCAGTCCGAACTCGGAGCATTTCACCCCTGCTCTGGGGGCTCTGAAGTCTGTGCATCACTCCCAGATGGCCCTGGCCAGATGGCCCTCTGCCTCTGACACAGAGCCCTCGTCTGGGCCTTCCCCAGATTCCAGGATTGGCTCATGTTGCTCCCCAGCCTCCTCTCTGTCCGACTCTGCTGCCAGCTCTGCAGGCTGCTGGCGGACTACAACAAATGGGTTATACAATGAAGCAGTAGTCTCCAACCTTTCCAGCTCTGTGAACTGGTGATGGTGGTGCTAGGGGGGAGAAGGGATGGTTTCACATGTGCACTTGCTGCTTATGCAAATGGAGCTTGGCATTCTTGTGTGTTTGCTTGCTGCTTGCGCTGCCCAATTCACAAAGGTCCACCCTCAGTACCGGGCCATGAACAAGGGTGAGGAATAAGGGATGAGGTAGCATATTGTGAAGATACAATAGTATATCTATCACTTGTTTTTATGGGAAATTTCTGCTAAAGCACTGACATACAATGTGAACCATTGTGTTTTGATATCCATATATTATTATGTCTATACCTATGGTTATAAGGCAAAATATATCCGTAACATTAGCAGTATAATCTCATTTATTATCCAGCAACCATTTGTAACCCAGTCCAATTACAGATTCTAAAGATCTTTAGAGTTTCATTCAGGAACTTTGTGTATTTAAATGGAACAGAAAAATTTTCTGCGAACCACCAAATTAGCCCACACTTAGCCTCTACTGTACTTGCAAGATGTGTAACTATGGACTTATTACTGCTAATTAGTTGTTAACCTTCAGATGTGCTTCCAAGACATGCTATTATATGAACAGATAAAACCTAGACCAAATGACAACCCATTACTCTTTCCTTTCAAAATAATACTTCCTTTCAAAAGTAAAAAAATTAATACTGCATACATATTTTAATAAAAGAAAAGGACACTTTTCCAAAGATTATTGTATCAATATAGTTCATGGTGACCCTCAACCTTTTATGCTCTAATTCAACAGCAGACTTGTTAATTAAATTTAGGGGGAAATACCACACAATGGTTCACTCTGGAATTATTCTAAATTGCTAAAGTTTCACAATGGCATTTATAATATAATATTCAAAAGTATCATATTGTAGATACTTTTTCTAATAGATCAGAACATTATTACTTTTCTACTACAGCATTGTAAGCACAAAATTGTGAAAACTGAGTTGGTTCAATGAGCATAGAGGACTTTAACAGCAAGCATTGGTAAATAAAGTTAAAGGTTCCCCTCGCACATATGTGCTAGTCGTTCCCGACTCTAGGGGGAAGTGCTCATCTCCACTTCAAAGATGAAGAGCCAGCGCTGTCCGAAGACGTCTCCATGGTCATGACTTGACTAAATGCCAAAGGCGCATGGATCGTTGTTACCTTCCCACCAAAGGTGGTCCCTATTTTTCTACTTGCATTTTTTATGTGCTTTCGAACTGCTAGGTTGGCAGAAGCTGAAACAAGTAATGGGAGCTCACCCCGTTATGTGGCACTAGGGATTCGAACTGCTGAACTGCCAATCTTTCGATCGATATATGAACCACTGCTAGAATATCTGGTCTGTCCTGAAATGTTAAATTTATTGTGAGTTGTTTTGTTTGATATAGTTACAGTATACTAGAAGACCTCTTCATATAAGAAGCAGGCATGAACCCAGCCAGTGAACATGAATGGAAAGAGCGAGAAGCAGAGGAACATTATTAAATTAAAATATTAAAACTTGATTTTGTTGCTTGGTTTGGGCCACAAGAGTGGTGCTCACTTCTGGATATGATTTGACAGGGTAAAAAGATTTTCTCCCTGTGCTATCCATCTCCTTGGTTCTGTTTTTTGCATAGTTTTAAATTTTTAATATGTGTAGTTTTAAAACTGCATGGATTCTATTTATCTTTTTATATTATATAAACTACCCAGATATGCCCTATTGGGCAGATGGGCGGCATATAAATTTAATAAACAAACAGACAGACAGGCAATCAGGCATGTACACATGCAATCCACTTGAAAAAGAATTGGATAGTTACACTATCATATCAGTCATCTTGACCTTTTTGACCATTTCCTATAGATATCCTAATTTTGTGGCAAGAAAATTAATTTTGTTGGAATGGATGGTATAGTTTTGACAAAAGAAGTGGTACATACGTAACAACTTTTGGAAGAATGTTATTAGTCTCTGATGACTTGGTAGAATTATTTGTCAATTGACTCTAAAATGTTCATTGCATCTTTTTTATTTCTTGTTACAGACACTTTTTCTGAAACTGGTATGGCTCTTTCCAAATTATTTGCAGTGAAGCTTGTTCTAGGGAATAGATTTCTTGTGACCTGATCAAATCTTTGTTATCTAATGGTATCTTTGATTTCTGGTTTTATAGATGCCCTTGAATACTTTGTTATTCTATTATTAATTTTTCAAATCCTTTGTGGATCTTTTAAAAATATTGTTGTTGTTAGTTGCAAAGTCAGGTCCGACCCATCGCGACCTCATGGACAACTTTCATCCAGGCCTTCCTGTCCTCTACCATCCCCGGAGACCATTTAAAGTCACGCCAACTGCTTCAGTGACTCCATCCAGACACCCATTCTGTGCCGTCCCCTTCTTCTTTTGCCCTCAAATCGTTCCCAGAATTAGGCTCTTCTCCAGTGAGTCCTCATTAAATGCCCAAAATATTTCAGTTTCATCTTCATTTTTTAAATATAATAGATGTTAATTTATAGTTTATATTTTTATATTATTTATTATTGGTTTCTAAATTCAGTATGGTAACTGGAGGAATGCTGTAACAAATACACAAAATTTATTATCTAAATTATCTGAATCCCAGTTCTAAACAAAAGGATAAAAAACCCCCACTGTTGGATTTTTAAAAGAAAAATATTTTTGCAGGACTCCTTTTAACTGTATGCTTTTAAAACAAAACTGGATTTTTTTAAAAAAAGTATTTGGTTTGATATCATGCCTAGTTTTAGAGTTAGGATGTCACAGAGAGCCAGGAGATAGCAGTTTTATTCCCTCCAAAGTTCAGTCAACTAAAGTTTGCTTTAATTTCATTAGGAAATCAATACTGCAGAGGTCATTATTTGAAGTTTCCTTCTTTCTTTAGTGAATACATCTATTTAAACCTTATGCTATCCAATATTTCTTGGAATCACTTATTAAAAGACAGACTTATAAGTAATTTAGGAGATGATTTCTTATATCAAAAATAATTTGGTATTATTTTTGGTATAATTTCCTGGCACTGGATCTAGGTGGAACCAATTTCCGAGTATTGATGGTACAGGTGAAAAGTCAAGAGGAGGGTGGTGTGCACATCATCAATGAGACATGCCATTCCACCAGAAATAACCCAAAGTTAAAGTACTGGGCTACAGCTTTTTGATCACATTGTGAATTGTATGGTGGATTTTCAAACTAAGCACGGGTTGTCTGCACATGCTCTACCACTTAGGTTCACTTTTACCTTTCCATGCAATCAAATAAACCTGGATAAGATATGAAACTGAATGAGTGGGATTCTATTATGCAGATGGTAGAATGTATATATATAATAAGAGATGAAATGGGAAAGAAACAAGAATGAACTCATGAAATATGAAATAAACCCAAGTGTTTTCCCTTAAAAAAAAAAGAATAATACCTTTTGGTAGGATGGAAACTAGATTATGGTGCATTCAGGATTGAAAGTGAATATAATTTAAGAATTCTGCTGGAGCAGTTCAAAAGCATATCTAATCCAGGAGTCTGTTTTGTGTAGTGATTATTTAGATATACTAGTAAACCCCAAGCCTGGATAATGATATTCAACCCAGCTTTAAAAATTATTTTGCTCACTCGTTGGAAAATCCTTAACTATACCCAATAAGAACAGATATTATATATGATTACTGCAGCCAGGTTACTTATTGGACAATATTGGAAAAAAGACATTTTACCCACTATTGAAGAATGGACTTTGAAAATGGCTAGTTTTGCAGAAATGGCAAAGATCTCAGCCTATTTAAAAGATAGGACTCAAGAAACTTTTGTTAGGGAATGGAGGAAATGGATAGATTATGTGCAGAATAAATATCAAACAAAGAAGTATCAGTTAGTATTTGGTTGAAGAAGGTTAAGTTGTGCGGAGGGCTTACAGCATACAATGGAAAGAGTAAGTGGAGGTAATTAAAATTAGAATAGAGATTGACATATTGATACAGAATCTTATTTGATATATGTGATTTTATTATATATTATATTACATTTTATTATTATTATATATTAAGGGGGACTGATAAAGGTGAATAATTATTATTATTAGATTAGAGAAATGTTTGATATCTTTTATTTTGATTTAATTATTATAATACTTGTAGATTGGAAAAATTTTATTACTGATAGTGGGGTAGATCAGATGAGAGAATGTGAATTATGTTTTTGATTTTGTTATGTATTAAGAGGGATTGATAAATGAAGCTAAT
Source organism: Coluber constrictor foxii (assembly GCA_038048745.1). Lineage (NCBI taxonomy): Eukaryota > Metazoa > Chordata > Lepidosauria > Squamata > Colubridae > Coluber > Coluber constrictor. The sequence continues at coordinate 148,214,304 of CM075961.1, forward strand.
TATTATTATAATTTGGATGTTATTTTTAGAAAAACGTTATTATTAATAGTGGGATTTGATATGTTATCTTATCCGGATTTCACCGCATTTTTTTTTTGTCAAATATTTGTAGACTGTATAAAATAATATCTTTTGTAAGGGAAGCCAAGGGGGAATGCGGGGGGGATACGGGGTTGGGGGTGGGAGGGGAAATTGGATGGGGGGGGGAATGAAAAATTTGTACTTGTAAAACTTTTTCAATAAAAAAAAATATTTTGCTCACAATTGATAACGCAGCTATTAAACTATTACACTGGAGAATTCAGTTCTTCATGATTTTGGCAAGTTCCGCTCTAGAACCCTTTTAATTCATGACCATCAGAACATCCAAAGGCAATAGAATATATAAATTAGCAGTGTATGCTTTCTGTTTTTACTAGAGATAATCTTTGATTTTTTTAGTAATTGTGTTGCTGAAATAAGTGATTTATACTTATTCTGGTTCTTGCGCTTATGACCATTACATGATCACGCAATCAAAATTCAGGCACTTGACAACTGCCATGTATTACAACAGTTTAAGCTTCCCAGAGTCATTTGATCACCATTGATGACCTTCCCAGCTGCCTTCAATAGGCAAAGTCAATGGGGAAAGCTGGAATTACTTAAGGAGCACATGATTCATTTAACAACTGTAGTGATTCACTTAGCAATCATAGCAAGAAAAGTTGTAAAATAAGATGTGACTTGCTTAATGTAACAAAATTTTGTTGAGTAGCAACAAAAATTCTAGTCTCAATTGTGGTTGTAAGTTGAGGGCCATGTGTACTTGCCTTTGATTCCACTGGATGGCTTACTTCAATTGCATTACTTATCTATTCTAATTGGACTGTTGTACATTTCTGTACATATCCCTGCACTGTATTTTGCTATCTTTCCAATCTGTCTCTGAGCATGGAACTACAAGCAAAGAACTTACCCCTTATCTGCTTTCTGATCCTTTTAACAGGAAATGATAGGCAGTAAACCTGAGACCACCTCCATGCACACCTTGCGCTGCACCACAGGCCTACAACTTTATTACAAAAATTTGTATTCTGATAAACTGCAACACTTTATGTCAAGGATATTAGACTTGATTTCATTAAGGGCCACATCACTTTGAGGGCTATATTAACCTCTGGGTGCCTGGATAGGTGTGTACATGGTAGGTGTGGCCATAGTAGGCATGGCCAGGGTGGGCATGGCCAGCTTGATGTCACTTGTATTGGGGGCACTGTGGTGGCCAATTGCTAAGGCAGGACTTCCCTCAGACCCTCCCTCACTCTCATTATAATCTATATTCCTTCCTTCCTTCCTTCCTTCCTTCCTTCCTTCCTTCCTTCCTTCCTTCCTTCCTTCCTTCCTTCCTTCCTTCCTTCCTTCCTTCCTTCCTTCCTTCCTTCCTTCCTTCCTTCCTTGACCTAGGCGTCCCCAAAAGGCACAAAGCAGAATCCTGGTCCCAACAAAACCCCTTTTATTAAACAAACAGTGAATTCACCTTCAGCAAAGTCTTTCAAAGGAGAATTTACAACCACAGATCTTATCTGGCTTACAGAGCAGCCAGGCCAATATCTTCAAAACTTGGCAAAGAGTCTTGGAGAGTCACAAACCAATTAGGTGAATTAATTGTCTCCTGCAAACTTCACTCACCTTTCGCTCCTCTTTTATTCCTTGTGGGAGGGGCCGTTCATTATCCACCTGTGGTCTTACTCTCAAGTTGACCCTTGTTCTTTAGTTGTTTCCTTCATCTGGCAACTCTGTGCATGCGTACACTGGGAACAGGCTCCAGCTGTTTGTCTTCCTCACTGATGTTTGACTCTATAAGCAGCTGATAACTGACTTCTGGCCCTGGCCCCTTCTCTGCCTCCGATGCACAGTCCTCGTCAGAGTCTTCCCCAGACTCCAGGACTGGCCAATGTTCCTCCCCAACCTCCTCACTGGCAGGCCACAATCTCCCTCCTTCCTTCCTTCCTTCCTTCCTTCCTTCCTTCCTTCCTTCCTTCCTTCCTTCCTTCCTTCCTTCCTTCCTTCCTTCCTTCCTTCCTTTTCTTTTTCCTTGCCTCTTCATTCTCCTTTCTTCTCCCTTCCCCTCTTTTCTTATTTTTCCTTCCTTGCTCTCTTCCCATCTTTTTCTTTGTCTTTCCTCGTTCTCCTTTCTTGTCTCTTCTTGCATACACAAATGCAAAAGGGGAAATATTTTAGTTTGTTTTGCTAGCCCTTTGCCAGAAAAAATGGGACCCAGGAGGGTCGTGCATGCTCCCCCCCCGGGCCCTGTTTTCAGCCGTGATGACCTCCTGCAGCCTCTGCCAGTGAGAACGGAGCTCTGGGGTGCAGGAGTCCATCAAGGCTGAAAACAGAACTCCATTTTTGCTGGCAGAGGAACCATAGGCCGATCCTTTGTTGTTTCCAGGTGGCCCCGCCAGCCAGCTATAAGCACCCCATGGGCCAGACTCGACCTTGAGTTTGACACCCCTGCTTTACATATTTGTCAATTTGATTATACAGCAGTGATTTCACTTGGGGAAAAAAAAACTTGCTTGTTAATTACAACAATTGTGTTAACTGACATTCTTAAAATCAGGAGAACCCTGGCAATTTCAATTTTCTTTTGACTTCTACCTTTGCTTTATTCATTATTCTTCAATATTATTGCTTCCAATGGACATTCTGATTTATTTCATTGAATATTGAATTCTTTTTCTTCTTGCTGTCCCAGGTAATTTCAGTTATATTCTCCAGCACTGTAGGAAAAAGGAACACCTACTGATATACAATCTTTTTTTGCAACGGCATTGTGCACAGTTGGACTATGAATGGCTCAAGATCACATGAGGCTCCTACCAAAATTTCCACATTGGGGGGACTGTGCTACTAATTTGGTACTTCCTTTTCATCTTTTATTTGCAAGTGTCATCTTGAGTTCATGCTTTTTACATCATATATCCAAAAATTGTGGGTGCATGTCTCTACTTAACTGGAAGATCAAATTACTTGGGAGTGTGTGTATATGTGTGCAAATTTGTAAAAGAAGAAAAGAGACAATAAGATTCTTTGCATTGCATTCTAAATAATGGGCTGATTATATTAGTAATTATCATCTTCAATATCTGCTTGGAGATTTGTGAAGGCTTGCTTGTTCCAAATTCAAAAAATCTTTTTGTATTGCAAATTCCTTGAAGAATGTTTATAGGTCTATTATTCACAATGCATCTGACACATACGTGTATTGGAATCCTTCAGTTGTTTTATTCATAATTGCAAACATGACTAGAATGATTAATACTTTAACTGCACTGATACAAAAAAATAAGAACATGGAAATCTTTTTTTTGGTTATAATCCTCTTTGTATTTATTGTATCTAGAGTTGCATTGTTGTCCCCTTCCCTTCCCTTCCTTTCCTTTCTCTTCCCGATATCAGCCTCTCAAGTTGCATTTCATTCAGGGCTGACATAGTAAAGGGGGGGTTAAATTCCTGTGGGATTAGTAAGAGAAACTGCAGTAGAATGATTTAGAGGATGACCAATAGAATAAGGGAGCAAGCCAGGAAAGGGAGGGAATTTGGAGCAGAGGTCATTTCCTGGCTACATATGAGTTCGTGAGAATGTTGTTCTAACAAATAATTTTTTTTTCTTTATTATCAAAATGTGAGAGGCACTTTATTTCTTTTTAGACAACTCCGCTCGGACACCCTTGTTCAGCTGCATAGTTTTTAGCTAAATGATTTTTCACAATGACTTTATGATCCAAAGTTCTGTTCCCTTCCCTTCCCATTGTTTCTGCTTTAGAGAACTATTTACTTAGACCTGCGGTGACACTGACACAGAGTGGGTGATGTGGAGGTGAAGAGATTCTGTATGTTTTTCAAAAGTACTGTTGAAAATTAAGATTGTAATGCTAATGTAAGATTTATATTGCAGATCAATGCCTGCTGTACATTGAATAAACGAAACTGCTTAAAATGTGTTTTGTTTCAAGAATGTCAGTACGTATTGGAATGCAGGGGTGAGCTTCAAAAATTTTAGCAAGGCGTTCTCTGCCCAGTTGCTGGGTGGGCATGGCCTAGTGGGTCTCCTGTACCATGGTGAGTGATTTTTTTTGCCCTCCCTGGACTCCAGAGGCTTTCCTTGAGCCACTAGGAGGTTGAAAATGGCCTCCCCAGGCTCCGGAGGCCTCTGGAGGTTGGAAAAGAGTCCATTTCCAGCCTCCTGAATTTCCAGTAGCCCATTTTTCACTCTCCCCGAGCCTCCATGTGCGCCCTGCACCAAAACGGGCTGTGTGGGAACTCCTGGGAGGGGAAGAGTGGGGTGGGCAGGACCAGCCAGGAGTGGGATTTGGGGTTCTCCGAACTGCACAGATTCTTAGCTAGAGAATCCCTGGGAACCCACAGCAGCCCACCTCTGTTGGAATGGAAGAACGAAGGTCTTTCAAATGGAATATAGCTAAATAGGGTAAGTTCATGAGAATGGGACAACTCACTGCAGCCAGGTGGATGTGACTCAGTGGGCATGGCTGTTAAGTGGGGTGAATTAAGCAGCAAGCCAGGCAGTGAATGACAACAGCTCTTTTTATCAGAGTGAGAATCCAGCAACTAACTTGGGGAAACAGCTATCCTTATATACCCTGCAGCTGTGGTGGTCAACCAATCAGCTGAGAGCTATTAAATTCAAACTGCCAAAACTATATACATAACACTCCTCTCCTCCCAGAAGTCCCCACACAGCCCGTTGGGCTGTGGACATTAGCATATGTAGTCCCTCAAGTGACCAGGGCGTGTCCACACCCTAATTGACCTGTGCAGTTCAGTCAGATGTGAGGCATCGAGCGGGTCGGAGGAACTCCCTGTTTCTTCCTGCTCCACCAATGGAACCTCTGAGAATTTGTTGTGGGCGGCGACTTCTTCAGCTGGTTGATCTTCCTTGATGGGGCAGTGCTGAATCTCGGGACTGACAACTAAGTCCTCCGCTTGACTCGGGTTTGAGTTAGTCCCGGAGTTCTGTTGATAGGGAGGGGTTCATCGAAGATTTCTTCTGTGTCAGCAGCTAATCACTTTCGTAACTGTCGATGCGCCAGCGCCAAATCTTCCCATCTCCCATGTCTACCCTATAAGACTTGGGTCCAGTTACCTCCGTAATTGTCCTAGTGTTCCAGAGGGACCCCTTTCCATAATTCCTTGTGTATACCAGAGTCCCTATTGTGAACTCCCTAAGCTTTCTGTCTGTCCCTCTGAAGTTGTTGGGGGAATAGCTGGGCTGTAGTCTGTCTAGGACTCCCCAGAGTTTTCTCCCCATTAGAAGTTCCGCCGGGCTTCGGCCTGTGGCGGTGCATGGTGTGGTGTATTGGGCCATTAAGAATCAGTCTATCCTTTCTTGCCAGTCCCTGGGGCCTAGATGTGAGATGGCTTCCTTAGCCATTCTCACGAACCTCTCCGCCAATCCATTACTCGCCGGATGAAACAGGGCAGAGAGTACATGCCTGATCCCCAATTCTACCAAGTATTCCTCAAACTGTGTGACCGTGAACTGGGGCCCATTGTCTGAAACTAAGGTGTCTGGTAGGACAATTGGGAACAATTGTCCTTAGTTCCCTTTTGACTGTGTCGGTGGTAGTGGCCTTCATAAATTTAATCTCCAGCCACTTTGAGAATGTATCCACGATGACCATAACTACCTGCCCATGGAATGGGCCAGCAAAATCTATGTGGATCCTGGACCAGGGACCCTGAGGCTGCTCCCATTCCCATACCGGTGTCGTAGGTAGGTCTGGCCTAGACTCTTGGCAGGGCTGGCACTTCCCCACCCACTCAGTGATGTCCTTGTCCATTTGGGGCCACCAAATGTAGCTCCTAGCTAACCCCTTCATCCCAGGGTGCCCTTCATGCAACAGATTCAACACTTTTTCCCTTAGGCACAAGGGAACAACAACCTGATCGCCCCACAATAGGCAGCCCCCTTGCATTGTCAATTCGTGTCTTTTGTTAGCGAAATGTTTGAATTCCCTGCCCTCAGTCTTTTCTGGCCACCCCCTCGTGACCCAACTTGTGACCTTCCGAAGCACATGGTCTTTGGTTGAAGCCCTTGCCACCTCTGCTGAAGTGATGGGTCCCGAGTCCAAGATGCCAATCAGCAGGATGGGGATTCCGGGTGTGGGGTCTTCTATCCTATCTGGTAATGGGCAATGGCTGAGTGAGTCAGCGTGGCCCATGCACACCCCTGGTTGATGTACCAGGTGATAGGAGTATGCTGCCAGGAAGATGGCCCAGTGTGTCATCCTGGGAGACAGGGCTGCCGGGGTGGTGCGATCCCCTGCTAGGAGCCCCAAAAGGGGGTGATGGTCTGTGATGAGCTCGAAGTCTTTGCTGAACAAGTACTCATGGAACATCTTGACTCCTGAGATGGCTGCAAGGGGCTCCTTGTCAAGTTGACTGTAGTTCTGTTCGGTGCTTGAAAGAGTAGTAGGTGATGGGTGCCTATAAACCATTTGGTAGTCTATGGCTCAGGACAGCCCCCATGCCGAATGGGGACATGTCACAGACTAGAACAAGGGGAAGTGTAGAGTTGTACTGGATTAGAAAACTCTCAGCTGACAGTAGTTTCTTTACGGCAGCAAACATGGTGGCTTCGCCTTCCCCCCTACCCATGTGGATTTCTTGGCTAACAGTCTGTGCAGGGGTTCAGCTACTGTTGCCTTGTCCTTTAGGAAAATTGCATAGAAATTCAACAGTCTCAGGAACACTTGTAGTCCTTGTATTTGGAGGTGGGGGCCTCTTGGATTGCTCTAATCTTGCTCTTGGTGGGTGTATGCTGGTTCTGTCTATCTGATACCCCAAGAATTCCATAGAAGGGACTGCAATCATGCACTTGTTGTGTTTGATCCTGAGTCCTGCACTTCTGAACTTCTCTAGAACTTTTCTAAGTCTCCCTCCTAGCTGTAGTTCGTTCTCAGTGGTGATGAGCACATCATCAAAATATGGGACCACCCCAGAATCCCCTGTAGTAATCGCTCCATGGTGCTCTGGAACAGTCCAGGGGCTATGCTGACTCCGAATTGGAGCCTGGTACACTTGAAGGCACCTCTATGCATAACTATAGTCTGTGCCTCTGCGGTAGCGCCATCTACCAGCAACTGCTGATACGTCTGCACAAGATCGAGTTTTGTGAAGATCTTGCTGGGCCCTAGGGAGTGTAACAGATAGTATACAATTGGAACTGGGTAAGCACTCTGCTGGAGAGCCTTATTGATCATACATTTGAAATCAGAGCAGATGCGCACAGACCCATTAGGTTTAACTGGAGTCAAACTATGGGGGTCTCCCATTGGGCATTATCAACTGGCACTAGCACCCCTTGTTTAATCAATTTGTCCATTTTGATGTCAATCTTTGGCTTTAGGGCGAAGGGCACCCTCCTGGGCTTCAACCGGATGGGGGCAATATTGGTGTCTAGGCTGAATGAGATAGGGGTCCCCACCTACTTGCCAAGCTGCTCGTCGAACATGTTCTGGAACTCCTGCATCAGTTTGTTTTTCAGGGTGCTTCGCACATTGTCGACTCCAGTGAATCCCATGCCCAGGAGGCTTGAGAGCTTTCTGCTGACCACAGTGAGAGGAAGCTTCTCCCAGAATTCCCCATACTCCACCTGGAACTCACCAATTCCTTCCACGGGGATGCGATTCCCTTGGTAATCGCTCAGTCTGAGCCGCTGGTGCTGGAGGTGTTGTTTCTGGACACTGGGGATGGCCTTCCTTAGCCTGTCCCAGGACATTATAGTTATGGGAGATCCAGTATCAACTCCACATCCAGTTGCCTGGATCAACTTGTTCTGCACCCACCTGACTTCGCCCACCTGGTTCCCCCCACCCAGCCACACCCACATGGTTGCGTCCACATGGCCATGCCCGCCCAGCAGCCCTAAGTCACCCACCCCCGAGCTGGCTGTACCTAATCGTTTGTGTCACTCTGGTCATGCCTACCCACCCATGCTGGCCTGGTGGCACTCAGATGGCCACACCCACTGAGTTAAACCCATCTGGCTGCAGTGAGACATCATAGACCCCAAGCTGATTAGTAGAAGCTGACTTACATTATTAGATAGTAGAAACTGACTTACATTATGTAAGATGCTAGAATATAAGAACAATGTTTAGGTGCCAGACAATATAAGAATAAACAAGAAATTAATTACTAGTCCCTTCATATGCGTAAATCAAAATGAATAGATGATAAAATGGCAGGCATTGTTCCTTATTGTTATTTCAATTGTTCCAACCACTGGAGTTCATTGGAAGGATTGCAAAGATATTTTTAAAAGATTAAAACTTGGAAAAGAGCATGTTTGATGTCACTAGAGACCCCAAGAACACAGGAAACTGCCTTTTAAAAAAATTGTTTTTGTCTAAGACAACTGACCTAACTTCCACAGGCTGCTGTCTTCAAGATTATTCGTACTTTGACTCCAAATTCTTCAGCTAGTATAAATATTAACACATCTGCACAGCTGTAAACAAAACAAGATATCTTGGAAATTTCTCTTAGAAGACTGTTTTCCTACATATTATATGAAGAAATTCCTGTGTAAAATATAGTTTCTTTGGGGCAAAATGCACTAAATGTCTATTGTGACAGTTTAATAGTTTAAACCTTTCCAAGATTCTGTTAATTTAGCCATTTTCATTATTTCAAAATTTCATCTAAATCATTACAAAATCAACCCAGTTTTAATTTAGTTCCACTGACTAATTATGCCATTGCATTCTTTCCCCTTAATATTGGCCTTAGTTTTACCAGTTATTCAAATAGTATAAGTCAGCTCTTATATGGAAACTAAACAATCTTGAACTAATAATTGTCAAATTTCTCTTTTTCTGTCTTTTATTTTTCACACACTCACACACACCCACACCCACCCACCCACCCACACACACACACCCTGAAAAATAGCGAATAAGGAATAGGCGTCTTCTAACTGCAATGCTGTCTTCATTTTGGCTTGAAATGAATCTTAGTACATTCTTAAAGAATATTTTAGAAAACCATTCTGAAAGTTAATGAAGTAAAGCTTGAATTATGAGATATATGAATTTATATTCTTTAATAATGCTGAGCATTAAGACAGAAATCAAATGTATATATGGAGAATCATTGTGGAAACTACCATAGCTATAATAGAAGGATTCGTTTTCATCAGAACAGGGCATGAATAACTGTTACATATAATCAAATTCTAACACAGAATTAAAATTGAAACATCTTCAAAAAGAAATAATCTATTGCTAACTGAAATAAAATAATGGTAAATCACATAAATATTATGTGGAAAAGAAATCACTAGCAGAAGAGATTATACTTCGTAGTTCTGCCTAAAGACCATAATAAAGATTTTGATCTGATTACTATAATTATAAATGGCTACTTGACAATTACACTGTGATTTAAGACCCAATATATTATTATTAAGACTCTGAAAAGCATCCTTCTTGTTCTTTTAGAACAATTTATCTTCTAAATTAGTTTGCTTCTCCCTGGCTGTTTCATTTTTGCCAACCTTTGTAAACTGGGTGTGTTTCTGAGAGGCTACCAGTAAGCACTATGGGGAACTAAAATCCTTGGTCAACAGATGAAACTGACATTTGGACTGAACTGTAATATCTTTGGAGAAAGGAGAGATCTCAGGATTATCCATATATATTCCAGATAGATGCTTTTTGTGAGCAGACAGCAGGAACTGACATTTTTGCAGTTATCTGGTGAATGGCTTGGCAATTGTGGGATTCCATCAAGCTTATAACTGTTAATTTAGCCTATATAGAGCCTCAAGGTTCAAGTGAGGCTCACCTCTTAAGGGTTCAGTGGGAATTTACTTAGTACTTTGGAATTAATTGAAAAAACCCTTTCTTCTGTTTATAGAATCATAGGGCTGAAAAGGACCTTAGATGTCTTCTAGTCTAGCCCCCTGCCCAAGACAGGACTCCTTATACCATCTTGGACAAATGGGTGTTCTTGAAAACCTCCAGCAGTGACATTCACAACTTTGTGAGGAGGCAAGCTATTCCATTGATTAATCATTCTCACTGTTAGGATGATGAAGTTTTATAGGTTTTGTTTATCTTTAAGAGATGAGATATTTATTTTTATTTTTTTATTTTTAATTAGATTTATATGCAGCCATTCTCTGGATACTCAGGGTGGCTTACAATTTGTTAAGCAATAGCCTTCATACTTTTGTATATTTTTTATACAAAGTCAGCTTATTGCCCCCACAAACTGGGTCCTCAATTTACCTACCTTAGAAAGGATGGAAGGCTGAGTCAACCTTGAGCCTCGAACTTGCAATAATTGCAGAGAGTTGGATGTTAATAACAGGCTATTAGCCTGTTGAGCTATCTGAGGCTCTTAAGAATTCTTTCTTAGATATGGAAAAGAATTCATTTGTTGCATTATAAGTTTATTTGATTTAAGACTAAGATAGTGTTAAAATAATGCTGTTATTTGTTATAACTTTTATTTGATTTCTAATATTTAGATTTGAATGATAATGATAAAAAGTGGGATATAAATGTAAAAGGAAGGATTTTAAGTGGGTTTATTAGATTTAGTCTAATAGATATGTTCTTATTTCTGATAATCCTTAATGGGCTTTTGCTGATTAGGACAGAATGATGAAACTTTAAACATTTGTTTAAAGAGAATGGAATAGGATACAGGAAGAAGAGATTGTGTATGGCATTTCAAGAAATGGTGATAAATTGTAAACATTATTTATATTCATACCAATGAAGGGATAGATTTCCTTCTTTATGTTTTTTTCCTGAACATTTTTCTTTCATATTTTAATTTTTTTATTAGTTTTATTTGTATATTGTAACCTTTAATAAAATTATTTTAAAAATAATGTTAGGTAAATTTCTACCTGGAGAAATTCTTTTGATTCACAAATTCATTATTACTTACTTGTCACAGAAAACAAATAATAATCTCAACTAACATACATTTTTGAAAGTAATTAATTGTGGAATATATAAAAAGTAGGAAAACTATTTTTATTTCCCCAAAGACAATTTAGCAAGATTATAGTTTGCTATTGCCAAAAACAACCCTTTACACTTCATTGAATAAGTACAGTACATACTGAATATTTTACAAGTCATGGCTTTAGTATTCCTAAATTTTCTAGGAAGACTAGAGTAATATTTAGAAAAAAGGAACAGGTAACAAATTTTGATCCTCAGGTAGCCTTTAGCTGGGATTTTAAAATGTTGTAAATTGATTTGGACAGTTTCTATTTCCCAAGTTGATAAAATGAATTAAAGTTTCTCCCAACACTGAAATGATGAAATTCTTGAAGAGAAGGAATTAAAAGTTTCACAAAAAAATTTCAAGCAATTTAAAAGGCATTTAAATGAATGCACTAGAGGCATCTGTGGGGTCAAAAAAATTAAGTTGCATGATTAACATTCCACCACACTTTTACACACTATATAGAAATGGTGGCTCAGTGGCTAAGATGCTGAGCTTGTCGATTGAAAGGTTGGCAGTTTAGCAGTTTGAATTCCAAGTGCTGCATAATAGGGTGAGCTCCCGTTACTTGTCCCCACTTCGGCCAATCTAGCAGTTCGAAAGCACGTAAAAAATGCAAGTAGAAAAATAGGGACCACCTTTGGTGGGAAGGTAACAGCGTTCAGTGCGCCTTTGGGATTTAGTCATGCTGGCCACATGACCATGGAGATGTCTCCAGCAGCGGCCTTTTCGTATTGAAATGGAGATGAGCACCGACCTATAGAGTTGGGAATGACTAGCATATAAGTGCGAGGGGAACCTTTACATTTATAGAAAATGATGGGGCTTCAATCCTATGGTTACTGCTGCCTCTGTGAAGATCCCAGACCTGGTAGCTGCTGTAGTTGTTGATTATTAATCCTATTCCTAGGATTACTTGAAGAGATTTAAATGGGACTAATATTCCACAATTTAGGTGCCTGTGATAACTTGCTTTGAAAGAAGAAAAGTAAGCTTTAAGAAGTACAAATTCAAGACGTCTTCTGTCACATGGTTTCTGGACAAAGCCAACTGGAGGTCCCAACTTTTTTCATATAGTTATTTTTATATGCAGCCCAACACTGCCAGGAATATTGTATGCTTATGTACTTTCCTGCTTATTTGTGGGTTGACCTTTTTCTAAACCAAGATCTGTATAAATGACTTCAAACTTACTGACTAAATTATACCACTTATGATTTTTTGGCGCTTTTATTTTGGTCACTTTAGCTTGTTCCTCCAAAGCATCACTACCTCTAGAATAACAATGCCAACCTAATGTTATGTTAGATTACTGCAGAACTAATTTATTTCCTGTCATTTCTTCTCCGTTTTCAAAGGTTTTAATGTCTCATTCTCATCATACTCAATGCAGAAAGCCTATATCTGCCTACAACATAATTTCAGCTGTATTATCATTCCTTACAGTAAATGTCACTGGGAATCTTTTGCTACATGTGCAATTTCATTTCTTCTTTGACTGGCATTCTACTGTGGCCTATGTGTCAGAGATGGCTCATTTTATTTGTGAAGGTCTGAGTGGATTTCTTCTCTGTTCTTATTAAGGAAATTAAAATCCAACAAAGTTTTTAATGCCATTGTAATTAGGCTGTAAATTAGTCTCAGTATCTGGGAAGGGGTGAACAGAAATCATTTCCTCATTCAGAATGTCATTTAAAACATGTTTTCTGTAACCTCCTTGTGTCTCAAACTTGGAAATTGCATATAGTTAGTTCTTGACTTATAACCACAGTTGAGCCCCAAATTTCCATTGCAAAGCAAGAGAGATATTGAATTTTGTCCCATTGTATAACCTTTTTTTTTTTGGCCATAGTTCAGTGAATCACTACAGTAGTTAATTTACTAACATGGCTGCTAAATGAATAGTGAATAGTTAAGTGAATTGACAGTAGGTTGCAAAGAGTGAACACATGACCCTGCGATGCTGCAACCGTCCTATATACAGTCTGGCTGCCAAGTATCTGAATTTTGATCAAATGATCACATGAGGATGTTGCAATGATCATAACTGTGAAAAGTGGTCATAAATAACTTTTTTCAGTGCAGTTTTAACATCTGTCACACATGTGTCCAGGATGAAACAACCAGAAACACGCTAACTTTAAAAAAATTTTTATTAAATTTTGTTTTACAAAAACAAATTTCCCCCCCACTTTTCCCCCCATTCCCCCCTCCAACCCTCCCCTCCCCCCCACGACTTCCCAAGGTGAAATCCAATCATACCATATCATACAATACCCTCATATAACTCTACCCCCTGTCTACACTATATAATATATATTCTACTTAACACTCAGCTAAAAGTTATCTGATGCATTGTTTAATATTTGTTTAATATTTGTTCTACCCATTCCTACAGCTCTAGCCCCTATCTATCTACACTATAACTCCCTACCTAACATTCAACTGAAAGCTATCTGATACTTCCTTGTTTGATATTTGTTCTGCACATAATCTGTCCATTTCTTCCATTCCCACATATAAGTTTCTTGAGTCTGGTCTTTTAAATATGTTGATATCTTCGCCATTTCTGAAAAGCTGGCCACCTTCTTTAAATTTGTTGCACTTTTAGCTGACTAACAGCTGCTGCTAAAGGCTCTAAAAATAATTTTAAAAAAAGAAGGATTCAATGGTACAGTCTCATTCTGAGAGTGAGATGGATGCTATTCAAATTTGATAAACGAACAAATAAAACAATGCAGATTAGAGTAGAGTAGAGTAGAGTAGAATAGAATAGAATAGAATAGAATAGAATAGAATAGAATAGAATAGAATAGAATAGAATAGAATAGAATAGAACAGAACAGAACAGAACAGAACAGAACAGAACAGAACAGAACTTTATTTGGTTAAGTGTAATTAGACAAACAAAGAATTTGTTTCCAGTGCAGAGGCTCTCAATTGATAGAGTAAAGATGAATGAATCTAGAGGAATTGGAGAAATCATGAATAATTTATTCATCATAAAGCCATTTAGCTTGAGAAGAAAAGAGTTCACTATTACGATGCACAGAGCTTAAACAGCATACAATAGATAAGGAAAGGGTCACTAGACTTACATGGGTGCAAGGTGCAGTTTGGGGGTGGTGGATCTGTTTAAGGTTCTGCAAAACAGCAACTACAGTATAGGTAACAGGACAAACCCTACACAGTTTTCAAGGAACAGCAACAATTGAGATCAGGATTGCCATTACCAAGTGATATAGTTCAGGGGTGGATTCTAAATTTTTTTTGCTACCAGTTCGGTGGGTGTAGCTTATTTTGTGGGTGTGGCTTGATGATCATGTGACAATTATTTAGGATTTAGCAGAGGTACTAGTCTACGAGGCTTTTAACTGCTTACAGTGCTGTACCGATCTACCCATTTATTTTTTGCAGGCATTGGTCTACCCATTTATTTTTGCAGGCACTGATCTACTCATGTATTTTTGCAGGCACTGATCTACTCATTTATTTTCTTTTAACACTGGTCAGCTGTAGGGCGGCCCTTTGAATCCCTGCAGCAAGAGTTTAAACAGTTTTTTCCCTTTAGCCATCAGCTGGTACTCAGGAGGCAGCAATAGATTGGGGGTGGGGCCAAATGGGCGCGGGGGGCAGGGGGGTGCAGAGCCAGTTCGATGATGTCATATTGTCACTGCTACCAGCTTGGGAGAACTGGGCCGAACCAGGAGGAATCCACCACTGATATAGTTGTGATGTTATATAACAGCTTTGCTTAGTAACCTCAATCTCGACAATCCTGGCTTACAACCCGAACCTCTCCTAGATAAGGAGAACAGGGGATGTGGGTGCTAAGGGGTGAGTGTGTCTTAAATGGGTGCTAGGGTAAGGCAGACGTGGCAGAAACATGGTATGCTGTGGGCAGGCACACATTGCAGAGTGCAGAGTGCACTAGGAGTATGATCCTGACCTAAGGACTTCCTCATTGACTTTGCTTGAGGAAGTTGGCAGGGACAGTTGCAAATGTCAGTTGCAACATCATTGCAATGTTATAATCATGAGCTGAGAACCTGAGCACCCAGAATGCATCATGTGGTCAACCATAGGGACACTACAGTGGCTGGAATTTTGAGGACAGGTTGTAAGCAGGACTACCTATAGTAGATGCAATGGGAATGGGAAAATTATATTTGCATGGTTGCAGCTGATAACCAGACAGTTGTTAGATAGAGAATATGCCTTTTTATTGTGAATAGTTTTTATATAAATAGGAGTTACTCTATCTGCAACATCGAAAGCAATTGTCTCACAATTAGTCTTTACAAAGCATCAATTTTGAACCAGGATTTCAATCCTGGTTTCAACAGAAAATCCATAAAATGTTGCCAAAACTTTGCAAAATGAAATGAAATGAAAAACAAAAAGGAAAGGGGAAAAAAGAAAGTTGCATTTTAACATTGATTAAATAAACCAACTTTATATTCCTTTCCTTGACTTCTAACAGTCTTAATCTTTACAAGAGTCAAGTATTGTTGTAGGATTCCTTGAAGTCTTCTTTTGTAGATCCAATAAAAAAACTTTT
This sequence comes from Coluber constrictor foxii, assembly GCA_038048745.1. Classification (NCBI taxonomy): domain Eukaryota; kingdom Metazoa; phylum Chordata; class Lepidosauria; order Squamata; family Colubridae; genus Coluber; species Coluber constrictor. Next base: position 148,229,899 of record CM075961.1, read on the forward strand.
AACTTTTATGGCTTCTTGTCCTTCTTCTTCTTCTGTCATTGTTTATATGGTACTTTTGCAGAGTCAACTTTAGTTTACTAAACCATGGATCAGATTTATCCTGATCCTTGTATCTTTACACCGTACTACTCATTTTTTAGGAGAAGCAGTGTTTTATTTTACATGCTGAATACATATTGAAGAAGGCTGGATTGGAAAAAGACTATGGTTTATGAAGCACATTTTTAAAATAAAATCTGTTACTCTTATAAAGTATTACCATACTCCTCCTCATTTTTGACTAACATACACTAACATGGTTCTTCTGAAGATTAGAATTGAGCAAGCAGTGGTGTTCCCTAGAGCATTCTGTGGAAGGAAAACTTTTAAGAACCACAAGAGAAAGAGTATTGATGATATTAAACTTTATTGTTGAAGAAGATCTTGAGAATAGCATGGATAACCATGAAAAGCAACAAATGTATCACAGATAAATTAGACTTAAATTATCGTATTTTGAAAATATGATTGGAAAATATAGCTACTTTGAGAAATCCATCATATTTTGAAAGCTGGAAAGAAAGAGAAGATGAAAACAACTGGCAATAAGAGGGATAGGTTCAATTTAGAATGGTGTTAGGTTAACCTGGGTGATATAGAAAATGTCTATATGTTCACAAAGACTCATTTCCAATTACACAACATTTATTTAATAGTTTTATTTCCTTTTAATATTTGGCTTTTAAACCTATCTTTCCCTGGGAACTTAAGCCAAATATATCTCATTCCGCTCCTCCATTTTCCTTCACAACAATAATTCTATGCAGGGGTGAAATGTAAAATTTGTTACTACAGGTTCTGTGGGCATGGCTTGGTGTGGAAGGGTAATGTGACTGGGTGGGCATGGCCAACTTTTTTTTTAACTTTTCAAAGCATTTTTTCTAATGCTTTGAAAAATCTCTGCCAATCAGGCAACTCAGCTGGGATCGTCAGAGACCTCTGCCGATCCCAGCTGAGTTGCCTGATTGGCAGAGAGATATTTTTTTAAAAATACCTCTCTGCCGATCAGGCAACTCAGCTGGGATGGTCATAGACTTTTCAAAGCATTTTTTTAACCACCTCTTTGGCAAAGAGTTTGCATTAAAAATGCTTTGAAAAGCCTCTAATGATCTCAGCTGAGCTGCGCGATCATCAGAGGCTTTTTTTTTTTACTTTTAAAAGCATTTTTCTGTCGGAAGACGTGCTTTTAAAAGTTTTTTAAAAAGCCTCTGATGATCGTGTGGCTCAGCTGGGCATTGAGGGGGGAGGGGGACGCAGGGATTTTTGCTACTGGTTCTCGGAACCACCCGTCGCCATCACTACCGGATCGGGGGATCCAGTCCGAACCGGGAGCATTTCACCCCTGATCCTATGGGATACGAGAGCAGTATTTTTCTCAAATCATCCAATTTCCATAGATGATGATTACTTGAAACTAGTTTCCCCCACCTTATTCCAACACATTATCTTCTATACTAAACTGGCTCTTAAGTATAGAATTCATACTCGATAAACTCATATAGTAACACTTCTTTCACAGCTCTTTTTGGTTCTGTCTTTTGGCAATTGTTACTCTTTCTTTGAACAGGAGAAATTAGGTAAACTGGGAAGAAGAGGAGCTACTATTCTTGAGACTTTCACATGGAAATTGATCATGAAGGATTTAGGAGTGGAATGCTTTTAGTTAATTTCTTGTTCTGATTCTTCTAACATAATTGTCAATACTTTAAGAGTACTTAAGGTAATGATTAAGTGTTTTTAGTAGACTGAACATATGTTATGAATATAGGCAAAGTAAGTGATGAAAATTCATTCGCATTTCCCTTGATGCTTGCATTAATGAATTGAAACCACTGAGGCCAGTGGAAGATTTGTGCATTAATTTAGAATAATTAGCATTCAATAACTTCCACATTTAAATAGTTTTAGAAATTCAGAAAACTAGAAATATTACTCTTGCTAAATTATCTATCCACATTCATAAAAAGGAATTTGTTTTCCCAATATGAAATTATAACTGTATCATTAATTATTCAGCTTTTTTAAAAAATCAGGCATTTGGTAAAATATAAAATTCATGCTGAGGTCTAATGGAGGATGAATACTTACAAGTAATTTTATCTAATATTTCTCTGTAGTCAATTTTTTTTTAATGTTAGAGAAACATGAGCTGTAAGAGTAGGCCTCTTAAATAATATGTAAAAGCTGTTTCTGCTACTAATAATCTTTGTGCCATGGACACAATCAATAGATTACCCCCAAATGTTATTATATAGATCCTGGACAAAAATAAGTTTGCTTTTTAAAGAATTTGATTAATGTTTTTAGAACAATGCATATGAAAAACTGCCCATAGAAGCATAGAAAACGTACTTCTCAAGCAAATGCATATAACTTGTACTTGCTTGCAGAGAATTTCAGAGAGCAATTACAACTTTTCAAAAAAAATTGATAGTTGTCTGTAACTCTTAGTGTGAATTATCAGTATTTGTATGTGTGACTCTTCTATACCCATTTCAGCAACAAAGAGATTTATCCATTTCATCTTGTTAGAATACTTGTAAATTCTTGCATAGAGGTTCATGATAAAAATCCACTTTCTCCCAAATGCTGTATTTTGAAAAGTTTCTAACTTACATAATGGGGTAATTGTCACAAGAAAGAGGAGAGTGTGTTCCTTCCACCAAAATAAGACTCTTATAACCTAATAACCTAATACCATATCAATCTTACTACGGAATCTGCTTTCCAAATGACTAACAGGATTAGGTTATTCTGAATGTATGTCTGGAGCAAGTAAGTAAAGAATGTTTATGATAACTTTTGCCTAGAGCTTCTCATAGGCTCACATTCTGCATTCCTTAAAATGGGAATAGCTGCAAATGTATAAATATTTCATACTTCTTAATGGGGAATAACATCCTTCTAATGGAAATGATTCTCAGATTTTTGAAGACAGCATATTAATCCTACCTCCCAATGGAGTTGTGGCTCGGGAGATGGTCATTTATACTTCATAGGGAAAAAATCTAGCTAAAATGAAGCATCTACCGTGTCTGCCTCAGTCATATGCTATGTTCTAATGTTATGTTTTCATTTTAATCTTATTTACTATTGAGATTTAAATTTCAGGAGTTCAATGTGACATACTTTCCTCTTACTTCTCCACTCTGTCTGCTCACAAGTCTGTAAAATATGTTGGACTGAGAGTTATTGGCCCAAGGTTGGTTTGAGAATTTTCATAAACAGACATGGAGTCTCATTGGTCTTAGATCAACCATTGTTTCACATTGCCTCTCTAGAATGAAAAAGTATAGGATTTTCTGCTTGAGCAGGTGGTTGAAGACCTCCAAGAACTTCCAGATCTATTCTGATTGATTGATTGATCGAATGCCTCTTTAAAATGAGTTAATATTGTAACTATTTAGAGAATAGAAAGAATAGAAAAACAAAGCAAAGTGCCAGTTTAGCAGGTCATTAAAATCACAAAGGAAAAAAGCCAAAAAATAGTGAGCACACATGGGCCCAGAATTTGTTTATTTTGTAACTGGGCTGAGAAGTAGACATTAGGACTTTATATACTTGAAATCTTCTTGTGAAAAGAATTTTTCACAAAAAGTAAGGGGCCTCTAAGGGGGCGTGCATAAGCGCACTAGGGTGCCTACCGTTCCTGTCCTACTGTTCCCATTTATTCGTACTCATTTCTTATGTATATACCTTATGTATATTATACCTATATGTTTATATCTTATGTTCATACTTGTTTTCTCATCCATGCTTGACAAGATAAATAGATAATATAAATAAATAAATAAATAAATAAATAAACTATTCTTTGTTCTTAGAATTAATGTTCTTTTGAGTGACACTGTTGGGGAACTTAAAAAGAAAGATGCTGGTGTATTAATGTCCTATAGCTGGGCTTTTCATGGCTTTCCTTGACCACTAGAGACCTGAAGAACAGTTGAGCTTCTCAGCTATCAATGTAGTATGAAGTATCAATACATTCAGCAGTCATACAATTCATGTGGAGATGTTCTAGCTTTACATACAATTTTTAAAAAGCCATCCAAGTGTATTATTGTTTCAACTTTAGTGGCACCTGGCAAGTAAGTATGCTATCCCACCTTTTTTAGCCTTTAAAATGGGATGAATTATTACAAATAAAATTAGTGTGATATGCAGCAGATGGAGTCACCTTTCAGAAATATGAAATTTGAGTAGAATCTTTTTGGTTAGTGATCCTTGATACATAACTAGAAATATTATATTAATGCTTATCCTGTATTTTGTTTGCAAAATATTGATAAATATGTCATTTGAAAAATGCTTCACCTTCTCCTGAATGTTAGATTCCAAGTATCGATTCAATTTTTATGTTCTATCATAAGCAGATCTATTCTTCTATATAAGCAAATTGGGAAGGGATGTGTTTGTTTCCTCTGTTTGTTTCCTCAGAGAATAAATTCCTCTGAATTTATTCTGAAGGCTCAGATGTCTAAAACATCTGTATGCATACTGGAATTCAAATAGGTTTCCAAATCGTTGAATTATTTCTATTCCCCTGCTTTATTTCTTTGTTTTGTAAAAAATAAAAGTCTATTTCTTACTTGTTGATGTGTAAAACCTTGTGAGAATCACTTATTCCCATATTTTAGTTTGGTTTTTTTTTTTAATTTTAGCTTAGTTAATTAGAAAATTGTAGGAACTTTGTGAAATTTGTGTATGTGTGTGGGGATGAATGATGAGGTTGCTTTAGCTTATAAATTGACAGTCTCCACTGAACCATATTTTAATTACTTTTTTCCTTTCCTGTTGATTACACAGGTAGTCCTCGGGTTATGATAACTTATTCAATGACTGTTCAAAGTTGCAATAACAATGAATAGGAATTTATGGCTAGTCTGTAAATTTGCAGATGACAAAGTGCCCATGCAATGACACGTGATCATGATTGGACACTTGGCAACCAACTCACAATTACAATGTCTTTGGTGACACAATCACCATTTGTGAGTTTTCCTTCCAGATTTCCAAAGCAAAGTCAATGAGAATTCAGGCAGGAGGTGGCAAGTCACTCCCATGCCTGTCATTGTTTGTTTGCCCATACTGCATAGTGCCCAGCTGTAGCACTTACTTGTCCCCATGCTTTAGAGTATCCAGTTGTGGCATCCACCCATCCATTCACCCCACTGACTACTTTGCTTGCCTGGGATTCCCACTCTTTATACTGCATTCATATAAAGTGCTTGCTTAATAACATATTTAGCCATGGTTTATGATGGCAACTAGGACTGCCAAGATTGCCGCTGTTAAGTAAAACAGTTACATGGTATCACACTTTATGACTGCATTATTTAGGGAAGGAACTTCTGGTCTCAGTTGTGGTTGTAAGTTGAAGATTACTACCAATAAAGATTCCACATGTGATAAAAATGGGTTAGGTGTCTTTTAAAACAAACTTGATGTCTGTAATATTAGCTGTACTTCATTCTCCAAATATGTGGCGTCAAGGTCTATTTCTGCTTCTCATAATGAGAGAAACAGAGATAACTTTCTACTATGGGAGTTCCTCATTTCTGGGTCAATGCTGTGTACTAGATGGCCTCCATTATAATACAACATTCCCAGCACAAGAAAATCAATACTCATTACAATTCATTTCATGTATTATGCCTCCTAATAAGCCCACATTGCTATCCACAATCAAATTAGATCCTGTAATCCAGGGTTTGAAGAGGACAGAATAAGCTAGAAAGTCGTGTTTTAAATGGGACAATGAAAAGAAATAAAGGCTTACAAGCAGCATTGCAAAGGTAACAAATAAACCAATATTTACTGGACACAAAATATAGCAATTTATTTGGAATTTTTATTTTTTCAGCTATCATGGCTATCATCTCTATAATTTTTTAAAATATCCTAGATATATAGATTAACTTTAATGAACCATATTGATTTTTATTTCCTTATTATGCAAAATTGCAGCATCTTACAATTACATAATTATGGAGCTGGAAGAAATCACAGGAATCATCTAGCTCAATCATCTGCAATGTATAGGAAAATGATATATACCATCTTTAAGATCAACCACATTTAGAATGGTTAGTTGAACATTGGCAAGGAGAAATATCTATCTAAAATAGTTGTGTTTAACAAAATAAGGCTAGAAATAAAAAGTACAATTTATTGTCATGGCATTAAGCTAGAAACCAGGAGGTTGTTGGTTCCAAACTCTTCCTAGGATAATTTTGGACTTGTCCAGGCAGTCACCAGGAATCAACACTGATTTAAAGGCTCAAACGTACACTACAGACAAAGGATAAGGAGAAATAATAGACATAAATTTGTTTTGCTGACATTTACAGTTGATCAATAGCAGTACTATACTTTTATATTTAGCCAGTATTGTCTTTTATAATCAATTGATCGATCAATCGATCAACAATCAATCAAACTGTATTACAGATCACAGACCCAGACTGTATAAAAGAAAATCTATATATATAAAAGAGAAATCCACTCACTCATGATGAAATCACCAGAACAGTAAAGCCTACAAACTTGAAATTTGGTACGTACATTCCCCTTGACTTCTAGGTGCTTGCTAAGAAAGGATTTTTTGAAGACCACCAGATCATTAGTATTTCATATACAGTATATTCATATACATTATATTAACATGCTCTGATGCTAAAGAGTTAGACATTCTACTCCCACTCCCCGTGTGAAAAGTTTCAACTGCCATTTGCCTCACATTCCATTACCTCAGATCAAACTGGCAGACATTCTACTCCTTCACTCAGGAGTGGTCTGGGGCTCCTTACAGTACTAAATGTTGGTACCTCACCAAAATGTCTATGCCTTCCACCTAGGAAACTGCTTCCGGACTCAAGGCAGCAGGAGAGATATTTCCTTATGTGTTTCAATCACCGACCACCACTGAGCCAACAGATTGTGAACCGAATTTGTCCTACATAGTGTCCCAGCCCCAAACTCACTTCTTACATTGAAGTAAGATTATCAGTTCAGATAATCTGTTCCTTCAACTGTAACACCAGTTAAAAAGAAAAGACTGTCTTTTTGCTGTCCAGAAGTACAACAGATGCTTCAAAATGACATCTTTTGGAGCCAGAGAGGTGAAGGAGGGAAATTTTATGCCAACATTCAAAGTGCAGGGGCAGGTCTACCACAGGATAGGGTGTATCATGGCGGGGCCTCAACAGCAGCTTTCATTTCTCCAGATATACTTTGTTGGTGATAATGACAATGAGAGTCTGTCAAGACCATGGGGATGCTACAATGGCCGTAAGTGTGAAAAATGGCCATAAGTAGTGAAGCACGGGTATCCAGTTAGTCTATATAATAAAAGCCAAATACCACTCACTCATCTTGAAATTTCCAGAATGGTAAAGTCTACAAACTTGAAATTTGGCACGTATGTTCCTCTTGGCTTCTAGGTGCTTGCTAAGAAAGGATTTTTCAAAATGACCATCAGAGGATTAGCAATTCATATACAGTATTATATTCATATGCTTTTCTGATAAGAAGTTATGTTCTACTCCCCCGCCCCACTTGAAAGGAACTTTGTCCCAACTGCCAGTTGCCTTATATTAACATGCTCTGATGCTACCCATTTGCTAAACCGGGTGTGGGCATGGCCAGCCCATGACTCATCCTTCCTGTGGGCTGGGACATTCTACTCCCCCTCTCCCTCTGTTCCAACTGCCAGTCGCCTTATATTAACACACTCTGATGCTACGGAGTTACCCATTGTACATTAACTTTCAGGATTTAAGTGTCAATTTATTACATCCAATCACATAATTTCATAGCGAAGCATGGGCGTCCAGCTAGTACAATATATAACATGAAATACAGTATGGCATGCATAGTAAAAACACTTGTAATTGCCCTTGTCTACTTTTCAATCCACAATCCACAAATACACACAATACACAAATTCCACTAGCTTTAAATACAAACTTTGCAATAGAAAGAAAACAGAAGTCCTGTAACATGTTTCTGACTGATAAATTTTATTAGAAGGATTGCCGCTCAATACTTCTGAGGAAGTGAGCTGCAGCTCCTGAAAGATCATTTCTTTTAATAAAATTTGTTTAGCTGGAAAAGGAGGTATCAGACTCCTTTTGATTTGTTGTCTCTGTTAGACTAATATAGCACTTCTTCTCCAGTGTGAAACATGAGTTATCTTGGAATGATTACCCATCAAATGTATGCTTTTTAGTTTGGCAACTTGGATTATTATTTATAATAAAAATATTATTTATTGTTAGTTATTATTATTTAATTTCATTTTTCTTTGATCACTGAATTCAAGGCAACCTCCCTGAGGTTTCCAGGCAATCTCCAATTCAAATATTGTCTCAGTGAGGACTTTCTTGGACTCCTTAGGGCAATTTGTGGCTTTGCATTTCTTCAGCTCATGCAGTGCAACCCTAGATTAAGTATTAAACCAAATAAGCACAAACAGGGAGAGGAGCCCCATCGACTTTTTTCCTATCCCTCTTTCACTGCCACACTTGAAGTTTAGGTTTAAATAAAATTTTGCATTTTTATTTTCTCCATTTACTAAAAAGAATAGAACATTTGTATTTTCTTCTATTACCCAAAGTAAAAATAAATAATTTGCATATACACAATGTTTATGCTAGAATTCCTTTTGATTTCTTTAGAATAAATTCTTGAAAATTTAACATAGGTTCAAATTAAGGAAAGCAGCGATCAAAAAGTATTTGCAATATTGGTCAAAATAATAACATAGTAGCAATATTAAATAAAGTGAAATAGTCATTATGATCTTGTCTGAAAATTCAAGATACATAATATTGTTATTGTAACAATTTGACTGAACAGCAGGATAGTCCTTCCATATGAGATGGATATTCTTTTCTACTCAGTTTTTGAAATAGTACACATAGGATGGTGAGGTAAAAATGGAACATTCACCTGGTGAGTCTGATCAGCAAACTGAAACCTGATTATTAATGGAGTGACTAATGTTACAGCCAGTTAATTTCATTTCATTTAGCAGTAGAAATAGCACTTAGACTTATAAAGCATTTACTTTACAGCCCTCTCTAAGCAGTTTACAGAGTCATATATTGCCCTCAACAATCTAACCTCAGAAGGATCTGGTGAGCTGGTGAGAATCGAACTGCCGAAGTGCTGGCAGTTGACAGTCAGCAGAAGTAGCCTGCAGTACTGCATTCTAACCACTCTGCCACCATGATTCATTTAATCATTTACCAATAGCAATAATCTGTTTTTTCTAGCTGATCATCATTGTCCTTTTATACTTATCAATCTCTGACTTGTTCATACATGTGATTGCAATTTTCTCAAAAATTTTTATAGGATGCCATTATGCTATGTCAGAAGAATTATTTGGGATTCCAATTCAAGCCAGGGTTGTGCAAGAGAGAATAAAAATGAGATTCTGTCAGAAAAGAAGAAACAATTATTTCTAAAAGCAAAAGAGTTTTCCTCAAGGGGAAGCTGCAGAGAAATGGAGTACAGCAGCACAATTTTATAGGGAATCTTATTTTGGGTGTGGAAGTGTCTATGTGATGATTCTAGGGTAACACTTGAGAATTTGTGTGTGTGTGTGTGTCTAGATATGCCATCTATGATGCTTATCCTTGTGAACATGCAGTTCGACTTGGAGATCTAATTTAATAAGTATTTTTGTTTACAGATTTTATCTTTTGCTATGCGGACTAGGACTGGTTAATTTATTTGCAGGTGTGAGGAAGTTTGAGTAAAAGATTTTACCCTTTTTGCTATTTGTACTTGATTAACTTGTATTTGACAGCTTGACTGTCAATTATCTAGTGGAGACATTGATTCTTAGTCTATTGTGGATTCTGTTAATGTTTAAGGAAAGATGTAAACAGTATAAGAATAAAATATATTTTGATAGAAAACTTCTCACAGCTGCAAACCACTGAAAACATGATATTCAGAGTCATATAGGTGTTTATATCAGAGGTGGGTTCTACTTACCTTTACTACCGGTTTGCAATGGGGCTGTGCACGCTTGTGCGCACGCATGCTCTTTTGCACATGCCCAGAAGCATTCTGATGATGTCGGGGTCAATGGGCAGAGCCTCCCGCCGGTTTTACTATCGGTTCTATAAAACTGGTGCGAATCGGGACCAACCCACCACTGATATATCTATATGTCTCTGTCTCTGTCTCTGTCTCTGTCTCTGTCTCTGTCTCTGTCTCTGTCTCTGTCTCTGTCTCTGTCTCTGTCTCTATCTATCTAGCTATCCACACACACGCACACGCACACACACTCAATGTCCCATTTATGGTTTGGTAATTGTATAATATGAAAAATTATTATAGGTAACACAAGTGCGAAACAGAATAGGTTATGTCAGACTTGCAAAAGGAAAGGCATTTCTTTCTTCGTGGACACAAGAGCTTTGGTTTTATTATGGCTGCTAGGAAGTGTATGTATATTTCTTATATTTGATTTATTATTTTTTCAGTTAAAAGTTTTTCAGTTAAAACCCAAGATAATAACCAAGACCTTTTTGCATATTTTATTTGAAATAATAGTGGCAAAGAAAAATTATGAAAGACCTTGATGATTCTGTTATTAGGACAACTATAAAGTAGCATTCCTGAAATCCTTCTGGTGTCTGTTTTTGTGACATGGCCTGTTCCCTGTCCCCTTCTCTTTCACACACTCATTTCATCAAGAATATAGTATTTTTTCAAAGTGGAAAGTAGGTTGTGAGACTACATATCATGTACATATCTTCTGTCAAATACATTCAATTCATTTCTTAAAGACACATCAAAACAGAACTAATTTCAAAATTAGTTCTCCAGTTTGCTAAAAACGTATTCATTCACAATACAGTCTTTTACCAATTATAATTATTTAAAGATTCATTTACTGAAGCATATTTTAGTCAAGGTGTATGACTGCCATCCACTGATGTTTTGTTTTGAGCTAATGGAAATGAAAATAAACTACAAATAAAATCAAAACATTTTAAAATTGCTTTGCTAATTCTTGGCTGGTAAAATCCATTTACTGAAACACTCCTTTTGAGTGATACCAATTCTTATAGTTTTATATGATGTAAACTCCTCTTTTTATTAAAAGCCACTGCTGTTAATATCTCTAGTTACAAGTTCCCCTCTGCAAAAATATGCAACAGTATCTGAACACATATTTAAAAAGACCCACAGAATTTGAAGGCTACACAACTTGAGAAGAAAAGGTGTCCATAAGGGCTAGAATGATGAAATTACCATTGTAAACCAAACCCCTTCTACATATATTATGCCATTGCATGCATAATCCAAAAGGACACACCTTCATCAAAATGCCACAATTCCTTGTTCAACAGAATCCAAGAGAATGCAGATGCTGGTCAGAGTACCCCACAATGTAGCATATCTTCCATTAGATTTAAAAGAATATTCTCTGGCCCTACCAGAATTTAACATATTAATTTATGGATCTACATAGATGGAAGCGGTGCCATTATGAGTCTGCAATGAAACCAACACAATTTGACCCTTATTTTTGTGCTAAACATTCTAGAGCAACATTTATCTGTCACAGAAAGCAGAGTACCTTTAAAAAAGATTCATAAATGTCTTAACTTGTAATAGTGAATTGTTTATTTATATTTTCATTTTTTTTAAAAAAATATGCAACTCGTAGTAGGTTCACATTATCACAAAGTAGGGATAAACATTTAAGAACCAAGGTTTTAATATAACAATGCCATCTAGTGGTTTTGAAGAAAGTAACCCAAAAAGCCTCCTCTTCCAATTACTGGAAAACGTTTAGAAATAAAGAAAATATCTACTGTTCTAGAGTAAGTGCTTCCCCATCCTGGGTTACAAAATCATCCCAAATTTTTGTAAAAGTTGTTTTTCATTAGGTGATGGCACACAAATTCATTACCTAATCATAACAGGGATAATCAGAAAGTCAAGTTTAAGCTAGGTAGTATTGCACTAGCAGATGACCCTCACTTTGTTAAGGACCTCGGTGTACTTATTTCTGTCGACCTATGTTCCAAAGTTCATTGTAACAGCATTGCTGAAAAAGCATTAAGAGTTGTAAATTTAATTTTGCAAAGCTTTTTTCCTGGAAACATCGTATTACTAATTAGAGCTTATAACACTTATGCTAGACAAATCTTAGAGCGCTGTTCAACCGTTTGGAATTCCTACCATATATCTGACATCAGTACAATTGAGCGGGTTCAGTAGTATTTCACGAGCAAAGTTTTGCACTTTTCTGTACACAATAAAATTTCATATGTTACACGGCTCAAAATTCTCAGTTTGAATAACTTAGAACTGTGTCACTTGCAGTCAGACATAGGTAGTGTATACAAAATTATACAGAGCAATGTTTTACCTGTAAATGACTTTTTGTGTTTTAATTGCAATAATACGTGTGCGAACAACCACTTTAAATGCAATGTAAATCGTTCTAAACTTGACTGTAAAAAATATGATTTCTGTAACAGAGTTCTCAAAGTCTAGAATACTCTACCTGATTCAGTTGTCTCAGCTACAAATTTTCACAGTTTCAGTCACAAATTGATTTTCATGGACCTTACTTTATACTTAAGTGGTCAGTAGAGGGGGTGTGCATAAGTGCACTAGCGTGCCTATTGTCCCTGTCATTGTGTTTTTATTCTCTTATTCTTGTTCCCGTTTTTGTTTGACAAATTCCAATAAATAAATAAAATAAAGAAATATTTAAATAAGAATTTACTGGTAAGTGATAAAAAGGGTTTCTGATAAAGGGGCTGGATTAGAAGACCTCTAAGGTGCCATCCAACTTCTGTATTCTATTCTGATAAGCATTTTCAGGTAATGAAAGAAAAAGTTTGGGAAGCAATGCTCTAGAGACAAGTCAGCCTGTGTGAATCTGTCCTGATTTGTTTGAATTGAAGATCTGAGATCCGAAAACAGTAGGATTTGATTGAACTTGTTTTTGAAATTTGACAGCAGATCTATTCAATTTTATACACTTTGTACTTACCAATTTGTTTTTTTAAATATTCAATCTTATACTATAAAGGGAAAACATCTTTTTTTAAAAAACAAAATAGGATTAAAGTAGCTATGATAATGATCTTTTGGACTTTGATTTTCAGCTAGGGATATTCAAAGGTTTAATCATCAAAATGTTTGAGTCATTTGTCTGTATCTCTCTTAAGGCAGAGATAATAGACATGAGGTAACTTTACAGGATTGCATAAAGATCATATTAAAACATTGTCCTGAACTAGAGCAGAACTTAGTATATTCCAGCCTAAATAATATCTTTTTCAAAAACTGTTTAAAAATAATGTTTTTGCATTTCCATTTACTTTTCTTGGTATGGCACTGGGGAATACCCATTGACTTGTCCTTATAATATGGTGCAATTTTATTCCTTTGGGATTTTGATGGATACCTATAGCTCATACAGTTGATTAGAAAGATTGTCCCCCCTGCTAGGAAAGATTTCTTCATCATGTGCTTTGTTGGAAGTGCCAAATTGAATAGAGATCACTGTCAAAGAATGGCCTTTTTTTTGAGCAGGTTTCAGATGGGTAACTCGTTGATTACATTGTGTGTTAGTTAACAGAAAATTCAGAATCAGTGAGATGCAAAGTTACCAAGTCAGGAGGACCTAGAAAAAGTGGCATTTGCCACTCTCCTAACACTGGTTCCATTCTTAAAAGCAGTACATATTTAGGCAGCCCTTGGATTGATCTAGCACCTGTTCTTTCACCCATTATTGAGAACTTCTGTCATTATGCAGAAGTTAAAACAAAGCTTGACCAAGAATTCTGTTTGTGTCAGACTGCTAATACCTTAGTCAAAACTCTCAGTTGTGTTATTAGGACAAACATATAAATGTATTATTCCATCAGCACAAGGGAGAACAAAGGCTACATTAAAGAAGTTGAAAGCTGAGAAAGTGATTGAATCCTGCTAACATTAGCCTTTCCAGCCAGAAGAGCTATAATGGGCAAAGGTAATATCCCTCACTGGCTGGCTGCTTACATCAGTATTAAAGAACAAATGATGTCATTCATCTCTCCATCATATATGGAAGTGAAGTTGCAATGTTGAATATTGTCAGTATGAACCCTATAAGTAGCAGAAAGGCCATTAAATCTCCAAACGGCTTAGTAGAATCAGATTTAATTCACAGCGTTGATGTAAATACCCATTTCTATTCACAAATTTGCTTCAAAGAAGTAATTTGACTGAAGCGTTGTTAAATCTAAGCATCATTTTAAAGCATTGCACAGCCTAAGGGCAAGCCCAAAAAAACCAAAACAAGCTATTTTGCTGCATATTAGCTTCTGATGAAAGAATGAAAATTAGTTTTTGTTGTTGGGCTGCATTGCTCTGAATATTTGTTTCACATTGGCAAATTTCAGGGCAGCTATCAAAGCAAATGTACTACAAAGGGACCCCAGTTGCACAACCACTGTTCCTGCTTGTAGCAGGAGTTCAGTACAAAATGTTCAACAGTGGAAAATGCTGAAAGGGCTTTTAAAAAAGGCAAAATTCCAACTCTGTCTGTTGTAATTAGTCAGAGACAGTGTTGAAAATGATATTCAGATTCCTTTCACTAGAGAGAAAATAATTAAACTCAAGACAATGGTTGTATATTTCTAGTATACTGTAGAGTTCCTATTGCTCCACTGGCTTTAGAAGATGGGAATACAGCAGAATATTGAGCTGGTTCTCTGAGCTCCACTAATGGTTCCAGTCAGTGCTGACGGGAAGGAGAGAGTCAGCCAATGTTCTGTCCTTTGTAGGGTGCTTCAGGACTCAATAGTTTTCATCCTCCTGTTTTAGTAGTACATAGATAAAGCCTTATCATGTTCATTTTTTAAAGTACAAGATTTTCTCTTACAGCAACTACACTAGATTGAACTACCTGAATTTATGAATAACAAATGGAGTTCTGTTTCATTTTTCACAGGACATTTCAGTAATCTTTGTTCACTTCAGATAACTATTGCTATTTTTGAAAAAGTTGTTCTTTTTTCAACATGTGCATAAAATTAAATAGAAAAATAATCCAGTATTATTTTTCCCACCATAGGAATTTAAGGGAAAAAATGTGTTTTCCCCCCTTAAATAGTATTTTTTTCCAAAATATTGTTAAATATATAAGAATCTTGCTAGAAAACAATGGCAATTTACTTACTGTCAGCATCCACATTATAATTTTGAAAGAAGCATAAAGTACTAGCTTCCTGAATATCATCAGTTTTGGACATAAATATAAAAATGTGAATATGTTATTGATGTGTTACAAATATCAAAGGCGCTTATAATCCATAAATAAACCTCTTAATTTTCAGCATTATTAAAACCTTCATCATAACCAGGAGATATTAAATAATTTTGACAGAATTTTAAAACCATGTGACATTTTCCTAAAGTACTTTTGTTAATTTTTTTCAACCATTCTAAATTATCAATGAAATATTAACATAGATAAAGCATATCCTTTCTGCAAGCATATTTCCTTTTAAGCAGCTACATGACTGCATTAATTATTTGTTGCCGTGTTTTTCCTCATCCGTATGAGGAAACAAAAATTATTTGTTGCCGTGTTTTTTCTCATCCGTATGAGAATATATGTGCTAAAGTAAATACCATCATGGAAACAATATTGTTCATTACCAGAACCATTTTTCAAGCATGGCATGGCTACAGAACTCATTAGCTTCAAATTGCTGATTGTATATATACTGATTGCATTCATATGAGCAAATGTTCAAATATCAGGCCAATGTATCTAAATTTCTAGCTGGGGTCAGCTTGCATGTGTCATATGAAGCCAGTTTCACAAGGTTAATTTTGACTGATAACGCAATAGTTTCTAACACATAGTAGAAAAATATGTGGAAAGAAATTGTGTTGATTAACTTAACATCTGTTCCAAAATAAATTGCCTTCTTGCCTTAAATATAGGGATGAATAACTTGTGGCCTGAGTCCCATTTGCCTTCAGTTTAATTTCAAAAGGATTTTTTCCCCAAGTAGCTAATTACAAGCTCCCCCCAAGAGCAAATTATCACATAATCAGCAGTCTATTGCATAAGGAGAAAGAAATATTGTAAAAGTGGTGCCAACTACTTTTAGCTCTGGTTTTGCCTATTGTTGTTACAGCACCATATTTTATTATAATGGAGCTCATAACAAATTATTGCTGAAGAGAAATAGTCCTCAGGAGAAAAAGTGTTGCTTATCCTTTCTAGGAAGAGTAAATTTTTGTTTCTCTGCCCAAATATGTTGCAAAGAAAAGTTATAGACTGTCAAGCCTTCTGTACTAGATCAAGTAATATGTGAGCTTATATAGGAAATGATTCATGAGTTACTTACAAACACTAGTAGCATCAGTTGTAAAGGTGTGTGGGAGGGACCTTGGGAGATGTGGGAAGAGATCTCCCTAAGGAATTGTGGAAAGAACCCACCGTTGTATAATGGGGAGAGAAAAAAAAATCAGAAAAGATCTCCCTTAACTTAAAAGGTTGTAAAAAGAGATGGCAGGAGATTTGAGACTTTTGAGACTTTTAATGTAGCTTTACAATGAAATAGAATGAGGTCATCGGATCATGTTGCTATATCGGTCTACCTGGAAAGGCTGCCAGACAAGTATTTATTGTGCACTTACAACTCAGCATATTTCCAACACAGATTAAACAGCAGTTAATAATTATAACATAATAATACAGAATAAAACTCTCTACATTAAAAGTCTCATGATATAAAATAGTAGCAACATCTTCACATTCAAATTAACAGGTACAGCGCTGCGGTGGCACAATGGTTAGAATGCAATACTGCAGGCTATTTCTGCTGACTGCCAGCTGCCTGCAATTTGGGAGTTCAAATCTCACCAGACTCAAAGTTGACTCAGCCTTCCATTTTTCTGAAATCAGTAAAATGAGGACCCTGATTGTTGGGGGCAATATGCTGACTGTGTAAACCGCTTAGAGAGGGCTGTAAAGCACGGTGAAGCTGTATATAAGTGCTATTACTATTGCTATAGGTTTTTCAAAAATCTTATAGGGCCATGAAGAAAATGTAACACTTTTTAAATATAATACAATACCATGTATAATTCTGATGGGAATCAATTTCAAAGAATCAGAGTCAGGTAAAGAATGGCTCTCTCTCATGATATGATTATTTTAATATAATCCCAAGAATCAGATCAGATGCACATGAGTTTCTACGCATATTTCAAAAAACCAAGAATGATGTTTTCAATACCATCAACATATACTGGTATTTTTCCTGAATTCTCAACCATTGCAATGACTGATGATAAAATGAGGATGGGATTAAAATACTGATGATTCAGAATGTATGAACTGCAACATTCTGGACACAGACCAAGGGGCAGGCTGAGGTCTTACTTGCCCTTGCCAGCAAGCTGCTATGGCAAATTAAGTGTGAGGGTTTACAAGGCCATGAACTAACTGCTTAGCCATCTCAGTTATGAACAGATGGATCTTGGCAACATTCTTTAAACAGATATTGCAGATTTTAACAAGTTTTTGCATGAAAGATTTTAAAGACAGCTGTTATCAATTTAGACTCCTAGGTTTCTCATAACCAGTGAGACTCACAGCTGGCAGCCTTGAAAACCAAAGTGAGAAACAGGAATAGGTGAAATGAAATGATCATGATGGAATACAATAATCTCTGTTTCTTTTGTGATCTATGTAAATCAGTAGGGGAACATTCAGTAAAAACTATCCAGATAGTTTGGAAGAGGTGCTGATACTATATAATTCAAAATAACATAATCATGCAAACTAGGAAGAAGAAATTAGAGAACCTAACAAAAGAGTATATAAAAGAATAAAGTGGGAGCCACCATTGAGCCCCAAGGAAGTGCTAATGATAATGAAAAAGACCAAGAAATGGAACCATTCCGCAAAACCGAGAATGTCCTGTGTGATACAAAATATTGAGTCCACTTAAATGTCATACATGCAGGGCCAAGGGAACTTAACTGAGGAAATAATATCTAAGAAGTCATCTTTAACTAGCACTCAACAGGACTCAGTGCTGTCAAGGCACCTGTTCTCTGTTTAACGTATTCTTCTTCTTCTCAATGTTACTATATTTCATTTAGCATCCATTCAAATTTCTATCTGTCTCCCAACTTTCTTTAGTCATTTTTGCTTCTTATTGCCTCATCTGAGAGCTCTCCTTATAGTCTCTTGTACCAGATATTTTGTTTGAACTTCCACATTGCAATCTTCTGCCAGTGGCCAGTCCTTCTTAAAGATACCCATGCCCTCAAAACCTTATTTATCTATTTTTCTGGAGAAGGCATTTTTTTTGTGTTGCTTCTAAATTATGGCTGCATTTCACATCTATGAAGGCAGCATAAAGACACTTTCCATTTTCAGAAAGATAGTAAAGCTCTCTCTCTCTTTAATGTTTAACTAATAATAATGTTAGTAATAATGTGTTTTTTTAAACAATACTTGTTTTTAATCATGTATATTATAGTTAAGTTGTTAACTGCCAAGGATAATATGGCAGAAAAGGAAGTTCAAATGGAATTAATAAGAACCAATAAGTAATGCATATGGTGTAAACTATATTCATAAAATGTGTCATTTGACTGATTTGCTATGAGCAAAAATTGCAATTGCATAATCAAAATCCATTTCAAAATGTGACAACCAACAACCAATAGAATTAAGGAATGGGACTCTGAAATTTGTTGCTTCATTTCTAAATATCTAGAAGAATTTTGATGAATGGAGTTCTTAATATGAGATTTTCTTCTTTCTTGGCTTTGAGTATTCTGGAAACTAAACATATTTTGTTGCAAAGCCTTCCAGCTGTGTGAATGTTTTATTATCTTGTAGTTATTGCTTACCTAATTGCCTCTTGGAATTAACTCTTTGAACATAGATATTATTTCCCCGACTAATTATCTTGTGTCCACATGGTCTCTAAGAAAAAAGTATGCTATAATTTATGCAGCCCAAAACTGTGCATTTTAATTGGACCTTTAATAGCACGGGAAACATTAGCCTGTCTAAAAATCAATATGACAGTGATGTCAGTATTCACTGATTACTAGGTAGCATCTGTATTAAAGATCCTGCATATTATTGCTTAAGGTTGCTTAGAGTTCATTTATGTTTTAAATAACTAAAATGCATGTGATATTTTTTTTAGTAGATGAGAAATTATAACAGAACTACTTGTGTTGGCTTTGTTGTAAATGACATTGGTGTGCTTCCTCCAAGACCTTCGAAGAAGCTTGGATGGATCACCTTATTTAGCTATGTAATATGACTCTGTCCTTGAGCACAACAAGCTGTCTTATAAGAAGCCAGTTTATTATCTATCAACTCAATACTGTTGATGCTGTCTGACAGTGACAATGGAAGGCATACTCTGTTTTCTATTGATCAGCATTTGTGGCAGATAAGATCTAAACTAATTAAGGTCAATTGTTGAAGATAGGACTTGATTGATAGAAACTTGAAAGTTATCAAAAGTTCAAATGCAGAAATCTAAAATATTGTTTGCATTCGCAGGATGAGGATGGCAGGAGTCCAAAAACCAGGGAAAGCTGGGCCTTTAACATGCAATCAGGCTGCAGCTAGGATAATGAAGCAGGAGAAAAAACTGCTGCCCTCTAATCAGGACACAGAGTTGCAGGCTAACCAGCATACATCAGCAGCAGCAAACATAGAAAAGCGATAACTCTGACCTCGCAGGATACCCACAGCTTCTAAACTGAAAGTAGGGGCCCGATAATGGCAAGTTAGAGAGCTTGTCGAAAAGAAAACTTTTAAAGTGTTGGTTAGGATTTTAGCCAGAGTTTCAAAAGACCTTACAAAGTGTTTTGCTGGGATTTTGGAGGATCTTAAGCTGGGATTTTAGCTAGGATTTTAAGCATTTCAATTAACAGACTTTTAATGATGCGGGAAAACACCTGAGATTTTAACTTTTTACATACACATACCCATGAAAACTTGAGCTGCTAAGCACAGCTGCTAAGTGTCTGGATTTTTACCACATGACCATGAAGAAGCTGCAAAGTTGTGTGAAGAACATCATAACTCACTTTTTTCAGAGCTGTTGTAACTTTGAATGGTTACTAAATAAACTGTTGTAACTAAAAAGGGATGCAGTAGCTCAATGGCTAAGATACTGAGCTTCTTGATTGAAAGGTTGGCAGGTCAGTGGTTCGAATCCTTAGCACTGCGTAACAGGGTGAGCTCCCATTACTTGTCCAGCTTCTGCGAAACTAGCAGTTTGAAAGCACGTAAAAATGCAAGTAGAAAAATAAGGACCACATTCGGCTGGAAGGTAACAGTGTTCCATGCATCTTCGGCATTTAGTCATGCTGGCCACATGACCATGGAGATGTCTTTGAACAGCACTGGCTCTTCAGCTTTGAAATGGAGATGAGCACTGCCCTTAGAGTCAGGAACAACTAGTACATACGTGCAAGGGGAACCTTTACCTCTACCTTTAAGTTAAGGACTACTGTACAGGCATATTTTGAATGAATGTGGAAATAAGGAACATCATTGCCAAAAATTAATAGGGTAGGCAAAATTATATGAAATTAATTAATTAAACACCGGGAACGTCTGTCTACCTTTTAGATTATTTGAAGGAGAAAAAAAACCAGACTCAAAATGAATAGGTTGTCTAGTTTTTTTAATCCTAAAAGTGAATTATGGCTATCCCTTTTCTTTATTTTGTTTTCTATTTGGAAGAAAAATGACAGCAGCAGTGAACAAAATGAATGAAATTACATCCTCTGAACACCCGATATATGAACTAAATGAAATAATTGAATACTATCATGTAATGAATAGTGTGCCTTCTTTTCTGATGCTGCACGATATATTTTTGTGTTTCCTTTCCATTGTGATAGCAATTAGGAAATGTTTGCCCGGGACATGGTTGTTTAAGATTTCTAATAATTTATTATGCCAGATTTGAACAATGATTGATCAAATCACTTGTGTTGTTTATTGTGGCACTACCGAAGCAGAATACCATGCTCGTTTAATTTGAAACAACCAGACACATTGATTTGGACAATAATTGTTAACAAGCAAATGCTTTAGGCTAACATTTACATGTATTCAGCCATTAAAAAAAATAGTAATTGTTGAATGAGCACCCATTTATCCTAGACTCTAGGAATGAACATAGAAATGCAACAATAAAAGTTTCAGAATACTTAGTACTAACCTATTGGTATGTTATTGCATCAAACCTACTGATATTAAATTGCATCAACATGCTATTTAATTTTCTGTATATTGTACTAGCAACCAGGGACATCTAGTTGGGTCAAAATTGGCAAGATGGTGAATGGAACATTGTGATGTGAATCAGCTTCTTAAAAAAAGCCAACACAGAATTAGGTTGTATAAACAGAGGGATAGAATCAAGATCATGTGAAGTATTAATACCACTTTGTAATGTCTTGGTAAGGCCACACTTGGAATACTGCAGTACAGTTTTGGTCACTATGATATAAAAAAGATACTGAGACTCTTGATAGAGAAGAACAACAAAGATGGGTAGAGACTGGAGGCTAAAACTTATGAAGAACAGTTGCAAAAATATCTAAGGGCTGCCACAAAGAAGAGAAGTCAACTAATTCTCCAAAGTACCTGAGGCTGGAAAAGAAGCAATGCATGGAAACTAATCAAGGAGAGATCCAACCTAGAACTAAGGAGAAATTCCTGACGGTTAGAACAATTAATCAATGGAATGACTTGCCTCCAGAAGTTGTGGAAGTTTTCAAGAAGAGATTGTACAGCCATCTGTCTGGAATGGCATAGGATTTCCTGCTTGAGAAGGGGCTTGGACTCAAAGATCTCCAAGGTCCCTTCGAATTCTGTTATTTTGTTACAATTCTGGATGTATAGAAGGCGAAAGGTTTGAATTGTGATGCTTTATTTATTACATTGCTCATACCCCGCCTCTATAGATGCCATTCTTAGCAATATTGCAATATACTTAATATTTGCAATATATTTCGTTTCGTATGTGAGAATTTAATCATTTATATCAGTTGCCTTAATCTTTGAGTACAGAATGATTGGAAACATGGTCAACAGACTGCATTTGGTCTCTTAATAGCTTAATTGCATCCTCCTCACATTGGACCACAAAAAATTGACAACAAAATATTTTGATTTTCATGTCTGTCTGTCTGTCTGTCTGTCTGTCTGTCTGTCTGTCTGTCTGTCTGTCTGTCTGTCTGTCTGTCTGTCTGTCTGTCTGTCTGTCTGTCTGTCTGTCTGTCTGTCTGTCTATCTATCTATCTATCTATCTATCTATCTATCTATCTATCTATCTATCTATCTATCTATCTATCTATCTATCTATCTATCTATCTATCATCTCCTTCAAAAATAAGGGTGGAAGTGGGAGTGCTCCAGTTTCTAATTTTAACAGTCCCCCACTGTGCCAAATTTCTATAATCAAATTTAACTGCTTTGCTGCTGTGATTTTTGGAAATTTTGAATAACTTTTAAAGGTGGAACTAGGGTGACATTGTATTGCAGAGGGATCCTTCTCCCACTACTACCCAATTCCCCCTCCCACCTCCCAAACCACCAACAACCAACTAGCCAATCCACAAACTCTTATCATTACTTTTCTGGTGTATTACATATGGCTTTCCAGCTTGCTAGAAACTGGTTACATCTGTTGCCTCTCAGAAACCTCCCTACCTGTCAGACGAAAGATCCAATTTTCCCTATAGTACTTTAAAGCTCTTCAAATCTAATTTGGGAAGGATAGTTAAACCTCAATCTCTCCTCTTCCTTTTCATGCTGCATGCTTTTTCTCATCTTTTGTGCGGGAATAACTATAGATTTGCTATGACATAAATAAAGCACATTTGGAGAGGGAAAAAATTCAAAGCTACTTTCTGGATGATTACTGTACTTGTGCACCAGATTCAATAGGAGGTTTTTTTTTTGTTAGAATTATTTCCTCAGAAACAGCAACTACTGCAGTTCTACTATTTCTGCATTTATAGCACTTTATTTTAGGTTTGTTTGAAAATCTTGGTCCTAACCTATTGCTGCAAATGACTTCTCTGGACCAGAGAATTAAGCCAACAAAAACTTAGTCATGACATAGGAGTTGGTTATCTGAGGGACCTTTGGTTGCTGTCCATCCAGTATGATGTAAGCAGACTTGGTCTGGAACTCATCAATTAAACTATGCCATCTTATGGGACAAAAATACAACAACTCTAGAATGATATTTTTTAGAGATTCATATGCCCTGCCCCCTTATTTAGGCAAATCTTTAAAACCTGTCTCTCCCATCAACCTTGGGATAGAATAGAGCAGTGATAAAACTAAAAAATTTCCCCTACCGGTTTTGTAGGCATGGCTTGTTGGGGGGGGGGGGAGGCATGTGACTGGGTGGACATGGCCAACTCGACATCACTCACATTGAGGGGCTCCTCACTGATCCCTCCCCTCATGGCCCTTCCTTGTCACAAATAGCAGGAAAATGGGGAGGGGAATATTCCTGCCTATCATCCTTCCCTCAGTCTGTGCTGAGATTGAGGAATGGATGACAGGCAGGAAAATCCATTTCTCCATTTCCCTGTCTTTCATGAAAACAGCTCAATTCCGGCTGCTCCCCCCCTCCCCCCCCGGGGACTACTGCAGCAGCTCTGTTCTGAATGGAAGGAGAAAAGTTAGCATTATCTCTGCTGCATTTAACATTAAATTCTGTGGCAGAGAGAATGCTAACTTTTCACCCTCCATTCAGAATGGAGCTGCTGCTCCCTTTATGGTTCCCTCCCAGCCCCCTCCCTCCTGGGGGCTACCTTAAAGGGGACAGGCTGCAGCAGCTGCAGCAGCTCCTTTCTGAATGGAGGGAGAAAAGTTAGCTCTCTGCTGCATTTAACATTGAATTCTGTGGAATATTGAGCAGCTGGAAGAGGTGAGTGGTGACCGGCTGGGCATGGGTGGGGCCAACAAGGGGTGATTAGTACCAGTTCAGTGAACTGATGTCAATAATCCCTAGCAGTTCACTGCACCGGTCTGAACCGGTAGGATTTCACCCCTGGAGTAGAGCAACTATGGAGATGATTGGTCTGTTGGGATTAGTGGTATTTTCCAAATATCTGCTTTTTTATTTTGCTTTGATAGAATTTTTATATTCTTTTTATCATTCTCTTGAAGTTATATTGTATACCATCCAGAGCTGCAATAGAATTGGGTGACCTATAAATTCACAAATCATCACAAATATTTAGCAAACTCCCTTTGTCTTTTAGACCTGGTTGATCAATATAAATGTCTGGAAAGGTTCCGTAGTGGTTACCCAGAAGCAGATATTCTCTGTGGTGATATATTTATTCTGAAATTCCATTATTCCATTTCCATTGAATTCCATTTCCACTGAAAATCATCTAAAGATGGGTTATCTTCAAATCAAGATTGGCTTGTAACATTATTTATTCAATTTAAATTACTGCCCATCTCATACTCTGGATGGAAAACTATCATTAATTAAAACAGCTAAAACAATACAAAAAGAAATCAAATATAATTAGCAGGCAACCAATACTCCTGACACTAATCTTTTGGTGTAAACATAATGAGTAAATGGGGCTCTTCGCACACTCATAAACAAGTGGTCAGTTGCTCCCGGTTCTGTCTGGTTCTTGCGAACCAGTAGTAAAAGTGGCGGGATGCTCCGCTCACCCACCCAGATGTCATAATGGACAATCTGTGCATGCATGTGTGCTCCCATTGCGAACTGGTAGTAAAGGTAAGTAAAATCCACCCCTGTCATAAACTCAGGCCCAAGGACTTAGCTAGGTATTCAAAGCTTTCTGAAAGGCCAGCAAGGTCAGGACTATACTAAGCTCTGGAGGGAGAAAGTTCTAGAAAGCAGGGACTGTGAAGAGGAAGTGCCTCTCCTGGGCCCCACTAGCAACATTCCGTGGCTGATGGGACCTGAAGCATGCCTCATCGGACTTGAAGATGGAAAGGTAGAAGGAAGAAGATGGTTCTTCAGGTAACCTAGTCTTAAGCCATGAATGGCCTTAAAGGTGGCAACTTTGAATTGTACCCAGAAATATATTGGGAACCAATTCAGACCCAAAGCAGTGAGGTTACATGTGCCAAATAGCCAAAACTGTTTACAATCAAAGTCACCAGTAGTACCTGCTCTTGTATCAAGGGAACTCATCTGTATGATTATATGGACACACCCATATAATATTCTTAACAATATGAAAGTAATTTTCTGTCTCAGAGTTGAAGCCTACACCTTGGTATTCCTGGATAGTTTTCCATCCAAATATTTTAAAAGTCCAATTCTTTTTATCTTCCCGAACCAAAGTTGATCAACTGCTACCTATCTTTTATGTACCTCTTGAAAATCTTTTTTTTTTCCACTGAGACCTTCTCTGTAGAAATATTGGATGACTTCTGTTGGCTGAGTTTAACTCTCTTTTACATACTTTTTTGATAAATACATTTTGTAAAATATTGTTTTAATTTATTATTTTATTAGTGTATTTTAATTTTTTATTATAATTTTATTGCATTCTACACAGTAGGCTTTGGTGTTCAAATACAAGCATCTTGGGGAAAATTTATGTTTATTGCCATGGCCATTTTCGAAAAGATGAATTCTCATCAATAATGCTGATATTCTATGAAGTTATTTTTATAACTGCAATGTACATTAATGTTAATAGCTGGATATTATGAGATATATGGCATACAAAAACACAATTTATTTTTTGGTAACTACTTGCTAAAATATTTCTGTGATATATGCTATAAATACATATAATTTTTAAAAAGTCCAACCTAAAATAAGAAATATGCAGTCCCATATTTAAACCATTAGTATATTTATAACTGAATTTTGATTAGTCATATTGAATTGCCACTGAAATCCATTACTCTGTTTTCATTGGAGTTTTAATGTGACTAACTTAGCCCGGATCCAATGAAGGGAAAAGAGAATGTGGAATTACATGAAAATCAGAGTGATGGAAGATACCCTTAATTTGTTGTGGGGAAAAAAGTATTTTAGTTTCACTTTTTCCTGACAAACAGCAAGGTGAATATTTACCAGTTGTTTGAGTCATGTATGTTTATTCTAGTCCTGTTTGCCTCTCATTTTATATACAAGAATTCTGCAATTCTTGTCCATAATATATAATTTTGTATATAATATGACAGTTCTAATGTACCTTTAAGGTCAAGCATACACAGTTTTTGACATTTTCTAAATTGCTTCCAGAAAGTATTTCTGTGATATTATCATGGTTTAGAAAATACCAATCCTCTTTAGAGATCTTTTGAAATATATTTGAAATTGGCCATCATGTTGTGCTTTCACATGTTTTTCCATTTTCAGTACCAGGCTGAGCTTTGTTAATTCGTTCAGTTTATCTTCATAGGATTTAACTCCCCAGTTTTCCTTTCACCAAGTCTACTTTGTACTTTCACTAAAGTTGGTGGTGGGCTGACTTTCCCCCCCTACTCTCTGAATTACACTCAGAGAAAGAAGAGTTTTCCACTCTCTTCTGACTAACCAGTCCTTGGTCAGCTGCATTTCCTGGGGAGACAAAGAGAAAAGTTGAAAGTTCTTTTACCTTCCCAAAGAATTGTTCAAAAGCACATTGGCTATTATGCAAATCATTACTATTGATGCTAAATTGTGAGACCACAAAATCTTACAAGTCTGATTCACCTGTTTACTAAAGATGGTGACAAACCTCTTCAAGGGTTGTCATTTCCCCCCAGAAATGTCAGCAATGTAGAAAGTTCCTTTACTCCTTTCTGTTGCCTATCCAAATTGTTCTATCTCCATCTTTTCTCTTGACCTATTTGAATTTTTATTCCACTTGAATCTCTTCCCAAACATTCTTGCTATTTCTCTGATTTCGTTAAACAATAGCTATCTCTCTCTTTAACTGTTCTTAATAACTTAATATCATATCATAACTCATATGATAACACTACTGGGCTGTCAGGAAGTACAATGTTCCTGTGATAACCTTGGTCTGTTTATTACAGAATGAAAACAGATCCTGATCAGTTGTTAGCTCCATTTACATGTGAAAATGTGGAACTTATTAGTGAGATTTTATGATAGATAATCACAAATTCTTTATTTAGCATTGAAGTCCCATGTGGTTTGATATCAAACATTTGCTTGAACACATCTTCCTAGCTCAACATGCCAATATTTTAAGATCTGCCAAGGTTTTTTTTTCGGGCATCATTTTTTACAGAAAGGGAAGTTAGATAGGTTGACATGTAATGTTATCCATTTCACAGCTGGGTAGAAATACCCAGGATGACTGCTTCAAGTAGAAGTAAATTTATTTGGCAGCAAAAACAAATGCACAGTTCAGGAAATTAAGATTGGTAGTATCTAAAGGAACAAGAGCTTTGATTGTGAAGTATTGGATGATGTGCCATAAATTAGATATATAAATTGAGATGTTTCTGCCCTGGGAAATCCTGAATAAGGTAATCCATCTCTTGTCCTGTGGAATATGTGACCTTAGATCAGTGTTGAAATCCAATTTTATTTTTACTACCGGTTCTGTGGGTGTGGCTTTGTGGGCATGGTATGGCTTGGTGGGCATGGCAGGGGAAAGATATTGCAAAATCTCCATTCCCTCCCCACTCCTGGGGAAAGAATATTGCAAAATCTCAATTCCCACCCCACTCTGGGACCAGCCAGAGGTGGTATTTGCCAGTTCTCCAAACTACTCTAAATTTCCGCTACTGTTTCTCCAGAACCTGTCAGAACCTGCTGGATTTCACCCCTGCCTTAGATGTAGCAGTCTTTGGAGCCCTTATTTTGAAGGAATTCTGTTTTAGGTTTGTTTCCTGATATTGGCTGACTTCCTGAAGAGACACATTTAATCAATTGCAGCCTGAGTGTCTAATGTGGACAGGAAGAGCTTTAGTTGGTTCTCTTTATTTTATTTTATCTGTATTTGAGGTTTGCTTACAGATCAGAGATGATAGGGGTTGATGCATGACTTCACTGGGGAAGGGTGTCCTAATAGTTTTTATTTTCCAGGAGTGGGAAAGGAAAATTTTCTAACTATTGGTCCTCTAGCTATAAAAATTGCTTATATTGGGATTCTTTTTACAATTAATAAAAATGCTATGCGTAGTTCAGTGGTGGAATTCAGCCAGTTCAGACCAGTTCAGGTAAACTGGTAGCTCCGACAATCAGCTTGCCCCATCCACCCGCCACCCGCCCTCTCCTGTCCTGCTTTCTAGTTGATTTCAATCACATGGCACAGCTGATTTCCCACCCCCTCGTTGTTCTACATACCGTTGCTGACTTGGAAACAGCTGAATTTCTAAATGCTCCATTTTCAGCGCAAAGTGTGTGTTCACCAAAACGGTTGTTAAACCAGGAGCATTCCACCACTGACATAGTTCTTGATATATAAACACTATTAAGCCCAAAATTTCTGTTGCCAAGAAAGACAGTTAAGTGAACTTCACTCCATTTTATGTCTTGCCTTGTCACAGTTGTTAAACGAATTGCTGCAATTGTTAAGTTATAGTATATATATATATATATATATAAAACCAAAGACCTACATATATATATATGTAGGTCTTTGGTTATTCGGGTCTTCTCCCGCGTAGAATTGGAAGTATCTTGGCAACGTTTTGATGAAGTCTCATTCGTCATCTTCAGGCTGGTGTTCTCGGCTTCGTGCTTCCAGGAGCAATGTGAGATTGCAGCTGTCTTTTCCTTTTAACTGCTAGTGGGGGTGTGAGCTGATTGGGTGGGCGTTTTTCTATCTTGATGGCTTCTCTGATTATTCTGTTATTAAAGTGTTCAGTTTTGGCGATAGTTCTAGTCTTTTTAAAGCAGGTTAACACAGCAACTTTGTCATGAGGCACTTTTCATAATAGCTTGGTTTAGGCTGCATTAAAAGGCCTTTGTCTGGGTGTAGAAGTGGTGGGATCCTACCCGTTTAACAGCTGGTTCGCTGAGCGTGCATGCACATTTTGCTGAAAATTGAACTTCCACATTGCTGAGAGCAAGGAAAACAGCTGAGGAGTGGCAATCCACTTTGCTGCCCTGATCAGCTGGGCTTTGGAAGCAGAAATAAAGGTGAGTATAACACAGGGGCGAGCGGGCGGGTGGACCCATTTCAAAAAAAGAGAGAACCGGTTTGTTCACAGCTGAAAGTCTGAGCTAACAATTTACCCGAACTGGTCCAAACCCAACACTGTTGTGTAGGGTTTATGTATCTTGCATTTGCCCTGGTGCGGTGGGAGAGATAATGATTTACTTAGATTTTGGATTAGGAGAGTTTGGGCATTTATATAAGCAGAGAAAATCAAGTCTCCCTGCTTTTTGGCAAGATATGTGAGACTGGCGAGAAGCAATAAGTTCAAGTACTTCTACTATAAAGTTGCCTAATCTAGAAAGAGATGTAATGCCAGAGTTGAAAGTTTTGTTGACAGGAAGACTATATTTCTGGCAAAGATGTTAGGCAGGCAAATTTCCACCCAGAATAGCAAACTGTGCCTCCTTTTGTTCTTCATGCAGTGACATCTAAGGTTATACTATGCTTTGATTTTTCTGCTCCTGGTCTACTTAATTGACCATTCTCTTGTAGTTCAACAATATTTAATCATCATTTTTAAATGAGTAATATAATTTTTTGCTCCTAAATATTTGAGTGTATTTTTAAAAAACAAAAAACAAAACAAACAAAGACTATTACATCATTTTTGAGATTCCAATAGATTCCTTTCAGAGGGCATACATTGAAAGCTTTAAATAGTTTTGTGAAGAATTAGATTTGTTTTTATACTTATGAATTAATCTTTCCCATTATCAGGCTTAGGAAATTGCAATATGTTAAAATAATTGTATTTATTTTAATTGTATTGCCCCATGAATGCAGTGATTTTGCATACTTGGGGATCAAATCTATGAGTTTAAACCATTAGCCTCTGATAATGAATGCTTGATAGAAAGTCTTCACTTTGCCCTGATAAGGGAATGATTATCTGGATAACCTTATAATGCAATTACAACATGTAAAAACTGAATGTGGTAAAGAATATATCTTTCTGTAGCTTCCATTAGTGATGCATATGTTTCATTTCATCCATAGGGGATATTAAAGAACTCTGCGAAAAATGGTTTTGCAACAGTTGTTTAACGCCATTGCTTGCAGAAATGGGGTCATATGGGTTTTCTTCTGTATCTGGTAACAGATCTTTCTTTACAATCTCCAAATTAAAAACTAGCAGCAAAACATAATAATTTGTTTGGTTATGGCATCACATTTGTTAGAACCCACACATTGTAGCTTCTTTAACATGATGATTAAAAATAAGCCATGGATTTTTCGAGCATGAAAAATCGCTCAGTGAACTTTTAAATGTTTTTTGAAGACTAAACTAAACCCCAGCTAAAGTGATTATCTTTTTCTGTTAGCACCTTAGAAAGTTTCAATCAGCATTAATATGAGCATATAGTATTTCATATTAATCATTAATGACTGAATTTTACAGCATGAATTGCCTTGTGATCCATTACATAGTGTGGAACAAACTGATTATAGATAAAAAAACATTTTTAGAAATATGATTTCTTTAGCCATATAAATTATCTATAATAAACTTTTGTAAATAAAACATTACCAGTGGAAGAAGTAATCATATTCAAGTTTTTAGATAAAGCATGTTTGTTTCTGTTCTTTTTGCTAACATTTATACCTAAATTATCTCTTAATTTTATTTTATAATCTCAATGTTACCTTATGGACCAATAATATACAGAAATTTTAACATCTGCTGACAAAGGCTATTAGAATAGGACATTATTTAGACTTCATTTTTTCATTATTGGTTGGTAACAAGGTGAAATGTAATGGAAGAATTATTTACTTTATTTCTTAGAATATAGGAAAATTGTTATCTAAGGCATAATATTTTGAAAGACATTGATCTAATATTTCAAAGTTCTATTTAATTTTCTTACATACCCAAAGCAACTTATGTATCTTTTTTTAAAAATAGCCAGAATCAGAAATATTATTTAAGGTCTTTAAAAAGTCAGATGTTAAAAAAAAATCAGAATATCTACATTAACTTTTTCAATTTCTCTGTATTCAAGATATAACCCTCTGCAAAATTTAGTCATTGTTGCTTCTTTTTTAAAACATACAAAAACATCTATCAGCATACATTTTGCTATTCATGAAATGGAATTGTTTAAGAAATAGAAGTATCAGTAATGACCAAAGTGCACATGTATTTGGAGTAGAAGAATCCAGATACACATGAGATGATTACAAAGAATTATATACACATGAGATGACTGCAGAGATATTGGTGATACCACTGTGATTTTCCAGTGGTGAGTCTGGTTTCTACAGACCAGAAATGGATCATAGCTTGGGGGAGGGGGGGAGGACATTGGATCATAGCTTTAGGGGGCATAATCACCTAGCATGATTTTTAGATGGCATGATTTTCCACCTCTCCATTCTTTCAGGCAAATTTAAGGCAGGATATTTTTCACTTCTGCCTGCCTCAGAATGTTGAGAATAAAGGATTTTGTACAATTTAGCTGGTTAATAAAATACTGCTGAAAATGAGATTCAAGCTACATCCCACCCATAAATTATCACAGCCCCTGTAGTTAAAAGAACAACTCCCAATTCACACATACATAATAACACAAATTGTTAGCCTACCTTTCTGTTTCCCATGCCCCAGGGCCTCACTCCTTTCCGCCGAGTCCCCATCATGGATTTTACACTTTGGAAGAGCTCTGTAGAAACATTGATGTCACTGCAGATGGAGGACGAGTTATGGGGTTGTCCAGTTAGAAGCTAAAACTGGTCCAAAATGCAATGCCATGAGCAGTGATGGGCAAGCCTTGCTATGCCCAAGTAATTTCATTATTACTTGTGTATCTATATTTTTTCTTGACTGTACACCGCTTTGAGTCCTATGGGAGAAAGGCGGTATAGAAATATAATAAATAGATAAATAAATAAATAGATAGATAAATAGATAGATAAATAAATAAATAAATAAATAAATAAATAAATAAATTATTGTATTGTATTTATTGCTAGTTGACTCCTAGGTACATTTCAAGGTGCTGATTATTAGCTATAAAGTTCTACTTGGCATAGGGCTTACTATCTGGAGGCTACCTTTTTCCCATACTGTCCACACATACTGTGCATTTTGGCAGGTTCACACAGTCTTGAGTCTCTTCAATTAAACTATGTCATTTAATGGGCCTCTCTATTGAAATATCTTCCTTTTGAAATAATATCTCCAGAGATTCAAATGGCTCCCACATTAAAAGTTATTTAAAAACCTGCCTTTTTTAAAACAAAGCTTCAGCTGGCTAGGTAGATGGATTCAGAAAGTTATGAGGATATGGATGGAGGGTTTTCTATCCATGCATGCATGCAAGTATCCATCCACCCACCCACCCACCCATCCATCATCAATCTTTGCCTGGATAATGCAAATTATATAATGTCCATCATTTGTGCAATAATATTGTGAATCATATGACATTGTGGTTTCTATTGGATGTCTGCAATAGTTAGGAGCAAAGAATAGCGGAAGGATTTTGTAGAAAACTATAGAGGCTTATTACAATAACTTCTTTATCATTTACAGGTACTCAGAACCTTAGTAATCTAAATAATTGATTCAGCATGTTGCTAATGAAGTAGAAAATGAAAGCATTGAAGTTGCATATAGAATGAGCTGTAAAGGTTATAACTAAGCCAGCATGGTAAAAGAAAATGTTGGAAACCACATTTTAAGTCCTCAGCTATTGTATTTATTTAATTGAATTACCAAAATTTATATGCTGCCTTTTGTTCCAATTTTAACAACTTATGTCATAAGTCAAGTGTGGGTTCCACTTACCTTTGCTACCGGCTCACAATGGGAGTGGGTGTGTGTGCTCGCTCGCTTCGCGTGGGTGTGGCGCTTCTGCACATGCACAGAGCATCCATAATGATATCTGTAGAACTTCCTGCCACCGTTACTACGGTTCGCAAAATCCGGACCAAACCAGTAGCAACCCACCGCTGTCATAAGTTGACAATCCATTCATAAAGCCAACAAATTAAAAACAAAATAAAACTACTGAAAGCTACAAGAAATCCATAACTGCAATCCAGTTATGCTACCTTAAAGAGCACTGTTTTTATCAGCTATCAAAATCATCAGGATAGGTCACACACCTAACCCTTGAGGTCAGCTATTCCAGAGAGAGGGAACTAAAACAGAGAAAGACAGTCTCTGGCTATCACACCGTCTTTTTTTCAGGATGGGTACTCAGAATATTCTTAACTTCCCCCCTTGCCCCAGTTAGATTGAGGAGACAAATAGTTTACATAACAAGAAGGCCCAAAAGACACTCTGGCCAGAAAGGGGTTCACAAACATTTTTACTTGCTACAGAAGGCTGTTGGCAAATAGTGCAGCTTCTGCAGAACGTATTCTGGTAAACCAGCTAATATTGGTCAGCAAGTGCTGCCAGGGTTCTCTGCTAGTTGTAGCTTCTAAGACAGGTGTGTCAAACTCATGGCGTCATGTTGTCATCATGTGACGTGTTGTGATTTCCCCCTGTTCATTAAAATGGGGATGGGCATGGCCAGCCCATGATGCATCCGGTCCACATCCCGTGAGTTTGATACCCCTGTTCTAAGATGTTTTTAAGGATAACTCCACATAAATCTAATAGAGGGATGGAAGTAACACAGCAGGTAATGTACTCAGTGACACTTTGTTCAGGAAAGAGGCCAATTGGCAAAAATTATTAGGATTTTTATTCAATGGATCTCTCTCTCTCTCTCGTTCTCTCTCTCTCTCTCCCTCCCTCCCTCCCTCCCTCCCTCCCTCCCTCCCTCCCTCTCTCTCTCTCTCCCTCCCTCTCTCCCTCCCTCTCTTAGCCCAGCCCATCTCACAAGGTTGTTGTGGAGAAAATAGAAGGAAGAAGGAGAATGTCTATTCATCAAGAGTGCTTATAACATAATAAAGATGGGATAAAAATCAATCAATCAAGTAAAAGTAAACCTGAACTCTTATTTGTGCTTTCCTTAAAGAAAAAAAAAATAGGTTCTCACCTCACCTTTTTATATTAATCCAGATTCCAGGGCAAAATCCTTTGGAAGTTTCTATACAGATATTATTAAATATTGCACTGAGATACCTTTTCCTTTCTCCTATCCAGAAGATTGCAACTTTAATTGGATTTACAGTATACGTCATAATTCAATATAGGAAAGCCATTATTACAATAGAAAGAGTAAATTTCATCGGAAATAATATACCACCAATGCTCTCACCTTCTAAAGCAATGTTTCTCATTTCTTTTTCAATTTTTTGGTATTTTTTTTGGTATTTTTTTAACATAAACATAACCTCCCCCCCTCCCCAAAGCAGCGTTTCTCAACCTCGACCGCTTGAAGATATGCGGACTTCAACTCCCAGAATTCCCTGGCCAGCATTACTGGCTGCCGAATTCTGGGAGTTGAAGTCCGCACATCTTCAAGTGGCTGAGGTTGAGAAACACTGTTCTAAAGAGTATATTATGTTAAGACCTAAAAGTCCCATAGTGTATCACTTAAAGAATCTTATTTATTGGACCCGTGTCCCTCCTGGTTGGTGCTTGCTTCTCAGGAAGTTACACAAGGCTGGCTCCAGGGGATTATAAATGCTTCTTTCAGTGAGGGTGTCTTCCCCGCCACCTTGAAAGAGCGGTGGTGAGACCTCTCCTCAAGAAGCCTTCCCTGGATCCGGCAGTGTTGGCTAATTATCATCCAGTCTCCAACCTTCATTTTGTTGTGAAGGTTGTTGAGAGTGTGGTTGCGTGACAGCTGCCTCATTACCTGGATGAGTCGGCTTATCTAGATCTGTTCCAGTTGGGTTTCAGGCCTGAGTACAGCACGGAGACGGCATTGGTCGTGTTGGTTGATGATCTCTGGAGGGCTCGGGACAGGGGTTGCTCCTCTGTCCTGGTCCTGTTAGACCTCTCAGCGACTTTTGATACCATTGACCATGGTATCATGCTGCACCGGTTGGAAAGGTTGGGGGTGGGAGGCACCATGTTTCAGTGGTTTTCCTCCTTTCTCTCCGACCGGTCGCAGTCTGTGTTAACAGGGGGGCAGAGGTCAACCCTGAGGCTCCTTGTATGGAGGCTCCTTGTGGGGTGCTGCAAGGATTGGTCCTCTGGCCCCTTCTGTTCAACATTTATGTTAAGCCGCTGGGTGAGATCATCTGTGGTTTCTGGGTGAATACCATCAGTACACTGATGACATTCAGCTATACATCTCCACCCCAGATCACTCCAATGATGCCCTTGAAGTGATGTTCCGGTGCCTGGAGGCTGTGCGGATCTGGATGGGGAGAAACAGACTCAGACTCAACCCATCCAAGACTGAGTGGCTGTGGTTTCCAACGTCCTGATATAGTCAGTTGGTGCCATCATTGACTATTGGGGGTGAGTCGTTGCCCCCCATGGATAGGGTTCACAATTTGGGTGTCCTCCTGGATTCATGGCTGTCCTTAGAAGGGCTTTTGATGGCTGTGGCCGGGAGGACTTTTTATCAGGTCCGCCTGATTCACCAGTGGGGTCCCTTTCTGGATCGGGACTCGTTACGTATGGTCACTCATGCCCTCGTCACCTCACACCTGGACTACTGCAATGCTTTCTACATGGGGCTCCCCTTAAGGAACACTCGGAGGCTCCAGCTGGTCCAGAATGCGGCCGCGCAGATGGTTATGAATGACATGGTGCTCCCATGTGACCCCCCTCCTGCGCAAGCTGCACTGGCTCCCGATGGTCTTCCGGAGGAGCTTCAAGGTCTTGGTTACCACCTTCAGAGCGTTCCATGGCTTAGGACCTGGGTATTTAAGAGACTGTGTTCTGCCACCAGTAGCCTCTCACCGACCAATACGTCCATAGAAAGGGGCTCCGCAGGGTGCTGTTGGCCAGTGTTGACTGGCGGCTCCTAGAGGGAGAGCCTTCTCTGTGGGGGCACCTGCCATCTGGAATGAGCTGCCCCCAGAGATATGGAGGATCCCAGATTTACGCACTTTCCGCCGCACCCTCAAAACATTTCTATTCCAGCAGGCTGGTCTGGCCTGACTCTCCCTTTTAAATTGGCTTTTAAGTTTTATATTAATTGGGTGTTTAAATTTGATTTAAGCCTAAATTATTTAATGTATTTTAAATAATCTTTTAACTTTTGTATGATGTATCTTATCCAAGGCTATTCACTGCCCTGAGTCTTTCGGGAGTAGGAGGGTATATAAATTTAATAAAATAAATAAAAAAATAACAAAAATTATAAGCACTAAACAATACCTTACAGATGGGGCACACTACTTCTGTTGAGTTTGTTTTTTTAAAAAAATATTTTTTCTTGATAGAATATTTAAAACATGCAAATAAGTGAAAAGTGGATATTTCCTGCACGTGTTTGTTTTTCTAAGTTTAAGTTGGAGAAGGAATTTCACTTTTGTATAGCAAATTTAGTGAAGTTAATAAGTACCTTCTAAGAGAACTTTAGCAAAACCTGTAATTTTTAGGGATTGGTAAGAAATAGTAGTCTGTCAGCTCTTCCTCAATTTTCCAGTCTTTGCTTAGACTGTATCTTCACAAGCAGGAAAATGAGATGTCAAATCCTGAGGGGCTTAAAGGGATTATACTTCTGTAACATTTCACTATTTTACCAACAGCAGACAAACCCTTAGAAACAGAGAAGACTGTCACGAGTTTTTTGGTGAATGGAAGATCAAAGCCACCTTCTATTCTATTGTTTTTTTTAAAAAAAACCACCAGAATTAGATTAATAAAATTCAAAGTAATTTTTATTTTATTGCCATGTTTATAGCAATATGAGGATAGTTTCTAAATGTAGAGAACACTCACTCTCTCAAGGTAGAATCCTATTTGTTTCTAGATCTTGTTAATTATGGTCTGTCACTCAGTAAAGTTCATCCTTTTCTGGTTTCTCTTAACTGTTCTACTGCATATGTGGGTTGGATATCCTCAGCCATAAACTAATTGTCTCCCAGATGACATCTCTGCATGAGAGAGTGAGAGATAGCTGAGAGAGGAGCTGATAAACTCAGTCATAGGCAATTCCCTGTTAACTGGATAGTGCCTGCTACAGTGGGCATTTTGTCAATATACTTTTAAGTTAATACAATTATAAAGAATAGAATTATTATTCTATTGGAAAACCATTTGTCCAAAATTGGAAGGGACCTTGGAGGTCTTCTAGTCCAACCCCCTCATTAGGCAAGAAATCCTGCACCACTTCAGACAAATGGTTATCTAATATCTCTTTAAAACTTTTAGTGTTGGAACATTTACAACTTCTGAAGGCAACTTGTTTCACTAATTAATTGTTCTGTCAGGAAATTTCTCCTTAGTTCTAAATTGCTTCTCTCCTTTGCTTCTTGTCCTGCCCTCAGATGCTTTGGAGAATAGTTTGACTCCCTCTTCTTTGTGGCAACCCCTGAGATATCGGGATCACTGCTATCATGTCACCCCTAGTCCTCCTTTTCATAAGACTAAACATAGCCAGTTCCAGCAAAAGTTCTTTATATGTTTTTAGCCTCCAGTCCCCTAATCATCTTTGTGCAGATCTGAAGGCTTAACACCAAAGATAGCTTTCAGATTGTTCCGGGGTGTTACTCGGAACCCTGACATTGTGGCTTGAAGAGCAACCAAGATAATCAGGGGACTTGAGGATAAAACATATAAAGAATGGTTGCTGGGACTGTTTATGTCTAGTCTATAAGTGTTTAGATTATAGCCACACTTTTCTTTCTCTGAGGTACAGTTACTAACTTGAGCATTCTGCTACAACAAAGGGAGCCCAATTTGTTCCTACTCTTTCAACCCAGCAACTGCCAGACTTTCCTTTGCAGGAAACATGTCCTGTGCCATTAGTTGCTATATTCCTTATTCTTTGCAGATATTCATTAAATTTCTTTTTTGTCCTTACCATTCCTTTTTTCCCCCCTTTCTCTTTCATCCACAGAATTTTAAAGGCCCATTAATGCATTGAAATTTTCTACATAGAACACTGCTTCTTTCTTGGTTTCTCTCCTTGTAGACATCTACTTTATTGTGTGGTGGCAGAGTGGTTAGAATGCAGTACAGCAGGCTACTTCTGCTGAATGCCAGCTGCCAGCAGTTTGGCAGTTCGATTTTCACTGGCTCAAGATTGACTCAGCCTTCCATCCTTCTGAGGTGGGTAAAATGAGGACCCAGATTGTTGGGGGCAATATGCCGACTCTGTAAACTGCTTAGAGAAGGCTGCAAAGCACTGTGAAGTGTTATATAAGCCTAAGTGCTATTGCTATTGCTATTGCTACTGGGTATCAAATAATTTATAAACTCTGTTGGATTACCTCTCTCCAGTTATATCTATTTTGCCAACCAGAATGTGAAGACAAGGTCGTCATGAACCTCATCTATCAGAAACCTACATCTAGCTAGAACCAGAAGGATCTTCTCTGTGGTGGCTCCATCCCTCTGGAAATATGGTTCTGTCAGCATGCCTGGAGATCCCAGATTGACACAGAGATAATCAAATGGCTGGTATGATCATGCATTCTGCAATTGTGGAGGGTGAAGATAGTTAGGAGTTTTTTACATTGTAGGATTTTAATGGTGTAAGATGCTTGGAGTTACCATTTATTATTTGGGTAGTCATATAAATATGTTAAATAAATAAGTAAATGAAATACTTTCTTTGGGTTTGGGACTGCTTAAGTAAATTTCCATAATGCCCTGAAAAGAAATTAGGGAGAAGTCTGGTCTGTATCAGTAGCCTTCTGTAGCAGCCAGCACATTGAAGAGAAAGGTTCTAGCCCAATTTTTCCCCAAGTATATTGGCTTTCTAGTCACAAGGAGATATTAATACCTGTTCTTTCTAAACCTGATTAGCTACCTGCTGTTTAAGGTGCTTGAGGCACTTCAGCATTCTATGGCTTTATTCTGCTGCATAATTTCACAGGACTATTTGCTGAAAACGTAATGGATACTTTATCAGAGCAGAAGGGAAAACATAATAGTTTATGAATAATGCCTTACTAAAATTCTCTGCCTTTAGGTAATCTCCCAATTGGATGTTTACTGCTACCTGTTTAACATTTCTCCTAATCTTCTCATCCCTATTATATTAAATCTTGGCTGGGCTGTACAAATTCTTCAACCCACTGCATCCCCACTCCCACCCCCTTGGGTGCTCCTTGCAATTCTATATGTTTGTGCTATTGAAATGTGCTGCAAAGCTATATTTGCATGATTTCTGACAGTTCTGGCAGAAAATAAAAGGACTAGCTGTCCAAAATCTGAATTTTTAAAAAATATTCATCAACATCAATATATGAACAGTGTGGCATCTGGCTATCGTTCATTTTGATACAAATAACAATAATAACATTAATAATATTTATTACATTAGTCAAACTTTTGTAATCTTAGTGTTAATACAACTGTTTGTATTAAAACAATCCTTCTTTATTTAGTTGTTCAGAGTTTCAGTGTGCCATTGTAATGCCAATCACAATATTATTTGAGCATACATAGTAATACTATCTTTCAACCTCTAGTCTTGCTATCTGGTTATTGCTTTTATTCTGTTATATAAAAATGTGTATTCTAATATTCCCCTTATTTCTTATTTCTACCTCTATTCAAGCTTCTAGTCAAGCCACTATTACTAGTCCTAATTTTTATACACATATTTGTATTGAAATATAGTCCTTCATTGTTTGGTTGTTCATTGTTTAAATATGCCATTCTAATGCCAGTCACCATATTATTTAAACATACGTAATAATACCATATTTCAGCCTCTAATCTTTCCATTTAGCTATTGCTTTTATTCTATTATATAAAAATGTATATTCTTATTTCTACCTCTATTCTAGCTTTTGGTCAAGCCACCATTATATTAAAAGATATTTCCTCTTTACCCATCATCTCTTGCCCATTTTAATACTTCAATTCTTATTCATTTTTTGGCTTGCCTCCCATATTCCTCTTTTAGATCTTTGTCTCTATCTGCATCTACCTCTTTACTATTTAGTCTGAATCTTTCTCCCCTCTCTACCATTTTATGCTTCCAGGTCTCCAGAGTATCTGCCCCAGCCCCTATCTTCCTTTTGAAAGTATCTTCCTGCTTTTCCAATTCCATTTTTAAATATCTTAAAATACTTTTTTCTTAATTTGTTTCATCAGTCATTATTGTCTTTATTGTCTTCTTG
Source organism: Coluber constrictor foxii (assembly GCA_038048745.1). NCBI lineage: Eukaryota > Metazoa > Chordata > Lepidosauria > Squamata > Colubridae > Coluber > Coluber constrictor. Next base: position 148,270,297 of record CM075961.1, read on the forward strand.
TCTTCTGCTTGTCTGTACTACCTTTTTCTCATTTTTTTTCTGTTGTCTCCTCTCTTTCCTGGATATTTTGATCTTTATTCATTGTCCCTTGTAGAATATTTTCATTTTCTCATCTATGCTATGCATTAGATTCTTTATCTCCCTGTATTTTTTGTCACAGTATCATTAATACTTTGGAACATCAATATCAACACCGTTTTCTTTAAAATTCTAATCATTTCCTCATGGTGGAGCATCTTGTCTTATTTTATTAAGGTGGTGGTGAGGCCCCTCCTCAAGAAGCCTTCCCTGGACCCGGCTGTATTAACAAACTATTGTCCAGTCTCCAACCTCTGCTTTGTGGTGAAGGTTGTTGAGAGTGTGGTGATGCGACAACTTCCCCAGTACCTGGATGAAGCTGTCTATCTAGATCCGTACCAGTCGGGCTTCAGGTAAGATACAGCATGGAAACGGCATTGGTCACATTGGTTGATGATCTCTAGAGGGCTCAGGACAGGGGTTGTTTCTCAGTCCTAGTCCTATCAGATCTCTTGGCGGCTTTTGATACCATCGACCATGATATCATGCTGCGCTGGTTGGAGGGGTTAGGAATGAGGGGCACCATGTTACGGTGGTTTTCCTCCTTCCCCTCTGACCGTATACAGTCTGTGTTGGCAAGGGGACAGAGGTTGACCTTGTTTGTGGGGTGCCGCAAGGGTCGGTCCTCTTGCCCTTTCTGTTCAATATTTATGTGAAGTTGCTGGGTGAGATCATCCATGGTTTTTGGGATGAAGTTCCATCAGTACGCTGATGATGTTCAGCTGGACATCTCCACCCCGGACCATCCTTGACATGATGTTCTGATGCCTGGAGGCTGTGCGGATCTGGATGGGGAGAAACAGGCTTAGACTCAACCCTCCAAGACCGAGTGGCTGTGGTTTCCAGCATCCTGGTATAGCCAACTGGTTCCATCGCTGACTACTGGGGGAGAGATCTAGGTCTCCTCAGAGAAGTTCGCAACTTGGGTGTCCTCCTGGATACAAGCTGTCCTTAGAAGTCACATGACGGCTGTGGCCAGGGGAGCTTTTTATCAGGTTCGCTTGATTTACCAGTTGTGACCCTTTCTGGACCAAGGCACCCTGTGCATGGTCACCCATGCCCTCATCACTTCCTGTCTGAACTACTGTAATGCTCTCTACATGGGGCTCCCCTTGAAGAACACTTGGCAGCTCCAACTGATCCAGAATGCGGCTGTGCAGGTGATTATGAGGGTGTCATGGTGCACCTATGTAACACGTCTCCTGTGTAGCTGCACTGGCACCCGGTGGTGCAATTCAAGGTGTTGGTCACCATCTTTAAAGCATTCTATGGCTTAGGACCTGGATACTTATGAGATCGTCTGCTGCCACCGATGATTTCCCACCAGCCAATATGCTCCCACAGAGAGGGACTCCTCAGGGTGCTGTTGGTCAAACAATGGTCAAACAATGTCAACTAGCAACCCCAGGGGGAGAGCCTTCTCTGTGGGGGCTCCCGCCCTTTGGAATGAATTGCCCCTGGAGATACGTATGAACCCCGACCTACTTTTGTCGTGCCCTTAAGACTTTATTGTTTCAACAGGCTGGGCTGGCTAAATAATGAATTTTAATGGGTGTTTTAGTTTTTGAGTTTTTAAATATAGGGCCAAATTATTTAATATGTTTTAAACAGGTTTTAGATTTTATGATATATGTTGTTTTACTGTGGCTGTGCACCGTCCAGCCTCCTTATTTATTTATAAATAAATAAATAAATAAATAAATAAATAAATAAATAAATAAGTCTCACTCTTGCTTAATACTCCCAAAACCATATTTTAAGGTCTAACATTGCTCCTCAGAGAGTACAATAATCATAGTTCTTTATATCCAAGGAATCAGTTCCATTTTGATAGGCCAGGAAGCTTTCCGAATATCTCCTTACATCCACTCTATAGATTTAGTCATATATCTTAACATTCAAAAGTAACTTTACTTAGGTATCTTCCTTGTTCTCTCAGTTGAACCTCCAGTAGTCATAAAGTAGATAAATATAGAACAGTAGTTATCACCACAGTCCTCCAGATAAATGCTGTTTATTTCTCTTATCTCAGATCTCACAAGTGTTTAATCCAATTTTAATTCTATTTATGGAAACAAAGTCAGTTACTAAATAAATAGTTTCAGCATTTTAAAATGCTTTTCCCTAAAACAACACCTACCCCATTTAAAAGTCCAATTTTCTATGTTTTAAATTTTTTTTTTACTTTTCTCCCTTAGCTCCTTTCTTTCAGGTCTGGAATTTTTCTCTCAGTATTGTTTTAACAGATAGTTATGAGAATCTCCTTTCCTGAATATTTTTTTTCCTTTTTGAGGTTAGATTCTAAGTAAAAAAGGAATAATCTCACCCAGTTCCAATCACTGTTATTGCCTCGGTTATCCCAGCTTCTTCTCCTCATTGTGGATGAAAGGGAAAAGAGCCCTGGGTCAAACGGGAGAGATGCAACTCTCTGCAACCTACAGGGTGCCCATCTTTTCTTCACCATCCTTCCAGGGTGGCTTTAGCTCCTTTTGGAGTCCTCCAATGGGGACAATTTGGCGCGGGAGCACAGAGGCTCACTCCTCGCATGTGTTCTCGTCGTGATGTCAGCCGGAAGTACCTCTGAATATTTGAATCTATATATCAATAGCTTCCAAATAAATAAATAAAATCAAAATAAAATGACTGACAAGCCAAAAATGTGCAGAAATTTCTGATCCTGCTTTAGCCAGTAATGTGACCTAACTGTCACAACTTTGCCAATAAATTACATAATTAATAGAAAATGTATTCCATAGATGCATTTTTGTTGTTTGATTCCTTTAATACTTGGAGAGCCAATTTGGTCTAATGATTTAGGTACCAGATTAAAAAGCTGGAGATTGTGAGTTCTAGTCCTGCCGTAACTATGGAAGCCAGTCACTCTCTGTCAGCCCAACCCACTTCAGAGGATTGTTGTTATGATGAAAATAGGAGGAGGGAGGTGTGTTGGATATGTTTGCTTCCTTGAATTTTTTAATAAAAATAATAAAGGTGGGATACAGAAAACTAACAAATATATTACCAAACAATACGTACGAACATCCTATGGTACTCAAGCTAGATTTTGAATAGGTAAGTATTTCTAAAGCTCAGATCAGCAAGTTTATTCCTTTCCTGTCTGGTCTCTGGAAGTGGAAAAGGAGGGGTAGTGGTTAAGAAAATGTTTAGTTTTGGTAAATGAAGGAAAATGAGGCTACCCAAGAGATGGAAGCTAAATATTTGTTGGCAGAAAACAACCAGATTACTTATTACTTTAAGTAATACGGTTACTTTTGCATATTTTGAGGACTGAAAGCCATTCCAAACATATGACATCAATAACTTCCTTGCTAACTCACTGGTCATCTGCCTTCCAGAACCTATGTTTTGCCCATATTTCCTTGACTATTGCTCTACCACAGGGGTATCAAACTCGATTTAATTAAGAGCCACGTCAGGATTGTGTTTGACCTTGAAGGGCAAGGGTGGGCATGGCCAGCTCGACATCACTCATGTCAGGGGCACCTGGGGTGGCCCAAGCGCTCTGCCAGTGAAAACAGCCTCCCGATCTTTGTTTTCAGCTGCGATGGCTTCCTGCAATCCTCTGCCAGTGAAAATGGAGTTTAGGAAGGCTATACGTGGCCCTCGTGAATTCAGGTTTTGGCTGTGATGGCCTCCTACAACCTTTTGCCAGTGAAAATGGAGCTCAGAAGGGCCACAGCTGGCCCTTCTGAGCTCCATTTTCCCTAGCAAAGGCACTGCAGGCTGGTCCTGTGCTGTTTCCAGGGCAGCCCCCTGGGCCAGATCATACCCCCCCCCTACCTTGGAGGATCTGGCCCCCAGGTGTTAAATTTGACACTCCTGCTCTACCAGGTTTATTGATCTATAGTTCATAATCCCAGAGGAGAACTAACAAGAACTATAGGTCCAGAAATCTGGAAGGTTGTAGAAGCTGTAATAGTTTTCTACAAGTTGTAGAAAACTATTACAGAAATACACAACTTTGAAAATTATATGGGGGGGGGGAAGCCTCTAAAGGAGTAATCAGAAGGGAATATTATATTTGAGTCAATACATGTAATTAAAGTTTAATTTTAATACAAATTAAAATTAATCTAATTAAATATGATCACTCTACCTATGTCATACATATTCTATTTTTTAAAAAATAGAATTCAGTGACTGTTTTTGGACAAATTCTGGGATCACATCAATAGAATTTGCAGGCTGCTAGTTATGCAAGTCTACTACAGATCATACAGTTAAACACCATTTGGTGTTAACAATCAGGTTTTCAAATGTCAAACATTATACATTGTTTCACATCAGATATTAAGCACTGACAGATGCCTAGTAAATATTGAATTTTCAATAGACAACCTCTCCTTGGAATTTAAAGTGACATGTTTCATGATGGACTTTGACAGGAAAAGTTTGTAAACTAACATAGTTGCATGTAAATTTTATTACAGAACAGTGAAGAAGGGGAATTAGATACACAGAAAGTTTTCCTGTAGTGCATCTTGAAGGAGGAAAGAAATGAGGACATTGATAGGCTTGAAGAGAAGCTGAAAAAAAAAAGGAAGAAAAAGACATAGGAATGAATAGAATAGGGGATTTTAAAGATTCATTTCTCAATTTTAAGATTAAAAACTCTCCCAACAAAACAAAATATCAGCAATTATCCATGAAGATCCTTAAAGAGAGTAAAATATATGCAGAAAGGATCAAAATCTGAAGTATGAATTTATTGCCATAGAGATAATCCTCATTTCAGAATTTATATTAATTAGTTAATGAGCCTGGTGGCACAGTGGACTAAGTGCTGTTAAAGTAGCAATTACTTAGCAATTGCCTGTAATTACTGCAAGTTCAAATCCCACCAGGCTCATGGTTGACTCAGCCTTCCATCCTTCCAAGGTAGGTAAAATGAGGACCCGGATTGTGGGGGCAATAAAATGACTTTGTATAAAAAAGAACACTGCTTAGAAGGGGCTGAAAGCCCTACTAAGCAGGTATATACAAAAGTATGAAGACTATTGCTTAATGCATTGTAAACTGCCCTGAGTCTCCAGAGAAGGGCGGCATATAAATCGAACAAATAAATAAATAAATAAATAAATAAATGTTATGATAATATTTTCATATCATTCCCCAATAATAATTCCAAGATATTTTATAAAAGTAATAAACTGTGAGATTAAAACATGGCAAAGGTGTATTAAGCCTTCATCAGTATATGCCTATTGACTGATGATATTAATATCTAATCTAAACATTTTAAATTATGGATGTTTCCACTTAAATCATAGTAAATTCATCCATCGTAGCAATGTCTGCTACATTTTGGGTCAAAAAGAAATACTTCAGTTTTTAATGGTGTTGCATTTATAGTCACAGAGGAATGTAAATTGTACTCATATGGAATTAAGAATGACATGTATTATTTAAAAACTGTGATACATAGCTGATATCTAATGCTGTTTTGGGGAGTCTACTTCTAAACAATTGGAAATGACTAGATCCGTGATGATGAACTTATGGCACGGGTGCGACAGGTGGCACACGGAGCCATATTGGTGGGCACGCAAGTGTTACCCTAGCTCAGTTCCACCATGCATGTGTGCATCGGCCAACTGATTTTCAGGCCTTCCAGTCCCACCGGAAGTCAGGAAACTGGCTGTTTCCGGCCTCCAGAAGTCCTCTGGGGGGATGAGGAAGGCTGTTTTTGCCCTTCCCAGGCTCCTAGAAAGCCTCTGGAGCCTGGGGAGGTGGAAAAACTGGCCTACCATGCCCCCGCTTTTGGCACTGTGCCACCACATGCCAAAAGCAGGGGGAAGCGTGGGGTGTGTGTGTCACGTGCGCGGGGCACATTGAATTATGGATGTGAGCACACGCACTTGCAAGCCCGCCCCCGCTTTTGGCATGTGACGGCAAAAAGGTTAGCCATCACTGGACTAGATCTTTCTTATATAGATAATCCTTATTTAGTGACTGACAACTTGATTGTTAAATGAAGTAGTTGCTAAGAGAAACTTTGATTGTGGTTCTGACTTATTTCAGCCTATCTTTACTTTATAGACTTGCAAATCAACAGTGTAGTCCTGCAGGGAATTTGAGTACTAGATCCAAAGGATAGGTAGTTATCATTTAGCAGGATTAGTGATGATTGTCACCAAGTTATTTTTTCATTGCTGTCGGAACTATAAGTATTTGTTGTGTAAAACAATTGCTAAATTCTTTTACAAGACTTTAAAATAACATCAGAGAGCTTAATCAAGATTTTGATTAGGAAAGTTATAAATGAAAAGCAGAGACAGTATAAAACTGAAAGGTAAATATTTTAGCTAAAGTGCTTTTGGTGTTACTTGAAATTAATTAAATAAATAGGCTAAATGTTCCTGGGAATCAGATTGTTTGACAACAAACAGAAAAGATAATTGATGGAAGTTACAAAATAGGCCAATATACCAATATGACACAATTATGTCGTCTGAACTATGGAAAGACAATTTGGATTAAAGTCTTGAGGGTATATAGAAAGGGAGAGGGAGTAGTCATTTTTTAATCTTCATCTTTATAAATGGCTTACTTTTACTTTTGGATTATAAATTAAAAATTGTGGCAATTAGAAAAGCTGCAAAACAATGTGAGAAAAAGAGATTCATTAGAGAAACAAATAAAATAACCTCACAAATATTACAAGATTTTAAAGTAAATTTAATGTAATAATAAAAAATGAACATAACAAAAAGTGTCTGAATCTGTCCAATCTGTTAAAAGTGAGCTGATTATGCACTTCTGTTGAGCCGTAATAGTGAACTGACATTTCTCCAAAAGTGATGAATATACTGAAGCCAAAAAGGTGCTTGATTGAAATTATTGGGCTGCTTTACTCTCTCTGGAGTTAAAGAGAAATCATGAGATAACTCACATATACTCCATACAGATGGGTTTTTTTTATGAGCAGAAAGTAGGAGGTGCATTTTTGTTTCATCTGAGAGTTACAGGATTCTATCGTGTTTATAGCTGCTAATGTCGCCTACATGGAGTCTAAGTTTGATTGAATTTGTCTCTTAATCACTTTGGACTTTATTGTTTTCCCCTTTGGCATTCTGTAAAAATTCAGAGCCTTCAGACTGACAATTTTTAATTAAATCACAGATTGAGTTTTCTTCCTTCTTTTTTTTTTTTAAAAAAACAACTTAATTATAAATTTAAAGATTTCTTTTTAAAAAAATACAGCAAAAGGATGTTTAAAACTTAGGAAGTTTTAAATTGTTTTAAAGCTTTGATGTTGATAGGATTCTTTTTGTCAAAGGAAAATACTTTGTTTACATTCTGAGACTAATACCGTGTTTATAAGAATATAAGACCATGTGTTATATTTTTTTGAACCCTGAAATAAGCATTTGGCCATGTGCTCAAAGGTCCAGTTGGGCTTATTATCAGGAGATGTCTTATTTTGAGGGAAACAGGATTGCAAAAAATTGAAGATTAGTCTACTAATTAGGCTACTAATTTTTCACTTTAAAAGAAATGCTTGATTTATGGTGACAGTTTTTTCAAATATTTAACTCTTCCCAGCAGTTAAATAGGATTTTAAAGACTGTTTCCAGAAACCAGGAAAATGATTGATATGCAAATTGAGGAAAGAAAAAGAGAAAAAATTATATTAAGTTTACAAAATAAAATCACTTTAAATAATGTAAGCAAATTGAAATCAAATTTAGCTTGTCTCAGCTCTATGCAAATTCAACAAAGAAAAAAAATTCTATACTTCAATTTAAGATATCAATCCAGGAAGTTAAGAGTCAATAATATTGTGGCATTTTTATATCCATACAATTCAATCCTATATATTAGAAGCATACCCACTGATTTCTAATAGACTTATTCTCCTCATGCTGAATATTTCATATGCCAGATGCACCGTTGTCCCAAAAAAGGGAATAGAAATATTTAAATTGGATTTAGTCTTCAAAGTTACCCAGCTTCTTCTATTAGCCAAATTTAATACTGCATTTCCATTGACTGCTTGTTTACAATGTAGAAAGTTATTCTGTTGATGCTGATTGTTGTTAATAGTTTTCATTCAAGCTATCCAGCACTGAATTGGTTTTCAATGTCAAATCCTTGTAAGAAACCGGGAAGGAGATAATTACTTAAGAGAACAATTGCACAGAACTGTGTTCAGCTGAAGTAGAATCTTTCAAATTGGCACTAATGAAAGAGCAAATTATTTAAAGGCAGGTTTGTGTGTTTTTGATAGAGTAAACAGATATCCCAATGAAGAAAGTTAATAAACTGTACTTCTCATTTGCCAAAACATGAGAACAAAACAAGTGTCACAGGAAACACAACATGGTACTTTGTATCCTGCAGAAAACACTTTACTGGGAGATTTAAAACCATATGCAAACATTTCCAAAAAGAAGAAGAACATTAGAAATTTCTGAAGGTTTCAAAGTTTTTATTAACTTGTTATTATGCTGTCTAGTCCAGTTTAAATAAACTGCCCTTTGAGGTCCTGGGCTATATTAAATAATTATGAAATAAGGGTTGTGGGAAGCCACCCATCCCGAATAATGAAGTATTTGGGGAAATATTAAAAAAGGCAGAATATAATATTTCCCGTAAAGAAGAAATGGGGAAAAAACTCTTAAGAGAGGCCCAAACAGCATCAATCTCCCAAAGCAGAAACTGAGTAGGCCAGCTTTTAGAAATGCAGATTTGGTAATCCATTCAAGACAGGATATTTTGAAACATCCTTGGCAGAATGGTAGGATTAGAAAGCAGCCCTTCACCCAAGATCCAACAAAGCAGAGGTCTCCAACCTTGGTCTCTTTAAGACCTGTGGCTTTCAACTCCCAGAGTTTTGCTGGCTGAGCAATTTTGAGAGTTGAAGTCCACAACTCTTAAAGTGACCAAGGTTAGAGACCCCTGCAACAAAGGACAAAAGCCATTAGCCACAATAGGAATTGCCCAACACCCCTTTCAGAACACAAGCCCCTTCATTGCACCACCTGCAGAATAGTCCAAACTTCAAGTTACAGAAACCTATAGAGATCCATCTATTCATTCAACCATTCTGTCAGCTGCACCAGAACCACAAATCCTGTGGTTCTGCTTCATCACTGAACTTTCTTTCCAAACAGCCTCCAGCCACCATTTTATTTCCAGTGCCTTTCTCCTGATTTGGAACTGAACAAGATGGCTTTTCCTTCCAACAGGGTCGTTATTTGAAGAATTGGCAAAAGTTTATATGAGGGCAGCCTTATTTGAACAGCTGTCTAATTCAATAGTCTAATTCCACTAGATTCATGCAAAGAGATTAGGATAGATTAGGATAGAAGACTGTATGTCCATTAAATATACAGTTTATCTGTGTAGCCTTCTTCACTAAGATGAAATGTACTGTATCTCTGCTGGAATAATAGTATTAGAGAATTTATATATTTAACGTGTCTGTTTGAGTGAGTGAATCATGTGACTGCAGCGAGGAAAGTCCTCCAGCTCTCCTCATGGGCAAATCAGCTTGTTGTAAGGGGAAGGGGGGTGTCTGTCTGAGTGAGTGAATCATGTGACTGCAGGGAGGAAGGTGCTCCAGTTCATCTCATGAATGAATCTGCTTCTAGGGGAAGGGGAGAATGGCTGTTTGACTGAGTGTAAGTGGGAAGTCTTGTTAGCTGTGTGCGTGGGAAAAACTGGTGAGATGGTGTCCACCAGCCTTGGAAGGCAACTTATGTAGAAATAGGAAAACTTTGATCTCAAACCTCCACTGCCTTCTGGCTATACCCATCTATGCGAAAGTCTTCAGGAGTCAATCTCGAGGCAAAACCTGGAGCAGGAGTTCTGAAGTGAGGAGGAGTGGCAGAGGAGTAATACCTCTCTAAAAAAACCTTGGCCAAGCTGGCCCGGCTGGTGGCACCTCATAAGGGTTACAGAAGAAGATTGTCAACTCTTTTGAAGGTGGAAGAGGGCTTTATGCCCCAATGGCAGATAAAACGGCAGAACCATCTTCTAGGAGAAGGGAAACTCTGATTACAAGCCTCCACTGCCTTGTGGCTATATTTACTACTGGAAAAGGCTTCAAGAGTCAACCTCTTTGGGTTAGAAATGTTAAATTTACTCAAGCACAAAACCTTAGAGAAAACTTTTATAAAATGTTTTATAGATGGCACTTAGATCCAAAAAAGTTGTCTTGTATGTATTCTAATGTACAAGCTAAATGTTGGCGGTGTGATTGTGAAGATGCAACTTATTTTCATATTTGGTGGACCTGTAAGAAGGTTAAAGCATTTTGGATAAAGATTTGGTGGGTAATGCAAAATATTATGAAAAAAAGGTTGGAATTTACACTGAAATTTTTTTTGTTGGGTATTATAAATGAATGTACATTACTGGAGACTAAGTTGATCTTAAACTTAATAACAGCAGCTAGACTGCTGGTGGCACAACACTGGAAAAAAGACTCTTTGCCTACAGTAGAAGAATGGATTGTAAAAGTAATGAACTTAGCTGAGATGGCTAAAATCTCAGCATATTTGAAGGATCATATGCAAGAAAAATTTATTTTGGAATGGAGGAAATGGATTGACTATGTGCGGAACAAATATCATATAAGAAGACATCAAATTGCATATGAATGAAGAGGAACTAGAGTTGTAATTTTCTCTCTCTCTCTTTTTTTTTTAATGGAGTTAAGATTTGGATAGTGTTTGTAAACTAGAAATTTGATAGACTAATGGTTGGTTTAAAATTTTTGTTTAAGAACAGAAACCCTGTATTTCACTCTGGGAAGTCGGGGGGGGGGGAGAGGGGTTGAAGGGGGGGAGGGATGGGGGGGTTGAAGGGGGGGGGTTTATATGTTTGTACTTTTATAAAACTTTTAATTAAAAAAAAAGAGTCAACCTCAAGGCAAAATCCGGAGCTGAAGTCTGGAAGCAGTTTGTGACTGTGTACAATCACGTTCTGGTAACTCCTTTGATTCAATTGGAACTAATCGTATTGGCTTTGCCGTTCCATTGGACTATTTCAGCGATGTGGAGAGGGGAGATCTGCTGCTTGGGTAACAGTCTATCCTCCATATTAATCTACCCAGGCCTTGTGTTCTGGAGAGGACACTCAAGCTTTGCATATAGCATTGAAACAACACGGGAAGTGGCAGTTACTGGTTATAAGTTTTAGCTTGATTGGCGTAGAGCGTGATGCCAGGGGCCACGTTCGTCAGTGGGAGAGGTCATTGTACCTCATTGGGCAGTTACCACCTGCCTTAAGCTGAGCAACCCCCGCCAGTAAGGTGCTGCCCTGCCAAGGTCTGTTAACCTCACAAGGTGCGTGGGGTTTAGGGTCAAAGCCGACAAGCAGATCGATAACTTTGCACCATGCAACATACATAAGAAAACTTTAGCCCTAAAGTTAGGCATCTGGAATGTTCGGGCTTTCTGATGATTTACAAGAGATAGATGACGTACGTAAGACAGCTGCCATTGACATGGAGTTGAATAGAATGCAGATGGACATTATTGCCGTTCAAGAAACAAGACTGTTAGACTCGGGATCTATTAAGGAGAAAAGCTTCTCATTCTTCTGGCAGGGAAAACTATCAAACAAGTCTAGGGAATATGGGGTTGGCTTCATGATCATAAACACCCTACTAGGATCCATTACTCCACCTGCTGCAGGAAGTGAAAGAATTCTATCCTTGCAACTTCACTCATCAGCTGGGCTGGTTATTCTTATTAGTGCATATGCTCCAACATTATCATCTTCAGTAGAATCCAAAGACAAATTCTACAACGATCTGGCTGCTACTATCAAGAAAATCCCTGAGAAAGAACCACTGTTTATCTTTGGTGATTTTAATGCCAGAGTTGGAGCTAATTATAGTTCTTGGCCCTTTGTTTAGGTCAGTTCGGTGTCAGAAAGATGAACGAAAATGACCAATGACTGCTGGAATTTTGCTGCTGCTATGGTCTTTGCGTTAGCAATGCATGCTTTAAAACAAAGTCTCAACACAGAGTCTCTTGGAGACATCCAAGATTGAAGCATTGGCACCAGCTCGACTTGATTCTTACCAGGTGCTCCAACATCCCCAATATTACAATCACACGCAGCTGTCAGGGTGCCGATTGCGATACAGACCACTCCTTGGTGTGCAGCAGAAGAAAACTGCAAACAAAGAGATTGCACCACTTGAAGAAGGAAGGAAGACCACGAATTGACATCAGCAAGAACCTCAATCAGGGCAAAGTGGAAGAATTTGCACAAGGAAATTCTACCAAGCCCAGCTGAAGTCAATGCATCTGAACAATGGGAATATTTCAAGAATGCTGTTTATAACACCGCCTTGTCAGTATTTGGTAAGGAGATCAGAAAGACAGCAGATTGGTTTGAAGCCCATTCAGAGGAGTTGACGCCAGTCATTGAGGAAAAAAGGAGAGTTCTAATTGCATATAAAGCCTGTTCCAGTGAGTGCAACCTACAGGTTCTGTGAGGTGCTTGTAGCAAAGTCCAACAGACTGCCAGGAGATGTGCTAATGATTATTGGCTGCAGCTTTGCTCTTGGATCCAGATAGCAGCTGACACAGGCAACATCAAGGGGATGTATGATGGCATCAAGCAGGCTTGATGTCCAACACAGAAGAAATCTGTCCTTCTGAAGTCTGCTACAGGTGAGGTTATCCAGGACCAAGCACAGCAGATGGCATGCTGGGTGCAGCACTACTCTGAGTTATATTCCAGAGAAAATGTGATAACCGAAGACGCATTAAATAACATTGAGTGCCTGCCTGTCTTGGAGGAGCTTGACAGTGAATCAACTTTAGAAGAACTAAATGCAGCCCTAGACTCCCTTGCCTCTGGCAAGGCACCTGGGAAAGATAACATTCCTGCGGAAGTTTTGAAGCTGCAAAGAAAACATCTCCACTGAACTGCATGAAATTATCTGTCTTTGTTGGGGGGAAGGTGGAGTACCACAGGACATTAAGGATGCAAATATTGTTACACTGTACAAAAACAAAGGTGACAGGGGTGACTGTAACAACTACCATGGCATCTCTCTTCTTAGTGTTGTAGGGAAGCTGCTTGCCTGTGTCGTACTAAAGAGGCTCCAGTGCTTTCAGAGAGAGTCTATCCAGAATCATAGTGTGGATTTCGAGCCAACAGGTCCACTACTGACATGGTATTTTCCCTTAGACAGTTGCAGGAGAAATGCAGGGAACAAAGACAGCCACTTTTCGTAGTCTTCATAGATCTTACAAAGGCTTTTGACTTGGTTAACAGGGATGGCCTTTATAAAATTCTCCCCAAGATTGGATGTCCATCTCAGGTCCTCAACATCAGCAGGTCCCTTCATGAGGAAATGAAGGGCACTGTAGTTTTTGATGGCTTAACTTCAGATTCTTTGATATTCGAAGTGGAGTGAAGCAGAGCTGTGTCCTCGCACCAACTTTATTTGGGATCTTTTTTGCTGTCATGTTGAAACATGCTTTTGGAACTGTAACGAAGGGTATTTACCTCCAGACCAGATCAGATGGAAAACTCTTTAATCTCTCTAGATTGAGAACAAAGTCTAAAGTCCAGCTGAAATGCTTACAGGATTTCCTCTTCGCTGATGATGCTGCCATCACTGCTCACTCTGCTGAAGACCTTCAACAATTTATGGACAGTTTTAGCAAGGCCTGCCAAGACTTTGGACTAATCAGCCTGAAAAAAACACAAGTCATGGGTCAGGACATGGATTCATTTCCCTGTATTACAATCTCTGCACAAGAACTGGAGGTCATCCATGACTTTGTGTAGCTTGGCTCAACTATTTCTGACACTCTCTCTTTAGATACTGAGCTGAATAAACGTATTGGTAAAGTGGACACCACATTTTCCAGACTTTCAAAGAGAGTATGGCTTAATAAGAAGCTGACAGAAAATACAAAGATCCAGGTCTATAGAGCCTGCGCCCTGAGCACGCTCTTGTACTGCAATGAGCCTTGGACCCTCTACGCACGGCAGGAGAGAAACACCTGAACACCTTTCATATGCGCTGTCTCTGACGAATTCTTGGCATCACCTGGCAGGATAAATTCCAAATAGTGCAGTCTTGGAATGTGCTGGAATTTCTAGCATGTATACACTATTGAACATTGATGTCTACCCTGGCTGGGGCATGTTGTGAGAATGGCTGATGGTCAGATTCCGAAAGATCTCGTGTATGGAGAATTAGTGCAGAGAAAGCGCCTCAGAGGGAGACCACAGCTGCAAAATAAGGATATTTGCAAGAGGGCCCTAAGGGCCCTGGGAATGGACATTAACAACTGGGAAACCTTGACCTCCGATCATCCAGCTTGCAGGCTAAAGACATAGCCTTCTCCAATTTGAAGAGACACTTGTTTGGCAGACTGAGGCAAAGAGGCAGTCCCAGACCCAGTGAAATCTGGGGGCTGGGCAGGGGACAGAATGTATCTGCCTTCAGTGTGGAAGGGATTGCCACTCTCGAATTGGCCTTTTTAGTCATACTAGATGCTGTTTTAGGATCTCTTTTCAGAGCACGATATCATAGTCTCTTGAGACTGAAGGATGCCAATGCAAATATTTAACAGCATAAACACATTTAATGCAAATCTACATGCTCATTCAGTCTGAGAAGATGATGTTTTTTCTCTTTAGCAAGCAACAAGTGTTTGTGTTATTGTTAAGATGAAATGTTCCCCTGCTGAGGAACAACTTTAAAGATAAACTTTTTTTTACAACATCTTTTTCTTTAAACTGGACTTGAATTAGACAACTGTTCAAGCAGAAAATGGCTTGTAATAGAGAATACCTCTCAATACAAATATTCTGATAGTGAATTTAGCTACTTCAGTGGCTTATGCTAACAAGTAGCAGAGAATAATCTGTTGGTATCTCAGAAAAGAGCACATTTCATTTAAATATGGTACTAAAATTTAATTGTTCTTTTTCTGATGTGAAAGCAAATAGGTTCAGTAATATGCTACCAAGTCACATTCAATAGACCAGCAATTAGGACCTTGGAAAATACATTCTTATGAATCAATATATTTCTATGAACAAAGGTGTAGTTTTCTCTGTGACACAACGTGATTAATAGTGTTGAGGCTTTTATCAATGATGATGGATGAATGACAATGTAAGTGAAAGTTGACTTAGAAGAAGCAACAATATTGGCATTTTTAGTCTTTGATGTGGGATAACCAGAAAACAAACAAATAGATCCTAGAACAATCAACTTAGAGTTCTCCAAATCAACTTGACGCACAACTGATCAGTCCCAAATTATTACATTTTGGATATCTTTTGTAAAGAGCTAATTTGAAAAGTCTATAATGCCAGGAAAAAGAGAAGGACAAAGAAAAAGAGGACAAACAGAAGTATGGTGGATGGACTCAATTATTCTCGTGACAGATGCAATGCTGGAAATTCTGAAAAACCAGGTTGGGAACAGATTATCCTGGGAAAAAAATCTGTGAGGAGTTGATACTGACTTAGTGGCACGTTATCATACACTTCACGGGATCTGGCAGTGATGGCTAACCTTTTTGCCATCACGTGCCAGGAGGGAGGTGGGGGAGGTTTGCGTGTGTCCCCACACCCATAATTCTAGGTGCCCTACCTTGCACATGCTCGTGCAACCCCCCTCCCCCCCACAATCCTGTCACACAATGGTTCAGAAGGCCCATTTTTCTTTCTCACCTAGCTCCAGTTCCTCTCTATGCATCTGGGGAGGGCGAAAATAGCTTTCCCCACCCCTCGGAGTTCCTCTGGAGGCCTGAAATGGCCCATTTCCCAACTCCCAGTTGGACATTTTTTGCTATCCCCAGCCTCCAGAGCCACTATAGGAGTCTCTGGAGGCTGGGGACAGCAAAAAAAAATGTCACTTCCTATCTAACCAGGAGTTGGGAAATGGGCCATTTCAGGCCTCCAAAGGACTTCCGAGTGGGTGGGAAAGGCTGTTTTTGCCCTCCCCAGATGCATAGAGAGGATCTGGAGCCAGGTGAGAAAGAAACACGGGCTTCCCCTCCCCACCCCCAGGCCTTCTGGAGGCAGGAAACAGCTTGTATCCCTACTTCTGGTTGGCCCATAAGACCCAAAAATTAGCTGTCCAGCGCACGCCAGAGCTGAGCTGGTGTGCCCACTGATATGGCTACATGTGCCACCTGTGACATGTGTGCCATAGGTTCGCCATCATGGAGATAGGATATCTAAGGAGCCATCTCATCCCAATGGGATTGGCCCATTAGCTCCAAGAAAAGAGGTCTACATCTGCCAAAGAATTTCTGCTAACAGAGTCCAGGTCCAGGAGTTCTGCTGTGGTTTTCCCTCGTTGAAATATTCTTTCCTGGAGAATATTTGAAATATTTTCTCACTGGCCTTCCAGAAGAGTTTTAAAACCTGAGTCTGCTGGCTAATATGATAGGGGCATTCCTGCTGGGCATTGCTGATGGTGTAAGGAGAAGTTTCCCCACCTCTGTGTGACCTGTCCTCTTAGTTTTCAGTTTCTTGTTTAATCTTAATTTGAATTGTTTTTTATTATGATTTTATCATTCTGCAAGTGATCCAGGGTCACTGCAACAGTAGTATTAGCTGCATATAAATTTAATAAATGAATAAATGAATAAAGTATATATTGTACTTAATTTGAATACATAAATTAGTTTGGAGTGGCAATAAGTAAAGAAAGAGAAGAGCTAGTTATTTCAACGACTGACTTTTTTTTTTAAAAAGAGAAACTTTTGATACTATAAACTCTCCTTTTGTTTTCTCTTTTCTTATAATTACGTATGTTTTCCCTGCTAAACCATTCTTCATCCAAGCTACTCTATTACTTTTAGAATTGCAGAAAGGTTAGTGAGTCTCCTGAGTTGTGATTACTTTTTCCAGATGACATTTATTGATCTCATTACCTTCATACTCATATTTCAAAAGTTTTTTTTCATTTTGTAACCATTTCAAAGATGACAGAGTTGCTTGAGGTTCACTGTATTAGAACTGTGTGTAATTAAAATTTGTACTATGTGCTTCATCAGGAGCTCACTGTCAAAACCTCAGCATGTGTTGTTTACAACTTAGATTGCTATAATTAGAACACAAAATGATTTCTAAAAGCAATAAGAAGTTTATATTCAAAATAGGCATTCATTTTATTTCTGCTGAAAAATATTATTGAAACTGCAACTTACAGCAAACTGTTACCATAGATCTTTATTCTGCAAAGATTTAAGCTGACAAGAAGTGTGATTCAATTAAGAAAAAGTTAAAAAAGAAAGGGGGAAGAATATAAGAATGATTCAATTAAAACTATGAAAATCATAATAAATTACTGTGTGAAATAGTTTTCTTCCCATTTTTGCCATTGGTTCATTCAGTTATTTTTCAGTATGTTTATTTTTTGAATATTTAATTCTGCTTTCAAGATGCCTATGATACACTTTATATTTAATAATTCATTCAAATCAATTTACAAACTATCCAGGAAGAACTAATATAGTATCATGTGAAGCCACCTTCTTATGATACTACAAGAAGGTGGCTTAAGAAACTACATTAGAATTCAGTGCAACAGAATTCTTTTCATTATTCTTCCAAAATATTATAATTTTGATTCTCTTCATGGTATTTAATGTATGTAAAAATATACACTAAAACTGGGTGACTGTAGAGCCAAAAGCAAAGTAAAACATCTGGGAATTAAAACTGAATTCAAGTTGTTTGTTAACAAAACTATATTCTGTCTTAAAACAGAAAAAGCAGAAATAATGCCAACTCCTCCAAACCCAAAAATCTCCAAAACTAATCCGCAGCCAATAAAAGAGAATATAAGTAGTTCAGAGTTTGAACCTGTGTTGGGCTCCTTCCAGTTTGGCCCGGTTCTCCCGAGTTGGTAGTGGTGACAGTATGATGTCACCGAACTGCTTCTGACCCCGCCTCCCTAGGCCCCCCTGTCCCCCTCACCCCCCTGCCTCCCCATCCCCAGCATTATTCTTACCTTTTATTTGGTCCCACTCCCAATCAATTGCTGCTGCCTGAGTCCCAGCTGAAGGCTAGAGGGAAAAAAAACTGTTCTTGCCACTGGGCTTCAAAGGGCCACCCTACAGCTGATCAGTGTTAAAAGAAAATAAATTGGTAGACCAGTGTCTGCAAAAATACATGAGTAGATCAGTGCCTACAAAAATAAATGCCTGCAAAAAATAAATGGGTAGATCAGTACAGCTCTGCAAGTAATTAAAAGCCTGGTAGACCAGTACCTCTGCTAAATCCTAAATAATTGTCACATGACCATCAAGCCACGCCCACAAAATAAGCCAAGCCCACAGAATCGGTAGTAAAAATTTTTTAGAACCCCTAGTTTAAACTGCTGAGTCCTTGCTGCTCTCTGATCTTGCAGAGAGATTGCTGCTTGGAGACATTTGATTATCCAACTAGGTAACATCATCAGTGTTAGAAAGTGTAAGGTTTGCTCCAGAGGTGGGTTTCAGCAGGTTCTGACCAGTTCTGGAGAACTGGTAGCAGAAATTTTGAGTAGTTTGGAGAACAATTATTAAAAATTCTGACTGGCCCCACCCCCATCTATTCTCTGCCTCCCGAGTCCCAGCTGATCGGAGGAAATTGTGATTTTACCGTATCCTTCCCCTAGAGTGGGGAGGGAATGGAGATTTTACAGTATCCTTCCTCTGCCATGCCCACCAAGCCATGCCACTCCCACCAAGCCACACACACAGAACTGGTAGTAAATATTTTTGAAACCCACTACTGGTTTGTTCCCTATTTATATATAGTAGTTTGTTTTACCAGTATTGATGATTTTTGTCCTTAGTACCGTAGTTCTTTGTTGATTGGTTTCTGCTTGATTGTTTGTCTGGTGTTAATTCCTGCTTATATGACTGTTGGAAATATTCTATCTTTTTGTTTTCTTAGCTTTCCCCCCTTTGGAATGATGTATAAATATAGTTTGGCTAATATCCTATTGCGGGGTGATGTGTCTGACTGCCAAGTTCCAGGACTTCCTAGCATATTTGGATTTAACTTGGTCTGAAGTAACCTCCATGCTGAGTTTGACTACTTACATGGATACACTCCAGTGTTTTCTGGGCATGATAAGGTATGGTTTGTTATTGCCTTCTTCTATGATATCTTCCTAATTTTCCTCCCTAGCCTGTGTGTCATGGTGTTTTTCCACACAAGCACTAATCAGGGCTGACCCTATTCAGCTTTCCAAATCAGCTTAGTTCAGTGATAGCTAACCTTTTCCAGACCAAGTGCCCAAAGCGCATGCATGTATGCATATGCGAATGTGTGCATGCCTGAACCCCCAAATGCAATGTGTGCATGGCCCCTCGCATGCACCCTGCCCGCGTATGCATTTGTGGCCCCTGCATGCATCCCCACATGTATGCATGGGCTCCCGCAAGTGCCCCACTCCCCGTATACACACATGACCCCTGCACGCGCCTCACCCCCTGCGCATGCATGGCAGAAACCTGAAGACCAGCAGGCTGGTGAGAGGCACACACGCATGTATGGCAGAGCTGAATTGAGGCAGCAGCTCACATGCCCACAGACAGGGTGCTGTTTGCCATCTCTGGCACTCGTGCCGTAGGTTTGCCACCCAGGGCCTAGTTAGTAAGTTGACTACGTGCTGCCATCTACTGGTCAACAATGCAAATAAATCAGCAGAAAAAATTGCTCTGGAGAAAATGAAGAGGTCACAAAATAAATAAAACCCTTACAAGCTTATCACAAGGGTTGTATACAATGGAGATTTTCATTGTGCAAGTTATTCTACCAACAGAGGTGCTGTTTTGGTGGGTCAAATGCCAGATATGAGTTTTGAATGTTGTACTACCTTCCAAAAATTGTGGTCAGGAGAAAGAAGGGATTTAAATTAAGTTGATTTAAATTAAATCTAAAGGAAAAAAGATATATATTTTTGAATGAAGTTCATCTTCTGATGACTATATATATTTTTTAATATTGTTTAAAATTAGATTTATATGCCGCCCTTCTCCGGATACTCAGGGTGGCTTACAATGCGTTAAGCAATAGTCTTCATACTTTTGTATATTTTATACAAAGTCAGCTTATTGCCCCCACAAACTGTGTCCTCAATTTACCTACCTTAGAAAGGATGGAAGGCTAGGTCAACCTTGAGCCTGGTGAGATTCGAACTTGCAATAATTGCAGACAGATGAATGTTAATAACAGGCTTTTAGTCTGTTGAGCTACCTTGGCTCTATCTATGGGCTTTTTCATTCAGCTTATTGGCAACAATATGATTGTGATTATTATAGCCCCTTTTTTTACTTCTCAAACTAGTCTGGGGCCTTAAAATTTATCCAAATACTATTTATATTCAGTCCAGTTTACCTTAAAACCAGGTAAGATCGTCCAAGTGCTATCATCTAAACACAATGCATTCAGAAAGTATTCAGACCTTGTTCACTTTTCTTAATTTTGTTATGCTGCAGCCTGATTCTAGTTGTTGAATTTCATTTTTTTTTTCATTAATCTACATTCAGTAGCCCATAAAAACAAAGTGAAAACAGAAGTTTGGAAATGCCTGTAATTTTTTTTTTAAAGTGAAATATCACATTGGCATAAGTATTTAGACCCTTCACTCAGCGATCCTGTTGTGAACTGGTAGTTAATGTAAGTAGAACCCACTCATGGTGGACAGCCATTTTCAGGTCCTTCCAGAGATGTTCAATAGGGTTCAAGTCAGGGCTCTGACTGGGCCATTCTGGGACATTCACAGAGTTGTCCCTAAGTCACTCTTGTGTTGTCTTGGCTGTCATTGTCATGTTGGAAAGTGAACTTTCAGCCCAATCTGAGGTCCTGCTTGCTGTGAAAAAGGTTTTCATTGTGGATATCCCTGTACTTCGTTCCATTCAGCTTTCCCTTAACCCTGACCAGTCTCTCAGTTTCCCTGCTGCTGGAAAACACCGTCGCAGCATGATGCTATCACAACCATGCTTCACTGTTGGGATGTTATTGGGCAGATGATGAGCAATGCCTGGTTTAGATTAAACCCTTAATTCTAATAACAGACGTACTATTTTGGCTACACTATTACAGACGTGAGGTCATAATGACCTCAGTAGCAAAAAGACATTCAATGTTTTCATGGTTGGCTCTAAAAATAGATGTATAGAGCAGTAAATGAAAAAACAGAGTAGAGTAGAGTGGAGTGGAGTGGAGTGGAGTGGAATGGAATGGAATGGAATGGAATGGAATAGAATAGAATAGAATAGAATAGAATAGAATAGAATAGAATAGAATAGAATAGAATAGAATAGAATAGAATAGGAATTTTGTATTGGCCAAGTGTGATTGGACACACAAGGAATTTGTCTTGGTGCCTCTCCTCTCAGTGTACATCAAAGAAAAGATGTATTGATCTCTATCAAATCCACATTGTCCAGGTCACTTTTTGTTTCTCCATCCTTGAACTTCAATCTTTCTTCTCTAATTTTTACATTGGTCCACTGAATGATGGCACTAATAATCTCTTTAGAAAATAATAATTTTCAAATCTCTAGGGAAGTAGGTCATTTTCTGAGATTTGTAGCTGCTGGCTGTAGTCCAGGTAATTGCACAACAATATTGTGACCAGCGGTTCTAGATCTATTGCTTCCAAAAGGTGCAGAAGACCAATTGAATTTGTTCTTGCCATATAAATTATTGCACAATGTAGATTATACCTGGTCATCAATTTCATTGGGAGCTTCATCATTGCTGATTTCAGAATCAGCAGTGGCGGTGGGTTTCTCGTCATCCATTACAAAATTTATGTCACAATCTGATTCCACTTCACTCAGATCACTTTCTGCTTTTCCATACCATTTTAGAAGAGTTTCTTTGAAGTTTGGATCACCAAATCGCACTCTTTTTGGCGGAAAACTTGGTCCCGCTATTATAAAAAAAATATGTTAACAAAGATCTGCTTTCAAAATGATCGAAACTCAAATTCAAATGCCACTACAGAAAACACCAAATAATTGACACAAGCACGATGCTGCATATTATTGGTGGGAAAACAGAAATTATTTGCAACCGGAATGGTCCATTTCTAAAAACAGGTGTGTTCCGAACATTTTGGAAAACTATTGCAGTCATTATGAGTGCAGGTTTGTGGTTATGGGTTAAGACCTAACAGTTCAATCTTGATTTCATTAGACCAGAGAATCTTGTTTCTCACAGTCTGAGAGTCCTTCAGGTGCTTTTTTGCAAAGTCCAAGTAGGTTTTGCACTGAGGTGGGGCTTCCATTTAGATATTCTACTTTAAAGTCCATATCGGTGGAGGGCTGCAGTGATGTTTGTCCTTTTGGAACTCTGTCCTATCTCCACAGGAGATAGTTGGTCAGTCAGAGTGACCATTGAGTTCTTGATCACCTCTCTTACTAAGGCCCTTCTCTCCTGATTGCTCAGGTGTGAGGCCTTCTATAGACAGGTGTGTTCCTTTCCAAATCATATTTGATCATGTTTGATCTCCCTATGGTAAATTTAATTTACCATAGGGAGACTCCAGTCAAGATGTAGAAACATATCGGCAACTATCAAAAGAAATGGGAGGCACCTGAGCTAAATTTTAAGTGTTGTTGCAAAAGACTAAATACTTATTCCGATGTGATAATAAACTTACAGGCGTTTCTAAAATCCTTTTTTTACTTCGTCATTATGGGGTACTGAGTGTAGATTAATGAGAAAAAATGAATTTCAACAACAGGCTACAGCATAACAAAATTGACAAAAGTGAAGGGGAGCTGAATACTTTTTGAATGCATTGTAGTTGCTCCCTATTATTTATTTTGTCATATTTTGCAGTTTGGGTTATGGGAACGTCTACCAAGTTTACAGCATGTTTTGTGGCCCTCTGTCAAGTGCAAGCAATCAGATCCACATATGAAGTTGATTACTTTATTGCAGTCTCAGTATAATATAGAACTATTCCCAGAGTGCTTACCTTCTCTTGGGAGGAAACAGATAAAGTTCCTTGGCATTTAGGAAGGGACTCTTGTGACTGTGCAATGATTCAAAGCTAACATCTATGTTCCTAGCTGGTAATTTTCCAAAACTCTGGGCAACTAGGTTGAGTGTGGATAAAAAAAAAATGAAATTAAGTTGGAAAATTTCTTTCAGGCTATATTCAGAGGTGGGTTTCAGCAGGTTCTGACCAATTCTGGAGAACCTGTAGTGGAAATTTTGAGTACTTTGGAGAACCAGTAAATACCACCCCTGACTGGCCTCTCCCCCATCTATTCTCTGCTTCCCAAGTCTCAGCTGATCGGGAGGAAATAGGGATTTTGCAGTAACCTTCCCCTAGAGTGGGGAAGGAATGGAGATTTTATAATATCCTTCCCCTACCTAGCCCACCAAGCCACACCCACCAAGCCACACCCACAGAACCGGTAGTAACAAATTTTGAAACGCACCACTGGCTATATTGTCCATGTGGAAAAATAAGGAAGTGGAGCCAGTATATTTACTGTCTTGCATATTCTATCTTCCTCTTAAAGCATGATTGTTGCCTCTTTCATTAACATTACACTTCTACTATTTTCCCTGAAATGGAAGTAGTGGCATCTGGTAATTGGCTGGGGGACACTTTGTTATCTTATAGAAAAAGCTGAACCAAGTGTCAATTAAAGAAAATTGCCATACACATATCAGCATTTGGTACACAACTATGCTGCAAACATATTTTCATTAAAAAAAGTTTAAAAGTGTGATCCTCTTTTTTATGTCTAATTAATTAGAGGTATTTTTCTACCTGGAATGACTTTGGCCTTTGGCTTGTCTTAGAATTGAAGATAAATACTAGGATGCATCTGTGAGTTATTTTTCCTAAGGGTTTCTTTAAAAGCCATCTAATTTAGCAGTCATCACCCCATTCTGGTGTAATGAATTCCATTGCCTTAATAAAGGTTAATTGTGATTGGAAAATATAGATTAGATTTTATAAAATATCCGGAGAACAGGCATCTGTGTATAACTTCATTCTCAGCATTTTCATTTACTTTGGATGCTAATGAAATGCTAAAGGCCATATCTTTCTTTTTTTTTTTTTTTTAAAAAAAAAGTATAATTAGGTCTGTAAAATTTGAGGAAAAGGGGGAATAATCCATAATTCATTGTATTGTTCCATTCCTGTAATATGCTCATTGCTCTGAAAACTTATAATAAAGGTTCGATCATAAATGCTCTAAATAATAATAAAAAATAAAAATAAATAAAAGGGACTTGAAATCTTGTAAACAAACTAGTAAAATTTTTGCCATTGCTAGATTGTGAAGAAATTTGCCATGTGAATTTGGAAAACACAAGTTAAGGTTGCCGTGAACAGATTATTTCCTGTACAAGACAACAAGAATTAGAGTACTCAATTTATGATGTTTATGGTAAAATGTAGTGGTAAAATGCCACTACAGCACAAAATGAGGGGTTTTTTTTTGCTGCAGCTATTGCTGTAAAGGATATAATACTGAAACATAAATATATAAAATTATAGTTGAAAAAGATAAAATGTAGAATAAGTGACAATTCTCTTATATGTAGCCTTATATTTTATTATTTATGTATGTATAATTTCTTTGAGAACCGGACAGACCCCAGACCAACCTCCCTCCCAGTTATGAATGTCACTGACCGGTATTGAACCAGATAGTATCACTTAGTTTAGGCCTTAGTAAGCACCCTCTGCATACAAACAGGGAAATTATCTTCTAGCGGAAATGATATAATACTTAGATTTTTAAAATTCCAACAGTTATCTTAATTATCAATTTGGCTAGGCAATCTTTATATATTTGTTTGACAATACAGCATATGGCCAATGTATTTTTTCATGCTGAGTGAGGAATATAAAATTTAGGCAACAATTTACAAATTCATTGTAGCACCAACATTCTTTCAATTACAACAGAGCACCTGATTATGATCTCTCCTTTGATAAAACTTTTAACCAATTGTAGAACAAAAACAATTGATTTGGATCCACAGCTAGCCACTAATGCACGGGTGTCAAACTCAAGGCCTGGGGCTGGTCTTTGGGGTGCTTAGATCTGGCCCACAGAGCCACCCTGGAAACAGTGAAGGACTGGCCCATGGTGCCTTTCCAGCAAAAACGGAGCTCGGGGGCAGGTTGCGTTTTTGCTGGCAGAGGTTTGCAGGAGGCTGTTGCAGTTAAAAATGGACCTCTTTGGCAGAGTATTTGGGGCACCACAGCAGTGATGAAATCTTTCCCAGTTTGCCACCACTTTGCTGCCCACACATGTGTGGTACATGTCAAGTATGCAGTGCACATGCGCATGCACAGTGTGTGCCAAATGCATGCTGTGCATACACATGTGCAGTCCATGCCAAATGCACGCTGTGCACGGAAAAAGGAGGCTTGGGAAGGTAAGTAGAACACAAGGAGGGGAACAGTTGTGCCACATAATTTAGATTCACTAGAAAGCAGGATTTTCTGCTTTTTAGTAATTTGAAATTGTGCAGCACAGCTGATCGTTGGAAATACCAGTTTGGGCCAACTGGTAGCATTTTTTTTACTACTGGTTCACTGAACCAGTAGCTTTTATCACTACCAGTTCACCCGAACTGGTGTGAACCGGTAGGATTTCACTACTGAACCACAGATGGCCCTGACATGAGTGATGTGGAGCTGGCCATGCCCATCCTGGCCACACCCACTCCAGCCCCCTAGTCAAACACAACTCTGATGCGGCCCTCAATGAAATCAAGTTTGACACCCCTGTGCTAATGGATTAAGCAGGCTTCTCTGGCACTGCATGGAAGTGAACATAGGTGTCTGTCATTTAAGGGTGATTGCGTAGGTATTCCATTTATATTTCTGCAAATGTAATATTCTGGCTAGAGGGCACTCAAACAAGAAAGCACCAAACAGGAAGCTGGATCAGCCAATCAGTAGGATGCTCACCTCTACACAACGAGCAATTGGGATTTGGGAGATATGCATGTTGGCCCATTTGCCACCTGTAATCTATAGTCACCCATCAATCCTTTTACTGTATAGGAATGCAACAATGCTTACATGCAATTGTGGGCAACTCTAAATCTTAACAGTATACTAGATGAAACCAACCACAATTATTTGTTAGGTTGCAGTCCTAACAAATTATTGCACTTAGCTAGGAATAAGTTCCTGGGAAACAATGAAATGTACTTCAAAATAGGTAAGTATTACATTGCCTAGAAGTTAGTTTCATGAAATGATTAAATATGGATTCAAACCAATGATACTAAAATCATACCAGGGACAAGACAGGGCAGTAAAATTAAAATTTCAGAGTCATAAAAAAATTAATCTTCAATGTATAATCACTGGAAACATTCCACCAAATCCATACCTAACAGATTGCGTCTATTGCCAATTAGGATCAGTTAACCATGTCACATATTTCTCTTGTAATAGGGTGAAGAGGATATGGTCACCTAAAATATGGGGTCATTTTTAACAGGAATGTCACCTTCATCTCACACACTATCCCTCACTAATCTAAAATGGGTGGATGTATATCAGCTTGAAGACTCATGTCAAATGATAAGATGTATCTCATGTGTCTCAATACTGTGCCAATCTTCCCTAAAGCCAATATTAAGGATGAGAATTCAAGAGCTTTGCTGAGCTAGCATAACATCTTGTATTAATCAATCTTATACCTAGAATTTTAAGAGTGGTATATAAACGTATGGCAAATACCGTACTTGGCAAATATTGGATTGGGGCCATTGATCGCACCATTGCAATCTTGTAAGATCCGGCCATGAGTGGTGTGGATGGGTTTTTAACATCTCTTAATTATATATTGTTTATACTGTCTTTGTTGTAAGCTGCCCAGAGTCCTCGGAGAGTTGGGCGGCATAGAAATACAAATAATAAATAAAATAATAAATAAATAAATAAATGCATAATGAGATAGTCATCAAATTATGACTGTTCATTTAACCTTGGCTCATGACTCGGCTGAAGACCTAGTGGCGTCCTGTGATAGGATGGCCACTGGTGCTTTAGACTGGGTCGTGCCTTTGCGGCCTCTGACCCAGCGTCGAACCTACCCAGCTCCTTGGTTTTCTGATGAGCTGAGGGGGATGAAATGCCAGAAAAGACACCTAGAGAGCAGGTGGAGGACCAGCCATTCTGAATCCGACCGAACACTAGTGAGATCTTACATTAAGATCTACTTAGTGGTGATGAAAGCAGCAAAATGTAACTATTTTTCCACTCTTATTGCATCGGCAGATAATCACCCTGCTGCCTTGTTTAGGGTTACCCGCTCTCTACTCCAGCTGAGAGCCTGGGAAGACTGTCTGCAAGGATGAACTGAGGATTTTGCACAATATCTGCATGATAAAGTCGCTCAGATTCGGGAAAGCTTGGACTCTAACTGGGTTAATTTGGATGAAATGATGAGGGCAGATCTTGAGAACATTATCTGGGATGAGTTTGATACTATGACTCCTGAGGAGGTGGACAGGTTACTGGGGAAGCTAAATGCGACCACATGTTTATTGGACCCGTGCCCTTCCTGGCTAGTGCTGGCTACTCGGGAGGTTACACGTAGCTGGCTCCAGAGAATTATTAATGCTTCTCTGAGCGAGGGATTCTTACCTCCCGCCTTGAAAGAGGCGGTGGTGAGACCCCTCCTTAAGACCTCTCTGGATCTGGCTGTTTTAGCAAACTACCGTTCAGTCTCCAACCTTCGCTTTTTAGCAAAGGTTGTTGAAAGTGTGGTGGCATGACAGCTCCCACAGTACTTGGTTGAAGCTGTCTATCTAGACTCATTCCAGTCTGGCTTCAGGCCTGGATACAGCACAGAAACAGCATTGGTCGCATTGGTTGATGATCTCTGGAGGGCTCGGGATAAGGGATGTTCTTCTATCCTGGTCCTATTAGATCTCTCAGTGGCTTTTGATACCATTGATCATGGTATCATGCTGCACCGGTTGGAGGAGCTGGGAGTGGGATGCACCGTATTATGGTGGTTCTCGTCCTACCTCTCTGACAGGTCGAGTCAGTGTTGACAGGTGGACAGAGATCGACCTCGAGGCGGGTCCCTTACTTGCGGGGTGCCACAGGCATCAGTTGTCTCGCCTCTCCTGTTCAACATTTATGTGAAGCTGTTGAGGGAGATCATCAGTGGTTTTGGGGTGCGATGTCATCTGTATGCTGATGACACTCAGGTGTACATCTCCACCACAAACCACCCCAATGATGCCCTTGAAGTGATGTCCCAGTGCCTTGAGGCCATATGGGTCTGGATGGGGAGAAACAGCCTTCGACTCAACCCTTCCAAGACTGAGTGGCTGTGGCTACCGGCATCCTGGTACAGTCAGTTAGTCCCATTACTAACTATTGGGGATGAGTCATTGACCCCCACAGAGAAAGCTTGCAATTTAGGCATCCTCCTGGATGCGCGACTGTCTTTAGAAGATCATATAACAGCCGTGGCCAGAGGAACTTTCTATCAGGTTCACCTGATTTGCCAATTGCGTCCCTTTCTAGACCGGGACTCACAGTCACTCAAGCCCTCGTCATTTCCCAACTTGACTACTGCAATTCTCTCTACAAGGGGCTCCCCTTGAAGTACACCCGGAAGCTCCAACTGGTCCAGAATGCGGCTGCGCGAGTAATTATGGGAGCAACATGGTGCCCGCATGTAACACCTCTTCTATGCAAGCTGCACTGGCTTCCAGTGGCCTTCCGAGTGCACTTCAAGGTGTTGGTTCTTACCTTTAAAGTGCTCCATGAGTACTTACGAGACCACTTGCTGCAACTAATAACCTCCCACCAACCAAAACGCTCTCACAGAACCTACTCATAGTACCGTCATTAAAACAATGTCATCTAGTAGTTCCAAGGGAGAGAGCCTTCTCTGTGGGGGCACCTACGCTTTGGAACAAAATACTACCTGGAATACGAATAATCTCAGATCTTTGCACTTTCTGATGTGCCCTGAAGACCTTTCTGTTTCAACAAGCAGGGCTAGCATAAACATCTAAATTCTATGCCAAGATCTTAGTAGATACACCAAGTTGACTCAATTTATTATTTATTGTTTATATGTATATGCAATCTTAATCTGTTCACCGCCCTGAGTTCTTTGAGAGAAGAGCGGTATAGAAATTCAATGAATGAATGAATGAATGAATGAATGAATGAATGAATGAATGAATGAATGAATGAATGAATGAATGAATGCCATTCAGAATTATAATAGACACAGAATCATTGCTTTATGGCTCATAAACCACTTCCAGCTCTTGCAAAATGTTGCACCATCATCCTCTGACTATGATTATACTTGAATATGATCTGGGTGCTTGGAAACCTGTTTGCACTAACAACTGGTTACAAAATTCCCTGGGATCATGTGATTACCATTTGCAATCTGCCCTGCTGGCTTCCCCAGAAAGTCAAGGGGGAAGCTGGCAGGAAAGGTTGCAAGCTGACTACTGCCTATCACAGAATGGAAATTCTGTCCCAGTAGGCAGCTTTTTGAGAGAAAATTGTTTGCCTGCCAGGAGGGAATCTCAACTCTATGTGGGACTTGGGTATCCCCCCTGTCCCCTTTTTGAGAGCAAAATGACTGCCGGACAAGGGAAGGGGAAATCTCCGAAATTTGACCTCCATTCTGCAGCCATTAGAGGGAAGGGGAAGGAGGAAAGGGAACTCCTTCAAGCATGATTGCAGAAATGGAGAGCAGATCCTGAAAAACCTCTTTAAAGGACTGCAGGAATAAACTTAGGAGTTCCTTTCTACACTTAGAGCGGGACGGAACTCCTCTGCAAGATTGTAGAAATGGAGATCAGATCTCAAAGATCTGAGGTCCCTTCTCTTTTCTGGAGTTCTCTTCCATGCACGGAGAACAGCTGAAAGCTGGCAGGTAGCTCTTTCTCTCTATCTGCTTACGAGATAATTTAAGGACTGCCACTTGGATTGCCAGAATTTCTGATGTTGGACAAATAGTTGTGTTGGTATCTCACTTAATGACTGCTTCACTCATTGACCAAGACCTTCGACCTGGTTATTTATTTATTTTACTTATTTATGTTATTAAATTTTTATACCACCCTTCTCCTACTGGACTCAGGGCGGTGCACAGCCAAGAATAAAAAACATCCCAAAACAAAATTTTAAATTTTAAAAGAATTAAACAAATTTTGGTCCAAAATTTTAAACCTCCCAACTAAAGTCCATTTACAATTAAAAATATCTAAGTGGGGTGGTTTACACCAGCCCAGCTTGATGAAATATAAAAGTTTTTAGGGCACGGCGAAAAGCCCGGAGATCTGGTATCCTACGTATCTCCAGGGGCAGGTCATTCCAGAGGGCAGGTGCTGCCACAGAGAAGGCCCTCTCCATGGGTGGCCACCAGCCAACGTTGCCTGGCTGATGGCACCCTGAGGAGTCTCTCTCTGTGGGAGCGTACTGGCCGGTGGGAGGCTATTGGCGGCAGAAGGCAGTCATGTAAGTTGTTATAACGAGAGGATTGCTTATTGCAATGAAATTGGGGCATGAGAATAACAGCTAGACATCCTTAAAATTGTGTGTGATATATACATTCTGGCCCAGAATAAAAAAGGAATAATTAAGTTTCAAGTACTAGCATCATATTATAGAATTGAAAAACACAATTCACTAGCATTTAATTTATAATTAATTGTAATTTCTAGGAAAACACACAGACACACACACATATACGTATGTATGTATGTATGTATGTATGTATGTATGTATGTATGTATGTATTATCAGGGGTGAAATGCTCCCAGTTCGGATTGGATCACCCGATCCGGTAGCAATGGTGGCGGGTGGTTCGGAGAACTGGTAGCAAAAATCCCTGTGCCCCATGCCCAGCTGACCCACACAATCATAAGAGGCTTTTTTTTAACTTTTAAAAGCATTTTTTCTACAACCTCTTCCAACGAAAAAATGCTTTTGAAAGTAAAAAAAAAAGGGTCTGATGATCGCGCGGCTCAGCTGGGATAGTCAGAGGCTTTTCATTTTTTTCTGCAACCTCTTGGCCAAAGAGGTGGTAAAAGAATAATGCTTTGAAAAGTCTCAGACGATCCTAGCTGAGTTTCCTGATCAGCAGAGAGGTATTTTTTAAAAAGCCACTCTGATGATCTCAGCTGACGATCCTGATCGGCAGACAGATATTTTTGAAAAAAGCCTATTTGACAATCCCAGCTGGGTTTTCTGATCGGCAGAGGAAACCAAAGCATTAGAAAAAAATGCTTTGAAAAGTTAAAAAAAAAAAATTGGCCATGCCCACCCAGTCACATTACCCCCACCACCACCAAGCCACGCCCACAGAACTGGTAGTAACAAATTTTACATTACACCCGTATGTAAAATTTGTATGTATATAATCCACTTTGAGCATTGAAAGAATGAATGGCACAACTTTTTACATAGTTTGTCATTTAGAATTCTAGTACTACTAGCAGGTCCACACAGTAGCTTATTTTTTATTTTAAGGAAAAACATGTTTTAATGAAATTTTTGTTTATGGTGGTAGTTTTATAATTATAAAGACACAGCTGGGAGAATGGGTTGCCTCCAGTTAATTACTAAAATGGGCGGGGGAGCCACTTTAAGCAAATTAGCTGAATATATGCAGTATTTACACTAGGGCTGCAGAGACATTGCTTGTGCATTGAAGAACGGAAGCTGAGTTTGCATATCAAGCTAAATGAGATTGATGGTATATATATTCTGCAGAGGAGCAAAATAGCTACCTATTTTCAACTGCCTTAATGTCGGAAACATTTCATGTTTTCAAAACAGTACTAGCTATTCAGTCTGCAAATTATTTCATGTGAACAGACATCATCTTTAAAATGTAGAGATGTGAGAAAATTACAGTTACAGTACATACCAAACCCACTTGTCAAATGTAACCTAAAAGACATATCTATTCTGGAACAACACTTGTATATAAATATACATCTGAATTAAGGTGTGTGTGTGAGAGGGAGGGAGGGAGGGAGGGAGGGAGAGAGAGAGAGAGAGAGAGAGAGAGAGAGAGAGAGAGAGAGAGAGAGAGCGCTCACTGGGCAGAGACAGTACCTGGGAATTTTGTGCCAGAGTTTGTGGGGTAACTCCAATCAGCTTCAATTAGCATGGAGTGCAAAACACCTTTGTGTGATCTACCAGATATACACAATGTTTGTCCTGCTGAAAGAGAATGAAAATAACACCTTTTGGAAATACAGATCAGGGAATATGATAAATTCTGACGCAAGGCAAATGAAGTGAGATGCCAGAGGCATAGTCTTATGAGGATCTCTGGACTAAGTTCAATTCTGTAACTGCAGAGGTGTGGACAAGGCCTCCAATCTGTCAGCTTGGCCATCTCTTTGTTAAATGCTGCTCACTACCGAGTTCTGAAGGGAGCCCGGGAGATGACTAAGCATGGATTCATGCAGTGATCGCTTCTTTGTTTAGGGAGATGGTGGTTCCTTGAAAGAGGTGGCAGTATGTCCCATCACGAAGAGTCTATCTCTGGAGCCCTTCACTTTGATCGTCTAGTTCCCAATCTTTCTTTCCTTTGGAAGGTTGTGGAGAAGCTGGTTGCATTGCAGTTATAGAGGCTCTTAGAAAAAACAGACTATCTTCAGACTGGGCTATAGTATGCTGCATCTGCAGTCATCTGTGGCTAAACTGGGATGGAGCTGGTGGATGGAGATTATGCTCCTTGATCTCACAGTGACTTTTGAGAGTGTCAGTCTATATCCTTCTGGACTGACTCCAGGGGCTGGGAGTGGGAGGCACTGGGTTTCTGTGCTTCATTCCCTTCCTCAGTGGTTAGTTCCAATACGTGTTGATGGGGGGGGGGAGATTTTGTCTACAGCTTCTTAGTTTGAAAGTTCTGGGCAAGGACTTCTTTTGGTTTGGGGTTCAGTATGCTAATGATATCCAGTTTACATTTCTACCCAGATTGTGCAAGTGAAGCTATTGAGGAACTGACCAAGTGCCTGGAAGCTTCTTTGAGTCTGGATGGTGGGGGCAGCAGATTTTGGCCCAAGCCTGGCAAGCCTAAATGCCAGGGGAATTTGGTCTCTTAGGGCTGTACTCTACCCATTTCCATCATTAGTCTTGGAGTTGAACTTCTCCATTCAAGAATTCTGCACAGCTTGGGGGTCCTCCTGGACTCATTGTTACTGCTAAAAAGCAAGTGGTACCTGTGGCCAGGAGGGCCTTTGCATAAGTACATCTTGCTTGTCAGTTACATCCTTCATTCAGCTGCAGATCAATACACTGGTTATCTCCCAACTGGACTACTGCAAAGCTGTCAACTGGGGATGTTCTTTAAGACCACCCATAAGCTATAACTGGTTCAAAATACACAAACAGTAATGAAAAAAAACAGGACATTTCTCATTGTGGCCATGTGTCAGCACTGCTACACAAATTGCATTGGCTGCCAGTTGATTTCTGGATGCAACTCACCCAGTTGACTCCCAGGCCTGGAGTTAATGTCTTGCAGTGGGGGAGGGAGCTGCTGTACTTGGGTTTAATGGTTGTTTTTAATCTGGGCTGTTTTATTTCATTTATGTTTTTAATTGTTTATATTATTATTAAATTTTGTAAGCAGCCCAGAGTCCATTAAATGGGTGTCATATTAAATCTAAATAACAGTAATAAAAGCAATAATAATCTAAAGTGCTCTGGGGACTTTAGAATTCAAACAGACAAGCACCTACCACATAACATCCCAGACTTAGTATCTATTGAGATGAAAGACAAAAATGGATAGTGGATGTTGCACTAGCTGAAGAGAGCAGAATAAAAAAAGAAAGAACTGGAAATAATTACAGAATACCTGCAAATAGAAGTAGCCCAACTGTAGCAAAATAAATAAATAAATAAATACACTTCATTGTCATTGTATATGTATACACAGTATACACATACAACGAAATTTACTTGACACCCAAAGACCAGGTCCCACACACATAATCCCCAGCACACTCCCACCCACCACAATTCGCCACCCAAACATCTACACAACAGACCAAGTAATACTGTCCAACAGTTCACTGATGGTGGCCCTTTAGTTCATTGTTGAGTGCAATTATAGCTCTGGGATAAAAACTATTCAGAAAACGTGTGGTCCAAGTTTTAATTGTTCTGTATCTTCTGCCAGAAGGCAACAGTCCAAAAAGATTGTAAGCAGGATGGGAAGTGTCTCTGATAATGTTATGCAACTTCCTCAAACATCAAGATTCTAAAATGTTGTCCAGGGCTGGTAGCTGCAATCCGATAATATTCTGGGCAGTTTTAATGATTCTCTGTAGAGCCTTTTTGTCCGCTACAGAGCTATTCCCATACCATGCAAGAATGTCAGATGTCAGGACACTCTCAATGGTGCTGCGATAATAGGACAGAAGCAGATGCTGAGATAGGTTTATCTTCCTGAGCATTCTCAGAAAGTACAGCCTCTTCTGTGCCTTCTTCACAAGCATGTTAGCATTCATAGCCCATGAGAGGTCCCCCGAGATATAAGTGCCCAGAAATTTAAAACTAATCACCCTCTCCACCTCCTCACCATTTATGTACAGTGATAGATGTACATCTCTCTTCCTCCTGAAGCCAATTATAAATTCTTTAGTTTTTGTGTTGTTAAGTGTGAGATTATTTTCATTACACCACAATGTTAGCCCTTGTACCTCCTTCCTGTAAGCAGACTCATTGTTCTTACTAATGAAAGAAAGAAAAGGAAGCAAAGATAGCACCAATAGTAACAGGTGCCTTGGGCGCAATACCAAAATAATGATATTGAACAATGAGCACTACTTAAATAATATCAACATCGACAACATCAATGCTGTCAACATATAAGCCAGTGGCAAAAGATAGCTTCACTTGAAACTGCTTACATTCTGCAACAATACCTTTAATATCATCAAACAACAGCTCCCTATCACAGATCCTTGGGAAGGACTCAATAGATGGATAAAAATATGAAATCCAATCTAAACATCCAGCTAACTATGTAACCAACCATATAATAATAAAGCTCCTCAGAAAGTGGAAGGAAAATGAATGGTAGAAAATACAAAGAGGAACTGTCAAGGTTCCAAATAACACTCCCAATGAAAGAGGACTCTGAGGCTAGATGTTCCTCAAAGTTCCATTTTATTAGAGATGTCATATTGACACATCTGGGAAAACCCAAATCTGAAAGCTTCCAGGTTTTCCCCACCCAAAAGAGAGTCCAAGTCCCTTCCTCTGCACCCATATTTCCATCACATGATCAAATCCATGCACAATCCCAACTGGAGATGCCTCTCAGTCACATCACTCCAAATGCAAGGCAAATGTCCTTAATTCTCAGAGAAAGGAATGTTATTGTGGCTAGATATTTCCATCTCTCCATGCAATCTCCCCTCCCAGTTTCCCACAGCACTAAATGTGGCAGTCCTGAAGATCCAAAGAAAAAGATGGCCTCCATGGATGACAGACTCCCCCCCCCCTCAACTGATGATCATGTCCTGCAATGAAAGGAACATACGGGGTTAATGCAATATTCCCTAACCACCTCTCCCCCCCCCAGGGACCCTTTGGCTTATCATGGAACTGTCATTCACTAATCTGTCTTCTTTTATGTCCAAATTTTTAACCCAAGTAGCCTCAGACAAAGGGCACACTTTCTAATGAACTAAATACTGTAATCAACCCCTATATAATCTAGAGTCCAGGATTTTCTTAATGTCATAAGGAGTTTCTCCTTGCACTATTATAAGTTTTGGTGCTGGTTGGGTCTGTGACCTTAATTTTGACCCGACCACCGGTTTTAGCAAACTGCAGTGAAAGACAGGATGTACTTTCCCTAGTATGTGTGGGAGGTTAAGCTAAACTGTTACTGGATTAATTACTTTCACTATTGGGAAAGGTCCTAAAAACTTAGGTCCCAGCTTTTTACTGGGCAACCACAATTTTATGTATTTGGTTGATAGGTAAACTCGATCTCCCACAGAATGCCCCCTCACACAGAAAGGGGACTGGAGAGATCTGTGTTTGCCTGCTTGCTTTTTTTACACCTCAGTGGCTTCTGCCAGCACTTTTTTGGTGTTTTCCCACCCCTTCTTTAGCGACTCCATCCACTCAATCAGAGTCATGGACGAAGGTGGTTCTCTGAGCAGCTTGGGCATGGGGACAAAGTCCATGCTACTGGATGACCTGAAAGGGGGTCAATCCGATGCTGCTATGTACAGCATTATTGTAAGCCATTTCTGTGAACGGCAACAGGTCTGTCCAGTTCTCTTGTTGGTAATCCACATAACTTTTTATATACTGCTCCACCATTGAGTTCACTCATTCCATGGCTCCATTTGTACTCAGATGGAAAGCTGAGCTAAGTCCCTGACTGGACCCAACCAATTTCAGGAATCACTCCAGAACTTAGTGATGAATTGGACTCCTTGGTCTGACATTACCCGGCGGGAAACTCTGTGCAGCTGGTAAATCTGTTGGATAAACATTTTTGTCAGTTTCTTCACTGAGAACAACCCCAAACATGCAGTGAAGTGGGCTTGTTCCAGTGAATCAGAGTCCAATGGAATATAAAGTCTATTTTGATTTCCTCCCAAGGTTGGCTGGGGTTGGTCACTTTCTGGAAGAGGGCAGGGGCGTCTCCCTGGTCTCATTTTCATGGCTGCACAGCTTTTTATATTATCTTCCATGTCAGCCTTCATCTTTCACCACCAAAACTGTTTCCTGGTTAGGTGCAGAGTTTTCAAAAACTCAAAATGGCCTGCCAGTCATGAGTCATGGCTACGCTGTAAGACTCATATTGTAAGGGACATAAGGTTTTGATCCCTTCCAACCCAGTCCACTATCATGGTCAAGATATCTTTATTATCTGTGAGCCATTGGTCAGCTGGGAGCACTGCGTTCAGTGCTGCTGTCAGTTTATACCATACAGGATCGGGTTGGCCCCTAGTGGTGACTTGCTGCTTGCTATGAGGAAGGGGATGATGGCATGGATGACTTCTTCCTTCCAACTGTTGAACTGCAGTATTTTTGACAGAATGTCAGCCAGCAGGTTCCCCCCCCCGGGGGGGGGGTGGAATCCCAGTGGATTTGTTTGGGAAAGAGTTTTCTAGGGGTTTTCAGGGCTTCAAGGTTTTTGTGATCAGTCCAAACCTCAAAAGGCACTTTATCGTCCTGTCAAGAAAGTGTCTCCAAGAGAGGAGGGTGCAGCAGGCTTCCTTCTCCAAATTTCCCACCTTCTCTCAGTGTCCATGAGCTTCTTGGACACATATGCACAGGGCAGGAACTGTTCTTATGGGTCCTTCTGTGGGAGCATATCTGTCACTGCTTTGTCTGCCTGGAGGATAAACTATCTCTCTGGGTCATGGTTTTGGAGGATCGGCTTCTCAGCAGAGAGCTGTTTTAAATTCTCAAAGGCCTTTTGGCAATCCGTTGACCAGGCAAGTGGTTGATTTGGTCCTGGTTTTATGGGAAGGCCCCCTGTTTTTAATAGTTCTGTTATGGGACTTATTGGTGACTTCTGTGAATATTGGGATGAATTGCTTATAGAAGTTTGTAAAACCCAGGAAGCTTTGAAGCTATTTCTGGGTGCATGGGGATTGCCAGTCTAGCACTGCTTTCACTTTCCCTGGATCCATTTCCACACCTCTGCTTGATATCCAGTAACCTAGATAACTTAGGGAGGTTTTATGGAATTCATATTTGACAGCTTCGGGTAGAGCTTTGCGGCTAGAAGTTTTTTTGGTACTTGCTGCACCAGCTTTACATATTCCTCTAGAGTCTTGCTGAATATAAGAATGTCATCTAGGTGAACTAGGACTCCTTTGTATAGATGCTCATGTAGCACCTCACTTATAAGCTGCATGAAGACTGAAGAAGCCCCTTGCAGAACAAATGGCATGACTTTGAACTGGAAGCTACCAAGCAGACAGTTAAAAGCAGTCCTCCGTTTGTCTCATTCCTTAATCCGTATGTGGTAATAGGTTTCTCTCAGGTCCAGTTTGGTGAACACCTTGCCCTTGGCTAAGTGACTTAGCATGGCTTTCATGAGGGGGAGGAATGTTCTACACACACACACACACACACACACACACACACACACACACACACACACACACACACACACACATTAATTCCCCAAAAATCCACACAAAGCCTCATCCCCCTATCTTTTTTTCTTTAAATAATACAGGGGCTGCCACTCTGGATTTGGCGGGCTGGATAAAACCCCTGCTAAGTTGGCATTGATGTATTTTCTCAACTTCACCATTTCTTTTGTAGTCATGGACTACATCTTTGGTTTAGGCAGCTTTGCTCCCAGCACGAACTCAATCGCAGAGTCTGTTGGGTGATGAGGGAGGAGGAAGTTGCAATCTTTCTGGCTAAAGATGTCTGGCAGTCTCAGTATTAGGCACAATCTACTTTGTGCTGAGTGAAATTAGGCCAATGCTCTGCTCGGTGCCACTGTGGTCTCTTGGTCTGGAAAGGTGAACATGGGCTAAGCCAGGATCCAGCTGAGTGGCCTGGTATTAGGAGGTTGTGTGATGCTGCCCATACTGAGTTGGTCAAACCACTCTGGTACACCCACCAGCAACTGGCTTCACATCAGTGATGGAAAACCCCACTCTTAGGAATTGCTGAGATCAGCTGGCCCTAGTGCTCTCCATTTGAGGGTTTGGTTCTGCTCTACTCTGCTTGCTCCCATCAGCTGTTTCCAAGCATCACCCCAGTCAACAGCTCCTGGGGCAGCATGTTTCCCACAGTCTTGCCCCACAGAAAGGGATCCGGTTGAGCAGCTTGCCAGGGTGCCGGCTCTTTGGGATGGCACTCCAGTGGCATTCCATTTTGGCAGCCACTATTGCCTTCACCCCAGAATCAGAAGGGGAGTAGAGTCTCGATGTGGACTATCGAACCAGTCCCAGTGGTTCCCTCTGTGGTTGCTGTGCTCTCCTCCATCTTCTCTGAGTCTTCACACCACCCAGTGTCGGCTCGGCGCTTGGGGCTCAGGATAGCACCCTAATGATCGGATAGCTGGTTGAAGTTTTAAAAGATATTTGGGCTAATGTCAGGGTTCCAAGTAACACCCCCAATGAAAGAAAACTTCGAGGCTAGATGTTCCTCAAATTGGCACATCTGGGAAAACCTGAATCTGAAAGCTTCCAGGTTTTCCCCACCCAAAAGAAAGTCCAAGTCCCTTCCCCTGCACCCATATGTCCATCATATGGTCCAATCAGTGCATCATCCCAACTGGAGATGCCTCCCAATCACACCACTCCAGATGCAGGGCAAATGTTCTTGACTCTCAGAGAAAGGAATGTTATTATGGCTAGATATCTCCACCACTCCATGCAGTCCCCCCTCCCATTTTCCAACAGCACTAAATGTGGCAGCCATGGAGATCCAGAGAAAAAGATGGCCTCCAGGACTGACAGGAACATGAAGAACACAAGTGGAAATCTGTGACTCAGAGAAGAAGGGTCAACAGGCGTTCATTGTTAATGAAGCTCAACAATCAGTATCAGGCTCTTACTCTTGAAGACAACTACAGCCATGTGAGCAAGCCTGTCCAACTTTGACTTCACAGAATAGGATAGGTTAAAACACACTTGGACCCTCATGGAGAAAAGATATGCCGTTCATTTGAGGAACAAGAACACTCTGCTTTGTGGTAATGCAATGCTTCTTATCCTTGGCAGCTTTAAAATATGTGGACTTCAACTTCCAGAATTCCCTAGTCAATGTGTGCTAGTAATTCAATACTGAGAGGAACTGAGGATTCATTTTATAAACTTGATACAACATTGTGGTATAGTTTTCCTAATACCTACATTCATGATATGAAATAGAAACCTGATAACTATTTTTTCCTAGTGATTCATGTGAGATAAGTGACACTGCCCCAAGGGACTTTCAACAGGTCTCCAGAGACCGGAAAGTTCAGGGCAGGAAGCTGAAGGTTGCAGGGCTGCAAATAGTATTTCATTCTTTCTTCCCTTTCTGATGAGAGATGAGAGCATATCAGGAAAAAAAAAAGAAAAGAAAGAGTGGCAAAGGGCCAGAAACTAATATCCTGTCAAGGGCTGAGGCTAAGAACAAGAAGGAAAGGGTAAAGTGTTAGAATAAAGCATGAATTTAAGAGATTTGCTGAAAGCCACAATACTGAAGCCTGTGAAAATCTTGTTGAAAGTGTATGGATAAAAATTAAAAGAAGAGATAGTGAAAAGCAATACTGTTATCAGAGTTTATCTGAGACTGCCAGGATAGGCAAAAGATTAGACCTTTCTGGATCAGACAATCAAATTTTCAGAAATATGTGACAGTGATAATGAGATATTTCAACTATCTGCTATATATCTAAGAGCAATAGCAATAGCACTTAAACTTATATACTTCTTTACAGTACTTTACAGCCCTCTCTAAGTAGTTTACAGAGTCAGCATATTGCTAACAACAATTTGGGGTTCTCATGTTACCCACCTTGGAAGGATGGAAGGCTGAGTCAACCTTGAGCTAGTGAGAATCGAACTACCAAACTGCAGCCAGCTGGCAGTCAGCAATTCTGCCAAGGCCAAAAGAATAGCTATCCTAGACCAACTGGTTTTATCTTGGATCTTTTATCAACAGGGTGGAATTGATTGAAGAATCCAAGGTTACTAGACCCTTGGGAGAAAGTAATCATGTCTTGATTTTTTAAGATTAAGGAGAGAATTTTTTTTTTTAAAAAAATAAATATCAGATTTATATACTGGATTTCTGAAGGCTGAATTTTGATGAACTTGATAAACATATGCTGGATAACTTAG
Source organism: Coluber constrictor foxii (assembly GCA_038048745.1). Classification (NCBI taxonomy): domain Eukaryota; kingdom Metazoa; phylum Chordata; class Lepidosauria; order Squamata; family Colubridae; genus Coluber; species Coluber constrictor. Next base: position 148,311,193 of record CM075961.1, read on the forward strand.
AGTATGGATTTTGATAGATATACAACTTGAAATTAATCTCCTTTTAGACAGAACAACTAACTTAATAGATGGGGAAAATGCTAAGGAAATAGTGTACTTTGACTGCAGCAAAGCATTCAACAAAGCATGTCATAAATAATCATTACATCACTACTTTATCATTTAATAAAATGATAAAATAGTCAAGATAAGGATTTTTCAATTTTTTTAGCTCCATAAAATGTATTATTTAAAAAAAATCCTGAAATCTCTGATAAGAGGGAAAGTTCTAATGATAGACAATTGGTTGTGACCTGTTGTTGTTGGGGTTTTTTGATCACATTCACAGTAACTCATAGAATTCCATCAAGTACTTTACAGAGGAAAGCTCGGAAAACACAGGTCATGAGTGATGATACAATTGTTATCAACATGCCTCTAGCATATGTTCACAAATGGCTTCACATCGGCTTGGAAAATAGTACTGTATCAACTGGAGTGCCTAATTTATGTACTGTAAATTGATCATTGATATAGTTAGGAAAAAAGTTTCAGCTTCCAATTTTTGGGGAGTCTGGACTATAAATGATATAAACTGCATTATGGTTTCCTCCATTTTGCTTTTGCACAATGTAAACATGGGCTCACTTATAGTGACAAAGGGAGACTTGAAAGAACAAGTTTGATGGATCCTTATGCAGAAAATCTATGAAGATTTATCTATGCAATCCCAAAGTGTTCCTTATGTGTCCCCTGATGACACATAATAAGTTGTGTTTTATAAACTTTACACATATAAGGCTTAAAAAAAAGCCTCCAGCACCTGAGAGAAATAGAAAAGCTACTTCTTTTCACTTTATTTCTCCCCTCTCACACATCTGTTGACCCTGGAGACTAAACAGGTTTCCTCAATTATTCTGCATGGAAGAAACATTAAATCCACAATCTACAGTTGGTGTACAGTTATCCTTAAGCCAGGTAAACTTCCTGATCTGGGCTTATTACCTATTTATTTCAAAATGATGTATAACTGGCACTTCGGTGTTGTTCCACTCAGCATTTACTTTCTGTTTAGACTGCCTGTGCACCTACCTTCCCTCGCCACCCTCCCCTCCCCACCGAGTCCTGCTTTTCAGGCTCTCCAGCCATTCCTTCAGCTTGGACACTGAAGGACAAGTCAAAAAAGCAGATTTTCGTGACTCAGTGCACCTCAGCGTTTCAACTGGACCATTAAAGTGGAGAGGGCCAGAAGTGGACGCGAGTACAGAGAGGGAAGTGGAGCGATTGTCTGCGGAAGGTGAACAGAAAGGGACAATTTCCACCTAGTTCAGCCTAATAAAAGGGCGCTTCTCATTTCGCACAACTGAACTTCCCACCCCAAGGACTTTAGGGACAAAAGATTTCCAAGCCAATGAACAAGATCGGGGACAGCACAGCGAGGCACTACACCACATACTTTCCTGCCCAACCTTTCAAGAATGTGCGGCTTGGGAGTGGGGTGAGTGGAAAGGAGAGGTTTTTCTGAACAATTCCTTCCCCTTCGCTAAGACGAAGGCTTGTATCCTGCCTAACCTTCCCTGCAGTGAAAGGAGAGACTTCGGCCAGTCATCCTGCACCGGTGGCTGCCTCTTTCCAAATGCCAACTAGGCTGAGGTTGGGGAAGTGCAGCTGGGAATGAATGCCTGGCTAGAGCGCGCGCGCGTACCCTTCCCCTCTCCTCGGCTCCAAGCACGCCAAAGGTGAAGCCAAGTGAGGCCCCGGCTGACGCGGCTGGAAGGCTGGCGGCGACGCGGGGGAGACTTTTGGAACCGAGAGTTCCCCCACTTTCCCTGCCTCTGATGAATAAGACCGAAGAGAAAAGAGCCATGGAAAAACGCTGCTCCCAAAATCTTCCCCTCTGGATGTCCGTTGTTTCTTAGAACGAGCTCTGGAGAAAAAGGACAAATGCCGGGGTGAGAGGGAAGCGGGAGGGAGGGTGGCGGCGCGGAGGAGGCGGCGGCTCAGGGTTGCCCCAATCCTGCCAAGTTGAGCGCCAACGCTCTTTTCCCCGAATCTTCCAGCGAAACAGCATGTGGACTGGCTTCTCGGGTCCCTCCCGTGCGCTCTTGGCAGCTGCTGCCTCCTCCTCCTCTCCTCCTCCTTTTACCCATCCTGCTGCTGGCAGCAGCAATCCAGGCGCTGGATGAGAGAGGGGGAGAGGCAGGGGATGGGTGGAAAAGGTGGGGAGTAGTGACGGTGCCGTCGGGGCTTCTATTCCAACGGGGCACAGAACCAGCGCCTGGTGACTCTGGTCGCGGCAGCCGCTGCACGAGACAAGTCTGCTCGGTTTTCTCTCCGCCCACCCCGAAGAGCCGGTACCTCACGGGCTCAGCCACTTGCTCGTTCTTAATTGGGTTCGGACCCGCATGGCGTGCTACCTAGTGATCAGCTCCAGGCATCTCAGCAATGGGCACTACCGTGGCATTAAAGGGATCTTCAGGGGACCGCTTCGCAAGAACGGCTCTGACACCGCGGTAAACCGCTTATCCTTACCTACTCGATCGACGCTATTCGGGATATGTAAACCTGGCGACAAATATAAAATTCTGGCTAGATCTCTCTGGTTCGGACCAGGCTCGGAGGGACTGCTTGTTAGGGGCTTATCGGGGAAAGAGCTTGTTCTTTTCCTGCGATCTGCTCCTGGTGATAGATCTTACAGACTAGCAGCATGACTTTTTAAAAGCTACTTGTTTTGTTTTGCAAAGTTTATTCCCCTCTCTCTCTCTCTCTCTCTCTCTCTCTCTCTCTCTCTCTCTCTCTCTTGCTGGACAGCGAAGATCGAGGGAAATAAGCTTTGAGTTGGTTGGCCTCTGGGGGAGGGGTGTGAGAAAAAACGATGATCGGTAGAGTGAAAAGTACCTGGTTTTGATATGGTGGTTCTATATTGTACAATGTGTTATCCAGAAAAAGTTAATAGTGACTTTTGTGTATAGAAAATTGGGGGGCAGAACTGTGCATTCATTGAAAGACATTGAAACGAATAAGAGAATGTCGGGTTGGGACCTCGGTGGTCAAATAGGAGTGTGGCACTGAAAGATGAGATCTCAGAAAGATGGGATCTCCTCAGAGCCCTACATAAAAGCCAGGGCAACTGAAGTAAGGGCAGCAGTAAGAGCATGTAGGCCAGAGGGAATCACAATAAGATTCAGTAGAACTAATGGAAAGCTAAACAGATTATTAAAGACACATAGAAAAGCAGAATGAAGATAATGAGGCAGCTGCCTCATAACTTCTTAAGAGGATTTGATAGTAATCCAGAAACAATATATTGCCTTTTAAGATGTTTGCTGTTTCAAATCTGCCTCTTTTCTTAATTAGTTTGTTCTCGATCTTCTCTTCCCCTTTTCTGGGGCTTTCTGCCACCACTGGTAAACTTTTTTTTTACTTAAAATAAATGCTCCAAACAATTTTTCAAAAATTCAATGATTTTGCCTCTGGAAAAGTACCATATCAAGGTGTATCTTGCTTCTGCATCTTGACATAGAAGTAAGTTATGTTAAAATCAGTGGAGGTTTTCCCCAAGTCAAGAATTGCCTTGATGTCCAGAATAGAATAATAGCTATAAAATGATGCTATCCACAGCAGAGAGACAGTTCATAAATCATTAAGTCCAATGTTTAACTAGAATAATTACACTCTCTGAAGGGAGTCCATCTAAAGTATTTATTTGTTTGTTTCTGTGGTTAATATGGCATTCCAATCCATCAGGATTGCGCATGTACATTAATATAAAATAATAAAAGACATGAGTAGATACTGTTTTCAAGGGGACTGATTGCTAGATTACCACTTCATCATTGGAATCCCTGAACAATGATAAAAGGCTGTAATTTGTAGATGCACCCATCATAATGCACCTTTTGGGGAAGAGACCTTGAAGAAATCAATAATGGAAAAGACAATTAAGAGATTCAGGACACTAGCAAATGAAGGAAAAATTAAGGTGGAAGTCTGTTTGAATTTGGTTTAATTAATATTTGTTGAGAAAAAATAAGATGGAAATAATTATAAGGAAAAAGGCTAAAAAGAAGAACAAAAAAGATGCAGAATTACAAAATTGAGGCTGTATTTATTCAGTGAATTATCAGAATCACTATGGACTAACATTAAGACAGTTGGGATTCAGTGATAATTACAAGTAGATGGGATATTATAATACGTTACAACTCATAACATACCAACATTCCATGCAGAATGTATAGAAATGGAAATAAATACAGGATATTATGAGAATTAGTTCAATGGTAGGAAACATTTTCAGTAAAAGTAGCCATTTCATGCTTTAACCTAAAATTGTTTAACTTGCAAACCATTGTGTGGTCAAGTATTAAAGTATTAAATATAAATAAAATCTCCTTTTAGAATAAAAAAGTAGAAATCATGTGAATATCAGTAAGAACCAAAACTGGAAAATATGTGAAGTCCAATAAGGCTATGAATATTTAACATCTGTTAATGGATTGGTTTATTCTCAGTTCCACTGCATTCTGTTTTAAGAACTATCTTACTTTATAAAGTTAGTTTACTATCTTTCTCTTCTGAAAAATATTCCTAAATATGTGTAGCTCTGGAAACTACTACATATTCAAATTCATGTGTTTCTTGAATTCTAAAATAAACAACTTTGTAAGTAACAAATAATTTAGAACTTCTACAAGCCAATTGCTAGATAAAAGGATGGCTTAAAATAAAGAAAACTTCACAATATATATTTGATTTTATGAAAAGATTTCAATGTGAGCATATACAAACTGATTACAAATAATATATGCAATGGTCATTCCATAATATAGTCATAAAATAATTCCAAATGATACTTGTTAGATTTGTAGCCCAATATGATTAAAAATTCTGAAATTCAGTCTTATAATTATCATTTATCTATATATATATGAAACTTTGCAAAGAGGAGATTTAACAAGTTCTTATCTCAAGGATGAAAATGTTATTATTTCTATTACATATATTTTAGATTTATCTAACCGTTATTTCTTTCATTCTAAAGATGTGAAAAACTGTAAAGCTCAATTCTGAAGACTTATCTCTTTTCAAGATTTGTTCTGTGTTCAGAGCAATGTTTTCTAATCTGGTGGTCTCTATCTGTGTTAGTGTAATAGAAGTCCTTCAACACAGTAGTGATCAAGACTGTGTTTTCTCTTAAGCCACCATGTATGTAAGATTTATCTTTGTCATGTTTCTCCTCCATCTCATAGCTAGGATTGTGTGAAGTGGTATTCACTGAAGCAGTTGGTTTTAAAGAGATACCACCTCAAAATATTGAATGAATATTTGAATCTCCCAACCACAAGTGTTGAGGTATGCTGCTCCCTCCAAACTGTTTTCATTTGGCAGAACTATCTTGTTAATTAAAGATTATAAAGGCTCAGCTGCTTGAATTTAGAAGCAAAGAATCAGTTGGTAGAACTGCATCAAAAGGATACTATGTGGAAACTTCTACCAAAGGATAACACTGCCTTAAAGCTTGCTTTAAGTAATGGCTATTACTTTTTAAAAAGCAGCAAAATCCCTATAAAATGCTTAGTTTATGCATATATATTATTTAGCTTGGTGCTTAAATCTTTTCATAGATGCATGGGTACAGAGGCTGGAACCAACTCTTACTCTCTTAATGCAACTTATTTGTAGATATACACATAAGGCATTTTAATATTTTGCCATGATAATTGACATAAGGGCTTCTGTTGCTAGCATTGTTAGAATTAATAGTGCTCAATAATTTTGGTTAAAAAAAAATCAAAATTCAGTTTTGCCCTCTTATCTTAAGTTACTTTGAGGAAGTTTCTGCTTTTGATTTTCAAGAAGCAGGAGCTAATTTTAAGGATGTCTGATGGTTGGTGATTATTTTGGAATTATATAAATACCCTTAAGAGGTTGCCTTGCATGCAGAAATCAAGATATTTCAAATGTCAATTTGATCTGAAGATATGTCTCTGATTACCACATCTGTATTTTGTTCCACCACAGAAAATACAAATGAATTGGACAGACTTTTCTTTATATGATAATCAGCATGGACAAACTGTCAAACATTTTAGTATTAATATATTATCTTTATTAATTTTTTAAATTTTTTTTTGCAAACTTTATCCTGATTTTATTTCATTTTATTTTAGAAAACCTTGGTAGAGGTTGAAAAAAGGATTCAATGGCATAATTATTTGTCAGTTTCAAGGTTTAACTTTTGAGACTTAGGCAGTATTTTGAAATTTCAATTGAATGATCTGTATATTTTCACATCAACTTAAATGTTCTATTTGAACCATTAAAGGATCCCATTTTTATGCACAGGTTGCTTCCCATATTACACTAAGTAGTTTTTAATGTATAATGCATACTTTTTTTAGATTTAAGGGATTCTTTCATAACCGACCATGAAATATCACTAGGCTTATGATTATGCTTTTAGATATGGAAACACTAATGAATATTTTAAATACCTTTATGAAATTTCACAGCTGAGTGAACAAAAAATATCCAACTGGATATTTATGCGTCATTTTGTTTCTCTGCCAGTTATTTCATACAATAGTATAATAGTCTATGATTAATGGGATATTCATAGTCATTTTGGTGAATAGAAATGTAAATATTTTCTACAAATTTCTAGAATTTGCAGCAGTTGTGCATTTTTAATATGTATAAATCTAATATTTATTTGTTTAGGGAAATTGGTCATAATAAAGTCATATATCATGTTTCAATAAAATTTTTATCAGTTAAATAATTTTGATTTTCAACCTCCTGATAATATGAAAGAAAAAATTAATATTTTTCAGAAGATATAGATATATATACATACAAACACCTGTGAAAATCTCAGAAACACACACACACACACACACACACACACACACACACACACACATATATATATATGTTTCTGAGGTTTTCACAGGTGTTTGTATGTAGATATTTGGTTCTTTGAGTTTTCACCCATGTAAAATTGGAAGTGTCTTGGTAATGTTTCGATGAAGTCTCATTCGTCATCTTCAGGCTGGTTTTTTTGGCTTCATGCCACCAGGAGCAATGCTCATCCATGTATCCTTCCTGCCAGAGGGTCTGCATAAAGCCTACGAAAAGGAAAGGAACAAATACTGTACCTTTACAGGGAGGATACATGGATGAGGGTATGGCTAACTGATGAGGGCTTATAAGTCCAAAATAGATCTATCTTAGTCTCCCAATGGGCAGCAGATGGTCTCCTGGCTGCCAGAAAAAAAAGCCTAGAAACTAGTGGATTGTGATTTCACTGAACTAGGGCTGCATAAAAATCTTGGTTTATGTAGGAAGAACCTGGCTAAAGAGAAATACACAGGGAAGAAAATACATACATACATACATACATACATGTATGTATTTTTCTCTCAGCCAGGTTTTTCCTATGTAAATCAAGATGTTTCTACAGCCATAGTTCAGTGAAATCTCATTCACTAGTTTTTAGGCTTTATCAGACATCAAAGCAGCATTTTGCTGTCTGTTGTGAGACTTATGGGAGACTAAGATAGATCTACTTCTGACTAGTTTGTCTTCTTCAGTTAGCCACACCCTCATCTCATGACTCCTTGTAATGGTTAAATTATATATATACATATATATGTGTGTTTTCTGAGGTTTTCGCGGGTGTTTGTATGTAAGTCTTTGGTTATTCAGGTATTTGGTTCTTCACCTGCGTAAAATTGGAACAACAACAACGCAGCTCACCAACTCAAATCCCCCTGCAACTCAGACTAAGCCAAGCACAACCAAGCCCCCACCCAAAAGAACACACCCCCAGACAATCAGAGCACAACCAACCCCCCATCCAATCAGAGCACAGCTAAGCCCCTAACCAATCAGAACACACCTCTACCCAATCAAACATAGCCAAGCTCCCACCCAATCAGCTCATACCCCCACTAGCAGTTAAAAGGAAGAGACAGCTGCGATCTCACATTCCTCCTGGAAGCACGAACCCGAGAACACCAGCCTGAAGATGAGGAATGAGACTTTGTCAAAACATCACCAAGACACTTCCAATTTTACGCGGGAGAAGACCCGAATAACCAAAGACAGACAGACAGACAGACAGACAGATATATATATATATTCTTACTTTTCGTAGGTTTTATGTGTATTTTTCTTTTAGCCAGGTTTTTCCTACATAACCAAGATTTTTCTGCAACCCTAGTTGAGTGAAATCAACTGGCAGCCAGCAGGCCTTATGCTGCCCATTGGGAGAGTTATATAGATCTATTTCTGGCTTGTTAGCCATCATCAGTAAGCCACACCCATATCTCATGTATCCTCCCTGTAAAGGTACTTGTGTGGCTTACTGATGATGGCTAATGAGTCAGAAATAGATTGACTCGTCTAATAGGGCAGCATAAGGCTTGCTGGCTGCCAGAAGAAGAAAAGCGCAGAAAGTAGTGAATGTGATTTCACTCAACTAGGGTTGCAGAAAAATCTTGATTATGTAGGAAAAACCTGGCTAAAAGAAACACACACACACACACACACACACACACACACACACACACACACGTATGTATGTATGTATAGTGTCCTATGCCAACGTTACATGCAAAAATATGATAGAATGTTTAAAGACATGAATGTTTAAAGACGTGAACATTAGGGAGGAAGGATTTACGAATTATGAATTACTTTTTGCTTAGGTTCAATAAGTACCTTTAGATTATGTCTGGGATTGCTATGAATCCCGATTGCACATTGAACAACTGAAATATATAATACTTTAACATCTCAGTGGCATAGGCTATAGAACAGAAATCTGAGCAAAATAGTTGATATTAACGAGCATGTTACATTGTTACACCAACTCTATTCAGACAGAAGTGTTAATTAATGATGTTATTAACATTCTAGAGTCATTTCATAATAAAACCAGAGATTCTTCTCTGTCGTCCTGTGCTTTTTTTTTTTAAAGTTAGATTGTTTTATATTCAGTAAATGAGAATGTTAGGGCATCTTGGATAATAAATTAGGCTTAATTTATTAATCCTAATAAATTAGGCACCCTTCCTCTCCCCAATTGGTGGAAAGAGTTGTAAATTTTTCCCATAAGCAACCAGGAATATCTTTTGAGGTCACAGCATCCTACTTTTAAAAGTCCTCATAGGACTTTGAGCAATGTTTTGAGGTTCCAATGAATCATAAGGCATCTCCTCAGACATTTGTCATGTCTTCTGTCTAGGATGGAATGTATTTTAAATAAGTGGTATTACAACTATTTTGTATCAATCAATTATTTAATTGTACCAATCAATTATTTAGTTTAAAAGAAAGTCCCAGGAAGGAAAGAGATAAACATTTCTGTGTCTTCATGTATTTGAATGAAGTGGTATCTGGCAGAGCTTTCTAATAGTTGGGTTCTCTCGGTAAGAGTGTACTATCAATAAGTGAATTTATTTATTTATTTATTTATTTATTTGTTTGTTTGTTTGTTTGTTTGTTTGTTTATTTATTTGTTTGTTTGTTTGTTTGTTTGTTTACATTTGTATACTGCCCTACTCCCAGAGGGACTCAGGGCGGTGAACAGCCAAAAATAAAATACACCTTACATACAAAAGGTAAAAACTATTTTAAAAGATTAAATTTAGGCTTGAAACTTTAAAACCACCAATTTATATAAACATTTAAAAACCCAATTTAAAACCAATTTAAAAGGAAGAGTTAGGCCAGCCCCGCCTGTTGGAATAGAAGCATTTTTAGGGCGCGACGGAAAGTGCATAAGTCCTCAATTCTCCGTATCTCTGGGGGGAGCTCATTCCAGATGGCAGGTGCCCCCACAGAGTAGGCTCTCCCCCTGGGGGCCACCAGTCGACACTGTTTGGCCAACGGCACCCTGGGGAGCCCCTCTCTATGGGAACGGACTGGTCGGTGAGAGGCTATCGGTGGCAGAAGGGGTCTCGTACGTACCCTGGTCCTAAGCCATGGAGCGCTCTAAAGGTGGTAACCAAAACCTTGAAGCGCATCCGGAAGACCACCGAGAGCCAGTGCAGCTCACAAAGGAGGATGGGTTGCTCCCATCACCACCCACGTGGCCGCATTCTGGACCAGTTGGAGCCTCCGGGTGCTCCTCAAGGGGAGCCCCATGTAGAGAGCATTACAGTAGTCCAGGCATGAGGTGACAAGGGCATGAGTGACCGTGCGTAATGAGTCCCAATCCAGAAAGGGACACAACTGGCGAATCAGGCGAAACTGATAAAATGCTCTCCCGGCCATGGCCATCATATGCCCTTCTAAAGACAGCCATGAATCCAGGAGGACGGCCAAGTTGCGAACCCCATCTGTGGGGGCCAATGACTCGCCCCCAATAGTCAGAGATGGCACCAGCTGACTATATCGGGACGTCAGAAACCACAGCCACTCGGTCTTGGATGGGTTGAGCCTGAGTCTGTTCCTCCCCATCCAGATCCGTACGGCCTCCAGGCACCGGGACATCACTTCGAGGGCATCATTGGGGTTAGTCTGTTAATATTGTATCCAATATCCAAACTATGATTAACTCAACTACAATTAGCTGAAATGAACCAGATCCATAACTCAGAATGTTTAAAAATAAAGGTAAAGGTTCCCCCGCACATGTGTGCTAGTCGTTTCCGGCTCTAGGGATGGTGGTCATCTCCGTTTCTAAGCTGAAGAGCCACCATTGTCCGAAAACATCTCTGTGGTCATGTGGCCAGCATGACTAAATGCTGAAGGTGCATGGTCCCTATTTTTCTACTTGGTAATTAGAGTTACTTTTTTTCTCAGCTGGGATGACTAGAGATGACTATTGGCTGTGAGAATGTTTGGCTAAATATCACAATGGTTTAGTTATTTGACAGCATCTTCAAGTACATGTTTAAGACAATTGTACAGATTTAACTAACATTCTTTTTATGTTTAATCAAACAAGTTTCATTTACAATGCCTAGATTTTCAGTGAAGCATTACAAAGGATGCTTTATTTTTCTCTCTCTCATACACACAAACATAAAATGCATAAAAAATTCTCAGCTCTATTATATAGTTTTTTGAATTGGGAATTAATTCAACCACCTTTTCTTTTGAATGTTTATTCTTACAGAATAAGAAGGATCACATCCTCCAAATCAAATCTCTGTACTTAAACACAAGGCCCTTTCCTGAAACCAGCTCATGAATAGAAGGGAACACTGGAGCAGATATTTAATAGGTAGCTTCTTTTGAAGGAAGGTCACTCTGCTGCATCTCTGCATCTAAAGTGATTTATTAATGCAATCATATTTGAGGCAATGTTAGGGCAGCATTACCTCCTTCGGCAGAAGATGATTGGAAAAGACAGGCAGAGGTTCAGCAGGCATCCCCTTTAGTAGGTACACTTATATTTGTCTAATTATACTCAGAACCACAGAATTACAAATTGGAAATATCAAATATCCTTCACTTCAACCATTTCCAATGCAAAATATCCATTGTAACAACATCCCTCTTAAGAGATTCCAAACAAGAATCTTTTTATATCAGAAATTCCTGATTAATTTTAATAAATTTTTCGATTCCTATAATTTAAACCTGTTGAGTTTATGTTTCCATAAGGCTCAGCAAAGCAAAAAATTGTTCCATCTTTTTGATTCATTATAGTAAACAATAAAGACAGACATTTGTACTGTCTTTTAATTGTCTCTTTTCCAGAATCTGTATAATCCTTACTGTCCTTTTTTGAATATGTTCTAATTTATTCAGCAGAATAAATATATATATTTATTATATATAAGTATATATAATATATAAGTATAATCAATAAATGACAATATATGTAGCTCAGGGTTGAAATAAGAGGTCCTTGGTGCTTCCCGAGCTTGTTTGTCTTCATGAAGAAGTCACTCCATTACCCAAACTAAGTAACATTATCAAAATAACAGAATTGAAAGGCGCCTTGGAAGTCTTTTAGTTCAACCCCCTGTTCAAGCACGAGACTCTATACCATTTCAGACAAATGACTTTCTAATCTCTTCTTAACAATCTCTAGTGATGGAATATCCCCAACTTCTGGAGACAAGCTGTTCCACTGGTTAATTGTTCTCACTTGCCAGGAAATTTCTCCTTAGTTCTAAGTTGGTTCTGCCCTTGAAAGCTAACTGAATGCTAGTATGGAATGGGCTTTGCTTTCAGTTACTCCAGTCAAGAAGCTTAACAGGTGACAATTGATGTTATCTAGTTTGGATAATGAAACATCTATCAAAAAAAAACCCAAGGTTGGAGAGCATCAAGGACTCCTCAGAGTAGTATAATTTCTTACTATGATATGATTATTCTAACATATTGTCATGTACAACACTGGAGCACATTATGCAATATATAAGTTGTACAAGTTCTGGAGAGACCTAGATTCAAGTACATCCTTAACCAATGTGTAGTGCCAATACTATAATACCCTCCTACATTAGCCATCTAAGACTCTTGGATAAAAGCAAAATATATATCTAAAAAATAAATAGAAGTTTGTCTCAGTTTTGTCTGTCTGATCAAAGATGGAATTAGGGGAGGTTAATGGCAGATATCTTTATATGACACCATTTCTGAACATTTGAACTGAAAACTAAAAATGGAACTGTCTGTTTATAAAGATAGTGTCCTTCTTATATATAATGGAATGTATATTACATTCCTCTGTATAAAAATGTTTCTAGTAGATCTCTGTATTTAGATGCTGAACACAAATATAATACAAAGATGACAAATGTCTATGGAGACAAAGCCCCCCAGGTCATGGTTATCCCAAAGGTGTTGTCTTTCAAAAGGCAATTGGACTTTCTTGTAAGGACTTTGTTGTGAGTACAAGAAAATCCAGTTGTCTTTTGAAAGAAAGCACTTTTGGGACTACAAACATGACAGTTTAAAATGTTGATAGAAATTAAAAGGAGAAGGGAAGGAGAAAAATCATGTAGGGTACATATACAAAGCCAGTCTTCTCAAGTATACCAGACAGAAACCATAATCAGATAAGCCAATTCTATTTTATTGTAAGGCTACAATAACAGATTCTTACAAATCTGAAAGTACAGATTTCCCATCTCTTCTTTACATCCTGATATACTAGAAGAGCCCCTTCTGAGCTTCAGCTGCCCATTATCAGATGAGGGCTATGCCCTCTGCTACCTGATTGTTCTTCAAGCAGCATCTCTTTGGCCTACAATTATATCAGGGGAAGAGAAATGCTCTTAAATAGCTGCACAAAAGAGATGGTGCTATGTACTTCTAGAATCTTAAAGTGGAAAGCATTCTAGAGATTTGGTATCATGGCAAAGAAATTTCACTTGGGAATAGATCAAGAAGTAATTCTGTAAACAAACATGACTTTATCTGATTATCTTTGTGACTGTTCAGGTCTATCACTGAAAACTGTGAAGCTGTAGTTTTGCTGCCATTAAGTTATACAGGTAGCCCTTCTTACAACCACAATTGAGCCCAAAATTTTGATTGTAAGACAGTTGTTAAGTGAGTTTTGCCCCATTTTATGATCTTTCTTGCCACAGTTGTTAAATGAATCACTGCAGTTAAGTTAGTAATGTGGTTGTTAAATGAATGTGGATTCTCCATTGACTTCATTTGTCAGATGATCATCTGATCCTGGGACACTGCAACTGTCATAAGTGTCTGAATTTTGATCGCATGACCATGGGGATGCGGCAAAGGTCATAAGTGTAAAAACAATAAGTCCCTATTTTCAGTTCTGTTGTAACGTTGAACAATCACTAAATGAATGGTTGTAAGTCCAGGACTACTTGTTTCTGCAGCTTTCAAGAACTCATTGATAGGATATGTTGTCATTTCTTAGGAAGCTACAGCCTTCATTGATTGCTGGGATTAAGGAACTCATATGCTTTTTGCTCGAACAGTGATGAAACAAGAAGTTGGAAAAATTATAAATGACATGTTCATATTCAATGGAGTGGAGCACCATCTTATATTTTGTTCTTGATTTTAGGCAGGCAAAATGTCTGCTGAGTCACAACTGAAATAATTGGGAAGATTGCTGATTGTTTAAAGAAAGGTGATGAAACTGAGTATTAAGACAAGTCGGATTATAATGACTCTTGACAATATATATATATATATATATATATATATATATATATATATATATATATATATATATATATATATATATATATATATATATATATATATATAGTCAAGAATAACATTTCAGATGCTAGATTTTGTCCCTTTAATTCTGAGCATCCAAGACCCCTCCTTGCTGAATGAAACATGTTCCATATGCAGAACTGTAGGTTTTATAGGTTGTAAAGTTCTCTGAAGTTTGCTTATGGCCATGAATTTATTATCTTGATCACTGGGTTATCTAGAACTGCCAAAGGCTTTTTCTCTTTTATCGGCAATGACTATATTTAATAGTGCCTTGCTATAAAACTACTTCAGCTAGTATCTTGCCAAGCTTAATCAGTTTCACAGGAACAAAGTTGCTTCAAGTCCTGCAGTTCTGTGGATGATTCAGCAGATGGCCCTCCCTTCTCATCCCTTGATCTTGTGTATGGGCTACTTGAGGCCTTTTAGTTCAGACATAAAATGAAGTCGATTTTACTTACAATTATTAAAAAATTACTTTATATTTCTAGTGGTATATGGAAACCTAAACTAGTAATTCCTGGCAGGTATAATATATATTCTTTGGTAAAGTTTTCTTAAAATTGCAGTAGGATATAATGCTTGCCTCTTCCAGATACTTATTTCATGAATGATATATTGATTATACTCTATATCGAAGATAGGATTGCTTCAATGAAGGTCACAATGTAAACTATTTCATAAAGGATCCATAAAATTTCCTGGGATTCTGTCCTAGGATCTCTAATAAGATTTTAGCACAAAAATTGATATGCTATAATAGCCTTAAATATATTATTTATCAAGGGAGCAATAAGTTTTTCTAGTGAAAGACTTTATATATAATTTTACCAAATTGATTAGGCCATAGATCTGATAATATATGATTCAGTGAAATCAGTGGTTTAGAAAATGATTAAAATGGTAAAAGAAAATACTTATCCTGTCAAGTCTACTAGATGCCATTTTTCAATAAAAGTTATAAAAATGTGCATGAGTTAGAACAAGCTGATTGATTTCAGATGCATTTGAGTTACAGCACGATATGGATTAGGATAGCTCATTTTCTTCACTGCTATTTTATTTTATTTTGGTAATATCTATCAGTTATGGAGTTTATAGAGACTATTTATCCACCTGCAGCACAAATCAAATTAAGTTGTAGGAGCTATCAGTTGAGGGAATGCCATTTACCAGTAACATTGATTGCTTCTCTTGAATTGGTCTGTGTGCAGCCATATCTACTCCAGGGAATTTAGACTTTACATAATAGATTCAGAGCATAAGAGGACCTAGTGACTTCAGTAATCCACTCTGAATTTAAGAAATACTTGATTTATTCGAGTTATTCCATATAGAATCTTTACTAAAAAATTTATAGAAGTGATGATCATTGAGCTATATTTTACCTCTTTGCTATTTTGCTCTCAATTCATACATCACTTCCTAACCTGTCATTCTGACAAGATATCTCTTACTATTTTTTTGTTTGGTTTTCATCCTACTTTTATGATTTTTATTTGGGAAAATTGTTGCTTTTTTGTGCTGCTAAACTTTATTATGCAAATTATTGTGGACTATAATTCACACATTTAATCTTCTGGCAGCAGGAACTTCAGTCATAGGGACAGGAAGTTGAGCTGCAAGAAGTCCAAAATAAATAAGTGTGTGCTATGCAACAACCTTTATGTGAAGAGGAAAAGCTGATTTATTGATTAATGCATATCTGCTGTCATTCTTTAAGGAATCTGCACTCTTAGGTTCAGGTAAATGGCCACCACAATTGAAGTATAATTCCCCAAAATTCATTTTGTTGAAAGAAGAATTAAGGGTGTCAAACTCCATTTCATTGAGGGCTGCATCAGTGTTGTATTTGACCTTGGGGGTCACTCTTGTCAGGGTGCCTGTGTGGCCCAAGCGCTCTGTCAGTGAAAATGGGCTCCTGAGCTCTTGTTTTTGGCTGTGACAGCCTCCTGCAACACTCTGCCAGTGAAAACGGAGTTCAGAAGGTTGTGGGTGTCCCTCCTGAGCTCCATTTTTGCTGACAGAGTCACTGTGGGCCAATCTTTCGTTGTTTCCAGGAAGGCCCTGTGGATCAAATCTAAACCTCTGTGGGCCGGATTTGGCCTGCAGGCCAGGAGTTTGACATCCCTGTATTAAGAATTGCTACACTTTTGCCCATGAAATAATTTCAATCGCCTTTTGCCCTTCAGGAGGAGTCTAGTTAACAAATGTTATTAAAAGGATATGAACTTTTGGGAACTACCATTTACTTTATCAGATGCATGGAACAGTAGCCTGGTGCAGGACTTAAACAGGGATAAGATGGGCAAAAATAAGGTGTTTAATCAGCTATAAGATAAAAGTTAGAGGTGAAAAAAATTTCAGGTACCTTATCAATTAAAACTGTAATGTGTGAAAAAACATTGGGTTTTTTGAGATCGTCTGAGGTAGCCTAAAACATTTTCATTTTCATTTCATTTTATTAGATTTATATACCGCCCTACTCCTGAAGGACTCAGGGCGATGAACAGCCAGAGAGATAAAACACACAAATTACAAAATTTAAAAGACAATATAAAACCCATTAAATAATTTGGCCCAGAACAATTTAAAACACCCCCAATTTTGATGGGAATCCATGCAATACTTGTTTAATCATACTGTTGAAGCTCCTTTATCCAGAATGGCTCCCTTGAGATCTTTAATGGAATGTCCTAAGAAGCTAAATTGCTCTGATATTACTTTGTTCTTGTTTTGAGTTTTAATATCAAACTTGGGTTAATTAATTCTTTTGTACCTAGTCTTCCCTGTTTGTTCTATCGAGAATCCAGAGAGGCATTTCTGACAGATAATAACCTATAGTTGTTCAGCCTTAAACAAAATTAGAATGACCTGAACCTGTTAAAAATTCACTGCAACTGTATAAATTAAAGGAGCACACACAAGCACATAATAAATATTTTACTTTTTATATTTTCTTACTGAACTCAGATTACTGCTTCTTACTCCCTTCATATTCATTGCCTTTCTCTCATTGAATGTTTTAAATTCCCTATGGTTGTTAACAGTTTAAGATGTTTATGTAAACCACTTGATTTAATTATTGAATACCAAGTATTTTGGTTGCCTGTAAGCAATTAGCCTCAAATACTATCTAACAAATTGAATTGATTGGTTATATTTTAATAACCAGAGTGCATTATTTCTTTTAATAACTGATAGTGTTCAGCAATTCTGTACAAGACCCCAGTATATTACTTGATAATAAGCTTACATTTTTATATAATTAAAAATAGTTCCTCTTATGTGCCTGAATCTCTACCTTTTGGTATTATTTGGTGCCATGAGGGTCTTAGTAGCTTGCGAGAATAGTAAAAGGCCCTTTTATGTTCATTATCCAATATATATATATATGTATATAACTATCACGTCACACTTATTTTTTCTAAGTTTAACTGATAGAAAAGTTGTTGCTTCTCTTCATAAAAAACTTACCCTATTACTTAGAGAAAAAAAAATATTTTTATGGCTTAGAAAAATATATTGTTATAGTGGTTCCCCTTTCTCAAATACTATGTTTGTGTGAAAATTTCAGTGATTCTGATTTCTTGCATTATAGAAGCAGTTCTTACCTTTTACTTAATGTGTTCTTATATTTAGTCACAGAAAAGTCAGTAAACGTTGTACTTATGACACATTTCAATATAGTTTACAAAGAACTAAGGCAAAACAATCTGCAGGATCAAATATTTTGTTAGAATGATGAAAACAGCATTGTTGCATTGTATCACAAGTTCTGCTCTTACATGTGTGTGATGTCACAATGCACACACAAAAGGAGTAGGGCTTGTATGGTAATAAAATGGTAAAGATTCCCCTTGCACGTATGTGCTAGTCATTCCCGACTCTAAGGGGCAGTGCTCATCTCCGTTTCAAAGCTGAAGAGCCAACGCTGTCCAAAGATGTCTCCATGGTCATGTGGCCAGCATGACTAAATGCCAAAGGTGCATGGAGGAACCAGGAGCACTACTAAGGCAAAGGTGCCTTCCCACCAAAGGTGGTCCCTTTTTTTCTACTTGCATTTTTTATGTGCTTTTGAACTGCTAGGTTGGCAGAAGCTGGGACAAGTAACAGGAGCTCATGCCGTTATGTGGCAGTAGGGATTCGAACCGCTGAACTGTCGACCTTTTGATCAACATGCTCAGCGTCTTAGCCACTAAGCCATCATGTCTCCTCCTTCTTAACTATTTTAAAAAAACACTGAAAATGCATTCAGCAATTTTTCATCTTAAATTTTATCTTGCATATAACAGAAATAACTGCTTATGTGGACACATTATCCTAATGGGATAAACTTGGTTTAATTTCTTCATTAATAGAATCTTAAGACATTATCAAAGCATCTTGTAGAAACAATCTCTCTTGTGGTAGCAGAGCATTGAAAAACTGTATTGCAAAAATGACGTTTTGGTTGCTGGACTGTGAATCTCCTTTAGATCAAAAATGTGTTGACAACGACTTAACTTTGCTGGTCAGAAATGAAGAAATATATACCCTGTCATCTCATCCACGTTGATCACTTATAATATAGCTGTCTATCTCCTCTTTACTTGCAGTAGAACTTTATTTATTTACTGACTTACTGTGTTTGTACCACACTTCCCCCTCCCGAATGTTCAAAATCCAATCAGTGTTTCACTTTTCCTCCTTTTTATGACAAAGAACAGTACTCTGAAGTAATTTAGGAAGGGCAAGAACAACTCTTCTAAAATTTCCAAGTGAGTTTCATGATGGGGTAGATTTCATTCTTTGCCTTCTCAGTTCTGGGCTACAGTGTTAAGCACATAACAAATAGAATTGTACTGAATATTCTTTTCTTTTTAGAAAGAAAATTCAGTAATAGTATATTTTCTATTGAATATACAATATTTCTAGGAATGTATATTGAAAAAAATGAATAGCATGCCTTTCAATGAAATAAGATATTCTGAAAAAGTTCTACTAGATTCCTGATTTTTTTTGCCACCATATACTAACATGACTGTCCTCCTATGATATTATCAATAGTAAATGAACTAATTTTCCTATCAGAGCTCATATCATGTTCTATGAACAGATTTATGAATATCTAACTTTGACTGTGTTCATTGACATGTCTAATGCTTTGCTAGAAAGATTTGTTTTAATGGTTTGTTTAAAAATTTCTAGGGAGACAACCCCCCAAAACATAAGATGTCACAATTTAAGAAGGTGTTATAAGGTACTTTGTTTCCCACAGGAGGGAAAAAGAATATTGTTTCCCTCCATGATTTATAACATGTTCTTTTTAAGATCACAAATGAGCATTCAAATAGTTGATTTGTTGAAACAGAGCTTTCTAATCATGAAACTAATAGAGGTACATTTTGAATGCAAATTGGTTTTTTGCAAGATTATTTTAAAGGGAAGGAAATTTCTGAATAGCTTTTGTTAAAAAAAGACATCTACATTAGTTTGTAATGGAAATGATCGAAAATGCAGTTGTTTCTTAGATGCTCATATACAAAATGTATTCATTCATACTAAAATATATATTATTATTTTACTCAGAAGATATTTGGGTCCTTAAGAAAGTACCTAAATGTCACATATGTCTTTCTTTTCTCCTACAAAGGCTGATGATTTGATCCATGATATGAAGGGAGACATTGCCCAACCCACTTTATGAGTGGAAACCATATAGTTTCCTTAAGTCAAGCTAATTGAGTTGTGGAAGAGACAGAATACAAAGTTCTACCACTGAGAGAGGGGTGAGGCAAAGCTTATATGGTAATTTTTTTTTACAGGAAAAAGGCAACAACATCCTTTGACATTAGAGCCCATCTGACCTCATTTTCCTAGCACTCTTCTATTTTTAGCCGTTGATTTCTTTAGTCAGAAAACTTTGAGGTACAGTCAGCATCAAATAATGATAACTGGGTTTTATCAATTGTATTTTAGCATTAGTATATTAGATTCTATGTTGACCTTACCTCAAACTTTACTGATATTTCAGGCACAGATGTGATACAAATCTTTCCCTCAGTTCCATCATTCAAGAAATCCATACAATGCTGGGTGATTTGAAATAATCTCTCTCCCTGATGCATGTCCACTAGTGACATCCATTTACAGATAGGGACCTCACCTGCAATCCTTCTGTAACTAAGATGCTTGATCCCAAACATGAAACATTTCAGCATATTAATAAAGTTCAGATAAACCTTTTATAATTTGGAAATTTCTCAAAAGATTGTCTCCATGGCTAGACTATCTATATTGATCAGTTCCATAGCAGACTGGTTCATAAACAAGAAGTCCAAAGTCTGTCCGCTTTCCACTTAAGATTACAGATTTGTTAGAACAACAGAATTGGAGGTCTTCTAGTCCAACTCCCTGCTTAGGCAGGAAACCCTATACTACTTCAGACAAGTGGGTATCTAATCTCTTCTTAAAAACTTCCAGTGTTGGAGCACTTACAACTTCTGGAGGCAAGTTGTTCCACTGATTAATTGTTCTAACTGTCAGGAAATTGGTCCTTAGTTCTAAGTTGCTTCTTTCCTTGATTAGTTTCCACCCATTGTTTCTTATTCTATCATCAGGTGCTTTGGAGAATAGTTTGACTCCCTCTTCTTTGTGGCAACCCCTGAGATATCAGAATACTGCTATCATGTCACCCCTAGTCCTTCTTTTCATAAAACTAGACATATCCAGTTCCAGCAACTGTTCTTTGTATGTTTTATCATCTTTGTTGCTCTTCTCTGCACTCTTTCTAGAGTCTCAACATCTTTTTTACATCATGAAGACCAAAATTGGATGTAGTGTGGCCATAGCAAGGCATTATAAAGTGATATTAACACTTCACATGATCTTGATTCTATCCCTCTGTTTATGCAGCCTAGAACTGTGTTGGCTTTTTTGGTATGCTGCAGCTATTCCTGCTAGCTTGATGAGTTCTCCATCTATCCTCTTGTCCAAATCATTGATGAATATGTTGAATCATTGATGAATAAAACAGAGCCCTGAGGTACCCCACTGCATGTAGATGCAGTTTCAATGCAGATTTGACTTCTTTCACTCCATTTTCAGCTTTACAACAATAGAAACATCAACTTTTTCTTTTCAGTGACCTGCTGCTAGAACTTCCAACTGGAGCAGAAAAGTCAGATCTGAAATGAATTTGATGTGATTGTATGGATCAGCCCGAAATAAGATAATAACAAAACCTCCTGAAATGGATATACAGGTAATCCTCGGTTCATTTAGTCACCATTCAAAGTTACAACAGCACTGAAAAAAGTGACTTATGACCATTTTTCACACTTACGACCATTGCAGCCTCCCTATAGTCACATGATCAAAATTCAGATACTTGGCACCTGACTCATATGTATGACAGTTGCAGTGTCTTAGGGGTTATTTTTATCCCCTTTTGCGACCTGACAAGCAAATGGGGTCAATGGGGAAACTGGATTCACTTAACAGCCATATTGCTAATTTAACCACTGCAGTGATTCACTTAACAACTGTGGCCAGAAAGGTTGTAAAATCAGGCAGAACTCAGTTAACAACTGTCTTGCTTAGCAACAGAAATTTTGTAAGTTGAGGACTACCTGTACTCATGAAAGTCAAGGTTGACTCAGAAGAATATTCTCAGATTCCTATACCATGTTTCCTATTTTAAATTCATGATATTGAATCTTAGTTGCCTTTTGAAGTTTCCTGTCATGATGCTGGAGTCTACTTACTGTCAGCTCTGCTTAACAGGATTCTTAGCTCCATCTGTAGTAAATTGGCCTGCCCTCTGCCTCAGTAAATTCAGCTCTACTCAATTATTCACAGTATTGTCCTACTGGTTAAGTGGAAGAAGGAATGAAAGAATAGACTTTCAAATTACATTTGGGATGCCCAGTATATTGTATGGGTGTTGCATGTAAGAAAGTAACATTTTTTTTAAAAAAAAATGAAACATTGAAAATTTAAGAGCAAGCATCTGTTAAAATATTCCTAAAATATATACTTAATATGGAAAGTTAACAGACTTCATGGACGTTATTGAAGACATATCTCTTTTTGCAGGCATGAATAATACTTCTGAATATAATAAGGAAAGGAGATTAAAGTTATTGCGGAGAATAAGTGAAATCCTTAAAAGTGAAAAGTATTTTTCTATGATGGCTAAAAGTGGTGAAGAATATACATTAACATGGTTTTTTTACAGACATCACAAATTCTTTTTTATATAGAACAATATGCACTTAGAACTACGTTATCAGTTCTTTAGTTCTGATTCAGCAGTAACTGAAGTTTATGTAAATTCATCATCATTAAATGACTTCCTTTGAATTAATGACATGGGATTATATGGTATCTCTTTACCAAATCATTCAATAAAAACAAGTGAAACCTATTATAGAGTCAAGTGGATATTCTGAAGTCTCAGCTTTAGGTAACAAATTCAGTCTGCTTCACCACAACAAAGGAGCTAAATACTATAATTTTCATGGTTGACAAAATATGTAAAACCTTACAGTATTTTTTTTAAAAATCTCTTTCTTTTAGACAGCTAGGATAATTCTAACAGTCTAAATTCTGTGAAGCAGAACAAAGAACCCGAAAGCATCAACTATTATAAAAAGCTAGCTTTTTTTTTTGATAGAAAGCTCAAGTTGGCAAACTATATTTTTAATAATTATGTCAAAAAAATTTATCATGGTTAAATGCTTTTTCTAAAATATTTGGAACTGGGTTTTTTTCTCCAATAATAATTATTAGCAGTATTATTTCTTGATTATCATTTTAGAAGAAAATATTTTGTGGATGTGGCAAGTACTGTTATTACTTTTTTGCCTTTTCATTCTGAAAAACTGACTCAGAAAAATGCTATCAGATTATATTTATAGTCCATGTATTACTTGCTTAACAATCTTAATTGTAACCAGAATTTCTGTCACTTAGTGAAACAGTCATTTGGCAGAACATTTCGCAACCACACTGTTTAGTGTCGCAGTCCTGGTCATTTAGTTGAGGACTGCTGTTGTTATGTAAGGACCTCAAACTTTTCTTGCTCTGCTGTTGTCACGGCACAGACACAGTAGACAGATTCTGAGTCTGAATCAAACCCTGAAGAAGTTGCTCCAAGTGAGCTTGGAAAATGTGAGCCTTGGGAAAGACAAATCCAGGAATCACATAAGGCTGATCAGACAGAGGAACACCTGCACAACTGGAACAGTCCGAGGAGGATGACATAAGGCCTCCCAGTCCCCATTCCAGACAAGTAGAGAAGTAAGTGGAATAATGAAAGTTTATTAAGTTCCTTTAAAAAAAAATTAGATTTATATGCTGCCCTTCTCCAGAGATTCAGGGCGGCTTACAATGAGTTAAGCAATAGCCCTCATACTTTTGTATATTTTATACAAAGTCAGCTTATTGCCCCACAAACTGGGTCCTTGCCAATCAAAGGAGTAAACTTTCTGATTAATGACAGCTAGCCACAGCCTTATTTAAGAAACAGCTCTCAGGTAGGGTCTCTACTGAAAACAATGTCTGACTTGAAGTTTCAGAGATGCTTTTTCCAAAAATCAACTGGAGTTTCTTAGTCCCCCCCTCCCCCCGAAAACATTTTGCTTCTCATCTAAAAAACTTTGAAGAAGCTTCTTGGATGAGAAGTGAAATGTTTTCAAAGAAAAAAAAAACCAAGAAAGTCCAGTTGCCTTTTGGAAAAAACACCTGTCATAATTGCCACCTCTATCACAGACCCTAGAGGGAAGGTGGAAGGGAAGAGGAAATTGAAAGTAATAGAAGTTAGCATGCCTTTCCAAGGCTACATTTCAAGGTCTCTCCATTGCAAGAAGAATGCAGCTGCAATCCAGCCTACACTCAGAGGAATCATTTCAAAAAACATCTTAAAAATTGATTGGATTATTTGGGGGGTGGGGGCAGCAATGGGAAGTGTCTAAAAGGTGAAAGTTACACTTGGAGATTTGGCACGCGAATTTCAGTTCTGGCTTTGCTTCATGGAAATTCACTTGACTTCTAATAAAGATATGCCTTTTGCAACAAATGGAGCCAAGATCGTTTTACTTAGGAGTCTTAAAGCTGAGGCAGGTCTGACAGTATCTTTGGGACTGCAATGACCTGGATGATTGAGAATCTTCATAAATGTCAGGGCTTGAAGCTTGTGTGTGGATTCTAATCACAAATCCCTGACCTTTAGATTCGATGACAATCTTGGTTCAGATCACTAAAACTTGGACTGACTCTAGCTGATTCTTCTGCAGCTCCTATTTCAAAGCAGATTTTGCAGGCAAGACTTTGCTTCATTTACATTCCTTTACTTCATTGTTAACTCTTCAACCTTGAAGTAAAACTGATAATCTTCCAAGAAACTGTGTGTGTGTTTGTGTGTGTGTGTGTGTGTCTGAAACCTGCAGGGCAACCCAACTTTTCCACTAACCTATCTCTCCCCAAACTCAGTCCTTTTGTTTGCCCTCTACTCAGCTACAACTTCTGAACTGACTGTTGTTTTCTTCCATTGCTGAGGAGCCAATCTGGCTGAGACAGTGATAGTCTTTAATGAAGCCTCCATGACAATTCAACCCTTATTCCTGAAAATATTTTTATAAGATTGGGTGAAATTATTCTAACAAATATCCATACCCTCTCTTAAGAGAAAAATGAGAGCCAGAAAAATACACTTTCCATAACAATTGAGAAAACAATGGGTGTTCTTTTTTCTTCCTAAACTTTCCTGATTGTATGTTGCTCTTTTTGAAGGTATCTGATGCTTAAGAATCATTCACAGATACTGTATTTAACCTGAATTTATTTGTATTTTCATCCTATACTCATTTCCATTTTTGCAATCTCATGAGGTCTCCAAATAGAGCTGAGAAATACCTTGTCTCAGTAATAAGAAAAGGAAATTATTTTACTGCAAGTTAAATGCTGCTTCCTAAAATTCAGTATTGTCCATGAGCGTTTAACATAAAATGATATTGTTTTTCACTTCATATTATGAAATGATGATAAGTAGAAGCAGAACTAGAGCAAATTAAGGAGTTCATGTTTGGATATAACCATATAAATTCAGTACGGAAAAAAGATCCGTATATTTTACAATCATTTTAGGTCATTATTGTTGAGCTGGCTGTACAGAGAAAACCCATTCATGTTAAATTATGAAGCACATGTACAAACTTACATAATATGTTTCTAAAATTCTATATCTAACAGAAATTGTCACTATAGTTTTGCAAAATTATCAAGGACAGCAACATGCCATACTGAGTTGCAGAGGCACCAGACCGTGTAAATGCTAAAATGCTAGTTATTGAGCTACATTTGAAAATGTTAAATGGAATGAATGTACCAAAAAAGCCCATAAGTCAAATGTTGAAAATGAATTTTAGTACTAACTCTTATCTCAGCATACAAATATAAATTGCTCTCCAGGGATGAAAAAAGTTTGAACAGTAGTGCAAGTTCATTAGCTAAAAAATGCATCCACATAGGATTCATCTAGGCAGTTGCTATAACATGTTATCTGCTAATTTCTGTAGGAAATTAGGTTAACATAAATTGTACAAGCCCCGTGGTTATGCTTAGTATGCCTCCACAATAAGACTGTGAGTTGTTGCTATCCTGGCAATTTTATTGCAGGACAGTTTCAGGATAGTAATTGGTGGATTCCCTGCTGTCCTTTCCACCCAGCATCAGTTTCCTTATAGGAAAAACAATAATTAACTGAGGTCTTGAACATATGGCAGGGTAAGAATGAGGTTGGAAGAGTTGGAACACTACAGATCAATAATTTTTTTTTAAAAAAAATATTCAAACCTTAGTTTTTAATATATATTTTTTCCAAACCAAGCATTCACCCACTGAGATTTGGAACATGATCTAGAGATCTGTTATTCCCATAGCAAAATCCATCAAGTCAGTAGGATCAACACCAACATTTCATTCACATGTGAATGGAGGAGTGGTGAGAAGCTTATCCTGCCACTAAATAGGAAAATACTGTTGTAATGGTTTGGAGAGGGGGCATTTGATTTTGCAAAATGTACTTCAAAGAAAAGGTGCAACTGCTTTGCAACTTATTGTTGGTTCCTTTACTTGCAGTTTACAATATAATTTTTCTGATCTTAGGCCATCAAAAGAAAGCAAAAAGAAATGGTACAAAGCAGGAGTGACTGGAAACAGAAAAATCAGTGGAATTTAATTTAGATCAGAGATATTGAGAATGGCTGCAACTTTTCCCACCTGACTCCCTCTAGACATGTTTGATTCTGCTTCTAGTGTATCCTCTGGCTGTACTGCTGGGGAGTGATAAGAACTGTAGTCCAGCATATCTAGTGGGCACCTGGATGTGAAAAACTGGGCTGCAGCCATAATCTGTAACAAATGCATTATTGTTGTTCACAGTAAAAATGTACAGCTGCTGATCATTTGGAATGGCACACAGATCTGTTGCAATGAACCCCAATGAACTTCATTATTTCAATATGAAGCATGCTATCTTTTAAAGAAAAATGCAGTTCGTGTCAAGTAAAAATTTCACATTTCTGCCTTTCAGCAATCTTCTTTTGAGGGATTGTGAACTTTGTTTAGATATCTTAACAACATTTGATGTTTTCTTTTCCACATTGTGTCTTTTTGTGAAGTTACTTGGGATGAGGTCAGCCAATTAATGACTTCCTACATGCCCTCTGTTCGTGTTGCAGTTAGAATTTAGAACATAGAATCATAGGGCTGGGAGGGACCTTAAAGGTCTAATCCAACCCTTTGCTCAACCCTTACGCCATCCCAGTCAAAAGGTTTCCTAATCTATTTTTGACAACCTCGTGTGATGGACCAGTCAGTTCTGAGAGGCAAGCTATTCCATTAATTAATTGTTCTCACTATCAGAAAATGTCTGCTTTTAGATTGGATCTCTCTTTAACAAGCTTCCACTCATTACTTCTTGTCCTGCCCTCTGGTACTTTGGAGAATAAGTCAATCCTCTCTTCTCTGTGACAGCTCTTCAAGTCCTGGAACACAATTATCATGTTCCCCCTAATCTTCTTTTTTTTTTTTGGATTACTAGACATATCTAGCTCATACAACTGTTCATCATACGATTTAGCTTCAAGATCCTTTATCATATTGGTTGCTCTTCTCTGCACCCATCTCACTATTTTTTTTTTGTATTGTGCTGCCCAAAACTGTACACAGCATTCCAAGTCTTACTAGTTTCAGTATAAAGTAGTACTATCACTTCTCATGAACTTGAGAAGTGTTGATAAACCAAGGACTGCATTGACTTTTGAGCCAGCTGCAGCACATTGCTGGCTCAAATTTAAGTGGTGGTGACTAGGACTTCAAAATAATTCATACAATTATTACTATTTAGCCAAGGTACCACTATTTTGTACCCATGCTTTTGAATTTTCCTGCCTAAGTGCAGGACCTTACTTTTTTCACCACTGAATTGCATCTTGTTGGATAGGGCCCAGTGCTTAAGACTGGCAATATCCTTCTGAATCTAGAGTCTATCTTTCAAAGTGAACAATTTCCCACAGCTTGGTGTTATCTGCAAATTTGATGAATTCCCCTTCTATCCTGTCACTCAGATCACTTATGAAGATATTGAATAGCACTGGGCCCAAGATGGAATTTGGAGGTATCCTATTGAATGTTTCCCTCCATGAAAATATATTTCCATTAAGGATTGCACTTTGGGTGTAGTTTGTGAACCCATCTGGTGATGGTGTTATCTATTCCATGTTTTTCTATTTTAACAAGAAGTAGGATGTGGTCTATTTCATCAAATGCTTTACTGAAGTCTAAGTATATTATGTTCGCAGCATTTCTCTAGTCCATTAATTTAGTCATTATTAAAAAAAGATATAAGGTTGTCTGGCATAATCTATTTTAACAAACCCATGCTGGCTTTTAGTAATCAACTTGCTTATTTCTAAGTGCTCACAAATTCTACGTTTGATTATCTTTTCCAGTATTTATCCAGGTATTGATATCAAGTTGATTGGTCTATAATTTCTTGGATCCATTTTTTCCCCTTTTAGTAGATTGATACCACATCATTTTCCCCCAATCTTCACACAGGGTTCCCCAAGCATTTTGTACTGGTTTTCTTCTTAGGATTTCCATCCTTTGAATCCTTCCTACTGTCTCTTTTAGTTTATTGAAGTCAGTTCTCTTAAAGCAGGGGTGTCAAACTCGTGGTCTGTGAGCTGGATGCATCATGTGCTGGTTCTGTCCCTGCCTGGTTTAGTGAAGAAGGGGGGGAGTCCTGATAAATCACCATGATGATGTGTGTTTGACATCCCTATCTTAAAGTCTAAAACACTAGTCTGACTTGGTTCATTTATCTGTGGTTACATTATATTGAATTCAAGTATGATGTGGTTGCTTTATCTCAAATTCCAATAACTTCTACTCCTTCAACCATTTTGTTCTTATTAGTAAGAGTTAAGTCGAATATAGCTGTTTCTCTTGTTCTTCTTTTATGTACCCTTTGTATAGTCAGCTAGGCGCATCAGAAGCCTGTTAATCTTTTGTTTCCCACAGAGTTTGTTTCCCAGTTGATGTCATGGTAGTTAATGTCCCCCATTACTACAGTGGTGTTTTTCCTGCACATCTCAGCTAACTGATTAGCGAAAAGTTCATCTACTTCCTTTTGTTGATTGGGTGGCTTGTAGTACACACTTACAGTGAAGTAATTTCTTCTTCCTCTAATATTTCCTCTAATACAGTGGTTCTCAACCTGTGGGTTGTGACCCCTTTGCGGGTCAAACAACCCTTTCACAGGGGTCGCTTAAGACCATTGGAAAACACATATTTTCGATGGTCTTAGGAACTGAGACACCACTCTTCTATCCGTCTCCAGGCAGGTCTGCCTACCTGAGGCTCCTCATGCTGCCCAGATTGCACAGGCTGATGGCCAGCACCAGCAAGCCCAGCAGGCTAGCGTAGACCACTGAATAAAGCCGTCTGCTGCCAGCCATGCGAAAGAAGCACCACGTGCCCAGACAGTACTGGATGTTGCTGCTGAAGCCCAGGAGTGGCAGGGCACAGAAGAGAGCGCAGGGGGCGGCTGCCATGCTGGTGAGCCACCCACCCCAAGGCTTGCTGGTGTGGCATTCATAGAAGTAAGGCTGGCCAAGAGAGAGAGCCAGCACTCAGGGCCATGGCCAGCAGCATGGTGGACGCCAAGCCGAAAAAAGCCATGAGGAAAGTGAAGAACTGACACAGTGTGCCAGGGGAGCACATCACTAACTTGAACTTCACTGGTTGCGGTGGGTTGATGAGACTGCGGTTGTGAGCATAGGTGGCCAGCATGATCGGACTCAGCGAATACTTTGCCAGCAGGTTGGTGGTGGCCAGGGTGCTCACAAGAAGATAGAAAGCAGTGGGGGTCCTTGCCCACGCTGCAACTTTGCCTTCAGATGATGCTGTCACACCAACACCAACACATTGCCCAGCAGCCCACCGCAAAGAGTAAGGAGCCCAGCAGCACCGACTGACCTGCTTCAAGCCTCAGGATCCGGTTGCATCGGTAGTTGCTTAAGGCCATGGAGAGGGTCTGGCTGGGCTGGGTGCAAGGGACAACTGTATGCATAGGGAGCTGGCAAGTGTGGTGTGTATGTGTGGGGGAGGAGTGGGGACCACAGCTAGAGCCTCACTTATGAAGAGAAGGAAAGGAAATGGAGGAGGAAGACAAACAAGGAGATGCCTGACGCCACCAGATGGGACGAGAGTGGAAAGGAAGAAGGGAAGTGAGGTGGGACAAGACAGGCGTTGGCTGACAGAAAAAGGCCAGTCTATAACGTGGTGGGGGTGGGGGGAGCTGTTTGTTCCCACGGACTCTGGCGAAAGAGTCCTGCCTTTCTTGAGGAAGAGGAGGGGTGCCAAGTGAGAGAGGGAGAAGACTAGGAAGCTGAGAGCAGGCGAAAGTTGTCCAGTAGATAATTTTCTGACCAGAAACTTTGACTTTTCTTAGTCTCAAGTTGAGAGTCGCTGGCAGAGTTTTGCCAACCTCTGAAAATGAGTGAGGTTTTTAGCTAGGCTTCGGCACCAAACATTGAAGTAGGCAGAGGTCCATGTTATCTCAACCTCAGTTGAGACCAGAGTGATGACTTGGTTAGTCTCTATTGGCTACTTAATAACCTGCTGAGTAATAGGTTCTTTCAGATAATAATGGGGGACAATATAAATAAGGTAAGAAGAAAAATTATGAGCAACTCACTCCTACCAATGCATGCTGACCTTCCTCATTTATTACATATTATTTTTGTGATTAATCACTATGCTTTAATTATGTTCAATTTGTAACAATGAAAATACATCCTGTATATCAGATATTTACATTACATTACGATTCATAACAGTAGCAAAATTACAGTTATGAAGTAGCAATGAAAATAATTTTATGGTTGGGGGTCACCACAACATGAGAAACTATATTAAAGGTTGCGGCATTAGGACGGTTGAGAACTGCTGCTCTAATACTTTCAAGAAGACTTTCATCCCTAGTAAGGCATATTTCTGTGGAAGTATATTAATTCCTTACATACAGTGCACCACTTATCCATATGTTTCATTTATTGGGATTAAAGATAATTTTTTTGTTTTTAAGATTTTCTTAAAGTATTTGGTCCATTTCTCATTAACTTTTGGAAAAAAAAATTCACTTTTGTATGTTTAGACATTTCCAAGACAGCTGGCAAGCTACATTACTTTCTATGTAGGAAAGGATATAAAATTGTATCATGCTGCCAATTGACTGCCATTTCTTGCTCAGCAGGATCACCTTATTGAAGTTTCAGACAAAATTTAACTTAATTAAATTGGCAAAACTCTTATTTTTAAAATGGCAGGAATGAAATATTGTAATTAAAAGTATATTTTAAACATTATGACTAAAAGATCCCATGTTAGTATCTTACAATTTTGAGATTTTGAAAAAAACTATTTTTTTTGATAATTTAAATTTGAAGATACAATATAAGAATCACACAAACTCCCTAAATAAAATTATGAATATTTTGAGATATGCTGCTCTCTTATTCATTCTACCTGTTTACAATATGGAAAAGCAACTCTTTCTAGTCTTCTAAGCCTCCTAATTTATGTTTTTTATGAATATATTATATATAACTCATAATTGCATGATCTCTAGGATTATATTACCTCTGTTTCTGCTTGGGCTATAATTCCTTAACACTGGCAGTTTTACTACATCAAGACTACAGCCTCTTTTATCATAAAATGCTATAAAATGTTTCCAGTTGTGATTCAGGGTGCTGGTTATGACCTATAATCCCAATATGGTATGGGAACTGGTTATTTATGGCACTGCCTATCTCTTGGGATATCTTCCTGGCTGGTACAAGCTTCAGAGCCTTATGGCTAGACAGTGTCAATTTTCAAGACTCAGGAAATATATCTTTTCTTCATGATACCTATCCTCTGGAACTAGATCTTCTCTGAAATCTGTGTGGTTCTTTTCCTGATAGAAATTTACAAGGTTTTAAAAAATTTTATGCTTCTCCCAGGCTTTGGACTTTGGTGGAGGGAGACCTTTTGGGTTATGTTTTGGCTGTCTCGTATGTATGTATGTATGTATGTATGTATGTATGTATGTATGTATGTATGTATGTAGTTAGTTAGTTAGTTAGTTAGTTAGTTAGTTAGTTAGTTAGTTAGTTAGTTAGTTAGTTATACCCTGCCTTTATTATAATTCAAGGCAGAAAACGTATTTTGTACTTATTCCTTTTGTCTTCCTCACAACAACTCTATGAGGTAGTTGGGCTGAGGCTGGCCCGAAGTCACCCAGCTGGCTTTCATACCTAAGACAGGCCTAAAAATCATAACCTTTATTGTTAACATTATGATCCAGGCAATACCGAAATCGAATAAACAAAAAAAAAATTCCCCTACAGATGTTATATCTCAAGCTTTAATGATCTTAATCAAAACAATTCAGCACTTATACTGAGATTTTGCAAAGTGTAGAAGTATTGAACTGTACTCCTTTTTTTTTTAATTTCATAAATGTTTCCATTGCTAAGAATTGAGGAAATATTACTTAGCATTACTTTCAATGAGCCCATATTAAAACTTTCTGGTGACAGAGATCAAAGCTACCTTCCTCACATCATGGAAGAGTATAATAGGCAAGTTTTTGGAAAAAAAAAGTTATGTGAAGAATTTAGATGGTCAATAACACGACATTCTACCTGATAGAGAATTCACAGACAGACTACTTCAAAGGCAGATAGTTCCTTTGAAAAGGAAAGAAGTTGCATGATTACAACTTCTTCTTTTTTCATCAGGAAAGGCCCTGATCTACCTAATTCATCTGGCTGCACTTTTTAATGGAAGTTTTAACTCCCCACTTCCATGAAGTGTAATCTGAATGATTGGCCTGCCATTTAATTATAAAAGTTTAGTGAGGGCAAGTCTTTTTTAAACAAATCTCAGAAGTGAATAATCTCAAATTTGTAAAATTTATTTGCCCCATCAGTGATAGCTTTTTATAGATACTTAGAAAAATAAACTAAGAATAAATCCACACAGTGGTCTGATTAGTGGAATATATAGAAAAAGCCCATGGTGTTGGAGAGCTCTCTGCAGAGATTGTAATGAACACAATGTCTGGAAGGAACTTGTATCTTTCAGTTCAGAATCTTTGATATTGGAATCATTAAATTGGAATTGGGCCATTTAAAAAAATAATACTGATTATCTTATAAGTGTCCTTATTAATTTGAAAATTCAGATTTGAATAAAGCATATGGCCCTTTCAAAAATAATATAAATTTGGTGGGGGTGGGGGTATTCCAATTTCTATTTTAGGATTTAATAGGAAGCATCCAAAATAATGTTCAGTGGTGCTTATAGAAAAGGGGTAGAGTGCCAGGCTCTGCTTAACCAAACATCCCTGAAACAACTATATTATTTTACCTTTTATTGAAATAATGAGTAATATGTGCTAGGATCTAAAAAGGCCTTCTGCCAAAACAATTAGGCTCAGAGATCCACTAACAAACAGAAATTGTGGAATAAGTAGGGGTAGGCACAACCTGTTTTTTGAAATTCTCCACCTAATTCCGTGTGTGTGTGTGTGTGTGTGTGTGTGTGTGTGTGTGTGTGTGTAAAGCAACAATACTAGCACCACCATCAGAAAAGAACAAGGAAATTTATTATTTTCCCATGATTTGGATGGTGTCTAAGGAAAAGAATTAGAAACATGTATTCCAGTGGTCGGTTTCAAAATGTTTTACTTCTGGTTCTGTGGGTGTGGCTTGATGGGCATGGCAGGAGAAGTATACTGTAAAATCTCCATTCCCACCGCGCTCCAGGGGAAGGTTACTGCAAAATCCCCATTTCCTCCTGATCAGCTGGGACTTGAGAGGCAGAGAATCGATGGGGTGGGCCAGTCAGAATTTTTACTACCGGTTCTACAAACTACTCAAATTTCCGCTACCAGTTCTCCAGAACTGGTCAGAACTTGATGAAACTCACCTCTGATATTCCTATAGAGGTCTGGTTCTCATGGATAGATAGATAGATAGATAGATAGAGAGAGAGAGAGAGAGAGAGAGAGAGAGAGAGAGAGAGAGAGAGAGAGAGAGAGATAGGATTGAATAACTGTTGAAAGTTCTTTTTAGTACAGTACTTTCCAGTAGGGTTAAGAGTTGCCCCTTAGTATCCATTATATACATAAGGCATCTGAGTGGATAGACTGTTTACATGTCTCTTTAAATGGATGCCATCCTCTCTCTTGTAGAACTCATTTGAAGAAAATGAGGGGGTCCTTGGTGTTTTCTGAGCTTGCTTGTTTTCTTGCAGATTTTTCAGTACCCTAATTAGGTAACATCACCAGTGCTAGTCTGATGCATTGATGATGTTATCTATTTGGGTAATGAACTGTCTACAAGAAAACAAGCAAACTCAAGAGAGCACCAAGGACCCTTCGTTTCAACCCTGAGCTACAAATATTCTCCTTTATTGGTAGAGAAATGAGCCCACGAGGAATCCCCAGGTTTCTATTTTACAATGGAAGATAGGGGCTGCCAAATAGAACTGCAGAGACTGCAGAGCTGGTCTTGATAAACTGAAAAAGCATCCCTCCCCCCAGAAGTCCTAAAAACTGAAAATGTATATTCAAGAATGTATGGTCAGTTATAACAGAGGCTTTGTAGGACTATGATTTCCTTGTAGATTGTCATCAGTTATCCCAGCATGGAGGAATGTCTTAGCTTTTCAGCAATATAAGCATCTTATTCTGCTGACAAGTAAAATCCTGCCTGTATTGTCCAATTTCTTGCTTGCTAGGATTTCAGACTTCTCCATTTTCCTGCTATGACTTTTGACTGATCTTCTGTTTGCCAAGTCTATTTCACCAATCTTTGGCTTGGTGAAATAGACTTGTTTTCCTTCTTGGTTCTTCATCTCTGACCCAGAAATTGTTTTTTCAGTTTCTCATAAGATCTTAATTTCTGTTATGTCTTTGCTAAATGACTATTTTACTATTAGCTTTAGGCAAGAAAGAAGGATATAGGAAACATGGGAGTTTGTGGCTGCTAGTAATTTATTCCACTATTTCCCATATAGAAACTGATGTTTATTAGCAGATCAACATGTTTTAAAATTTAGGTCATTCACAATTATAATTGTTCTATCAGAAACTTAAATTGATATACCTTTTTGAAACTAATTTGTTTTGTTCTTTCTTTTCTGTTGCCCTGATAACTCATTTGCATTCCTAAATCCAATTTATGAGTATAGTTTATATAATGGATAATTACAAACTTTTTTCATTTAATTGATATAGAATTAGAGCATGTTTATTTTTCCAACAAACTATTTGGATATTCGTTTCTGGATCAGTCTTTTATGAAGATTTCATTGAATATGAAATACTCAGTATACTGAGTATTGAATACTCAGTAAAAACAATTTACTGCAAATATTTAAAGGACTGATTTTAGGGATTTCTTAGATTTTAGGAAGGATCGCGATGCTTTGTATATCAATGCTTTCAATATAATCCTGAGTATTCTCAGAGCAAGAAACCCTTGAAAACCATTACCATAATACAGGTAGTATATTATTATCAGTAATTTAGTGACTGTTCAAAGTTACAATGGCACTGACTTATGACTATTTTTCACAGTTATGACCATTGCAACATCCCCATGATCACATGAACAAAATTCAAATGCTTGACAACTGGCTCATATTTATGATGCAGTATCCTGCGATCATGTGATCAGAAGGTTTTTGTAACCAAGGTCCCAAGACAATGGGTAAGCCAGATTCACTTAACAACCCTGTTACTCAGAGATTCATTTAACAACTGTTGCAAGAAAGGTTGTAAAATGAGCTAAAACTCACTTAGCAAATGTTTCACTTAGCAAAAGAAATTTTGGGCTCAGTTGGGGTCATGAATCAAGGACTATCTGTATTGAATTTTTTTAAAAAGTAAAACTAATACTATAGTATCTTAGCACCTATCCTTATCCATCAATAGTAATAGTATCTTTTTACCATATAAAGGATACTGATTGTGAACTAATAGCATTGAGAATGGAGTCCAGGTTTTTTTTAGATTATTAATAATTGCTTCAAAACTTCATGTTATCCCATTTTTTTTTCAGAGACTTGGGGTAAAGCTTCTGGTAACAATTTAAGGAAATAAAAGTTGATCATTCATTATCAAGACAAATTATATATTTGAGTCCTTTGATACTATTTTATTACTTTAAACATAGTAAAATTAATTGGGTCTAATTTAAGTCACTAAAGAAAGAAGAACGAAAAGTATGAAATGGCAGTGATCTACAACACAAAAGTTAGGATTACTTATTAAAGAACTCTGATACAGGTCATACTGTTATTTTGCACAAGAGGTAATATAATAAATGCAATCAGGTAGAAATTGGATTGATTCAAATGAAATTATGAACTGAGTTTGAAAATTATTAAAATCATTAAAAAAATCTCAATCTTAAAATGCAGAAATAGTCATGTGGCTAGGACACTTACTTTACAGTCCATAATTGGATTTTACAAATACAGCATAGTTAGTCCTTCACCCTAAAAGTAGGTGAAAATTGTGATGCATCTTATACTCTGAATGTTGCCAAAGCCATGCCCACCTGCCGGCCCCCACTCTTTGGCCATTTTCATCCTCCATGTGTCACGTTTTCGGCCGCCACACGCTCTATTTTAGACCTGTTCCACTCATCTGCTATCTGAACTGCTTCATATCAGATCTGATTATGGGTCTTCCTCCTATCTCAAAGTCATTCCAAACTTGTTATCACATATCTGGGACTGGGAATAAAGCCAAAATGCTTCTTCCAAGTTAGTGGTGCTTAACCACTAAACCAAACTGGCTGTCCTAATTAATTAATACCCCATAGATGTACTGTAGATGTATGTATTATGAATTCTTTTATTTTTTTTTAATATCAAAACGACGGAATAAGAAATAAGGGAAAAGCTCCAACTCTTCAGTTTTGATTCCAGTGAAATTATGTACCTGGAGTGATTCTGATTAAAGATGGAAATATGGCTTTATAAGCAAATAAAACTAGCTTGAATTTGTAAGATGGGTGGCCTTTAGAATGCAATGGAGAATACAAAAAAAAATCGCCTTCAGAGGTTGAATTTTCTCAAGATGATAAAGGTCTTTGTCCTTATAGACACCTTTGTTTTCCCCCTAAAAATGTGGAGGGCCAAGTTTATAAATTAGAGGCCCATTTGATAAAATAGTAATTGTTGACCTCTGGCTGTTTTCTAGGGTCTAAAGAATTTGAACATTTCATGTCCCTGAATCTGAAATATTACACCAAGTAGTTGCATTGTCTTACTTGCTCAATAACTTGGCTATAAATCTGTCATGTATGTCTTTTTTAAAAAAGATCATAACTTTGATTTTAGAGTAATTTATAGTAAGGCTTTCCTTCCCATAATATGTTATGAAGGATTGCAGTATTATTATAGTGCAGAGAAGGAATGATATTAGCATAAGGGATTTATGTTTAATAGGAAATAGTTTGGGAAGTTTCTAAGCATGTAGAGCTTAAATAAAAGTTGATCAGGGAAAGAGTCACTATCTAGTTCTGTCTCACCTCCTTATTTGATTTGTGTGTGTGTCAGGTGCCCACGAACATTATATTGGACCTTATGAAAGTTAAGGCCAACTAAGCAACCCAACCAACAATGGTAACTCTTGGCCCTTTTACCGTTTAACTAACAAGACATAAGACTCAGTAAGTTCTGAAAATGAATGTCAAGTGTGATAATAAGAAAAAAAAGTTAAAGGCCTGGTAATTAGGAAAGAACTCAGTGCCTTGTTCCCTTGGTGCCATAAGCATGTGCTCATTTTGCTTTTTGGTTAATCCAGAGCAAAAATAAACCCTCTGATCTGTCATGAAGTTTTCCAGCTTTCTTAAAGTCTGTCACATGTGATAGAATCAAAAGTGATTCAATTAAGATAGCTTGAAAGGCTCTATGAGATTTGGCAATGTATTTTCTACCAGATGTTGAAGCACCAGGCAGTGGTACACTGGCCAGTTCTAAAACCGTTCTGTTAATCTGCAAATATTTTTTCCAGACTTCAGCTAATCACAAAGTTTTAAATAAAAATGACCTAAATATAGTTTGCTCGCTATGCTCTGCAGACTAATGGGAAGATAATGGCAAGGGTCTACGGAGAACTCTTATTTATTAATGTGAACAATATTTGACAAAGTGTAGTCTTTGGCGATTATTGGGGAAGAATAAAAAAATGTATGGCTAAAATTGGTGCACACAATGTTATTTTTAAAAAAGTTTAATGTAGGTATAATTGCATCCTACTGCTTTACCTGCTTCAGTATACGTTACTAATTCTTTCTGTTTTTGTGATTGGAGGCCAAATTCATTTTTTATTTTAGAAATTTATAAGACTGATTAGTTCTACAATGAGATATGCAGCATTATAGGATAAGACACAATTTATATTTGTCTTTCAGTTTGGAAACAAAAGCAGTGAATGGGCTAATATATGGCAAATAATGTCCATGATTATTGAAGTAGAACGCATTGTAGGCCAAAATAGGAACTCTTCAGACTAGTCTCTGTGAATGGCTCCATTTAACACAAAATAATCTCAGCATATTTAAATTTGGTTCAGTAGACTTTGTATAATTTTAAATGTTACATTGTTGAATCAACAGGAGATATTTTTCAAATCTATGGGACACAACACTGAAATAATAGTAAAAGGTTTCATTGAAAGTCCCTAACCTGACATTAAAACTTCCTGCTATGACAAAATCAGTGTGGATATAATGTACCCAAATTTGTAAATATTCTTTTCTCACTTTTATTCACACTTCACTCTTCGAGATAGACTCTGGATGGTTTACAATATTGGTTCCTCTTTGTCTAGGCCCACACAGATTCCAAATTCTGGGGTAGGATCTTGACTTTCTCCAACTTTTCTACATTTGGTAACTGTGCAGGGTTCCCACCCCTCCCACTTTTGTAAGATGTAGCATATAAACATCTGTGAAGGCTCAATTTGGAATAATCTGAAAGCTGGTCAGAAATTTTCATTTTCATATGCACGTGTGAAGTGGTTGGGTCGTTCAGTGCCAATAAAATACTTTCTTCTACATTGCGCAGGTAATTCTTTCCAAGTCCAAATGAAAACATAGGAAGCATGAATCTGCATTATGAGTTGTGTTTTGTGACATGGGTGGAGATGTGTGTGTGTGTGTGTGTGTGTTTAATAAATAAATAAATTACTTTAGTTTTTATTATGCTGTTTCCTGAGTTTTTATTATTTTTTACCATTTGTAGGTAAGAGGATTGTTTTGAAATCCTCTATCCTGTTCCTGTTCTTTTTTGTTGCTGTATCTCAGCTGACATAAGGATTTGCTATTATTGTTTCAATCTGGGCTCTTTATTGCTTCTCTTGTTTGTTTCTTTCATTGATCCCATACACTGTATTTGGTTATCTATATGTGAAATGGGTAACCTTCCAGCCCGTTTTCTGTCATTAACAAAATTCATGCTTGAAAATGATTCTTTAGGCTGTCTATTGACTCCCATCAAGTTCTGCATAAATGACTCAAGTATGAGTTTCAGTTTGTCAGGTTACAGTTCATAACTGTTTAGTTGCTCAGAGATCAAAATTACAGTATCTGCAGAGAAGGCTATGTGTAGTCAGCAAGAAGACTGTGTTTGCAGAGAAAGTTGTGCCTGGTCAGCAAGACAAGATCAGAGGTGTAGATGGGTGGACAACAACATTTGGCAGGATTTTTTTGCAGCAGATATAGAAACTGAGAAGTGCAGCACTATTGATTTAGCCCTGTTTAATCTTTAGTAGTGTTTTCTTCTCCCTCATATAATAAATTGCATATTATTCTAAAAAGGGGTCTGGTACAACATATTTATTACCTACTGTAAATATCTACTAGACAATCCATTCTCCATGAGATCAGAGTTTCAGAGATATTTTGTCGTTAACAGAATGACCACAATGAGGGAAAAAAGCAATGGAAGCAGAGGTGACTTCTGATTTTCTGCCTGCATCCCCATTGCATTTCCTTCTGGCGAGCTGACAGGGAGCATCAAAAATCCCTTCCCTTTTCAGCAAGCTTGTAAGTGACTGCTGCTGGGTGTGGGAGTGTGCCAGGGATTGCGAGACAGGCTGGGAACTTTAAAAATAAAAATCACATCACTGCAGTAGCAACCAGTAGCACTGAAGCAGTCACAATTTTTCAAGTATTA
Organism: Coluber constrictor foxii; assembly: GCA_038048745.1. Lineage (NCBI taxonomy): Eukaryota > Metazoa > Chordata > Lepidosauria > Squamata > Colubridae > Coluber > Coluber constrictor. Next base: position 148,351,144 of record CM075961.1, read on the forward strand.
TTCCCTCAGCAATCATGGGTCTTGGAATTTGGACACATTCTGTAAATTAGCTTATTTTGTTTAACAACACATCAATTAAAGGTCACAACAATGAGAATTTTAGTAGCATAAAGATTTGGAGATGATGTAAAGCATTTAAAGCTAAGTCTCAAGAAAGCACCTAACCTTCCATTTTCTGCCATTTTGAGTTATAGGTTGAGCTGCTTGATGTCCAAAATTCTTTCTGTAGCATTGTTTTGGCTGCTCTTATTTGAGCTTCAAGTATTGCAGCTTGACAAATCTCCAGATTTTTTTTACCAGTGTAAGAAGGATAAGAAGCTTCTCTAAACCACACTTGCAAGCAGACAGTCAAATACTCAGAGCACTATTTCTTTGAATGTAGAATCTGCTCCAAAGGTTGTTGCTACTTTAACACTTTTCCCCAAGCTCTTTCAAAATCATAAGAGAACTGTATAACTATTAAATATAAACTATTTAAACTATTAAATATATATATGGAACTACTGTACTCAAGTATTTAAGATTACATTTATAAAAATACTTTAATTTTTGTTGGAACAAAATTTTGCATTTTGTTATTCTAACCCCTTTGAACTTTTTTGGGTAAGGCTATTGGATGATGCTTAAAGGCAAAATATTGTTTTCATTCTGAAAACAGTTGCACAACTATGAGTATTTTTTCTGTTACCCATAACCAAAATGACCCTCAAAAAATACTGCACATATCATCCGTGCAACAAATTTGAAATCATTGTTCATATTTTAATATATTTCTTGTCCCAATACAAAAATAATGTGGAGAAGAATAACACTTCTTTACAAATTTTTACTACCATAATTTGATCCTGTCCCGCTTTTAGTAAACAGAATTCTATATCCCCACGGTAATCATATTCTTGTGAAAGTATAAATACAGAGGTTAAAAGGCTGTTTTTCTAATGTAGTTATAAATATTGCATCTGCACATTTTTTAAATGTGCAGAAAACTAATAAGCAATTCCATGCACCATGAAGTCAAGGTCTCCCCAGAGAAACTGTGACCTCATCTTAAAGAAGGAGCAAGCTAGCCCAAAAAAAATTAGAAACAATAGATTTCACTTTTTATACAACTGCTTTTGATGCAAGGAAAATTCTCCCTCAGATTTGCATCAACTTAACGGCTTACTCGGTCTTGTTAGAGTATGATCTATAAGAAGAGAGAACAGTCTTCCTTATTGACATTACCTGTGAACACATAACTTCTATTTTCAAAGACATTGGAGATGATTAGTAATTATGAAATTTAAAGAATGTATTTAACAAAGTAAACATTTAAACTATATCAGTTTATAAATTTTACATATGCATTTAGGTAGAAATTCAAAACATGGATAGTTATTTTGGATGGAAGATTAATATACTGTTGGAACATAATCGAACATCTGCTGATATTCCAGAGAGTGGCATACTAATATTTGTGATAAAGGATAGTAATATATTTCAATCACCAGCACACTTAATATGGTTTGATTTTGAATTATTTCATGTTCAAAATCTATTTAAGGATTATTTTATTTATTTAATAAATGTATATAATGTATTTTCCCCAATAGATCATAGTGGATTACATGGGGATTTCCCTTCTTTTTATCCCCATAACTGCAAAGTCAGAAGTTGGACTGGGAAAAAGGGAATGGCTGACTCAGAATCTGCTGAATAGTTTTCATGGTTGAGAAGTGATCAACACCTTAAACAGTACTTACTCCACCCAAAGGTGCTTTTTCAAGAGGTAACTGGACTTTCCTGTTTTTCTCTGAAGACTTTTTGCTTCTCATCCAAAAACTGAAGAAACTTCTTGGATGAGAAGCAAAACTTCTTTAAAGAAAAACAAGAAAATCCAGTTGCCTCTTGAAAAAGCACCTTTGGGACAACCATGACCTGGATTTGCTGGACTCCACATTGACATTCTAAAATGTTACCCTCCATTGGTAGAGATATACTTATGATCCTGTAGAAAGTAAAGTAAGAGCAGAAAGTAGTATAAGTGCAATCTTAATAACAGTCTAATAATTTAGCAAACTTTGAAAAATATGCCTTATTCATAAGTGTTATGTAGATTCTTTTAGGTACACATTTAATTTTCAGTTAAAATGTCATAGACCATAAATTGATTCAAGTCCATAAAAATTTACACCATCTTAAAATCACTGGTCACTACTGGGTTTCCTCTATAAATACAAATCTTTAACGGCTCAGGCTTTATTCAACAGCACTTGTTAAAGCTAGGAGTGGCTTCTCTGCAGAATACCCACAGAAGTAGGGTATCCTGCCTTTTTAAGTGACAAGTAGAAGACTTTGCCAAGCAATAAAATGCTTTGTTGAAGCATATCATGTCTGTTTGTTTTGATAAAGAGAATCAGATCATCTTTGCTGTACAAATCTCTGTTGAGCTGCTTCAAATTTATCTTGCATCAGCCCGGTATCTATTTGATAGAACACATGACTTACATGTACAAGTTCCAGGTTTTATTTCTTACATTACCATGTAGGTTTTGGAAATAATTCTGTCTATAATACTTGTATAGTGAACATAGATACTATTGATGAAGATGGATAATTGTCTGATCAATGTTATATTAGAAGTTGCCACATATTAATTGTGGAGAAAAAAAGTAAAATAATAGAGATGTGTTTATTTTTTTTATTAAAATTTTTAAATAAATTTTACAAGTGTTTCCCCATCCCACTTCCCTCCTCCCCTCCAACCCCCCCCCCCAACCTCCCCACTTACTTCCCAGAGCAAAATACAGGGTATAGCATTTATCAATCATAATCTAACATATGCTAACAAACTATAGCCTCCTATCTCCCTCTTGTGCTTTAACTCCCCTTTTGCTTAACTAAATTTAAATACTTTTCTAACATCTCTTTATTCATTCGTAAGATATTTGAAACTTTTTAATCTGATATTTGCTTTGAATATAATCAATCCATCTTTTTCATTCCAAAATGTATTTTCATTTGAGTGATCCTTCAAGTATGCTGAAATTTTGGCCATCTCTGCCAAAATTTGGTACTTTTAGTGTCCATTCTTGAATAGTAGGCTTCCTTCTTCCAGTACTGTGCCACCAAAAGTCTTGTTTCAGTTATTAGATTTAAAATAAAATTAGTCTCTTCACCTGTACACTCTGTAATTATATCCAGCAAGAACAACTGTGGAGTAAACTTTATCTTCTTTTTAAGAATATTTTGGATAATCGACCATATTTTTATCCAAAATGTTTTAATATTTTTACAAGTCCACCATATATGATAATAAGTGGCATCATCAAATCACTTCTCCAATACTTAGATTGCAAGTTCAGATACATACAGGCTAGCTTTTTAGGATCTAGATGCCATCTATAAAACATTTTGTAGAAATTTTCTCTCAAATTTTGGGCTTGAGTAAATTTTACATTTCTAACCCATATTTTTTCCCATGTTTCCATCATTATTGGTTCCTCAATATTTTGTGCCCATTTTATCATACAACCTTTAACTAACTCTGTTTTCGAATCTATTTCTATCAATTTATTATACAACCTTTTTATATGCATTTGACTCTGATTTGTTTTGCCAAATTTTCCTCATTTTGTGTGATACCAATTTTCTGATCCTTTTTCCATCTAGCCTGAAACTGTCCATACTGAAACCAAGTTTGAATTATCCTTTCTTATTTTAGTTCATTCAAAGACTTTAATTCTTTCTGTATTAAGAAGCTCTTTATATGTAGTTACATCTTGTTTTTGTTCTACACTTATATTCTCTATCACATGTCTGGGTACTGCCCATATAGGTATCTTATCGTTTAATTTATATTGATACTTTTTCCAGACACGCAATAAAGCATTCCTTAATATATGACTTTTAAAGGTTCAGACCATTAATTATTTAAACAAGGTGCATTTAGAATATTTTTAAAAAGAGGGTTTCTTTTTGGTTATCTGAGTTCATCAACCCATTCTGGAATCCCATGACATAGCAGTAATACCCTTATGTATGGCCTCATTTTATTTTGATCCCTAGATACTTGGTATACTTCTCACTTGGTAACAAAACAATCTTGGTATTGTCTTTATAGACCAGGAAGCAGTACCATAATTCTAAGAAATGAAAATTAACTAGTGATGTCATTTCTATGTCCAAAACTGCAGTGAGAATTATTCCTCATAATGTCTAAAGTTCTCTTTACAGTTAGTGTATCATTTAACCCAGAAATATTTCCAAGAGAGAATTTATCTAAAATTCCATATGAATGGAAGCTAAGCATTTGCAGCATTTCAGCTCCAATGTTCCTTTATGTTGGAGTTAAGCCCAAAAATTAGTGCATTATCTTGATGAGTAACTGTTCAGATCCTAGATGTGAATAAAAATGGATTATCACTGAGAATAGGACTATTTCAAGGCTCCGTTACAGCTGATTTTGCCCCTTTCCTCCTTTCTTGGATCTTCTTGAACTTCTTTTCTACTTCACCTGGTTTTCAAAAAGCTAAATTTTATGTTCTGGACTCAGGCATATTGATAAGTTTTTCTCTCTTATAAAAATGTGACATCCTGTTCAAAAGTCACATTATTCATGTTTCTATTCTTAATGCCTCACTGCTTTCTCATGTTTGATGAGAAATAATCCAATGTTTTGTTTTCTGACTTGGAATACACATATTACATATGATCTGTTTTAAAAGCTTTGTTCCTGTAGATATAAATATTGATGCTAAGAACAAGAATTAATATCTCATTCTTATCTAGACAACGATTTCTGTGATAGGAAGCAGTAGTTTCTAGTGATTTATCTACAACTACACCTTATTCTTGATTAATAAAAGAAACTTTCTATGCTTTCTAACTCACATTCTTAGAAGAAGTTTATTTAAATTATGAGCAGGGGGTCATAATTCCATTGCCCCACATAGGATAAATAATAAATAATTGCAGTATTGTTGATGCTCAAGGACTCATTTATATGCCAAATGTAGGTTTTTCTAGCATGATTCAAACTGGCAATTCGAACAGCAGTAACACAGATTCAGAATGCATTGTTTCATCATTCTGTGTCTTGCATTATACATTTTATTTATTTATTTATTATATTTCTATACCGTCTTTCTCCCGCAGGACTCAAGGCGGTGTACAGTCAATAAAAAATAAAAGATACATAAACATCATAAAATTGATAATTAAAATTATAACATAGTTTAGCCCAAATTAAATAAAACCCAGAACTAGATAATATTTTAATCATTCCCAGTTAACATGTTTAGGCCCGCCTGATTGAACATCAGGGTCTTGAGGGCACAGCGGAAAGCACGGAGATTAGGGATGTTTTGTATATCAGGGGGCAGTTCATTCCAAAGGGTTGGAGCCCTTACAGAGAAGACCCTCCCCCTGGGAGTCGCCAGTCAGCACAATTTGACTGACAGTACCCTGAGTAGTCCCTCCCTGTGAGAATGAACTGGTCGGTAGGAGGCTATTGGTGGCAAAAGACGGTCTCGTAAGTACCCAGGTCCTAAACCATGGAGCACTTTAAAGGTGATAACTAAAACCTTGAATCGCACCCGGAAGACCACCGGGACCAGTGCAGCTCATGTAAGAGAGCTGTTACACGCAATGAGATGCGCCCATAATCACCCATGCGGCTATATTCTGGACCAGTTGGAGCCTCCAGGTGCTTTTCAAGGGGAGCCCCATGTAGAGAGCATTGCAGTAGTCTATATGGGAGGTGACTAGGGTAGGAGTGACTGTGCGCAAGGCATCCTGATCCATAAAGGGACGCAACTGGCGGATCAGGCAAACGTGATAAAAGGCCCCCCTGGCCATGGCTGTCAAATGGTCTTCTAAAGATAGCCGTGAGTCCAGGAGGACACCCAAATTGCGGGCCCTCTCTGTGGGGAGCAAGGTCTCATCCCCAATTGTCAGTGATGGTATCAGCTGACTATACCGGGATGCTGGAAGCCACAGCCACTCAGTCTTGTAGGGGTTGAGTCTGAGTTTTTTTCTCCCCATCCAGATCCGTACAGCTTCCACGCCACAGGACATCACAGTAAGGGCATCATTGGGATGGTCTGGGATGGAGATGTATAGCTGAGTGTCATCAGCATATTGATGAACTTTCACCCCGAAACCACGGATGATCTCACCTAGCGGTTTCACATAAATGTTGAATGGAAGGGGTGAGAGGACCGACCCTTGCGGCACCCCACAAATAAGGTGCCTCGAGATCGACCTCTGCCCCCCTGCCAACACAAACTGCGAACTGTCAGAGAAAAATGAGGAGAACCACTGAAGCACGGTGCCCCCTATTCCTAACCTCTCCAGCCGGTGCAGTAGGATACCATAGTCAACGGTATCAAAAGCCGCTGAGAGATCTAATAGGACCAGGATAGAGGAGCAATCTCTTCCCGGGCCTTCCAGAGATCATCAACCAACGTGACCAATGCCGTTTCCGTGCTGTATCGTGACCTGAAGCCTGACTGGAACGGATCCAGATAGACATCTTCATCCAGGTATCGGGGTAGTTGTCATGCAACCACACTCTCAACAACTTTTGCAACGAAGCGAAGATTGGAGACTGGACGATAGTTTGATAATAAAGCCGAGTCCAGGGAAGGTTTCTTGAGGAGGGGCTTCACAACCGCCTCTTTCAAGGTGGCAGGAAAGAAACTCTCACTCAGAGAAGCATTTATAATCCCCTGGAGCCAGCCTTGTGTAACCTCCCGGGAGGCCAGTACCAACCAGGAGGGACACGGGTTCAATAAACATGGGAGCATTAAGCTTTCCCAGAATCCTGTCCACATCCTCAGGAGCTATAGAGTCAAACTCTTCCCAGATAACACTCTCAAGACCTACCCCCATCTCCTCCCCTGGATCTATCCAATTGGAGTCCAGACCATCCCGAATCTGAGCGACTTTATCATGCAGGAATTGCACAAAATCCTCAGCTCGTCCCTGTAAGGGATCTTCCCGCATCCCCACCTGAAGTAGGGAGTGGGTCACCCTAAACAGCGCTGCTGGGCAGTTCTCTGCAGATGCAATAAGAGCGGAGAAGTAGCTAGACTTCGCCGCTTTTATCGCCACTAGGTAGGTCTTAATACATACCTGAATCTGTGTTTGGTCAGATTCAGATCGGCTTGTCCTCCAATCACTCTCCAGGCATCTTTTCCGACGCTTCGTCTTTCTCAGCTCCTTGGAAAACCAAGGAGCTAATCGAGATTGGCATCAGGTCAGAGGCCGCAAAGGCATGACCCAGTCCAAGGCCCCAGTAGCTGCCCTGTCCCAGGTGACCACTAGGTCCTCAGTCGAGTCATGAGCCAGAGTCTCAGGAAATGGCCCAAGCTCCGTCAGGAACCTCTTGGGATCCATCAGGCACCTGGGACAGAACCATTTGGTGGGTTCTGTCTCCCTGCAGTGGGTGGAAGTGACTTGAAAGTCCATGTGAAGGAGAGAATGATCAGACCATGACAAGGGCTTGATGTCTACATCCCCTATTTTAAGATCATTCAGCCATTGGTCCAAGACAAAAACCAAGTCCAGAGTGTGATAACCCAAGTGGGTGGGGCCTTTAATTACCTGGGTCAGGTCCATGGCCGCCATGAACTCCTGAGCTGCCTCCGACATTTCACCAGCAGATTGAAAGTTAAAATCCCCCATAACAATAAGTCTGGGGGTTTCTACCGCCACCCTGGCTATAACATCAAGCAGCTCAGGCAGGGTCATTGTTATGTGGCAGGGAGCCAGATTCGTAATCAGTAGGCCCATCTGTATCTCCCGACCCCACTTCACAAGGAGGGACTCACATCCAGCTATCTGAGGAACAGTGGCCTCCCTTGGGCAAAGACTTTCTCTAATAATTGCTGCCACTCCCCCACCCCTTCCCTGAGGCCTTGGCTGATGAAATGCATGGAAACCTGGCGGGCACATTTCCACAAGGGGAACGCCTCCCTCTTGGCCTAGCCAGATCTCCGTGATCCCTGCCAGGTCAGTACATTTAACTACTCATGCAGCTATACTTGAGATTGGCTGCACATATCCAAAGATTTTCAGGATGTACTTGGTGGCTGAAGGACAAATTCTTTAGATCTTTATCTTTATCTTTATTTGATTTGTATAGTGGCCTACTCTCGAAGGACTCAGGACGGTGAACAGCCAAACAGTAAAATATATAAATACAAAATTTAAAAAACAAAATTAAAATCGAATTAAACAATTTGGCCCAGACAGATTAAAACACCCTGATCATTTAAAAAAACAGATTTAAAATTTGGATATTAAAAAAAAAAGAAAAGAGGGAGAAGATTAGGTATGGCCCGCCTAGTGGAATAAAAAGGTCTTAAGAGTGTGGTGCAAGGTGCGCAGAGCCGGGATTCTCCGTATCTTTGGGGGGAGCTCATTCCAGATAGTAGATATTGATTTCAGTATCATTGCACATTGTAATGAAACACAAAGATCTTAAAACACTCTTCTTGAAACATAACATTGGATAGAACTCGTTTGGATTTGATAAAATGGTTTAAATTGATAGTCTAAACCAGAGATTTGGAACTATGGCCTCTTTAGGACTTGTGGGCTTCAATTCCCAGAATTCCTGAGACAGCATGGAAGCCCACAAGTCACAAAAGGGCCATAATTCCCCACCCTTGGTCTAAATTGATCCTGATGGCTACAATTAAGTTATTGTCTTAAATGTGTTCTTAAAAAATAGAATTTCTATGCTGAAAAGCTAGATTAAATATAACAAGTAATTTGTTCCTTTACACTCATCCCATTTTGAACACTCAAAAGTATACTGAATAAGAATTTGAAAATATTATCGTCAAGAGAAAAAAGTAGAGGTTGAGGTGGATTCTTAGATGCCATTTCCTCACTTGTCTACAGCAACATATGTCTTGGCAATATCTTCACTTTTTTTGTCATATTCTTGTGACATACCTTTTATTTTGCTTCCAGCCATATGTGATAAACTTTAAGATGTCCTTACCTATTCTGTATTAAAGTAGCCTTCTCCTCTTTAAGCTTGTCACAAGCCATGACAGCTTGACTATCAGTGCAATTAGGTATTTTACATTGAGCAGATGAATTAACCCTTGAGAAAGAAAAAAGAACAGCAAAAGAAAAAGAATCTTACGGTAGAAATTATAAAGATACGTAACCCTTTCCCAAATCACTTCAATTTACATATTTTGAAAAATTTTAGTAGCATCAAATAACCTGAGCATATCTAGCCCGAAAGTTACTGCAAAAAAGTGCTTAAATAGTTCCTGTTCATGTTATAGTACATATTAATAGAATAAAAGGCAGGTATAGCTATTTTTGTTTTATTTTGTTTTCTAGATAACTTCATTGGAGATTACAATTAAAAAGAATATAAATTATATAAACTAATTTTTAAAAAATAGTGTTAAAAAAAAGAAAAATGAGTAATTTCCCTCTTTCATCTCTGTACGTACATACCATTTAGGTAGATTTATTGCCATCTCTTAAGTTACAATATATGCTCTCTTCATCCCATAACTCATTTTTTAGCTAAAAACAAAATATTCATTCATTGTCAACAAAAGTCCATAAATAGTCAGAAATAGCTAATTATTTATTGATTAAGTCAAACTTGTTTTCTTTCTTATCCTTTTAATGATCTTGATTCTTAACCCTTCGGATTGAGTATTGCTGCTTGATTTCTTGTCATGTTTCTATATACTTCCCTAAAAAGTATTTCAGTCAGTGGTGGGCTTCAAATATCTTAACAACCAGTTCTCTGCCCTAATGACTGGCTAGGTGGTCGTGGCTGGGTGATCATGGTTGGGTGGTCATGTGATTGGGTGGTCATGGCTAACTCGACGTCACTTCTTTGCCTAAAAAAAGATATACCAAAAGGTAGTTTATTAATTTGTGTATTTAATACTTAAATAAGAACAATAAAAGAGGTATACAAAACAATAAAAGAAGTACACAAATACTTACATAAGAACAATAAAAGTGTTATTCAGCTTTAAGGTACTTACTTATGAGGAATCTTAATGCAAAATTCCCATTCCCACCCCACTCCACAGTAAGGATAATGCAAAAGCCCCATTCCCACTCCATCCCAGAGCAACATCAGTTCCCTCTCTAACCTCTTTCCAGCTCCATTCTCCTGTGCAGGGCAACAAAAGAAGGCCAAGATGATCACCTGGGAGGCTTGGAGCCAGCGAATCCATTGGCCACGCTGATCAGCTGGGAGGCTGGGGCACCCTTTGCAACCCTTTATTTTTTTAAACTGCTTTTCTCATTCCTATGTCATCTTAAAGGGACTCCTGGGAGGGGTGGAGTGGGGCCAGCCAGTGGTGGCATTAGCTGGTTCGCCAAATTCTACAGAATCTTAACAATTGGTATGCCCAAACCGGTGCAAACTGGCAGCAACCCACCTCTGCTTTCAGTATTTTAGCAAGTTGTTTTGTATATCCAGGAAGAGGAATTTGTCTTTTTCTGTTAGCTCTCAAAAAATCCTTCAAAACTGTACAAATTTCTTTTGTACATGCAGTTTTTTTAAAAAAAATAGCTCTCTTTTATGGTTTTGTAGTTGTATATTTCCTTTAAATATCATCTGTTTCATTTGAAAGTCCAATACGTCCTTTTCTGCATATTATTTGTCATTTATATCCATCTTCCAATTAATTTTAAAATTATCCAGAAAGTCTTGTTCTTCTTCCATTTGTCCATCTAAAACAATCTCTGAATTTTTTATTTATTTATTTATTTAATTTATATTGCCACCTATTTGCCCATGGCGACTTACAGAATAAAAGACTACATTTAAAACAATAAAAACTAACAAAAAGAAACAAATAAATTAATATAGTACAATATAACAAAATCACCTCCCATCTCCCACCCTTTGCCCCAGTGACAGCAGATCACATGAGCCATTTAATGGGCTCCATCCCTCTCTGTATCCCTAAGCCTGCTGGCAAAACCAGGTCTTCAGTGCCTTCCGGAATAGTATTAGAGTGGGGGCCATTCTAATTTCTGGGGGAATGATGTTCCAGAGAGAGAAGGAGCCACCATGGAGAAGGCCCTTCTTCTGGGTCCTACCAGGTGTATCTCCCTTGGAGATGGGACATTCCCACAACATTCCCTGCCTCTCTGCTCTATGAGTCAGGTAGATGTGACCAGCAAGAGACAGTCCCTCAAATAACCTGATCCCAAGCCATGAAGGGCTTTAAAGGTGACAACCAGCACCTTGAATTGCACCCGGAAGCAAATTGGCAACTAATGCAGCTCTCACAGGAGAGGTAACACATGTGCACACTGAGATCTGCACAAAACCATGCAGACCGCTGCATTTTGCACCAACTAGAGCTTCCAGATGCTGTTCAAGGACAGGCCCTTATAGAGTGTGTTGCAAAACGGTCTTTACATTTAATACATACAGTACTACTAAAAAATGCAGATCAGATTGTTGGGGATGACAGTTAGCAGGACCATGGCATACCAGAAATTTAATTTCTGCTGAAACACCTTTTGTATTATTGTTAGTGCCTGTAAACATTCAATGAATGAAAAGTTGGTATATACATTGAATAAATAAGAAGTAAAAGGAGAGTTTTGTATAAGTATGTACAGGCAGAATATTTAAAATAATTTTAGAAAGAAAGCAACTTTCAGTTGAATATTGTAATTTGTTTAGGACAACAGGTGTACATATTCTTATTATTCACATTATATTCACATAGCAAGTTCTCTATGGGAAAGTATTTGCAAATATACCCCCATCAGGTTATTTATTTTGTGTAGCAAAGTCAAGTACAGAAAGGAAATAAGGATGAGTAAACGAAAGAAAGATAGTTTGGTGTTTAGCTAGTCATTGATGTACAACCATTTGTTAGGTGACTATTCAACTTACAACAACAATTAAAAATGTGATTTAGAGTTCCTGAGTTATGTGATTGCGATCCAGGCAATTGCTCGCATTTATGATAGTTGCAGTACAATGGTGGATTTCAACAATTTTTACTACCGGTTCTGCAGGTGTGGCTTGGTGGGCATGGCATGGCTTGGTGTGTGTGACTTGGTGGACATGGCAGTAAAGGATCCCCATTTCCTCCAGATCAGTTGGGACTTGGGAGGCAGAGAATAAATGGGGATGGGGCCAGTCAGAGGAGGTATATACTAGTTCTCCGAATTACTCAAAATTTCCACTACCGCTTCTCCAGAATTGGTCAGAGCCTTCTGAAACCCACCTCTGTTGTAGTACCTTGTGGTCACATATCACTATTTGCAACCTTCCGAGCTAGCTTTCAACAAGCAAAGTCAATAGGGGAAGGAGGTCACAAGTTACAATCAAGTGATGTCTTGCTTAATGACTATGGCAAAAAAAAAGTTATAAAATTTCTGTGGTCAGATGATGGTTACTTAACAAATGCATTGCTTAAGGACAAATTTTCTGGTCTGAATTGACATCCTAAATTAAGTTCTATCTCTAATGACTAAGGCAAAACTGAGAGATTCTGAGTCTAGTCCCATCTTAGGCACAAAGCTAGTGGGATGACCTTGGGCCAGTCACTCGCTCTCAGCCCAAGAAAGAAACTAATTTGAAAGCTAACTACTTTCAAAAACATTTTTCAAGAAAACTTCAGAAACAAAACCACATGGTCACTGGAACTCACAACCCTCCCCCCCCCAAAGAAATAAAGATATAAAATACAAAAAAAGAATTTTAGGTAAATCTGGATAAGTATAGGTAAATTTATATCTTTCTGTCCTTGCGAGCCATTTTTTTCCATAATTGTACAAGAATTCTACAGTACAGGACTATTCATTTTATCATGCTTTTACTTTTTATAAATCAACAGATGTACAATAAAGCTTTCTTTTCACATCCATACATTTCTACATGACCTGGTGAAGTACAAAAATCTGGTTTCTATGCCCTCTGCCTGGCACAAAGTTCCTGTTATATTTAGTTTGCTACATAACAATGGAATGTTCACAGTCATAAAGCTGAACTGCACTTTCCAGATTTTGGTCATTGTCAGTTCTCTTATCCTTTTGATCATAATTCTGTCAAACACCCACACATGCTCAGGAAACAAAACCCCTGTAGATTTTGCATTCATTTCACTCTGCTTACAAAAACAGTGGTCTCATTCTTCCAATTGTTCCACTGTGAACACCTTCTTCTTGTTCAACATTCTCACACTATTTTTTTTTTGAACACCAACTTTTCTAGTATGATTTCTAAGATGATTCTTGCAGAATCTCTCATCCCACATCATTTCAGCATTCTGCTAGAGCTCCTTTTTAGCCCTCTTCAACCACTCCCCAACAACCTATTCTTTTCACTAAACGTACTTAGCTTTTTATGACTCCTGTAATCTTAACCTTGTAATGTAACCTTGCTCTTCTTCGATTACATTGTTTGCAATTATTTTTTTCTACCTTTTATATCTTTCTTTCATCCCTGTTTTTTGTAGCAATCTCTTATATGCGTTTTTCTACATCCACAACATTTTTCAGACTACCAAGTGTCTTTTTCATACTTCTATTTATGTAACTCCACATGTTTCTGTCTATTGAACCAGAACATTTTTTTCCTCTGTTTCAGATAAAGTGTTCTATTCCTGAATTTATTCTACTTTCATTCTAGGTCACCTCCCAACCCAATACATACTTCTTTCCTTTCCTTCCCAAATAAAATATAATATACCGCATAGCTTCCCCTTTCAAGACAAAAGAAGTTCTCAACCGCCTAAACATTTATTAGATGATTGAAGTAACTAAATAAATGGAATATCATACTGTGTTTTTCCTTTTATCAGGAAAATAAGAGATAGAAGGTCTTTTCACCTTCTACAATAGCCAAGTTACAAGAATAAGTTTTCAGGCAGGCCCAATGTATGTGCTCTGTGGATAGAAAAATAAAGGAAGAGGGAAAATTGGTATAAATAAAATATATCAAGCTCTTTTGGTTTCTGACTTGAATAGAAGAATAAGTTTGGCAGCTAGGGTAAGGGAAGTGGACATACTCTTTGATTTCAATGAAGCACTTAATATTATTTCAGAATCTTGAAAGAAATAAAATTCTAGTCTAAAAAGAACTAAGTTAATATGCAAAAAACTAGCATTGTTACTATTACTACTATAACTAACTATACTAACTATACTAGCTAAGTAGCAATAGCACTTAGACTTCAGTGCTTTACAGCCCTCTCTAAGCGGTTTAGAGTTAGCATACTGCTTCCAACAATCTGGGTCTTCATTTTACCCACCTCAGAAAGATGGGAAGACTTGGAAGGCTGAGTCAACCTTGAGCTTGGTGAGATTTGAACTGCCAAATTGCAAGCAGCTGGTAGTCAGCAGAAGCAGCCTGCAGTACTGCACTCTAACCATTGCGCCACCGTGACTCATAAGATAATTGGATATTTCCCAATAAACATGTGTGGTAAGAGTTAATAATGTGTTTGCAATAGATCAATGCTCAAATACTGGAGGTAAAAGATGTGCATTGTAGTTGTCTTTATATACTCTATTACTTTTTCCTACCCTTGTGCATTACAACTGAATAAAGTGCTTGCATCCTTCTCAAAGAAAAGTAGTCGATTTTGTAAGAGCTACCACCATGAATATTATTTATTTATTATTATTATTTAGTTATTTGCTTTTCATTTTATAAGAATTTTCGTATTGCAGAGGCACTGAGCCTGGTGGCGCAGCAGCTTAAGTGGTGTTAAAGTGACACCAGCTACCTGCAATTATTGCAAGTTTGAATCTCACCCAGGCTCAAGGATGACTCAGCCTTCCATCCTTTCAAGGTAGATAAAATGAGGACCCAGATTGTGGGGGCAATAAGCTGACTTTGTATAAAAAAGAACACCTCTTAGGGGGGCCCGAAAGCTCTACTAAGCAGGTATATACAAAAGTATGAAGGCTATTGCTTAACACATTGTAAGCCACCCTGAGTTTCCAGAGAAGGGCGGCATATAAATTAAATTAAAAAAAACTGTATAAAGACTAAAACTGACATTACAGGGCCAGCAGTTCCTAAGTGACTAGTTTGTACATAGCTTCCATCTCTAGTACTTTTATATTACAAAGATGCAGGGTGGATTGTGTTAGGAATAAACAGAGTAATGTATGAACACTATATGTTTTTCATGTTAAAAGATAACAGACAAAAGGGGTAATCAGTGCAACTAAATAGGTGATAAGATGAAGAAGTAATGTATATTCAGAAATATACATTATCCTTTTTTACCAGTAGGTCAAATAGGGAAGCATATTGGGGTATGACTTCCAGTCTATAATGTTGCCTATGGATCCACAATTTCCCAGCATCTAAGCTCCATTGAATTATTAAATTGTCAAATAAGTTCCTCTGGAACATAAGGAATCACTGGAGACAAATTCCTTGTGTGTCCAATCACAGTTGGAGCCTGTGTAGCGTAGGGGGCTAATGCCTCCTACTAAAGGCAGCAATTAACACCAGCTGCCTGTAATTTCTGTGAGTTCAATCCTCGCCAGGCTCAAGGTCGACTCAGCCTTCCATCCTTTCTAAGGTAGGTCAATTGAGGACCCAGTTTGTTGGGGGCAATAAGCTGACTTTGTATAAATATACAAAAGTATGAAGGCTATTGCTTAACACATTGTAAGCCGCCCTGAGTCTCCGGAGAAGGGCGGCATATAAATCAAATTTAAAAAAAAACAAAACAGTTGGTCAATAAAGTATTTTCTATTCTATTCTATTCTATTCTATTCTATTCTATTCTATTCTATTCTATTCTATTCTATTCTATTCTATTCTATTCTATTCTATTCTATTCTATTCTATTCTATTCTCAGAGCAGTCTTGTACAAAACTGGTGTCACACAATAAGGAAAGATCCTGAGTGATTGGTATTTCTCTTTTTAAGCCAACTATGGAGGCCTTTTGGCTCTCACTTTTTAGATTTAATATCTAGAATCTCTGGCAAGAAGATGGAGGAAGAGGGATAAAATAATGAGAGAAAATACTCTTGTCAATCTACTTGTTGTTCCCAAAGTGCTGTGCTATGTAGTGTTGGAGAAATGTTTCCAAGGTATTTAGAGTACTTTTCAGATTAACGCAGATAAACTATATGTACAATGGATGATCAAAATTGGTCATTCCAGCCTACATTCTCAGAAAATTAGCTATATATGCTTGTCCTCATAAATGTCAGATCTTGCAAGGTTGTTGAAGGCAGTTCTGCAGTAATAAAATTGGCATAATAGCTGTATCTGGGGTCAGTTTTTTTTTTCCACTTAAATTCAGTGGTGGGATTCAGCCAGTTCACACCACTTCAGGAGAACTGGTTGTTAACTTTCTTATTAGTTTGGCAAAGTCGTTGTTGGAAGAAATCATTAGGGCAGAAAACCGGTTGTAAATTACTTGAATCCCATCACTGCTTAAGTTGCTCCATTTTTTAAACCTTCATAATGTAAAAAGTCAGACATGACTCAGAAATGGACACAGAAATGGAGACTGACTCTGCAAAAAAAAATGGAACCTTAATTTTGAAAATACCAATACAATCTACAATCAGATTATAGTCAGCTACTGTTTCAACATGATTCGTAGAGATATCATTATAAAACCAAATGTTCTCCTGTCTAGACCTACGATATGATTTTGATTCCTAAATGAAGAATGTCATGCTTGTTTCTGTTAACCATATTTAATAAATATTATCTCATTTATCTAATCTATCTAATAATTTCATTATTATTAATAACAACTCTACCTTCTGGGATGTTAACTATCTTACCCAATTTTCCATCATCTGACAATCTGATAAGTCTAGGACTGTCAATACTATTTCCAATTTGATGAGAAACTAGTTCTAACTGAATCAAATAGTATTGTGTATTTTATCAGATGCTGTGCTGGCATCAAGATGTATTATATTCTACTTTACTGTGTAATACAAATTATTCTCACAATATATTAAGATAGCTACCCAGCATAAAAATGAGAAAAGATTAACAAAGACTTATTCACGACAGCTCCGTGAACTGAAATTCTCTGAAAGAATTTCCGGTAATTCTTGCATTGTTTTCACAAGGTTTGTATGTTGTTTTCTTTATGATCTGTTCTAAAAGTATATTTTCTGAAACTTTCCTCCTAATACTTCATTCATTTTTTTCCCATTTCCAAGGTCTGGCTTACATTGTTCCATAATACAAAAACTCCTAATCAAGTTTCTCTCAACATCGCACTTCTGTTCTGTTTTTTCATCCTCTTTTCACATATACTTTCATTTTGAAGGGGAAGGGGGACACAAAAATGAGTTGAATAGATTCTTTGTGTTACTTTTACAGAGAAGCTGATATATTGATTCTTTTATTTTTTTTTCAAATTTTGAATATATCTTGAATATAGCCCCCACCACTATAAAAGATTTTTAGCATCTTTTGCCAACATCAGCTTATATGAGCTTTACTTATCCTGAAAACATTTTGACAGTTCTGAGCTTCTTATATGTTCTTAATCTTCCTATTTAAACCAAAAAGACAAGAATGGCTTATATTTGGTTTCTAGTTAGTTTTGCTTTATATGTAAGTTTAAAAATAAAAGTTAAACAGTATTAAATATTACAATAGCATGTAAGAATTTCTGTTTAAAGAAAACATCAAATCTTGAAGCATTGAAAATTATCTGTCTTGCCGTTATCCCAATCCAATCAACTTGTTCTTCATTTAGAACAATTGCTTAGGAGCCTGTTTCTCATTGATTGAAAGTCAATAAATTGACCCACATATATGTGGTAAGAAATACTCATTCTTTCCCTTTCTTCAAATCATTAGAAAAAGAAAAACCTTCATTTTATGTTCTTCTTTCTGATTAATATTTTAGCAATGCATTTCTTCAATCTATATGGACAATTTGGTTTTTTGTTTTTAAAATTACTAAACTCCCCAATGAGGAATGAAAAAGACTTTGATCCAGGGTTGTTGGAAGGGGAAGAAGCATTTTTTCTAGATGTTTGTGGTATTCCAAGTCAAAGCAGGCCAGTATGTATGGATGCTCACTTTATCTGTCAACAATTTCTTAAGGATGCTGAACTTTTTCCTGGTCATCCCATGGAGCCATTTGGTCCCAGGAAAATACATTTTTTGAGCTAAGGAGATGGCCAGGGATAAAAATAAGATAGGATTTGGATATAAAAATGAAGTAATTTATATTTCTATTGTTGTGAAAGACTTATAACACAAGTCTTATATATGTCACTAATAAGTGAATTCAGTTGGGGATTGCAGCTTCATTTTTTTCCTGATTAATTGGGCGCTAAGCAACCACCTTTATTTCTTGAATGTCAACAACATTGAATGAAAGGGATATGGAACAGCGAACCCTCTTCCAGAAATGATGTTTTCTTATAAAGAATAGATAATTAAGGATCTGTCGTAGAAGTGTTTTCGTCCTGGCACAAAATTCTTTTGGGGGAAGGCACGGTAATTAAATTGGAATGAACTTGGTCTTGTACCTCAAATAACAGCTGTTTAAACCAGGAGAAGTTTTTGCCGTAAAGTACTACATGCAGTATATGTAGAGGAAAAAAAATGAGAAGGAATTTATTTCCTGCTTAGCTGGCAATGAAGACAGTGCAATGTAAGATTTATGTTACGGTTCAAGCTATTCTTTCTGATTGTGGAAACAAATGTACTCAACAGTGATATGTTTTTAGTTTTGTTTGCAAGGATTTATCTTCTAAATGGATCAGCTGTACAATTTGAATTTACTACTACATCTCGGTTTTGAAAGTTTTCTATTTTTTTAAAATTGTGCTACATTTAACTGTATTAATTTGAAGACCTTTGGAAGAATGGGAGTTAATTTCCGTTATTCATTATAGTTCTTTGGTTATCTTTTTAATTGGAATTATGTTATTTCCAGGATACACAGTATATCTATACATTATTTATCCTGTTTCTTTTTTTTTTCCAAATCAATGTAGGTGAACAATACATTTTGTTATAAATCATAAAAATCACAGAAATTGTTAGCAAATGACTAGTTTATAGGCTATAGGATAGGTTTTCATGAATTGTTCCACTCATAAACTTTTATAGAGAGGAATAAAAAAATTTAAATAACAGAACCAGGTGATTAACAAATGCATAGACCATGACAATTCTTAAATTTGTTCAAGATATAAATAAATAATAAGAAATTAATGATAACATTTTGTGTCAAATTTTATCATGAGAATATAGTTGCATTGAAAAAATATCCAGTTTTGATTGACTACCAGGCCATTTGAACAAAATAATGATTCTTTTCTACTTTTTGCAATTTTTCAATTGATATTTTTTTACTGATTTTGTTGTTAAAAACTGATGACATTAATTTATTACTGTGAGGGTGAAACTTTTTGTGATACCCAGCATAAAGCATACAAAGCATAAAGCACCTTCTCATTACTAGTGTAATTCTCTAATGTAATGGTAGTTAAATGAATGGTCATAAGGGAAGGATAACCTGTATAAAGAGATACAGATTTTAAAAGCCATCTTTGATAACGTCATTGATCATCTTTAGCAACTATCAATTTTTCCACAATGTATTTTCCATATCTTATACTATTTTTCCTCATAGAAACATTTGCCTGGAAGAAGTTAGACACAGTATTGATACAGATTTCTCTTCTCACCAGAATTTTTGGGAATTTTATTAGGAACCTTAATACTAATATCTGAAATCTGAAATCGCACACAAGTTGTTCTACAAAAATTGTAATATTACTCTTTTAAATATCCTCCCTTTGTTAGTACTTTTGCCTACTAAATTTACTAATAAGGATTTATAAATGGTGCCATGACGACCTTTTGTGCACTTCATATCAGAACTGATTTAGGGCTGATCATTTAATGATGGTCCGGAATTACCATGGCCACACAATAAGAGCTTTATGACTTGCAAAATATTGCATCACCATCCCTGCGGAGACATGATCATAATCTCTGTGTTTGGCAACCTGTTTACACTTAGAAATGGTTGCCAAGTACCTGTGATCATGTGATCACCATTTGTAATCTTCTCTGTCAGATTCCCCTGAAAGTCAATGGAGAAGTCAGCAGGGAAGGTTGCAAGCTGCCGCCACCTGCTGCAGAGCTGATATTCTATCCTAGCAGGCAGCCCTTTGAAAGAAAAAGGGCTGCCTGCCGGGAGAGAATTTCAGCTGGGAGGGAACCTCAATTCCAAACTGGGCTTAAAACAACTTATTTATCTTTTGGGAACAGTAACATTTATTTTTATGGCTTGTGAATGGTTATTTTGTTGAAGACTATTTTTAATAATAATGCACTGCTATGAACTTCAATGGAAAAAACATGTATAAACAAAATAAAAAATACAATATTTTAAAAAGCAGGATATTAGTTAAGATGCTCTTACTCTTTCCTCAATTGGAAAAACACAAATCTGCTATCACAGCAATACATAGGCAAAAATTATTTGACTCTCAGAAAAGAGAAGTGTTTTGGTGATTCATTAAAGATTAAAAAAGCATTTGATGTTACAAATTCAAAATTGCTATTAGGTGAGATACTACCTCCTATTTTTCATGATTAAAGTACAATGAAGCACATTTTTCTCTGTTATATCCCTGGAAACCAATAGAAGCCAATGATTTTGTGCTCAGGTAAATATATTAATTCTAATTAAAGAGTAGCATTATTGGTTTAAACATATAAGTCCTTGTTTGATTCTTCTGTGTCTATTTATCAGCTAATGATTTTGAAGATGTATTTTCTTGCTTTGACAATATGAAAAAAATAGCTGAAATGGGGCTGAAGAAGCAAAAATGTTAACTTTTCTTACCTCTTCTATATTTTAAATTAGCAGATAAGTATTTTTTTTCTCCATATAACAAAGACACCTTTTATGTTTAAATTCTGAATTGGCTGACTGAAGTAAAAACAGAACAAAGCCAATACTGAAAATATCTATTATTCAATGGTATATATTGGCAGCAAGGCTCTTGATGCAAGTTGGGGAAGGTTGATGATTTTTCATATATAAGTAAAACAATCTCATTAGATCTTTCATATATAAGTAAAACAATCTCATTAGATCTGAAGCTAAAGGAGAATCTTATATTTGAGTCAGGAGAAACTTGCGATGAGCAATTTAAAGAAAAACAGACAAAGAAAGCTAAAATTAAGAATCAGCAATTAGGAGAAACAAATAATGTTTATACATTTCTTTGCTCCTTTTTCAATTCAAAGCCTATCACTCTGTTGCTGGATGTTTTCCATTCTAACATGAGTTCAGGTCTATTTCACCAGTTGCAGTTACGTAGGTCACTAAAACTCTGGTGCATAGAAATGGAGTTACATGCAAATCCTGGATAGAGTCCTCAGAGATCAGTAAGAACGTAAATGTGACAGAGAGGTCAATTTTTCATATTGAAAATATTTCATTTTAATTATACTTAAATTTAACACAAACACATACTACATCATCATATTATGTGATGAACTGTGGGAATAACTTTGGATAGAAGGAAGAACAACAGTCAGGATAATACTCAGTCAAGAAAGAACAGAGGTGAGAAACAGAGGTGAGTTTCATCAGGTTGTGACCAGTTTTGGAGAACCAGTAGTGAACATTTTGAGTAGTTTGGACAACCGGTAGTAAAAATGCTGAGTGGCCCCACCCCCATCTATTCTCTGCTTCCCAAGTCCCAGCTGATCAGGAGGAAATGGGGATTTTGCAGTGTTATTCCACTGGAGTGGGGTGGGAATGGAGGTTTTACAGTATCCTTCCCCTGCCATGCCCACCAAGCCACGCCAACAGAATTGACAGTAAAAAAAGTTGATTCCTATCATTGGTAAGAAAGCATCTCAGAAAGTACAATTCTAGTTTTCTAGAAAGTAAAGGAATAAGTGAAGTGCTTTCAGGCTTGCAAGACACTGTCACTGTAATTTTACAATAAAAGTAGTGTTAGTCTCACAGTTTTAGTTTCCTGTCAGACTGTTATCAGTCTGCCTCAAAGACTGATAAAATTCTTTCTCAGGATAATAAAATAATGCAAAGTACAAAAAGGGTTAATAAATAATAATTTTTTATTATTATTATTATTATTATTATTATTATTATTATTATTATTATTATTATTATTATTATTAGTAGTAGTAGTAGTAGTAGTAGTAGTAGTAGTAGTATAATAAAATAAAAGCATGAGATAAGAGAAAAAAAGGGAAGGAAATCAAATGTACAGTGCTACCATTCACAATATATTCAGATCTCTTTCTATTCTTGCAAGCTTTCCTTGCCTTTGGCTCATTAAACTTATGATTTTATTTTATTCATTGTCCAGTTATTAGCAAAATCAACTGCTACTTTTCATAAGCAATGGATTCTATAGTTTCTTTCAGATCAAAGTGAAAACTGAAATTGTTAAGTTGGGCAAGCGAGGAGACAGGAACCAGGTCTATGTGAACAATAGCTCTTTATTTCACAGTGCCAAATCCAGCAAATGTGCAACAAGACAGCTCCCTTTATATAGTATGTTGGCCATGGTGCCAGCCAATCAACATCGTGTGTTTTCCCTCCTAAAATTCCCTCCAAAACTGATACATTACACCCCTCCCTTTCTAGAAGACACTTAGGCAACTATTTACATATGTAATCATGCAGGTGACTAAGGCGTTCCCTGATCCTAGTTGACCTGCCAGTTCAGTCTGGGGCGGGGAGTTGGGCTGGTCAGAGGGACTGTTTGTCTCTCCCAGCCCAGCCAATGGATTATTTTCCAGCCGTTGTTTTCCTCGGCTGGGACTGGCTTCTCGAGAAGGCGGTGCTGGACACTGAAGTCTTCAGATAAGTCCTCCGGCCACTTCAGGGTTGAGTTAGCTGTCAAGGGAAGGTTTTGTGAGTCAGGGACTGGTATTGTGGATTGGTATTCTGGCTCACCTGTTATTCGCTTTCTAAATTGGTCTATGTGTCTGTGCCAGATTTTTCTGTCTTCCATGTCTATGATATGTGATTTGGGACCAGTGACTTCAGAGATTTTCCCAGCTAACCATAGGGGCCCATTTGCATAGCTCCTGGCAAACACCAGTATCCCTATTGAGAACTCCCTCATTTTCCCATTGGTCTCTCTGTACCCATCAGGAGATTGGGGTACAGAGGGTGTACAATCTAAAATGGGGTGTAAGCGATCTAAAATACAGCAAAGTTTTAGGCCCATTAATAGTTCGGCCGGACTTTGACCTGTGGCCGTGCATGGGGTGACATGTTGGGAAGCTAGGAATGTGTCAATTCTAGCCTGCCAGTCCCTCAGGCCTAGTCTCAATAATGCCTCTTTGGCAGTTCTTATGAATCTCTCAGCTTGTCCATTACCAGCTGGATGAAAAGGTGTGGTGAGTGCATGCCTGGCCCCCAATTCTGCTAAGTACCCTTCGAATTGTTTGGTCATGAACTGAAGCCTATTGTCAGACACCAGTGTGTCCAGTAGCCCATGCATGGCAAAGATTTTTCTCAGTGTTTTGATTACCGCTTCTGCATTGGTTGAATGCATTAATACAATTTCTAGCCATTTTGAATAGGCATCGACAAGTATCAGGAAGGTTTTCCCGTGAAATGGGCCTGCAAAGTCAATGCGAATTCGGGGGCCTGGGGTCATTCCCAATTCCTGACAGGGGCTGTGGAAGGAGCAGGCCTTGACTCCTGGCAGGGGTGACACTTGCCCACCCACTCAGTGATATTGTCATCCATTTTAGGCCACCAGACATGGCTCCTTGCCAACCCCTTCATCCTTACAATCCCCAGGTGCCCCATGCAAGACATTTAAAACTTTTTCCCTTAAGCAGAGAGGTACCACGATATGATCACCCCACAATAGGCAATCCCCTTGCATAGTCAATTCAGCTTGTTTGGTTACAAAAGGTTTAAATTTCTAGCTTATAGAATTAACCCTCTTTTCACCTAACCAATCATTCCTTTTTCACCCAACCAATTACAGATCTAAATACATGGTCTTTAGCAGAGGCTCTCACCACTTCAGCGGAAGTGAGAGGCTCTGAGTCTAAAACATTGATGAGCAGGACAGGAACTCCTGGGGTTGGGTGTTCTAAAAGTTCTGTTAGCAGGCATCTGCTGAGGGCATCGGCATGCCCAAGGCTCCGGCTGGAGCAGTGGACCAGGCGGTAGGAGTAGGCAGCCAGGAAAATGGTCCACCTAGTCAAACGAGGGGACAAAGCTACAGGGTTGGATCGATCTCCTGCCAAGAGACCCAGGAGTGGTTGATGGTCCATAACCAGTTTGAATGTCCGCCTGAATAAGTATTCATGAATTTTTTTCACTCCCGATACAGCTGCCAGGGCCTCCCCATCCAGTTGGCTGTAGTTCCACTCAGCACTGGACAGGGTGTGGGAAAAGTAAGCAATGGGTGCCTCTAGCCCATTCAGTAGTCTGTGGCTCAAAACGGCCCTGATGCCATAGAGGGAAGCATCACAGACTAATACAAGGGGAAGCATTCCGTTGTACTGAAGTAGGAGGCTATTGGCAGACAGAAGTTTCTTTACTGTGGTGAATGCTTCAGCCTCATCCTTGCCCCAGATCCATGGGGGGGTTTTAGCAAGCAGTCGGTGGAGGCGCTCAGCTACCATCGCCTTATCTTTCAGGAAAATTGAGTAAAAGTTCAAAAGTCCTAGGAAGGCTTGTAGCTCTGACTTGTTTTTAGGGGTTGCTGCATTCCTAATAGCTCTTATCTTGCTTTCCCTGGGGTGGATGCCAGTACCATCTACTTTGTACCCCAGGAATTCAATGCCAGGCACTGCTACCTGACATTTGCTTTGCTTTACTTGCAGTCCCGCCTTTCTAAATCTCTCTAGCACTCTTCGTAACCAGTCCCCGAGTTATTGTTCATCTGCTGCAGTAACAGGGCATCATCAAAATAGAGGACTACCCCTGGAAGTCCCTGTAGCAGATGCTCCATTACAACTGAAATAGTCCAGGGGCTATGCTGACTCCGAACTGTAATCTCGTACACTTGAAGGCACCTCTGTGAGTTCCGATAGTCTGTGTGTCAGTGGTAGCGCCATCTACCAGCAGTTGCTGATACGCCTGCACAAGATCGAGTTTAGCAAAAATCTTGCCAGAGCCTAGGGAATGGAGCAAATGTTGTACAATGGGGACCGGATAGGCGCTTGTTGGACAGCCTTATTGATTGTGTATTTGTAATCAGCACAGATGCGCACTGATCCATTGGGCTTAATTGGGGTGACTATTGGGGTCTCCCATTTCGCATGGTCTACTGGAACTAAGACTCCCTGCTTAATGAACTTGTCTAGCTCTTGATCAATCTTTGGTTTGAGTGCGAAAGGCACTCTCCTAGCCTTGAGGTTACAACTGGGTCTAGGTTAAAGGAGATAGGAGTCCCCACATACTTACCCAACTGGCAAATATACATTTATGTTATTATTGACCTTTTATACTCACCTTTTTTATTTCTAACACAGCAACTATTACTGATCAAATTGGAATGGATTTGTTCCAAGCTGGAACTATTATATACAAGAACATGTGTGAAATCACCAGCAGTAGTGCAAAGGATAAAAAATAAAAAATCAGCAGAATTTGATGAATGATGAGTAGAGGGAAGTTAATTAAAAAAAGGAAAGAAATCCATTTCAATGTATGTCTTAAAAATATGTCTTAAAGAAAACCTCATGTTATTATTGTGCTATAATAAAAAGGGTAATGATTTATATAGACAAAGCTGGAATTTGCTTTCTCTGGGGGGAATAGAGACAATGTGAATTAAGTGTACATAAGGGAAATGTGGATAGATGTAGTTAAGTGAGCTGAAAAAATGAGAAACATCTACTAATATGAATATATAAGAGCGTTACCTAAAGCATCCTCAAACTGCATTCAAGAGCTCTCACAAAAAGGTTAAGATTCACTCTGAGTAGATAAAAGCCAACTTCTGAATATACAAAAAATCCAACTCTTTATCTGTGTATGCCCCAAGGTTTCTAATCCCTGCCATTTTGTTGTAAAAGTCTGCTTACAACTTGTTTCTCATACTGGTGTCTTGATGGAAACTGCATGGCACTTAAAAATAGTTTTGCTTTGTCCCAGGTTCCTTGTTCCCTGCCTTGCTAACTCTAGTCCTCTGATCTATGGGTCAAAATATGTCAAATTTGGCCTTGTTAGAGAATGCTGCACAGGTACTAAGAGTAGTAACCTATTCTATATACAATCTTTCTAAAAGGTATTGACCCAAAACCATGTGTGTGATCAATGTCACCATCTGGTCAACGGTGGGATCCAAATAATTTAACAACCGGTTTGCTCAGGATAAGGTTGGCCATTGTGAGAGGCGTGGCCTATTCCCATCCTCCAGCTCCACAGCACATGTGGAACGAGCCTCCCACAATGACCAACCTGACTGTGGATGAACCGGTTGTTAAATTAACCCCCCCACACACACACTATCAAAGTGGATCCTGGTGTTACGCTGCAATGGAGAAATGAGAAATGGAGTGGGCAGCACAAGGGAAGGAGCAGGAGCAGGAAGAAGAAAGAGAGAAAGCGGCCTCCTCCTTCTCTCGTGCCAGCTGCTCCATTGCCCGTTTCTCCATTCCAGCGCAGCGCTGTGCCACAGAACTTCCACCACCCACCACCACCCATATGTCCTTGCTTTCCCCAAGCATTTCTTTGCCTACCTGATTTCCAGATCCATCACTTTTGTCTGTCACATTTTTCTCTAGGTACTGCCTGCAGCACCATTCCGGCTGTCCCTTTCCAGCCAGAGCTGGAATGCTGCCATGTTTAAGTGCCAGCCTACCCTCCAGTGGGCCTGGGCAACTGCTGAAGAGAGACAAACCCGTTTCAGCACCTGGCAACCAGATGTCCTTGCTTCCCCCAAGCATTTCTTTGCCTACCTGATTTGCAGGTCCATTGTGTTTCTACCAAACTGGTGTGAACTGGTTGAATACCACTGCATCTGGTGATAGCCCTGACATAGATACGATTGTGGAAGGCTAGAAGAGTAAATGGTAAAGAAGAAATTAGTACTAAATAAATCTGAATTGAATACTAGAATGAATACCAGTACAAAATACATTGAGGTGGTTTGATCATATAGAAAGAACAAACAAGAATCAAATTACAAAAGAAAAAAAATGAGAGAAGAGATTCAGAGGAAGGAAAGGATTGAGAATTCTTTAAAATGTTAAATTGAATAAACTGAAAAAAATCCCCATAGCAGAGTGGTATGAAGTTTAAAAACTAATATGTAATGCGTGAAGTGATATATGGCAGGATGGAAGCAGGGACTGTTGTAAGAAAAGAAAGCTATGGAGCATTATTACAAATGTTTTGATTACAGGAAGTTTTGCATGGTTTAAGGATTCAGAAAATCTTGAAACCTTGAATTATGAATATTGAGATGTTGAAATTAATTTTAAAATATAATTTCATTTGATGGGAAAGAAAAACTGTTTTTGATTTTGAAGATACAACCAAAAAAAAAAGATAATATCAAAACTGTTTTTGATATTGATGATAAAACAAGACAAGTAGCTTATAATAGTGTCCAGAGACATTTTTGAGGAGCTGCATTGGGATTTTCGATCAATAATATCAGCTAAGTTGTTTCCTTTTGGGAATAGTTTGTGCCCAGAAGAAAATGTTACAGAAAAAGATATGCAACAAAGTCTATTTAAGACCAAAAATTTGAACAGGAATTTGTCATAAAAAATGGATGAGGCTTCAGAAATAAAGAAGAAAATAAAAATGACAATTCCAGAGAACAATTGGAACAATGTCTTTTTGCTGTTTAGATTTTGAAGAAATTTGAAACAGGAAATCGTCTGAATGAATTTGTTTGTTTGTTTGTTTGTTTATTTGTCAAGAACATATTAGGTAATACATATAAACATGGATTGGATACATAAAATAGATACAAATAGAGGAAACATTAGGACAAGGATGGTAGGCACGCTGGTGCTCTTACGCACACCCCTTACAGACCTCTTAGGAATGGGGTGACGTCAACAGTAGACAGTCTTAGGTTAAATTTTTTGGGGTTTTGGGATGAAACCACAGAGTCAGATAGTGCATTCCAGGCATTGACCACTCTGTTGCTGAAGTCATATTTTTTGCAATCGAGTTTGGAGTGGTTCACTTTAAGTTTGTATCTGTTGTGTGCATGTGTATTGTTGTGGTTGAAGCTGAAGTAGCCATTGACAGATAGGACATTGTAGCAGATAATTTTATGAGCTATGCTTAGGTCATACCGAAGGTGCATAGTTCTACGTTTCCTAGCCTAGAATTTCAGGTCTTGTGGCATAAGGTATTTTGTTGCGAGCAGAGGAGTGGAGGACTCCTCTTGTGAAATATTTATGGACACATTCAATTGTATTAATGTCCAATATGTAGTGCGGGTTCCAGACAGATGAGCTGTATTTGAGAATTGGTCTAGCAAATGCTCTGGTTAGTATTAAAGAGCAAGGTTGTTTTATGTAAAAAGGAGTAAGACAAAGTTTATTTGATCAGGATAAAAACAGAATAAATGGTTGTTTTGGACGATTCTTTTGGGATCTCTTGACATCTGGACTGGAATATGTTGTGTTAACATGGTTTTAAAGCTATTTTCCCTAATATTCCAGCATGAGTTGTAAAAGAGACCAAACTGCTCTGTAAGAAAAACCAAATGAAAAATAGAAAAGAGACATGGCAGGCAAAGAATAGAAAAGATAAATGACCAATACATTAAAAAAAGAATCTGGAAAGTAAGCAGATAATAACATGACCTAGCAGTCACTAAGAGCAGGAACATTGAAGAAAGAGACAAGGGCTAATTCTGGCTGCACAAGACCAAACACAAATGCAGAGAAAGCCAGAATTGAAAAGACAGCAATAGACATTAAATGCCGCTTCTGCAAGGCCGCAGAAACAGTGGACCACATAATTAGATGCTGCAAGATCTCACAGATTAACTACAAACAATGCCATGACAAAGTAGTAACAATGGAACACTGGAAAATCTCCAAGAAAACTATTTGCTTGCAAGCAAGTACCAGTGTGATTATAAAAATAGAGAAAGTAATAGAAAATAAAGAAGTTAAAATGCTTTGGGACATTAGACTTCAAACAGACAGTCACATGCCACATAATACCACAGACTTAACAATTGTCACTTAACAAAAGTCTGGAAAGTGGAAGTGGCAGTATTTCTAGACAATAGAAAAGAAAATATTCTGGAGAAATTCACAAAATATAAAGATCTGAAAATAATGGTATAATGACTCTGGTTAAAAAAAAAGTAAAGGTAATAGTAATAGATGCCTTGGTCACAATCCAAAATATCTGGAACACTGCTGAAACACTATTTTCATTGACAAAAATTACTATTACTCAGGCAGTTTTTCTTGGAACAGCTTATATACTGTAACTCTACCTTTAATATTATTAAACAACATTTACCTATTCCAGGTCTTTAAGAAAGATAAAATAAGATAGGCAAGTGAACAAAAATACCGAATAGTATTTAAACATCCTACTCACTGTGTGACCAACCGTATTGCGCTCCTCAAGGCCATACAAAAGACCAATAGAGTTGGAGTCATCCTCAGTTTCGAGGGAAGAATATTCCAGAAAGTAGGGGCTATGGCAGAGGAGGCGTGACTACTAGTGCTAACCAGATGAGACATTTTTTGGCTGACAGGACATGTAGCATACCCAACCTATAAGCATACTATGCTGATTTCTTCCAACATCCTAAATTCTTTGTGAATGAAGGCCAACACCAGCTAAAGAATTAGCAGCTGTTGTGATTTAAAATTGTTCTGTAAATAATCATTCTAAATGCTGGCAGAGAAGTGTGGAACACCTTATGTTGGGGTTAAGCTTATTATGGTATGCTTATCCTTATGTTTAAAATTTATTCCTATTCTTCTGTGTTACAATTGTCAACTAGACAAACAAAAGAAAAAGTCTGGAAAATGCTGCTTTGAATAATCTTTAATATGCAGTAGAAAGAAATATCTCCAATGTAATGAATAATGCAGTAAATCTAAATGCTCGGCTGAGGTAATAACTATTCAGAAATTACTATATTGCAACTTGATTGTGTAGTCAATGTCTCTCCCCCCCTCCCCAATTCCTCCAGGGATTTAAGTTATAAAAATATTGTATAATTCTGGAGGGGGAAGGAGATAAATGGTATTTCATTTTTGTATTTACCATTTCAAAGTATTATAAATAGAAATTTATTATTTCTATTGGTTTTAAAATATTTGGAGAGTTTTAATGTTGCTTTAATATGTTGATGGCCAAAATGCAGCCTTCCTTTTTTTCATTAATAATATTTGCTACACTTTATTTGCATGGATAGTTATTTCATTCAATTATACAGAGAATTCTCATGCTCATTGTGCCTCTGGGATTCTCAAAGCACTTAAATTCATATATTTCTCTCTCTCTCTTCCTGATTATCGAATGCAGTGTTGCCTTCTCTTTCATTAAAAAAAAGCGATGAATTATTCCTTCTGTATGAAAATACATAAAGCTGGTATTATTTCATACGCTTATGACAAGTACTAGTCTAAAGAAACAGATAAAAAGAATAAACACACTGACTCAGTAGAAACCGATAAAGTGTAGATATTGCCCGCAGCTATCACAGCATATAACAGCCATAACCTGTACATGAATTTTATCTCTTCCTGGGTATTTTCTTTTGCTTGCCTTTAAACTAGGTCACTAAGATATTCTGTGTTCCTGGAACAATTTCTGCACACCAATGATAAGCAGAGAAATCTTTCCCAATTTTCACAATAGTCTACAGCTCAGCTTTTGTTTGTAATGAGCTATGGAGTATGGAGAATTCTGTGCTTTGGGGCTGGTGATGACAATGCTGCAGCCATTGAATTAAGTTAAGGAGAGAAGCTATATTCTACTAGAAGGGTTCTTTCCCAATTTTTTGTTTACTGCATGCCTAAATGCATGACTTTTTTCTCTTGGGAGTTAGGAAACATATTCTATTTTAATAAATATTGAAAAGTACATAAATGTATGAGTATGCTATGGAGAAGCTTTTACATAAAACACATGGAAAAAAATCCAAACAATTCCCTCTCTAACCATTAAAAATGTAAATTTAAATTCAGCTATTTAAATTTTGATGTCCTGAAATAAATCTGTTGACAGATTACGAATCTTCATTCAGGTGATAAATTTGTTATGGTTGTTCTAGATTTTATTATGAATAAAACTCATTTGTTGGGTATAAATTTGCTGGTCTTCTGAATTGAATTGATGTGTGACACCAATCTATAAATAGAACATTAAAAAAGAACATCACAGAAAAAACAGTAAGGAACACTAAGAATAGGAATTGCTTTGTAACTATTTTTTTTAAAGAGGACAGTGTGGATTTTAGGAAATTGCTCTGGTCAAGAATGAAGAGATTGGAACTCATTTATATTGCTGATTCTAGAACCTTTTGAGTTTCTTCCACAAGAAATGATGATTTTTTTTTAGAACAAGAGGCTAATGTTTTTTTCTTAGATGATCAGAGTACCTGTGTTTCGAGTGTAGCTTCCCAATATTTATTTAGTCAAACTTGCCTTCCTATTTAAGCAATTACTTATAAATATATGAAATTTATTTATTTATTAGAATTTGTCAAACAAAAACGAGAATAAGAATAAAAGAATAAAAAAATAATAACAGGGTTGATAGGCACATTAGTGCACTTATGCACGCTCTCTCTACTGACCACTTAAGAATGATGTAAGGTCCACAGAATTCAATTCGTGACTGAAATTGTGAAAATTTGTAGCTGAAACAACTGAATCAGATAGAGCATTCCAGACTTTGACAACTCTATTACAGAAACTGTATTTTTTGCAGTCAAGTTTAGAATGATTTACATTGAGTTTAAAGTGGTTGTTAGTGCGCGTAGTATTGTGATTAAAACAGAAAAAATCATTTACAGGTAAAACATTACTACATATAATTTTGTATGGAATA
This sequence comes from Coluber constrictor foxii, assembly GCA_038048745.1. Classification (NCBI taxonomy): domain Eukaryota; kingdom Metazoa; phylum Chordata; class Lepidosauria; order Squamata; family Colubridae; genus Coluber; species Coluber constrictor. Next base: position 148,383,143 of record CM075961.1, read on the forward strand.
TCTAGGTCTGACCACAAGCAATGCATTTCTAAGTTATCCAAACCGAGAATTTATGTTTATGATTATGTTTACCAATATGTAAGAAAGAGCATTTATTGATCGAATTTTGAAGTTGCCAAATAGATGACCATTTAGACACATAGTCGAGATCACTTTGCAAAACAACAGAATTATCTGTAGTATTGAATAATTTTATGTCATCAGCAAAAAGGACTCAATTGCTTTTAAGTAGCAATTGATCACATAAATTGTTGGTATAGAATAAGAAAAGTGTGGGATCTAAGACACTGCCTTGCGGAATACAGGAGTGAAATCCAGCAGGTTCTGACAGGTTCTGGAGAACAGGTAGTGGAAATTTTGAGTAGTTTGGGGAATCGGCAAATATCACCTCTGGCTGGTCCCAGAGTGGGATAGGAATGGGGATTTTGCAGTATCCTTCCCTGGAGTGGGAAGGATACTGCAATGGAGATTTTATAGTATCCTTCCCTTTCCATGACACACCCACCAAGCCATGACACACCCACCAAGCCACACCCACAGAACCGATAGTAAAAAAAATTGAATTTCACCACTGTTAACTGATGTTCTTGGGATCTGTAGTTGTCTAAACAGAGTTAGTTATCTGACTAGATACTTTATTTCCCATGAAGTTAACAAGAAATGGATGCCTTTCTCTTCTGACATTTTTTATTTTAAATTTGTTTATTCCAATTATACATCACATTTACACATATACACATTTTGAATTTTTTCTTCAAGTCTATTTGATGCATGACAAATTCATTTTTATGCACAATTTTCCTTACATTGTACTTTTTGTACTTATTTACATACTTTTTAATTCTAGATTCCATAAATTTTGCCCTTTTTTACATGCTTTTATACAACTTCTGGAATTATGCAAAACTCAAAAAACTAATTCTACTCTAATTCATGTATTGTAAAGACAGATCTGTTCACTGTTGACATGGTAGGATCCTTCAGAAAAAGATGCATCTTATTTAGTTCCCAAGAAAATGGTTGTATTTAAATTATTTAAGTGGTTTTCTCCAGTCTTTCAAAGGCTGTTAATCAGGCACCTAAGCCTTATTCAGTAATTGCAGTCCTACTTAAATAATAGATATTGGCAGTGATCCTTCTATCTTCCACACTCTTACTGCTGTTTTTTTTTAATCCAGTTTTCCACTTTTAATAATATTAATTTACCAGTAAATTAAACTAAATAAAAAAAGTAAATTAAATAGAAAATGTCATTCAGCAATAATGTTTAAATACTTCTAACAGAGCCTGAAGACTGCTGCAAGGAAAAATAGCAAAAGCAAATAATAAAAAGGCCAGGTAATCTTTGAGCTCTCATTAAACTCTTATTAAAAGAAATATTCCTTTACACTTTCTGAAGAGCACTTCTCTGATAGGTAAGAACAATCTCTCCCACTAGTTCTATTTCGAGAACAACATTCTGGATAAAATTTATTTAAAAGTATTTTTAAATTACATTTACATGGTAAAAGGAATTGCATCTTTAGGTCCCAAACATGTAGCTTTTAGGAATGTAATATGGATAGAATCTGTGGAAAATCAGATCTTTTTCTTATCTCTGTCCATTCTTGAAATCTTTAACTTGTGACTATTGACAATGCTCTCACCCCATGTGCTTCCTTAAACCTGATAGAACAATGTGGAGTCTTTTCATTAGCATGTACAAATCATAAATTCTGAAACTTTACATGTGCTTCAAGAATAAAATTTCTACTTATAAAAGTGTTTCATATACCCTGTTTTCCTCCAAAATAAGACATCACCTGATAATAAGCCCAATTGGGCTTTTGAGCGCATGGCAATAAGGCCAAGTGCTTATTTGAGGGTTCAAAAAAATATAAGACAGTCTTATTTTCAGGAAACATGGTACTTTTCTATTTTTTTAAAAATGAGAATATTCTACTTTTATATTTTATTTGATATTTAATCATTTTATGTGTAGAATACAAGCCTATCAAGAAAAAAAATTATCCAAGAATGTTTTAAAACTTCTACACTTAATTTTTATACTCAGAAAATACTATGGTCAAAAGAAGTGTAGTGTACATACCACTGGATGAGGCATTTGTACCCCATTATTTGCAACTCATAATTTATCCAAAATTTATACAAAAAACATTTTGTATGCTATATGGAACCAAGAACTCTATTACACAATTGGAAGCACCTGATTCAAAAGAAAAATCTCATTCCAATATACATTTATAAAAAATATCCACAGTGCATCTGTCCCCTAGTGCAGGAATGTATGTATCATTTTCTGGGTATGTATTTCACCCCAAACAAATAATATCAGGGTGATAGTACTACATTGCTCAGAGCTTCCATTTAAAGAAAGTTACTGGTTTAGATATCATTGATTTATGGCATTAACAAATGATTTATTTAATAAGCATAATTTTGAGATCTTTGATTATTCTGAAAATTTGAGAAAATGGGTTAACATAGAATTGACCTTAATGTAATAATTCGATGCATACTGAAATATAAATATTTATGTTGGCTTCTAAATTCTTTTGGGTTTTAGTTGCATATAGTTTATTGATTGATTGATTGATTGATTCGATTTATATGTCACCCTTCTCTAGAGACTCAGGGCAGCTTACAATGCATTAGGCAATAGCCTTCATACTTTTGTATATACCTGCTTAGTAGGACTTTTGGCTCCCCCCAAGCGGTATTTTTTTAATACAAAGTCAGCTTATTGCCCCCACAATCCAGGTCCCCATTTTACCTGCCTCGGAAAGATGGAAGGCTGAGTCAACCTTGAGCCTGGTGAGATTTGAACTCACATTAATTGTAGGCTGCTGGCAGCTAAGTGCTACTTAAGAGCACTTTAGTTCACTGCACCATCAATGTTTGGTTTATGAGGAAATTAGTCAGTTTAATTAAATACCAATAGCTCTTATAACATCCAATAAGAGTTTTGACATTGCACATGTTTGAAAGAAGAGGAAAAAAGCCTGGTGATCTTGTTGAAACATTATTTTTATTGTTCAAATACCTAGAAAATTCAATATGTAGAACTTTATCTAAGCTTCAATGAGTCATATAGAAAATATTCCTAGAAATGCATGTAATTGAATGATCCTGTCTCGTGTGTTCAATTGTGATAATATAGATTCTGATTTTCTTGCTGAAATTTAAATTTTGTTTTCACATAAATATGATAATGATTTGAAAATAAATTAAAGGCTCTTGTTTAATTGTATCCTATATCAAGTTGTCTTCCAGGAAGACGATATAATATTACAATATATTTGTTTTGCTTCCATTACTTCTTACCCATGCATAGTATCCACAGCACAATTACTTAAAGTTTAGCATCTTTTATTGTTTAGACACACCTAGACACAACTTGATCCAAAGAAATGCCTAGGTTTGTCTGCATGTTCCAGGCAAACTGCAGAGTCTTCATTTTACAAATAGGATTATAGGTTCAATATCATTCTTGTTACACAACTCTTTTTTAACCTCTTCATTTGTGTATTTTCTTGCAATCTACTCATCCTTTTGCCATCTCAGTTAATCTTTACTGCAAGCAACAAAAACTGTATTTCCAAGATATCTGTAAATTGAAAGCCTTCAGACTGACTTTGCTATAAACCTTTCTGCAATGCTTGGATTAGGTGATCTGAAATGGTGGCATCAGATCAATTGCACTGCTTACATATACTGAATTCTGTGTAAACAGAGCATAGCAAACTTGGGAAAATTGAGCTGGGTATATCCTTTCTATAGAAAGCTTTTTCATTTTTATAAGCAGGTGTGCATTACATGCTCTATCACACTTTAAGATTTAATACCAGGTAATTATAAAATATGAGATTAAAATAAGAAAAATATTCAGTTTTGAAATATTATGTATCTCTGGATGGTAGGTACCTAACAATCCAGGAAATGAAAGCAAAACTTGCTCATATTTGGCAATTTACCATCTGGTTTTATATCTGTGATCTGAACTATAATGGCAGATTCATCATAATGATGGAGTTTTGGAACAATAAAAGAATATTGTCAAATATGGGAGTGCAAGAATTACTTGCATAAAAATATTTAGTCATGGAGCAAATCCCATTGAATAAACTCTTTATATAAAAGCTTGGGTTTGCTTTTCCAGAAATTATTTAGCCAATGATAATGGTAGTGATTTTTTTCCCAAAGGAATGTTAATGACAGAAACAATATATAAATACAAACATCCTAAAGAGCACATTATCCTTATCTTTTGCAAAGACCAACATGTGTTGGACAGCAAAATGTATTTTAAGACATAATTGTGGAAGATTGTAAATACTAAAACTAAAACTGTGAAAACAGCAAATGACATAATTGAGTAGCCACCAGTCAAGTTGATGAAGATGTTGGATTGGCACCACAGAGACTCAGTGCTAATTCATCCACAGTTGTGGAAGTTCAGTGGCTAATTGCTTTCTCAGCCTTCTCTACTTCACCGAGTTTTTATTGTAGAGAAAAATGAAGAGTGCTTTGAATGATGCCTTGAGCTCCTGCATTAAAGGTAGGATATAAATATAAGAAGTAAATAAATATTTAGGGAGTATTATTTTTCAGAATGCTAGAAGGATATGACTATAATGCACAGATTATTTATTTGCAAGGAAAGCTAAATAAGGAAATATTATGTAGTTTTACATATGCCCATAAGAGTCCAACACTGTAATATTTCAGCTAGTTTTCTCAAAAACTGTTGTGATGAACTTGAAAATTTTTGCCACCTTTGTACAGTTAAGGGTAAAAGAAAGTACAATCTTCAAAATTATGAAAAAGAAAGGAGATTGATTTGTTTGCTTCCCAACCTTGCCCATAAAAACGATGAGGTTAATGTTTAAAAGCAGTTAAATAAGATGATATATTGTATCCTAGCAACTAGAAAGGACTCTTTCTCATGTAAAGAAACTGCTGATCATATTAATAATCAATATGAAATAGGTTTTTACTCAAACAAGTACATAAAATGCTATAGAGCACCTTTTTGGTGAGACAAAAACTTCGTATTTTGTTAATTCAATTTTAAATCAAATTAACAAAATTCAAACAAATAGCAGTAAATTCCTAGCTAATAAATAAAAAAGATAATTATATGTGTTGAATACTATATGTCTCTGAACACCATAAGGTTATTTCAGTAACCTAGTCCAATCTGAATTGGTTTGAATGATTCATATAATCTGGACTCTATAATGGGAAAGGAAGAATTTCAAGTAACTTCAGTGGAAGTAAGATAAGTGGATTGTTTGCTTTTTTAGGGTTTGATTAAAGTATCATAGCCAAATGGTGAGAGAATAAAAACAATTGACTTGTATTTTGTTTTGTATAACTAACATATTTCATACGGACAGAAGAAAGGACTAGATAAATAATAAATTATAATATATATATAATATATATATATATATATGTCTTTGGTTATTCGGGTCTTTGGTTATTTGGGTCTTCTCCCACATAAAATTGGAAGTATCTTGGCAACGTTTCGACGAAGTCTCATTCGTCATCTTCAGGCTGGTGTTCTCAGCTTCGTGCTTCCGGGAGCAATGTGAAATCGCAGCTGTCTCTTCCTTTTAATTGCTGGTGGGGGTGGGAGCTGATTGGGTGGGAGCTTGGCTGTGTTCTGATTGGGTGGAGGTGTGTTCTGATTGGTTAGGGGCTTGGCTGTGCTCTGATTGGGTGGAGGTGTGTTCTGATTGGATGAGGGGTTGGTTGTGCTCTGATTGGCTGGGGGTGTGTTCTGTTTGGGTGGGGGCTTGGTTGTGCTCGGCTTGGTTGTGCTCGGCTTAGTCTGAGTTGCAGGGGGATTTGAGCTGGTGAGCTGCATTGTTGTTGTTTGGCTTCGTGTTTGTGGCCGTGAGAGCTCTTCATGCTGGGTGTCAGTCTGCTTCATGTATGGATTGGAGGGGTTTAAAGTGGTTAATGATGCAGCTGCAGTCTGGCTTCTGGTCCTTGGTCGTGCCTCATTATCAGTGTGGGTTTGAGTCTGCTTTCTGCGTGGATGTGTGGTGGTGACATCCTGGGTGGCTCTTGTGACTGTGGGTCTGGTGTCATTCATCATGTTAGGGATTCGTTTGTCAATAAGGGCGGGTTTCCAAATGGCTGGTAGGCGGGAGGTATCGTCTCATTTGTTCATGCTGTGTGGGCGTTTTTCTATCTTGATGGCTTCTCTGATTATTCTGTTATTAAAGTGTTCAGTTTTGGTGATAGTTCTGGTCTTTTTAAAGTCAATTTCATGTCTTGTGGCTTTAAAGTGTTGGACCAGGGAAGAAGTTGGTTCCTCTTTTTTGACTGAGTTTTTGTGTTCTTCAATGCGTGCACTTATTCTTCTGTTTGTCCGATGTATGTGGTGGGGCAGGTGGTGCATGGAATTTCATATACTCCTTGATTTTCTAACTCAATTTTGTCTTTGGGGTTCCTTAGGATGGTGGATATTTTTCGGTTTGTGCAGAATGCTGTCTTGATGTTATGTTTGTGGAGGATTTTGCTTATTCTGTCTGTGGTGCCTTTTATGTATGGGAGGAGGGCTTTGCCGTTTTCTTGTTCTCTGTCTTGAATTTTAGTGAGGGTTTCTTTTTGGATTAGGTTGGTAATCTTATTTCTTTGGAATCCATTGGATGTTAGTACGTTAGTGAGAGTGTGTAGTTTGGTTTTTAGGTGTTGTTCATCAACTAAGCGTTTTGTTCTCGAGATGAGTGTCTTGGCTACAGAGTTGATCTGTGCTGGGTGGTGGTGTGAGAGTGCGTGCAGATAGTGGTTTGTGTGTGTTTTCTTCTGGTAGATAGTGTGTCCTAGGGAGCCATTGGATTTCCTGTAGACTAAGACATCCAGGAAGGGAAATTCACTACATTCTGGGCTTTTCTCTTCATTATGGTTCCAAAAGATCTCAGTTATGTAGGAAAAACCTGGCTTAAAAAGAAGAACACACATTAACCTACAAAAATAAGAATATATATATATATATATATATATATATATATATATATATATATATATATATATATATATATATATATATATATGTGTGTGTGTGTGTGTGTGTGTGTGTGTGTGTGTGTGTGTGTGTGTGTGTGTGTGTGTGTGTGTGTGTGTAGGTCTTTGGTTATTCGGGTCTTCTCCCGCGTAGAATTGGAAGTATCTTGGCGACGTTTCGATGAAGTCTCATTCGTCATCTTCAGGCTGGTGTTCTCGTCTTTGTGCTTTCAGGAGCAATGTGAGATTGCAGCTGAATCACATTGCTCCTGAAAGCACAAAGCCAAGAACACCAGCCTGAAGATGACGAATGAGACTTCATCGAAACGTCACCAAGATACTTCCAATACTACGCGGGAGAAGACCCAAACAACCAAAGACCTACATACAAACACTCGCGAAAACCTCAGAATATATATATATATATTCAGTATTCAATAAAAGGCTAGTCCAGTTTCTCTGATCCTGTAATACCCATGAGGCACCTGCAGTTTTTTCTGATTTTGTAAATTTCCTGATTTTTGCAGATTCTTTCTAGACAAAAATCCAACACTGTATCTTTAATTCCTATCATACCGTCTGCGTGTTTTTGAGATCAATGAGATCAATGATTTTTATTACTGGCTGTAGTATACGTTGTAATGTAGGCCTACATCACATAAGATAATTAAAGCTGAATAATGAGCAAGAGATAGTAAATTAGCTACTCTGATTTCATGTCTATCCTAATAAAAGAACACCAACCTATTTTTAAAAAGTGGTTGGTGGAGGAACTGAAGGGCAACCAATTTAAAGCTTATAAAAGGAAATATTGAATTAAACTGGGGATATATAATAATGAATTGATAGTTTGTGGGTAAAACTGTAGTAGAAATTTGGGACTGCTTATGTGTTAAATAATGGGGTCAAGGACATGAAATGATCAAGGACACAGAGCATTGAGAAAGTCAAAAGATACTGTCTGGAATGGACAACAGTCTTTTGTGGGTAATAACAAAATATTTTGTTGGCAATAACTAAATATTTGAAGCAAGTTGACTGCATTTTTTAAAAAAGAAAGTTTGTTTTCTTTTCTTGGAATTTTCTTTCTTAATTGAAATTGCTTTTAGTTTCTTTACTTGAAATGTTTGGCAATTAGTTGAATCACTCAATTGCCTAGAACCTACAGTGTCCCCAAATATTTTTTCAGTTTTGTTGCTTTTAGCCAATGCTTACTGTTTCCTACAGAAGAACGCCTGTTCCTATATAAAAACAGTATAGCTTTTATATTGTTAACAGTTATATTTTAAACTATTCTATTTTCTGTTAGCAAGAAAATAAAATAATACAATTAATTATAATTAATTAATAAGTAGCTTCTGTCTAGAAAGCTTACAAGAAAAGGTTTGATTCACTCTATTTTAAGCTACTAAGATAAAAGAGAACAGTGAGACTAATAGCCACCCATAATTATTCATAAATTATAATTTAGCTGGGTGCTTTTACCTGTCTGGATAAATGCTAATGTTAGATATGTTTTTACAGCAAAAGCTGTAATTAATTCTAACTATAATCTCTATGAACAGTGCCTTAAAAAAAAAGAATAATTTTAACCAAGACCTCTAGATCTCTGACAAGTAACAATTATTTTCATTTATAGCTTTTAGCTTTCTTCTAAAGACTAGCAATTGTCAAAACCAAGAAGAGCAACTCATTTTCCCAGCTACATTTGATGATTTTTTGCAACAAAACAAAACCTTCCACTTCCAGAAATTAGTTTGATAATTGTGTTAAATTTATTCTTTTAGTTCCATTTTCAAGTTTTCACTCTCAATTTTCCCAGTATGCCTCTGAATGCTTTTCTGTTTATAATCTCATTGAGATAAATATTTACAGTTTTCAATTTGAAGATGTTGATAGCAGAAGAAGAGGAGGAGAAGGAGATCAGATCTTTGTAATCAATAATGTAAGTATTTAGGAAATTTTTTTATAAAAATTAGAAAGAAAGTCTACTACAGAAGCACCATTAACAGTCTAAACAGCCATAAATACAATCAGCAATAGGCTATATACTTTTTCAATCCCTGAAAATAATTTGAAGACTCAGTTCAAGAGAGTAATCTTTGTCTGTTACTGTTATTGAACTATTTTTGATCATCAAAGAATGGTCATTTCATAGCAAGAGTACAGTTTTACAACCCAACCCTATCTTGAAATGCTAGATATTTAATCTCAGTTTATGGCCATTGAAATGATACTCTGGCAGGGGGTTTGTAATTTTAAAGGTATATAAAGCTTCAATGGATAACAGTTACCATTGAGGAATTATTTAGTGTGAAAAAGTGATAAACCAAGATTAAATAATGCTACTGGAAGGAATTTGATGGGGGGAAAAACACCGGTATGTGTTTGAAAATATTATAAGAGTTTAATTTATGAATGTCCTGAAAACAATAATTGATTTCCAGATAAAGTGTCTAATTTGGTTTTTGGCATGGCTCTTAATAATTTTGACAGTTGTTTAAGATTGTTTTTGAGAAATGCAATATAACAATTCAAAAGTAATTTTTTTTAGCAAGAAATCTATTGCTAAATTTTGGAACTTAAATCAAATAATCTGAATAAAATTATATACACATATATTCCCAAAGACAAACTTGTTAATTTAATGGGTTGCTTTTATAGTCCAGACCACACTAGAAATATCTGGCAGCATTATGTTGGGTTAGTTTGTATTTTATTTATACTTCATACTTCATATTTCTTAACTACCCATCTACGTTAAAGAGAAATTGAAATAAAATTAATTTATTTAAAGTTATAAATTATGAAAATGAAAATAAAGAAAATGATTCTGATATTACAAGAGGAAAATCTGTATTAATGGATAATTTAGCCACAACAAAGAATTTCATTAGGATTGTTCTAATTTGTACAATACGTCTAATTTACTTAACAGATAGTTATAGAACAATGTGAAAAATGTATTGGCATTGGAATATTTGCAGCAACATAATGAAAAATAAGCCTCATTTATCTTCTTAGATGCAGAGAATGTCTTTGACAATTTGAACTGGACTTAGATAAGCAATTAATATTGTCCAAATAGCAAGAGCACTTAGACTTATATACCACTTCATAGTGCTTTACAGCCCTCTCTAAGTGGTTTACAGAGTATATTTTCCCCAACAATCTGGGTCCTCATTTTACTGACCTCGGAAGGATGGAAGGCTGAGTCAACCTTGAGCCTGGTGAGATTCAATCTGCCAAACTGCTGACAGGCGATGATCAGCAGAAGTAGCCTATAATACTGCATTCTAATCACTGCACCACCGCGGTTCAAATGTTATGAACTATGAATCTACTGTCCTTTGCTTTGGGCTATGAAGGATACGGATTATATGAACAGAAAACAGAAATAAAAAAAAAAGGTAGCAAATTGCCTATTCTCTAAAAAATAATCATTCCTACATAGATACTGAATAAAGCTTATCTTAGATGGGACTGAGAGTGATCACAGTGTCGAGTATATTATATTTGGCACAGTTTACTATTGAATTATTGTAATGATTTAATGAATTACCAATCAAAAAGTAGTTATTTGGCATTTTGTTTTAAAGAAAGAGAGGAAAGGAAAAGTTTAATCTTTGAATGTCATAGTTAAAATTAAGAATTCAAGCTAAAATTAAGAACACAAGCTAATATAATGCATATGTTGGATTGTTACTCATATTTTTATTATTATACACTATAATTTATGATTCATTTATTCACCCTAATTTATACTTTATGCTTCTCAGCAAGAGATGCTTAAATGGTAAAAACTAAGTTATATGTGTGTATTATAAACAAATGTCTTTTAGTCTATATGCAGTTTGCTGTAAAATGTCGAAGTACTTAAAACATTATAATTTTGAATACCATGGAAATCTACAGCATAAGTATTCTCTTTGATCAAGAAGCTTGCATAAATTCTAGCTGGAACCTATAATAAGATGAACTATTTTTGCCTTTTAACATAGATGATTTGAAAAAGAATCAAGGTTTTCATTAATGGGAGCTGTACCATGGACTCAATATTTGTGTTTGTGACAGCAATTTATAAATCATTAAATGATTCATCGATTTATAAATATAACAAGTTTCTCCAGAGATGACCATTTACTATAAATTGCAATTTATAAAAGTCACATTATTAAGGCTTGTTGCACACAAAAACCACTGGGACAAAATAATTATTTTACAGTGTTGCATCAAACCACAGGATTTTTTAATGGTATTCTTCATTTCCAGCAATTGCTAGCAGATGTCTTTGGGAAGATAATTAGGCATCCTGAGCTATTATCATTTCTCACTCCAATGAATTCCTACTTGAAAGGTTCTGTTCCTCCCAGCAAAGTACATGTGTAAAAAGCAAGAGATCTTCTGTTCAAACCCTGGAAAAGCTTCTATCTGATAGTCTGGAAAAGTGCCAGTCAGTGTCAGCACTTAGACACTGCGACTAACTTAAACTATACCAATAGAAGAGAATGTTTCTGTCTCTGGGTTGAACTGTGGAGTCCTTGATGGTCTCTGAGCTTGTTTGTTTTGTGGCATTCAATACCACATCATATTATATTTATTTATTTATTGAATTTATATTGCTGCCTATTCGCCCATGGCGATTCAAGGTGGCCTAAAGAATATAAAACCACATTTAAAACAGTAAAACTAATAAAAAGAAACAAATAAATTAATATTGTATAATAAAATAAAATCACCTTGCACCCCCACCCTGGTAACAGGAGATCACACGAGCCATTTAATGGGCTCCATCTTGCTCTAGGTTCCCCAGGTCTTCAGTGCCTTCTGGAAGAATATTAGAGTGAGGGCCATTCTAATCTCTATGGGAATGATTTTCCAGAGAGAGGGAGCCACCATGGAGAAGGCCCTTCTTCTGGCTCCCACCAGGTGTATCTCCCTCAGGGATGTGGCCCTCAGCATTCTCTGCCTCGCTTCTGGCATCATAAGCACCAGAAGAGAGTGGATTTGTTCTTAACAAAGCTCAGTGGAGAATTGGCTTTTTCAGTATAAGATAGCTTCTTACATTATTATATTTGCAAAGTCAGTTTGTTTTATGCTTATTGACACCAGTGTCAAATACACTTTTAGTGGAGAAAGATCTCTTGGAAGTGTATTGTCACCTCAAGTAAAACCTGGGCTAGCATGTCACCTATGCTGGCTATCATTTTTGAAAAAAATGTTTAGCTTCCACTCCAAGGGAGAGGATAATATAAGTTTTTCCTGCATTGGAAATATAAAAAGATGCATTCTTTACTAAATGGAAAATTGACAGGCAGTTGTTTATATTGGAGAAAATAAAGACACATACTTTTAAAACAAAATCTGCTTTCCCCCGGTATTGTTAAAGCCTGGTTTGCATTATGCACAAGGAAGCAGGTAAAATGATAAAATAAGATACATTATTAGATTTCAAAGGAAAAAGTTAGGGTACCTATTGTATTATATTTACATTTAAGCAATCTGAAATGTGCCTTAAGGAAAACTTCTACAATCCCTAATTCACTTTTTCTGTTTCACGGAAGCATTAGGACATTTTTCTTTATATACCCAAACTTTAATAGAAATCCAAAGTATAGTTATTAGCCAGATGGCCATTCCTAACAGGAACTAAAGAACTTTTGGAATCCAGAAGAATAGCATTTTCTGTTGCAGTGCCTTCCCTTTGGAACATCCTACATTCTAGGGTAAGATCTACCCTCACCTTCCTATCCTTCCCCAGGCGTCTGAAGATCTGGCACTGCCAATTGGCCTGGGGACCAGATGAGGGAGTTCCAAGCTGGAGGTGACTGCTGAATTGATGACAGACTCCACCTGCTTCCCCCACCCCCATTCCCATGCGCTCTACTCCTCAACCATCCATCCTTTTGCTTATCATATTGATGTATTCTCATTGTGTACTTTTTCATTGTTTATTTTACTGCTCTATTATTTCATTTCTGATTTGTTTACAGTCTTTTAATTTTTTTTTGTATTGTTGTAAGCCATCTTTTTTATTGTTGTAAACCATGGCGAGATAGGCAGCAAATATATTTAACAAATAAATGAATAAAAACTAGCTATATTGAAGGTCTTTATCAGTGTCCTTCCCTATACTATGAAATTATTATATGATTACAGGAATACATAATCTGAAACCCAGGCTGCATATGGCCAGCAAAGCCTTGGTAGTTTCATCACCGAAACTTTTCTAAAAGTATTGTAGAACTGGGATTGTTTATGAGGCAGAAGCTATAATAATTTTTTTATCTTTTTTTATCTTATTTACTTTGGGAAAATAGTCCTAAAAACTCAAAGACAGAATCTTTTACATCCTGTCCATAAAATAATAATAAATTTATTATTTGAGCATAGAATCCTAAATTGCTAAGATATCATTATATTGTTCTTGATGCAGCTATTATTATCATAGTGATATATTCAAGAATTCCTGGTTTCATTTCTACTCATGCATGGTAGAGGAAGATCATCAGTCCTGGAAAAATGTCAAGGGTTGCAGAAATATATAAATTTTAGTCATAAATACAAGAAGGGGGGTACGCTAAAGGAAAACTAGCCAGGCATCAGGCTAGAAACTGGGAATGTAGGATGTATGCTAATATGCTGTGTGTTTCAGTATGGTAAAATACTTCAGTGAAGAATAAGCATTTCAGGGATCTCTGAAATATCAGAAAATATGTAGCAATGAATTGAAGTATCCTATAAAAAGGTCATGGTTAAATATGTAGAATCTTGAATAGGAGCATCCATAGCATAGTTTTTTTTTCTAGACGCACCATTAATTTTCTAATGTATTTTATTAATTCAAAGTTGATTTCACTGAATTGCATTGAACTCCACAGGTTTGAGGAAAAAATATTGTATGTTAGGTGATACTTGATATCTTCATTAAAAAATTTTTTTTCAATAGTCAACTTAGACAAATGCTTGAAAACATATGCAACAACATTTAGGCTGACAAATTATCTGTAAAATGGGCTATGTTAAATGATATAAGTGGTTGATTACATTTTATTGAAGTCTAAAGGTGTATTTCTTTTACTTGAATTAACTGAAGGTTTGATGTCGGTGAGGTGAGGTGGGGGGATAGCTTCAAGAATTTTATCTTCTCTAAGGCTAAAGCACTGACTGCTCATTTGCATAATGCTTTGAAGCTTTATCCTATGAACCGAGATCTTTAAGCACTGTGCATTTTATATGCACAGGACTTTCAGTCTCTTCACCCTGAACATTGATGTCAGCTCCTCTGCCTTAAATATCAGTTCAGATTACTGTCTTCTACTTGGTAAAAGGAAATTTTTCTTTTTTTAAGTTTTAACTAAGAAAAAATCATGATGCCATCAAGCATGAATACACAGGTTTGGCCATAGTTATTAAATACAGAAGGTTTAGTTTTCTCTGAAAGGAAGAGTTTTGGTGGTCCAATGGGGTTTAAACAACAAACATGATAGTGGCAGTTTGTATAAGATTGTAAATAGAACACAAGATAAACAACTGTGAAATTAGAACACATTCCTGATATATTTTGACTGTGAGTCTGGTTCAGTAGACATTTTAGGTGATTTATTGAATGATATATAGTTTGGCTTTTTATTACAGGTGACAGATAATACCCTTGTAATACTGTACCTTAGATTCAAGAAAACATATAATATCTGATTGGTTTCTATCCTGAAATATTTGTGAATTATTATTATTATCAAAGAAATCAACTTAGGATGTCATTCCATAAACTTTATACAGGTGGTTCTCATTTAACAGTCACTTGCTTAGTGACCATTTGAAATTACAGTGGTGCTGAATGAATGGTAGTTACAACTGGACCTTATTCTTCTTCTTTTGGGGCATCCCATGGTCATGTGATAGTGATTTGCAAGCTTCCCTGCATGTTTCCCACAACCAAAGTCAATTGGGAAGTCAGCAGGATGTTGAAAATCACAGTCACAATCACAGGAGGACCTCACATAATAACTTGCACGCTCATTGCACAAAATGGCAACTGGGACTGCCAGAAGTGCTGCCACTAAGTGCTGCCATTAAAAAAAACTTATGACTCTGTTGTTTAACAGCTAATTGCTGATCCCAAATTAGTATTATTAAATAAGGCCTACTTTATTATCACTGTTCATTCCTGGTAATGTATGATATAATAAAAGTTGGTGCAAATGGTGAAATACATCTACCTGAGGGATCATGGAAAAATAGAACACCCTATAACCCTAACTCTTCACAGATATGTGCTTGCTGATGAGTTCTCCTTTGATACAAGTTCTGCATTCAATGTAAATCAGTGCTGATACAGTACAGAGCTTAAATACAAAATCTTTATTAAGTTGACTGTACATCTCAGGAAGCATATATTCAAATGACATGAATTCTAAAAAAAAATTACCATTTTCTATTCCAGTAGTTATGTGACATGTCATAATTACAATCAGAAAAATGCAGAAATTTTGATAATTTCTATTCCTGGAAAAGAACAAAGATGGGACTATAAGTGACTTTCAGATTAATATCTTCTATATGCCTGTATAAATCTCAAATCATAATATATGAAGGGTTATCATCACATTCCTGTCCTGCAAAACTGCAAAGGAGGACAAAATAGATATGTAACGTTTTATTTTTCTGTACTTCAGAATGGAAACTGATGGGAAAAGGGAATTTTGTGTGGGATAACAGAATACGAAAAGGAAATGTCCAGGCAGGTAGTATGTTCAGAGAACCAAGAACTTTCACAATTTGATGTTCATAATGACTCAGATGAAGAGCATTCAACTTTACGTGAAAAAACGTGGCTAAAGAATGAGAGTTGTATGAATATGTATAAGTGTATGTTTCAGTTACATATTTAATTAATGTTTCCAACTGTTTTCAGTTCATGAGTTTAACTATTTAAATCTTAATTATTGTAACAAAATATTATAGCAAATATTTAAGTACGACTAGAAAAAACAGTATATGTATTACTAAAGTTAATACTATAATAAAACGTTACTCTTGCTTGCCATCTTCTCTGCAATATAAGTTTGGAAAGAGCCTGAAATGATACTTACAATGAATGCTACAAATAATGATTAATTGATTGAACTGATGTATGCTTACAATTTAATGTAATATTTTATTTATTGCTTATTGAATTTATTTAATTATTACATTAAAATAATATATAATACTTCAGGACCGAATTGAGGAGTTCTTGGTGTTCTCTGAGTTGACTGCTGATTTGCAGAGGTTTCAATATCTGACTAAATAATGTAATCAGTGCTAGTGAGTATGGTGAATTCCCTGTTTTATTTGTCTTCAGAATACACCCACATAGAAAGTATAAACTAGAAAAACTGTTGGCGCCTTAAGAAAATGGATCCAATGTTGAATATGTGGAAGACAACCAACTGAATAATTCACCTGTGTGAAGAACAGAATTTTTCATTCTGGGCAATCTTTCTCGCTCCTTGAAAATAGTTTGGGATCTCCTGGTGAGGGAACAGATGCTAGTCTAATTTAACTGATAGACCAGTTGGCATTTTTGCACAGAATATTCAGAAACTAACTTGATAGAACATGTAGTAATAGGGATGGAATGGATCTTGAAAGTCTTCAGGTGCAACCTCTACTCATGCACAAGATCCTATACTATTCTGGACGAATGGCAGCCCAATCTCTTTTTAAAAATCTCCAGTGATAGAGCACTCACAATTTCCAGAAGTAAGCCATTCTGCTGATTAATTATTGTCAGGAAAAAAATCCTTAATTCTTAGATAAACTTTCATTCATTACTTCTTATCCAAATACTTTGGAGATGCTTTGGAGAATAAACTGAGCCCTCTTCTCTGTTACAGCCCCTCAATTATTGGAAAACTACTATCATGTCAGCCCTAGACCTTCTCTTTGTTAGACTGGACATACCTAGTTTTCTCAATCATTCATTGTGGTTCTTTTATGTCTTGGGTTAACACTGACAGTTCATTTACAGATTTAATGAGAATTCAATAAAATCTTAGCTGCAAAAATCCTTATGCCATTTGTCAGTAGAGCAAAGAATAAAAAGTGAGTTGAATGATCGACAAGCTGAACCTAAAAACCATAACAACTGTTCTGTTATGGCATATAATTTCTTACACCATGGGTTTTCTAATTTGGCTTTTCACTGCCCCTTAATATTCATATTCATATATCAAAAATCCCTATAAGCTGTCATGACCAGGGAATTTGTTTCACAGAAAGGTTTGTGCTTGCTGTGTTGTCTCTCAGATTGCTGCTGTTCCTAATTGCCTTGTTGATTGATTTTTTTGGGAACGACTGATTATACTAGTACATCTAAAATTAGCATATGACGTTTCCATATTTTTTATTTTATTGTACAAGTAATTTTCTTCTGATGAATGCACAAGTCAACCCAAGCACTTTTTTTGAGATATAACTCAATTCAGGTGCATTAAAGCATAAAAGTATTTATCATAAATATGTATAACCTGAATAATACTAGCATTCCTTACAGAGCATAGTATTTCCAACTTCAGGACATCTATCATACGCAATAACTTTCTAGGGCTTTGTAATACTTGTAAAGTTCAGTACTAGAGACTGACAGTCAGAGAAAGACTTCTGGGGAAGTATGACAAATTCATAGCCCTGAAGCTGAATGCTATCAACAACTCAGCCTTCTGGTGTTAACATACTCTTGCTTGAAATTTCTCTAACCTCTTTTGCTAAGTACAAAGAAACCTCAAACTTTCAGACCATCTTCTATATACCTTAATAGCATTACTTCCATCTGCCTCTAGAATTAGTACATATTAGGATTTTTTTTGAATAATTAGTAGGTTTGCAGGAAAAGCAACATTACCATATTCCTTGACAATTATTACAGAAGTAAAAAAAAAATTGTCCTTTACTGATTTTGGTATCCATAATAGTACTGAAACATTTTCCTTTACATATTTTTAAATTTAAAAAAGATCAAGTTACTACATATCTTTGTAATTTAGGTTCCTATATTGATTTAGCCAGAAATTTAATCATAATTATAACTTTGTAAAAAAAAATATACACATAAATTACTAGGAGATACCAAACCCAAAATTTTGGGAGCTTAAACATAACATCACAGAATTGAGAAAACAAAATGAAGCTGAAGCTACTGAAATGTTAGAAGAGCTCATTGAAGTGAAAATGTTAATCCACTTTAAAGAATATTATGAGTGAACTTCAAAAAAAAAAGAAAGGCAAAAAGAGAGAAAAAAGTGAAACATTCATATTTCAGACTGCAAACTGAAGATCCAGATGACAATAGTTCTATAGGATGGAGATAATTTACTTCTGACTTCCAGGGGAGATATGGTGAACTGAAGATGACACCCTGAAAGTGGGCCTGATGACTTCATCATCTACCAAGGAACTGTTGAATAAACTGGTTCCTTGGAGTCTCTTCTGATAGAGAACAGGAAATCACACATATGTGCTCCAGATGGCTAGTTCTCATGATGAGTTGAGATCCCAGGACAGTGGTTTTCCATAGGTTGAGTGGTGGAGTCTTTTAAAGGACACTAAATTTCCAAACCCTGCTTTCTTTTACTTTCAGAAATTTTTTTTAAAAGATATTACAGACATTAGACAGTGATGGCTAACCTTTTACATCACTGCGTGCCAGCCTGCGTGTTGGAAATGGCATGCGAAACCATCCTGCCTGGATCATGCCAGCTCCCTGGCATTTGCATGCATAGGAGCGCTGATACCCAGAAGAGAGGTTGTCCATCACACATGCGCGAGTCAGTACCCAAACTTCTGGTTCCAGCACATACACATGCCCAATGAACAGCTGGCCATTGTGCAGGCTCACGCTGTAAACCTGGAGGTTTGGGTGCTATGTTGCACATGCGTGATGGAATGCCGCTCTTCCAGGTTTTGCTGCTCCTTTGCCCACAAAGGCCAGCTGGCGCATGTGTGTGCACAGGAACACAGAAGAGGAGCCAGCAAGGCCGCACATTCCTCATGGGGTAGTTCTGTGTGCCGCTTCTGGCAAGTGTTCCATAGGTTCGCCAACAGGCATTAGGACAACAAATTTGAAGTCTTCATTAAGTGAGTTCATCTTCAATTCTGAACAAAGGAAAACTTAAGACCTAAGAGAAACACCAAAACCTGGATAAAATTTTGATTATAGAAATTTATAAATGGACTAAGAGTCCAGATAAATTTGGAATATTGAAACTTTTACAATATGATTTTGGCATTAATTATATATTAAAAATAGCTTCTTGTAGAAAATATATGTTTTAGATTTTGGAAGACATAGTAAGGATAAGTAATTTCATTATTTAAAAGCTGGGGATTAGAAGAGACTAAAGATTTTAGACAGGTGAAAAATACAAGCCTATAAAATGCAAAACATTACAATTATGAAAATACTGAAGGAGACTTTTGAAGAATTTGAACAACTAAAATACCAACTGTGTCCATAATTATATCTGTTTCTATGGGCAGACAATGTCCAAAAGTTGCTGAAGAAAATATAGATATAATACTAATTTTATTTATCCAAAGCACGATGATACCAAAAGCAGGCAAAGAGAATGGATTTGTCTCTACGTACCTTCTCTACAGAAGAAATGGCATATGGGATGAAGATATAATTGTCTGCCAACCTTACACAGGTGGAGAGTCACTAAATTTATTTATACTTATTGTAAAGAAGATTGAAAATCACTTATTTATATGCTTCCTTTCCCTAATCTAATATTTTGTATTAGATATTATTATATAATTATTATTGTATTAATATAGACATTGCACTCTTGTCTTAGTTTCTCATAGATTTCATTACTATAATAACAATTATATACAATTATTAAATAAATATAATATAATGAAATTAGAATAGAATAGAATAGAATAGAATAGAATAGAATAGCATAGCATAGCATAGCATAGCATAGCATAGCATAGCATAGCATAGCATAGCATAGCATAGCATAGAATAGAATAGAATAGAATAGAATAGAATAGAATAGAATAGAATAGAATAGAATAGAATAGAATAACAGAGTTGGAAGGGACCTTTAAAGACTTCTAGTCCAACCCCCTGCCCAGGCAGGAAACTTCTTAAAAAGTTTCTTAAACTTCTTAAAAAATTTTAAGTCTTCTTAAAAATTTTCAGTGTTGGAGCATTCACAACTTCTGCAGGCAAGTTGTTCCACTTATTAATTGTTCCAACTGTCAGGAAATTTCTGCTTAGTTCTAAGTTGCTTCTCTCCTTGATTAGTTTCCACCCATTGCTTCAGGTGCTTTGGAGAATAGCTTGACTCCCTCTTCTTTGTGGCAACCCATGAGATATTGGAACACTGCTATCATGTCTCCCCTTAGTCCTTCTTTTCATTAAACTAGACATACCCAGTTCCTGCAACCATTCTTCATAAGTTTTAGCCTCCAGTCCCCTAATCATCTTTGTTGTTCTTCTCTGCACTCTTTCTAGAGTCTCAACATCTTTTTTATATTGTGGAGACCAAAACTGAATGCAGTATTCCAAGTGTGGCCTTACCAAGGCATTATAAAGGGGTATTAACACTTCACGTGATCTTGATTCTATCCCTCTGTTTATGTAGCCCAGAACTGTGTTAGCTTTTTGGGCAGCTGCTGCACACTGCTGGCTCATATCTAAATAGCTGTCCCTTATATATCTAAGTGCAATAGATTGATAGTCAACTTGTCAGCTTTTGAATTTTTGCATTTCTTGCCCAGCGAGTTAGACTTGTCAAAAAATAATTAAACAGTCAAAAGGCTCAGTTTTTTTTTTCTGGAGCAATTTCATCATGTTTGTCATACATTCCAAATATTTTATACTATGTTACCCTGAGGAGGAAGAAAAGTAATAGTTATTATTTCTCCAAGAAAGGTCAAACAGGAAAACAGTAAACAGGAATTCACACCGCTATTGCAATCATTCTTTAATTTACTAGACAGAATCAAGTAACTTTTCTACCTGTTTAAAAAATTGGTATTTAACCAAAGTCCAAATGATCAAGTAATGTATAATGTATCAACCAATATATTGTTTTTCATTCCAAAGCATGAAATATTTTTTTCCCATACAACACAGTGCCAGGAATAGAGCAGAATGAGAAAGAGAAAAACAAGAAAGGCAACAAGTAATCCTAATATTTCTTTCTCCTTCCAACCCTTAATTCATTGAGTGGTATTTTAGAGTGGTTCCCTTTTCTCTGGTTTTCCATCAGCCACTGTTTTTAATTTAAGAAAAAAGAAAGCCTATATGAAATCTAACTTTTTTCTATCCTTGAAAAACTAGAAGGAAGAAGTATTCAGTGTGCCATGATGGAGTGGAGAAAATAATATGGGACACTGCACATTGACAATTATATCAATCTTTGCAAGCAACCTATTGGAATGTAAGATATTGAAATTGTTGTGGTCAGCCAAGTTTTGAGAGAAGAGCAAACAGAGCATATAAAGCAACAGAGAGGGAAACGGACAGGATTATGATTAAAATTAGGATAGATTTATATAAATGACTGATGTTAACAGAATATTTTTTCAAACTTAAAGTATTGGGGCTTGCAGTTGAACAGTTTTTTATGTATAATTTTTATGGAACATTAGTGGCTAGAAATAGCCTTCATACACCAAAGACTTCATACAAAGGCCTGGTTAAACAGTGAGACATGCCACTTTATCTGAACATTGAGCAAAATGATGTGGGAATAATGTGAAATGACAGAATGAAGCTTATTAAAATAATCTACTTGAAAGTTATATTTACTTATAAGTTTTTAAAAGGGTTGTGTTAGAAGATGCAAAAGGATAAGGGAGAACAAAAGCAATTTATTTGTTCAATAAACTGCAACATTAGGAAATAGTCCTCTGCTTATGCTGAAGTACAATATATTTATTTTTAAAGTGCAGGAATTATTTCTAATTTTGAATACCTTAATTGGAACCTACCAAAGTTTTGCAAATCTGTAAAACTTCCTTTTTTCAATAACTTTTTTCTTTTGAGTAGACGCAAAAATAATCAGTCTACACTTATATATGGCCTAACCACATTGTTGAATGAGATTTTGAACCAATTTGGTATATGTAGTGTTTAAGGCAGAGGTGTCAAATTCAAGGCGTCATGATATCGTCACATGGTGTATTGGGACTTTTTCCCCATTCACTAACCTGGATGTGGGCGTGGCCAGCATGTGATGCATCTGGCCCATTCGGGCTGGGAGATTGACAGCCCTAGTTTAAAATATTAGGCTAGAAATGGGAGACTGTGAGTTCTAGTTCCACTTTAGGGACAAAACAATTCTTCCTCAGCCCGAGGAAGGAGAAAATGGCAAATCACTTGTGAAAAAAAATTGCCAAGGAAACCAAAGAGACTAATCCAAACAGTTGCCAGGAATCAAAAACTGATTCAAAGGCAAAAATAAAATAAAATGAACTATAATAGCTTACCATGAGATCATAAACCAGCATCTTATATATATCATATATGCATAGTACATCAAGACCGAAGAGCCCTATGTTTCTTAACCTTTCACTATGGATTATTTTTAGTTTCATTCCTCTCCCTTTGAATTTATTATTTAGGTGACCCTACCAGAAACTTATATGCCTGCTACTACTTCAGGACTGCTGAATTACTAAACCCTCTACCATTTCAAGATGGTAATTCTCTGAAGAAATTTAAACTGAAATTACAAATGAAAAGGTCTTAAAATGAAGTTGGGTTGAAGAACATGAATAAATGGAAGTGTAAATAGATAGAAATTAATATGACTTACATTAGTGTTCATGTTATAAGGGATCTTTCTAAAGTCTGAACCCAATCCATAGTGTAAATAGTTTAAACTAGGAATCAAAAAGAAAAATCCATATTGTGATTAAAAAAAAGAGTTGATGGTGAAAGATATAAGACATGGGTATGTTTTACAAGATGTTAATACTAAAAGAGTTAAGGATTAATTAGTAATAAATCATTCAAAATGTGTGTGTGATTTTAATTCCAGTTAACTCCCCTTTGAATGATAACAGAAACTCATGTAAAAGGAACAAATGGATGGCAGAACCAAAACATGACAATGTCAGGAATCCAGGTATACCCCCAACAAAAGAAGACTTCAAGACTTGAAATTCCTCAAAGTTCTACTTTATTAGAGATGTCATATTGGCACATTTGGGAAAACTTGAATCTGAAAGCTTCCAGGTTTTCCGACCCAAAAGAAAGCACAAGTTCTTGCCAGCACACACATATCCATCACATGGTCCAATCAAAGCACTGTCCCAACCGGAGATGCCTCGCAGTCACATCCCTCCAGGTGCAGGGCAAGATGTCCTTGACTCTCTGAGAAAGGAATGTTATTGTGACTATCACCCCTGCTCCATACAATCTCCCCTCCCAGTTTCCCACAGCAGTAAATGTGGCAGGTCTAGAGGCCTAATGCAAAAGATGGCTTCCAGGCCTGATAGACAATTTATCTCATTCTATAACTCTTGTATCTTAGAATGGTTATGCAAGCTGGGTTTTTTTTTGTCTGTCATTTTTCCTTGCTTTTTGCAAATTAGGTGTCTACTCAGCTTGTGTGAATATTGTTAAGTAGCTTCCTACAATGCATTAAACAGACCAAATCTCACTACAGTGCATTAATGCCAAGAAATCTAATTTGAGATGCATTCAACTTCTTATCCACTCATGGAAACTGGTAAGAAATCTAGTATAACCTAGAGTTAAAAAAGAAAGTGCAAACACATCATAAATCACTTCTTTTATTTCTTTTCAAAATTCTACCATATTCACAACAGATACCTAGAACACTTATAATAATTGCAAAACAATAAGAAATCTTTAAATATATTATTTAAAATGAGTAAAAACAACAGAGTTATATTAAACTCTGGTACAGCCATTTGTTTTCAATATATTTCTGTACGTTTTTTGTTCACTTTTCCTGGTCAGGGGTTTGAATATTGTCTGAATGAGTCTTCCTGTCTGTTAAAGTTACTTCCAAAGGTCTGCAAATGTCATTTTTCTGCCAAACCAGACTGAAGATTGATTACAAAATTATTAAAAATTTAAAATGGGAATTTTTTTTTCTATTTATGCACAGGTTTATTTATTTATTTATTTGATTTTTATCTTTATTACTTTATAAGTACCTATTCATACTTATATTGTACATAACATACATACTATTCCTTCTTATTCCTATTTTCCTACAACCAGCACACCACCATGTGAGGTAGTCTGTAAGTTAAGAGAAAATGACTGGTCCAAAGTCATCCAAGGCCTAGTGTCTGTGGGTATTGCCTCCTAAAGACTATGTTGATTGTCCAACCTTGATTCTGGAGGGGAGAGAAATTATCCCTCTCAGAACAGGCTTGCAATTTGGGTGTCCTCCTAGACTAAGATTAGAGCAACATCTGACAGCTGTGGCTAGGGGGATCTTTGCACAGGTTCACCTGGTGCACCAATTGCGACCCTACTTGGATCGGGAGGCTCTCCTCACAGTCACTCATGCCCTTATCACCTCATGGTTAGATTATTGCAACGTGCTCTTCATGGGGCTACCCTTGAAAAGTGTTCGGAGACTACAGTTGGTACAGAATGCAGCCGTGCGATCTATCGTGGGTGCACCTAGATACACTCACATAACACCAATTCGCCGTGAGCTGCACTGGCTCCCTATTGGTCTCTGGGCACAATTCAAGGTGTTGGTTATTACCTTTAAAGCCCTACATGGCTCAGGGCCAGGTTATCTTCGAGACTGCCTTCTACCACATAGCTCCCCGCGACCGGTAAGATCCCACAGAGTTGGTCATCTCCGGGTCCCGTCAGCTAAACAATGCTGGCTGGCGGGTCCGCAGGGAGGGCCTTCTCTGTGGCTGCCCCAGCTCTCTGGAATCAGTTACCTCCTGAGGTTCGGACCACCCCCATCCTATTGGCCTTCAGAAAAGCGGTTAAGACCTGGCTTTTCTGGCAGGCCTGGGGCTGTTGATCTCGCTGTTGCGACCTTGTGAGATCCAGCCATGAATGGTGTGAATGGGTTTAATGTTTTAATTCTTAAATGTTTTTATAATGTTTTTTTTAAATGCGTTGTAAGCAGCCATGAGTCTTTGGAGAAAGGCAGCATATAAATCATCATCATCATCATCATCATCATCCAGATAGCTTTCATATCTAAGGAAGGACCATAACTCACAATTTCCTACTTCTGAATGAGCACCTTAACCACTACATTAAACTGGCTCTCCAACCTTTTTTCCCTTCACTTTCTAAAAAGGGTTATTCTCGCATATTAAGAAAATAACCAGTAAACCTTGTAAATAAATAAATACCCTCACAATGCCACCAGCAGAGCAGCCCAATAAAGCCCCAAAATGTACTGGATTTTGCTTTTAGCAAACAAGTAATTTGTGACTATTCATACTCCCACGTGAAAGGTTCTCCATGTTCTAACTACATTTACTAAGCTAAAACATTTGACAATTCCTGTTTTAGTGTAATGTTTGAACATTCCCCTGTTGTGATTTGCAACCATTCTCTTAATCCTGTAATTTCTTATCTGAATATTATTTAAAGGAAAATATAACTGCACAGATATTTGCTTCATAAAAAATAAGAAAATTTTACAGATGTCTTTATTTTTTTCAGACAATGAACAGACATATAACCTGTAACTTCATGTATTCATGAGATTTCTGTTTTTCAGCAAATTGCTTGCAAAAGATTAAGCACTAATGAATGTAATTACTGTGCCTTCCTTTTTGAAATCCATTCCCTGCACAATGTCTTGACACTAGGGCAAATACTTGGGCAAAGACAGTATTTGCCCTAGTGTCAAGACATTGTGCAGAGAATGGATTCTGTATTTTTATATGCCTTAAGTTTATAGATTAACATTTGCAACAATAAGCTTGTTTATGAAAAATCATTCCCATTTCAGTCCATATTTTAATTCAGAATGGGATGCATCACTGATTTCATTTTTTCAAAAATCTACTTCATCTAAGTAAAATTGTATTATGCTAGAACTTGCTAGCGTACTGAAGTTGAAATATATTTTTCCTATGGTTCAATAACTGGGATTCAATTACAGTATTTTCCTGCGTATAAGACTACTTTCTAACACACAAAAATCTTCTCAAAAGTTGGGGGTCGTCTTATACACCGGGTCTCATTCTCCTGTAACCAGGCAGACCAGCCCATAAGGCTCTGACAAGCCTTAAATGGCTCTGAGGAGGGTCGTCTTATACGCCCAGTCGTCTTATACGCCGGAAAATATGGTACTTTGTAGGGCATCTGAGGCAAGACACTATTTGTTTACTTGTTTATTATATATATTGATTTAAAATCAGGTAAAATAGGAATTTAAGCAAAATTGGAACACATTTTTTAACCTACATAGTGTAGATTGGTTCCAAGATTAATAAAGATCAAGAAACTTTATGTAAACAAATTGCTGAAAGTCTATGGAAATTCTCAGTCACTCAGGCCAAAGTTATCCCAAATCCTGTTCAAAATGGACTTTCCAGTTTTTTTTCCTTGAAAACATTTTGCTTCTCATCCAAGAAGCTTCTTTTAAAATCTGAACTGAAGAAACTTCTTGGATGAGAAGCAAAACGTCTTCAAGGAAAAAAAACCCAAGAAAGTCCAATTGCATTTTGTACAGGACCTTTGGGACAAATTGCTGAAATATGGTCATAGGTAAAGAGACCCACTTTCTTTCCTGGTCATATATTAGAAGGAAAATTAAAGTATGTCCATGGAGAAAAAAAAATGACCCTAAATGGGAAATAGGTTAATTGCTGGAGTTCTAACTCCACCTCACTTTTTCCACAAATCTTGTTAAAGAGAACAGGCTTAAAGAAAAACATACCTACCTACCTACCTACCTACCTACCTACCTATCTATCTATATCTATATATATCCCATTTCTCTGAAATAACTTGGAAAGAAGGAAGGCAGAAGGATTATTTTAAGATCTGCTGCAATAAGCATCCTCGAATTTAGCCATGACATTCCTTTATACCCCTTTAAAATGAAATGGGTTTTCAAGGTAGGATTATAAAGAGAGCATTTGAAATGAATTTCATAGACTAGGAAGTCTTGATTGTGCAATATACCTCACTTTTTTTCTACCCTCCTCCTTCTTTGATATATATATATTTGTCCCTGTTGAGTAGAAGATATTTTTAAAAGGCCACTTTCATTGTGTATAATTAATAAGCAGGAACCATGATTGAAGTATGACATAAGCTGCATCAAAGTTAGCAAAAAGTAGAAAAGAAATTCTCATAACCTAGCAATCTAATAAGGAGAACAAGGAGAAAATTATCTTAAAAAAACGATTCCAAGATGTTGCCAAATTTCATACATCTTTTTCCTGTGAGAGCAGACATTTACTTAAAGAATTTAATAGTGTATTATGAGATATTTTCCCCACCTGCAGTATAAGTAAAAAGCAGCATATAATTATTGATAGTTTTTCTTTAAACATTAGAGAAACATGCAGTCTAATTGCATCTGGAATTTTTCAACCTCAGGAAACATCTGTACATTTATCTGTGCAATAAGGTGTATGCATATATCTATATTTGTTTGTTTGTTTGTCAAACATGTACAAGGTAGCAAGTATAAGTATTGTATTTTACAATTGTATTAATGTCTATTGGATATTAATACAATTGTAAAGTACAATACTTATACTCGCTACCTTGTACATGTTTGTAGATAAAATATTTAAAACTCAATATAAAAGGAGGTTAAGACAAACCAGCTTGTTCAAATAAGAACGTTTTTAAGGCGCAGCGGAAGGTACGTAGGTCCTGTAAACTCCTTATCTCAGGGGGGAGCTCGTTCCAGATGGCAGGTGCCCCCACAGAGAAGGCTCTCCCCCTGGGAGGGCGCCAGTTGGCACTGTTTGACTGACGGCACCCTGAGGAGCCCCTCTCTGTGGGAGCGGACTGGTCGGTGAGAGGCTATTTGTGGCAGAAGGCGGTCCCGAAGACCCTGGTCCTAAGCCATGGAGCACTTTGAAGATGGTAACCAAAACCTTGAAGCGCACCCGGAAGACCACCGGGAGCCGGTGCAGCTCGCGCAGGAGGGGAGTCACATGGGAGCACCACGTTGCTCCCATCACCACCCGCGCAGCCGCATTCTGGACCAGCTGGAGCCCCTGGATGCTCCTCAAGGGGAGCCCCATGTAGAGAGCATTACAGTAGTCCAGGCGTGAGGTGATGAGGGCATGAGTGATCGTGCATAATGAATCCCGATCCAGAAAGGGACGCAACTGGCGAATCAGGCAAACCTGATAAAAATTCCTCCCAGCCATGGCCGTCATATGGCTAAGGACAGCCGTGAGTCCAGTAGGACGCCCAAGTTGTGAACCCCATCCGTGGGGGCCAATGACTCACCCCCAATAGTCAGTGATGGCAGCTGACTATACTGGGATGTCAGAAACCACAGCCACTCGGTCTTGAAGGGTTGAGCTTGAGTCTGTTCCTCCCCATCCAGATCTGTATGGCCTCCAGGCACCGGGACATCACTTCGAGGGCATCATTGGGATGGTCTGGGATGGAGATGTACAGCTGAGTGTCATCAGCATACTGATGGTACTTCACCCCAAAACCACGGATGATCTCACCCAGCGGCTTCATATAAATATTGAACAGAAGGAGCGAGAGGACCGATCCCTGTGGCACCCCACATACAAGGGGCCTCAGGATCGACTTCTGCCCCATTGATAACACCGGTTGGAGAGAAAGGAGTAGAACCACCATAACACAGTGTCCCCCACTCCCAGCCCCTCCAACCAGCGCAGCATGATACCATGGTTGATGGTATCAAAAGCTGGTGAGAGGTCTAAGAGGACCAGGACAGAGGAACAACCCCTGTCCTGAGCCCTCCAGAGATCATCCACCAATGCGACCAATGCCGTCTCCATGCTGTACCTGGACCTGAAGCCCAACTGGAACGGATCTAGATAAGTTGATTCATCCAGGTACTGAGGCAGCTGTCGCGCAACCACATTCTCAACAATCTTTGCAACAAAGCAAAGGTTGGAGACGGGATGATAATTTACCAACATTGCAGGGTCCAGGGAAGGCTTCTTGAGGAGGGGCCTCACCACCGCTTCCTTCAGAGCGGCTGGGAAAACACCCTCACTCAAAGAAGCATTTATAATCCCCTGGAGCCAGCCTCGTGTCACCTCCCGGGAGGCCAGCACCAGCCAGGAGGGACACGGGCCCAGTAAATATGTGGCTGCGCTCAGACTGCTCAGTATCCTGTCCACGTTTTCCGGAGTCACAGAGTCAAACTCTTCCCATATAATATTCTAAAGGCCTGCCCCAGTCACCTCCCCTGGATCTACCCACTCAGAGTTAGAGTCCAGCTGTTCCCGAATCTGAGCGGTTTTGTCATACAGATATTGTACAAAGTTCTCAGCTCTACCCTTCAAGGGGTCCTCCCGCGCCCCCTGTTGGAGCAAGGAATGGGTTACCCTAAACAGGGCGGCTGGGCGATTATCTGTTGACGCAATAAGAGCAGAGAAGTAACTCCTCCGCTTTTATCGCCACTAGATAATTCTTAATGTGAGCTCTTACCAGTGTCCGGTCAGATTCAGAACGACTAGCCCTCCAATTGCTCTTCATCTCCCTCAGCTCTTCAGTGTACCAAGGAGCCAGGTGAGATCGGTGCAGGCTGCAAAGGCACGACTCGGTTCAAAGCCTCAGCGGCCACCTCATCCCAGGCGGCCACTAAGTCTTCAGCCGAGCCATGTGCCAGAGCCTCAGGAAATGGCCCAAGCTCCATCTGGATCCTATCAGGATCCATCAGGTGCCTGGGGCAGAACCATCTTACCAGCTCCGCCTCCCTGCAGTGAGGTGTGGTGGTTCGAAGGTCTAAGCGAAGGAGAGAGTGATCTGACCGTGACAAGGGTTCAATCGTTATATCCCCTAGATCACTCAACCACTGTCCAGAGACAAAAACCAGGTCCAGCGTGTTTCCCCCCACGTGAGTAGAGCCATGAATTAACTGGGTCAGGTCCATGGCCATCATGGAAGCCATGAACTCCTGAGATGTCTCACCGACTGATGGCAGGTTAAAATCCCCCATGACCATAAGCCTGGGGGTATCAACCGCCACCGCGGCAATAACGTCGAGCAGCTCAGGCAGGGCCGCTGCCACATGGCAGGGAGCCAAATACATGACTAGCAGACCCAACTGCACCTTATGACCCCACTTCATGATGAGGGACTCACAGCCAGCCATCTGAGGAACAGTGGCCTCCCTCGGGACAAGACACTCGTTTATAACAACCGCCACTCTCCCGCCCCTCCCCTGTGACCTTGGCTGATGAAATGCACGAAAACTGGGTGGGCACATATCAACAAGGAGGACCCCCTCCCTCACCCAGCCAGGTCTCCATAATACCCGCCAGGTCTGCGCCCCCCTCCTGAATAAGATCACAGATGAGGAAGGTTTTATTTACCACGGACCTGGCGTTGCATAGCATCAGCCGAAGGCCCTGGGCCTGAGGATCTGTGCAACCAAGGGAACTGGAAGAGCATTGGGGGCCGGAGCACGCTGCCACTTGCAAACAGCGGGCGCGCATTCCCATAACCTGATGTGGCCCCCTGCTCCCGCCGTATCTGCCCCTCCCATCTACAGTACTGATATTAATGACCATCTACCACACAAGCTCTAACCCCCTCTTCGACCCCGGTACTTGTATCTCTAGTGCTGTGCTCTTCAGCTGGCACTGGCCTCCTCCCTAACAGGTTCTCCCCCGAACCCTTTAAAACCTTATTTAAAAAATTACCCAAAACACCCCATAGCCTCTTCCTTGCTTGATGTTTTCTGTGTACTGCATATCCTGTGATTATAATTTCTTACAAAATCAGGGTATCATGACTGGCTACTGTGGCCTAGAAGTGGCGCTCTTGCCTCACAATCAGGAGGTTGTGAGTTCCATCCTAGGTAGAGGCAGATGTAGGGTTTCCTGCTTGGGCAGGGGGTTGGGCTGGAAGGTTCCTTCCAACTCTGTTAATCTGTTAAATCTTTGGTTGCTAGTTGTTGTTAAATCATTTATGTTGCAATATATTCAGGAAAGCACAAGGCAGAATCAGATCTAAACAAAGGCAATGGGACTTTGTAATAGCCTCGAACGAAGTGATGTAGGGTTTCCTGCCTAGGAACAGACACTTCCAAGGTTCCTTCCAACTCTGTTATTCTAGTCTATTCTAAGTAGTGTGCACAGGATTATTATCTGTCTGCAACTCTTTAAAACAGCAGCATCTTTTTTGTGATTGCCTGGCTGCTCTTTACAACTATCATTTGATCATAGGCATAGCTTCTTAAACAATAGCATGGAAATGCTATATTGACTAGCCCTGTGCACAACCCTGTCCCTGGAGTCCTTTTTTGGAATAGGGTTACAAAAGACACTCACTAACAGAAAAGTAACTGTGGAGGAATAGTAAATTATTCAGAACTTGAAGATAGATGCTCCTATTCCAGCTGTAAACTACCAAACATTTTAAACTATTATTTTCTCCACTGCCATTGGCCATTGGGAATTGGAGTGCCCCCTGCCACTGACTTTCTAATCCTTTTAGTAAGAAAATCAGTGGGTTTTTTGTGGCTGTTATGGTCAAAGGCAGAATTGGCCAAATCATCTAGCAGCAGTTCTGTAACTGATTTAAAAAAAAAACACTGGGAGAAGGACCAGAAAGCTGCACACGTGTCATCTGCTTCTCTCTTTCCTAAGAATGTTTTAGAATAATTTACTTCATTTCCAATCAGTAAACGTCATGATGTCATGACTGGAGAGCACCAGGTTTAGATATTTCATTTCTTACTGTTGCAACAGGGTCAGTATATTACTACAACAAAACCAGTGATTAAGGGAAGAACGTTCCCAAATTTATTGGTTAGATAAAGAGTCCAACCTTGTCTAACCCATTTCAAAGCTTTTGCCCTTGTAAACCATTGAATCCACTAGAATAATTAATTTATAGATTGCCTTCAACCTTAAGATAATAGAAAAAAATTGTGGTATAATTGTAGATACTTTCGACATGAAAAGAATTATATCATTATTCCTTTGAAGTTTTTTTCCTAAGCCACTCTGCAAACTAGATTTTTAATTTGGCTAGCACTTGTCTCTTCAACAATATGTAGCTTTATCCCAGTGACAATTTTTCCAAAATGTGATTCACTAAAACATATTTTGGTGCCTTTTCAAAATATATCAACTATTTTTAAATAAATATCTTGGACTTATATAAAGAACTGAGCATGCATCAAGTTCTATATCTCTTAAATTTTGTTAAATCAAATTAATATATAATACTTTGAAGTAACCAAAATATTCTTATAAAGCTCATTTTTAAAAAAATACTCTAAAAGTGCAGTCAGTTTTATTTCAGAAGGCATTATACTTTTTGCTTATTGCACATTATAATGACATGGGCAGCTTATAATGCTATATTTTTTACATTCAGTGTTATGTATTTATTAAAAAAATGTTTAGACAGCAAGGAACATTTATCATGCTTTATACTAAGAAGTGATGAGTTTGCCAGAGAAGGTTAATGCAAGGGGTAAAATAAATCAATTTTTAGCTTTCCACTAATGGTCTTAATAGTTGAACAAATCACTGTAAAATATTTCTCCAAGATAGCAGCTGTGGCTTGTGTGACAGAATGCCCAATATTAAGAAACAATTACTGACTTTAAAGTTCATCTTCCTTTAAAAGGCAAATCAAGGGACAATAAGATGTTATAATGGAAATGGGTTGCTTTCTAAATTAAACCATTTGTTTTGTTGTGAAGTAGTTTGCCTTCATGCACTTTGGCACCACTTCTACCTCAATATGATTCATGGGCTAATCCTTGGATTATGGTATGTACAGTAGATATGCATGCAGTAAATCAGCTTCTGTTTTTGTGCAATAATAATGTTTCACAGACTTCATGTCTATCCATAATGTTGAGCTTCTAATGTAAGAATGTGATATTCTTCCGTATAAGAAGTGTATTATGCATTTATCACATTTTATGTAAGGAACACAACCATGTCACTGTCAGCAGAATTTGTTGTATATTTGTTCTGATGTAAAGCATCTGTTTTGTGTAACCCCACTGAATATATCCCCATCTGTAAGCAATGTGTTGAAATGATCAAAACAAGCCTTTTCTCCACTTCTCAAGAGGTTCATGATTTAAAAACTCCCTGGATATGCACAGCCCTATAGATACCTATCAAACACATTGTGAAACACCTCTGTTCCAGTGGTGGGTTGCTACCAGTTTGCCCCGGATTGGGCGAACCAGTAGCGGTGGCAGCAGGAGGCGCCACTCACCCACCCGGACACTTCTGCGCATGCACAGAAGCGTCATGTGAGCATATTTATGGTCACAAGCAAACCAGTAGCAACGGGTTTTGAAACCTGCTCCTGTTTGTTCCCCAAATAATATTTCTGGAAAAAAACTGTTAGTTTAGTAAACAAAATAAAATCATAGAAATATATCACATAGCAAAGCTCAAATAAACTATATTGTTACAATTGTTAACTGTTAATTAAGGTAGTTAGTTTTGCTTAACGATTGTTAAGCAAAACTCCCAAACCAAATAAAAGCAATAATGAATTCTATAATCAAACTTTTGGCAGCAATGTAATTAAAGAAACTGGGGTCCACGTACCTCTGATTTACAAAAAAAAAAAAAAAAGCATATAATAATTACCAACATACACCCATAATTTTTCTGATTGGAGAAAATTATGGGGTTGATACAAAAATATGATTTGTATTTTTTTTGGGGTTCTGCTTTTTGCAGGCAGTTCTCAACTTAACAATAGTTTATTCAGTAACTGTTCAAAATTACAACCGCACTGAAAAAAGTGCCTTATGACCATTTTTTACGCTTATGGCCATTGCAACATCCCCATGGTCACATGACCAAGATTCAAACATTTGGCAATTGACTCATATTTATGATGAGGGGCCATGATGAGGGTTCATGTGATTACTTTTTGTGACCTATTGACAACCAAAGTCCATGGGGAAGCCAGATTCACTTAATAACCATGTTACTAATCCAACAAGAGCAATGATTCACTTAACTGTGTTAAGAAAGATTATAAAATGCGGCAAAATTCACTTAACAAATATTTCACTTACCAACAGAAATTTGGGGTTTAATTGTGATTGGAAGTTGAGGACTATTGTACTCTATTTTATTATATATGACCTTATTATTGTTCTTTGATATGACAGCTAATCAATAAAGTATTATTTCTATGGTTGATCAAAAGCCAGATGTTCAGTCTGGATTTTGTCATTTTTATCTGCCTGTCAAGTTCTTCCCAAAAAAACTGGGATAGGCAGAGATTATGCTAAAGTATCTTGGATGTAAGCTGTTCCTAAGAAAGCTGCCTTTTGCAATTGATTGATGGTGATGTTGTCAATGCCAAAGGAATTAAATTGGTGCTCCAGAGAATAGTTACATACAGCAAATGGAAGCTCTTCAACGAAGCTGAAGAATCAGTGGACCACCCAGTTCAGTGGTCCTCAATCGTTCTGGCTCCGTGGATCTATGGTGGTGGAAGTAGCAGAGTGGATGAGATGGTTTCACAAGCACAACCTAGCTCCCACACATGCACAAATGAAACCTTGCACACTCATCTGCTACTTGCATGACCTGTTTTCCAACAGGCTATCAACCGGACCTCTGACCTAGTTAACTTTGCACCCAAAATCCTTAGTGGACAGCGGCACTACAAACTTTGAAAATTTGTATAATACATTATTAATTAGTAAATAGTGGATAATACATTACTTTATTATCCGCTATGTACATTATTTATAATGTACATACATTACATTATTAGTAAATAGCGGATAATACATGTATAACACATTATTAATTAGTAAATAGCGGATATATTTATTTCATGCATAACCTGGCCCTATTGAAATCATTTGTTTTATTAGTAGAGATGAGGTGCCACACAAATTTATTTATCATTTTTAGCAAGACATGTTCTGCAAATTTTGAGACTTTCCATACAAGTCATCATTTTCTTAAGTGCGATTTATTGAATTAATTATAACTGATTAGATCTACAAAAAAGACAAATCATAAACCATATTTTTCTATTACAGTTACACCAGATTCTGAAAGCTGATAGGAGAGAATAGTTCTGACAGTTATAATAAATAGACAAGGAAGAAAGGAGGGAGTTAGATGTTTACAAATAATGAAGATACAAAATCTTTTGCTTTAAAGCCTGTCAAAGGCTTTAATGTTGCTACATCACTTTCCCAGGATGTTTCGCTCTTCAGGATTCTTTAGAAATACAAAATTACATGAAGTCAAATGTGTTGAAATGTGTTGAAATGTGTTCATTTTTTAAAAAAGAAATAAAGTAAAAAGCTTTCCGTACAGCTGAACTTTTAGAAGGAGAGCATCAGTGCTTAATAAGTTAGGAAATGAAAATATATTAAATGCAATACCAATATGCAGGAGAAGCATTTAACTTACATAAAATTATAATGAATGTTTTCTGAATTAAATAAGCTGTGGAAGCAACATGTATCTGGTATTTGTCTATCAGACACCAAGAACACAATGTGTTCCTCATAACCATAAAAAGAATTCCCAAGCTTCATTAATTTGTCATTTTCATTGGGATTTCTTTTCCTGGTGCCCATTCAAAACATTGCATAACCCACCTAAAAACTGGTGAAAAGGTATTTTTATTCAAGTGATAAAATGTGATGTGTTTTCCTTCTGCTGTAAGCTTTATTTCTTAATCTTCAAATTAGAATGCTAAGGTCCTTTTAATCTATCACATAAAATAGTAAGTAGGTGTAATCAAGCAGATTTTATTGCTTGTTCCACTTTAAAGCTAAAAGTCTTCAATACATTGTGGCATGGTGGCAGGAAAAAAAGGAGTTTTGTAAGCTGAAATAGAAAAAGCAATTTATAACAATCTCCAAGTTAGAGAAACAATTCAATAAATCAAAACTTATTAAGAATTTTTGCTTTTGCTTGTTGAATTATCACAGTAATTTGTAGATCCAATGTATCTGCAAAGTAATTGCATATAACAAAGGTGCCGATATGAATGAACTCTACCAAAGGCTTACCAGAGAACTATTAGAAGACTCTCAGGCATATTTGGAGGACAACATATTATAAACAAAGCAGCCAGTTTCTTGTGAAGACTTGTTTCCAAGTGGCTAATAGCCATTGTAGGTTTTCCCCTTTCCATTATCTCTCTCACAACATTAGCTATATAAGTTGATATGTTCAATTAATATTTATTTTTCAGAATTATATGCAGTTGATTAAATAAATTATGCACCACAAACACTTAAATGTTAATAGATTTGTTAGGCTTGAAGATCCTAAAAAACCTTAATTTTAACTAATGTACACAACTTTATCAACTGAGACTAACCTGTTAGAGCAAGCAGGAAATTACCCACAAAATTCATTATCTACCCACAATCAGTCACCTCCTGTTTTCATCTTTATTTATATCAAATCCATATCACAGTTATTTATTTATTTTATTTATTTATTTAATTAACTCATACCTGTTAGGAACTGGTCTAGAACCAGAATCTTCTGGTTCTATGATCTTCTGATCATTTTTCCTTTGCCCTACCAGTTCCAACAGATTCGACCTAATGTCTACTCAGAATAAATCCTACTGAGTTTAGTGGCTCTTAATTCCCATATGAGTGTTCCTATAAGAGAAGTTGCTTCTTTTCTATGTGGAAGACTTACTTAGGGAAGATGGGCAGTTTAAACATACGATAAAATAAAAGTAGAGCTGCTACTGCTGTGCTACTTTCAGGAGAAGTGAGAAGCAGTGCAAATCCACTTTCGAGAAAATAAGTCTCAAAAGCATGGAAACTCCTAGAAAGCTTCTGGAGCCCGGGGAGGGCGAAAAACGGGCCTACCGGGCCCACCGTACCACCACATGCCAAAAGGGAGCACGGGAGTGGTGCTCGTGTGTGCATGCATGGGGTGGGCAGGGCACATTGAATTATGGAGGTGGGCACACACGCGCATGACTTTCCCATACTCTCTCTGCTTTTAACACACAATGGCAAAAAGGTTAGATTCACTGTTCTAGTCCAAGTCCCTGCTCAATGCAGGTATCTTAAACCAATTCAGTCAAATAGTTTTCCAGTCTCTTTTTGAAAATTTTCCGGTGATTTATTTGTTTATTGCAGGGAAAAGGTAAGAAGGGAAGCATGGAATTATTGTTTGTTGTTTAATAAGAGACAGATTTCTGTCATTGTGAATTACCTATGCAATCAAGTGTGAAGTCTGTTTAATTTCTAAAAAGTGAACTACAATATAAGGATGATGGAGAGAAATTATGCAGTTCTGTAAGTTCTTTTTTTTTTTGTGCTGGAACATATGTGCATGTATACATATATGTGTGACAGATAATAATATAGGCTGAATTTATTCAGTAAAAATCTAACAGCAGGGAACTTCAGGTGAAGGTTAAGAGATTAATGGGTTTCTGGGCTAGAAAGTCAAATGTTAGCAAATAATTTTTGATCCTCAGGTAATCCTGAATAATAGTAGAAAGCTTTCTGTTAGGTTGCTATATTTCTTGTATCTCGATCAAAAAAAAAACAAAACCCCCCAAACCCCCCTCATCGTATTTAGATGGCATAGATAACAATAAATCGTCACAAATTTCCATAAATAGCCTTTTTCAGGATTTAGCTTTAGGTGTTCTGTGTCTAATTTTTCTGTTTACTAATAGTGCAAATACTTGAAAGGAGAATTTGCAAAGCTGATTGTAAAACAACATAGTGGCAGCATCTGCAAGGAGAGTCAAAACAGCCAACATGGCAGTGATAATACAAGATGCAATAGCATGCCCCTTTTGTGCAGATGCATGTAGAAACACTACTGCAATCAGAATCTATGGCCCCTTTATGACCTGTGGAGTTTAGTTCTCAGAATCCCTGAGTCAGTATGGGAGGAAGTTGGCAGCTGGTCTACAGGTCATAAAGCAATGGCAATAGCACTTAGACTTATATACCACTTCACAGTGCTTAACAGCCCTCTCTAAGCACTTTACATAGTCAGCATATTACCCCCAACAATCTGGCTCCTCATTTTATCCACCTCGGAAGAATGGAAGGCTGAGTCAACCTTGAGCATGGTGAGATTTGAACTGCCCAAATTGCAGGCAGCCGGCAGTCAGCAGAAGTAGCCAGCAGTACTGCATTCTAACCACTACACCACCAAGGCTCTTAGTTGCCCCTTTATCTTTGCCTTAAACAGTGAAGCCACCTAACTTTCCCAGCACCTTCAGCACCCTGCATCATTAATAAAAATTAGAAGAGGTTTCTGATTTGCAATAGCTGCACAGAAACCTCTCAATTTGTATGTGGAGCTGACGTTTTGCTGCTTCTCTCTGTGGCTTGAAAATTGGAGGCAGAGAATATATTTGCAGCTCTCTTGAGTGCCACAAAAGCCAGAAGTAAAGCAAAGGGTTCCATCAAGGTAAATCAGATTGGTTTTTTGCTCTGACAAAGAGAATCACGAGGGGAATCTGAGTCACCTTGCCCCAACTAATAATAAAGTGCAGTCAGGCCCTGTCCCTGTTCTTCCTATCCTCTCAGTGGGCATTTAGCAAAGGCCTTCCTTCCTTTCAAGCTATTCTGGCTTTGTGCCGTCCTCCTTCCACAAAAGCAGCAATAAGACGAAATTCTGCAGGCAGTAACCCTGAGCCAATCAGAGGGGAAGCCATATAACAGAAGATAGATTAAAAATATGCACTTGCTCAGAATATGACTTTAAAGGCATCTATCATCCTGTCGTATTTGGAACCTATGATTGGAGAAGGCATTCTTACTGTAAGTTTATTCTTAACCCAGTGCTTTCTCTGCATGGGACAATGACCTAATTAGATGACATAGATGGCTGGAAGGAGTGGTAGAGAGATTATATTTTTCTCTTCCATCGGAGGATCACCAAGACAAAAAGCTATTCAGTTACATGATTTAAAGAATTGTACTACAAGATTCCTTAGCTTCTTAGCTAAGAAAGAAGATGGGGATAAAACCAATATCTTATGCCATTCTTTTTCCTTTGCACTATCAGTCTCAATAGACATTGCTTAATTCTGCATGGAAGTAGACCCCCACTTAATTTAATTGACTTACTCCCAAATAAATTTGTATTCCCTGGTACCTAAAATCATGTTATTGCTTTGTTCTACTTTCTACTTACAGGAGTGATTGGTAGTGTACCATGATCATTATAATCTATCACTTGGATAAATTGTCTCCCTCTGTCCTAATTGACCATAGCCTATGGATTGGCTATGCTTGGTACTTTTTCTGTCTGCCTGAATTTCAATTTTGCTAATGGCATTTCTGTTATCAGTCAGGATTGAATGTCAGAACTGAATTACATATAACCTCAGCTTTCCATTCTATCCATTCTGTGCTATTAAATTTATCCTTCCATGCATGGTACATGAGTTATGATGTTTCTGTCCTAGTATATAATGTCATATAGGTTGGCTCCAAAATTATGCTTATGCTCATTTAGTTCATTGTTTTAAACCTTCTATAGCTATTGGCATTTTTATTCTTGACAATGGGGCTTCAGTAACTGTCTGAAATGTAAATTTAACACAGGTATGGTACTGCCTAAGTTGTGATTTTTTCCAGTGCAGCCAAATTTTCATTGCTTGAGAAGGTTCCCATGTCAAACTCATATTTCTCCAAGCTAGACTGAGAAAATCTTTAGGACATTTGTTTTATCCCAAACATGGAAATTAAATGTCTTAAATTGTCCTACTGGGCTAAATGGAAAGCTAGTCTGTCAGGTACAAAGTAAAAATGAATGAAGGTGAATGAAGTTATCCCAGGATAATATTGCAGGATCCAATCTGGGTCGGTCACTGACATCAAAGGTTTTGTTTTCTGAGCTTTCAGATTTGTCCTGGAGCCCACCTTCAGGGAACTTCTCTCTAGCAGAGTGTGTGCTGTTCTGTGTGTGGTACTTATAGTGCCTGTTGTAAGTAGCTTTTCAGATGTTGATCTGGGGTGTGTTTGTTGATGGCTAGATTTTAAGTCATTAACTGTCATTTACTTCTGCTGCCCAACCTTCACTTTATAAGTACTTGATAGGCTGGTGGTAAATCAGCACTCCTGTTGACTGATGAGGGGCCTGTTCCCCAGGCTTAAATCACTTCCTTGGCTGTTTTTGTGCCTGTCCATCCAATATTCATGGTAGTTGGGAAATTGAATATTTGTCCTTGTTCATTACAGTGTGAGGCTACCAATCAGTTTGGGCCTCCTTGTCTGACCGTTCACTTGTGTTCTTGCAATCTGATGGTTAGCTTCCTCCTTGTCTGTCCTACATAATCACAGGGGCAATCCATGCAGGGGATTCAGTAGATTACATTGGAAGTATCTCCCACTTCCAAATGATCTTTATAATGCATCATTTGTCCTCATATTGTAGTCTCTTGATGGTGTGTGATGCCCACTTGCAGATCTTGGAAGCAGTGTTCTGTAGCTTCCAAAATGTTTTTGACATATGGCAGGGTATGGTTGGTCTTGTATCTTGATTCTTCCTTTCTCTCCCCACCATGTTGTGCAGACATCTTGTGATAAATAATTGTGGGCACCCAACCTGTTCTCCAGCTGTTTGGCTTGCTGAGTACTACAGTGGGTTCCCTGTAAGTAAAAATGCCTGAACTTCCCCAGTTCTCTGAGCCCTTTCCATTTTTATAGCAATATTTGAAGAATAGGTATCAGAGTAACGGTTCGAAAATCACATTCATCATAATTATATAACCAGAAGTTTCAAGACTTACATGTCTGATCTTCAGAAGTCTTGTATGCAGATCCAGAATTTTGTAGGGCATTTCAAATATTTCCTTTTTGCCTTACTACTGTTAGTGTTAGGTTCAAGAAATCAAGAGGTTAGGTCCAAAATGAGTTTATTTCATGCCACTTTTAAACAAGAATTTGAACAATTAAAGTCAAGGCAAATTGGCATTAAATAAGAGTCAACAGAATTCAAAGAGGGCTGAATTTAGATCTCTTGGGGGCATGAAGGAACTACAAACTGATGGTGCACTTGATCCCTCAGCCTGGTCATCTACAATTTGTCCACTAAATCTAAATGCATAAGTTAGATTCAGTTGAAATAAATGACATTTGAACTAACTAGTGCATCAATTTTAATGACACCTTCTTTCAATTAGTGTCAATCAAATTTATATAAGATTGTATAGATATTTTTAAATAATGTAATATCAGTTTATAAACCATGCAAATGGTAAGTGGGGCTTCACAAGTTATTTTTAGTAGTTGAGCAGCTAAACATAAAAATTGTTATAAACTTGACCATATGCAGTGTATAGTATCTTGCTAAACATTTGCTAATCACAAGTGAAGAGCCAGGAGATATAGATGGAATAATAGGGAAAAATTAAAAAGGGGACATCTGTTTCCTACAATAGTATTCTACTATTAAGATATTAATATGTCCGTCCTTGATGACAGTTTGCAGAACCTTCCAATCTCATATGTTAGGCTCATCGAGCCATCCAACTATAAAATCTCTAGAAAAGAAAATTAGGCACAGAAAGTATGCCAGTATGTGTCTATGTTTCTCTATATTTTGTGAAATTACTGGCTCTTCAAGCTAATTGCTCATATTCTCTAATTTGGCCAATTTCATTTATTTCATTTTTATTGCTTTTAGTCAACACACATTATTTCAGCTTTTAGATCAAGACATTTTAAAAAGCAAATTTCAAAAATATTGACTCAGAAAGCTAAAATGCTACATTAAATGAATTGTGGTTGATTCAATGTGAAACCATTAGTTACTGAATTTTAAAAGTATATTACATAGGGAGAATTTACATCAATCATTAGTTACTGAATTAGAAAAGTAGAAAAGTACATAGAAAATAGGAATTTGAGTAATGTTGCTTACATTAATCTAACTTATCTTTTCTTCTTCCTATGAAGTCTGCTGATCCAAAGAAAGTTTAAAATATGATGGTTAATGTAAAGATTTTTATCAACTGCCTCAAAGACTATTGGGAAAATATAAGACAAACTCCTTAACTTTAAGAAATGAATTTTTGATAAATAATACTCTAGGCTCTTGCTATTGGTCATCTTCTTTGGCCATGTATTTAGGGTTGCCAGGTCTGCTTCCAAAAAATAGCGGACAACAGGGTTGGGGGGGTGGGGTAAGTAGTAAAAATTTTTTTAAAAAATTTACAATTAAATTATATATTTTCTTACAAACATTTTAACACGTATTAAAATAATCACTTCAAAACTTTACTTAAAATTCAAAACATCAAATATATTATAATAATATGTAAAATATTAAATTACATTTTACTTTGCTGTTGTGTGTATTTTTTATTTGACCGCGCAGCTTTGATCAATTCTTTGTGTTTAAGGAATAATTCTTTAATTTCAGTACAACGTTGAGAAATATTAAAAAATATACAAAGTTCACTTCAAACTGATGGTACAAGCAGTTGGTTACGTTTGTCAGTCCACAAATTTCCCATGATGCTGAAAATTCATTCAACGTTTGCATTTGATATCTGAATTGATGCACAATACTGGAACAGTTTCAGTAAACTTGGAGCTGGCTCTTTCTTGAAAAAGTAAGTCCACTTATCAAGGGATGAATTGCCCTGCAGATGAACATAAACTTCTTCTAAGGCAGAAATTTCATTGAAGAGAGTGTTGGGTGGAAGTTCTTCTCGCCATGGTGATAATAACCAGATGTTCGTCATTTCTTTTAAAGTAGGAGGATTATTGCGATCAATTAGATTGAAACAACTTAGTGTCTCAAATACTGAATAGGTGAAATTATACCACTTGTCTAGGTACGCAATGGCTCTTTGATACACGTTGATGGCTTCTTTCTTGAACTTTTGCACGGCATTCTCAGGCAAATGTTTTTTACGTAAGGCAAATAAAACTTTCATTCCAAAAAACTGCTCATTGTATTTTTTTTTTGTAAAGAATCACACAGCTTACACATGATAATGTGAAGATCACATGAAAAAATCTCGCCGCTGTCACTCTCATCACTCAATGTCATTTTAGGTCAGTTGACACAAGCTACAATACATTTTTAAAATGTGAACTGTACATAATTTTATAATATATTTTTATTTTAATCTCATCATTAATTTTTTCGGAGAATCGAGTTCAATGGATATTCGATCTTTGTCTCATTCTAACTTATGAAAAAAAAGACAAAACGCGATTCTCCTATCCTTATTCTCTTAGACTGTACAGTTTTAGATTACGTACCATTTCATCATAAAGCTTTTTAATAAAAAAAATGTCCACTATTTTGTGAAAAAAAATAGTGAACATAATGTGAAAAAAGTGGACTATCCGCTCAAATAGTGGACACCTGGCAACTCTACATGTATTATGATATATGTCCAAAGAGAAATTTAAGGTCTAAGTTATGACATTACATGGAAATCTTTCCAAGCTTTAATTAGAGATCATCTATTGAAAATTTGGTTTAGTATACTCTGGAGATGTGAAATATATGATTTATTGGTGAGCTGTGGTCCTTTTATTCAACACAGACTTATTCCTGTTCTCACATATGCATACTTGTTAACTGAGAGTAATATATTTTTGGATTCTATAGAATAGTTCTTCCTTCCCCACTTTCATTCCTTTTTGCAAAGTGTGGTTTAAGGGAAAGTATAACTATAGCCTCTCTGAAGATTTTCATTATACTTTCAATATTTTATGCATGTTAAACAATTGAAGAGTTACTCAGTTACATTCACTTCTAGTTTTGATCATGTAATTGTGGAAATGTTATAAAATATTGTAAAAATTGTTAAGGCTTATAAAAGTAAGCTCCACGGAGTTCAATAGAACAGTTGCTGTATTTTATCTATTTAGACAGATAATACATATATTATCACTTTGAAATTGTTTGATGGAAAAAGATGGTGAATGTTTTAAAATGATAATAATAAATAAAAATAATAGGCTTGAGCCATACTTGTACACACATACTGTATGTACATACATATTAAAATTTAAAATTATGGGGACTAAAATAGCTTTTGTCTAAACTGTCTATCCTTAGGTTCAATAATTCTTGCATTTCAGCCAATGTAGGCTGCCAAAGGAGCCTATTAAGATCTGAACAAAAAATACAATGATTAGGATATAATAAATAAAAATCTATCAGCTTTTTTCTTTTCCTGGAATTTGTGTTACATTCTAGGTTCCAAGTCTTTCTCTCCAGACAAAGATAAATTTTTTCAAGTTTTTTTATTTTATAACATATAAAAATTCCCATTCCAATTTCAATTGAACAGTGTGTTGTCTGGTTACAAGTTGTTTTAGTAAATAATAGTTGAAGTGT
The DNA here is from genome assembly GCA_038048745.1 of Coluber constrictor foxii. Taxonomy (NCBI): domain Eukaryota; kingdom Metazoa; phylum Chordata; class Lepidosauria; order Squamata; family Colubridae; genus Coluber; species Coluber constrictor. Next base: position 148,427,651 of record CM075961.1, read on the forward strand.
TTACAACAGTATTCATTACATTAGTATCAGTTATAATATTAATAATAATAATAAAAATGATATGTTTAACCAATTTAACATAATTCCTAATATTACGGATTTTTCCATATATTTCCCTATTTCTAGTTCCTGTTTTTGTCAGCTGACCATTGATAAAATAGGTCCCAAGTCAAAAAATGTTCAGTTTCTTTCTTTTCCTTAATTATAAGTGTTAACCTATTCATTTCTGCAGATTCTAGTATTTTTTAAATCACATTTTCATTTGTTGGGATATCTTCACTTTTCCATTGTTGTGCAAATACAATTCTAGCTGTAGTCAGTACATGTAAAATCAAATATACATTCCCTTTATTGTACTTATCTGATAAAATGTCCAACAAAAATGTCTCTGGTTTCAAATCAATATGCTATTTTATCATTTTTTCCAGCTGTGTATGTATTTTTTCTAATATTTTTTCACTTTTTGACATTATATGATAGTACGAACCAGATATCTGATGGCATTTCCAACATTTTGCAGACTTATGCTAATCTTGAGAGTGGAAAATGCCATATATAAAACACTATAAAGTTTTTCTTTGTATGCAGTAGACATTGTTAATTTATAATTTCTATCCCATAGTTTCTGCCATTTATTTAACTCAGTCGGATAACCAAAATGTTTAGTCCATACTTTCATTGTCTTTTTTACTTGTTCATCTTCCATCTTAATACTTAACAATAGCTATATGTTTTCTTTATTAACTTTTCATCTGTCCCTGTTAACATCTGGTCTAATTCTGTTAATTCTTTATAGAAATCATACATTTTAATATCCTTCTCATATCTAGATTGAATCTGCACATATGACCACTATGTTATCTCAGTCCCTTGATCACTCAATTCCTGCTTGGTTTTAAGTTCCCCCTTTTCATTTAAAATATCTTTATATCTGGTAACATTCTCCATATCAATAACATTTGGATAAATCAGTGTCTCATTGTGGAGAACCAAATCAGTATTTTCAAATAGTGTTGTTCTTTAATTTTCTCCCATACTAATAACAGTGCATTCCTAATATAATATAATATCTTTGAAATAGCTATGTATTTTGTTTTTTCCATATCATAAAAAAGCATGCCAACCTAATTGGAGATCATGTCCCTCCAAGGTCAATAGTCTTTTGTTCCTCAAACCAATTCATTCTTTCACCCAAGTAAGTATTGAAGCCTGATAGTACAAAACAATTTATAACTATTTATCCCCCATATAATTAAAGTTATTTCTTCATCCCATATTTCCCATACCTTAATCTATCAGCAAATCCGTAAAATATTTTTTAAATCCTTGTGTCAGAAAAAGATCTAGAACACTACAAAGAAAAAAAAGATTTATTGTTCCCTTGATCAAATAAAAAACATTATTTTGCCTCCTTTTACTTTTAACACGTACTGTAATCTTTAATTTAATCAAATATTGTCATATTTGGATTTGATTTCTTTCAAATTCTTCCGGATCTCATTTCGCTAAAAGTCACTTTGATTGTGATAAGATAGAGCTCACTTGAATAAAATAAATAAATTTGACTCTGAATAGTGGTACTACAAAATTATGTCTTTAGGTAGCTGATGATCAAACCATAGTACAGTTGAGAAAAATTGAGAAATACAGAACTCAGCTCTGGATGATGTTTACTTTAGGAGGATTTTTTAGATTTTTTTAAAAAAATACTGCCTTTATTATTTTTATAAATAACTCAAGGCAGCTAACTACCTAATATTTCCTCCTAATCCTGTTTTCCCCACAGCAACTCTTTTGAGGGGAGTTGGGTTGAGAAAAAGTGAGTAGCCCAAAGGCAGCCTTCATACCTAAGGTGGACTCTTTTCAAATAAGAGAGAGTTCCTCCTCTCCTCAGCAATGAGAAAGCAAATATTTTTTTTACAGAAGTTGAGTGCTACAAGGCAAGAATATTAGAGATCTGATAACTGGCCAATTTTGGAGACATTAAACAGGTCCTTGTTGATGTCCTTGGGTTATTTCTATGTTAAGCAAAGCAGCCCTTTTAGAAGGATCAAAGTGGAGTCCCTTCTTAAAGGAAGATGGAGTGTTGAGGTAATCAGGCTGTTTAAAGATCAATCTTGGAATTTCTCAGCTTGCTATTATGCTGCCCTTTTTAAAGGTTGCCCTTCAATTGTTCTCTCAGTTGATGAGAAGTCTTCTATTCTTTGGTTTAGATGAGACTGTAGGGGTGCTGTCTGGGGGCAGGAGAGTCAATTTGGGTCAGATAGAATTAGACAAATAAACTGGTCACATCTAAAAGGTAGAGGAAAACCATTCAGCCTCCATTTTATTTGCTATATTTATTTTCTCCACTATACAGTCAGTGACCTGATTTGTTGTTGACAATCCAGTATAAAGCAATAAGCAGAGAAAATAGATGATACCGCTCCAAATTCCCTCCTCCCCACACACACACACTCACCCAGCTATGACTTTGAAAGCTTGCGGTCTGTATTTAGTTCATGCACTAAGAAATGTCCTCACTGCAAAGCCATAGCCTTCAACTAATTTTAGTATAACTTTCTTTGCTCTGGAGAAGAGGTGGCATATTTTATTTAAGTAAATTCATTTATGATATTTTGAATAATGCTTACAATAACATAGGGATTAAAAAGCCATTAAAATCTCCAATAAGAATATTCATTAGGATGATAACATAGAAATGGTATATTTGCTTCTACATTCTGATGACAGAGTGAGGTCTGGAGGCCTCTATGAAAATCATAATTCTAATTAGTCATGAGTGCAATCAGCCATGAAGGCTCCTGGGATTTGTGAGAAGATAATAGCAGCAACTTCTATGTCTACCAGTAAAAAAAAAAAAAACTATTTTGCAAATTACATAAATCTGTATTCTCTGGGTAAATATCAGAGTAGGATGTTAAATATACTAATTCATTTCTTTTTTATCAGCAATTCTAAGTTCTGACAATAGTGTGTAAATTAAATGACGGAAATGTCGCAGAATGAATTAGCTATTCTGCTAAACAAAAAGCTTTCTCACCACTGGTTTTGATGTTTTATTTTAAGATTTTTTTCCACATTCTACTTCACAGTTTAGACTCCCATGATCAGGGTTCACTCAGAGAAATACAATAGAACATAGTTTCTCAAAATTTCTCAAGATTTAGCTGGATTTTTATTTTACTACAGTTCTTTTTTCCCCATATATCACTCCAGACACTTAATGAGGAATTGCAGAACTGACCATATGATAAGATTCATAGTTGTAGTTCCTGAAACTAGGAAGAAGCATAACCTACTTCTTTTACAGTATGCCAGTTATGGCTCCTGAGTGGGAGATAGAAAACTGTCTTTTCAGCTAAATTTTTATTTTCAGAGCAGATTTCCTATTTTGTATATTTTTGCACTGGCTTTTAAACTACAGAAAAAAGCTCAATGTCAGACTGGACTAAAACGAGGTTTTCAGGGGAGAGTTGAGGGAGAAATGAGAGAATGACAGAAATTACATTAAAAGCATCCGTTCAGCCTTCTCGGTGGGTTTACAGAATAAATACCTCCTGGTCACTATGGTTTTTTTTTTATTCTTAGAAAGCCAATTACGAAAAATATTCATTTCAGGCAGTATCAATTTTGTCATGGATCCACTGCCAGTAGAATATCTACCTTCTTTTTAATACAGAATCCTGACTGGAAACCTATCCTAAACTTGCTACTAACCATTGCATAAAAGACATAAAATACAATTTTTTACTTTCCTCAGTGCATATATTATTTACTATCCAAATCCAACATGGACTGTCATGAGGGCCATCAGATAATGAAACTGCTTCATTTTCTTTCCATATACGGTGTTTTTCCCCAAAATAAGACCATAACTGGAAAATAAACCCTATATGATTTTTCTGGATGTTTGTAATATAAGCCCTATCCCAAAAATAAACCCCAATTAAGATTGCCAGCCAGACAGGCACATTTAGTACAGTATGTCCCTAAAAATAAGCCCTATTGATATAAGAGCCGAGCTTATTTTCAGAGAAACATGGGTATGTAGTATATATAATTCCAGGACTCTGACATTATACTTTGCATCCCTCAATGTGACTTCTTTGACTGCCAGACTGAACATATTCAGAGTTTGAGTTAACCCCGAATTCCTGAGTTAATATATGTGGGGTGACAGCATGGTATATAGGAGGAAGGGAAAGAAAAATGTGTCTCCCCGAAACAGCATACAAATTCTGTTTACAAAGTTCTTACTTTTTAAAAAATCCCTTTTTGAAATTAATCTACATTTTCTTAAGATTCTCAAATCCAAACTTTTATTTGTCCTTTTATATTACATTTTCTTCAGATAGTTATTTCAAGGACATTTTTTGGTTCAGGACAAATGCAGTTCACAGAATAAAGCTTCCTTGATAAATAGCCAGTTTTTAATGCTTCCGTGGCTATATGGTATGTGTGTATATAAAATGAGCATTTGTGTAGTTTATGCTTAAGCCTTAAAGCTATCTCCTCTTCCAACATCTTGGTTTTGAACCACATTTCTTTTACTTTTGGTTTTGTTCTTTGAGCATGAATAAAAGACTTCCAGGTTTCTTAGTCTGCACATAAAACAGTTTTGATTTTAAAAAGCTGCTAAATGTGATAGGGCCAGTAAAACTCATCTGTAATACATTTTGTAAAATATTTTTTATTTTATAATATGGTGCTTAGCTGTAACATTGTTAACTCAGAACAGCAAAAAGTCCTGTTTTTAGTTTTATTGCAAAAGATATATGTTTGAGGAAGATCAATAGCTACTTACTGTCCCATTCTCTTTGAAAGAAAAGATCAGGAAAATATAGTTTTTATCAGAATTTATCTTTTTCAGTCATAAAACATCTGTTTGCAGTCTGATCTGGAACAGTGCCATAACTTTAAAAGATTTTTCTGCAACTCTAGTTGAGTGAAATCACATTCACTACTTTCTGGGCTTTTTTCCCTTCTTCTGGCAGCCAGCAGGCCTTATGCTGCCCATTGGGAAACTTATACAGATCTATCTCTGGCACGAGACGGTGCAACCGGTAGTAAAAATTCTGTCTGGTCCTGCCCCCATCTATTCTCTGCCTCCCAAGTCCTAGCTTATCGGAATGAAATGGGGATTTTGCAGTAACATTCCCCTGGATTGGGGAGGGAATGGAGATTTTGCAGTATTCTTCCCCTCCCACGCCCTCCAAGCCACACCCACCAAGCCATGCCATGCCATGCCAACCAAGCCAACCAAACCAACCAACTGAACCAATAATAAAAATTTTTGAAGCCCACCACTGCTTTGTCTGTGACCAGACACTCTATTCTTAAGGCAGCAGGGGAGGAATGCCACCATGTTATCTAGATTATAAGGATATGTTGGTATCATACAGCTTTAGCTGTTGCCAGTTAGATCATTTCATAAGCTTCCAAATGGAAGTTAACATTAATTTAACAATAGATAAATCAACTACTTTTGCTTCTACTTTATTATTTTTATTAATTAATAGAAATAATTTATTTATTAATTATAATAATTCTGCATGTACCTTTCAATAAATTTATTTTCATGATACACTGGACATTAATGAAGAGATTTATTGAAACTTTTGGACCGGTTCTAATTATTTTATTTCTAATTATTTTGGTATAAAATTTCCTATTACAAAGTGGTATTTTTTATTGTTTAAATCTTCTGCAAATATCAAATGTTTGAAATTTTGGGCTAGATACAGATATTTTTCATATTATGCTAAAATATTCATTGAATACCACTCTTTAAAATCTGCTTATTTTCATGCAATTACTTGCACTTGGTTATTGAATGGTTTCTGCTCATCTAGTAGGAATGGTGGGGGGCGGGGGACTTCAGAGTACCTCAACTAAACAATGTCATCAAATGGCACCACAAAAGCACACATTCTTTGTTGGAGGATCTGTGGTCTGTCTCAAGTATTTTTCTACCATGCCGTGGGTAAGTTTTTGAGGCTTTTGGTATATTTTCTTCGGTAATGCAATATATATGATGATTTAATCTAGGCATACATTCATCTCTCTTTTTCTCTTTCGTTCAACCCTGAGCTACAAATATGCTCCTTTATTGATTTCTCTCTTTCCTTCCCTCTCTTCCTTCCCTCTCTCTCCTTTTTAATTACAATATGTCAGCTGTTCAAATAGCCAATGGAATGGGATTGAATGGGAAACACAAAGTTTCAATATCTCCATCTCTAATTTTAATGTTTTGATGTTATCTGCTATGTATTTATGTGAAAATGGTTTGCCCAAAATCTCCGACCTATTTTTTAACTAGAAGCAGCAGCCACATCAAGTGCAAGTGGTTAAAATGAAGGCTAAATGAAAGAATGCCCTCAGACCTTTCTTTGTAAGAATCCCAAATGGCTACTCTAAAAATGCAAAACAAAACAAATAGCATACTAGATCCTCTGCCCAAAGATCACTGGTATACTGGTGGAGAAATTCAGTGATGGAAATTCATAGGTAGTACATTTTATTTACAAAGGAAGTTTTAGACACCTAGGGATAGCCAGTAAAGTTTCTGTTACAAAAGATTTATTATTTATTTAGCATATGATGAGAACGTGACAAAAAAATAAATAAATATATATACACAATCCAGGTAATTGTAAGTAAAAGCTCTATGGGGGCTTGGCAGTGGCATCATAACTGTATGCCCAATTCATGATGCATTGCTTCATGCAGATCCTCTAGAGAGAATGCACGTCATTGGGAAATCTTTACAACATGTTTAATCATTTGCATATCAGAACAGAGTGAACGTAGACAGAATTTCCACAGGGGAAATGGTTCCATCCCCACTGATACAGGGTAGAGGTACTTCTTTCAGTACCACACCTAATTCTGTTAAATTTCAATTAGACAAAGCAAGATAGGTCAAAACCAGGTGGTTTGGTAGAGCATCACTAATGATCAGGCCATAAGAAGGTACTTTGGACCATTTCTCTCTCCAGGCATTCTAGGGGTTAAGCTGGGTAGATATTAAGGGACTAGCCGTTTTCCAAGTTAGCTTATGGATTTCAATTCTGTGAGGGGTAGAAATAATAGATATGATATAGTAGATAAATTGTTCCATGATGATTTTGATACTAAGGATTTCAAAGACAGTAGGAGTTTTTTTTTCAAATTCATGGAAATATTACTGTGACTTGTGCAGTCTACAAGTTCAGCAATCAATACAGTTCATGCTAATAATAGAAGCCAAGGTATACCATTCAGAATATATACCAAAAAGGAAAGAGTGGAAAGGAGGAAACTATGTAAACTAGATTTGCAAAGAAAACAATAAATACCAAGAGCTAAAGTAAACTAGCAACTAAAAAATGGAAGTGGAACAGTTTAAATTAGAAAGGATGAAAAAGCAATATCCATTTAACATTTTTTAAATAACCATAAAGTACTATGATCTACCCAAATAAACACTGTAGTATGAATGGCAACAGTGGATGGGATCTGTTATGTATTTGAGCTGTGCTGGGTTTCATTAAATTGCAGGATCAAGAAAGTAATCTAGAAGAGCAGTCCCCAACCTTTTGGTCTCTAGAGACCGTGTCTGTAGAGTATGTTTTTCTGTGAACCATGGAAGCTGTGGTTTCATGCGCTGCCTGGATCCCACACATGTGAAAATTGGGCCTCACTTGCTTGTTGATCCACAACTCAGACATTAGGGATCCCTGATTTTGGACACATACTAAAAAATGAACAGAATTCAGGATAGACATTATTGTTGTGAAAAATGAAGCAGCTGCTCTGACAGTGGACTGGGATAGGAAGGAATGGAATCTACCAACTGCCATTTTCATTTAGCCCCAGGACATTTTCTTCAATTGTGCCAAATCTAGACACTCTGGAACACTTTGCTTTTCTTATCGTAGCAATATATATAATAATGCCCACTGTGGCAGCATAAACAGATATCTGTTGTTGGCACTTCATTGTCACATTAAGAATGCATTTTTCCTATTTGTTATACATCACTAGCCACAAGGTTAAGTGATATATAACTTGTGAGGAAAATGCATTCTTAATCTCTATAGTAGGAATTACAGATTTTTTAAAAATCTACAGATTAGTGGAACATACTAGAACATTAGCGTAAGCTGCAGTGACATGAACTAGCTCTCCAATGATTTCTATTTATAAAATCTACGTTTCTTTTTTTGACATTTGCATAGGATTTATAGGGCTAACCCACACATGAATTCTTATCTCCAGAACTTCATTTAATAAAAATGTATTTTTTAAAAGTAATAGATTGCTTATGGGAGCAATTTCAATTTCTGGATTTAATTCTCTCTTCACTCCATTTATATTCTCTCTTTTCTATTCGACTAAATGCCATTTAAATTTGATGCATGTTGCAAATCTCCAATGCTCCAAGCATTTTTGCTACATAAATCTACTTGTCTCGCTTAGCTGGCTGTTTCTTTGGGTTTCTCATATTCTCTTTCTACTTACTTGTTTTGTCTAAGTATAAACTGCTTCCTAACTTTGCCAAGACTTTGAGGATCAATGTAATCAATTTAAAGGAAATGTACTGAAACCATTGTTAATATTGTACCACATTTTAGTAGCCCGTGCAACTTTGTTGCTATGACTAAACATTTGCAGGGCTCTAATTGTTCCCAGCATCTTCCTTATTGCTTCAGTGAAGCCTAAGCTTCTGGAAAGATTCTCATCAGGCCTTTATTTCAGTCAGCACTTCCATATGCCCAGAGTGGAAGTTTAATAGTGAAAATAATTTGTTAAGCTATAAACACAACCCCTAGGCTATGAAGCCTGTGAGAAATGCATTAATTGCTGTTTCCCAGGGACAAGCCTGTTTCTTAGAAAAGTTCCATTAATAGAGAAAAAATATGTAAATTAATGCATCCTGTTGTGTTTCATAGATACGTAACAGTGGCATTTTAATTTTTAAGTGTATAATATGACAGGAAGTATTAAAATTTTCTTTAATGTAGGATTGTATAATTTAAGGTTCTGTTATTGCAGATATTCTGAAATTCATACTAAGAAGCCATTTAAATGATACCTGCTGGCATTTTAAGACTATTGTTTCAGCATTAGCTTTCTGATCTCTATTATATCTATTTATTTGTTTATTTAAAATATTTATATGGCCGCCAATCTTAAGAACAACAGTAATTAGTGATTCTCAAATGAGGACTATGAAAATTACTGAACATAACAGATGTGAAAGCAGTAGCTGTATGTAGTAGGATCATAATATGTCAGAAGGAAATGTAATAAAACAGGACCATTTAAAGCCCTGAAGAACAATGTCAATGCAAGCAAACAGTGAGAAATTGAAGAATGCCAGAACATCTACGGTGACCTCTTCATGTCCAAACATCCCAAAGCACCACCATTCAAATAAATACTTAATAATACCAAAAATGAAACGAGAAGTTCTCCATCCAATTCAATTCAACAGTATTACCATATAAATCCTCAAAACTGGTGGAGAAATGCTTTGAAAACTCCTAAATAATAAGTTTTGCATTGTTTGCATTGTTTGCAAACAATGCAAAACTTCAAAGACAATAACAACATTTTAGGTGACCCAATCAGCATCCAAATACAATACAGCATCCCAATACAAGATTTTTGACAAGAAGACACAATCTTCCAAAGTTCTTTCTAGCTGTTCTTGAATAAATTTCCAAAGAAAATTATCAATTGGGGAAATAATTGATGGTAAGAAACTTAATCCAGCTACGTATTTTACCAGTGACGTTGTGATAATCAACCACAGTGTCCAAGAAACAAAGTACTGTTTAAACAGGGGTTTGCAACCTTAACACTCCAAGAGTCATTTGGACCTGTTTCCTACAGAAAAGAAAACACCGCTCACCACAAAACCCTTCCCGTGCCTGACTATTTCTTGAGTGGCCACAAAACTAGCATATGTAGTTGAATTAAATATTCTATTTTCTTCTGAAACTTTTCTTTTCCTGGATTTATCCATGCTTGGGGGTTGAAAAGCTCAATAAATTGCATGCTGGCAGGTGTCACACATTGCTGGTTGTGACACATATTTTGAGTGACAGGGAGCCACAGCAGAGGGGTGAAAGAACCACATGCGGCTTCAGAGCCGCAGGCTGCTGACCCCTGGTTTAAAAGACCTCAATATGGTGAGCACAGCAATTAGTCTAAAGATCAACAAAATATTTCCTAATACTCATAAAACCAGTTTTGTCCACACCATAAATCAAATTAAATTATAAGCCATGAAAGGTTATTATATCCTACATCTACCTCACCCAGTATAATACCCACAATCATCCAAGAAACACTGTGCTGAAGAATATCATCATAGCTCATCTTCAACCATATTAGTCTTCCAACTGATGAAAATCTCCATAGCAAGAGCAAATACCTTTAACACTATAGCCATATTAGTGATGAAATATGAAATGTAAGAAACTTACAACTGTGGTATTTGAAAATTTAAAAAAATCAGAAGCAGATAAATTTGAAGAAGTAGAGTATGTAATGGAAAGGAAACATATCACTCAGTGATCAAATCCAAATCGCAGAAATTTATTGCACAACCAAATTTAAGATGTTATCAAAAGCAGAATTATGAAAGGGTGTTACAAGAGTGGGCATACAAGGCAACATTTGGGCAAAAAATGATATACCGTAGACATGCAAATTGAATCATGTATAGATGAAGATACATAATACTGAAGAAAATGGACTCAGTTGGGACACTGTCACATTGGCCTTCATGCAACACAAATAGCTATTGGTATCACTACAGTGGAACAATTCAAATGAATACAATGACTAAGTAAAAGTTAGTAAGACATAGCATTTCAGAACTAGGTAGAGTCAGGGAAATGGAGAACCAAGATAAAAATTGTATTTGATCTAATTAAAACAGAATTAATTAAACATATTTATTATTTGGTATATTTTAATGATTTTCCATAAAAAATCATAGTTATGGAACAAAGTTAGAAAAAGTTGTGGCAGTCAGCTCAAGACTTTGGGAAATTGTTGACATGTCATAGATGATTGTGCACTAAATTCAATATTCCAGGAATGGGACATTCCAAAGAAGCCTGCAATTTCTGTTTTTCTTCCAGAATATACTGTTCCACAGATGGTTTTCAGAAATAATCCTTGCTGAGATAATATGCTTTACTGTGTTCTAAATGTGATCCAGCCCTAAACAACTATGATACATTTTGCATATTGCTAAACATAAGCAATATGCACTGAGTCTGACCATATAATTTTTACTTCCAAAAAAAGAAGAAAACTTCATGTAATATGAAAATATCAACTTTTTAAAGTTAATGAAGCAGTGACCTGCTGCCTAATTCCAAGCTGGTATACCCAATGAACAAGCTGGTAAGAATTATGTGGCTGATTCTAAACCAAATCTCACATACAAGTAAAAATTGTTGTAAAAGAGAAGGTTTTTTATAACATGTTAAGTTTCTGGGTTTTCCTGACTTTACACCTCCATGTCTGTCCACGATGCCTTTGTATTTTTATATATGAGGGTTAACTCTGGAGAAGAATTATCTAAATAGGTTTTTAGAAAAAACCTATTTGGTGCCTTAATACAGTACATATCCTCAGGGTGCAAGGTCTGCCTATCATTTCTGCTGAGGTCCAATACATATATCATTTTCTTAAAAATGATATACTTAAAAATAAATTATACAGGATTGTGAAGGCTTCTTTCCAATTTAAATATGCTGAAAATCAGTAGGTTCTTCATGACTTACCAGGTATGTTTATTGTTCTCTGACATGAATTTACAAATACTATTTCGATGTTTAATACTGTTTAATCCTCTTAGAGATTACTTAGCACTACAGTAAATACAATTTTGGTTTCAATTGACAGTTGTTTGAACAGATATTTGTATAGAGAAAAGATTAAGTGCTGTATTCTGGTGCTGGTTGAAAATTCTCATAATCAAATTCCACTTCTGAGAATAATTTAAACCATCTCAAGTTGTTCTATATTTATCACTGACATACATTTTAAATAATATAAAAGGGATTTTTTTTTCTTATAGCTGCATAAACAGCTATTATTGAATAGTTTCTGGCAAGCTTGGGAATAAAGGGCTGAATAACAATGGTGATTTATTTATTTTTTTATTAGTTTGATTTATATGCCGTCCTTCTCCGGAGACTCAGGGTGGCTTACAATGCATAAAGCAATAACCTTCATACTTTTTTATATACCTGTTTAGTAGGGCTTTCGGGGGCCCCTAAGCAATCTTCTTTTTTATACAGTCAGCTTATTGCCCCCACAATCCGGGTCCTCATTTTACCTACCTTGAAAGGATGGAAGGCTGAGTCAACCTTGAGCCTGGTGAGATTTGAACTCGTAGTAATTGCAAGCAGCGGACAGTTTAAGTGCTAATTTAACAGCAGTTTAGTCCACTGCATCACCAAGGCTCCTGTCATTTAATGACTTTGGCTTCAAGAATTTAGGGGAGACAAGCAAGAAACTATCAATAAATTGCATAAGTCATGCAAACCATATTAAAATTTTGGAGAAAGGGTGTACTTTCATTTATCCTGCATCCTTAAAGGACAAAAATAAGGATAAAGCAATATTCACTTCTTTCTGTCTTGGACATTAAAAAAAAAAGCTTCCTTCCCAATCAGAGCAAAACAGAGCAAATGAATTGGATTATATCAACATTTAGGTAGCCTAAATAAACTTCTTCCACCTTACCCTAGCAGAACCCATGGTAACCCAAATTTCTACAGGGTGCCAGCTTTCTTTTCTGCCAGGTTCAAAGACAAAGATTCAAAGATTCATGATGTCATAGGATTATAGCCTGAAAAGCAGTTTCCCAATTTCTCTCAGGAATACTGCCCTTTATCTAGTCATCTTACAGAAGAACCAAAAAAAAAAAAAGAGTGTGTATTTATGATCTTGAATCCAAAATATTTCACCTCAGCTTGATTGTTTGAATATCACTTGAAATTCACTAGTGGCTTAATTCCCATTTTCTCATCTGACCAAGCTGAAAAATGACTGCTGTAAAAAAACCCACAACCCTGCTTCTTGGCTGTTCTAATATTGTTTGTGAACACAAAAATGAATTATGTTTAATCCTCCTGACTCATAACATTATTTTATATATAAAAATAATAATTCTCAAAAACATGTCTGGAACTTTCTAAGCCATTGCTTACAATAAAATATAGGCGTGCGCTTTTTAAATTTCTCTCGTCTCATTGACCAAATAATATGAATAAAAACCATGAAATGACAGAGTTTTCACTGGTACTTTTTTTTCTTTCGCCAAGGACAGTCTCCTTGAACATTCTCCATAGTATTATAAAAGTTAGATTGAAGTGATGAAAATCCCTCAGGATTTTCAGAAGTAAGCATCACGCCCATATATAAATGTATCCATAATGTTCCGGTCTTAATAAATGCTATGTAGGAAATATTATTGCATCGTTTTCCTATCATTCTCATTTATGAAAACAAATTTGCTTTGCAAAGCAAAGCAAAGCAAAGCAAAGCAAAGCAAAGCAAAGCAAAGCAAAGCAAAGCAAAGCAAAGCAAAGCAAAGCAAAGCAAAGCAAAGCAAAGCAAAGCAAAGCAAAGCAAACAAAGCAAAGCAAAGCAAAGCAAAGCACCATTCTCATTGTTGAAAAATGGTTCTGCCCACATTTCAATCTTGAAAAATTAAAAGGAATCTGTACAGTGGTGAGTTTCAAAAATTTTTACTACTGGTTCTGTGAATATGGTTTGGTGGGCATGGCATGGCTTGGTGGGTGTGACTTGGTGGGCATGGCAGGGGAAGGATACTGTAAAATATCCATTCTCTCCCCACTCCAGGGGAAGGTTACTGTAAAATCCCCATTTCCTCCCAATCAGCTGGGACTTTGGAGGCAGAGAATAGATGGGCCCAGTCAGAATTTTTACTACCAGTTCTCCGAACTATTCAAAACTTCCACTACTAGTTCTCCAGGACTGGTCAGAACATGCTGAAACCCACCTCAATATCAGTGTCTGTAGTCTTCTTGGCTTTTCAAACTTCAACCAGATCTCCAAAAAGGCTTCTCGTTCCATTTTTTATGTCTGGTTATCAGGGAATCCCAAGAAGCATCAGGAAAAAGGAAATATAACCACCAATATATCAAAAAGAAGATGGTAGTACCTTTTCCAGATAACATATTTTATTAAAAATTATCAACTTTTCAGAGAGGATTTTTTGTAACTCTGGACTAAATAGCTCTTCTCTGACAAAGAGAAGTATCCTTGTTACCATTGACAATAATACTATTTCAAAAAACATCACTCAGAAAACTTCAAGGATATTTGGGGAATAAAGTAAAGTAAGTAGCCTAAAATGAGTAGACGGATATACCGTTATGTGGGAAAACTTTCTTTTCCCAAGGGCAGCTGATGTCTGCTTCATAAACACAATTTATTTAATTATTTCTATGCTTTATTTCCTGATGAATCAGCAAGTCTCTTTCTGATTTACCAATTTGTAACCAAGACAATTCTTTTCAACTTTGGTTGTGTTTTCTATTACAATTCATCATTCATCTAGTGATTGCATCAAATGCCAAGATTAAAATAACACAAAATAATGCAGATCTAAATATTAATAGGCAGTAACGCAAAGATATAACATGATTAAAATGCCAGTTATCTTAGCTTAGCATCTAAATATATATCATTTGGATGCCAGGCAGACTTCCTTAGGGAAGAAGAGTACTGTATAGAAAGAAGAGAGGGTGAAAATGCCTAAACTTATTCCCTCAAGTCCACCATTTTTCCTGCCAAGTGCAACGTGACCTATGCTTGCCATTACTTACATCTTCCAAACTGTTCTTTACATGTTCAAAAGGGGTCAGAGAGCAACCTTAGAGGATAACTTAGCATTCCAGCCACAACTATTTTTCTTATAATACTACTTCAGGGCACAAATGACCTTTCTTGCCCTCAGCACAATAACACTTTCTCTCAGTTCTTTTCCAGTCCAAACGGCAAGTCTTTCATGTTTTTTAGCTCAACAATGATTACTTCTATGGGGACCTCAGTTATTCATGTTGCTGCTATAGCTAAAGGCACAGAAAGCAAATCTGCGGATAGTGCTAAAACTTGAGGCAGAGTAAATAATGAGAATCAATGCAGCCAGTTTAAACTGATTTTATTTGGGGAAGAAAAGTTTGGCAACAAGAACAATTTAAAGAAAATTATGTTAAATGGTAGCAAATCTAAAATAATTTTTATAGTTCGAAAGAATCAATCCATATGACCTATGCTAAAACCAAGAGTCAATCTGAATACTGAATAGGATGAAAGATTTAAGGTATCAGAATAAGTGGAAAGAAAAATGATAGATGAACCAAAATTACTGCTGTATCCAGCTAATTGAATCAAGAGATATGAAAACACTTGTTTATTCTGAACTTCATTTTGTTCAGATCTATGTTCCTTTGACTGAATTTTGGGGCATATTCTTGTCGTTTAGCTTTCAACTAGCCCAGTATATGATATAACATAGATTTGTATATAGTCACTGGCCATTTTGGTTGAATTTCCCTGTGGAAATCTCAAAATTACACACCTAAAACACTGAACACAGTTCAGTATCACTGAACTGTAATAGAAAATGAGGAACAATATTGCTACCAGTGGTAAAAATTATGTAATTTGCATGCAATTACATAAATATATTTTAACTACATTTAAATCAGACATTTTTCCTAAGCTCATGTCTTTGGCTTTGCATATTATAAAATGCCTTCTATCAAATACCTTAGCTTGAAACCCATTTTCTCATGTGAAACAAAGTACTGTTTTCTTTCCAATCCTGTTTTGAAGATTTACTTAACATAGTCCTTTATTGAAGTACATTGGTGTTTCAAAGGTTTGCTCAGCCTAGGATTTCCGTTCTTGTGGTCTCAATATGTTATCACAGAACTATTTTACACTTTAGGATATGGTACTCCATTGGTTTGTTGGAAGGCAGAATGAATTAAATTTGCCATGCTGGATAATATGCAATAGTTTTGTAGCCCACTTCTGTATATTATAATAAACTTCTTCATCATCATCATTCAAACCAGCATCTTCAGAATCCTTTTATTGCTGCAAATAAGGAGGACAGAATTGTAGTGTGATATTTGGTGACTGAAGAAAGCAACTGGCTGTGAATAAAGTCTATTAAGAAAGTCACTGTTTGACTCAGATGATGAGGGTGAAAAATATGTTGCGCCAGCTAGCATTTGAATGTCTACTTGCATATGATATACCTCAGTGGTAGGTTTCAAACTTTTTTAATACCGGTTCTGTGGGTGTGGCTTGGTGGGCATGGCTTGGTGGGTGTGAATTTGTGGGCATGACAGGGGAAAGATACTGTAAAATCTCCATTCCCTCCCCAATCCAGGGAAAGATTACTGCAAAATCCCCATTTCATCCCGGTCAGCTAGGACTTGGGAGGCAGAGAATAGATGGGGGTAGGGTCAGTCAGAATTTTTACTGCCGGTTCTCCAAACTATTCAAAATTTCTGCTACCAGTTTTCCAGAACTGGTCAGAACTCGCTAAAACCTACCTCTGATATACCTGCACAAAACCATTTCCCTGCAAGATCAGGTGTTGGCTCCACATTCTGGTTACTTCCTCGGCCATAAAAAACAACATGCCCTATGATAGTAAGTTTCTCTAGGGATTTTTCCAGAGAGTGCTTCACCTTTAGGAGCACCACAAGACATTCATGGAGCTAAGGGCCTTCCATTTTATTTTTATATGGTCTATGAAAGTATGCTGCCCAATATGCTACATGGTATGTGGGGATCTAATGCTAAAAATATAGAGGTATAGGGAAAGGGCAAGAAAATCTAGATTAGCTGTGAATTTATATAAAAAGATAGGTGAGAATAGCGAATATAAGTGGCCTGGGAGTGATACACTGAAATACTTGGCAAAAAGAGATATAGCAAAAGGACATAACTTGGCTATTGTAGAAAAATGAAGGTAGATTGATGGCAGGCATGGCCTGCTTCTAACTAAAAAAATCCTATTCTCCAGGCAAGAACAGACAAATTCAGTTGGATGAAATTGGATGAATGTGCTAACTTGTCATATACTACAGTTATAAAAGTATTAATATGTACACATAATATACATCTAACAAATTAAAAGGAGAAGATATCTCTCTTGGGAATAGACAGTACAAAAGATTAGTATCAGTAGGCAGAGAGAAGGAACCAATTGTAGTCTGTAATGACATCATTTTAATTAGATGTTCCATTCCATGCCAATTTTACGTCTGCTGATGGCTGGGACATGTGGAGATGCTATTAGTATATGATCCATGTTCAAATCTTTTGGCCATTAAAAAGAGGAGAGGGAAAGAGAGAGGCAGAGGAGGATCCACTTAACAGTCTCACTGGAATTATATGAAGCATGGCATTGGATTACCCTTGGTTCTTTGTTTTCAGCACACAGCTGCTAAAAATTTCATGCCAACACAGGTCTGTCTCAACTACTATCAATTATCATTGTGTCTTAATTCTTGTAGCATGTATTATATAGTGCTACCTTCATAAAACGCTTATTGATGAGTGCATCTATAAGGATGAAAAATGTGCACAATTGCCACTCCTGTGCAAGACACGATTATAGTTTTGGTATTTATTTTTAAGTCTACAAATGACTTAGGACCTCATGTCTATCAGCACCTCTCCTGTTTTTAAATCTTTTGCTAATTGTCTAGGGAGATTTTCAGTCATCCAGGTCATGAGTGTCCCAAAGGTCCTTTTTCAAGAGGCAACTGGACTTTCTGGGGGTTTTTTGAAGATGTTTTGCTTCTCATCCAAGAAGATCTTGAATGAGAAGTGAAACGACTTCAAAGAAAAACAAAAAAGTCTGTTGCTGTCTGAGATTCGTTTTTCTAGCACATGGGAGCAAATATTCTCCTGTATTGCTCCCAGGGTATGGAATATTCCTTTAGGAAGTGCTCCTTCTGCATAGACATGATGTTAACATGATGTTCACTAGAATTAATATTAATTTTATTTTTCATCTTAATTTTTACTTTTTATATTTTTTATTTTGTATTTACATTTTAGGTTTCTTTTTTACTTAAAGTTTCTTTGAACAAGAATAGAAAGTTGGAATGACAATGAAATAAAACTATATATATCCCCATAAAATCCCTGGCATAAAGAAAGATACATATATACATATATATATGTATGTATGTATGTATGTATGTATGTATGTATGTATCTTTCTTTATGCCAGAGATTTTCCTACGTATATTAAGATGTTTCATGGCCTAATTTTCAGTGAAATCTCAATTCATATATATATATTATTTTATTTTATTTTATTTTATTTTATTTTATTTTATTTTATTTTATTTTATTTTATTTTATTTTATTTTATTTTATTTTATTTTATTTTATTATTTATTTTATTTTATTTTATTTTATTTTATTATTTTATTTTATTTTATTTTATTTTATTTTATTTTATTTTATTTTATTTTATTTTATTTTATTTTATTTTATTTTATTATTTTATTTTATTTTATTTTATTTTATTTTATTATGTGTATATTTCTTTATGCCAGGGATTTTCCTACGTATATCAAGATGTTTCATAGCCTAATTTCAGTGAAATCTCAATTCACCAGCTTTTAGGCCTTCCCAAACACCACAGCAGCCATTCTGCTATCTGTTTGAATTTATGAGGGAGACTGGAATAGATCTATTTCTACCTCTTTAGGTTTCATCAGCCAGCCATTCCCCCTTTTTCTTAATTCTGCCCTGTAACTAGTATAGATGTATTTTGCTTTCATCAGCTAGCCATACCCTTACTTGGATTTGAACTTGGGAGAATGCCCCCTCCCACATGTTGGGGTAGACCAAGTGTCTCAGTAAACATTTAATCTCTCCCCTGGTTCAAGCTGATGAAGGGAGGAGAACTTGTAGCTCAGAAAGTTAATTCAACTGCCTAACATGTAGGAAGCCCAAGTTCGAATCCAAGTAAGGGTATGGCTAGCTGATGAAAGCAAAAAAGCTTGAAATAGAGCTATACTAGTCTCCCTTTATTTCTTTATCAGCAAAACATACTGTATGTTTGGTATAAAATGGTTTTTCATGATTGTGACTGCTTGAGGGCTCCTGGATTAGAGCTGAAAGGCAAAAGGGAGCAGAATGCCCCCTCCCACATGTTGGATGCCGCCCTCCCACATATATATTTGATATATATGGGATAGATATGTGTGTGTATATATATGTGTGTGTATATATGTGTGTGTGTGTGTATATGTGTGTGTGTGTGTGTGTGTGTGTGTGTATACACACTATATATATATATATATATATATATATATATATATATATATATATATTAGTGTGTACACACACACACACACACACACACACACACACACAAAATGGTTACAGAGTCAGTCTCAGTTGAGATGATAAACAGCATTCTGGGAAATCAGTGAGGATGGCACCAGAAGAGTCTACCTATTTTGCCTTCTTCTAAATGGCTATTTTGTGACTGAGTATTTTAACAAAAAAAAAGTATATGGCCAATTCTCAGATTTAGTCTTCTATGCTAAAAAGATGTCTCTGTTCTAAAGTAACTACTCTAAGAGTTCAAATGTTTGCCTGTCATGATTGTCAGAATATTTTCATTCCACTAATATTCAAGAAGTTACTGTTTTTAAGGCTATACAGTGTCTTATTCAAGTCACATTGCCTTTATTTTTAGCCCTTACTGAAGAATTCTTGATTTAATTACTGCATATGATGCAATTCATCATATAAAGGTGAGTTATGAAGGCAGCTGTCTTTGCAATACAGCACTTGGAAATACAATGGGCTTCAAAATCCCCAATTCTTTATTGGCCGAAATGCTGACAGAATTATTCATTTTATTTTTCTCTATATCTGTGCAGTTTTTATCTAAAATAAAAAATGGAAGATGGAAGAATGCCTTCTTGTAGATATTTTTCTATAATATTCTGTAGCATACAAACTGAACAAATAAATAAAATATATTAATTTTATTTTAGCTGTCCCAGAGATGCTTTTTAAAAATGCAACTGGATTTTCCTTGTTTTTCCTTGAATATGTTTCACTTTTCGTCCAAGAAACTTCTTTAGTTCTTCAGAAGCTTCTTGGATGAGAAGTGAAACTTCTTCAAAGAAAAACAAAGTAGGTCCAGATATCCTTTGAGAAAGCAGTTTGGGGACAACCATGACCTGAGAATCTCCACAGACATTTAGGTTTAGCTGATATTGTCCGTTACAAGGAGAGATTTTCACCTATGATACTATACTAAAATATGGCTTCCTTACATCCCTACTTAGCTAAATTACAATTCCAGTCTTCTATCTCTTGGTCATATTGGCAGGAGCCAGTGGGAATTATAATTCAGCAATAAATAGAGAACAAATATTCACTAGCCTAGGAAAAGGAAGCACTTGAAATGAAAGGTGCAATCCCAAGCGCTACATAATGCATACAACATACATTTAAAAAAAACAACTTTTAATTATGGTCTTTAAAAAATGGAACTTCAGTTCTTTTAAAAAAATCATATTCCAGACATTCTGTGTGGGTGCTTTTAATAGATTGAATAACAGAGTTGGAAGGGACCTTGGAGGTCTTCTAGTTCAACCCCCTGCCCCGGCAGGAAAATCTACGTCACTTCAGACAAATGGTTATCCAGCATCTTCTTAAAAATGTCCAGTGTTGGAGCATTCACAACTTCTGGAGACAAGTGGTTCCACTGATTAATTGTTCTAACTGTCAGGAAATTGCTCCTTAGTTCTAAGCTGCTTCTCTCCTTGATTAGTTTCCACCCATTGATTCTTGTTCTACCCTTAGGTGCTTTGGAGGATAGTTTGACTCCCTCTTCTTTGTGGCAACCCCTGGACACTGATATCATGTCTCCCCTAGTCCTTCTCTTCATCAAACTAGACATATCCAGTTCCTGCAACCATTCTTCATACACTTTAGCCTCCAATCCCCTAATCATCTTTGTTGTTCTTCTCTGCACTCTTTCTAGAGTCTCAGCATCTTTTTTACATCGTGGCGACAAAAACTGAATGCAGTATTTCAAGTGTGGCCTTATGAAGGCATTATAAAGTTGTATTAACATTTCATGTGATCTTGATTCTATCCCTCTGTTTATGCAGCCCAGAACTGTGTTGGCTTTTTTGGCAGCTGCTGTACACTGCTAGCTCATATCTAAATAGTTGTCCAGTAGGACTCCAAGATCCCTCTCACAGTTACTACTATTGAGGAAGGTACCACATATATGGTACCTGTGCAATTTGTTTTTCTTACCTAAATGTAGAACCTTACTTTTTTTCACCATTGAATTTCATTTTGTTAGATTGTGCCCAATATTCAAGTCTGTCAAGATCCTTCTGTATCTTAAGCCTATCTTCTGGAATGTTGGCTATTCCTGCTAGCTTGGTGTCATTTTCTGAAAGGGATTCTTGCCCAACCCTGCAATTCTATGCTTGCTTTATATGAAAACAAATTTATTGCTATTCAAGGCTTTTGATAGCTAGCTGATGGGAAATCAGAGGTTTTTATTTCTTAAATAATGTTTAAGAAAAATAAATCAGGAATGATTAGGAACAAGTTCAGTTAAACTATTTTATAAGCTAAAATTTGACTGCAAAACAGAGTGGGCTGTTGTTGCCCAATCTTGGCATATAAATTAATATATTAAAATTACCTCATCATTTGTTAAATTAATGTATCAAAGTCAAGAGTAGAGGACAAACATACCTTTCAGAGAAGTGCATTCTGTAACTTATAAGCAATGAAAAAGAAAATTTTCTTACAGCAGAGAGCACTTCAGAAAGGCCAATTACATAAAAAAATATTCTCATAGGTAAAGTACAACCAGATAGTGAAGGCATTTTTGACCTCAGCTACCAAAAATTGATTATCTAGCTTTATATTGTTTTGAAGGGCAAAGTATACAAAAACTGAATGTCACGTCCTTAGGTCAACTTAACATAATTTTATAAGCCAAAGGCTTTTACCGATCTATTCTTGTTTATTTTTTTCTTAGAAAAAAAATCAGATCTGCAAATTAGACTAGGGTTAAAAACATTGTTCTCCACTGAATTATCTAGTTAGACCATATATAAATTCTTTCATTTTTCTTCTTTTTCAAGAAGTCAAGTATTGCATTTCTGCTTTACTGAATGTAGGCTAAATCTAGAGTGTGTATGACCATAAACTAGAGTTTCCTTTTATTGTTATCCTTTTCTCTCACATCAGCTTTGGATAGTTGTCTAATCCTTCAGAACTGATTTAGAGTATGTTTAGTGGAGGGAAGAATTATTTTAACCATTTTCTATGATGACATTCTTGGTAACCCAAAAGTTGATGCTGTGTGCAAACCTTCACTGATGGAATAAAGATATTACCTTAATGCCAATTCTGTTTTTTTCTTAAAGTCAACATTACAGTTTTTGCTTTTTGCTATAATACATTAGCAGACAGTATAACAACTTTTTCTCCATGCATCATTCCAGTGGTGGGTTGCCCCCGGTTTACACCGGTTCTATAGAACTGGTAGTAAAACTGGTAGGAGGCTCCGCCCATTGACCCTGATGTCATCAAAATGCTTCTGCGTATGCACAGAAGCACGCGTGTATGAGCGAAGCACACTCATGTGTCCCCATTGCGAACCGGTAGTAAAGGTAAGTAGAACCCACCCCTGCATCATTCATTAATATCTTATAATAACAAGATATGCTGAGTGAAAAAATTAAGTCTGCTGCTACTATTATATTGTCAATGCAGCTTCTGAGAGCTGCACTTCAAAAAAAACAAGACAAGTAGTTCACCATAACTTTGTTTAAAGGGTACAGATTTGAAAGGGACCTTGAAGGTCTTCTAGTCCAACCCCCTTCCTGAGCAGGAGACCTTATACCATTTCAGACAAATGGCTATTCAGTCTCTTTTTAAAAGCCTCCAGTGATGGAGCATTTACAACTTCTGAAGGTAAGCCATTCCACTGGTTAGTTGTTTTCAATTGTTCCTCAGTGGTCTTGTGGGCCAGCTTTTGCATTTTCTGTTATATGGGTCTTCTGCCCTTGAAAATAAGCCATTGGCCCTGAGTGACTTCTTCCTCCTCATTTAGCAGTCTAGCACAATGTCTGTTCCAATAACTATAAATCCAAATAAAAATGGAGCATTCAGCATGCTGTTCTGTCTCTGAATGGCAAGATCATTGAGCTGTCAAATAAATGTTCCAAGCTGAATATTTTTTTGATGAAGAAACATTGAATCACCACTCTCTGGGAATATTATTACAGTTTTGGCAGCCAGCATAATTCACCTTGGCCAAATAATTTCATTTGATCATTCATCCAATATTATTACTAATCATTCAGAAATTAACTATTTATGATTGCCATATAGGACATGAGAAAAATATTTTATCACAAGGTATGTAACCTCAAGTGTGCAAATTGCCCTTGTTCCCGTTTGAATTATTAGATCTGGATTGCTGAGTTAGTTTCAGCTGAATGATTAAATCAATTCAGACTGAATCTACAAAATTGGATCAATTCTATACTAGTCTATTCATGCTCATCGAAACTCATTACAAAATTCATTCAAATCAGTTTGAATCAAATAATAGAATACAGATAAATTTGATCTGATTTAAGCAACCCAGATCAAAAAGTTAATTCAGAGAAATAAGATTTATTTACAAAAGAAAAAGCCTGAATTATCTACTTGATTATTTTTTCTGGTTCCCGATTCTATATAGTATTTATTATTAGTATTAGTATTAGTATATTACTATACCAATATTAGTATTTGATTGAAATAACACATAACTGGTTCACAAGTATGTGAGCCAGACAGAAAATAGATCTACATTTAAATTCAGTAGTAACCATAATTCAATGTGTACATATTAGCACTAAAACTACTTAATTAGATTTCATTGCCCTAGATTGCATCTACCAATGTGGCAATTTAAATCAGAATAAGTAACTAAATTCATAAGATGTTCTTATGTTGATAGAACATAAAAATAAAATGACCTACTAAGATAAGATGGTACATTTTAAGCTTTTAACTGGTAAATAGTACACCACACAGTTCAATTTTGTACGTTCCCTTCTTTTATAATGCAGAAGCTGAAGAACTAAGCTGATTACAAAATAGAATATAATTAATACTGTCTGATTAAGAAAGAAAAAAAGTCACAATCTTTTGTGATTTAATTCTTGCTAGCATTAAATTAGAACAAATAATTCATGAATTTTTCATGATGCATGTATTTTACAAAATGCAAACATCATTGTTTTAATTGGATGTTGCTTGCCTTAGCACTATAATAACAGGTATTGACTATCATTTAGATTAGCTTATGATCTCCATTATGCATTGTTATCTATTTCTCTTTGAATTAAGAAACATTCCCTGTTTCATGTCTTGTTGCACACATGTACTAGCTTGATCTACAAATGGTTTATTGAAGAGCAGCACATCAGGAAGTTACAAAGGCAGGCAGAGAGCTGCCTGTGCAAATGCATACAATGCTCTGGAAAATTCAGGGAGTGAACCTTGCCTAGCAACTAGGCTATTAGAGATTTCAGTCCAAACAGAGTATGGATTCATAGAGGCAACACAGACCATGATAGTCCAAGAATCAAACATTGGAAAGGTTAGTCAGCTGATATGACTAGAGTGCCAAGAGTCAAGGAGCAGAGAAGGAAGCAAGGACACAGGAATACAGATGAAAAGAGGTCAGCTGAAGAATTTAATAGTACTTAGATAGTATTAGCACACAAATGTGCTAATTAGCCAGCAAACTCACATGAATTTATGAGCTAATGGTAGCTTAGAATTCTACACTATAGTGGACCACTACTTAAGAACTGGTCATTCATATGAACTTGAAGTATTTGTATACTAAAATGCCTTCTCCAGACCAGCATAGAATAGATTAGAGTGGTATCTTTATGTTGTGTTGATAAATATAACACTGTTTCTGAACTTCTGAACTAAATGCGGCCCTGGATTTCATAGATCTTACAGAGGCTTTTGACTTTGTTAGAAGGGACAGCTTTTATAAAATTCTCCCCAAGATTGGATGTCCACCTCAACATCATCAGGTCCTTTAATGAAAGGCACTGTAGTTTTTGATGGCTTAACATCAGATCCTTTTGATATTCAAAGTGGAGTGAAGCAGAGCTGTGTCCTTGGCACCAACTTTATTCAGGATTTTTTTGCTGTCATGCTGAAACATGCTTTTGGAACTACAACAGAGGATATTTACCTCTGGACTAGATCAGACGGAAAACTCTTTAATCTCTTTAGACTGAGAGCAAAGTCTAAAGTCCAGCTGAAATGCTTATGGGATTTCTTCTTCGCTGATGATGCTGCTGCCACTGCTTATTCTGTTGAAGACCGTCAACAAATTATAGAAAGTTTTAACAAGGCCTGCCAAGACTTTGGACTAACAATCAGCCTGAAAAAAACACAAGTCATGGGTCAAGATGTGGATTCACCTCCATGTATTACAATCTCTGCAGAAGAACTGGAGGTTGTCCATGACTTTGTGTAGCTTGGCTCAACTATCTCTGACACTCTCTCTTTAGATACTGAGCTGAATAAACGTATTGGTAAAGCAGCCACCACATTTTCCAGACTTACAAAGAGAGTATGGCTTAATAAGAAGCTGACAGAACATACAAAGATCCAAGTCTATAGAGCCTGCGTCCTGAGCACACTCTTGTACTGCAGTGAATCTTGGGCCCCTCTATGCATGGCAGGAGAGAAAGTTGAACACCTTTCATATGCGCTGTCTCTGATGAATTCTTGGCATCATCTGGCAGGACAAAGTTCCAACTAGTGCAGTCTTGGAACGTGCTGGAATTTCTAGCATGTATACACTATTGAAACAGCAATGTCTATGCTGGCTGGGGCATGTTGTAAGAATGGCTGATGGTCAGATTCTGAAAGATCTCCTGTATGGAAAATTAGTGCAAGGAAAGCACCTCAGAGGGAGACCACAGCTATGATATAAGGATATCTGCAAGAGGGACCTAAAGGCCCTGGGAATGGACATTAGCAACTGGGAAACCTTGACCTCCAATTGTTCAGCTTGGAGGCTAAAGACACAGCATGGCCTTCTCCAATTTGAAGAGACACTTGTTTGGCAGACTGAGGCAAAGAGACAGTCCCAGAACCAGCGAAATCTGGGGGCTGGGCAGAGGACAGAATGTATCTGCCCTCAGTGTGGAAGGGATTATCACTCTCGAATTGGTCTTTTTAGTCACACTAGATGCTGTTTTAGGACCTCTTTCCAGAGCACAATACCATAGTCCCTTGAGACTGAAGGATGCCAATGAATGGTTTCTGAACTTAAAAGTCTCTGATTTGAGAATAGGAAAACTTACAATTCTTGAAGTTCTACAGAATGCTATATTAAAAATGTTAGTTTATTTTCATTTGGTGATATCTAGGTGACTGACAAGCATATTTGTGCAAAAATTAAATAACGCTTTCAGCTTTTTACTATTGTGAAATTTGGAGATTTGTAAATAAAAATAATATAATTTAAAGATAGTTTTATATTATGATTGGAAATTCCATTGCTTAACCATGTAGTTCTAAAGCATGATGTGACATGACTGCATTGCTTAGTGATGGCAATCCTGGCAGTTGCCATCACAAACTCAAGATCCCACTTGCAAAGTGTGTCATATGTTTCAGTTTATGCCCACAGAAGACCCTATGTAATGTATCAAATGTAAACTACTTGAATTACTAGAAAAAATAAAGGGTGTAGAGCAGGTGTGTCAAACTGACGGCCAACAGGCTGGTTCAGAGGTGGGTTCTACTTACCTTTACTATCAGTTTGCAATTGTGTGTGTGCTTCTGTGCATGCACAGAAGCTTCCTGATGATATCGGGGTCAGTGGGTGGAGCCTCCTGCCTGTTTTACTACTGGTTCTATAGAACCTTTCTGAACCACTGGGCCACATGAGTCACATGCAGGCCATGCCCACCTCAGCTGCACAAAGGATAAAAACATCATAAAACATCACATGACAGCAATGTGACACTGCAAGTTTGACACCCATGGTGTACAGGCAACTCTGAAATTCAATGAACAAAGTGAAAAATCCCAACCTAAACAAGAAGACTGTACCAAAATAAAACACAATATGGAGCAGACAGCTTCTAAAAGAACTGACCCCATATATGAACATAAAGAAGAAAACTGATACACCCAAATTGAACACAATAGAGAACAAACAACTTCTGTAAAAACCAACCCTACATATGTATCTAAAGAACAAGATCAATGGAAACATGTCACTTTTAAAAGAAAACAACAACTAAGAGCAAAGTCCATACTATCTATCCTAGCCCACTCCAATGAAATCCCTCAGGAACTGAACAATCATTTTCATAGCCTCCCCTGGAAGAAAATATGCAGACAGCCATAAAAGAATATTTATCAATAATTTCTTTAAAAAAGGGAAGGGGGGGACAAACCAGCATTCCTGTGACAGGAAGAAAAGTATCCCAGATGTCCCTAAGGAAAAAAATGGCAAATATTGGTGATAGGAGATTCAATTCTTAGGGGAACAGAAACTATAGTCTGCAGACCAGGCAGTCAATCTACAGAGATATATTGTCTCCCTGGAGCATTGAGGAGGGAGGAGGCAATCTTCATGACCTTTAGAACCTAATTCCAAGCAAAAACTACTAGATAACCAATGACATAAGAAGGTAGGGAGTAAATAGAAAGAAGAAATAAAAAAGAAAAGCATAATGAAACAGAGAGTGATGGGATACCAGTTACAAAGTAGGAAATATAAGAAACATACCCAGGACCCATAAAGGACTCAAACGGTTATACACTAACATTCAAAGTTTAGGGAACAAACAGGGTAAACTTGAAGTATTAGTACATGAAGGCATATATGATACAGTTGCCATTACTGAAACTCGGTGGGATGAAACTCATGATTGTAATGTACTGATGGAAGGATATAAACTATTCAAAAGAAACAGACCTAACAAAAGAGAAGGTGGTGTTTCATTACATATAAAAGATCACTACATCTTTACAGAAATACACAAAACTAAGGATGAAAATCTCCTAGAATCCATATGGATCAATATAAAAGGGGGAGGAGAAATAACATTCCTATAGGTGTTTACTACAGGCCAACCAACCCAGCAAAAAAAATAAATAAATGAATTATTTGCTAATCAATTAACAAATGCATGTAGGGAACATACTACAGTAGTAATGGGAGACTTTAACTACCCTGATATCAAGTGGGACACAAACTCTGCAGCAAGTGGGAGATTGAACAGATTCCTAATCAATTTAGCTGACTTTTTTAACCTAAAAGGCCAAAAAAGAGAACTAGAGGAAACACTATATTGGACCTAATTATTACTAATAGAGAAAAAGTGATAGAGATATATACTTATCTTTTTTTTCTTTAGGTTTATCAAAAAGATATTTGTGCAACCATGCTGGTTTCTTCTTTGATTTCTTTTTTTCCCCTTTTTTAGTCGTATTGTATTGGACTGGGCTTTTATGATAATATTTTTCAATGTTTCTCATGTTTCTTGAGTTGTTTTCCCATTTAGGATTTTTATTCTTCGGATCTCTCTGAGTATATTAAAATCAGCTCTTTTAAAGTTTAAGACACTGGTTGGATTATATTCTGTTGCTTGTGTTTGCATTATATTGAATTCAAATATGATGTAGTCATTCTTGTCCAAGGTTCCAGCAACATCCTCTATCACTTTTTCTCTATTAGTAAGAATTAGGTCCAGTACAGCTTTGACAAAAAATGTGGGATAGACAGATGAATTTGTAACTGGCTGACAAACCATACTTAGTGAGTAGTCTTCAATGGTACTACATCTACATGGAAGGAACTAAGCAATAGGGTACCACAAGATTCAGTCTTAGGCTCAGTACTCTTCAATATCTTCATAAATGACTTAGATGATGGAATAGAAGGGGAACTCATCAAATTTACAGATGGCACTAAGCTGGTAGGAATAGCTAGCACTCCAGAACAAAACTTCAGTATCCAAAAAAAAATGTTGCCAGACTTGAATAATGGGTCCTATCCAACAACATGAAATTTAATGTAGGAAAAAAGCAAAAACAGTAACTGTCCTAGTTCTAGAGTCCTAAGGAATGATCACTTAAACATGACCCAATAGTGTACTGCCGCAGCCAAAAAAATCTAATGTTTATACAATCTGTGGTTGTATAAACAGAATCAAAATCACATGAAGTATAGTACTTATTTATAAACCCTTAGTCAGGTCACATCTGGAATGCTACATCCAGTTTTGGTCACCGCATTACAAATAAGTGACTTTGGAAAAAGTGCACAGAAGAGCAATTCAAATAATTAAGGGCCTGGAGAGAAAAGAACAGTTGCAGGAATTGGGTGTGGTCAGTCTAGAGAAAAAAAGTATTAGGGATGACATGATAGCAGTATTCCAGTATTTGAGGGGCTGCCATAAAGAAGAGGGGACCAACTTATTTTTCAAAGAACCAGAAGGCATGCCAAGAAACATAGGTTCGCCATCATGGGTATAGGGTCTCTTTCTTGAGCAGGGAGATGGATTAGAAGACCTCCAAGGTTCCTTCCAGCTCTATTCTGATTGATTGATTGATTGACATACAGAAGAGATGGGAGTTCCAGGGCAAGGAGCATGGGATGAGGAGGATGCTATTAGAAGTAGGAGTAATGCAGGAAGTTACTACTGAACATAGACAGGCTAGCAGTAGCCACAGATGGTAGGAAGTGCTGTGGAAAGGTATGTGCTATAGAACACAGGCAGAAAAATTCCTGGGATCTTGGACTCTGTAGTGAAACTTCATGAGAGAAGCGAGGCAAGACAAACTTGTGGCTTTCCCTGGCTGCTTCTCCATTGACTTTGCTTGTGGGAAGTAGGCAAAGGAAGATTACAAAGGGTAATCACATGACCACAAGGAAATGTAAAACTTGGAACTTTGAGGACCAGAATAACATTCATCCAGTGTCATCATAACTCTGCATTCATAATCTGAGGATTATCTCATTGGACAAATCTTTAGACCTATGCTAAAAACAAATATTTGTTGTTAGTTTCAAATGTTTGCAACTGACTTTTGAGGGAATTCAGCCATGATCAACTGAATAAACAAGAAAAATGAATGTACTCCTGAACTTTTTCTACAAGAAGTCATTTTTTATTGTCATTGTCTCATTGAGAACATGAGCATATGAGATTTATCCATATTACAGGCTTGCTATAAGGAGTGTAACACGATCACATCTAAGAATGCCTTTGAATTTTACAAACACTATTCTTATGCCAAATATTGAATTGAGTAGTGGCTAATTATGGAAAATTATAAATATAATCCATTGTAATCAAACTTTTGTCTGTTGTATTATGGGGAAGAGGTTGCAAGATTTATTTTAGAAGATTGGTCATTCTAATCTGTTTCAAGAGTGAATTACCTAGCAATAGATCAGCTGCTCAAAATGATGTGCACCGTGTGCTTGCTGAGCCTCTACAGTTGGCAGCTTCATTGTTCCCGAGGAACAGAGCTGTCAAAGGAAGTCATGGTTTTAGAGAGACAGATGGTCTCTATGGTAGACTGAAAACATGAACAGCTTTGAAAATTAGGATAAAAAGATCAATTTGTCTGAGTACTCATCAGGGAAGCAAGTAAAGTTAGGGGGAAATGCAAAGGTTTTGAGTTTTCTGTAACCTGTGTCACAAAATAGACTTTCTTTAAATATTAATTATCAAATTTGTATTGTTTTCATTATGTATTTTTAAGTGTTGCTAAGAGATCATTCAAGGTGGTCAACTCCAGGTAGAAAAACAACTGATTTTATTAATTGATTTAGATTTAATAGATTACTGATATATTCTAACTCTGCCTTGCTTTGTGTGGGCTGGATTGGCTGGAATCCAGATTAAAATATGTAGCTGAATTTTGCAGTTAACTTAGCTTGAGTCCAAGCTAGCATGGTAGTTCACAGAAAATAAAGAAGTACCTTAAAATAATTGATTTCCATGGAAAGTAAAGCAACAACTGTAGTCAAAAACCAAACTATTGTTTGTGGATTTGTATATAAACTTTTATCTCTACTTCTTGAACAATAATGATTAATTATTTTTGAGTTCTACAACAAGGTTACCCAATCCTACATAGATGGATTGTCCAAAGTTCAGTTGAAAGGACTTTGGGATAAATCTTTTGTTCTGAATTAAAAGCCTTTCTACCTCAGTAAATGATAGTGAGTTTTTGTCAGTGGATTTGACATATTGAAATTATTATAGGACTGTCCTCAACTTTCCTAATCTTAATTATGTGCCTTCACGCGATTTTCTTTCTGGTCTCGTTGACTGTTGGATATAATCTACCATATTTTTTGGACTATAAGATGCACTGGTATATAAGACACACCAAGATTTCAAAGAGGTAAGCAAGAAAAAAAAGGATTTTGCCCTCCCGGGCCGCCTGGATCATTCTGCAGGCCTCCCAAGGCCTCTGCATGTCCTGTTTCTGTGAAAAAACGAGCCCATTTCTTGCCCATTTTTCACAAAAACGGTGATGATTTTGCCCTCCCCAGACCACAGGAGCACTCTTCATG
This sequence comes from Coluber constrictor foxii, assembly GCA_038048745.1. Classification (NCBI taxonomy): domain Eukaryota; kingdom Metazoa; phylum Chordata; class Lepidosauria; order Squamata; family Colubridae; genus Coluber; species Coluber constrictor. The sequence continues at coordinate 148,459,374 of CM075961.1, forward strand.
CCTCCCAAAGCCTCTGCACACCCTGTTTTTGCAAAAAATGGGCCCATTTCCTGCAAAAATAGGACGCATGTGGCAGAGCTTCAGGAGGCCAAAAATGGCTGTTTTCAGTGTATAAGACGCACCATTTCCACCCTCTTTTGGGGTGGGTAGGAGTGTGTCTTTTACTCTGAAAAGTATGGCTAATTAAGTTCTTTCTTCATTTCCCCACCACTTTATTGTTCTACCAGCCTGTATCTTCATTCTGCTGCCATTTTTCTCTGCCAGTAGGTCCTGAGGTCTCTTGGCAAAATGCATTCTCATCCAGCAAAAATGATTTCAATTTGCCAAACTATCTCATCCTAACTCCCTTCAAAGAATCTATTATTTTTTAGTTAGGCTTGCACCTTTTGGCTGCAATCAACTGAAAATCCACCTCAATATATGCCTCATTGAACATGGCTTTCAAAACACTTTCTTTTTTGGCAACAAGTATTCTATTTCATTTTTTCCTATATTATTTGATTATAGGGGACCATGGGAAGGCAGTTTTAATTTTGCCAGTTATTGGACAATGGAAAGTAGAGAAACTGCTTTCAAACTAATCTTGTGAAAAATGAAATGTACACCTGAAAACAAGAGTCTGTTTCTTCCTTCCCAATAAGCACATAATTATATTTTTGACTTTTAAATGTATATTATAAGCTAAAATGAACAAATATTGAACTAATAGAGGCTTAAGTAAGCTGGTCCACTATTTGCTTTTTACTGCTCCTAAAATGAAGCTGACAAGATCATCTGATGCTGAATCATGAACCACTCTATTGCTTCATATCAAGTAACTGCACTGGACTCCAACTAAAAACAAAGACCAGTTCAAAAAAAGAAGAAGCTGCAATTTATGATATATCATAGGCAGGCAAAGTTTTCATCCCCAAAATTTGTATCAATTGCCAAGTAAATCTGTTGGGATACATATTTATTATATATCCATCAAACATATCAAATTGTTCCACTTGCCAAAGTTTTAGAATTGTGTCCCTAATGTCTGGTACTAAAGGTGAATATAGCTTGTGAAAATAATCTTGTGTCCCTTATTTAGGGACAGGTTTTATTTGTCTCACTATGTCAAGAAGATAGGAAAGTAGATTGGACAAAGCTGAGATATTAAGATCTGACCTATGCTGGACATTACTAATAGGATTTTGAAGATATTGAAGAATAGAAATATCATCTGTAACAAGTATTTTACATCTTTGGCCGTAAATTATAACAGACTACAATACAAGTCTGGGCTGCTTGGTAAACCACTGGATTCTTCCATATATTATTTCTTGCTCTCATTGTCATTTTCAATTATGAAAATGAGATATATGCTAGTATTTTCCATTTTAAAAAAAAAACCCGTATAAAATAAAAGTTCCTAACACTTAATTTTTAAAAATCTGTCCACTTCTTTAGTGTCCTTTCTTGTCGTTCACATTAGTGTTTCCAAATCAGACAGAAGGAAATTGGGTGTGTATGTGTGTGCTGTTGCTTGTGTACAACTATAATCTTCCAGGAGAAAAAGTGGAGTAAGCACTTATGTTTTGCTATATTTAGACTGAATTGAATGGAATGCAATGTTATCAAAGAAAACCATCTGCAGCACTCTGCAGCACTCTTGATGACTGACTGGAAAAAGAAAACCTATAGATTTTGATCACCTTTTTGCATGAGGTTCAATGTTTATTGAAGACATTACTAATCCCATTCCAGAGGTCAATTTTTATTTGCTTAACATTGTAAAATGTCATTCACTACTTCTTCCAATGCTCCGAGAATAATTTCTTATAACTCTTTAGAAAATGGAAACATAGAAGCTTCAATCAGGCACATAAGTAAGAGATAATAATTCACATGTTCTTTTTTTTTTGAAGAATTTTTTATTGTTTTTTTTAAACATAAACATAAAATACATCTTTTAAGAATGGAGCACTGATCCAGTCATGAATAGGTACAATCGCTTACCCCTCTTTATCAAGCTTTTCCCCAAATCTCCATCATTACATCTTTTAAATTGAAAACCACAACAAAATTTTTTCCAGTTATAATCTTAATCTAAACATTTACCTTTCTATTATATCACTACAAATCTTAATTTCCAAATAATATAACTCAATATTTAATTACAATTATTACCCTAAATTCTGTCTATTATACCCATATCCTAGGACCCTTAAATCTTTAAATCCTAATCTCTTTTAATTTACCCGATTTATCACACATTACCCTCTATATTTTACACAGAGTCATTTCATTATTGCAATCTTATCATCTTCATTTTACTATTCATATCAATATAGTCATCTTTGTTTTTAATACTAATCCCAACATAATCATTTTATTATTACTATCAATTCCATCTTAAATCATATTTATTTTAACTATATGTCTCTTGATCATCTTCTTTTGGCTGTTTTCCTGCATATTCATTTATTGTTTGGCTGATTCTCAGCATCGTTGTCTATTGTTTTGGCTGATTTCTAGCATATTCATATTGTTTGGCTGTTACCCAGCATATTCATCTTTATTTTACTATCATACCCAGAATAAACATCTCTATCTATTATTTTGACTGTTTCTCAACATATTCATCTATTATTTGGCTGTTTCCAGCATATTCATCTATAGTTTTGGCTGTTTCCCAGTATATTCATCTTTATTTTATTATCATCCCTCCCGCCAAAAAAAAATCTCCATCTATTTTTTTAGCATATTCATCTATTATTTGACTTTTTCCAGATTATTCATTAAGCATATCCTTAATTTTACTGTTTATCTCTGTGAAATCCCCTTTTTTATTTTACCTTCCATCTATACATTAGTTATTCATGTTTAATCATGTTATCATTCTCAGTGTTTTCTGCAGTTTAACATTGAGATTTAATTCTTACATCAAACACATCCCCATATAAATCAATAAAATTTCTTGGATGCTTCTCATATTCATATTCATTCTTATTTATCTATAAGAGTTTCCTTTTTATCAATATTATCTATTTTTATCAATATTATCTATTATCTATTTTATCAATATTATCTTTATTTTTCTATTTTAATCACATTGTTTTATTTAACATTCTTATACATCTATAAATACCTCCTTTTTATAATTAATATTCATCTAAACATTACATTTTCATTTTTAATCAAACTACTTTTATATTCTTTTTTCCCAACCAAATATATTTTATTTCTTCATTTCTTGTCTATCAACATATATTGAATTCAAAGTTCCCAAAATTAATTCTCCATGTGTCATTTTAAATTCTTTTTGTTACATCTATTCCCTACAAAGTACATCAACTTTCCTTCTTTTGTTCCTGTTTTCCTTCTTTTTTCCTTCTTTTTTTCCTTCTTTTTTTCCTGAGCCAATACGTAACAGTTATAAAAATTCCATTATATTTCCTCTTTCTTTCCGCCGAAGAAGTCATCTGTAGACAAAGAAAAAACCTCAACCAAAATCCCATGGCTATTATTTGTAATTTCAAAGTATTCCAAAACAAACAGCAAGTTACACTGTTTCTCTTTAAAGCAGAAGGTGTATCTCTGCAATCCACACTTTCCCTTAGTCACACCAGTATCCATTTTGTTGCGATTATATAACAGTCCAATTTAACTCTCTTCTTCTTTTAAGTTTTAAAAATATTGAATCCAAACTTTTTTCTTTTTTCCTTTTTCAAAGTCCAATTCTAATTTGAAAATTTTTCCCAATCTTTTCAGCATGCCTCAATGTTTGATTGTTCCAACTGAATCTGTACCACAGTAAATTTCCTAGCGGGTCTTTTCCTCCTGAAATTATTTTTCAAAATCTTTTATGCCCTCAAATCCACAGCTGCTGTTTTAAGGCTAGGGGTCTTACAAGTAATGATCATTGCTCTAGCGTTGTTTCAAGCCTGGGTTGGTGTCACTCATCCAGCTTCAAAGAGCTTCATTCTTTTCCTCTTTCCTTCTGCCCATCTCTTAGTTCGGTTTGTCCCAGCTTCATGGCAGCTGCCATGGCTGCCGCCCCCCACTGCCGACTCACAGGAGTTCCCTCCAACCTCCGAGGAACTTGCCTGTTCCTCTTGGTTGTCCAAGGTATCTCTCTTCCTACCCCATCCCTTCAGGACGGTTCTGGTCCGAAGACTCATCGGCGGTGGTTCAGCAGTCAGGTTTTTCATGGGACTCCTCAGAGCCCGCTATTATCCCAGCTGTCTCGCTGCAGCGTCAAACCGGAAGTCTCAATAATTCACATGTTCTGAATAACAATTATTAAAATCGCTTTTGTTGTTCTAATTATGAAGAACAGTAAGAATTCATTAAACTGAGGATTATTTAGCAAGAACTGGAATAATGGCTGTGCCTATAAGATCAAGTTAAGTAAATATCTAGCAAAGTGTTTTGTGGCTTGAAAAACTGTTGGATAGAGATGTATGGATTGGCAAGAGACAAAGTCAGCATCCTTGGGACAGGGGACAAAAGAGTTACCATTCATTCTGTTAACGCTATAAATTTCAAAGAGTAAGCAGTTCATCATCAACAGAATCATTTTAATCAAATTAAAAAATAGAGGACAATGGACTAATATTTAAAATGGCCTGTTATAGTATTGAATGCTATAACAGAACATGGATACTAATCTTTCCAAATGTATGAAAGGATTTACAGTGGGTTGATTGGAAAGTGGCAGAGGAAAAAAAAAGAGGGTGATTGTTATGGAACAAGAGACAACAATGGCAAAAACAGATCATTGAGTAGAAAAACTCCTGGGATCTCTTATTCTGAGACATCCTGACTTATACTGTTGGGAGTACATGAACATCTGGGAAAATATCCATTCCATATCCCTTGTTTCGTTATAAAGGAAAGTTTTGATCTAAGGGAGGCCACTTTTCCTCAGATAGCCGGATGTGAGTATCTCCTGGTGAAGTGGGGCCATGGTGTGCAGGTGGGCCTGCTGATCACGAACCTGGCTCCCTGCCATGTGACAGTCGCCCTGCCCGAGCTCCTCAACATTATTGCTGGGGTGGCGGTTGAAATCCCCAGGCTTTTGGTCATTTCAACCTGCAATCTGTCAGTTAGGCATCTGGGTTGGCTCAGGAGTTTATGGCTTCCATGACAGCCATGGACCTGACACAACTAATTCTTGGCCCTACTCATGCAGGAGGACATACTCTGGACTTGGTTTTTGTCTCTGGTCAGTGGTTGAATGGCCTAGATGTTGGGGATATAGTCATTGAACCCCTGTCATGGTCGGACCATTCTCTTCTGAGGCTAGACTTTCTGACTGCCGAACCCCGCTGCAGGGAGGAGGAACCAACTAGGTGGCTCCGGCCCAGGTGCCTGATGGATCCCGATAGGTTCCAGAGGGAGCTTGGGCCAGTGCCTGTAACTCTGGCTCACGATTCAGCTTAGGATCTGGTGGCCACCTGGGATAGGACGGCCACCAGTGTCCTGGACCAAGTCGTGCCTTTGCAGCCTCTGACCCGGCGCCGAATCTGCCCGGCTCCTTGGTTTTCTGAGGAGTTGAGGGAGATGAAGCACCGGAAAAGATGCCTAGAGAGTGGTTGGAGGGCGAGTCGATCCGATTGAACACTAGTTAGGTCCCATGTTAGGACCTATTTAGTGGCGATAAAAGCGGCAAAGTGTAATTACTTTTCCGCTCTTATTGCATTGGCAGATTATAGCCCAACTGCCTTGTTTAGAGTGACCCGCTCCCTCCTACATCAGGGAGCACGGGAGGGCCTCTTGCAAGGGCTTGCACAGGATTTTGGACAGTATCTGCACAATAAAATCGTTCAGATTCAGGAAGGCTTGGACTCTGACTGGGTAGATTCTGGTGAGGTGACTGAGGCTGCTGTTGAGAACGTTATCTGGTTCGATCCTGTGACTTCTGAGGACGTGGACAGGATCCTGGGGAGGTTAAATGCAACCACATGTTTATTGGATCTGTGTCCTTCCTGGCTGGTACTGGCCACTCGGGAAGTTACACGAGGCTGGCTCCAGAGGATTATAAATGCGTCTTTGAGTGAGGGTTTCTTGCCTGCTGCCTTGAAAGAAGCCTTCTCTGGACCCAGCTGTTTTGGCAAATTACCATCCTGTCTCCAACCTTCACTTGATTGCAAAGGTTGTTGAGTGTGTGGTTGCACCACAGCTCCCACAGTACCTGGATGAAACCATCTATCTAGATCCGTGCCAGTCCAGCTTCAGACCTGGGTACAGCATGGAGACAGCATTGGTCACATTGGTGGATGATCTCTGGAGGGCTCGGGACAGGGGTATTCCTCTGTCCTGGTCCTGTTAGATCTCTCAGTGGCTTTTGATACCATCAACCATGGTATCATGCTGTGTCGGTTGGAGGGCTTAGGGGTGGGAGGCACCATGTTGTGGTGGTTCTCCTCCTATGTCTCCAATAGGTTGCAGTCTGTGTTGGCAGGGGGGCAGAGGTCGACTTCGAGGCACCTCATATGTGGGGTGCTGCAAGGGTCGGTCCCCTCGCCACTCCTGTTCAACATTTATGTGAAGCCGCTGGGTGAGATCATCTGTGGTTTTGGGGTGCGTTGCCAACTGTATGCTGATGATACTCAGCTGTACATCTCCACCCGACCACCCCAATCATGCCCTCGAAGTGATGTCCCAGTGCCTTGAAGCCATGCAGGTCTGGATAGGGAGGAACAGGCTTCGTCTCAACCTTTCCAAGACTGAGTGGCTGTGGATGCTGGTGTCCTGGTATAGCCACTGGTGCCATCGCTGGCTATTGGGGGTGAGTCATTGGTCCCCACAGAGGGGGCTCACAACTTGGGTGTTCTTCTGGACTCACGGCTGTCCTTGGAAGGGCATATGACGGCTGTGGCCAGAGGGGCCTTCTATCAGGTCTGCCTGATGCGTCAGTTGTGCCCCTTTCTGGATCAGGACTCCTTATGCACAGTCACCCATGCACTTGTCATGTATTACCTGGACTACTGTAACACTCTCTACATGGGGCTCCCCTTGGGGTGCACCCAGAGGCTCCAACTGGTCCAGAATGCGGCCACGCGAGTGATTATGGGAGCGACAGGGCACTCCCACATAACACCTCTCCTGCGTGAGCTGCACTGGCTCCCAGTGGTTTTCCGGGTGCGCTTCAAGGTGTTGGTTCTCACCTTAAAAGTGCTCCATGGCATAGGGCCGGGGTACTTGCGAGACCGTCTGCTGCTACTGATAACCTCCTACCGGCCAATACACTCGCACAGAGAGGCCTCCTCAGGGTGCCATCAGCCAAGCAATGTCGACTGGCGGCTCCCAGGGGGAGAGCCTTCTCTGTGGGGGCACCTGCCCTGTGGAATGAGCTACCTCCTGGAATACAATTGATCCTGGACCTCCACACTTTCCGAAAGGCCCTGAAGACTCACTTATTTCAACAAACCAGCCTAGTTTAATTGGTTTTATGGGGTTTTTAAATTCTTGATTTTATTGATTTTGTGTTTTAAATTGGGTATTTTTCGATTTGTAGATTTGGGATTTTAAATTGGTAATGCCGATAATTTAATTTATTTTAGTTTTTATTAACTTTTGTACTATATGTGTTTTAAGTTTGGCTGTTCGCCTCCCTGAGGTCATCCCCCCCGGGGAGAAGGGTGGTAAATAAGTTGAAATAATAAAATAAATAATAAATAAATAATAAAATGTTATAGTCTTTGTTATAGTCATGTCAGATACTTTGGCTGACATGTTACTCTTAAATATCTAAGTTGTCTGTATTATCCCCAAAGGTCGATAGGGCTATTATTATTGTTATTGATATGATTGATTTCACAATCATTCCAATGTTTAGACTGGATCTGGAATTTTTGTCCACCTAATTAGTCCTTATCAGTATTATTTTTCAGAGTAAAGGAGTAAAGGAGTATTTATTAAATTATTTTCCTATCATAAATGTTTTCATATCATAAATTGGGAGTCAATGAACAACTGAAAATTTATGAAGGGCCCAATGAGGTAAAGAGTTTGGGAATTCTTGATCTGACTGCACTTCATATTAGGATTGATCATGGCTCTAAGTTACAAGAAGGGTAGTAAGCAGTGGTGAAATTAAAAAAAAAAAATCCCTACCAGTTCTGTGGGTGTGGCTTGGTGGGTGTGACTAGGTGGGCATGGCTTAGTGGTCATGTGACCAGGAAAACCAACTATCACACTTTACTCAAAAACAACACAAAAGCTACACAACTAACACACACACAATGCAAAAGCAGCTGGACTTAACACAAAATGGCCCTTGCAACAAGCAGGAACTTCACAGAGCCACAATGAGATCAAAAACAAACTATTGCACTATATACAAAAATACCGGTTCGGATAATAGATAATAAATAAATGCTTTAAAAAAAAGTTCCAACCATCCTGTGGCACAGCTGATTGGCACAGCTGATTGTTGGAAGCTTTTTCTTTTTTTAATTACCTATTCACCTGAACCAGTAGTAAAAAAATGCTTTAAAAAAAGTTCAGACGATTAGCTGTGCCACGGGATGGTCAGAACTTTTTTTTTTAAAGCATTTTTTTACTACCAATTCCAGTGAACCAGTAGCATTTTCACTACTGGTTTGGGAGAACCGCCCTGAACCAGTAACACTTCACTCCTGATAGTATGTCATCTTAATATAATAAACATTAGAATTACAGAAGAATAATTTTAATCCTAAACCACCTCCCCAGACAGTCATATTGTATGAAATCTTTTTCCTTGCTTCTGCTTTATGGAAAGGTATTTAAAAGCGAGCCTCTGTAGCTGCTCTTGTGTCTCTATTCTTTTGTATTTTAGCTAAGGGTGGGTTCTACTTACTTTTATTACCGGTTCACAATGGGGCCGCACTTCTGCATGCGTTTACAACCGTTTTTACTTTATGTTAAGCCTGTTTTCTGCCCAGAATCACTTGTTGAGATGGGTAGCCACATAAACTGGATAAACAAACAGCAAAAGTTAAAACAAACTCAAAGGGGTAGACTTAAATAATTACTTTCTGGCCTGTATAGTTGCCTCAACCATGTTTTGATTTTGTAGAGCTAAAGGTAGGAAAAGACATACTGTGGTGGCTGTTTGTCTGGGACATTCATGGTAACCTTCCACATTTCACTCATACAGTCGTACCCATCAGAGCAGAATGCTCCCTTAGTTATATGATCACATGAACAGTCCTTTCCAAGAGCAGTTTACCTTTAATTGTCTTTGCAATTGAAATTATTAAAGCAGTAATTCAGAGAGCATCCTATCGATTAGCCCTGTCTTTACTATTCAAAAATTAGAAGGTCAGTTAGGAGCAAGTTATTGGGATTTTGAAGGTGATAAGGTTGTAGCAATTTACAAAATTTAAAAATGGCAAAATGCAAGTAATAATCATTTTTATTCTGTTTCATGCCCATTAGTTTTGTTTGTCAATTCTCAGAATTCTCCCTCCAGAGACAGGGCAGCCTTTCTGCCTTCTCCCCCAAAAAACATTTGTTTCCTATTTCTCAAGCAAGTGCCTTCACAATGCAAATATACTAAAGAGGCTAGCAAAGCAACTAATAAAATATGGAAAATTATGTATTATAGCCGCTAGGTGTATTAGCTATTGGAATAACTTAGCTGATGCATGTTTTGTATGTTTGTGATAAGAGTATCCCAAATTAAAATATGAATGTTGCAAAAATTATTATTTATATAAACGTAAATTTTAGAGCTGGCTAACTCCAGTGGACTCTGTGCAGGAAACAAAAGCAGAAAAAAGATAGACACAACTAAAAATAAAAATCAGGTAGACAACCCAGACTTAAACAATAAACCACAAAATCATCATCAACAAATAAATAAACAGGTGCCTTAAACAAATGATAAGACCCCAGGCCTAGGACCAAAGTTAGGTTTTCAAAGCTGTCTGAAATCTTCAAAGACAGTCATATAAAATCAGAAATATTTACATCCTGAATTAGACAAATATATAAGTAACTTTATTGTTATATATCCTATTATATTTTATATTCAATTTTTTTCGTATTTTTTCACTTTTTTGTGTTTTCTTTGGCAATGTATCACAATCCCGATTATTTCTATATTTTGATTTTTTTTCTTTTTTGTTATTAATATAAAAGTTATACGAACAAACAAACAAAATAAGAAATAAATAAAAAGCTTTATGAAATAGCAATAGCACTTCACAGTGCTTTACAGCCCTCTCTAAGTGGTTTACAGAGCTGGCATATTGCCCCCAACAACTATCTGGGTCTTCATTTTACTGACCTTAGAAGGATGGAAGGCTGAATCAATCTTGAGCCGGTGAGAATTGAACTGTCGAACTGCTGCTAGCCGGCAGTCAGCATAATTAGTCTGCAGTACTGAATTCTAACCATTGAGCCACCAAGGCTCAGAACTTTATTTCTGGGCTGGATGTTGTTCCAGAAGATGGGGGCTACAACAGGCAAGGCATGTATTAGTAAGCCGCAATATTGCTATATTTAAAGAAGATGACCTGGAGACACAAACTCTGCTGGAATATACAGGATGGTTAGAATTAATTGAAACAGAAGAAATCTTTCGATAGAATAGAATAGAATGAATTGATAGAATGACATAGAATTTGTATTTGTTCATATATAAATTCAGCTTAAAGTACACTTTGCCTTAGATCTTGTAGTCATTATTACATCATTAACATCCTTATTAACATGGGACTTTTTTTTTTAATCAGGAAAGGAGCATGAAATTTGTCATCCGTTAGGAGCTATCCCTACATTTTATAATAATTTAAGCAGAATAGTTAGATAAATTTAAGAAAAACCTTTTTCAGTAACAACAATATGAACAACAATATGAACAACTCAACACATATTAATCTATACAATTCTATAATTATCTACAAAACAATATTAGCCAGAGCTCCTCTTGCTGCCCATGAGATGGGCAATTCAGAAATATTATATATATATATATATATATATATATATATATATATATATATATATATATATATATATATATATATATTTAACTTTGTCGAAACGGCGCCAAGATACTTCCAATTCTACGTGGGAGAAGACCCAAATAACCAAAGACCTACATACAAACACCCGCGAAAACCTCAGAAAACAAATTATATATATATATATATATATATATATATATATATATATATATATATATATATATATATATATATATATATTGTGCCAAGAATTTAATTATACTGTGCTAAGAAAAGTAGAATATAACAAAAATTTATTTTGATAATATAATTTATGGGTTGGACTTGATGTCACAACTAACAACAACAAAAATACATATTTAAATTAAAACATCTAAAACATTTTTCTTAGATCTATATTTACTGCAATATTTCATAATGCAATTTCAGTTTCTTAAAGAAAATTTTCACAAAATTCAGCTCTCCATTCCAAAGCAATTTCATCAATTCATGTTAGCATTCTATTTCATTTCATTGTTTACATAGATATTTGCCCAATTTTTGTTAAAATTCTCATTAATATACAAACCATCAATACCATATATTTATTTAATACAATCCTATTAATATAACTATAAAAACTATAGCTGACAGTAGCTGACAATTTAGACAATGGCAAATTTGAATGAAAATTGTGTTTATAAATTTGATTCATAAATTATATAAATCCACTTAATGATAGTTAGCAGATGCATTCATTGATGGTGCAGTCATATTTTAGAGCATTGTTCAGAGAAAATTAAACCAATTTTTGTCACATTAAAACCAATGATTTATAATTAGCATCTTATAATAGCATTGGTCCTTAGTGTCCATTGTAGGAGATGACCAGGCAGAGCCTGAAGGTGGGATCAAACATGTCATCAGTTTAGAATCCTTATTCAATCACAAGAAACGGAAATCCAGTCCCCTGTGAATTCCATGGGCTCTTGTTTAATGCCAATTTGACTTGACTGTTAGTGGATCAGATTCTTGTGCATGGGTAGCATGTAATAAACTTTTAGTGCTTGAATTCAATTCCTGTTCCTGGTTACATGCTTCTGACAGCCACTCCAATAGCTACTTAAAGATAATCGTAAAGCTTTGGTGCATTTCTTTATTGTGGACTTTCATTTTCAGACATTTTCCATCAGTAAGACTATTCTATCAATAAAACTTAATAGTGGGTAAAATGACCTAAAGCAACTCATGTTGTGATCACAGTAACTGCTTTGACATCAGAAAGAAGACTGATCCACAATGTTTTACTTTGTTACAATCCCACTGAGAATTTAATTTATTAGTCACAATGTATAAGAGTTTAACTAAATTGAACAATAGAGTTTATTTGGCCTGCACTGATACTTGGATTCGAGGCTGTTGTTCATGTGTAGATAATCTAAGATACATTCTGCCACTTGTTTACAAGTGTAAAATGCAGATCTTAAATAGTCCACTTTGAATAAAATAGGCCATAATAGCATCAGATACCTTTGATTGGGATCTTTTTCACAAGAAAAAACAAAAAACTTCCCACGCAGTTGTTATGCAGATGGTTTTGTATGTGGGAAAGGAAACTTTTTATTCAGCTTTCTCCATGTAACATGATTTACTTGAGTGCCAGTTTGGCATTGTTTATAGAGCTATTGAAAAGGTTATGGTATTGTTTAATATTCCTAGGAACATGACACAGCATAAAATTCCACAGTTTCATAAGATGCTATAGAATCTGAAATGTGTGCTTATGCATTTAGATAGCAGGAGTTCTAAAATGAACTCACAGATGGGGGTATAAATCTAATATGCCTGTAGCTGCTTTTTAAACTCTCTTCATAAAATATGTGCTTTAGCTCTAGCAAATCTTGCCATGCTATTTTTGTATAGAAGACTATGTGATTTTTAATGCATGAGAATTTCTGTTTATATATTCAACAAAACACTAACTGAGAAGCAGACAAAATTGCTCTGCTTTATATTCATTATTGTCATTAATGATTTTTAGATATATCATGTTCAATCTATTTTTTGATAAATTCATTTCTTTGCCATAAATCAGTAAGCTTCAAGTGAGTATATATTTGCATACTTTCTTCCCATATAAAATCAACAGAAATTTGATTTTCCAAAATAAAAGAAGTAATTTAGTAGTATTAATTTTTTTAAAATTGTGTCATAATTATATTAATATATATCTGATACACCACAATCATTTTCTTCTTTCTCTTTTGTCTCCTTTATCTGATAAACAAAGACCTTTGTGTTATCTTTTTAAAAATGCACATTTATTATTATATATATTTTGGTGAACTGTAGTTGATTTTAAACTAAGGTGGTGTTATACCTAATAGTTTACCTAAATATTAACACAATATTAATCCAATAGTTTACCTAAATATTAACACAAAACATTCAAGATATTGTTATAATGAGAATTACATAATATCAACTCATTCTATGTGTAGTTGTGCTTTTTCTATTTACCAATCAAAAGATTATGTTGCTTTAAACCTAAAATAAGTCAAAAATTTAAAAATCCATATTTCATTGTCCAAACTTACAAGGGGAATATACTATAATACATTTAATTCAATAAAACTGTTTAAAATAATCTTACATTTAAACAGCCCATCCTTTTGTGACAGAAACTGAAAACGAGTGTATCACATATTTTCTTACTCAGTAGTGCTTAGCAAATAATTTTCCTGGTAATATATATTTATTTATTTATTTATTTATTTATTTATTTATTTATTTATTTATTTATTTATTTATTTTTGTGATTTATATGCTGTCATTCTCCCGAAGGACTCAGTGCAGCTTACATACAGTAATAATTCTAGAGCATGAAAAATTTTGGAACAGTTTAATTAATTAGCTAAAGTGTACCATACTAACGAAATTTTACTTACATTTCTTGGGTTGCTCCTATTACCCTCTGGTCTTTATCCTATGTTTCTTCTATAGCAGTGTAGATTGTGAATCACTGGTAACCAAGACCGAATGATGTGAAAAACCTAATGCAATTTATTAAAAAGTTCGTGGTATTTCCTATTTGGAAGGTAGCTGCTCACTGAAAAGACATTTTGTGTACTAATGAGTCCTTACAGAGAACTCACATGTCAACCCTTACTAGGACCTTGTGTTATCCTAATTCATTCACAAGGAAATACATTTAGTTTACTTTAAAACCGCTTCCTTGCCCATTCATTTAGATGAGACATCTATGGATTTCAATCTGAATTATTTGCTGAGATCCAGACTCAAGCAGTACAAGCAGGGATGAATGACATAAACATAATTGCAGCCAACAATGGGGGGAAAAGTCCAAACATAATATTTGGATATCATAACTATGCTATATTCAAACTCCTTTATTGATGCTGGATCACAACTTTGAGAATCCAAGTGCTGAAAACATTGGACAAACTCTGCAGGAACTTTGCCCCTAATTAGGCCACTGTATTGGATGTTTGAGGGAGGGAGGGAGGGAGGGAGGAAGGAGGGAAGGAGGGAGGGAGGGAGGGAGGGAGGGAGGGAGGGAGGGAGGGAGGAAGGAAGGAAGGAAGGAAGGAAGGAAGGAAGGAAGGAAGGAAGGAAGGAAGGAAGGAAGGATAGTTTTTTAAACACTGTTTGACCAGCATCCATTATGATATATGAAGCCAGTCAGATTAACAGAAAAATGGCATGTCTATAAGTATTTAATACTAGACTGAAAGCAGATCTAGTCTTCCATATACTCAACTGCAAGGTAATGGAAAGTATTGAGAATTTACAGTTGCAAGGAAAGGGAGAGATTGTTGAAATTATGTCGCTTTCTATTGAATTGGCAATGTGGCTTCATGTCCACTTCCACTGTCTTCCATGCTCCTGAGAATTCGGTTCCTGTAAGAGATATGTTAGCGTGAGATTTTGGTAGCTGTCCCTCAATAGTGAGGACAGAAGAACAACTGACAATAACAACTTCTAGGTCTGTTTTCAACTGGAATGAGTTGGACTGCTATATGTTTAGTTATGGATTGTCCTCCCTCCCTCCCTCCCTCCCTCCCTCCCAAACTCTTCTGTGGTGGAATGAATGGAAATCAATCAAGGGAAGAATCAATCTAGGACTAAGGAAAAATTTCCTAACCATGACAAAAATTAATCAGTGGAACAACTTGCAAACCTTCCAGACATTATTGGGTGCTCCAACACTGGAGGTTAATGGGGCTCTGACTAACAGGATTCACACAAATAAAGAGGCAAGGGTGTATTCTGGCCCCATTATTGTTTAACTTATATATCAATGACTTGCTAGGGTTAATGAAGGACCCCATGGTACACATGGCAAAGATCCTAAATACTTACTGTAACAGCTTGCTTTATGTGGATTATATCATTTTATTATCATATTCACTAGTAGGATTATGTAGGCTATTAAGAAGATTCAGCTCTTATTGCCAGGATAACTCCCTAGCCACTAGTAAATCTAAATTGAAAATAATGATGTTTGGAAAACATCATCAGATAAGAGGCAATTAGACAGTGAACCAATTGAACAGGTTAACACCTTTGTATATTTAGGTGTAACCTTTTCCAAGACTGGGTCTTGGGTTTGCCATAATCAACGGAGTATACGGAGAGCAAATGCTCATTAGAATTCACTGCTTAAATTAAAGAACCATAGTTACCCAGGGTCCCTAGCCCCATTAATTAAAATATACAAAATTACTGTTACCTCTATGTTCTTGTATGGAGCAGGGGTTTGGGGTCTATATTCAACCACAGACCCAGAACATTTGAGATATATTCTAGGTGTAGATCCAAGAACATCTGCTGCAGCAGTAGGGCTGAATTGGGAATTCATATAATTCATGCACTATCCAAAATTAGAGTATATAACTACTGGTGCAAAGTCAATGAAATGGAGACTGATAGACTCCCCAAGTTATGTCTACTAGAGCAAATAAAATTATAATCACAAATCTCCTGGATCACCAAACTAACGAATTTTGTAAGAAGCTGTGGCCTTCCTGTCTCTTACAGAAGAACAATAAAAAAAAAAGCTGCCCAAAGAATTAAGGATATAGAAGCACAAAATGATAAAGCTATCCTTAGTAAAGTGGGTAACTTGAAATGGCTGAGCAAATACAAACGTACTTTTCAAGTAGACAGCTATTTGAAGTTTCAACTGCCAAAACATCTTAGGGAGATATTTATGCAAGCGAGATTTGAGCAGCTTGACCCAAAGGTCAGATATGGGAGATTCTATACCCTACAATGAGTGTCTCTGCATTTGCGGAGCAGCAGAGGTAGAAGATCTGGCTCACATCCTATTTGACTGTTGCTTGTATAAGGGGGTGAGAGACAGCTACCTTGGTCCATATACCAAACGAATAACCCACTGGGATCCCCATATCAAAACAGCTTACTTTATGTGCAGCCAAAATCTAAGCACAGTACTTAAACAAAATGGTTCAGTTGAGATCTGCAT
This sequence comes from Coluber constrictor foxii, assembly GCA_038048745.1. Lineage (NCBI taxonomy): Eukaryota > Metazoa > Chordata > Lepidosauria > Squamata > Colubridae > Coluber > Coluber constrictor. The sequence continues at coordinate 148,475,796 of CM075961.1, forward strand.
ACATGGGACTGATTGGGGTAGATTATAAGGATGACACCGAAATATAACTTTATGTCATTTTATTCTATTTTATATTCTATTGTATCTTATACTATAACTATTGTATTTATCCTACTCTTAATTTAAATTGTTTGTATAAGATTTTATGTGTTTGTATCTTGTGCTTTGATCTGGCCTAGAGGATAATCAAAGCTTTCATTTTAAACTGTATTTTATTCCAATTTCATTTTTTTTTAAAAAAAAAAAATAGATTTATATGCCACCCTTCTCCGGAGACTCAGGGCAGCTTACAGTGCTTTAAGCAATAGCCTTCATACTTTTGTATATTTTTTATAAAAAATCAGCTTATTGCCCCCACAAACTGGGTCCTCAATTTACCTACCTTAGAAAGGATGGAAGGCTGAGTCAACCTTGAGCCTTGAACTGGTGTAATTGCAGACAGTTGGATGTTAATAACAGACTATTCAGCCGGTTGAGCTATCTGAGGCTCCTTTTAAAATTGTAAATTGTTTTTATCAGATTTTAGTAATAATTTGTGTCTGGAATTCTGCACTTTGATATGGCGCAAGGGCTAATCAATAAAGTAAAGTGAAAGTGTAATTAATCATTGGAACAACTTGCAAAACTTCCAGAAGTTATTGGGTGCTCCAATACTGGAAGTTTTTAGGAAAAGATTGGGCAGCCATTTGTTGGAAATGATATAGGATCTCCTGCTTGAGCAGGAGGTGAGACTACAAGACATCGAAGGTGCCTTCCAACTCTGTTATTCTATTACTTTCTTTCGTAAATCCCCCATTCTCTATTTTCTCATTACTGTATCATCTGTCCCTGACTCCTTTCTTTTCCTGGCCAATAAGCTATCAAAAAAGGAACAGAGGTCTAAGTTATTCACAGGTGTTTTTTTTTAAAAGAAATGAACAAAGGGATACTAAAAAATAAGACAAGTGGCTTTAGGATTGTAAATGTTCTCGTATTCTGCAGTAATTTCAGATTGTATTGAAGATTCCCTTAAAGCTGTCTAGGATAAGAAAATGTGTGTAAATGTATTTCCATATCTTGCTGAAAATATAAAGTTAAGTTGTTATTAAGACCTGTAAGTACTTTCACAATACATGCATGGTTAAGTCATTTCTGGACAAGAGGGTGACCAATAGGAGTTATTACTTTAATTATGTTAAAGGATTAAAACTATCTGGTCCAAAATGAATTAGTTCAGAAGAAATCCTCAGTGGAGGAATATAACAATTCAGTAATAAATAATTCAACATCAATGAATTTTCACTTGGGATCTTAGCTATTTATCTTTAAATTCTATTAGTCTTCTTTTAATATGAACTGTATTAATTTTAGTCTTTTTTAAAACTGCTAATCAATCTCAACTGATGCAATAGCTTATACTGATACTCGGAAATTGTCACTGACAATAATGAAAATGATAGGACATTTTTAATCGAAGGTTCGTTGATAAAAGTAGCATGAAAAAGAAATTAGAAGATATTGGAATTATTAATCATGACATAGCACAAAATTAAACCATAAACCTTTCTGCTATAGTTAATGACTGCTAAGTATTAGGTGCAGTAGCATGAATAGATGTGCCTGTGGTTTGGCATTTAAAATAATCTAACCATATTAATTACAATATTAATATCAGTTGAGAAAAGTGAGTATGCTTGGATTTCCAATTATATCCTTATATTTATAAAGTTTAATTAATGCTTTGTGTTAATCTATTTTTAAATGTTGCCCATGTTTTATGAGAAAGTCAGCTTTAGATAATCATAAGCACAATCAAATCTTATTGTTCAGTTGTGCATAAGTGCTACACAGTCAAGATACAGTCAGGTCCAGAAATATTGGGACATCGTCACAATTCTAACATCTTTGGCTCTATACATCACCACAATGGAGTTGGAATGAAACAAACACAATGTGCTTTAACTGCAGACTGTCAGCTTTAATTTGAGGGTATGTACATCCAACTCAGGTGAACGGTGTAGGACTTACAGCAGTTTGCATGTGTGCCTCCCACACATTGTTAAGGGACCAAAAGTAATGGGACAGAATAATAATCATAAATTAAACTTTCCCTTCTTAATACTTGGTTGCAAATCCTTTGCAGACAATCACAGCCTGAAGTCTGGAACACATAGACATCACCAGACGCTGGGTTTCATCCCTGGTGATGCTCTGCCAGGCCTCTACTGCAACTGTCTTCAGTTCCTGCTTGTTCTTGGGGCATTTTCCCTTCAGTTTTATCTTCAGCAAGTGAAATGCATGCTCAATGGGATTCAGGTCAGGTGATTGACTTGGCCATTGGATGACATTCCACTTCTGTTCCTTCAAAAACTCTTTGGTTGCTTTTGCAGTATGCTTTGTGTTATGTCCTTATAAGGACATCCGCCTGGGATTGGCTGAAGATCCTTTCGGCGGGAGTTTTGAATCCCTGTCAGTGGGCGGTGCGTCTGCCGGAGCAAATATAAGGAGAGCTCCGGCAGCGCACAGGCAGTTCAGTTCTCATTGAATAAATGATTGTTCTTGAACTCAGCTGGTCACTCTTCTTTCCTGCGCCGATCTAACACTGGCGACGAAGGAGTAGAGAAGAATTCCGCGTGGCACGATCGCCTTTACGAGCTGAAGTCACTCGACGCGGCCTGAAGAATGGCAACGCCGCAAGCGCCGTTCGCCTCGCTGGCTCCTTTCAACCCCAGCCGGGAGAAATGGAGCTCCTATATGATCCGTTTCCGCCAATTCCTCCGGGGAAACGGCTACACCAACATCGACGACGAGAGGAAGAGGGCTCTTTTCCTCGCCAACTGCGGCACTGATGTGTTGGAGCTCGCTGTCAACCTCGTCGCACCCAGAGACATTGAAGTCATGTCCTGGGTGGATCTACAGGCTGCCCTGCAAGACCATTATGCACCAACGGGCACCCCCATTTCCAACCGCTTCACGTTCCGCCAAAGGAACCAGATGGAAGGCGAATCCCTCAAGGACTTTGTTGCGGCATTGCGACAAATCGCAGCTAACTGCGAATTTGAAAATGTCGACAATGCCTTACGAGACGGGATCGTCTTCGGAATGAGAGATGCCAACCTCCAGAAAAAGTTCCTGAGTAGGAAGCGCCTGTCCCTGAAGGACGTCCTCGAAGAGGCCACGGCTGCGGAGACCTCTGAGACCGCCGCCGCTGCGATGCGCCAGTCCCGTGGGATCCACAAGATCCACAAGCCGGCGTCGGATTCGTCCGATGACTCCGCCGCACCGACTGATTCAGAGGGAGAATCGACTGTTTTAAAAGTTTCCCGCCCATCTAGGCGGGAAATTCAAAAAGATGGCCGCCGCGCAGCTCAATGCGGCAGTTGCAAGGGACTCCATCCACGCCAGTCCTGCCGCTGGCGCGATGCAACCTGCAGACGCTGCCTCAAGAAGGGGCACATCGCCGAGGCATGCAGAGCCTCTGATCCGGTTCCGGACTCGATTAAGCCCCGCACTCTTGAAAATCGCCGCGATACCCAGAGGTCATCCAAACGGTCCTCAAACCAGCAAAACCGCGACGACCGAAATGACTCCCAGGGCGGCGCTGTACACCAAACAACCATCGGACTCACCAGCAACAACAGTGCCACAAAATTCCATGTGACACTGTTGGCAGAAGGGTTGCCGTGCACCATGGAAGTGGACTCGGGCTCCGTCTACTCTATTATTGACTGGCACCAGATTAAGAAGCTGAAGCCGGCACTCCGCAAGCGCCACCTTCAACCCCTTAACTCCCAACTGGTGGATTTCGGCGGTAATCCCATCGGCGTCCTCGGAAGAACCAACCTCCACATCGCCTTCAAGCTATTCCAAGGCCAGCTCCCAATAACAGTCGTGGAGCACAGCCGCCCGACCCTGCTGGGCGTGGAGTGGTTCGAGCCGTTGGGGCTTTCTATTGGAGGCATCCACCAGGTTAGCTCAGGGGAACTCGACGCGCTCATCGGAGAGTTCCCAGAAGTCTTCGATGGTAAGTTAGGGACCTTTACAGGGAAACCCATTTCTTTTAATCTGGACAAGGGGGTTACCCCTATTCGGCTTAAGCCCCGCCGGGTTCCATTTGCCTTAAGGGCTAAGGTAGATGCTCAGCTAGATAAGCTGATAGCCCAAGGCATACTGGAACCCATCGATCATGCTTCATGGGAGACTCCCATTGTGACCCCCATGAAGCAGGATGGATCTGTGCGCATCTGCGCTGACTACAAAGTGACCATCAATAAAGCGTTACCGCAGAGCGCATACCCTGTGCCGGTGGTGCAACATTTGCTGCACTCTCTCGGCAAGGGCCAAATTTTTGCCAAACTGGACCTGGCCCAGGCTTACCAGCAATTGCCAGTTGATCGGGAAACGGCGGAGGCTCAGACGATTGTCACCCATAGGGGCGCGTTTAAGTGCAACCGCCTCCAGTTTGGGGTCAGTGCAGCCCCAGGCATTTTCCAATCTATGATGGAACGCCTTCTCCAAGGCGTTCCAGGGGTGGTGCCTTACTTCGACGATGTGCTGCTCTCGGGTGACTCTAAGGCCCAACTCTTTGACCGCCTGAGACTCGTTTTACGACGGTTTCAGGAGAAGGGCCTGAGGGTCAGGAGGGACAAGTGCATCGTCGGGGTACAGGAAGTCGAGTTCCTGGGCTATCTCATAGATAGTTCTGGCATCCGCCCCACCAAATCAAAAGTTAAGGCTATCCATGAAGCTCCCAGCCCCAAAAACAAAGCGGAGCTTCAGGCTTTCCTTGGATTGCTTAACTTCTACGCAATTTTCCTCCAGCAAAAAGCCACAGTTGCTGAGCCGCTCCACCGCCTGCTGGCAAAGGCGGCTCCCTGGAGGTGGGGACGCGAGGAAGAATCTGCTTTTCGAGCTGTGAAGGACCTGCTGACCTCCGACAGCGTGCTCATTCAATACAATGAGACGTTGCCCATCAGACTGACCTGTGACGCTTCACCCTACGGCGTGGGCGCTGTCCTCAGCCACGAACTGCCTACCGGCTGTACAGCCCCCATTGCCTACTTTTCTAAGACTATGTCCGCTGCGGAACGCAACTATAGCCAACTGGACAAAGAGGCATTGGCTATTGTTGCAGGGGTGAAGCGCTTCCACGAATACCTCTATGGCCGGTGTTTCACCATCGTCACCGATCACAAGCCGCTGTTGGGCCTTCTTGCCGGAGACAAGCAAACACCAGCCTTCATGTCCCCACGCATGACGCGTTGGGCCATTTTCCTCGCCGGCTACTCCTACAGCCTCGTCCATCAACCCGGTAAAGCCATCGCGAACGCCGACGCCCTCAGCCGATGCCCATCCGCCGAGGCCGTGGAGGATCCCGCGCCCACGATCGAACTGCTGCACATTGACAATGACAGCAACTGTCCCGTAACGTCTGCCGACGTCGCTACGCACACGCGGGCCGACCCCATCCTCCGCAAAGTCCAGGCTTGGGTCTTAAGGGGCTGGCCGACCCAAGATGTCAGCAGCGAGTTCCTGCCGTTCAGCCGGAAGCGAGAGGAGCTGTCCACCATGCGCGGCTGTTTGTTATGGGGAGACAGGGTGCTGATTCCCGGCTCGCTACAAAAACGAACTCTGGCCGCTTTACATCGGGGGCACCCGGGCATCGTCCGGATGAAAGCTCTGGCACGGAGCTACGTCTGGTGGCCAGCCATGGACAAAGACATTGAGCAATGGGTCGCCAGGTGTACTCCGTGCCAAGAAGTAAGACCTGCACCCCCTCAATCAGACCCGACGCCCTGGGAAACCCCCAGCTCTCCCTGGTCGCGCATCCACATTGACTTTGCTGGCCCCATTCATGGGCACCATCTCCTCATCGTGGTGGATGCCTACTCCAAATGGCTGGAGGTCGTCCCCATGGCATCGACCACAACGGAAGCAACAATCAGAGCCCTCCGCCGACTGTTTGCCACCCATGGACTCCCTGACGTCTTAGTCTCGGACAACGGTCCTCAACTTACGTCCGTGCCCATGGAGGCTTTCCTCGCAAGTCTGGGCATCCGCCATGCCCTCTCTGCCCCTTACAGACCGGCTGGAAATGGACAGGCTGAAAGGATGGTGAGGCTCACCAAGGAGTCTCTCGCCAAGATGGGACCTGGGGATTGGCAGGAGCGCATTGACACCTTCCTCCTGACACAACATATCACACCCCACTCTGCCACCCGGAAATGCCCTGCCGAACTGTTGATGGGCAGGCGACTCCGGTCACCCCTGGACAGACTGCACCCGCAATACACTTCGGAGGTTCCCGCATCTGCCAGCCGTCAACTTCGCCAATTTTCAATCGGCGACGCCGTGTTCGCTTTAAATTTCCACGGCTCGCCTAAATGGCTTAAAGCTACAGTACACAGCACAACCGGCCCCAAATCCTACCGAGTTGAGCTGGAAGACGGACAGATCGTGAGACGTCATCTCGACCAGCTCCGCAAAAGGTGGAGGGAAGTGGGTGAAAACCAGCCGGACGAGGTAGGCCTAAACCACCCCGACGAGGTAGGCCTAAACCACCCCGACGGGGTAGGCCTAAACCACCCCGACGAGGTAGGCCTAAATCACCCCGACGAGGTAGGCCTAAACCAACCCTGTGAGGTAGGCCCCGACCTCCCCGACGGAGTAGGCCAACACCACCCTGGCGAAGTAGGACGACCCCACCCAGACGAGGGAGGCCGCCAACAAACAAGAAAGACAAGCACCTTGGCGCCAAATTCAACTGCAGCTGCAAACAGCCAAGTAGACCGGGGACAACCCAGCAGGGGAAGCCAACAGCAGCCCCGCGAGGTGGTAACCCGACAACCCGGAGACGGGGACCTCCAGCCAACTCTTCAGGAGTCCCCGCAACAACCACCCGACCGCGCAGAAGACCAACCCTGCGAGGAAGGCCGCCACCACCCCAGCAGGGTAGGCCAACACCAACCCGGCATGGCCGAACAACCCAGCGTCCTGCCAACAACAAGATCACCTCCAGCCAACCAGCCGTACCAAGAGGGCTTACACCACCCCTGCAAGGTAGGCCTACGCCACCCCGACAGGGTCGACACGCCACCCGGGTCATCCACCAAACTCCCCGGGAGTAAGCCGGACTCAACCAGGGGACCCCCAGGGTTAGCCCAGCCACCTCCGCCGAACTCGCACCCAGACCCAGACCGACGCGACTCGAGCCCAGCAGGGAACCGAGGGAAACCCAGGGACCTACCGAGGCTCAGGAGTTCCGGACCGGTCCACCGCAGAGAGCCACAACGGCGATCTCGGGATCCGTGCAGGAACGAGGGAGACCAGCATCCACAGCAGGCGGAGATCCGAGACCCGGCCGGAGGTTCTGGGACTGAGCCAGCGTCCTCTACGGCCAGATCCAGCCCGGCACCGGAGCTGGAGCCCGGAGCAGAGCGGACACCTCCCGTCCATGTCGGTGCCCATCCGAACTATGAACTGCGCAGGTCTACGCGGGCACGTAGACGTCCTGTTTATCTTAGCGATTACCTCCCTGATGGACTGACTAAGAACTAGGGGGGAGGAGTGTTATGTCCTTATAAGGACATCCGCCTGGGATTGGCTGAAGATCCTTTCGGCGGGAGTTTTGAATCCCTGTCAGTGGGCGGTGCGTCTGCCGGAGCAAATATAAGGAGAGCTCCGGCAGCGCACAGGCAGTTCAGTTCTCATTGAATAAATGATTGTTCTTGAACTCAGCTGGTCACTCTTCTTTCCTGCGCTGATCTAACACTTTGGGTCATTGTCCATCTGCACTGTGAAGTGCCGTCCAATGAGTTCTGCAGCATTTGGCTGAATGTGAGGAAATAATATTGCCCGAAACACTTCAGAATTCATCCTGCTGCTTTTGTCAGCAGTCACATCATCAATAAATACAAGAGAATCAGTTCCATTGGCAGCCATACCTGCCCACATCATGACACTACCACCACCATGCTTCACTGATGAGGTGGTATGCTTAGGATCATGAGCAGTTCCTTTCCTTCTCCATACTCTTCTCTTCCCATCATTCTGGTACAAGTTGATCTTGGTCTCATCTGTCCATAGGACCTTGTTCCAGAACTGTGAAGGCTTTGTTAGATGTTGTTTGGCAAACTCTAGTCTGGCCTTCCTGTTTTTGAGGGTCACCAATGGTTTACATCTTGTGGTGAACCCTCTGTATTCACTCTGGTGAAGTCTTCTCTTGATCGTTGACTTTGACACACATACACCTACCTCATGGAGAGTGTTCTTGATCTGGCCAACTGTTGTGAAGGGTGTTTTCTTCACCAGGGAAAGAATTCTTCGGTCATCCACCACAGTTGTTTTCTATGGTCTCCCGGGTCTTTTGATGTGGCTGAGCTCACCAGTGCATTCCTTCTTTTTGAGAATGTTCCAAACAGTTGTTTTGGCCACACCTAATGTTCTTGCTATCTCTCTGATGGGTTTGTTTTATTTCTTCAGCCTAATGATGGCTTGCTTCACTGATAGTGACAGCTCTTTGGATATCATCTTGAGAGTTGACAGCAACAGTTTCCAAATGCAAATAGCACACTTGAAATGAACTCTGGGCCTTTTATCTGCACATTGAAATTGAGGTAATGAGGGAATATCACACACCTGGCCATGGAATAGCTGAGAAGCCAATTGTCATCTTATCTTTGGTCCCTTAACAAGTGGGAGGCACATATGCAAACTGCTGTAAGTCCTACACCGTTCACCTGAGTTGGATGTTCATACCCTCAAATTAAAGCTGACAGTCTGCAGTTAAAGCACATTGTGTTTGTTTCATTCCAACTCCATTGTGGTGGTGTATAGAGCCAAAGATGTTAGAATTGTGTCGATGTCCCAATATTTCTGGACCTGACTGTATGTAATAAATAAATAATTAATTTCAATGCAGTTAGTAGTACAATATTTCAGACATTATTTAGGAAATGGTTTTATACACTACTGAATCAGAATTTCACTATATTTAAATCCATCTTTTGGCTATGTTCACACAACATGCTTACTCTAATTAGCCGTTTAACACTGTCTAATCTAGGGCCACAAATCTGACCTGCAAAAATTGGGTCATGGATGAGATAAATAGAATAGAATAACAGAGTTGGAAGGGATCTTGGAGGTCTGCTAGTCCAACCCACCTCAGGAAAGGAGCCCTATACCATAAGTATAGTTCTATCTCATTCTTTTTTGTTTTGTCTCCATGACCACAAGGGTTTAAAAAATGTTATTCCCATTGACTTGGTTATCCTGGTCAAACATTTCTACTACACAGGGATCCGTTAGTTTCTTAACTGTCCTAGCTGTCCTAATCATATTACATTCATGGACTCCTGTAATGGGCAAACTCATTGAAGAAGAAAGAAAAGGATGTAATGTTTTAAATTAAATGATTTAAGTTTAACAAGTATGCAAATTAAAGGAACTGACAATAAATTAAAAGCTTCTAGTACAATCAAGCTCAAGAACTCCCTCCAGGAAATTAAAATGGATAGAAAAAAGACAGAGAGAAAGTACTTAATTTACTGTTACAAAATCAGGAATCCCCTTCTGATTTGGTATGTGTTTAGACTGTTCTTTATTTCTAGAATTAGTTGCAGTTGTCATCTGCGGTCATCCTTGATAGCATGTTTAATCATTTATAAATTGCTTGTTGATTTATGTTATTATTTGCATGACATTCAGGACTAAATCCTCACAGATACCTTACAAATTAAGCATTTAGGATATAATAAGTATACAGCTAGTCAACCAGACTCAAGTTTTAAAACATAGGTCCAAGTTGAATAAATGAGTTTTAGAAGCTTTTGAAAAACCACTAAAGGCCAGCTAGGGGCAATTCTTGGGGAATACCTTCCAAAAGTCGTAGTCTGTCATCTGATTTTTTTTTTTTTAAGATAGTTATCTTTGAGTCAGAGGTATCTATAGAAAGGGAATCAAAAAGTCAGGAGAACAGCCAACTATGCACTTTAAACCTTGTTCTGTTTTATATGCATTATAATTTCTGTAGAACGGAGTGGGGCTTCCTTCGTCATGGAATTGACACCACTGCAGATATTCCTGCCTTAAATTAAGTGTTGATTACATAATCATTTAATCTCCAGACAGAATTGAATTGAATGATGAAAAAGTTGTCTTCAAGGACTATCACTGCTTTAAAAGCTAAAGCCTGTTCTTTATTATTTAATAGAAAAGAATATAATTTAAGTTAGATAAATTAAAGTTAAATATTAGAAACAGTTCCATAGTGGACACTATTACTTCCCTTTACTGATGATATTTAAGCTACTTATTTATTTAATTAATTAAAAATGCATATGGCTCACCTTGAATAAGTCTGACCAATTTACATCAATCAGTTATGCTTTAATTTAGTGAGGCGTGAAGACAACGATCTAAATAAACCCACCTAGGATAAATAAAGATTTATATGAAAAAAATGTTCATATTAAACTTACAAATTTGGTTTGTACTCAAATATAGTAGTGCATGTTACAATTTGAATCAGTGCATTTCTTTTGCAGGTTCATTTTACTGCTGGAATATACATTCCTATAAAAAAAGAAATTTGTAAGTGAATTTATTAGTAGTTTTCTTTTCTTTAGTGTATTTATTTCTTCTGTGAATATGAAATTTTGGCTTACAAAATTATGTGCCAGATTGCAAGGCTCATAGTGTCTTTAAGAAATCTAGTGTCTTTAAGAAAGTCAGAAACTTGACTTTACATTGGACATCAATGGAAAGCCACCATATCTAAATACTTTCCAGAGAAGTATGGCACTTTTTATGTACCAGCATGTTTATATGAATAGAAAATATAGGCAATTATGAAATCCGATGCACGATTCTAAGAGTCAAAATTTGGAAATTTGAATTCTGAGTCATAATGTGGGTGTATCTTGTGCAATTTTGGTTAGGTTAACTGACAATAAGCATGCAAGAGTTTTCCCATCTTCACCATCATCACCAGAGATCACCAGATCTGGCCAAAAGCCAGATCTGAGATTCTGTATTGGTTAGATTTTCTGGCAGTGAGCTTTTAGTACAAATAAGATTTTGAAAAACAAACAAACAAGGGCATCATTAAGATATTTCTTTGATCATGTCCATCCAGTTCTTGGTCAAGTGACCTCTTTGCCCACTTCAGCAGATCAGGAATTCTTCATTTATGGAATCAAGTATATTTTGTTTTTGTCTCAATCAGCATATTTTGATGGCTGTGCAATTGAGATGTTACGTTATGTTTATTTATATCAAATAATACAATGTCAGAAGTCATTAGTGATATTATTACTATAAGGACATAAAATAAGAATAGATATAAAAAGCAAGTGTTCCTTCAAGTATGCTTATGACAATACATTATCAACATTTACTGCAGTAGCATGTATCTTTAAGCTAAATATAATACTGGTTAATCTAATTGTTTTTTTTATAACTTTTGCAAAATGTCAGTTTTCATTAGCAGGAGGTTATATTAAATCTTATAATTGTCTGAAATAATATATGTAGGCCAAATAGCAAGGAATGTGTCTTGAGTAAAATACATTATAATGGACAGCACATAAAGAATATCAAATAGATTATATTTTAGATAGGTGGTGCCCATGGAATTTTTATATATTTGAAATTTCTCACCCATGTCTTTCTGTGGTCTTGTACTACAGCACTGGAGACATTCCAGAATTACTCAGCAAAATGCTAATATATATTAGGAGAGAAAAGTTATTGCTTTGAGATTTCTTTTAAATAGCTGGATACGCTGAAGCAAATGTGAACTATGCATTCTTCATTGTCATGGGATCGAGAATCAAATCATATCATTTTTAAGAGAACCTGAGCATGGCATCAGAATATTAGTGATTTCCAATATACTGCAAAATATTAAGGTTCCTAGAATTTAAATCTGCTAGAAATGTGGAGAGTTTATAGTGCTGTTGTTGAATAACTCAGCAGGGAGAACTATTTCAGACTTCTAGGAACTGTATACTATATTATGTAATAATCATGTCAGATCAATAAGCAAGCTTGAAAACGTGGCTTTTCCGCTCCCATGACAAAACAAGCGTAATTAAGCAATCAGGCAATAGAGGTGTATGTTGATTATGTTAAAATGCTCATAGGAGTTAATTGGTTGGTATTTTAAACCATCTGTATAGAAAACAAGTTGTGCATTAATTTCAGTAAAAGATAAGTTATGGAAGGATAAGATGCTTTTGAACAAAATATTCCAATTTAACTTGTTCATTACAAAGTACCATATTTTTTGGAGTATAAGATGCACCAGAATATAAGACGCAACTTAGCTTTTGGGGAGGAAAATAGGGGGGAAAAATCTGCCTACCAGGTATTCATCTGGCTAGCATCCTTAATCTGGTCAGCTTCAGCACATTAGTTTGCTGGTTTTTATCCCCTGCTTGCGGGATAACAGCTTCTAAGCACAACTGATCTTTGGATAGAAAAGCAATGAGAAAAGCAGACAAACCACGGAGATTGCTTCACTCACTAGCTCCTCATTAGGGCTGAAAAAACCTTCACAGTTGAGAGTCGGAGGGAGCAGGCAAAGCACTTAACTGCTAGGCCTCTTAGGGCTGAAAAAAAGCTTCACAGCTGAGAGTCGGACGGAGCAGGCAAAGCATGGAGGTGGAGATCGCTTCACTCGCTAGCACCTCCTTAGGGCTGAAAAAAAGCTTCAAAAAAGCCACATTCGGAATATAAGATGCATCCAAATTTTCATCCTCTTTTAGGAGGAAAAAAATGTGTCTTATACTCTGAAAAATATGGTACGTTCTGTTTATTCTTATATAATAGAATTTTATCTTCAATGGAATGCAATAAACTGTGAACATTTAACTGACCCCTTATCAACATTAAAAAAATGAAAAGATCAATTTTATGTGGAAGATTATCAGTATGATAAAACTTTCCTTTTTGATCCATTTTCTTCCATGGATCTGGCATATGAGGAACCTCTAATGCAGCATGTCTCTACACTTCACTAATGATATTACATCTGTATTTTAATTTATGCATTTTATTTATATAGAATTGGTCAAAATGACCATTGAAAGCTTTTAAAAAGCAATCAGCAAGTTCAATCATGGTTTTTTTCCCATGTAAATCAGGATAACTTAAAAACAAAAGCAGAATTAATCATTTCATTAAATGAACAAGGATTTAAATTATAGGGTTAACAATCATCAATGGGCAATCAAATGCATTGTAAACATTTGCATTTTGACACAGAATATTAAAAGCTCAAAATACCCAGAATTAAATGGCTTTCTAGAGAATCCCATGGACATTTATTGAGAAATCAAGTCAATTGGTTTCTGTGGAATATTGTTTCTAATATATGTGATATATAGCTCCAGAGTTTTACATGGCTAGAAAGGGGCTTCAGCAAAATCGTAAAATATATTAGAAGAGAAGGGATATTGCTTTGAGATTTCTTTTAATAGGTAATAGGAAGTCATATAAAAGTGGTATAAATAAGTAAACTACTGGAGGGAACAATTATATAGAAATCTCAAAAAGCCAATCCTATTCCTTTCCCAATTAGCAGTATATAATGACATTTTTTTAGTCTGTGTAACAAATACCAGGAAGACTACATCAGAGATCAAATGAAAGAATTCTACAAAGTAAGTTAATATGGCAGAAAAAAAGGCTTGTGCTTCTGGTTTTAAATGCACATGCACCCATACAGTTGCTATGATAATTAACACTGCATTCAAGATCAAGTGATAGCAGCAGACAAGGAACACAAGCCAAAACAGAGTTCCTGAAAGAAGACTGTCCAAAAGGTTGCCTTTAACAGGAAGATGCAGAAGAATAGTGAAAATCCAGTCCTGAAAACTAAGTCAAAATTGTCAGCCAGTACAGAGGTCAGAATTCCACAAGCAGAGTCCAAACAAACATAACACAAGAGTCAGAAATCTGGTGATTTCAACAAAGAACACAAGTCAGGGCTGTCTCTTAAATCAGACTGCAGCCAGTTGTCTTCAATCAAGGGATTTATTCCCTTGCTTGGCAAGCAGCCTCATGCAATATATCTGCTCTGCTCTTTGTTCTGCTAGCTGGATGTATCATCTGATTGTTCCAGTTATGGTACCTGTGTTTGATCAGTCTCAGTATGTTCTTGGCTTTGTGTCTCCTGATGCTGACATTCAACATGTTGTGCTGCAGTTTATTCTCATTCAGAATCAGTTTAACATAAGTTTTTTATTTATTTTGTGTACAGCATCTACAGGTCATGCAATCACCGGCATACAAATTTAGTTTAAGTAAAGCATCAGCAGATACATGAGAAGGCTAGATTCAATAAGAGCCCATCAATATATTATGTATATATGTGCTTATTTCTGGATTGCAGGGATTTCCAAATTATGTATCACTAGGAAGAAAGAAAAATATTTTATGGATGCAAAAAATGATTGTTCAAGCAAAGTGAATCAGTTCTGCAGGACAGGACACTTCAGTAATTATTTAAGTTTTCAGAGTCTGAACTTATTTTACTCAATAGCCTCTTTAAAATTTTCAGGGGAAATGAATTCTATAAATAGAATAATACTTCCAAATTTCTAAAAATGCAAGATTAATTGTATGAATCTATCATAAACCATCCAGAGGAACAGTATATTTATGCTGAATGTGTATAAAATTCTAAAAGCCTTTCCATGAAACTTTATTAAAATATTAAACAGGTATATAATTATATGAAAAAGAAATGACTGAACTAAATTGGTTTACTTACCAAGTTTCTTCCTTGTTTTGAAATTTTATGATTTTTAATTCATATCCCTAAGAGCAAAGAATATACTGCATTGTTTCTAAGAAATATATATGCTTGTTATGTTCCTATACATGCATAGATTGATGCTTCAGTTTGCCCCCATTTTTTACAGCCTCATTCAGATATTGTTGTAGCCTAAAATCTGAACATAGAAGAATGATGGATCTCTAGTGATGATGGATCTCTAGTGCTTCTCCCATATCTTCCTATTAGCAGGGAAGATCTTAAATCCTACCCATACTCAGATGTAGTCTCATTCTGTAATCTAGGTAATCTAGTAACCATGTAGATTCAGATTTCCTTTATGCAGATGTCAGGGCTGGATTAAACAAGTCTTCCTTCCATACAAGACTAATAATAACTGAATAACTGAAGTTTTGGTACAATTTACCTTTACTGATTTTTCAATGCTTTAGACACTTTAATTTTTTCTGTTTTAGACACTAAGGTTATTCTTTATTCTATTCTTTATTCTCTATGCTATGTAATTATTCTACAATTTACCTCAGCAGTGAAAATGTACAAAAAGGCAGACTGTTCACTACGTGGGTCCTTATGAGGATGATGATGATGATAATAATAATAATAATAATAATAATAATAATAATAATAATAACAACAACAACAACAATAATAATAATAATAATAATTTTATTTCTATACCGCCCTTCTCCCGAAGGACTCAGGGCGGTATACAGCCTACTAAAAGCACACAAAGAGACATCAGTTAAAAATAATTAAAATTAATAAATAATTTAGGCTCAGATTTAAAAACAACATTTAAACACCCAATTTAAAAATCATCATATTGATACCCCGGCATGGCAGAATAGCAGGGTCTTGAGGGTACAGCGAAATATACGGAGGTCGGAGATCTTACGAATTTTTGGGAGCAGTTCATTCCAAAGGGCAGGGGCTCCCACAGAGAAGGCCCTCCCCCTGGGTGTCGCCAGCTGACATAACTTGGCTGATGGCACCCTGAGGAGACCCTCTCTGTGGGAGCCAACTGGCTGGTGGGAGGCTACTGGCGGCAGAAGACGGTCTCGAAGGTACCCAAGTCCGATGCCATGGAGCACTTTAAAGGTGGTAACCAACACCTTGAATCGCACCCGGAAGACCACTGGGAGCAAGTGCAGCTCGAGCAGGAGGGGTGTCACATGGGCAAAGCGAGTTGTGCCCATAACCACCCGCGCGGCCGCATTCTGGACCAGTTGGAACCTCCGAGTGCTCTTCAAGGGGAGCCCCATGTAGAGAGCATTACAGTAGTCCAGCCAGGAGGTGACAAGGGCGTGAGTGACCGTACGCAGGGCATCCTGATCCAGAAAGGGCTGCAACTGGTGGATCAGGCGAACCTGATAAAAAGCCCCCCTGGCCACAGCCATCATATGCTCTTCTAAAGACAGCCCTGTGTCCAGGAGAATGCCCAGATTGCGAGTCCACTCTACAAGGGGCAGGAATTCACCCCCAATAGTCAGTGATGGCACGAGCTGACTATATCGGGACGCCAGAAGCCACAGCCACTCAGTCTCGGAGGGGTTGAGCTTGAGCCTATTTCTCCCCATCCAGACCAGCACAGCCTCCAGGCAGCGAGACATCACATCAAGGGCATCGTTGGGGTGGTCTGGGGTGGAGATGTACACTGAGTATCATCAGCGTACAGATGGACTCTCACCCCAAAACCACGGATGATCTCACCCAGCAGCTTCACATAAATGTTGAATAGAAAGGGCGAGAGGACAGACCCTTGCGGCACTCTCCCTCCGGGGTGCCTCAAGGTCAATTGCTGCCCCCCTGTCAACACAAACTATGAACGGCCGGAGAGGAAGGAAGAGAACCACCGCAGGACGGTGCCCCCTATTCCTAACCCCCTCAACCACTGCAGCATGATACCATGGTCGATGGTATCAAAAGCCGCTGAGAGATCTAACAGGACCAGGACAGAGGAGCCCTCCAGAGATCATCCACCAATGCCGACCAATGCCGTTTCTGTGCTGTACCCCTTCCTGAAGCCTGAGTGGTAGGGGTCCAGATAGATAGCTTCATCCAGGTGCCGGGGAATTTGTCGTGCCACCACACTCTCAACAACCTTCGCCACAAAACGAAGGTTGGAGACCGGACGGTAGTTAGCCAGTTCAGCCGGGTCCAGGGACAGCTTCTTGAGGAGGGGCCTCACCATTGCCTCTTTCAAGGCAGCAGGAAAGGCACCCTCACTCAAAGAAGCTCTTATAAGCCTCATGTAACGTCCTGGGAGGCCAGTATCAACCAGGAGGGACACAGGTCCAATAAACATGTGGCGGCACTAATCTTACCCAAAACCCTGTCCACATCCTTGGGAGCGACAGGATCAAACTCCTCCCAGATAATATTCTCAAGACCTACCCTCGAGTCCTCCCCCGGACCCACCCAATCGGAGTCCAAGTCTTCCCAAATCTGGGCGATTTTATCATGCAGGAATTGCACAAAATCCTCAACTCGACCCTGCAAGGAATCTTCCCGCACACCCCCCCCCCTGAAGAAGGGAGTGGATCACCCTAAACAGAGTTGCTGGGCAGTTCTCTGCAGATGCAATAAGAGCGGAAAAATAGTTCGATTTTGCAGCTTTTATCGCCACTAGGTAAGTCTTGATATAAGATCTTACCAGTGTTTGGTCGGATTTGGATTGACTAGTCTTCCAATTGCTCTCTAGGCGTCTTTTCTGACGCTTCATCTCTCTCAGCTCCTCGGACAACCAAGGAGCCAATTGAGATCAGCATCGGGCCAGAGGCCTCAAAGGCACGACACGGTCCAAAGTCCCAGTAGCCGCATTCTCCCAGGTGGCCACCAGATCTTCAGTCGAGTCGTGTGCCAGGGTCTCAGGAAATGGCCCAAGCTCCATCAGGAACCTTTCGGGATCCATCAGGTGCCTGGGACGGAACCATGTGGTCGGTTCCATCTCCCTGCAGCGGGGGGAAGTGGCAGGAAAGTCTAAGCGAAGGAGCGAATATATTTATATTTAAGGATATATTTATATTGCCTGCACATTCATCACAAGCTGCATCCAACCAACCAGTCAAGAATTTGGGAACGATGGTACTGACTTCTGGCAAATGGAAACCCCACTCATCCACATTAATATGTACTTTAGCAAGCTACTCCCTTTAGGCAGGAATGATGAGGGAAGGGAAGAACAGTGGTTTATTAAAGACTGATGCCAAGAAATACAGCCACAAAATACTCTTTTAAGTGGAACATATTTTACTTATTGTATGTGTCAAGCCAAGCTACCAAATAAATAGTAGAATAAAATGGAAAAAATAAATGAAAATAAAAAGTTTAATATTGCATCTAAAAAGTGGTTTTAGAAATACAGTGCCTATGTAAAATAGGCACTGTCCTAAAGTAAGCCTGTTAACCTCTCTAAGCTGTTTCAATAATAATAGTAATAATAATAATAATAATAATAATAATAATAATAACAACAACAACAACAACAACAACAACAACAACAACCCTGCAGGAATGGACTTATCATATGACATTACATCCTGGTTTTCATATTACAGGCTTAAAACCACTGAAAATATGGATAGTTACTTTGAAAATTGTGGTTGTAAAAGAAAAACATTGCTTAAACAGAAGCAGTAAATAGCAATAAGATTACTGCTTAAATTATCATGATGTTTAATCTTATTGGAAATATTTTGAATTTGTGTGGTGCTTTTTGTCAGTCTTGATTCCAGGCAACAGCCTGGACACCATGTTGCAATATTTTTGACAGGAATTCAGAAGTGCTTTGCCATTGCTACTTAAAGTTGAGAAAGAGTGACCCAAAATCACACAGGTTGCCTTTTCCCAATGGAACAAAGAATTAGAACTTACAAACTCCTGGTTTTTAGTATCATAACTTTAACCACTATATCAAACTAGCTCTCATTATTAAAAACTGTACTCATTAATGGAAGACAGATGGGTAACATGTTTATGGTTGATCACATAGTCAACCAGGTGATTAGACTGGCATTTTGTCCACCTACTGAGCCTTTCCCAAGGAGCTGGGATAGGCAAATGTTGTGGTTTGATGGTATTACAAGTATCATTGTAGGATGTAAACTCTTGCAAGTAGAGCTGCCTTTTGCAATTGACTGCTGGTGGTTTTGTCAATGTGATGGTATTCAAATGGTAATCCAGCTGTTTTGAAATTAAAAAAAATCTAATTGAGTTTGAGTTAATTGATCTAGCAATTAAACTATTTTTTTTCCATTTGTATCTATCATGTATGATTCAGAAAACTATCTGCCAGCTGCCTGCAATTTGGCAGTTCAAATCTCACCAAACTCAGGGATGACTCAGCCTTCCATCCTTCTGAGATGGGTAAAATGAGGACCCATATTGTTGGGGGCAATGTGCTCGGTCTGTAAAACCACTTAGAAGGGGCTATAAAGTACTATGAAGTGATATATAAATCTATTTATGCTATTTATGCTATTGCTATTTAAAGGGGTCCCTGGATCACACTACTATATATAAGATTACTACTTTAGTCATGACTGATTTTGAGTATGGCATAGCCACAAATTTAAACTTTATATTGTTTTAAATTTAAACAGTATATTATTGTGCTTGTTGAATTCTATACTATTTTAGATTTAAAAGAGAAATTCAATCATTTGAGATACAGTCACAAAGAGCAACGATATGCTTAGAGAAGCCTAACATAGCTATCAACACTTCTAAGATGATTAACCAATCTCAACCATATATATGCTTGTTCCCTTTATTGTCCTTAATGTATGAACTGCTAACAGGACTGGGGCCATGATCCCGGTACAGTGATATCCTATTATGGGTCTCCTTTTTGTATTCCTGTTCTTTTGCACTGTCATAATAATTAAACCAAATTAATATTTCTTTAATATTCATGTATAGATTTATATCTAGTAAAGTATCAGGTATTAGATCAGTGTTTCTCAGCCTGGACAATTTTTGTGTGGACTTCAACATCTAATATTCTTCAGGAAATGTGGTTGAGAAGTACTGCTTTAGATTATTGAAGGAGCATATTTCCCATATCATTATGGCAAATAATGAATCATTCATTAATTTTGATTCTTCATCACACTTCACGATTTAAATGCTTTGTATTGCTGAAAAAAATCTAGCAGAGACCTTTGCTTTCTACAGAAAAGGGGGTACTGCCTTTTTCTCAAACAAGGTGCATTGAGCCCAAATAATTAAACAATTGTGACACAACATGCGTTCTACAGGGTTCTCTTCCTTACAGCAAAATTAACTATAAAAATTAATAAGAAACTTGCTGCTTACTTGTACAATTCTTTTCACGCTGTGTTGTAACAACAGCATACTTCATACATAGAAAATTGTGGACAAAAAAATTGATACTAATCAAGTATTGCTCATCTGTTTTTGCCCTTGCAGGATTTTGCTGAAAAGGAGAAGACAGCAGCAAGGGCTTTGGAAGATGTGAAGGCTAACTTTTACTGTGAATTATGTGACAAGCAGTACCATAAACACCATGAGTTTGACAACCACATCAATTCCTATGATCATGCACATAAGCAGGTAAACCTAAAAAGCCATGCCAAATATTATTGCATCAATCCTGGGAAACCAGCCGTGTAATCAGTTTGTAGGAGGTGATTACAGTTTATGTTCAAGTGCTGTTACATAACTTGTTATACTTAGCCAATTCATATAATCTATTCAATAGTTCAGCCTCAAGTGAAATGACTTAAGATTACCAAAGCTTCCATTTCATAGTATTATTTTTTATTTTAAAGGGGGCAAGTTTATTTACAGATTTCTATCGTTCCTAGACCTAGCCCAATGCAACTTTGGAAATTATGTAAAGGAGTTCAGGATTATGTCAATTTGTCCTTCAGCAGAATAAATTTATAAATATTGAACTGACAGCGATCATAGTTGGTATACTGGGAGAAACCAACAGAAAAAAGGTCAAATTTGAAAGTAGGGTAGATCCATGCCTTCTATGGCCATAGAGGGATTGAAAAAAAGAACGTCCAAAAACTATACTGAGAATGCTTTCCTGTGTTATTCCTTCCAAACCAATGGAAGGTTGGAATGAAAATATGTAAGTAGAATTGCAGTTCGTTCTGTACTTCTGTCAACACACATCTAGGTGACAACACTCAGCTGTACATCTCCACCCCGGACCACCCCAACAATGGTGATGTCCCAGTGCCTGGAGGCCGTGCGGATCTGGATGGGGAGAAACAGGCTCCAACTCAACCCCTCCAAGACCGAGTGGCTGTGGCTTCCGGCGTCCCGATATGGCCAGTTGACTCCATCACTAACCATTGGGGGCGAGTCATTGGCCCCCACGGATAGGGCTCGCAACTTGGGCGTCCTCCTGGATGCAGGGCTGTATTTGGAGAGGCATGTGACGGCCGTGGCCAGGGGGGCTTTTTATCAGGCTCGCCTGATACGCCAGTTGCGTCCCTATCTAGATCGGGACTCCTTACGCACAGTCACTCAGGCACTCGTCATTTCCCGCCTGGACTACTGCAATGCTCTCTACATGGGGCTCCCCTTGAGGTGCACCCGGAGGCTCCAACTGGTGCAGAATGCGGCCGTGCGGGGGATTATGGGAGCAAGGGGGTGCTCCCATGTGACACCTCTCCTGCGTGAGCTGCATTGGCTTCCGGTGGTCTTCCGGGTGCGCTTCAAGGTGTTGGTGACCACCTTTAAAGCGCTCCATGGCATAGGGCCTGGGTACTTGCAGGACCGCCTTCTGCTACCGATATTCTCCCACCGGCCAGTTCGCTCTCACAGAGAGGGACTCCTCAGGGTGCCATCAGCCAGACAATGTCGGCTGGCGACACCCAGGGGAAGAGCCTTCTCTGTGGCAGCACCAGCCCTCTGGAACAATTTGCCCCCGGAGATCCATACGATACCTGATCTCCGGGCTTTCCGCCGTGCCCTAAAAACTTTTTTATTTTGTCAAGCTGGGCTGGCGTAACCCCCCCCCTCTTTTTTAAGCTTAAAGTTTTATGGGTTTTAAATTTTAATTGCCTATTTTTTAAATTTATTGGGCCAAAATTATTTAATTCTTTTATTAATATTTTAAATTTTGTATTGGAGTCCTTTTTTATTCTTGGCTGTACACCCGCCCTGAGTCCACTAGGAAAAGGGCGGTATATAAATTTAATAAAATAAATAAATAAATAATAAATAACAGGCTCAGTCCAAGACCGAGTGGCTGTGGTTTCCGATGTTCCAATATAGTCAGTTGGCACCACACTGATTACTGGGGACAAATCGCTAGCCCCCACCCCAGCTCGCAACTTGGGCACCCTCCTGGATTCATGGCTGTCTTTAGAAGAGCATTTGACGGCCGTGACCAGGAAGATCTTTCATCAGGTTTGCCTGATTCACCAGTTGCATCCCTTTCTAGATCGGCACTCTTTAAACACAGTCACTCATGCCCTTGTCACTTCCCACCTGGACTACTGTAACACTCTCTGCATGGGGCTCCCCTTGAGGAGCACCCAGAAGCTCCAACTGGCACAGTGCGGCCGCGGGGGTGGTTATGGGAGCGACATGGCATTCCCATGTAACACCTCTCCTGTGTGAGCTGCACTGGCTCCTTGTGGTCTTCCGGGTGCGCTTCAAGGTTTTGGTTACCACCTTTAGAGAGCTCCACAGCTTAGGACCTGGTTATTTATGGGACCGCCTGTTGCCACCAATGGCCTCCCACCGGCCAGTATGCTCTCACAGAGAGGGGCTCCTCTGGGTGCCGTTGACCAACCAATGTCAACTGGCGGCCCCCAGGGGGAGAACCTTCTCTGTGGGGACACTTACTATCTGGAATGAGCTCCCCCGGAGATACGGAGGATCCCGGATCTGCGCACCATCCGCCGCACTCTCAAGACCTTTTTATTCCATAAGGCTGGTCTGGCCTAACCTTTTCCCTTTTTCCTTTTAAAATATAAATTGTAATCTGTTCTTAATTCTGGGGTGTTTTTTAAATTTGTCTTGGGCTAAATTGTTTTAATTTGATTTTATTCTGTTTTTAAATTTTGTATTTTATGTGTTTTATCTTGTGCCTGTTCACCGCCCTGAGTCCTTTGGGAGTAGGGCGGTATATAAATCAAATAAAACTAAACTAAACTAAACTAACTAGGTAGAATCCTAATTCCAATTACATAATTCTCTATAGCTTGAACAGAATGAGATAAATTGAGTATCTGTGGAGAATAAGTGACAATAACAACAATAAGATTGAATTTGAAAATGAACTGAATCATGGCAAAGATTTTGGAAACAAAAAAGAATTCAAGGAAAAAAATTACTTTAGGAGAAGGTAATCCGGTAACAGTAGGAAAGTTGCTGATTTCTTTACTTCCTCCCAACCATGTGACCCAAATCAGATATTTTACTATGTGATGTATTTATTGCTGCAAAAAGAGCTTCTTCTAATTATGAAAATCATACAGTAGACTAAACTGATACTTGCAAAGCACACAAGAACCAAGATTTCTTATTGATTTAATTTCATCTACTGCCATTAGGTGATTTCAGATTGCAATGATCCAAGAGCCATAAAATTTTATTTTTTTTCCCACTGCCTTTTTTTTAATCACCAAGGAGACAAATTTAAAATAAATATATAAAACATTTTATAAAATTATAAAACCATATAAAACAGGTTTTTTAAAATAAAAATATCACTACTTAATTGATCCATAAAACATTTATAATAACATAAAATTCATTTTATATTCAAATTATATGAGAGTAATCCTATAATGTCCCTTTTCTACAAAAAAAGCATGTATTTCCAAAAGCAACTTTTTCTGTTAATCAGGATTGTTTACTTCATATTGATCAGATCCAAACATTGCCATCCTTTCCTTTGCGTATACTTTTAGGCCTCCCTACATAGACATATATCCTAACATGTTTCTCAGAAACAGTGATTTATTCAAAATAGAAATGACATGTTATGCATCAGTTGTTTTTTCTTGGTTGCTTTCCATCATAAAAAATCATAGTTAAAAGCAATAAAACTCTTTTTAATTTTAAAAACTGCACTTAATGCTATAAGAGAAAATGACAGATTAGTAGTGAAAGAACAAATGGCCTATATTTTTAATCAGACAACATAAACCTCACATGGAGTAGGAGTATGTGTTTTTTTCAATGCTGCTCTACAAGGTAAAGTATAGCTGAACTAGCTGATCCATAGAGTGAAGGAGTAAGCATGAAAAAGACATATTTATCCAATTCTACCAACCATTTAATAATTACCAAAGTTGCAAATGTGTAAATAGAGTAACCTTTAATTTGGTATAGCTGGTGGCATATTTTTCTTTATAATTATAAAGAAAAATTATAAAATTATAATTAAGCATTAAAAGTTCCCATTAGATCCATCCAGTGGTGGGATTCAACTAATTTAACAACCAGTTCTCTGCCCTAATGATTTCTTCCAACAGCCAGATTGCCAAACTGCTCAGAAAGTTAACAACCAGTTCTCCCGAAGTGGTGCGAACTGGCTGAATCCCACCACTAGATCCATCTACATCAGGTGTAAAATGACTGCGCCCCTGGCATAGAGAAGGCTAAGTAACAGGGTTTATTAGCTGATTGAAATTCATTTTTAAACACAGCCTGAATAAGAGAATTAGTATAAAAGTTCATGAGAAGAGAAGCAATTATGCACTTTCGCTTAACTCCTTTTAAAAAGTGTATTACTGCACAATGTTCCTTTAAATTGGCATAAGTAACCTGCAGTTGATATTTTCATGCCGCATTATAATCAGAGAAGGTAGCAATCTATAGTTCTTCAAATTTTGCCCATAACTTCTTTCTAGATAAATTGAGTTAAAGACCACCTTCTAGCCCAATCTTAAACCCACAACCGGCTTGATGCCCAATGCTTTCAAGCCTAGAAAAGTACAACCCGAAAAGGTAACATAGATTTGTTCTTGACCTATAGTTAAGACTGAATAATTTCACATACAGATGTTTCCCTTTTTTGACAATTGTAAGCATTAAAATTCCTTAAACTGATTTCAATAGAAAATATTTTAAAGACATCATAACATTGCAAAAAGGAGAAATAATTGTTCCTCTCATAAACTGTGCTTTGATTATATGCTTCCAAATTGACGTTGACTCTTACAGGGACATAGATCATCTTCAGGATTACCTACTCTTGACATTTATTTATTTATTTAGTCGCATTTCTATGCTGCCCCACTCCCAAAGGACATAGTCATTTAAGTCTTCCAGCAACTCACCCATAATTCCAACAATAATTCCTTCTCCTCTTTTCCCAGTATCATAGAATTTTCCATAGAGATAGGTTTTAAATAATGTCTAAGGTACGGTAATTTGAGCATGGTCATTTGTACTTTGAATGAGAATTCTAAATTGAATTGTTCTGGGATTCTTTTGTAATTTCCTTACCTATCCATGACATTTTTACTTATTTTCACGAACACGAATTCAAAAGTATTAGTATCTATCTTGCTTCTTCAAAGATAACTTTTTGCTTCCATGAGGTATTACAGGAAATACTACCTAAGGCACTAGCCAAATTTTTGTGAATGTGGACATATCACAGTATCTAAATTTATTTTCAAGGCTTCATTGCTCACCTATCAAGAGCTAGTCTGAAGTACATTACATCAACAGCTGGTTCCTTTACTGTTGATAATCAGTTAGAAAAGACAACCTATTTCTACCAATTCACAATTTTCATTCTCGGATTTAAAGCTATAAATTATAATCATTATTTTGGTCTTATTTAAATTTAATCTTAATTGCTCTTTTTTTTTTACTATAGGCATTGACTTTCATTACTAGAACTAACAGAACATTTGCATTTTCAAATGTTAATGTGTCATCAGCAGAGTGCTGATTATTAATGTTTCTTCCTCCCATTTTAAAACTATTGCACACCCTCTTCCAATCCAGTCATATTAAGCATGTAAGTTGAACAAATAAAGAAAATACTATTTATAACTTTGTTTCACTCCTTTGCTGACCTGGAGCTGGTCTGTTTAACTTCTGTCATACGGATTGCTGCGTCCTGTCCTATATATGGAGTGCACATTAATTAGTGAGATGTTCTCCCATTTTTCTAAAGACATTAACAGGTTGACATGATAAACATAATGGAAAGGCATTATAATCTCTATACTACAAAAATTTCTGTGGTCATAATCTTTAATTGGGTACATCAGACAACAATTTTTGAACCAAGGAACCGCTAATGGTTCAATTTACAGAATGCATCCAAAATCTAGACCCATAACTCCCAAGGAAATACACTTTAGAAAGGTTGTGGCTTCTTCAGTGCTATTGCCTGCTGCTATAGTGCTTAATTTCTACTGCATCATATGATCTTCATTTCAAATATTCTGTGACTGTTTCCCAGCCAGTTTCACAATCAGTTCCTTCCTCCCCCACCTAGTAGCAACCAATTATCTGTCTGTTAGGAAGGGAAGAAGGAAAGTTTTATGATGCTCCCTGCAAGATTCCCACAAGGAAACTCATGGAGAAGCTAGGAGGTAGTTGCTCCTGCTTCCACTGATTTTTTTTTAATCCACCTTTGATCATTCTGTTTTTTCTGTTTGGATAAGAAAATGCCTCTGAAATGATGACCCAAAGGGGCACTGGTTATCTAATAATCAGTAAAACATACATTAATTTCTTTTTATATTATTTGGCTTTCTCAAAGTATGCTAGCAATACTGTGTCTTTTTCCCCAGTCTTTTCTAAAACCAGTTTGAATATCTAGTCTTTCAAGTCCAAAGTGGAGCTCTAATCTACATTGGATGAGCCTAAGCATTTTTGTTTGCTAGCATATGAAATTGTAAATATTGTATGATAGTTGCACAATATGTGAAGTTGCCTTTGTCTGATACTGGAATAAAGATATACATTTTCCAGTTTTGTAGTTCTTGTGTTAGTCTCTAGATTTGTGGACATAGTTTCATTGGAACCTTTATGGATTCTTCTGTTGCTTTCTATGTTCCCTAATCTTCCAACTTGATAATAACAGTCTTCTAATATCATTTTATAGTATTAGAAATTCTTGCAAAAAGGAAATATCTTATAAGGTATCTTGAGTGTTGAGATCTCTGCTGAGCATAATTTTAGTTATACTCCTTCCAAGTTATTTCATCATCTTTAAATAAATTACTATTGTCCATTGCAACTTTTTGTATGCCAGTTCGAGATGGGAACTCCTTCTGAGTTAAGACAACTTCTGAAATGCATTTTTCCATGTCTGTTTCCATATTTTATAATTTTAGAGATGTGGTAATATTGATTCTTGTGTCTTCTATCATCTGTCTGAAATTCTGATAAAGAAAACATTTGTGCTCAGCATTGAAGTTAGGATCATTGTTGCTCTCCGAACTTAGTGGTTTTCTTGCAGATGTTTCATTATTCAAACTAGGTAATATCATCATTGCTAGTAAGGAATGGGTTTACTCTCAGTTTATGTACTAGTGGCTTGCCTATCGATGTTGGTGGGAGTGATCTTGGAGGTTTTTTGGCTGGGCTGTTTACTGTTAGCATGTCTGACAGCTCCTTGGTTTGAGTATTGTTTACGTCTTGATTGTTGGTGTTATTTTGAGTGTTAATCTATACTCATCTGACTATTGATTGCTGGTGGGGAAGTGTTTTCATCTTTTTGTTTCCTTTTTGGTTTGTTGATTGTCTCCTTTGCACACTATCTAAATGTTGTTTATGTCTATGTGTCTATTGATGCCAACTTGTCAGAGTGCCAGGCTTCCAGGAATTCTCTAGCAAATACACAAAAATTGAAATACCCACAACCATGGATTTTATCAATCTTTGCCTAACCATATACTTTCAACTCAACAAACTTATTTGCCTATTATAGAAGCTATTTTGAAGTTTTGTAGGATAAAAGAATTATATTTATAGTGAACTAAGAAGGTGAAATAAGATTCTTGGGAAGGGAGATCAGAATGTTGTTAAACTGGAACGGATTTTGTCCCAGATGTTTCTGCTGCTTTCCATTGAGCTAGCACTAAAATTCCATGTCCCAATTTTTATTTTCACTAAAAGCCAGCCTTGCCTTGCATATTTGTCACCACACATTCAGATTAATTATAGTTAATTATTTAATATGCACAATGTATTGAAAATGTTAAATGAGTCTCCAGAAAGAGAGTCATTTGGTTACTTATGAAAATTAAAGTCAACAGTGATTGAAAGAAACAGAACAGCTGTTTGTACAACATGTTCACTTCTGTATCAGGGCAACACTGAATGCTAATTATTCTGAAGTTTGGGAAATGGATGTTTTATAAAGAGATGCAGAGATTTCATCTGTGATAGTAAACATCTCTAATGGAGAGATAACAGATTTTTTAAATCTTTCACCCATCATGAATATTAGGGTGTCAGGAAGGGCATCTGGCCAGTAAATGCTTAGCTCCATTCAGTCATCCTGACTGCACTCCAATGCAAGGAATTACAGGGTCATTAAAAGAAAAAAAATCTATGAATATTGTATACAGGCATATGTATTCTTGTACAATATATAGATAAAACCTTTCCACAGATCAGATGATTTCAGGTGACCAAATTTTTGAATTGGAAGC
Source organism: Coluber constrictor foxii (assembly GCA_038048745.1). Lineage (NCBI taxonomy): Eukaryota > Metazoa > Chordata > Lepidosauria > Squamata > Colubridae > Coluber > Coluber constrictor. The sequence continues at coordinate 148,504,200 of CM075961.1, forward strand.
ATATAAAAATGTAACTGAATTATTAGTTAAGCATTATACAAAAGCAAGATTAAAGATAAAGGGGAAAATAATTATATTGACTTTTGATGATAGATGATGAGGATAAATTTTGAACATTGGCTGTGTTAAGAGATAAATAGATAGATGTATTAGATGTAACCCAATGGCATATTTATGGTTATAATATTTGTTAAAAACATTGTTTGGACCAGCAGCATTTTCAGCTTCTGCAATATCTGTGATACTATAACAACTTGTTAAATCTTTAAAATGAAAACCTACTGTTATTTTTTAATAGATATTTGTTATCAATAAATCAGATGCTACATAAGAAATAAGTGAAATAAACAATTAGAGTATTTCCTATACTCTATAGGAGTTCCTGTATTTCCTATAAAATGGGAGAATGCCTTAACATTTTCAGACTATTCTCTTGAACATAAATTTGACAACTAGAAGTGTAGTTGTGTAGTAGTGTAAGTGGATTCTTTGTGCCTTATTATGGCCAAAAGCTGCAGCATTGGAAAGTTAAATATTCCTATTTATTCAATGGATTGAGGAGTTGATTATATTTGCCCTTTATGAATGGATTGCCTCTAGACATAGACCTCTTAGATATTGTATAGATAAGTATAGTGAAATGTGGGACTCATTTACACAAATACAATAAGTTTTAAAAACGTGATAGTTAAATAAATTGGAAATATACATACTTGTATATTGTATACAAGTATGTATACTTGTACTTGTAGTATGTGTGTAGAGTTCTAATTGTTCACTGTTAAAAAAATGTGTCACTTTTTTTACTTTTTCACTTTTTAAAAACACTTTATGTCTTTTGTTATCTTTAATAATGTATGCATTTCTATCATAATTATCTTTGTGTTTTGTTCCCTTTTCTTTTATATATATATATATTATTTTAAAAATAATAAATAACATATCAGATGATTAGATTTTGTGACTTAACCAGAAATGTCCCAATTTGATCCAAATGAACTAGTTTGTACAGTTTTATCTATTCCAGAAGCCAAAGTGAAATTTATTTATTTATTTATTTATTTATTTATTTATTTGCCGCCAAGGACTCAGGAAGGCTTACAAAAATAATCATAAATACAAATCACAATAAACACAATTAAAACACATTAAAATCCATTAAAATCATTCTTAAAAAGACTATATAACCCCATGATCATAATGTTCTTTAAACAGCCATGTCTTTAATCTCCGGCAAGAGGAGAGGTCGGGCGCTGTCCTGAGGTCGGTGGGAAGACTATTCCAGAGGGTCGGGGCTCCGACAGAGAAAGCCCTCCCCCTGGGGGCCGCCAGCCGACATTGTTTGGCTGACGGCACCCGGAGGAGGCCCACTCTATGGGAGCGCACTGAACGGTGGGAGGAAGGCAGGAGGTGGTCCTGTAAGTACCCCGGGCCTAAGCCATGTAGGGCTTTGTAGGTTAAAACCAGCACCTTGAAATGAACCCAGAGAACAACCAGTAGCCAGTGCAGCCTGCGCAGGAGAGGTGTAACACGGGAGTAACAAGAAGCCCACGTAACTCTACATGGGGCTCCCCTTGGGGTGCACCCGGAGGCTCCAACTGGTGCAGAATGCGGCCGCGCGGGGGATTATGGGAGCGACGGGACGCTCCCACATGACACCTCTCCTGCGCGAGCTGCATTGGCTGCCGGTGGACTTCCGGGTGCGTTTCAAGGTGTTGGTGACCACCTTTAAAGCGCTCCATGGCTTAGGACCAGGGTACTTACAGGACCGCCTTCTGCCACCAATAGCCTCCCACCGGCCGGTGCGCTCTCACAGAGAGGGTCTCCTCAGGGTGCCGTCAGCCAGACAATGTCGGCTGGCGAACCCCAGGGGGAGGGCTTTCTCTGTGGCAGCCCCCACCCTCTGGAACGATCTCCCTCCAGAACTGAGAAGAATTCCCGACCTCCGGACTTTTCGTCGGGCCCTGAAAACCCATCTCTTTCGGCTTGCTGGTCTAGCCTGACCCCCTTAAATTTTTTAAATTTTTTAAATTTTTAAAGATTTGTATTTTATGGTCGGGTATTTTAATATTTAATGGTTTTAATTTCTTAGCCAGAGTTATATGCTTTTTTAAGAAATTTTTAACTTTTGTGTATTGTTTTTATTTGGCTGTCCACCGCCCTGAGTCCGCAAGGAGAAGGGCGGTATACAAATCTAAGAAATAAATAAATAAACTACCCATGTGGCCGCATTCTGGACTAACTGGAGTTTCCGGATATGTCCCAAGGGCAGCCCCATATAGAGGGCTGTTACAGTAATCCAACCGAGATTGGCATGGGTGATCGTGGTGAGGGTATCTCAGTCCAAAAAAAGGCGCAACTGGCGTACAAGACATACTTGCGCGAAGGCCCCCCTGGTTACGGCCGTCAGATGGTCATTCAACGATAGCCGAGAATCCAGGAGGACACCCAGATTGCAAACCCTATTGGATGGGGTGATAGTCTCCCCACCGATCACTAGAGATGGTATCTCAGGATCCCGTCTTGGAGGGATTCAGTCTGAGGCTGTTCATACCCATCCAAACCCGCACCACCTCCAAGCAGCGGGATATCACAGAAAGGATAGAGATGTAAAGCTGGGTATCATCTGCATATTGGTGATACCTTACCCCGAAGCCACGAATGATTTCACCCAGCAGCTTCATATAGATTTTAAAGAGCAAGGGGGAGAGGACCGATCCCTGAGGCACCCCACAAGTGAGAGGCCTCTGGGAGGATCCCTGACCCCCCACCAATACATACTGCGAGCGGCCCAAGAGGTAGGAGAAGAACCACTGCAACACAGTGCCTCCTATCCCCAACCTCCTGAGTCGCTGCCATAGGATACCATGGTCGATGGTATCGAAAGCCGCCGAGAGGTCAAGAAGGACCAGGATGGAGGAACAACCCCCATCACAGGCCCACCAGAGATCATTCATTAGGACGACCAATGCCGTTTCCGTGCTGTGGCCACGCCTGAAGCCAGACTGGTAAGGATCAAGGTAGTCCGTTTCCTCCAGGAAATGAGGGAATTGCTGTGCCACCACGGTCTCAACAACAAATTTGTTAAAGTGGATCTTTAATTTTCCCATTTTCTAATATGGAAGAAAAACTAAGATTTATTTTTTTTAACATTTTTAAAAAATGTTTAAATGCTCAGAACTTTCAAGTGTATTAACTGTCTATGAAACTGATGCAAGGATTTTCAAGCTAAGATTTTTTAAAAATCTAACTTTGGTGGGAATTACAGGGAGAAAGACAAAATTAATTTTCACTTTTACTTTTACAAAAGTAAAAGATGCTTCCATGAGGTGGAGCTGACTAAACACACATGCGACTATCAATGTTCAAATTTCTTTGGGACAGCAAACTCACAAAATCTACCAGTATGTTAGCTAACGAAGAAAAATTGTGGATAAATTATGTAGAAGAAAATGTATAAATAATAACAAATCAGTAACCATATTACATCAACAGCAGAAGGTGGATAAAATTTTTTTGAAAGCAATTAAATTAACAACCCTATCAAACCATTATTATCTTCCCTTTATTCTTAGAGTTCAAACTGGCATTATCTCATAACTGCATCCCCACAGAAATCATGTAAAGGAAACTGGGTAGAAAAACAATGTTTGCTGCCATGCCTCAAAATTTCAGAGCTGCATATTAGAACTGTATGTTCTGGAAGTTCTAGATCTGGGCAAAGCCTTGCCAGAATCTTAAATAAACTAGCTTAATCAAACTGATATATGGACCTTAACTGGCTATTATACAACTGTGTGTATGAATTAATAAGTTGACAAAAGAAATGAAAGAATAAATGAGATAATATATAATCACTATATGCAATATAGGTCCTAGCTATAATCTGAAATTATAAATAATGAGAAAACTTAATGTAGCATCTCATTAATGAATTCTATGTTTTATTTTCTTTATCCCAATATCATTTTGAAATAGTAATCAATACTACATCCTATTCTAAAATGAATTTCTTTCTGAAATATGAATTGATTGCCTAGTTCTGCTAAAATGCTTAACTTCTGCATTAACACAATCACATTTACGAAATCAGTGCTTGGGAAGAGGAATAAAATTATCAAATGCCACTGAACACAATCTTCTCATTTGTTATGACTTCAGGCACTATATCCCCATTTTAAATGTCAGTTTATACAAGTCTTTATTTTAAACTCATAAATCTATATAGTTAGATGGGCTTTATTAAGAACCAATATACCTTATGCAAAAGACCTCTGCTGATACTTGTTTATTGTGCAAATAAATTAGCTGAAGTCATCCCTAAAGAGACAGGTTGTTCACAATAATAGGATTTTCTTGTCATCAAGCCCTCAGAAAGCTAGAGCAAGAAATGAAAGAATCTTTAGCCTGTAATGTCTTGATAAGCTTTATTGGTAAATGTTTGATATACTGTGAAATTATATTTACCACTTTTGAGACTGAATTTAAATTTAAATGATAAAATAACTGTTTAGTCTTCTTGGAATTAGGGGCAAGATAGTTCATTTCATGATTACAGAAAGAGCCTTTACTTTACAACAATTTCATATATTATATTATACACAGAAATACAGAATTCTATTATCTGATTCTAGTACCTCAAGCTGCTGTACATGTCAGAATGTAATCAATATTAACATTTTTACCATCCTCCTTTCCCCATTTTCCTTTAGATGTGCATTTTTTTCAAACAGTAAATGTACTGTGCATCACCAAAAATTAAAAATGGAGACATTAACCCATTAATCATATAGCTACCTGTATAAACTACATTTTAACAATAAAATACCTATGTTTATCAACTATGGTGGCAAAAGTGCCAGTAGGAAATATCTGAGTTTTTATTTTATTTATTAAATTTTTATGGCACCCATCTCCCCTGCTCTGAGTGTCTAAAGATTGCAGAACAAATGAACAAGTAACGAGAACAAAGCAATCTTGGTTTCCATCTCCGAGGACAAATCCCCATACCTATAGTGGACATAATCGAGATTTGTTTTATAGATGAAATAAAAACTAAGAGCATGCTTTCAATTCAAAAGTCTAGAATAGATGATGAACAGCAAGCTATGGATGCCTCACCCTATTTCAATTAGTAGAAGATATACATTCTACCATTAATCTATCAGTTTCTTTCATTTGAATGGCCTAATCATGTTGTTTTATGTTGATATTGAGATAATATATAAATGTATTGAACTACACATATAGAAGGAGTCAATATATCTGTATTACTCTGGAATGAGCTACCAGTAGCAACAGAAGAAGTAGCAGCATTTCATTAAAGCCTAGCTGCTATATACTGGACAAGAGTCTGAAGTGATTCTCTTTTCTCTATACTGGTGAATGTAGCATGTATGAAACATCTGAAGGCTAGCACACGTGCTTCTTTTTAAATAGAATACACTCAGTCTGAGTTTATAACTTCAGAATGTTCTTATGCTATGCTTGGGAAACCCATGTTTAAGTCCATTTATCCTATGGGAATTTAGGGCCTTAGTTTGGATCAATCATTAACACCCAGTTCAACATACCATACAAGCATGTAGTTGTTATGAGCAAAATAACTTGAAGACAAGAGATCTGGTATAAAACTCTAAAGCTTCTGAAGGAAAGATAGAACTGAAATCTAACAAATAAATAAATTAGGTTGTTTGCAAGATCATTATGTTTCCTGCCTAAGTAGGAAGTTGGACTAGAAGGGACTCCAAGGTCCCTTCCAACTCTCTGTTCTGTCCTGTCCTGTCCTGTCGTCCTGTCCTGTCCTGTCCTGTCCTGTCCTATCCTATCCTATCCTATCCTATCCTATCCTATCCTATCCTATCCTATCCTATCCTATCCTATTCTATTCTATTCTATTCTATTCTATTCTATTCTATTCTATTCTTAAAAAATAATTTGAGTTTTTAAGTTTTAAAAACAAAGAAAAATACAACAAAAAACAGAAATACATTAAAAGCACGTAATATATGATGTAATGTTATGTTTGTTATGTGTTTTTAATATTCTATTCTATTCTATTCTATTCTATTCTATTCTATTCTATTCTATTCTATTCTATTCTATTCTATTCTATTCTATTCTATTCTATTCTATTCCATTCCATTCCATTCCATTCCATTCCATTCCATTCCATTCTTATTCCTATTTCTATTCTCCTTCTCTGTAGCTTCTAATTTCATTTCCCCCTGACCAAAAATCTTCCTGCTTCCTCTCATCACCTATAATACCAGTAATGCATGTACATACATATAGAATATGCCAAAAGTTAGGCCTGTAGGCCAATACTGTAGACCATTTAATGGAAACCATCACACAAGAATCTTCAAAAATCATAGAAAACTTTAAAAACTACTTTAGTTTTTTTACTGTAGTAAAACTACAGAACTTCTTTACTGTAGTTAGAAATGTTCAAATGTCATGCATCAAATGTCAGGAAATATGAAAATGGTTTCCAGTTCAAACATTTAATGTAATTTATATAATAAATTGTCTATGGAACCTGACATTTGGTTTGTGTGCATGTGGATGTTTTGTGTGGATGTGTCATGAAATTTATATTTAAAACAAACCTTCTCATCCTTATGGGTACTCTCTGACTTCCTCAATTTCAGATCCTTCTATCAGAGGCCTGGGACTTAGAGAGTTCTGCATAGGATGTGAGCTGCTTCTAGGAGTGCATTATTTTGGACAGAGAGCTCTAATATCATTCCTGAAATCTGTTGAAGCCACTCTCCCAGCTTAGGAGTCACAGGCCTGAGTGCTCCTATCTCTAATGGGGCCATTTTGGCCTTTACTTTCCACATTTTCTGCAGTTTATCCTTCAGGCCTGATATTTCTCCAGTTTCTCATACTCCTGTTTCCTGATGTTGCTGTCACAGGGTACTGCTACATTATCCCAGTGTCTTCTGATCTTCGTCTATGACTGTAATATCCAATTGGCCAATACCTGCCTGTGTGTCTGGATCTGAAAGTATCACAGGATCTTAGCCCTTTTATTTTCCATAATGTGGTTCCCAATGCCAGTCTGCATGGAGCTTACTGCTAGCTGTTGGTTCATCTGTGTTGCTAAGCATTCATGCAGTGATGTTAATTTCTATAGCCAGTAGGTATAGATCATGTGTCAGTCAATTGCTGTCCAGCTGTTCATGTTCTTAAACCCACTCACCCATCCATTGTTCAATATCTGCTATTGTGATGGTGACTGGTTCATGTTCTGGGAGATTGCTGTGGTCTGCTCTCAGCACCGGTGTTATATGTCTTCTGTTTCTCTCATATATCCTTCCAGTACTGTTCCATTTTTGCTGCTGTTACTGTGTTATTGCACTACAATTGGGAGTGTACCTTGGGTGATTCTACAGAGAACAGGGTATTTATCTTCTTAGTCTTCTTAGTGTATCTCGTTAGTCTAGTGGTGTCAACCTCTGTTTAGCAATCTCAAGGACTTCTGTTCCAGATTCTCTTGCCCCGTCCATTTATGTTTGTTCCAGTTGCTCACTTATCATCAGACTGTGCTGGTTCCTCAACATCTGAGACCTGATTAATTTGGGTAACATCTGAGCTAGCATGTTCATCCTAATTCATGCCATTCTCATATTTTGAGGTAAGCAGATGAAGCATTAGGGGAGCTTTATCCAAGGCCAAAGACCTTTCCCAAAGAATCCCTAAGACCTACCAACCAGGATTTGAACTTCAGTCTCCAACATCCAGGCCTGTGCTCTAACCATTCATCTGTATATAAAGTAAATCAATCCCATATTTCTTTATTGTATGCAGTAACTTATCATTTTCTTTAAAAATATAACAAAAAAGTTTTATTTCCATGTATTAGATGTACTGCATAAACAAATCTTTAAAGCATCATTCAAGCTTAATCAAGAAAAATTCTATTAAGAGAAACCAGAAACAACAACATATTGAAAAATTTAATCTTTAATCCCTTCACATAATATACTACAAATTAATTTCTTATCATCTTTTTTGCAAATGTAACACTTTCTTCCACTTTTAATGCCAAAACTTATCACTTCCTCTAAAACTACAACAAAAATTTCTTCTTCCTAAATCTTATCTACAAACCAATCTGTAAAACCTAGTTCAGTCCTGGTTAAAAAAAAAAAGATGCTAGGAAAAAAGCCCCATCATTTATATGTAAACTTTGGTTGAATAAATCTAATTTATTTTTAAAAAATACTTTTAAAACTCTCTATGTTTATTTCTTTTAAGCAGCATTGCCAAACCTGATTTCATTTTATTTTATCTTTATTTTTTCTCAGGAAACCTTGATTTTGGATTTACAAAAAAGATGTGTTATATAACACATCTTTTTTGTAAATCCAAAGTAAGAAAGTTGTCCAAGTAATTCTTCTGAATTGAAACTCATATATCTAAATTCTCTTCTGATTTATCATTTTGTGCTCCTTTCAGTTATTAAAATATTAACTGGTTTCATATATAAGTTCTGTATAACATCTTCATCAGTGTTATTATGATATTCTGTGAATTTTAAATCCATATCCAAAACAATCTGATTCTCAGTTGTATCCTCTTCTATATCCTGTTTTAAATACATTTTTATAGTAACAGACAGTCTTAAGACAAAGGTCCAGGTACATTGTTGCCAAATATCCTTGAATTCTTCCAGAAATATTCCTCTCCATTCTTATTAGTGAGTCTCTTCTTCCTTTATTATAATACTTAGTTTATTTTCTGCTTGCCTCTAGTTTCCAGTCTCCAAACTCTCCTTACCATGTTTTTTCTCTAATCCATATTTTCCCAATGAAAATATCTTACTCTCAAGTTCAAAATCTTCATATATTTTAATATAATTTTAAGCAAACCACATAAATTATTTTTATATTTATTTCAAAATTTTATTTCCAGTTAATCTGGTCCTCTAATTTGTTATGGAAGCAAAATAATAATGCCTCATCTTCAGTAAATTAAAACTGGCTTAAAGTTACACCACAATATGAGACAGTACTTATAAAATTTATAGAATGCTCAATTCATATACGTTATGGATTCAGTAATGTTACCAAACTCTGGTTTTCTAATTAACTGTAGGAATATAAATTGCTATAAATTTATCATCTCAGTGCAATGTGGGAAGGGGACAAATTTCTGGGAAACCAATTTAGAATGCCATGGTTAGGTCTCCTAAATATTAATTTGCACAGCAATTAAACATAATAATCTTCATTGTCCATAATGGAAGGTCTCTTGAATGCTAGTACATGTGGAGGAGACAACATCTTTAAGAGGCATATGTGATGATAAGGATTGTAATGATAGCCGTAGCACTTAGACTTATATACTGCTTCACAATGCTGTAATGATAGCCGTAGCACTTAGACTTATATACTGCTTCACAGTGCTTTACAGCCCTCTCTAAGTGGTTTATAGAGTCCACATATTGCCCCCAACACTCTGGGTCTTCATTTTACTGACCTCGGTACGGAGGAAGTCTGAATCATCCGAGAGCCAGTGAGACGAACTGCCAAACTGCAGACAGCTACACTGTAATTCAAAGAGGCACAAATCTCTTTCAATAGCATGTCAGAAACTACATTGAAAAGCATAGGGCCTTATAAAGTGTTTTTTATTTAAAATGGATGATATGGCTCCTTTTAATTAATTCAATTATTCAATTATTAATTCATATTTTAAATACATTTATCATGATTCCTATCCTATCCCCACTCCCTATCATCTTAACTGATTTAAAAGTTAACACAAAATTAACAATATGGATTGTAAGTGAGTTTCAGATTTTGCTTTCAAATTCAATTTATGAATATAAAAGCAAACTCTTATTCAACTTGAACCCTTATGATCTTGCATTGTATTTGAGCCAGCCCTCAAATCTTTTATAAACTCCCGTCCATGGGCATAAATGGCTTGACATTCAGTTTTCATTTCTGTCATTCAAATTTCAGCTAATTTTAAGAGATTGTTATAAATTTAACACCGATAATTCTATTCTGGCCGCTATTTGCCTTCATATAGTGGATCTAATTCATTGCCTTATTTTTACTGCCATTCTGTGCCATTTTAAATGTATGCACTAGTTATAGCCTCACTTCTATTCTGAATAAAGATTGTTGCCATCTATCTGATTAATATGCACAATTTAGCAATGTAATTAAGACCAATGGAGTTTAAGAATCTTGCTGATCTTGGTGCTGTAAATAAATGAATAACAAATCTTCAAGGTATGCTTCCAGCAAAACAAAACAAAACAAAAAAATCCACAGCAACCCATAAAACACTTCGTTATAATGCATGAATGATCTTTTTTGTGTTTAATGAAGATAGCAAGGTGGACATATTCTGTTAATCTTCAATGTGTTTTGGAAATATTAATATATTTTTAGGTATTCAGAAATACAAAATCTGAATGGGTGCAGCCAGTTATGCATGGACAGGTCAGAAAGTCACTGCCACCAAGTTGTTGCAGGACAACTTGACATGTGGAATTTGCCCTGGAGACAACTTGCTATGGGCAGCTGGAAGAAAGCTAGGGAGGTGACCAAACAGGAAGGCAGAACACCGAGCAGCAGCTTTCCATTTTCACCCCAGTTGCTGCCACCACTGCAGCCATTGCTGTGGGCTATTCAGAAGTAGCAGCAGTGTTAGGGCCATGCAGGGTGGCGGCGGTGGACAAGGTGGGTGGCAGGGAGCAATGGAGGCTGTATGCATTCCATTTTCACACATCCCATTGCCACTGCCAAGCTACCATTTGGCGCAGCAGCAATGACAGTGGGTTTTGTGAATAAGGGATGTGTTCAGCCCTCAGCCAAATGGCCTGCAACAGTGGTAACAGTAGGTGTGAGTGAAAATGGGACCTGCCCAGCCATCACCACTACTCTGCGCTCTGCTCATCCATCCTGCAGCTGCCTGTAGTAAGTTGACCCCATGGACAATTAGCCATGTTGAGTTGTTCTATGATGACTTGGCATTGCTGAGTTTGTAGAAGCAACTTGGCAGTGACAACTTGGCTTGCTGAGTTCTAGATCTATAAAGAAGATACATTTTGATTCTAAGTACTACTTAGACTAGTAATGCCTAATTTAGTTAGATTCTTAAAAGAAATAATGTTTTATGAGTACTGTGATCAAACCCACCATGACATTTATTGCCATGATGGCTGTGAATTTCTTTCCTTTCCAGATGTGCAAAATAAATGTTCATTGGGAAAGATAAGCAATATCAGACAGTTTCTTTGACCATAAAATCTCAAGTGTAATTGGCCCATACTTTGCTTTAAGACATGGTTTTCTTTATGATATTTGGAATAAGCCATAACTGTCCATTTGCTGCAATTAAAAGAAGACACAAACCAAAACAACAGTTGGAATCATATACCTCATAAAGAGAAAACCAATCTTCCTGAGATGAGGGAATCTAGTCATGCTATCTTTCTCTGAAAGAAAGCTTTTTAAATATATATACTTGTCTATGAAGTTTTCTCATTCTGCCTCATTCTTTTTTTAATCCGCAGTTTCATCCCCTCTTATTATAATTCTCTTTCTCTTTACTTGCACTGTAATTCATGGTCATATTGTGGAACATTCTGGCACTCTATACTATTATTTCAAAAAGAGGAAAACTTTAATCTCTCTGATCCTCATCAGCTACAAGATAGAGTTTCCAGAAGATTCATGGAAGCAGCCAGTTTCTCCATTCCCCAATTTAGGAGATGTGTCCTTGCATGCATAATCCTTTTTGTGCACTATAGACCCATATAATGAAAATAACTCAGTTTTGGTTGCTTGTAGTGGGCCAGTTTTGAATTCTAGAAGTGTTATATGAGACTAGACGCTAAAAGGGAATGTTCTGTGCACGTGGCTGGATTTATAACCAGATTGCTAAGAAACAAAGGATGGAGTCCATGAGAAAAAGGTTGTATGTAGAGACATTGGTGAATCCGAATGTTCAGGTCAGTTCACTTCAATTATAATATTCAGCTGCCCAGAGTCACTTTGAATAGTGAGATGGGAACATATAAATTTAGTAAATAAATAAAAATTTAGGTGGTGGTGAATGAGAAGGAGATGTTATTCATCAATCACACCTGCATACTACTGGTGTACAAATAAAATTTTATGGTAAATTCAAGACATACCAAGTTCCCCTGATATCAATGATTTGATCCTCAAGCAGCTGAAATCAGATTAACTTCTTTGCAAGTGAAAGGGATGAAAAATGATGTCTGCTAAAAACATGCGTCTACCGTGTTTCCCTGAAAATAAGACCCTGTCTTATATTTTTTGAACCCTGAAATAAGCACTTGGCCTTATTGCCATGTGCTCAAAAGCCCAATTGGACTTATTATCATGGGATGTTTTATTTTGGGGGAAACAGGATAGTTTGCAGTAATTGCCTAGAGTAAGAACATGAAGCTTTGTAAGCGTAAAAACTGCTTGGGCACCTTCAACTGAAAAATTGGAAGTGAACATTTGGACATATTATTATCTTCCTGGGATTTTTTTAGATCAAGATATTAACTTTTGACTAGACACAGCCCTTTAAATAAATTATTTATAACATTACTAAAAGGGAATAGAAAAATAAAGACACTTGCATTTATCTACTAAACAAGTGAAATAATTAATATTTTGGTTTTCTATATATTACTATTTTCATAGTCTGTATTATTTCATAAGGTTATTCCTGAAATATAGCAATACTGTTCAAAATAATAAGAACATTGTTATTTTATACAAAAAAATGCACAATTACCAACAAAGCTAGCAGAGTCCGTGGATTAAAGGTTAATACATCTACCTAATATGTAAGTAGCCCAAGTTCTAAACCCAGAAGGATATGGCTAACTGACGAGTGCTAAATAGCTTGAAACAGTGGTGGGCTGCTGCAAGTTTGGACTGGTTTGGGCGAACTGGTAGTTCCAACGATCAGCTGGCTCCGCCCACTTGCTCCTGCTCTATCCTGTCCTATATTTCTTTCTTTCTGGCTCAGCTAATTCACACAGCACAGCTGATTTCTGTGCCTCAGCTGTTCTACTTACCTGGGCTGTCTTAGAAGATAAGCAGCTGAGCTTCATCTTTCTGTATTTTGAACACTGCATACAAGCACGTTAGGCACACACACACAAGCTCACAGTACTAGTTCTTAAACTGGTTGCAGCCCACAACTGGCTTGAAATATATCTATATTAATCTCCCTTTATTTCTTTGTTGGTAAATATAAATTTAACATACAAGAAATGGCTTCCCAACTTCTCTAAAGCAGTTATAAGTACAATTATCATCTTTTATTCTATGTTACAACATGATTTTCTTCTTTCTATATATCTATCCTGTCTAATAATCAAAATCATAAATTCATTTTTATTGTTTTATGCAAAAATTCCATAAGGGATTTTCAGACAGCAATAAATATGAACATTATCTTTCAGAACACATTGTTTCTAAAATAAAATAACAACTTGAAGAGAATATAACTCCCTAATTTCCCCTTGTCTTCCAATATAATGCTATTTTAGTTCACCTACCCACAAAATATATTAAATCATCAGCATGTTGAAGCTGCAGCAATGAATATTTTAAGGAGATCATAGTTCTGTTTTGATATTTAAACTCAACAAACTTTCCTTTTCATCACAAATAATTCAGATTCTAGCTTACAAGCAAGGTTGCATACCCTGGGGGGAAAGACGTTCTGCTTAAACAAAAGATTAAATTCCAGCATTCAAAAAATATTTTCTACACCACAAATTTTCAAGGAACAATTAAAAGATTAAAAGCTCATTTGGAAGCTAATTAAATCCAGCGCAGCAAATTAAAAACGAATACACATTTTTTAAAAATGCATTGCTGTCCAACTATTTATTATAAATTCTTTGGAAATCAACTGATTTTTAAAAGTCAACTTTTAAATGTTCTCCTATTTCATATTAATTGTAGATGCTTTCTTACATCTATATAATCCTAATACAATCTACTTTTCTCTAGAAATACAAGCATGGGCCAAATGTAATATAACCTAATACATTCCAGCAATATAAACTGCAATTTATCACTGGTAATTCAGTGGAGGACTGATGACAAGTTAGATGTCCTCATGAAAAGTTCCATGAGTTCAGCACTGAGGTTCTAAATTGCTAGCCAGTAGTCAGTTTCTGGCTGAGAAAAATCTCTCTGGAGATAAGAAGTAATCTTTGGACCAGGCACGTGAATTCTGGAAGAGCTGCTCCTTAAATTGTTTTTCATTATGAGAATTTGAAATTCAGTTTCTTGTGGCTGATCAGGAGTTGAATGGTTTGGGAGCCACATATTTTAGTGCTGTGCAGCTTAAATGGACATTAGACCAGCAGAAGCTTCACTTTCTTAAGTGCTTTATGATTTCAACTCTTTACAAACTAAAGAAGATATTTAAATATTAGTGAGGATTAAAGACTGCCAATGAATGCTTTCTTTTTGAAATTGAGTGGGAGAGCAAATTCATAATCTGAATTTAAAAACAAACATCTTAACACAATTGTAATCAAAGAGAGTTTTGAGCAGATAAAGGGGACAGTGATTTTTTTTAAAAAAAACAAGACTATTTTTTTATGAAAGTGCTCTGAAAATAGCAAAATTAATTAGACTGATAGACTTGTCCTTTCTATTGATGGTTTATTATCAAGAACAGTAGATAATTGGTGAATTTTACAAAACGAACAGATAAGAGTAATGGCAGCTACATGTGAAACTAAAAAAAAGCCTACCTCTTTTACCAGCATAATTGACAGACTTCCATATTCTCACTATGGAAACATCAAGAAGATATGATAAATCTGGAAAATGACACAAACAATTTAAAGATAAGGGAATTTCATGTGCACTCACAACCAGTGAACTAATGTGCTGAAGCCGACCAGACTAAGGATGGTAGCCAGATGAATACCTGATAGATAGAGGCAAGAAAATCCCCCCCCCTATTTTCCTCCCCCAAAACTAAGGTGCATTTTATACTCTGAAAAATATGGCAATTAGTTTTTCATACTAATATCAGAGTTTTGCTGTCCAAGTTGGTCTGAGGCCTCAATGGGGTACATCGTACTAGAAGTGGTTAATGAACTGAAATATGACTATACCTCCAACCCTGTGCCTTCTTATGTTAATTTTAAGTCAATTTTAATGTTAATATTTATTCTTTTAATGTTTTTAATATTTATTAATATGTATTCTTTTAATGTTTTATCTTGTTGCTTTTTTTTTGCTTGTAATCCATTAGAAGTCATGTCGAGAATGGTAGCATATAAATTTAATAAATAAATAAACAAACAAACAAATAATAGCTGCCAGATAGGAAAATGCCCCCCCCCAAACAATTACCTGTGATTTATAAGTTTAACATTTCTGAATTTTATATTTGCTGGTGACAATAAAAGGCTCAATTGAAAACAAGAGATGGGTAAAGATAAAAATGACAACAGACAGTTTTGTCCAAAAGTAAAATTTGTGTTGGAGATTTGTCATTGTTTCTGAAGTCTGCTTTTTTGGAATTTATTTGTTTTTGTGATTGCTAACAAGATGTTGGTCATTTTCTTTTTGTCCAGCTATTTCAGGGGTGAAATGCTCCTGGTTCAGACGATCGGGCAATCCGGTAGCGATTGTGGCAGGTGATGGCAGCATGAGGCTCCGCCCACCCACCCGGATGTTATTTTCTGCTTTTAAAAGGTAAAAAAAGGCTCTGATGATTGTGTACCACATCTGTGATCATCAGAGCCCTTTTTTTACCTTTTAAAAGCATTTTTACAAGCTATTTGCCAAATAGGTTGTAAAAAATGCTTTAAAAAAGTAAAAAAAAAAAAGTTGGCCATGCCCACCCAGTCACATTACTCCACCCCACTACCAAGTCGCACCAACAGAACCGGTCGTAACAAATTTTACATTTCACCACTGAGCTATTTTCTTTTTCCATTTCATCCATATTTTCTTTCTGTTGCTGCTGTACCTTTCACTCATCTCATATTCTGTCTCATCTCATATTCATCTTTGTTTCTGTTGCAAGGAAGAGGAAATAGTGTTTATGTGTATAAGAATGATGTATGAGAAAGAGAGAATAGCTGGTTTGTATATGGAATTGCAAGATCAGCTAACTTTATAAATTTTATATTTGGAGACAATTAATTAGTAGTCATTAATTCAATAAATTGATTGTTGAAATTTGTTATATATATAGGAGATTCCAGGTGGCTTTAAACAGTTGAAGGTCAATAAAAATAGTTAAAAACATAAAAACAATGCAAACACCCAACTACCAAACACATTAAAGCAACATCTTCAGGCTTTTTTGGAACTCTAGGAAAGAGGTGTTACTCATATCTGTGAGAGCCGTGGTGGCGCAGTGGTTAGAATGCTGTATTGTAGTCTAATTCTGCCAACTGAAAGCAGTTCGATTCTCACTGGCTCAGGGTTGATTCAGCTTTTTATCCTTCCAAGATCAGAGAACCCAGATTTTGGGAGCAATATGCTGACTCTGTAAACCACTTAGCAAAGAAAGTAAAGCACTGTGAAGTGATATGTAAGTCTAAGAGGTATTGATATTGCTATCTTTGGGGACATGTTGTTTTGGGGAGATGGCCAGGGGAAAGCATATTTCTTCAGTCCTGTTAGATGGCAATATTTAATAGATAGAATAGGGAAAGCATCCATTCTGCCAGAATGTAGTGGGCCGGGAGAAATAATTAGAGATTAGCAGTTCTTCAGATATCCAGCCCCTATACCACAAAAGGCTTTATATGTAATGATCCAGGCCTTGAATTGCACCCAGAAGCCAATTGGCAACAAATACATGTAGCAACCGTGACATGAAAAACAACTCTTACTATATGTACCATGCAGGGGTGGGTTCTACTTAGATTTACTACCAGTTTGCAATGGGATTGCGTGTGCACCCTCACTTCACACGCACACATCCCAAACTTCTGTGCATGTGCAGATCGCACATGCACAACATCCTGGGTGGTGGGCAGAGCTTCCCACTGGTTTTACTATCGGTACTATCGGTTCTTGTGAACCGGTTCAAACCCACCACTGGTGCCGAGGGATTGTGGACCAGTTGAAGTTTCCAGATGACCTCAGGGGGCATTCCATGGAGAGTGCAATGTAATAATCCAGATGATCTGACCAAGGTGTAAATAATTGTCTGAAGAGTTTGCCGATTAAGGAAAGAATGCAACTGGCATCCAAGATGAACCAGTGCAAATATAGAGCAATCTTATGGGATATATGTCTCCTGACAGAAAAGTTTAAAAAGAAATTCCGAGGAATAGATTTAGCCTGAGGTGATAAAATAGGGAAGTCGAACATTGCATAAAATTTTGACTCTCCCTTAGTGTGTGTATGTGCAACATGGTAAAGATAAAAGTTTCCCCTGTCCAGTCATGTCCGATTCTAGGGGACGGTGCTTATCCCCATTTTTAGCTGAGGGAAGCAGCGTTGTCCAAAGATATTTCCATTATCATGTGGTCAGCATAACTATACACCAAGGCCATAGAATGCTGTTACTTTCCCACCAAAGTGGTACCTATTTATCTACTTGTATTTGCATGCTTTTGAATTGCTGGCTGAATAATGGGAGTTCACCCCATTGCACAGCAGTTCTCCAGCTAACAAACTCAGTATCTTTAACCACTGAGCCACTGTGCCCCCTAGAGTGTGTGTGTGTGTGTGTGTACATATATACATACATGTATACATATATACATCATACATACATATATCCATGATTGTATATTTCTACTTTTTCCTTTTTTTGAAGGGATCATCTTTAATTTAGTATTTTGTTCCTTTTAGGTAAATGTATTATTATTACTGTGGTTACTTAAAACAAATCGAAATGTATTGGTTTGAGTTAAAGTTACCTTTCTCATACATTTAATCCTGAAAAGTAAAAGGCGTTCGAAGTTATTTTTAGAATATCAGTTACCATGGTAAAAGCAATTTTTCGCACTGTTCTCTTCACTGATTGCTTAGATGGCTAATACTGTATGCTTCAGTAACACTTCCCAATTATGCTTTTTAATAACTTTATCTTATTCATTTTATGCTTGGGATTTCTGCTTAGTTAGAAAAACAAAATTTCGGTTTGTATCTGCACATCTAATATACTGTGTTCATCATGTAAACACAGCATTGTAGATTCAAAAACACATTGAAATCCTTTTAGGGTATTTATTTAATAGGAAACTTTTGCTAGCAGGACACAAAATGATGTCAGCTCATTCACAAAGGTATTTAACCCTTGGTAACATCTAGCCTGCCTGTCAAAACATGTTTCTTTCCTAGTATGATTTTATGTATATTAGTGCTCTTTTGTATGATTTTATGTATATTAGTGCTCTTTTGTATGTACTAACAGCCTCTAACTCTGGCAATAGGATATTAAATTAAGCAGCAGTGCTTCTTAATATTCTTGCTGGTTTAATACTGCTAAGGCCACCGACTGATAGGATTCAGATGTCTTTACAGCTAATCTTATACATCTTTTGACCAATACAATAGTTCTGTCTGCAAACATCTTGCTATGCTTATTTATAGAAGCTAAAGATATAAGCAGTGGGATTCTATAAAATAAATCATACTTTGGCACATTTGACAAGATTTATCCACCCAGTTAGGTACCCTAATAGCATGTAAAATGTAATTGCACACTTAGAGCTACGTTAATTCTCAAGTTCCTTCTCTTGGTTGAGCATCCTTATGAATGCGCACAAGTAATTTAATATTGTTCAATAGTGTTGGCTTGTTGCCTACAAACCAAGCACAAATACGTAGCTACACAGAAGCTATTGTTGTGTATTTTGTTCTACATTATAAATGGACATATAGTGACTATTGTTATTGTTTAGATGTACTTTTCTGGTGTTGTTTAATTAACTTTAAATGGTGAGTACATTTCCAACAATGCAATGCATTTCTTGAGTTGTATTCAGTCAAGCTGTTCTAAGTACAGCCATGTAAAGTCTCATCAACAATTATATGGCCAATTTATTGTTGGACAAAGCAGAAATTTTCAAGCTTTTCAGGCTGCATAACATGTTTAATAGAAACCCTAATCAAGAGGCAAAGCACTAATGACCAAAAATTGGATGTCTTTGAGTTATTTTTTTTCTTTTTCTCCTCAGTTCTCAAGGGACTTGGTGGCTTTGTGGAAAAAAGTTTGAAAAAAGCCCTGTGCTGCAGCATGGAAATAACCATAAGATTTTTGGTAGCATAAAATATGGAAGTATATGTGTGTATTTTATATCTATGCATACAAGTAGTCCTCAAAGTGTGGTCACAATTGAACCCCAAATTTTTGTTGCTAAGCAGGACATTTACCTGAATTGCATCCCATTTTATAACCTTTCTTGTCCCAGTTATTAAATAAATTATACAGTTGTTAAGTAAATCTGGCTTCCTCCATTGAATGCTTGTCAGAAATCATCTGGGAAAGTCACAAATGGTGATTATGGGATCCTGGCACAGTCATAAATGTATACCAGTTGTTGAACAGCAAAATTGTGATCACATATCCATAGGGATGCTTCAATGATCTTGAATGGACATAAGTTCCTTTTTTCAATGCTGTTGTAACTTCAGATGGTCACTAAACAAATAACTAAGACAAGGACCATCTCTACTACGTTAGAATAGAACCATACATAAACTGTGCCTCACCAAGCCTATAACAGAGCATGGTTTTCTTCTGCATCGTCTCCATGCCAGGATATGCAAACCTTTAGAGGTTTTGTTTATTCTTCTTCTTTTTTTTTTTAGAAAAATAGCCAGGATACATTTCTTTTTTCAGATTTTAATCATTAATCAATGATTAATGAGTAAATTTTGATTTTTAAATTTCAGTTTGTATTTTAATTCTTGTCTCAACATAGAGATACCAGAGTTTAATATAAGTCTGCAAATGCTGTACTCAAGTCAGTTATAAGACTCAGATTCTTATGATGCCCACTGTTTGCTTTCTACATACTTGAGGGAAGAAATTCTACATTGGGCATTTTTGAATTACTTAAGCTTTATGAAGATAATAGAAACTTCAGTTTCTGAAATTCGGAATACACAGAATCTTGTACTTGCTTTGAGTACTTTCTTGGTAGTCTTCCTCTCAGTGTTTCTTGACCTTGGCATCTGTAAGACATGTTGATTTCAACTCCCAGAATTCTGGAAACTTAAGGCCACATGTCTTAAAGTTGCTAAGAAACACTGCTCTACATATTCTAGTTAGCAATACAATTTTATGTCAAGATAAATTCTCCCCCTCAAAAAACCTGTTAAAGTTCTAAAGTATTTATTAAAGTATACTTGCATAGAATATACTTGATTCTGAATTTATGAGTGCTTGGAACTGCACAGACATGCTAAGAAATGTACCATCTTTTTATTCTTTTTCTCCTCACATAGAGACTGAAAGAACTGAAACAAAGGGAATTTGCACGAAATGTGGCTTCAAAATCCTGGAAGGATGAAAAGAAGCAGGAGAAAGCTCTCAAACGACTTCATCAGCTGGCTGAGTTGCGGAAGCAGTCAGAATGGTGCGTCTTTGGAACTAATATTACATTTTAATCTTGTCTCTTTTTCCCCCTGATAGTCCCAGAAGAAATCTCCATGGCTTTTCTTCTACTTTATATAACACAGAGAATTTTCTTCATCCTCCATGCCAACATCCTTATTGTACAAACAATAAAATTGAAAGCCCTGTAATAATTCCTTGGCATTTGAATGTTGGAGTTTTTACCCTCTTTCTAATCTCTATGAAATTACTTTAATAGTGCTGTGATGAATTTTTCAGAATAAATATTTTCAATACCACAAATAAAGGAGAAGAAGTTTGGCTAAATATTCCCTCTCCCACAATAAACTGTTGTACTCTTAGAAGAGAATATTTGTAGCTCAGAGTTGAATCATGGGGTCCTTGAAGCTTTCTGAGTTTGTGATTTAATGGAAGATGTTTCATTACCTAACTAGGTAACAACATCAGTTTGGAAAGAAATCTTCCGCAAAGAACCCACCATGCCCAAAGAAATCTAAAGATCCCAATGTTTTACTCTTCCTGTCCCTGTTTGCAGGCCCTCCCAATAAATGCTTTGATTTATTTATTTATTTTTAATTCTTCTTGCTTTCTTGTCTAGGCAAGGATTATCTCCTTAGTGATGATCACATAGCTAATCAGATTTGATTATGTGATGGTCACAGTGAGAAGGCCAGATAGCCCATTGTTTAGGAATGGGTAATCAGTTCCTTTTAATAAAGAATTTTTAGAAATATCAGATATCTTCCTAAATGGGATGGAAAGAAAAAATCCTAACTATTTCAAATTGTGGATAAAATTAATGAGTTGATATATTCTTCTAAAGAGACAGAGGATTTTGAATGTTTCATTCTTACATTATCTTGACACTTGTCATATTTGTGATCCTAGATTCACAGTACGGGTCTTTACAGTCTAGAAATCTTTAATAGATAGAAGTGACAAGTAGCAATAAGATGGCCCCATCCATGCTGAGCACACCTGATTTGAACCATTAATCCCAAGGATTGATGGAATATTGTTTGTTAAGATATTATCAATTTTTACAAATTTGTTCAAAGAGGCAGAAAGATTTTGAGATTTTAAAAAATTCTGATTCTTGAACAAAATCAAATTGAATCCTTCTCACTGAAAATTGGGTCACCATCTTGTCTTCTTTTTCCCCATGCTGTACTCTTAATCACAATACATGGCTATAGTATTTCATTTCACTGAGCCATGATGGTGCAGTGGTTAGAATGAAGTATTGCAGGCTAATTCTGCTGACTGGCAGCAGTTCGATTCTCACTGGCTCAAGGTTGGCTCAGCCTTCATCATTCTGTGTCAGAAACATGAAAACCTAGATTGTTGGGGACAGTAGGCTGACTCTGTAAACTGCTTAGAGAGGGCTGTAAAGCACTGTGAAGCAGTATATAAATCTAAGTGCTATTGCTGCTAGTGCTATTTTCACTGCCCTTCAAAGTAGCTCAGGTTGGTAAGAAATACTGGATATACTGTTTCAGCAATGGGATGATATATTATTTACATCACTGATTATCAAAACAATCATTTGGCCATTGTACCTCTTACTGCTTTCCAAACCTGATGTTTTCCAAATGTCTTTTAGTATAATTCCCAACAGTCACAGCCAATGTATCAAGATGAGATCAAGAGAACAGAATGTGTAGTTTCACACATGTGAAGGATCCATATTGGGAAAACATAGCTATATTAATAAACTATGATTATATTTTCAAGTCATGAAAAAGTTAACTGAAGACTGTAAAAGGTCTTCCAAGATATCATATGTGCAAAAGAGAGAGAGAGAGAGAGAGATTCTACAATAAACCAATGTTGAGTTAAGTATTGAAATACAAACATAATAAAAATCTGATCCAAAACTTCTTCCATATGCAAAATTTCTACATGTATATAGCCTCCTGGTTCACTAGTATTAGAGATATGGATGAAACTGTTCATAATATTATAATCAAAAGCAAGCCTTTGTCAGTAAAAGCAGTGAGGATAGCAATTTATGTAGATTTTTGTAGATTTGCACATTTCATTTTCGGGCACATCTTTACTAAACTATGCATGCCTATAGTTCAGCTCATTGGGCTGCACCTCCTATCTACTACAATAATTCAGGCTTCAGTGAACCTTCATGGCATGCTGTGTTCATTAACTACCTCACATGGAATGAGACCAAGGACAACATGTTTATGTTGATTGTGATCAGTTCAGCATGTTATTATTACATTCTTTCCAATGCCATATTGGGTCCTGATGGTGATGAATTCCATTTCATCATCCTAATTACCCAGGCTAATACTTTCTAACAGAGTATGCTGAAAATTAAATTCATTTTAACTTAAGTTGTTTTCATTATATTATTTATTTCTAGTGTTGCCGGATGCAGACCCATGTTTAAAAGTCCCCAGGTAGTTGTAGAACAACCACAGCAACAAGCACAAGACCCTTTTCTCTTAGCTCAAGAAGACAAAGCCAAGACTGCAGATGAAGCTAAAAGCTCCACCAGCCACCATTCCGAAAAACGGCAGGAACCTTTTCTAAACAAGGATCAATCGTGCATAGAGAGACACCGTTTACTTAGAAACCATATGTCTCCAGGATTCCCCTGCAGCACGAATGCTTGTAACAGGACAGGGGTGTCCTTTTCCTTCTCTAAAAAAGTCCACTTGAAGCTTGAGTCATCAGCATCTGTCTTCAGTGAGAATGTGGAAGAAGGACACGACCACATTGGGTCACCAAAGCAAAAACTGAATCAAGTTGCCAAGGAATGTTACACTTGCACACATATGAGTAGCAAGAGGAAAACCAATGTGCAAAAGCGATTAAGCACACTGCAGGGCCCGGAATTATACAATCTGTCTGGAAAAAATAAACCACATAAAGAAAATAACCAAAACAGCAACAGAGAGTCAGAGGAAACTCATCTTCCATTTTACAAGGAGAAACAGCATGCTCTAGATTTGGAATGTGCCAGCTCTCCTGATATAAAATCAAGACAGCTGGTCAAGACTCGGAAATCTATACAAAGCTTCATCACATCTCAGTGCCAACCTACCAGTGCTTGTATACAACAAACAGATTACAGACACAGCAACATCTTGCTAACAGAATGTGACCCTGAATTCCCATGCCAACAATCATCTGAAGGAGGACATTCATGTGCAATGCACTTTAATCCCTGTATATTCAAATGTTCTTCTGATTCTTCAAAAAATGTGGCTTCAGATAATGAAACATCAAAAAATGATGGTTTGGATCATGAAATTAAGCCTAAAACATTTCCTTTTCTTCATGTACTGAGTAAAGATGGCAGCAAAGCCTTCCATTGGCCCATAGAACTTCTTTTGTTTACAAAAACAGAACCTTCTATTTCTTATGGGTGCAATCCATTATATTTTGACTTTAGACTTCCCGTATCCAATAAAGACAATGGGCAGCATGAAGTCAATTCAGACATTTCTATAGAGTATTCAAGAACTATGGATATAGATGAAAATCATGCCTTGGATCTTTACAAGAAGAAGCAGTTGTCCATTAGAAAAGATAACATTTTAAAGCCAAAGAAGAACAGTGCTCTGTATCTCAAAAAGTGTCAGCCAAAATTATATAAAGAGAAAGAAAATGAAATTAATTGTAGTGCTCCAAAGTACATTTCGGATAATTTGAATGAAAACATACCCAATGTGCCTGCTCACCTTGATTGCTTGCAAAGGCATTGTACAATATCAACAAGTCATCATACAGAATTGTGTATGAGGTCTTTAGCACAACACTTTCATAACTGTGAAACAACGGTACAGGATGAAGTTGGTGAAAATGTTTGCATTTATCCTTTGCCGTCTAGGGCAAAAAAGGAAAAATGTGGAAAATGTGATTTAATGTATTCTCAGGAGCAAACAAATCTGGATTTGGTAACTTGTACAAGTAATATAAATGAAAGTGGAAAAGATACACTTCTTGGTTGTAAGTTAGACTGCCCTGATGAATGCTTGGAAAAGGAAAACAATGTGAGTTTTGCTAATGATTTTTGGAAATTCTGCCCTTTGCAAAAATCTTGGTCTGACAGACAGTCTAATTATTCTGACAGCTCCACCAATAGTGAGACTAGCGACACAAGTTGCTACTGTAATCATAGATCAAGTAATCATAGTAGAGGTAATCTGCCTTTTTGTTGCAAAAGGAAACAAAAGTCAATTGGAAGACAGAGATGTAAACACCAAAAGCACAACTGCCTTTCCTCTTCTGATGAAGCAGACGTGGACTGCTTTATCTACAAAAAAAGCCAGCGATCCGCAGATTGTACTCAGAGACATCCAATAAAATGCCAACGATATTTGAGATATGGGCACTTGCTACAAAGAGAAAGAGCAAAGCAAAGTAGAAACAGATATCTTGTCTGTAAACACAACAGGAGCAGATGTACAAGCTCCCAAGTTTCTTGCATCCATGATTCAGGAAGCAGTGAAACATCATCAAGTTCCACTCAATCTAGAGGTAGCAATTCAGGATCATTCATGAAGGAATCAGTGCATATCTGGAACAAACACAAAAAGACTGTGAGAACCAGTGAAGAAAAAAAACCCTGCTCTGCCCATTCAGAGAACCAGAATGTGAACTGTGCCTCTAAGCATAAGCATGGAATTTGCTCTGTCAACTGGTTAGAAAAGGAAGCAGCAAGACAGAAATCACTAACTGCCAAGCTACTTTTACAAAAGGTAAAATCCAAAAGAAACCAGGGGCAAATTGGAAGCACTGGCAACTTTTCGAAGGCTTGCAGGATAGATACCCCCTGTAATGTGCCTGGCACATTTTCCATGGACAGTGAAACAATACTGCCTTCGCAGGAGAACACACACAGTGCTGACATGAAATGTGTGTGGAATCGTGAAACTGGGGAAGTGGAAAACAACACAAATGAACATTTGACCCTAGATAATATTATGGGTAACACATACAGTAATTGCCTGCTCAAAGACTTAATTCAAAGAGGAACCACCTACCAAACCCTAAATATGGAAGCAAGCACAGCAATAAAAGAGAAGACAGATTTCTTAACCGATGAAACACAACTTCTTCTGCCAAGCTGTGATCCAAAGACAGGTGATTTTCCTGGTGCTTTTGTTTCTCATAGATATTCTCTTGCTCCAAATTTTACTGACACCAAAGAAGAATACAACACAAGGGCAGACTTGCATCAAGCAGAAGACGAGCTAAACTATTTCCCTGACAATGCTATGCATAAATCCAATGAAAGAGAATATGAGACTGATCTTTATAATAAGTGCATCTCTCCTCCTTTATCACAACATCCGATAATATTTTCCCCTGATGAAATAGATAAATACAGGTTTCTACAGCTACAGGCCCAGCAGCATATGCAGAAACAACTTGTAGCAAAACATCTCAAGGTTTTGTCAACTACTGAACCAGCCTCATTCTCTGCATCTCCAGCAGTTCAGTCTGTTCCAATCCAGCAGCAGACTTCTGTTGCCACTCTCCACCAAACCTTTTTGCAAAGCTTGGCTTTGTCCAATGGGGCTCATCCACACAGCAGTAATATAACCCATATACAGCCATTCTCACAGGCTCATTTTGTGCCCGTATCAATTTCGCCATTTGCTTCAACCTTCCTGCCAAGTCACGCAGCACTATTGTCTGGTCATCCTTTCCATTTGGTATCAGCCACTCCAATTCACCCTTTCACCCAACTAGCAATCCCATCCCTGCCTCCTACTGCCTTTATTCCTACTTGGTTCACTCCACCGCTGAATGCAACTGCATCTTCCACAATGCATTTCAATCCTTTAACTCATCCATTTTTCCAGGGGCAGAAACTTCCACCTTTTTCTTGAACGTGGCATGCACATTGATTCTCTGAACTGAGGGGGGAAAAGTAAGTTAAAAAATATAGTTAAATAGCAAGGTCACTGTCCCACATTCCAAAAAGCAATTTAGAATGGAAAGTCCCATTTAGTAATGTAATTGTTTTCCGTATGAGAAGTCATGGTTTATATACTCCAAATATATCAAGAATACTGAGCAAAATCAAAGTTGGGCTGACACAGCACATAAATTTGATCATTAAACTGTTGAGAAGAGAGTTATTTGTCACAAAGCCATGTCTACTTCTTACTGCAGTCTCTTGCAATTTGGCACCGTCCAGATGTAATTTGACTGCAGCTTCCAAAATTCCCAAACTATTTGGAAGGTGCCTGATTAGGAGGTATTGTCTGACAACTCTTTTTAAGATTTAGCATGGTCTTTGCACTATAGTAGGTATTTTCTTTTTTAAAAAAAAATCTATATGTACTTTCAAAAAAAGATGCATGCAAGAATGATTAACCTTGGAAAGCTTTTGGAGTACATAAACTCCCATCATCATGCAACTGGCAGCACATAACTGATTTTAAGCAATGCAATTGTTCTTGTTCTTTAAAGATGCAATAAAATGAAATAAGTACCCAACGCCACAGAAATACAGGCTGAAAATTTTGCCCCCACCCCCTCCCTCAGGGACAAAGATTGCATCCAAGCTCTTACATAATCATTGCTTGGAAAGTCAAATAATAATCATGAGAGGAGGAAGGAGGAGGAGGTGGAAGAGGAAGATGTGTGATCCACAATCTAAAAATGGGGCTTCTCTCCCTCTATATGCTTGCATTTAAAAATCAATAAATAAAGGCACCATTAAAACAAGCTTCACTGCTTATCATGAAATTGTACACACATCTAAAAGGAGTAAAACTTTCCTGCTGAACACTTCTGTTTAGCTTCCAAGGCCGTAAAAATTACTAAGGTATTTCCAGGAATGGTCTATCACTTGTGGCCTTGTATGATAAAAGCAAAATCTAGTTTTTTCTTGTTCAGAAAGATTCATAATCACTGAATCAGATTAGCAGCCTGTGAATATAATTACATTACTAATGTACTTACACATTAAGATTACAAATGTATACACAGATTCTTCGAATAAGCTACACTTTCCAAACACACACACATGCACACAATTCCTAGTTTCCAGTTCAGACTTTAAACAAAGATTATATGGAACAAATTTTGTGAAGCTTGTATCTATTAAAAATCAACTGAACCATAGAATATATATAAATCATCTGTAATTTTGGTACGTTTGCATTTCTTTTAAGTTGAGGCTGTACATATGAATATATATTTAGATTATTAATTTAACTGAATTGATTTTAAAATTATGTGGTTCAGGATGTATTAGAAATTACCCCAATAGACTAAAAAGATAGAATAGATATATTTCATCATTTTGTCCAATCAGAAAGTATTTTTCAGTACTGGTAAGATCCAAAATTAGGCACTGCAGATTTTTAAGCAGATTCAAGGCTGGTTTATGACTTTAAAAGACAAAAAATAGTCCTTTATATTTTATAATTTCCTTTACTTAAAATAACCATTAAAGTTACTATTTGTCCAGTTTGTAAATGGGAAATTTAAAACATAAAGTAACTGAAATTTCAAACAAATCACCTGCCACTACATATATGTCCCTTTTCTTGTCATGATCTAATTTAACAATTAGAAGATTGAATGTAGATTCAGCTATTCAAATTGCTTGTGTTCTGCATATGCTGAAAAATCTTGATCCCAGTGCAAAATGCAATTCCATGCTGATCTCACCATAAGTTGGTAGAAAATAATTGCTTATTTTATAATTGACATAAAAATGATTAGATGATGAAATGTAACGGTTTTTCTGTTAATTAAATTATATATATATATATGTAGATCTTTGGTTATTCGGGTCTTCTCCCGCGTAGAATTGGAAGTATCTTGGCGACGTTTCGACGAAGTCTCATTCGTCATCTTCAGGCTGGTGTTCTCGGCTTCGTGCTTCCAGGAGCAAAGAACACCACGAAGCCGAGAACACCAGCCTGAAGATGACGAATGAGACTTTGTGGAAACGTCGCCAAGATACTTCCAATTTTACGCGGGAGAAGACCCGAATAACCAAAGACCTACATACAAACACCCGCGAAAACCTCAGATATATATATATATATATATATATATATATATATATATATATATATATATATATATATAATTCTGAACACAGCTATTTGTTATGCAGGTTTGCAAAGAATATGAAAATATAAAAATCATAAATATGTCATTTGATTCATTTTTCAAGTATTTCATTTCTTTCAAAACTAGTTTTCTGGCTAATATTCTATATAATTAGTCTGTTTTTTATTCTCTGTAAAATGTTTTATATTATACAGTAGCTATGTGAATTGCACTATTGAACATCAGATGCAGCTTTTTTTTAGTTAATTCAAGCTTTCTTGGGAATGTAGTTTTATGCAATAATGTTTTTCAATAAAATAAACGTAATGGTATAAAGAGCACTGGTAATGCATTTTTTAAATATCATATGAAACAATGGTATAAAGATATTTTAATTTTAATTCATATGACTTAAATGCATTTTATTTATCCAAACTCTAATGTTCGTTATTAACACTAGTTCTTTTTAACAACAAAAACAACAAAAATAATACTTGGATACAACAGAATAGATGAAAACAAACTGGAGAAAATCATAAAATACAAAGATCTGCAAATAGAAATATAAAGACTGTGGCAAAGGAAATCAAAGGTAGCTCCAATAGCAAAGGAACCTGGAGCATCTAAAGCACCATTTGAACATTATCAATGCTAACAAAGTCATCATCAGCCAATTTCAAAAGAACAGCTTACATTCTGTGATGATACATTTAACACCAACAACCAATGACATCTACATATCCTGGGTCCATTGGGGAAAAGATGATAGTTGGATAAAAATGCCAAATCAATCAGAACATCTATTTGACTGTGTACCCAACCATAATCATAACAATATGCTATTTGGAATGGGTATTATACCTTCAATTTACACTAATAATACAGGCCATAAAATGCAGTTGTGTATAGATCCATTTATTATAGTATTACCTCCTGCCATATTCTCATCCATAATGATGGGCAGTTTCCTAGAAAAATAATCCCCAGTTTGGTCGTTTTTCAACTCTGTAGACTTCAATTTCTAGATTTAGGGTGGGGGGAGTTCCTTTGAGTAAGGGGTTTGGGTTTTTTATGGCCCTGGACAGCTCCCTGAAGTTTTCTTGGTAAGATTTCAGAAGTGGTGTGCCATTGCTTCCTTCCTAGAGCCGAGTGACTGATTGCTTCCTTTCTAGAGCCGAGTGACTGATCCAAGGACACCCATTGCTTCCTTTCTAGAGCTGAGTGACTGATCCAAGGACACCCAGCCTGGTTTGCGCCTATGATGGGACTTCAACTCATGATCTCCTGGTTCCTAGCCTGATGTTATAACTGCTACACAAAATTGTCTCCATCAACTCCTATAATGTTCAACTACAACATACTGTCTGGCAATTAATGGAGTTGGAGAGCCCTCATACAACAATATTGACTCCATGTCAACAAATTATCTCATTCAGTAGTTTCACATACAGTAGATGTTAAACCCAAGCAGAAAGAATATAGAACCTTGAAGAACCCCATAAGGAGGGGTCTAAGACCAGATCTCTTTCCATCCAAATGCCAACCAAAGTTGGCCCCAAAGATAGAAGGAGAATCACTGGAACACACTGTCTCTCCTTCTTAATCTGTGAACCAATCCAGAAGGACACTGGAGATATCAAGGAGAGCTAGCATGGATGGACAGTTCTGCCAAAAGTAATCCACACATAAATCAATATCTTCTTGATGATGTACACCAGTCTAACACCTGAAAAGGATCCAGATAATCTGTTTTTTCAGTCACTTTAAAGCAACCAATTTCTCAACTTCTAAAAAAAAAGGTTGGAAATTCAGTGAAAATTGTATAACACTAACAAATCCCAGGGACGAACTTCTTGAACAAAAGACAAACAATCACCTCCTTATAAACTGGAGTATCCCATCTTTTCCCCCCACAATGTTGCATTCATATAACTATATGAAAGGCCAGTCATAAGTGACATTAATCTAATATTCAGGTACTTGTACTTCCATCCTTCAGCACTATGCCATTTCCTTGGGACCAACAAGCTTAAACTCTTCCCCGTAATTATGCTGAACCATTCTTCAGGCAGTTCCAAAGGATTTGTACAGCCAGAGTCCAACTTAAAGTGGATCTAAACAATTTTCTTCACCACATGCCTAAAATTGTATTCACAGTGGCATTGCAAATATATATATTCTCACACACACACACACACACACACACACACACACACACACACACACACACACACACACACAATTGAATGGAACAATTATTGCTCTTATCATCACCAGGTAATCATTATGAAATCCTTATGTAAAACTCTTACCTATCCTCTATCAGATTCATTTTTCAGGTTCCTTCAGGCACACTCCAGGCATACCTTTTGCCATTTTGTCTCCTGGAATTACTAAGGCAAGGATGTTCTCTGTAACTCAAAAGTATGGTAGAATGATATAGTAGTATGGTAGAACTATGAATATTAATATATTTTTTGTCTGTTTAAGTAGTACTTGGTCAATTCACACACTCTCAAAACTCCAAGAAAGTTGGTATGTATGCATGACT
Source organism: Coluber constrictor foxii (assembly GCA_038048745.1). Lineage (NCBI taxonomy): Eukaryota > Metazoa > Chordata > Lepidosauria > Squamata > Colubridae > Coluber > Coluber constrictor. Next base: position 148,535,377 of record CM075961.1, read on the forward strand.
ATTTATCAGCTATTTATCTTCAGAGTTCCCTGGTAAGCTTCATCACTAATAAGAGACTTCATAATTATATATGATAAGCATTGATGTTTCATTTTAATTTCAACAGTAAAACTTCAATATCAATGGACAACTGCAGTGGGGAGGCATAAACCTACCAGAATCAAAACCCTGCTTCGTGGTTTAGAAAAAAAAATATTTAGAGTAATTTATTATCAGTCTTTGGATTTAACAACAGTCTAATGACTTCATCAGCAAAGATTGGAATTGCTTTTCAAACATTCTGTAGCCAAGTTAATGATAGTAAAGTGAGTTTATGACTTGTATATATAGTCATCAAAACAGAATAAAAGTAAAATTTTTGATAGCCTTTCAGTGATATGACAATGCACACCTAAAATTATATGGCATATTAAATCAATACTAAATTTTGCTAAACCATTAAGCTTTCAGTAACAAAGTGTAACCATGGGTTCTTCAAAATGTGGGTGTGCATTTACTGTGATATTGAAGAGAACAATTGTAACAAATCAGCAGACCATGCAAGCTTTTATGGCTCTTTTTAATTATTTGCAGAGACTAAGAACTTCTATTTACAAAATGTCACTTTTGCAAACCTCTCTCTCAGTACTATTCACTAATAACCACCCTTTCTTTTGCTCCTTCCAGTTCCCTCCCTTTTCCTCCTTCTCCTTCTGCCTTCTGTGTCTTCCTAATAGGAAGGGAATCACTGCAGAATATGTTCCATGAATCTTGCCTTCTTGAATCTCATCAGTCAACTTTGCATAGATATTATGTGATGCACCTCCCTCTGCCCACCTTTCCAGCCATCTCTCTTTTCTTTCCCATCTGCCCTCAGTCTTGGGCATTCTTCTATCTGGAATTTCATTTCTTTTCTGCCAATGGAAGCTTTGCATTGACTTTCTCATTCCCTTCTCCCTCCCAGGGTGAGAAAATCACAACTGCATGAGTAAACTCTTCCACACACTTAATATGAGGTTTCTTTCCAGTCAAAATGTCTAACACAATCTTTTCAACAATTTGCAATAATTGCTGAAAGGGGTGATGTATAGTTTTCTTTCTTGCCTTTGCAGGTCAGACCAACAGTATATTCCTCAACAATAAAAATAGTGAGCCCCTCCAGGCCTTTATTCCCCAACACCTATGCTGTATATGGGGCATGACCAAAGGGAATCCTGTTTCCATCTGCCCCAATACAATCCTGGCTAGCAATCAGATCAGTTCTTAAATTGTTGTGACAGCACAGCTGCACTCAAAGACCATATCTGGGCTTCTCCCCCTTCTCTCTCCTTCTGCTGACTCACAACTGCACCATAGCAGCCAAACCAGACCATTAAAATCCATAATAATCCAGAACAATTAAATATTGCATTTCAACTTTATAAATTGTATTTGCTTATTTTTATTTATGAAAAAGCTGATCTATATGTTCTTTCTGCTTTGAGGTGCGTCTCTTAAAGATATGGGAAAATATTTTAATAGCCATCTGCAGGCCATCCAACTCTCTGCATATTTAAGATAAATACATACATACACACATACATTTACCCATATATGAATATTACTGCTGAATGTTTCATAGCTTCTTTCTATATTTACTGTTTTGAGATATATATGCAAGTTGTGAGATATGATACAAAAAATATCTGGCTTATAGGAGCAGTGACTCCATCAGCAGGTTCCTTACTTAACCTTTCTCATTGATCTCTTCATTGGCACAACGGAATGTCACATCTGGTTGCTTGTCCTGTTCCTATGTTCCTATCATATTCCTATCTAGTTACTTTTTAGGGAACTCGTGTTATGGTATCAGTTCAGGCTACTTTTACATCTGAGTGAACTTGTTTAGTCAAGCTGGATGGGGATGGCTGATCTAAACTCAAAACCAGGCAGTATTCTATAATATGCATCTGTTTAAATTACTAAACCATCATATATTTATTGTCACACCCATCCCATAAGGAAGGCTGATATCATGAGAACATATATTTATACAAATCAACAATTTATAATAATCTTATCTTTTATGTAAGATAGAACCATCTAGGTCAGGGGTGTCAAACTGGTGGCCTGGGAGCCAAATGCGCCATGCACAGGCCATGGCCACCCCAGCTTGATGAAGGGGAAAACTTCACAATATGTCATATGAGGGCAACATGATGCAGCAAGTTTTACACCCACAATCTAAGTTATACATTACCTAAATATCAAAACAACAGTATGGATGAAAGGAAACATATGTAGAAAAAAACTTCCAATAGATAACAATGAAAAGAAAAAAAATCACTATTTCTATATAACATTTATTCAAGTTTGTTATAGCTACCCATTTAAAGCCATAATCATATAACTACATCACCAGAATAAATGAAACTTCCTTCTGAGCAGACTTGCATAAAAAGCAATAGAAATACAGTATATCCTTTTTAATGTAAGCACTATTTTATTAATTAGCTGCATGTGTATGCAGTTAATATATGCACATTTTGTATTTTTCCTTTGCATTCTAATGCATTCATGTTAACCTCAAGAAGTACTTTAGAATTCTGAGATATTAACATAAATCCTGTTTTAGTGCATTTTTCTTTCTATAATCCAGTATAAAAGAAATCATCGTAAAATAAATGTGCACATTTTCAAAGCTTCTTCTACCTTCTAAATCAATAGTCACAAGGATCATCAAGTACTTTGCTCTCTTTTTTTGCATGTGGCTGATTCAGATTTAAAGACCAGATAAATATTCTCAGTAAATAACTGCATGGGGTCATTTTCCAAAGATAAAGAGTTTTAAAAATACAATTCACATTTGAGTCAATAGGATTTGCATTATTAAATGTGCTCTGGATATAAACTAGAGCACTATAGATATTTTTATGGTTTTCACAAACAAACAAACGTCACAGAAAAACAGCACAAAATAATCTGGTATTATAATAAAGAGCTGCACAGTCTAGGAATAAGGACCATATATTCTAACTGGTTATTGAGACACCCATATTTTCAATGTTTCCCTCTCTTATGCCCTATTGTATCCTGAGGCCAATGCCTTCTTTTTCAGAAGTCTTACCATATGAAAGTTTCAAAACTTAGCATGACATGAACCAAACCAGGTGACTCCAGGGAACTGCCTCTGACTACTACGCCATCTTAGCTCTCCCCAATAATATCCACCAGCACCACCCAAACAGCCATACAAATGGAACCACTTTAACAGCAGGAGTAAATTTATTACTTCCTTCTGAATGGAATGAAAGGGTTTAAAAATAAGGAAAAATAAAGCAAAGCTTCAAGGTTTGCTGGAACACACTGATTTTGAAACACTCTAAAAAGAATTCAGATTGCTTTGCTTGTGACATTGGTTAAATTGCTTTTCTTCAGCCTTGCTTTACTGTATTTTTGGAAGAAGAATGCCATACCATTTATAGAGTCAGAGGCCTGATTGCAACAAAAACAATTAGGTATTATTTTGAAAGAAAGCGTTCAAGCATTTATCAAGGTATGAACAAAATTGTTCTTCTATTAAAGTGGGTGAGTTTTAAAGGTTGGAGCAGAAAACTCCAAATGATATTTCTTCCCAATACTTCAGGTTTTTGACAGGGACAACGGTGGAGCAAAGGATCCTCTTTAAAAAATTCCAAATAGTATCTCACTCTAGAACAGTATTTTGGGGAATGCTGGCTGGGGAACTCTGGGAGTTGAAGTGTGCATGTCCGAAATTGCTAAGATTAAGAAACATTGCTTTAGAAGTCTCAGTATGAGTGCTTGGGAGTCAACTCATATTTTCTCAGCTCCCAATTTAACTCCTTGGAATCATGATGACAAATAGCCCTACAGTTACAGCTATTATGAACAACCTGTTCCATGGGTAGCTGTTTAGATCCAATCATGTAAGGGCAATGCCTTGTGCCATTTATGAAGCTCTCTGTGTGAAATGATTCACAGTGTGATTTTTAACTATTTGTTTGTATTCCTGGCTTTACTATTTTTGCAAATAATTAAAGGTAGTAAACCTATCCAATACACCTTCTTCCTCTTATTTTTCCCACAACAACCACTACTCTATGAGATGAGTTGGGCTGAGAGAGAGTGGCCAGCCCAAGGTCAACTCAGATGTCTTTCATAGCTAAAACAGGACTAGAACTCATAATCTCAGGCTTTCTAGCCCGGTACCTTAACTACTAGACTAAACTGGCTTTCTTCCTTCCTTTTTAAACATTTGCATTATTTTTTATTTATATGCTATAATTATTATGTTGGAAATCAGTTCAGTGCATAGAATTCTTTTTGCCTAATTTCACTTTAAGTGGTCATCCATTTGAAAGTATTAAAGGCATTGATATAATGGTCAGACCAGAGTTTGATTTTTCAAATGATGGGGAAGAATATCTGCTAGGTTGCTCTAACACAATTTATTTCATTTAGTGTTTTCAATTAGTAATAATTAGTGGTATTATGGTTACTGATTCCTGAGATATTTGATAGTTTTTTCCCCCTTGAAAAACATGTTTCTTTTTAAACATACAAAGTAATATTATCTCTTCTTTTGCATTGTGATTTTTATTTTTCCCATTCCAGAGTATAACTTTACAAGTGACATTTCCAGGGGAAATGACAGTTCTTTGTTTTGATATTATCTTAAGTATTTATATTCTGTACTCACAGAAATGTTGAAGATTTAGGAATTGTTTGCAAATGTTCTTTTAATTCTTGCTGTGGACAGCCATGGCTATTAAAACTGGCAGCGAGAAACAGATTTTTCCTAAGCGAAGTGTGACCAGCTGGGTCATCTGTACCTCTAACCCTACAGGACAGGCTGTCAGACCTCATTTGTCATATTTCAGAGGCAGATACTTTGCCTCAATTCACAGCAATTGGTCAACAATTATCTAAAGGCTAAAGGATGAATTCAGGGAAAGATTATTAATATATCCTGTTTTGAAAGTTTGCATTTTGAAAGTAAAGTCAGTAGCCTGATGCATAACTATTCCCAGGCCAGGCAAACTTATTCCAGTTTCTAAATCTCTACACTTATTAAATAAATCAGCAGGCAGATTTCACTAATTAAAACTTAGCCACCTAAAGGTGGAGAAATATATATTCTCTAAGATTCCGCAGCAACTTTACATTTGAAGTATTTGAAGAGAAAATAGGTAATTTAAGGGAAAGTGGAAAAGGGTATACTACAAGGAGAGAAACTTAAACTGATATTTTTACCCTGTTTCCCAAAAAATAAGATATCCCCCGATAATAAGCCCAATCAAGCTTATTGAGCGCATGGGCTAAATTAAACCTCTTTGCCAAAAATAAGCGCTCTTCAAAAATATTTAAATGCAGAGCTGGAAATCAGGTAAGATGGCAAGAAGAGCCCCATCTTGTTCCATGCATCCCAAAAGAATAAGACTCCATGAAAATAAAGCCAAGCGCTTATTTCAGAGTTCAAAAAAAATGTAAGACAGGGTCTTATTTTCAGGGAAATATGGTAATGACTTGATGTGTCATGTTTCCAGATGATTCCTACAGTACTTATTTATTATGATTAAAACATAGGAAAATCAGGAAAATGGTATATGATCACATATGGACTTAGACCTGCATACTCCTAAGAATATCCTTGGTTAAGGAAGAAATCTAGATCCTTCACACCATTTTTTTTCTCTTCCTGATTAAGAGCCCATCTACATTATTTTAAATCTGGTTTCCTTGAAATCACTTCATTCTCATGATCTGGTGTTATAAAACTGGCCTCACTCAATAAGCCATAAAAAGGATCTTTGGGGGTTTTTTCCCCTTTTATCCCTACATTGGATTTAGGGAACAAACAGAAGTGAAAACTTTGAGTTTCTTCCTTTTGGCTGCATTGCAGTATGAAGGGGTGGGGAGAGCATATACTAGACCAAGAACTGTAGGTGGTTTATTCATTCTGGCAAATAACAGTTTATCATCATTTTGAAAGAGCCTTAAATAGTGACAGTGTGGGAAGACAAAACAGGGAAGAGAAGGAATTAATCTGAGAAACAAAGCAGTAGATATGAGAAAAACCTAAGTAAACAACACTTTAATTCAGTTGTTGATAAAGCTGTGTTCTAAATGTGCTTTCTTTGGTGTAAACCTATTTAGCACAACTCTTACTTCTGAGTATGCCTTAAATATGAGAGTTTGACTGAAAGATAAATTCTGCATTTTAGTTTGGGAAGGAAGCCTTCCAACAGTTGGAGTGACAGCTGAGTTATCAAGCGTTGTCAGTATTTCCAGGAGCTAAACTTTTAAATAGACCTACAAATGTTCTCTTACCAAAAGGTCATATAAATGGCATTTGCTGCTTCAGGGTTATTCTTTTTCCTGAACCATTATAAAGTTGTGTAAAATTCACTTTCAATATTTATATATCAACAAGATTTAGATATTTATTACTGCAATTCTTTTAATGTATGACTGACCTAATTAGAATGGATTATATATTAACTATCTTAATGAATCAATCTCATGTAAAGGCCTTGCTTTAGATCAGGGGTCCCAATCTTTCGGACCTCAGGGATCACTAAATTCATAATTTCAAATCCCGCGGACCACTAATATGATCTGTCTAATCTGCCAGCTGGGTGGGCGTGGCTAGGTAATCATGTGATTGGGTAGGTGTAGCCAACTCATGTCACTCATGTTGAGAGGCGCCTCGTCAGCCTCTATTCACTTCTCTCCTCCCAGCCACTCCTCGCCTCCCTGCCTGGGCTCCTTAGGGCCCCAACAGGAAGCAGTTACTGGAGCTAAGCAGCCACCATGAGAAAAAGTTGGCAGAACAGCTGCTCAGTTCAAATTGGATCTGATCGAGAAGGAGGCTCAAGAGAAGCATCTCACTGAGGACTAGGAGCATAGGCTTTCCAAGCAGAGGGAAGACCTGCGCAAGTGCAAGGCCACGTACTGGCACCTGGAGGCTCAGCTGGCTGAGATGGTCAGCCAGTTCCAGGCCATGAGGCTGTCCCATTGGAACAAGGCCCTCCAGCTCTTCGCCACCAGCGGCACTTCCCTCCAGCCTTTGCCCCAAAGCCCCACACCAGGAGGCTGAAGCAGACCCCAAGTCAGAATTTTTGTCCCCTCTGACCCACACAAAAAGACCCCAAAGAGGGAGACTCTCTGCAGCAACACAAATGTTCGTTGCACGTATCTGTCCCAGGGGGCATAGTTTGAAGACCCCTGATTTAGTGCAATATTAAAAAATGCAAATAATTTTTCTGCGGACCACCAAAATTTTCTCACAGACTACCAATGGTCTACGGACCACCAGTTGGTGACCATTGCTTTAGATCCACAATTACGTTCACCTAGCAGTATATACACAGATATGATATTGGTGGTTTCCTTCTGCTTAAGTAGAGAGGACAGTAACATGCAGAACTGACCTGCTTTATTTTTTCCCCATCAGTCAAGTTCAGGAAACATAAATCATACTGAATATACATTGAAGGCTTTAAATGTCAGAGGCAGAGAGAGATACTCATAGAATCAAAGTTCAAGCAGAATAATATGAAAATCACCCAAATAGTTTTTAGTTCCCTTTAGTCAATAGAATATGTAGTTTCTGTTACTGTACTAACTCTTTAAGTTTTATTGATTTAGTTGCAACTTCTGATATCCTTCCTGGAAAAGCAGCAGCAGAGAGAAAATGAGGGCATCCAATACAGTATATAGTGTCACTGATGCTGTAAGTTGCAAATCATAATGCTTTCTCACTATTCCTGTACCAAATGGCGTAGCCATAGTGGTTCCTTCCTCATTCTAGCCACTCTATATAGCATTAAAAGTAATTGTGTCCTTCTGTCTTTATGTTCTTTTGACTGTTTATCATGTTATTTAAAACTTTTCATTCTGCTAATGCAGTTAGTCCTCAACTTGTTATCATAATGGATTCCTGAATTTCCATTATAAGCCATAATGACCGTAAGTCAAGGCACCCATATAACCAACCTTATTTTATGAACTTTTTTTTTTTTTTTTGCAGTGGTTGACATAGTCTGGAGTTTGATCATGACACTGTTCAAGATTAATTGCCTTCCATCCTTCTGAGGTTGATAAAATGGGGAGACAGATTGTTGAGGGCAATAGGCTGTCTCTGTAAAATGTTCAGAGAATGCTGTAAAGCACTGTGAAGCAGTTTGTAAATTTAAGTGCTATTGCTAAATGAATCCGTGCCTATGAGCAGGTTTTTCTGGAAAGAGGACAGTTTCTGGGGGAAAACTGTAAATTCTGTTATGTGACCAACAAACATTGCAACTAGCTAGTTGCCAAGCACGCTAACTGCAGTTCCCTATGATACTAGATAGCAAGGAAACTTTACTGTTGGAACCTGGAACTAGGTCAAATGAAGGCTGCCTTAATATTGAACAATTGATAAGCAACCAGTCATTAAGGATGGACTACCTATATTTTAACTCCTTTGGCAAGCAGACAACATTCACCAAATTATCCCAGAAGATATGTAATCCTATTTTACTTACTTACCTTTCCACATCCATGTAATTCATATCGGTTGATGTCTTACAGTAGTATGTCACTAAAACTGCCTGTATAGCCAAATCCACTTATTTCAAGATACTATTAATCATAAACTCATAACATGTGTTTACTACACCTTTGACAGCCTTACACAGAATCAAAAAAATTTAGAATTCAAAAGAAGCCAATCAAAACACCACCAACAGATTGCTGTATAGTCCCTGCCTGCACCCAATTAAGGGGAACCCATAATTTATTTGGCTAATTGATTCAACTGTTAAACGGGTTTTTTTCCCATTTGAAATAGGTGGTCATATAAATTGAAATAAATAAATTCAGTTAGAATTTGCTTTCTCGTAACTTAAAGCCATTATTTCATGCTATACTCTGGAAAGTAGAAAATTGTCTTGACCTTCTTACATATGGCATTCCTTTGGGGCTCTTCTCAGAGTTAAACATTCCTAATTCCTTTCATCTTTCTTCATAGGACTAGTTTCTAGCTTAAATTGGCTGAGGTGTGTTGGCTGGGCAGGTGGCTTCAAATAATGTAATCATTAATATATTCCCCAAGTCCAGCAGTAACAGTTATCTGTTGAATGATATATCTAGCTTTTTGACCTACAGATTAAGTGGTCCTTCTCTTTTAATCTCTTACCACCAACAATCAGATCAAAACTAGGTCATCCTTCAGACAAATGCTGCTTAAAAGATGGTGGTTTTCAAAGCACCAAGTCTTCAAATAGATCTGGCATACAGGCATCTGTAGGCTTCAGCTGTTTTCATGGCAAAGGGATAATTGTATCATATGCTCTGCCTCTTTTGCATAAGCAAGTAACACCACAGTGCAAATCTCTAAAGGATAGGAATTGCCTCCTGGTGTCAAACACTGGTTTTATAGGACTGATGTGTTTGAGAACACTCCGACAGTACAGTACGGAAGGGATCTGACTTTTGACTCCTCCTCTACAAACCTGGAAGATCCTTTGAAAATACAAGCAACAGTGCTATGAAAAGATAACTTTCCAGTCAAGTTGGCTGCAACACCCTAGAATATTCAGCTTTGCTTAGGAGAGCAACTACTGAACAAAATGATCCCAAATACAGACCCACTTTCTCCCAAAATCAGAACTATTGAAAATGATTTCATGTCCCTGCATGAAGAAAACCAAAGAGCAAATAGTTATTAATGTTATCAGTAGAAATAGTAGTATCGGTAGTAGTTTTATTCTTACTACTTCAAAGTAAAGAAATTCTGGGATTTTTTCCTCAGGCTTTAATTTATGTGGGTGGGTGGCATTGTCTGGCTTTATGTACAAATAGACATACTCACACACATACATATTCACATGATCAACCCAAAGCCTTTTGCTTTATTTAGCAGATTATTTGTGAAATAGAGATGTTTGTTTCAAAAGAAAAAGAAACAACAACAAATGAACACTTTGTAGCATAAAGGTTTCCTTCTAAAATGAAATGAAATAAAATTCAACCTGCCAGTTTTTGTTAAATAAAAGCTCTGACTCTGACAATTATAACTAGAGGTGGTAGATTTAAAGAGAAAGAGAAAGGATCAGATGAATATATATTTTAAAAATGTCCCAGCAATAAGCAGTAATAGGCTGTGGAATAATTTCCCTGGGGAGATGGGGAAAGATATACATACTCCAAAATCACTGCAGAGTACGGAATGCTTAGTTCTATAATCCCAGTCTGGGAGAAGAATAAAGAAATAAGTGTTTTGCCTTAGGCAGCTCAATCTGATATTCATATATAGGTTGAAACAGTAGAATTGATCTCCTATATTTGACAAATAGATCTTCCCTCTTGAGTTCCTGTGACCCTTAAAATTCAAAACAAGAAGATATTCTTGAATACCTCGTCATGGATGGTACTATATTATATCAGCGCCAGAGCTGAAAGATTGTCAGGTATTTCAAAGACTGGCCTCTCAAAATCGTTTCTATCCCAAGATTAATGCAATACCAAACTGCCCAAAGTATTTAGATTGGATGCAAATTCTGGGAATTACAGAATTTCAATCTCACACACACACTAGATTGGTGGAGGTATGGTAGCAGTAAAAGTAAAACAGAATAGGTGCAACACATTTAACTCTGTCTGATCACATCTAACGATAGTTAATCATATTATTTTGCTTTTGGATCCCACAGCTGAAAGTTAATTAACTGATCAAAGACCACCCTTATGGGCAGTACAATGTCTTGTACTGTTTTCTCTGGAATAGGAAAGGGAAGATTCAATGTACCAACACCCTCAAATCCATCAGTTAGGCAGCAGTGAATGTGGCTGAGGCATTGTAGCTAGGATTTGGAAGGTCTACTATGTCTTGGCAGTGAATTTCATAATTTTCTGTTGTTCTGCCCTTCTATTTCATGGCCCGAAAGGGGACAGAATGGTGAAGCTTGGCCATTGCCTATAGTTGATGGGGGTTTTGTATTTGCACAATATAAATGATTATGGGAGAACGCTGACTCATAATTGCCCTAATATGGTTCTGGGATAAACGCTCTTGCCCAGAGCTGACTAAATTAGTGGGTTCATGTCACAAGACAGGCACTAAATTTCCAAAACATAACAGCCAGTAGGAAAACAACTCTTCTATAATAGATTACTAACTACAAACTAGGAATTGTGCAACTCCACAATATGCAGAACTTTGCATCTTTCAGTGCTAGGTAGGCAAGAAATCATTGATTTCACATGCATAATTTACACTTGGCTGTAGTAATTCCACCAAATCTGGAGGCTTTGAAAAGTTAATGAGGACGTTTGAGGCAAGCTACATGGGGATCTCTGCACTTCCAAGCCAAGCTGCTGACTATATTGTCTTTCGTCCTACTGCCAGCAAAGTTGTGTCTCTAAATTAGTTAATACACAAGAGAAGAAGATAAAACAAGTACTGATTGTAATTTTGTGTAATTCTCAGGTACAATTAAAGGCAAGCTTTTCTTTCCTTCTGACACTATCACTGTGGAAAGTATTCTGTACAGTAACTATAAATCTTAAACAACAGATATGGTCCCCTGAAAAAAAAAACTCTAGTCAGAAACTGCAAAGAATAACTAGCTACAGTTTAGTTATGCAAATAGAGGAAGGATTTGCCATTATTTATATGCTTGTACAGTACATAAACTGAAGTGTGGAATCTGCTAAACTGAAGTATATCCCTCACTGTTGCTCAGAATGACTGGAACTTGATTGGAATGACTGTACTTTGGGTATTGATGCTAGTTAGATGTTGTTATTCCTGGGCATACTATAGTAAAATACAGCTGTTTCAAAGTTCAACCAGTTCTAGTAGGTACTTTTTGGATTATATATTCAAACATGCTATTTCTGAAATTGGATACATATGGCTGTGGTCTTCTCCAACTTATATTGGCTTCATATCGAGATGGAGCAAGAAATGATCTTTTCAGCACTGATGATGTTACCTAATTTGGGTGATGAAACATCTGCCAGAAAACAACCAAGTTCAGAGCACACCAATGAGGTACTCAAATGGGGACCCCTCATTTCAATTCTGACCTACAAATAATATCCTTTATTAGGACTACTTTCTCACATGTTGCATTGTAGAGCTTGTTCTGTGTCCTCCAACTATACAGAAGTGGTTTGCCAAAGGATATGTACCCCGGTGATTATCCTTGTTTGTAGGCAGTAGCAATATTAGGTGAAGAGCCAAAATTACAGTAATCCTAAATGCCTTTCTCCCTGATGCCTTCTCATCTTCCCAGTCTATCTTATAGTTTTGACATTCTCTGAAGGTTTCCACCCAAGTATTAATCAGACCCAAATCTACTTAGCTTTCATACTTAATCCAGCTCTTAATTTGCTTCTTAATTTGACTTAATACCACAACCTGGTTTTCTGGAGTTACATAATTTACTGAATTAACCAATCATACTACACATATACATAATAGCTTTTTATAGCAAGTTGTGTGGTTCAGTATTTCATTCAATTAGAGTTTTATGTGCTACATAGAAATTTCAAATAGTCAAGGGATGACAAGGAACATCTATCCAGAGGGCTCTATTGTTTATGGCTGAGTTGTCGAACCTATGGAACACGTGCCAGAAGCAGCACACAGAACCATCCTGCAAGGGATGCGCAACCTCGCTGGCTCGTCTTCCACATTCTGTGCACACAGGCACACTGGTCAGCTGGCCTTCATACCTGTGGGAGCACCAAAACCCGGAAGAGCAGTGTAAGCACCCAAACTTTCAGGCCTACATCGGGCGCAAGAGCAATGGCCAGTTGTTGTCGGGCGCACATTCACACCAAAACTGGAAGTTTGGGTGCTGGCTTGCATGACAGAATGCTGCTCTTCCAGGTTTCGGCACTCCCACATGCGTGAAGGCCAGTGAGGCCATGGGGTCCAGGCGGAATGGCTTTGCGTGCCATTTCCATCACGCAGGTCGGCACACGATGGTGTAAAAAGTTAGCCATCACTGGTTTATGGGCAGTAACAGAGTTAGGTGGAAAAAAATTATAGACATTTCCCTTTTCTAAGTCCAACCTTAAAATAAATGAATTACAAATCAGTGACTTTTAACTTGGGAAGAACTAATTCAGCTTATTTTTGATTCACATTTTTACCAAATCCTTGAGAATAGAGATAATGTAATTTATTTGTTTAACATCATTTCTAGACCACCCAGTCTTAAAATCTCATAATTACCTTTGATTAGAAAAAGAGCAAAATAAGCCAGTGGGATGCAGTTTTTGCTCAGAGGCAAATGGGATCCCTGTCTTTGAATTCAAATTTTATTCTTGCTTTCCGGCTTAATAACACATTCAAGCAATCTTCTGCCAATAGACCAACAGTGTGGGAAGAGAGGAAGACAAAATTTTATGTTCTGCTTATTTGAAAAAGGAATAGGTTTCACAGTATAATTAAGGAAGAGACATTGTGAGGATCCAGAGGGAGCAAGATTCAGTCTATATTTCCAGCCTGTCTTTTCTGTACTTTCTTTTATGATCTTCTGGAAACAGAAAGCCTTGAAACCTGTTGGGAACCAGAGAGGGTGAATCTTATGTCAAAGCCAATATTCATAGTGATTTCATCTTTAAAACCTGATATTCTATCACATGAGATCCTGACACACAATCGGTCTTCAGTCAAACTCATCTCCTGGTATCCAACCAGATACACATGAGCATTTCCTTGGTAACATTAATAGATATACTATATTTGGGCTGCAGAACAACGACTATATGACAGCAGAACAAATTTCCCAAATTATTAGTGAAATCTAATATGCATGTAGATTTTTGCAGGTCATTGATAGCAATGTGGAAGTACCATAGCTTCTAATTGCTATCTTCTATGATTTCTGACTGCTGACTCTAAGCTCTGGGGTTTCCTGAAAAACTGCATCCAAAAACTGTAAAATAAAATGCAGTGCAAATAAACTTGATTTGAATCCTCCATTCATGTTAGTCATAAACTTTACTGAATTGGATGGAAATTACTTTTGGGATCTAGGATTGACTGCAGCTCCCTGCTGAGGTCAGGTTTCTGTGAAATGTGTGGATTTTTTCAATGGGCATCAGAAATATCCCTTCCTTATTTCACCTTCATCCAGAAACTGATGCCAAGTTTCTCTTTTTCTGCTCTCAGTCATTTCTCCAAAGCTCTGAAATTAATATTGACATCTTAACCTTCATCTCAGTTATGAATGACCTTTCTAAAACATAGATACTTATAAAGATAGGAGATAAGCAGAGAAAATATTACCTTTTTCTTTGCAAACAAGAATCTGTGGGCAAGTCATTGTTGGCTTTGGAAGATATTGCTTGCAGTTCTGAAAGCATTATTCAAATTTAAATTTTGGTACAGCGTCAAGATGAAAAATAATATTACCTTCCTCAATGCAGCAGAGACATCTGCAATCCCCCAAATGACAGCATTTTAAAGAGTCCCCTCCCCCCACTTTGTTAATTACTTCTTTCCTGCTCCATTCTGGAAGAGAAACTTCCTGGAGACTGGCTGTTTTACATGCATAGCTAAATAGACATGGGTCAGGGTTATTTTTTCCACATCGTTAAAGCTATATTCAAGTACATTTAACAAACAAAAAAACATCCTGCACTTGGATAAGTTACAATTATACTTTTAAAAAATGGTGAGAATCAGATGACTTGTAACAATTCCTTCAACTAACTTGAGGTAGTGCAATAGCCACCACTTCAGGGTAGTGACATATCCATAGAAACATAGTAGATAGCAATAGTGATAGCACTTAAACTAGGGGTGTCAAACTCAATTTTATTGAGGAGTGTGGCCATGGTGGGCAATGGCCAGTTTTCCATCACTCATATTGGGGGCGCCTGTGGTGGCCCAAGCACTCTGCCAACAAACATAGAGTTTGGGAGGGCCACATGCAGCCCTCGATTTTTGCTGGTAGAGGCACTGCGAGCTGGTCCTTTGCTGTTTCCAGGGTGGCTCCACAGGCCCATGATCCAGCTTATAGAGTCAGCATATTGCCCCCCAATAATTTGGGTCTTCATTTTACTGACCTCAGTAGGATGGAAGGCTGAGTCAACCTTGAGACATTGAGATCTGAACTGACAAACGGCTGACAGTTTGCAATTAGCAGAATTAGCCTGCAATACTGCATTCTAGCCACTGTGCAATCAGATTTCTTTTTAGATGGTAGACATTGGGATTGAAAGCAAATCAAGGCTATCGAAGGCTAAGCATATATATATATGCTTAGATTTTTCTCATTACTAAATCAGCTGGTCATTTCCCCATAAATTTGTCTACCCTCAACTCCCACTTTTGACATCTGTGAGTTAAATTTTACTGGACTGTTTTGAAGCATTATGTCATGTCTCCATGATCAATGAGAATGGCTGCTATGTGCCAGGATTTGGTATAAATAATAATAAAGGCAGCTGTAGATAAATATTAGAAGAACTAGTTGAATTGTTGATTTTACAGCAAAGTAGAAATAGAAGATTCCTTAGAGACCTACTACAAGATGATGCAGTAGAAAATGAGCCACTGGATTGCTCTAGAACACTGGATGTCACAGCGGTGTCACATGACATATCAGAACTTTTCCCCCCTTCACTAAACCGGGGGTGGGTGTGGCCAGCATGTGACACATCCAACCCACAGACCGCGAGTTTGACACCCCTGCTCTAGAATAAGGATTTCTATGTTCTTATGAAAAGCAAGTATTTTAGGAGTTATCTGAAGACTCAATAAACACTCAGTGCACTAAAACCAAGCAGTGCTGGGTCTCAGGAGCTAATAGAGAGTTCTCATGGGATCCCATCAGGAAAAATAGATGGGAGAAATACGAAGTAGGATCATAAAATCATTTATTTTCTGTGATGTCACGTGCATATTCCCAAAGGCCAGAGCTTGTGTTGCAACCCCACAAAGCTGCTTTCATCAGTCTGACAACGCTGCAAGATCCTGAAAATGCCACTGAATGTCATGACACCTAAACTTCAACCAATTTGTCAATTGGTTGATGAAAGCCACTTGGAGAATCCTGGGTATGATGATTTCTTCTTGGGATATAAACATTATTGTATGAATTAAAAAATACAAAGTATTTCTGGAATTTAGTTTCAAGGATGATCCTTAAAGTGTCAAATAAAGAAAAGATATTCAAAAGCATGTTTACATAGCAATGCAGTTTTAGGGCAACTAGCATAACTCCACTTTATTTGATCCGGGTTCAAATACAGTTTATCTAAGCTGAAAGATAATTTCAGATTGACTTAACAATCTAGGATAATTAGCTCAGGCAGAAGCAGTATTGACATTTTTTCTTCATTCAGCTGGATTAATAGCAGTGGTGGGTTGCCCCCAGTTTGCACTGGTTCTATAGAACTGGTAGTAAAACAAGTGGAAATCTCCACCCACTGACCCTGATGTCATGAAAATACTTCTGTGCATGCGCAGAAGCTTCTGTGCTTGAACAGAAGAGAGAGCGCGGCCCCGTTGCAAACCGGTAGTAAAGGTAAGTAGAGCCCACCCCTGATTAATAGGCCTCCATTTTAATTATCCCTAACTATGTGTTGTAATAGGATATTTCAAGGCAGTGGTAGCCTGAGGTTTTGGATAATATTTCTTGGTCCCCTTGAAGTGCTGTGCCCTGCTGTCATTAAAAATTGCCTGAGTAAATTGAAGTATATCCCAGTATTCAGACTACTTAAAAGTGATATATGGCAGCTGGGTACGTGAAATGACTTCAGAAACAAACAACAAAATTAAAAAATCTGTATAATGTGAGGGCTGTGAAATGTTTTTAAAAGAAGGCTTATTGGCCCTTAAATTGCATGCACTGTACCACTAATTGTGTTGAACTGCAGGGAGCTGACTCTTAAGAATGGTGGCTGCTGTTCATCAAAGAAATTTCCAATAGCAATAGCATTTAGACTTATATACCACTTCATAAGGCTTTACAGCCCTCTCTAAGCAGTTTACAGAGTCAGCATATTGCCCCCAATTATCTGGGTTCCTAATGTGGGCTGTTTCCACTTGACCAAGGTAGCCAGGAATATTTTTCTCAATTGGGCAAAATATGAATGCTCACCTGTTACCCAAATATCAACTCATTATGTCTTTTGCCTCTATATTTGGACTTTGCTCTAACATCTGCATCATCATTTTATTCTGCCTTCTGAATTTTCTTTTAATCTTACAAATAATTTCATTTTTAGCTCCCAACTCCTAACCACTATTAAACTATTTAGTTTAAATAGTACCATATAAGTTCCTTAGTCCATTGGTTAATGTTGACAAGAACTAGAGCTACAACAGGACTAGAGATGCAAAAGTGAGGTGTGATCAGACTCTTAGACTAGAACAATTTACTTCTGATTCTGATTACTCTGTGTCTGATTATAACAGTTTGATAACTATATCAAACTGCAATTTGATAACTATAGCTGAATCTATATACTTCAAGACTATTCCAAAGATCATACTGTATTAGTCACATCATTGTCATTCCTCAACTTTCAGCTAATGATCATGTAGATATATTTTTTTCTTTTAACAATCATGTAATCCCTTACATCAGGGTGAAGTTCAAGAAAACTGAATTGAGCTGAGCACTTACTGGCCAGATTCCCTTCCTGACACCTAAATGGAGTTGCAGCAGATGTGTTCTCTTTGTGTCCAGACAGAGAATCAGCCACTACCTAGTCAGCCACTATCTAGGATTGAACTCACAGCCTCTGATTGCAATGTGAAAGCTCCACCTCAAAGGCACCATGCCACTCAATCATATAATAAATAGTTTTCAGCTACATAATTATACAAATGTAATAATAGAATAACAGGATGACAGAGTTGGAAGGGACCTTGTGGGTCTATTAGTCCAATATCTTGCTCAGGTAGGAAGCCCTATATCATTTCAGACAAATGGTTGTCCAATCTCTTCTTTAAAACTTCCAGAGTTGGAGCATTTACAGCTTCTGGAGCCAACTTGTTCCACTGATTAATTGTTCTGACTGTCAGAAAATTTCTCCTTAGTTCTAGGTTGCTTTTCTCCTTTATTAATTATATAAAGTGTTCAGAAAAAACATTAACGAAATCAAGGACAGAAACATAGTGATAGGTTGAGGAACACCTCACCTGGATGCCACCAAATATTAGAAGGGCTAAACAAATCTCATGGACCAATTGACAAATAAATATCAATTGGCGTGATATTATTGCAATGAAAGTAACAAATTTCAGAAGTGTCTTGCCTGTGACAGGGACATGTCCTCCAGCAGACAACAGTAAAGGAATTTTCCAAGAGACCTCTATTGGGAATAGAGGCAATCAAATCTCCTTAAGTTGATATATAGAGACAGTGTAACAGGAAATCAGATAGTTTAGAAGAAGAAAAAAAACCTTTCAAGAGGAATAATGTTTGCTTCTTTAGAAGTTTTCTCTAGGGCTACAGAGTTTGAATTCAGAATATAGAATACAGAATAACAGAATCTTTCATTCCAGTCCACTGCTCAAGCAGGAGACCAATACCAATCTGTGGAAGGAAGGAAGTTACTCAACCTCTTCTTTAAAACTTCTAGCATGGAGCAACCACAACTTCTGAAGACAAGCCATTCTACTGAATTCTTTGCTCTGCTCTTTATACTCAACAGCAAGTCATTTATCCCTGTAAACAAGAACATCCCAAAAAATGTGGGCAAACAGGTGATGACAGACCATTATAATGACTGGCTGTGCCAGTAATCATATTACTTTACATACATACATACTGCTATCTGAGGCTCCTTGATTGGATCTGGTGGTATTTAGGACAAAGATAAATAAAGTTTAAGGTTTTGAGAATAACAAAATAATAAAGTTGGAAGAGACCTTCCAGTGTTGAAGCATCCACAATTTCTGGAGGCAAGTCATTCCACTGATTAATTGTTCTAACTGTCAGGAAATTTCTCCTTAATTCTATGTTACTTCTCTCCTTGATTAGTTTGCTTCTTGTCTCTTTTTTGTAGCAGGCCCTTAAATATTGGAATGCTGCTATCATGTCATCCTAGTTTCATTAAACTAGACATACCCAATTTCTGCAATCATTCTTAATGAGTTTTAGTCTCCAGTCCCTCATCTTAGTTGTTCATTTCTGTACTCTTTCTAGAGTCTTAACTTCTTTTTTTTATATCATGGTAAATAAAACTGGATGCAGTATTCCAAGTGTGGTCTTACCAAGGCATTGTAAGGTGATACAAACACTTTAAGTGATCTATCTGTCTGTTAATGCAGCCTAGGACTGGGTTGGCTTTTTTGGCAGCTGCAGCATACTATTGGCTCATATTTCAGTTATTGTTCACTAGGACTCCAAGATTTCTTTCACAGTTACTACTGCTGAGTTAGGTGCTATCTATACTATTCCTGTGCATTTGATTTTTCTTGCTTAAATGTAGAACCTTACTTTTTTTCACCATTGAATTTCATTTTGTTAGATAGTGCCCAATGTTCAAGATCCTGCTGTATCTTAAGCCTATCTTCTGGAGTGTTGGCTACTCCTGCTCGCTTAATATCATCTGCAAATTTGATGAGTTCCCCATCTATCCCCTTGTCCAAATCATTGATGTTGAAGAGTACTAGGCCTAAAACAGAGGCTTGGGGTACCCAACTCCATACTTCCCTCCATGTAGCTGCAGCTCCATTGAGGACTACACATTGAGTGTGATTGGTCAGCCAGTTACAAATCTATCTGGTGGTGATGTTGTCTAACCCAGCAGTCTCCAACCTTTCCAGTTTTGTGGACCTGTGGGGGGAGAGGGGATGGTTCCACATGAATGGTGCGTGAGCATGTATGCATGCACAGTTCCATTTGCGCAAGCAACAGGCACACATGCACACTGCTCATACAAATGGAGCTTGTATGCCCTCTTGCCTACGAACTGCATGCAAGTGGAGTTGCACATGCACATGCGCTCTCTCCCAATACTTTCATGGCCCCATAGTGGGCTGTGGTGTGGGCTTTGGGGACCCCAGGTGTAACCCACATTTTTCTAACTTATCAAGTAGTAGGTTGTGGAGCACAGACTTTTACTGAAGCTGAGAAAGTTTAGCTCCATGCATTTCCTTCAAATTCCATGCTAAGGAAAAACTGAAATCAATACAAGGAAAGATATCTGACTGTCCTGCATAGAGATTTCTCAGATAGATGAGAAAACCATGAAACCACAGTTTGAATGATAAACACTACCCTTTTTAACAAAAAGAGCAAAGCAGTGGAATTTTATTTTAAAAATTAAACCTCAATGAAATGTTCTCAATGAGCTTAATAATTAATCAACCAGTCATATTCTTTCAGAGGACAGCCTACCTGTTTGGTTCTTTATTCTTTCCATCCCAAGAAAATTTTGAAAATAAATTGATTAAAGGAGTTAGAACTCTGTTCATCCATATTATTTTTTTAAACCATTAGTTATCTGGAAACGGAACAGCAAGGGACTAAATTTGATGTGAGGGGAGAATGTTGGGGGTGGAATTCAAAAAGGGACCAGGTCAGGTTGCTGAGAAAAATAAAATCCAGGGGGGAGGAAATCCCCAAATGTATCCTTATAGTAGAGGCAGTCAGGCAGCTGCTGGGAATATTGTCAGCAACTTCATTGTAACTCCCTTTTCCTCCGGGTGACATGGAGTGGAGCTATTATTGCTAAGGGATTGTAAAGGATTCCTGAAGCCATGTGGTGCATATTTTCTCTAAACTGTCATTTCATAATCCCTACATATGCTATTCCAGTCCTTGAGCGCATTCAATTTTTGAAGGACTGTTTAAGGTTATTTTCCTTTTGGTTCTCCCTAAAGAAAGTTTTAAGATTCTGAGTAACATATGAAAATGCCTTCCTTTTTGCTGCATCAGGAAAGGCATTTGAGGATTGGTTTAACTAGGCATATATTTCATTAGATCACAGTTGGTTACAACACTACAAAGCAAGGAAAGTAAGTTAGTCTCTATGAAATCCTTAGTGCTCTCTGAGCCTGGTTGTTTGCTAGTAGACATTTCATTACTCAACTGGGTAACATCACTAATAATGTTACCTAGCTGAGTAATGAAACATCTGCAAGCGAACAATCAAACCCAGAGAGTATCAAGGAGCCCAGAGTTAATCTCTGCACTACAAATATTCTCTTCTATCAGAATAGGTTAGTCTCCTTTCCTGCCAAATGGCAGTTCACAATAAAAAATGGCTGTCAGCAAACAGTCTTCTTTGTCTCCTGAGATCAGCATTCTTTATTGTTTTATTAAGGTAAACTGACAGGACATGCAGACCAGGGACCTTTATTTTACACATACTAAATTGCAACTCAAGGTGCTGTCAGGTATGGGGGGGAGAGGCGGGAAAGGGCTGGCAGCTAAACAATAAATGGGGCTCTGGCCAGCTCAATCAAATTTACATCGAGCAGCCTATACAAAACGCTAAGTGATTTAATGTCTTTACAGTGAGTTTTCACAAAATGATTGATTTCCTAGAAGCCACTAAAGTTTTCATATGTCTGGCCTATTATTTATCACCTTTATAGCCATAATTACAAATATTGACAATTGCTATGTTTAGGCAGCCCTCAGTTCTGTGCTAGGAACAGTTTGCCAAGATTCTGGAAACAAATTTAGCTATGTGGTGAAATGAACTTACAGGTGGCCTTCTCACAAAACTGGAAAACAGTTTTAGTGTCACATGCTTTATGGGTTCATAAGATTATATGTGATACAGTGGTTTTATAGGGTTATCTTTCTGACCTTCACATTCACTCCATGAGATGGAGAAACAATATTTTGGCTGGAATGACGTAAGGCAAATAATGCAATAAATTTGGAGGCTAGGTCACGATTTCTAGTACTCAGATTCAGTGGGGCTATCAGTCCTCATTTAGGACCCTATTTTGTGAATGACCAGGAAGCTTTCCCCAAATGCTGACCTGGTTCAGCAGGTTCTGTTATTAGTGAATTATACTGTATGTCTAAAGCAGGCAGATCAGAAGATCAGTATGTCTGAAGTCTAAAATTATCTAATTGCACAATCGTTGAAATTCATATTAGCTCCTGAATGAAGATCTGAGATTGTTGCCTAATTTCATTGAAGCATTGCAGAAAATATCACTTTGTGCTTCGGCTTGTCTTTCTCACACATTCTTGGGAAAGGATACTAAATAAATTTCATTACTTTGCAAATATACAAGTGGGAGTTCTGAAATCTCACAGAGCAAGAGGCTCATTAGCAGAATCTTATATAATATCATGTATCTTGAAACCAGGAGGATAAATGTTGACTCTTTCAAAACTAATATAATTTTGCACAAGTAGAATAAAATAAAATAAATTTTCATGAACGGTTGCCATTTGCTATAACTGATCTAACAAAACATCTGAATAATATAGTTTTCTCAGTTCTACCATTCATATTTTACTTTTCTGTTATTATGCAGTTGTTTTTCTTACACTAGAGAAATTGGTCTGCCAGATTATTTCCCAAGACTTTCGATCAGGGTGTTGTGCATATGCATGCTTGCAGACAAATGTTGCATAACATTGCTGGATAGGTCACTGTCTTTTTAATATACTATAAGCATGTATATAATTTAGATACTGACATACTGTTCACATGAACTACATTCATACTCTTACCCCACCCATTTATACAGATGCCCATTTCTGCTGAAAAGGAATTGCCTTTTTCCTTGGCATAGAGGGAACCAGAATAACCTGGCAATTTTCCCAGAAAATCAGGCAAAGTTGCTGAATTTCTATGTCTGTAGGAAGACCACTTAAGTCTCTTTAGTCAAACAGATAATCCTTGTTTAATGATTGCCTTGTTTACCACCAAAATAAATATTGCAATTACAGTTGTGAAAAAATAACTTTGCAACACCCTCACATTTATGACCTTAGCAGATTTTTCAAGGAAAAGAAAACCAGTTTGTGAAGATCTTAAAAGCACTCATGTTTTCACTTAGCACCATGTTCACTTAACAATCAAATTGCCAGTCCTGATTGCTAAATGAGGACTACCAATATTTATTTAGCAGTCTGCTGATTTATCTAAGCTTTAAACATTCCTTGTAAACACTGTAGAATTGTTATTAACATCAAAGGCTTTGCTATTCTTTGCTGAATGATTGAAGAACTGTCATAAGAGATGAAACACCAGTTATCCATTTGCAGATTTCAGCTAAAACATCTCAGATAGAACAACTGCCTTAACTACAATTTCTGTGGGAGCCTCCCAAGGAAGTAAGGCAGCCATTTTTATTAAGAATGTTTTGAAATTATAGTAAAAAAATAAGTCACCAGAAGCTTCATGACTACTGGGGGAAAAAAGTTGTTTACTTGTTGCAAGTGTACAAGGATTGAAAACATTCATCTACAGGGTATTTGAAAAGAATGCACAAGTTCTAGAAAGAACAACACCCAGAATCAGTAATAACAGAACAGAAGCAGATCAACATCAATTTATAATATAAAATAAAGCATTCAAAAAAGAATCAAATGAACTGCAAAGATCTACCCAGAGCAAAGTCTTGCCAGAAGTAGTTCAGATTGTAGAGTCAAATCTGGGGAAAACAACAGTCAAAAAAACCCAGTGTAACTATTGAACTGTTTTCACTTCCACACCAAACACCCTCTCCTCTGCCTTTTTCTCAGAAAAAACTAAAGAAAAATTGAAACAAAAAATACTTCTGCATCTAGAACAATGTAAAAATGACAGAATAAGTTGCTTATTCTATGGAACCAGCTAGCACAAGTATTAAAAGGTGCCAATACAAATATAAGAACCAGCTTACTATAAGAAATAAAAACCCCGACTAATGTATAGCACGGTTGCAGTTATAACTGAATATCTGGACTGCAAAATCAACACAGGAGAAAAAAATTCCAAACATGGATTATCAATATAGAAAATCAGGCTTGAAAATGTTATCAAATGCTAAAATCACATTCAAACAAGCTAGGAGAGGTGAAAGAAAAGAACTGGAAGAAAGAGACTTCCGGTTTGGCGTCACAGGGATGCAGTCGGGGAAATGGCAGGGCTCTGATGAGCCTTGCCAAAACCCTGACTGGCAAACCACCACTGACAGATCTGCAGAAAGAGAGGAACCGCTTGGGCAGCTGAGAGGAATGGGCAAGTTCCTCAGAGGCTGGAGGCAATCCCCTAAGTCAGCGGTGGGGGACGACAGCCATGGCGGCTGCCTCGAGACTGCGACAAATCGGGACAAGCAAAATGCAGGAGGAAGGAAGAAAGGACGATGTGCTTTGGAGCTGGGTGAGTGAGACCAGCCCATGTGAGAAACAATGCGCTAATGAGGATATTTATAAATAAGACCCCCAGCCTTACCTAGCGGCTGAAGATCTGAGGGGCTTGAAGATTTTGAAAAAAAAAAGGAAAGAAGTTTTAAACCTTTTAAGAACTTTATTCCACCACTGATTGATTGGAGGCAACTGCTTATTAACTAAATAGAGCTGGATGTTTGAACCTTCTCCTAAAACTGAAATGAATTTGAAAAGAGAAAAGCAATAATTAAGGACTTGCCACCTTTAAAAGCCAGAAAAAGAGATCAAACGGATTGCTACACAAATGTTTCAAAATGGCGATTGAAGCTGTGACTTCACTAAGTGAAAGTGTTGATTGTGGAAACTTGTTTTTTTTTCTTGAAAAGAACCTATTTGTCTTGTTACATATTGTGGATTACTTTGGGGAGAAAAAAACTATGACTTTTTGAACTTTGGAGATTCCTATTCGGTCGTTTAATGGCTTTACAACGAAAGAAGAAATACAATGAATAATAAACTTTTAACTGACTGGTGTAGCAATAAAAGGCTTGGCACAGGAATAGAAGTGGAGAAGCTGATGTTTTACTGGAAATAGACTTTATAATAGAATTTAAAAGGATATGCAGAGTTTTAAGCATGGAAGTATTGACTTTGAACTGAAATACATGTGGATAGAAAAGGGAACAAAGAAGCAAAATAGATAAATTAGATAGCAATGTTTGAATGTTTAATTGATTAAATGGTTAAATATTTAAATAAGCTTTAAATAAAAACAAGAAGTGTTTATAGTAAATAAAGATAGAAACATAATAAAAATAGAAGTGGGAAGTTAAGGTGACTAAAAGTGATATGTTCATAAAAGCATAACTTGTTGTAACATGTTTTAGTTTTAATTTGATAACAAAGTGGTGGATGATAATGATCAATTGTCAATGATTTTAGATGATTTACTAAGGTACACAGATGGAAGTTATAATTGTAATTGCATTTAACACATGTTGGAAATGATTAATATTAAGAAATAAATGGAAGAGTACAGTTGGAAACAGTGGATTAATAGACAATATATGGAAAAAGAAATTTTTAATAAATTAGCAGAATAGAAATTGGAATTAAGGGAGGAGAATATGCTGAGAAATCAGCTAAATAATGAAATGCTGGAAATCAGCCAAATAATAGGTGGAGTTAAGGAGGAAAATGCTGTTAATCAGCCAAAACAAAGCATGCTGGAAATCAGACAAAACAATGGAAAATGCTGGTAATCTGCCAAATAAAAGAGGGAGTTATGGAGGAGAATATGCTGAAAACTCAGCCAAAATATGCTATGCTGGAAATCAGCCAAATGATAGGTGGAGTAATGGAGGAGAATGAGGAGAATATATTGAAGAATAATTATTAATAAGGGGTGAAAAAGAAAATGTTGGGTGATAATTAAAATAAAATAGTAAATTTTGAGATCTCTGTGAAACAGTTTAAGAACATGATACGATGAATTGGGTTTAGAAAATGAGAAAAATAGAAATAAATTTTGATTAATAAATTGAAATAAAAATTGAGTGGTATACATTTGGAATTTAAGATTTGTGGTAATAAAATTGTAAGGTAAACATATAGATTAATAGAATAGATTGTCTTTTTGTTTAATGTTGTTGCTAAAAGGAGCAAATAAAGTGGTATTGAATTTTGATTTATAATTGAATTTATAATTGAATATAAAAATGAGCTCTGCCTTAATAGGAGATTAGGATGTATGATGAGAAAATAAAAATTATTAAGATGTTAATTTTTATTAAGATGGTGGAATTTATGTTAAAATTGTTCTCATTTGTTAAATTAATGTACCCATTTGTGACCGGACCAAGACTTTGTTCTTCAAAAAATTTTCTTTTTTCTGTTTCTGTTGGAAAAAATAAAATAAAAATTACAAAAAAAATGAAAAGAAAAGAATCGGAAGAAGAAGACCTAAAACAGTGGTCACCAGCTGGTGGTCCGTGGATCACTGGTGGTTCACAAGAAAATTTTGATAGTCCTCAGAAAAATTATTTGCATTTTTTTATATTGCACTAAATCAGGGGTCCTCAAACTATGGCCCCTGGGCCGGATACGTGCAATGAATGCTTGTGTTACTGCAGAGAGTCTCCCCCTTTCAAGTCTTTTTGTGTGGGTCAGAGGGGGGCAGAAATTCCAACTTGGGGTCTGCTTCAGCTTCCTGGGCTTTGGGCAAAGGCTGGAGGGAATTTCTGCTGGTGGTGAAGAGCCAGAGGGCCTTGTTCCAGTGGGACTGCATCATGGCCTGGAACTGGCTGACCATCTCAGCCCACTGAGCCTCCGGGCTCCAGTACCTGGGCTGCACTCCTGACATTGAATTGGCCATACCCGCCCAGTCACATGACCACCTAGCCACCCCCACCTAGCCGGTCATTAGGCAGATCATATTAGTGGTCGGCGGAATTTAAAATTATGAATTTAGTGGTCCCTGAAGTCTGAAAGGTTGGTGATCACTGATCTAGAAACAAAGATGATTAAGGAAGCACTGGAAATAATAAAGCAGAAAATAACAGCTGTAGCCAAGAAAGTCAGCTGATATGATGATTAAATTGCACACTAAAGGCAAAATTTCCATTTTTCTACCAATACATCAACAGAGCAACTGCAGTGAAGCAGTCAACACAGAATATTGAAATTCTAGGACAACTATAGATATAAAACAACCCAAAGAAATACAATAAGAATCTGGCTTGGATAAAAATAGATAAGAATAAAAAAGAAACTGATATGAAATAACTTGCAATAATAGACAAAACGGTGGATAAAAGGCAAGGAAGATCAAGAATTGACTAGGAACATCAAGAATAAAGATCAAGATGAACTGCATATTTTTTGATTGAAACATCTGGCTGGTCAATAGCCGCTCATAGCCAAACATTTTAATAACATGCTGCAAGGAGGTGAAAGAGAAGATTGGTTAATATCTGCCAAAAGCTATGAATGATAATGAAATAGTCAATAAAAGGGACAGCCCCAGACCAATTACTTACTTACCAACAAGGAATTTCAAATTGTTAATGGTGGTTGCTGATGCAGTCCAATACCATCTAATTGAAAACAGCTCTTTCTACCTCAGCAAAGACCCAAAAAAAAATTCTTCCTAATTAACAATATGATTTTGGGTCCATGCAAAAGAAGGAAGATCCACTTGAATGTAGTTGGATGGTTTTCAAGAAGGCCTTTGACTCTCTGCTGCATGACTGGATAAACAAGTGTCAAGAAATAATAAGAATCAATAGAATTTTTTTTTAATTTGATTTATATGCCGCCCTTCTCCAGAGACTCAGGGCGGCTTACAGTGTGTTAAGCCTTCATACTTTTGTATATTTATATTTATATTTATACAAAGTCAGCTTATTGCCCCCAACAAACTAGGTCCTCAATTTACCCACCTTATAAAGGATGGAAGGCTGAGTCGACCTTGAGCCTGGCTGGGATTGAACTCGCAAGTAATTGCAGGCAGCTGGATCTTAAATGCTGCCTTTGTAGGAGGCATTACTCCCCTATGCTACTCAGGCTCCTAGAGTAGAATATTAGAGGCTTTGTGTAGAAATGATGTAGGCCTCAAGAGTAATCAAGAGAGGAATCTTTCAGGGAAACTTGTATCAGCACTATTGTTTGCCTCTGCAATGATTCCTCTGTCAACAACACTGAATAAGTCAGTCTATAGTTATAAAATATTAAAAACATCTGCCAGGCTATCTCACCTCCTCCACACAATCTGTTGCAGTTCTTGTAGGCAGCAGAAGAGAAGAGAAAGAATAGGAGAAAATCAAGGAATACAAAGGCTAGCAAGTTGAAGTAGAATGACTGTGACAAAAGAAAGCTAAGATAATAGCAATAGCAGTAACGCTTAAACTTATATACCGCTTATAGTATTTTACAGCCCTCTTTAGTGGTTTACAGAGTTAGCATATTGCCCCAACAATCTGGGTTCTCATTTTACTCATCTTGGAAGGATAGAAGGCTGAGCAGGTGAGAATCAAACTGCCAAACTCCTGGCAGCCGGCAGTCAGCATTCTGCAGAAGTAGCCTGCAGTACTGCATTCTAACCACTGCACCACCACGGTTCAGTGCAAACAGTAGCAAGTGCTTTGGGCTTTGGGTGTGCAATCCCAAAACATCTGGAGCACTACTTGAAAACCATCAGTCAACTGCAACAATCAGCTTTATTTGGAACAACTTACATCCTGTGACCATACTTTTAATATTATGTAAACATATTTTAAATAAGAAACAAGAAGAACTTGATAAATCAATCAAATTGCCCAATCCAGTCTAAACATCTTGCTGACTCATCAATCATAATAACAAGTATTTTAAAAATTCCATCCAAGCAACATTTTTTTCATAATTATGAAATATAGAAATGTTTTATTTTCTGCTTTCCTGTTTCCTGGACAGAACGAATAAAAAGTCATTTTTACAGTCGCATAGGTGCTATGATAGATGTGAAAGAATGCTTCAAATAGTGGTTAAGAAAAAATAATTTTAGTTCAAATTTGAATGAAGAAAAATCATTTTATTCTATGATGTTTAGACTATGTCTCCCTTTTTAGACATGATTAAACCTTGTATTTTTTTCAGTGAGAAATATATCTACCATTTTACATGCATTTTATATAAATTTTACCCTTTTAGAATTAGAATTCTAAAGTAGAATTCTTACTTTCAGGTTGGTTATAAATGTATTTATTTTTAGGAAATTCCACAGTTCTAGAGTTAGTCACAAGGACAGTGTAAGAAAATCTGTTGATTTTGACTTTACACCATATTTGGGGTTAGACATGTTAACTATATGACAATATGAGAACAATAAAGAGTATTTTGGAGAAGGCACTAATTAATATTGTTAATTTAATGAAAACTGTTATAAATAATTGCAGTTATAAGTAGTTAGTCACTCTTGATCTCATCAACAGCATCTGTGCCAAAGCAAGCAAAAATATTATGTACTTGGTAACATACATATACACCAAAAAAAGCTTTATTGAGAGACATCTGTGACAATGCTATCAATCACAATAGCAATAGCGCTTAGGCTTATATTCCACTTCATAGTGCTTTATGGCCCTTTCTGAGCGGTTTACAGACTCAGCATATTGCCCCCAACAAACTGGGTCCTCATTTTACCGACCTTGGAAGGATGGAAGGCTGAGTGAACCTTGAGCTGATTAGACTTGAACTGCCAAACTGCTGGCAGTCAGCAGAATTAGCCTGCAATACTGCGTTCTAACCACTGCATCACCATGGTTAATATATATATATATAATAATATTATTATATGCATATAATAATGCAGGATTTTGCAGGATTATATTTTGCAGGATATAATAATATCCTGCAAAAGACACAATGATTTTATAATCCATGAGAGAGCAATCTATAATCGATTAGGCTCCATCGTGATGCAGATAAAGGCAGTACATTTAGGTAAAATTTACTGTTCAAAAATTAGGCACTTTAGACTAGCCCAAGTCTCCGTTGGATACATCAGCCTAACTGGTTTGAGAAGAAGTTTTAATAGCAATAGCACTTTAGCAATAACACTTAGACTTATATACCGCTTCACAACAGTTTACAGAGTCAGCCTATTGCCCCCAACAATCTGTGTCCTCATTCTACTGATCTTAGAAGAATGGAAGTCTGAGTCAACTTTGAGCCTGGTGAGATTCGATCTGCCAAACTGCTGGCAGCCAGTGATCAGCAGAAGTAGCCTGCAGTACTGCACTCTAACCACTGTGCCACCATGGCTCATGTCTTAGGTATAGTCTTTAAAGCCTGTAATTAAACTCATTCATTTTCAGATCCCAAAAATTCTCAATCCCAAAAAAGTTATATTGACTTCTATATCCTTGAATGGTTCGGAGATAAATAATGCACAAAGATTTAATCATCCTTTGTTTCCTATTAAAATAGTACTGGAAACCCAAAGTTATACTTTCAGCACCAGTCTGAAATTTTTCTCTTATCCTTATGTTTATCACTTTAAGAGTTTTCCTTTTCCACCTACCTGGATTATACTGAGATAGCCCCTTTTATATTTTAAACAATGGAATTTATCTAATATTTCTCTGGATATTAATGTTTTTATTCTAAAACATACCCAGAATCCACCAACTCTGTAATTGACAATTGAAAAACAAAATAAAGAAAATGAATGAGTTGGTTTATGAACTGCAAAATGTGGAGGGATACTAAAGATCTAGAAAACAAAGAGGTCTTAAGAACTCACTTGTACTGCAATGCAGTGATTCTCTAGATTTTGGCCACAATACATGGTATGCCAATTGAATGAGTAAATTCCTGGGAATAAGAAAAATCTCAAACTCTCAAGAGTTAGTGAGTAAATGTTGCCTGGGGTACAAGCAGTAGCTATTCTGCAAACCGACTCTGAAATATTTGTTCTGAAGCATTTACATTGGAGACACAGAGTACATCACTAAGAAAAGGGGGAAAACAGGCATCTGTGAATATAAGCTGATTTCTTTTTAGCCTTTACATGATCATTATCTGCCTGTGACAGCTGTGAAATCTCTGAATATGAAATAGTTAAAACCCTGTCAATTAGACTGTAATAGACGAATAAACACACAAAGACCATCATGGAATATTAATGATGATATAGCACAAACAGGTGGTATTCAAAGTGTCAAAAGATGCAAATATGACTCTTTCAAAATGATTTAATTGAAAAAATGTTTCTGCTCCCTTAATTGAAAAGGGGGAGAAATAAGGGAGATGGCTGGTTTTCTGCAACATGGCCCTTGTGTGACTTGTAATTGCCTTGTTAATGACACAATGTTGCTACAGTGTTTCCCCAAAAACAAGGCCCATGTCTTACATTTTTTGAACCCTGAAATAAGTGCTTGGCTTTATTGCCATGCATTTAAAAGTCTGATTGGACTTATTATAAGGGGATGTCTTATTTGGGAGGGGGGACAGGGTATTATTTGTGTCTATTTTCATATTTTGTAGCTGGTTTGCAAAAGGTAACATTTCCCTCCAGATTACATAAAATTGGTCATCTTGAAAAATTATAAATATATTCATACATGCATTATTTCCTTTTGGACAAAGCAATATTATATAAGAGTGCAGAAAAAGAGTTAAAAAATATAGTGTAGTAAGCCAAACAAATTAAAAGCACAACCTAAGAAAAAGAAAAGAAAATTAAGTTATACCAAAACTAGTCCCTAAACCTTTCCATAACTTTCTATTTGTGCAAAGAAATCCTGCTTCCCATGGATCAAATAGCCATATGCTATTTGATCCATATATTTTTGTTCTACATACTTTTCTATTTTCTCTTTTGGAGAGTTTCACTAATTTCCCTCAAATTACAACTTCCTTGGTCTTCTATCCTTCCTACCCCATTCCTTTTTCCTTCATAAATTTTTCATGCAATTCAGACTTCATTCTTTCTACACAACATAACTACTTCTGTGCATTTCTTTTGCTATGGTCATTCAGTCTGGAATCAGATTTACACACATTCAGCAAGTGGTGAAATCTAAAATTTGTTTCTACTGGTTCTGTGGTCATAGCTTGGGGTGGGATGGGTAATGTGACTGGCTGGGTGTGACCATTTTTTTTTTACTTTTAAAACCATTTTTTCTACAACCCCTTTGGCGAGGAGGTTGAAAAAAATGTTTTCAAAGGCTCTGACGATCCCAGCTGAGTTGCCTGATCGGCAGAGACTTTTTTTCTTTTAAATGTCTCTAATGATCAGGCAACTCAGCTTGGATGTCAGAGGCATTTTTTAAAAAAGGGGTTTTTTCTTTTAAAAGCCTTTGATGATCCCAGCTGAGCTGCACAATCATCAGAGGCTTTTTTTTTTACTTTTAAAAGCATTTTTTTTGGCTGAACAAATTGTAGAACAAATGCTTTTAAAAGTTAAAAAAAAGCCTCTGATGATTGTGCAGCTCAGCTGAGCATGGGGGGAAGGGGGGCAGGGATTTTTGCTACCACTTCTCCAAACCACCTGCCTCCATCACTACCAGATCGGGTGATCCAGTTCGAACCGGGAGCATTTCACCCCTGATTCAGCATCAAGTTCTTTTTATTATCACACACACTTCTTAAATGCATAGACTCATTTTTTTCATACACCCAATTCTTACTTCCACAGAATAAAGTAAACAGAACACACTTTGTACGTTTCTTCTACTTTCAACTACCACAAATTACTTACAATATACCACACACTGCTACCATTCTACAAATATTTGCAAGTCTATCCAGCATTTCTTCATTCATTCTCCCCATCTTCAATCAACCTTTGGCCAAAGGATAGACATTCATCTACATGCTTTATTTTTCCACCAGTGATTTACAGCTTACATTGCTCACTCCATTTGTCCTGCCAAACACAATTACCTTGGTCTTTGATACATTGACAATTTTATTCTCAAATCCAGACTACTTTTTGTATCATAAAATTTACTTAACTTCATTGGAGTTCATTTGGATTCTCAACCAACACCACGGTATCACACGCATGCATGTATATTCATGGGTCTGACTAAACACTTGCTAAGCATTCCATTATTCTCACTGAAGGTTTACTTCCATCATACATCATTCCCCATTTTGTTGCTTCTATTTTTAACCCAAAGGTTCTTTTTCAGGAAGAAACTGAACTTTCTTGTTCTTTCTTTTGAAGAAATTTCGCTTCTCATCCAAGAAGCT
This sequence comes from Coluber constrictor foxii, assembly GCA_038048745.1. NCBI lineage: Eukaryota > Metazoa > Chordata > Lepidosauria > Squamata > Colubridae > Coluber > Coluber constrictor. The sequence goes on from CM075961.1 coordinate 148,568,406, forward strand.
TCTTCATCTCCCACAGGATAGTGGGGAATGGAAGGATTTATATTCCTTGCAGACAGTTGATATAAACCCTTCTATTCCTCACTATCCTGGCAGAGTGGTTTAATTGCAGGCAGCTGGATGTTAAATGCTGCCTTTAGTAGGAGACATTAGCCTCCTACGCCACTCTGTTTCTCTTCATATTTCACCATTGTTTGTTGAATGTTATCCACTTTTTCATCTGTCTTAAGTAGCTGTTGTTCCATCCTTTGAACTTTTTCATCTGTCTTGGATAGTTGTTGTTCCACTTTAGTCAGTTGGCATTCCATTCTTTGTACTGTTTGTAAAATTGTTTGTATTGGCAATTCTTTATCTTTTTCTTGTTGCAACATTGTCTGGATAGATCTTTGCCCACCAGATGGTGATGAAGCAGGCGTAGTTGCAGCAGATCCCACTGTTGCTACTTTTTTATTCATTTTGTAATACAAACAATGGGGAGGGGGGAAAGGGAGAAAAAAAAAGAAAAAAGAAAAACAAAGGGAATAAAAAAATCCAAAAAAGAGGGAGAACAAGGAGAACAAAAAAATAAAGGAGCAAAAATCAACAAAAAAGGAAAAACAAAAAATTGGTCAATCAGACTCTTCTGGTTCTTCCAAACCATAATCCTTTAGATATTAATAAGAAAAAACAAAAAGAGAAAAATAGATGAAGCAAAATAAAAAGAACCAATGAGAAGAAGTAAAAAACAAAAATAAACCGTACAAAGCCAAAAAATGAAAATATAAAAGTAAAAAGTAAGAATAAGGATATCAGTTACAAAAACCAAAAGTAAAAACCAGGAGTTCTTCAGGCACTTGATTATTTTAATCCAATGCAATTTTATCCAAATTGTGAGAAGGGGCTGAAGAAAAAAAAATTTAAAAAAGAGAGAGAGATCTCAAAAATATAAAAGTCAAAAAGAAAAAAGAGAAAGCATTCAGAGAGTGATACTTTCAGAGAGTCAAGCCAAAATATTGAGAATAATGGTTCAGAACAAAAAAAAAAAAGCAAGTCACAGCTCTACAGGGCACAGTGATCTTATATCTTATTTCAAGGCTTCCTTTTCAATAAGCATCAGTGAAAGCACCTATTTAAACAGTGCTGTTAAATCACATTCTTCAACTATACACTGGTCTTATCAACTTCACATGCAGCCTCTTTGTTTTGTCTACACTGTAGCTCTTAACTGTCAACTTGAATAAACATAAAAACAAATTTCACCAGCAGATGGCAGTACACTCTCCTGTCTTTCTACTAGCAAAAATTACCTAATGGAGGAAAAAAGTTTTAAAAGTTTTAACAAGAATAGAAAAAGAAAAAAAACTTCAAGTCCAATTAAATATTCCAGCCAATATTCACCAATGCTTCTCTTAAAGAAAAAAAACAAAGATTACCAATCCTGCTAAACTTCTCTCTTTCAATCCAGTACTGGTCTCAGTCAAAAGTGAAAGTAAAGCAGTTAAACAATTAAGTCCTTTAGCTAAAAAGCTGAATAGGGTAGGAAATTTTTCCCCCTTTCTTACTTTGCCATTTGTCTCATCTTAGATGCAATCTTCAGAACCATTTGCCCTCAGGATGTTTTCTGAATCGTTTAGTAATAGAAAACTCTCATCAATTCAATACACTGTCATTTTCTCTCGCTTTTTCATCAAGTTGCCCCAACCTTGGCAGCCATTAATGGCTGCTATCCCGACACCAGAAAAAGAGCTTTCCCTGGATCAAACAGGTGGTTTGTGATACCCCTGAGATCACAGGAAGGCACTCTACACTACTGCAGTCAAAACTAGACTGCGGGATCCCAAAGCAACCATCTGAAATAAGGGCTATTGCCGGGGGTTTCTGGAGTGCAGAAATCCCCGAACATGTTGCCGCGGCGTCAGCTGACTTCTCCCAATTTCAATGAAATTACTGAGATGTTAATCATAGCCAATTTGAACCCAACTGATTTCTTAAGGGGTTTAGTTCATCATCTGTATTTGATCACTGGGAAATTAGCATCTCCAATTGGTAATTCCAGTAGATTGACTAGGATTTTCTTTTTCAACCCATTCCTCTATGAAAGTTTAAACCTAAATGATAATTTTCCAAAAGCAGAGAAAACTATTTGAACATAGGACAGTACTCAATGACAGAAACATATAAAGAGTCTTTGAATTACCTGTTGTTCTGAAAAGTGGTGGTCTAAATTAATGGACTCCAAATACAGAACAAAATGACTAGATGGATCAAAAATAATACTACAGTAACTCCAATAGTACAGATTGCTTTTCAGAAGAATTACCATAGGAAATGAGGAGGTCACTTGGGTTGTGGGATGGATCAAGCATAGGCAGAATACATGATTATATTCAGGAATTTTTTGAAGGTGAAAGTAGCATGGCCATGGAAAATAGGATTGTAATTTTCACCTGAATGTGGTGTGCAACTATAATGCATAGTCCATTTTCCTTGCATCTGTACTTTCTTAGCTAAGTTCATACTCCATTGCATAAACATTATGCAACCATACTACAATATTTTCTGAAACATGACCATAGTGAATCATTTAACATCCCTGAAATTTATTTGTCATGAAATTTTAGAATAGGAATCTGCCTTCTAGCAAATGTATCAGGGTGCTTTATTTAGATTATAGCAGCTCTCCTGGATTCTTCACTAGAGTCTTTCTCAGCCATAGTAGAAGAGAACCTACTACAGTAGTAACAGTAGTAGAATAGAATCCTCATGGGGGGGAAACTCAAGAAAGAGAGTTTCCAAGAAAACCAAATTCTTGCTTAATTCAGTTTTATATGGGGTACTCAAGGGACATAAAACTTCTTTGAGTGCCATTTGGGAAAGAAAAGACAAGGTATAAATCTTATAAATAATTCAAACTTCTTGTGGCATTTTTAATTATCCAAGTACTAATTGGGGATCAGCTTGCCCATCTACTCCTATAATATATAAGAAGTCTGAATATCTTCATAATTCAGTTCTTTATAATAATCAAGAAAACAGTAATTTCTAAGCAATCCCATTGCTTCTGCAGGTAGAGAAAGATACTCCATTCAGGTAGAAGAAGAAAAGAATACTTGCACCCTTCCTTCAGTTAGATTTCCCTTTACAAAACCTCTGCAATCCAGTACTGTTCTACTCTGCATTGTCATCATACCTCCCTATCCTGTGCTTTTCCATGGAAATAATAGTATTATACCAGAGTTTCCCAACCTTTTCAGCTTTGCAGACCAGTGGGGGAAGGGAGAGGGGATGATTCCGGACAAATGGGTGGGCACATGCGTCCACCGATCACACAAATGGGACGTGTACAGACACACTCACCCACTTTTTGCACAAGTGGAATGTACGTGCATGTGCTCACCTGGTAGTGGATCACAACCTGGGGTTGGGGACCCCTTTATTAGACTACTAATACTGTTCACTGGTTCTCTGTTTCTTATAACATTTATGTAACATCAACATTTATTGTAAAAGGAAAACTGCTACAGATGTTCAGAAATTAAAAGGGGAAAAATGACCAATTTAATAAAAAAAATAGAGCTGAAAAATAATACAAATCAACCTCTAACCTCTTATCCTTTGTATTCGAGTTGTAACTTGTTCTGATTTTTTTAATGAGGCTGTAATTTTTCCCTCAGAACAGATTTGTTTAAGAATAGGATTCTTTGCCCAGACACTGTCAATTATTGTTCAGAGTTTCATTTATACTGAATAAAAAAACGAACAGGACCATCTCTAGGGAAATAGTCTAAACTCCCCCCCAAAAAAAGGTCAAGATGGCAACTATGACTGAACAATAGAAGTTCCCAACATATTTTATGTTACTTAAAGTATGTTAGAAAGAAATGGGGTTCAATTATAAAAAAGGGGCTACCATCTTGCCTTTCTTTTATATACCTCTTGTGGAACTTCCCAATACTAAAATGCAATAATGCTAGCCTTCTTATACAAAACAAAGAGTCTGAAAGCCATGTACACATTTTGCCCTTCCTATCACCTTCTATGAAAGCTAAAAATTAGTTTTTTGAAATGAAAACTGAGAATCTGAACTTTATGTCACATTAGAAAAATAGGGAATGAAATGTTCTTTCCTTTGCATGACTGTAAATTTCCAGCATTTATAGAAGGCTGAACTAAATTAAAACTTGCCAAGGATGCATGTGGATCCTGAAAGTCTTAGGAATTATCTTCGAAAAAACCCTAAAAGTTGTTACAATGGTTATTTTGAAGATGTGAAAAGAAATGTAGAATGCGTGAGAGTTTGGGCCCCTGCTGGTCACTGAAAGACCCAGTCCAGTTCTTGTTCTTCCAAAAATGTGCAATTAAGTATTCCTTGCAATCCATCATATATTGTAGTTCTAAAGCAGAACCAAACTTTTCAAAAATGCAGATACAGACATCCATCCGTCCTTATCTGTGATTCTGTGTAGTTCAGGTCAAAAATGAAATGGAGTATTTCAATACTGGTGTACAAGTATTTCAAAATAAAAGAAACACTATTTTCTGCCATGAATTATTCTTATTCTATCTTCCCATTGTAAAGTTGCCATGGGTTGTTGCCTGAATCTATCTGATCTCTTCCTAGGTCATGCATGCCTTTTTTCTTTACTACTAAAGTTTTTTTTCCAGATCTTTTCATCCCATCTATTTTAACAAAGTAGTCAATAAACCAATATCATACATTGCTGCTAGTTTCATACACATACATGTTGTCCATTTTATAAACTGCTTACGAACATATGGCGTTGTGAGTTTTAAGATATTCAGCCCATTCGGTTCCAAAATTCTGTGTACATTTTCAATCCAGCTGTGCCAAACGTATTATATATATTAAACAGAAAAGCAAGAAATCACAAAAGGAAAACATGTAGCTGTTGCACTACAATTTTGAAATCTTCAAGTACATTTTTAAAATAATAGCAGCCTTCACAAAGAGTATTATTTACAACGAACAGGAGATAAAAATGGAAAGAGCCAGTATAATTTAGGATACAATAGATAATAAAGCTGAATTCAGGAAAGAAGTTAGAAGAAAATTGAAGGGTAAAATGACAATGATGACAGACTGGTAAGATGCAATCTAGTAGCGGGGGGGGGGGGGAGGGCGGGAAGGCACAGCAAGGTAGTGAGAAATGAACCAGATGACCTGGAAACACACTGAAACTAAAAATGGTTCAGAAACGGAAAACTTGGAAATTCATTCAGATCTCATTTTGTCAAATTATGTTTATGAACGTCAATTGTACATCATTGTATATGACAGACATGGAATGAAGGCCTGGTTGGAAGGGGATATGAAAAACAAAGCCTACTTTTGGAGTTCATTTCTATTATGTGATTTATAGGAATGGATTTATATTTCTGCATGCAAATTGTGTTATAAATGGAATTAGAAGTAAAGACAAGGAAAATGGTTAAATCAAGATGTTTTAATACGTGTTATTGTATAGATCTTAACGTTCTAATGTTATTACATTGTTCTTGTAATGCAAGCTTTTATAAGCTTTTTATATTTTATAGCTCAAAGGTTTGCTTTTAATTATTTGAATGATTGTAACCCCTAATGCTTACTTGAATGATTATTACTCCTAATGTTACCTTCTGCTGGTAATTCAGATACAGATCTATGATCTATATATAGTACATCTATCTAGCATTTGTCAGAAATACACTTTGAGAAGGACAGGGTCAACTCAAAATATTTTTGCAGAATAAAATAAAGAACAAAAGCTTCCCATTTCCATTCACACAACTGTGCCATCTATCTCCCCTTCCTGTTCCGTGGATACATTCAATTGTGTCTGTTCCCTTCACAACCATCTTATTCTTTTTAATGGCAGGATTGGCCCTGAAAGATCTTCACCAAGCACTTATGGGAAGAAGCAGTAAGACCTTTAAATTGCAATCAATGCCTTTGGTTGGGATTGTCCTATGACAACTTAAGCCATGACTCAGTTTATTGGGGACTTTTCAAGCTATGTTTTATATAATTAACTGATTAAACAAATAATGGTTGAGCACAACAGTGAGAAAATTGTTTTGGCCCTGAGGAAAGGGCGTTAACTACATTTTGCTGCTTTGTTGTTGTTGTTGTTAACCTGTCTTTGTATGTGAGCATGTTTTGATGAAAATTTGGGGAGTTTTTAAAATGTCCTTCAAAAATGCAAAAATGTTTTAAAAGTTTGAGGCAAACTTTTGGAAAAGTAATAAAAACAATGCATACTTTAGACCACTTCATAGGGAGATGCATGGAGGAGAAGCATAAGAAAAATCAATATGTTATCTACCATAGTGCAATTTTTATGGATGTCAAGGCTTCACCTCACAATGTTGGCTGCAACCTTGGCTTACAATATTTGACTCCCCCTGATTATGTCCTTGCCGTTTTATGCCTGTAATGAGAACACAACAAATTTCAGAATGTTTTTTCAGGATTTCAGCATATCTTCTTCTGTGCTTACAAAAGAAGAGCTGCCAGGCAGCTATTAATATTTATTGATTTATCATTTTATTTCTGTACAGCTTAACATACACACATATCTTAAAGCTCACAATGAAGCTCAAAAGATCACAATAAAGCATTCCCAATGCACTAAGAAAAACAAAGCAACATGAAACTACATTAATCAAAAAGGAAAGAAAGCAAAAGAGAAGCAACCCTCCAATAGGCATACTGGTGAATACATAAACACTAGAATCACAATTTGATGGTGGCCATTGATATTTGATGGGACAACACTATTAGGACATTCAGCTTCCATACCCAGAATATGAAACTGAAATTAGAATTTTGTTTCTATACAGTAGTTAGTACAATACAGTGTTACTGAACCTTTGCAACCTTAAGGTAAATGTACTTTAATCCCAGAATTACCTAGCCTGGAAGATTGAGAATCATTGATATAATATATAATTCCTGCTGCAGTTTCATAGAATCTGTCCCCAAACTGGACATTCTAACATGCTTTAAAGAGAATTAAATTGCATTCAGCTAAGATCACATTTTAGCCTCATTCTGGCTGTATGAATTATTTATTAAATTTATCTATCTATCTGTCTACTAGGGTGTTGTATTGGCCATCTAGGGTTCTCAGGATTTTATACAAAGCCGTAAAACTAATGAAATGCTATTAAAAGGAAGTTATTCAAAACTTTAAAAATTTAAAAAGTGATTATAAGCCTGCTTCATTTTTATTTATTAAACAATCTGATAGGAAGCCTTTTACTTTTTCATTAACTGCCTGGTGTTCAGTTGCAGGATAGAGATTTCTGAATTTATTTATTAACATATCATCTACTAGACTTGTGACCTGAAGAACATTAGCTGTAGCTCCATCAACTTGTAGTTTAAAAAATCAGTCATTCTTTTTTTTGAAAAATAAAAATTAAAAATTAGTAACTATACTTTTTAAAATTATAAAAATATCTTTTTATTATCTTATTTACGCCCCCCTTTTATTAGTATTATTGTTGTTGTAATTGTTATTCTCTCTGTTACTTTGCAAGTACACTGAATGCTTTTGTACTGGACCCCTTGTGTGTCTAGCCACACTTGGCCAAATAAAATATTCGATTCAATTCCATTTCAATTTTTTTCTCCTGTATTCAGATGTAAAAATTTAGGTGTGTAACTATTGCTATTGGTTATCTTTTGGATTTACTAATATTTCTCTCTGCTTTGTGGCTTCTCATAATCCACTATATCTGTAATAACAGATTATTAGAAATACTGCATTGAAGGGCAGACATGATCTACTTATGATAGAAACCTTTTTAGAGATACAAAACAGCTGAGAACTTGTATCATCAGGAACTCTGAAGGTTACCTTAACAAAATCAAGACATTTTCATGCAGTCATCAACTGCATGAAAATGTCTTCATCCACTCTTGTTAGGCTCCCAAACCTAAAAAATATGTATAGAGTTACTTCTAATCAGTTTCCTTCAATATTCCTCACCCATAGACAGAAATCTTGCCAAACAAAATCAACTACAGATAGTCCTCGACCTACAGGTTCATTTAGTGACCATTCAAACTTACAGCAGCACTGAAAAAAGTGACTTAAGGCTATTTTTCATAGTTACGATGTTTATGGCATCCCCATAATCTTGTGTTCAAAATTCAGATCTTGGGCAACTGGTTTATATTTATGATTATTGTTGTGTCCTGGGGTCATGTGATCCCTTTTTGGGACCTTCTGACAAGCAAAGTCAATGGGGAAGCTAGATTCACTTAACATCCGTGTTACTAAGTTAACAAATGCAGTGATTCAGTTAACAACTATGGCAAGAAAGGTCATAAAAATGGGACAAAATTCAATGTTTCACTTAACAACATAAATTTTGGGCTCCATTGTGGCCATATAGTCCTTGACTACCTGTACTCACATCATTAAAAAATGTTTACAGAGAAGCTGTCTTAATCACCTTTCTCTCAACCACACTATTTAAACTTTATTGTCTCTTGGTGCTTTGTAATGGAATCCCTCCCCCCCCTCGGGAATCCAGACTTCAGTCCACCACAACTCTCTCCCAGATGTAAACTCCTGACTCATCATACAGTATTTGACATATTGTTTACACAATCAGAAATTTGTATAAAATCAGAAGTTTAGAGATTATTATTTTGATTCTCTTATGGAAACTTTGATTTCAATTAATCCTGGAATTATACTGGCTTCTTTAATAGAGTTATTGTGAAAATTAATGAAATGAAACCAGAGTATTCTGCATAGGAATCCTGAGATGTATGATTGTAAGAACTGTCTTCAAGTGATTTTTTTAAAAAATTCTGGGAATATTATATTTATTCATCCCAAAACTTTAGATATGAATCTAATTCATGAAAATTGTGACTCTAAAAAACATAAAATGTAGGACTACAAAAAGATTTCATTTCATTAGGAATTTTAAGTTACTACATTATTTAAATTTGGCAGGAAATTTCTTTATATATCAAAGGACATTTTTTATATTATAACATGTTTGCATTTCCAGACAGAATTATATTGAAAAAAAGCATTGCCAAATAATGCTGTGCATAGATATCAGATATTCATTAACACTGCCCTATTTTATTGTTGGTGACAATTAAATGCATACAATTTAACATTATCACTGTTTGCCTCTTAATATTAATTTGTTCCACCTTCATTACAGGCATCTCAAGTGTAGCAGAATAAGATGAGGCAGAAAATATTATTCCCAATTTTCTATTTTTTTCCCAATTCTTGGCTAAACCCACCTGTTTTAGGTGTCCCTGGGGGAAATAAAAAGTCAAGACAGTAGCATAATCATATAATCAACACCCTATCCTTTTTTTTTAAGCATCCTTGGTCTTTAATCACATCCTATCTTACGCCAGGGGTGAAATCTAGCAGCTTCTGGAGAACCTGTACTGGAAATTTTGAGCAGTTCCGAGAACCGGTAGTGGAAATTTTGAGTAGTTTGAGAACCATCAAATACCACCTCTGGCTGGCCCCAGGGTATGGTGGGAATGGGGATTTTGCAATATCCTTCCCCCAGGAATGGAGGGAATGGAGATTTTACAGTATCCTTCTTCTGCCATGCCCACCAAGCCATACCCACAAAGCCACACCATTCCCACACGCCCACAGAACCGGTGATAAAAAAAAAATTTGGATTTCACCACTGTCTCACACATATCCACTTTTCAGAAGTCAGAATTTCCTAATCTCAAGAGAAACAAATAGAAAAGCAGAAGAAGACATCTGGTGCCCTCCTCCCACCCAGTTGGACAGCCAATGCACAGACGTGGATATTTTTCTTTTGTTCCTTTTGGCTGTTACTCTTCTCTACATATGACTTTCCTTTAATTACTCTTAATCTCTTTATTGCTGAATGTACATAATTTAAGGAAAGGATGCAAATTAAAGGAAAACTCCCTCCCTACTGTCATGAAATCACATTCCTAAGTGCTGTTGGCCTTCTTCCGCTGCACCATAGAGAATTTTTAAACTTACTATATCTGTGTATGGTTTGCCAATTGCACAGTGGCAGACAGGAAAAGCATTCCAGGTCGATCATTGGTTGCCCTTTTCCCTCCTTGGAAGAACTGTATAGCTCCCACTGCCTTAAGAAAGTTCAAAAGATCCATAAAAATCCATCTCATCCTGGGCACCTTTTTTTTTTTTTTTTTGAACTATTACCATCTGGCACATGGTACAGGACAATAAAAACAAGGACAAATAGGCTGAAAAACAGTTTCTACCCCAGGGCAATAACCATATTGAATTGTACGGTATAGTGCCATATCGGGTTTTCAATTTATACAGTTATAATGTACACTGAAGATGGCATTTAATTTTGTTGTATCATGCATAATGACAATAAAGTAAACTATAAACTATAAGCTATAAACATTTTGCCACAAAGGTCAATGAACAATACAGATCTAAACAATCATTAAAAAAATGGTAAGATTATCTGAGCACAATAACTTTAGAATAAACCAAGGCTGAGATAGGTTTCTTTTTTAATCCAGTACTGACACTCCATGTAGCCATAAAAGAAAGAAAAAATTATGGACTATTCCCATCCCCTGAGACCTACTATCCCAACTCATCACTTTATTCATTATTGGTGTCAAAGATAGTTAGCATTTCATTAATATATGGAAGAAAGAAGAAAATGTCAAATTGAAGGAACATTTTATGTTATTTTATTACATTCTGATTGAGATATTAAGGTCTACTCTAGTCTTGTCATATCTTGTTTTGTCTTGTATTACATAATAATCTCATACATTGAGATATTATACTGATTTTAAAAGTATTTTCAATATTTTATAATTTTTATTAATGTCTGTATGTGTGCTTATTCATCCATATTCATATATTTCATAATAAAATACATGAAATAAGAAACAGAACTGGGAAACTGTCTTTTGCACAATCTGCGGTGAATTTTTAAGGATACATTTACAGAATTAAAACTCCAAATACAGTAGCCAGCCACCAGTATAAATTTCTGTTTCAAAAGATGGTTTATAGGTAACATGCAGCAAGCCACTTTTCATTCAGAATGGTTTTTTGTTTAACTATTGAAACTGAATGGGTGTCATAGACATAATTTTCATTGTGCATATTTGGAAACAAGGAGAAAAGCAACCCGTCAGGGTTTGTCTTCATTATAAATAGTGGAGTGGTATGCGCACAAAAATCCAAACATCTTTAAATGTTGACTAATGGCTATTCTCAGTTGCCTTGGGGCTGGTAAGCAGAAGAGCAACAAATTTTAGCCTCATTGATCAGAATCATGTGAGATTTCTGAGATTTAATTTTATTAATTCTTCGTTTTTTTAAATATTGCCCACTATGCATGGGCAATATTGCCCTCTTTTTGAAAACGTTTCTGATCCTTACACTGCCCTCACTAAAGAACGAGTAACTAATGGGACTTTCCTTCACTATCTCTGGTGTTTGCCTACAGTTGAAAAATCTTTGAATTATTAATTTCAATACACAACCATGTATTTTAGAGAATAGTCATACAAAATCATACAAGAGAGGCAGGAGCCCCAGTGGGTTACTAGCCAGAGAAAATTTTTTAGGAAGGACCCACTCTAATGGAGCAAGCCTGGATAGCTCTGCAGACTAAAAACATTGTGATTAATACCAGCTGTCTGCAATTACTGTAAATTCAAATCTCACCAGGCTCAAGGTTGACTCAGCCTTCCATCCTTTCTAAGGTAGGTAAATTGAGGACCCAGTTTGTGGGGGCAATAAGCTGACTTTGTTTAATATATACAGAAGTATGAAGGCTATTGCTTAACGCATTGTAAGCCGCCCTGAGTCTCCGGAGAAGGGCGGCATATTAAAAAAAAATTAAAAGTAGTGTAGGAGGTTTTACTATTAGAGTTGCAAGACTGATGTCAACCTTCCCAAGTAAACCAGACAGAAAACATAACTAGATGAACTAATTCTATTTTATTATATGGCTACATTTACAGAAAATTGCAAGTCTGAAAGTGCAGACTTCTCACTGCCAATTTTAACTGTTTGATATCCTTCCTAAATGTGCTTCTCTGACCATTAAACCACTGGGGACACCTGCCTCTTGTCTGATTGTTTCCCAAGGCAACATTTCCTCCTCTCATCCCAAGGTTATTCACACATTCTATTACAATATTATTTTAATTAGTTATTTGCAGAGAAAATCTCTATATTTATGCCAGTCTGGATGTCCCCTTTGATGATGATTGGTGTAGAGTTAACCAGGAGCTCCTTTTACATCATAAAACTGCTAGGAGCCGTACATCCTGCCTCTAGATCTTTTTTTTTTTTAATTTGATTTCTATGCCGCCTTTCTCCAGAAACTCAACGCGGCTTACAATGTGTTAAGCAATAGCCTTCATGCTTTTGTATATTTATAAAAAGTCAGTTTATTGCCCCTACAAACTGGGTCCTCATTTCACCTACCTTAGAAAGGATGGAAGGCTGAGTCAACCTTGAGCCTGGTGGGATTTGAATTTGCGGTAATTGCAGGCAGCTGAATGTTAATAACAGATCTTTGAACAATTTAGCCTGCAATCTCTAGCCAGAATCCCCCAATGGATTCCTAAAAGATGGAAAATTAAGGATTACAGGTAATTCTAGACTTGCAACCATTACTGAGACAGAGATTTGTGTTCTTTTTTTCTGTGACATTTCAGAAATTGACATGTCTCCCTGAATTCTTTTCTTCTCTCATAAGGGGGTAACACATTGAAATAGAATCTAGAAAGAATAGAGGTGCTTATTGTGAGGAAACATAATTCCAAATGAACATTAGTAAAAAATAAAAAGTACACCATTGGGAGTATTATGACCCAAATGTCTCTCTAATTCCTGAGATAGAAGAAATGGCCAATGTCTCTTTTTAGTTTTGGTTGTTACATCGTCTGTGTTGCCTTCTGCTAGGTAACAATTTAAAACTATGGTGAATGTTCTGTTAACATTCTGGATTGAGTATAATACACAGTGAGGCAGTGTTTGTATGCAATTAGACACCTTCAATTAGTACAAAATTTAGCAGCCAGGTTGGATTTTGGAAAAGCATGAAAAACATTATCCCAGTTTAAAACAACTGGTTTCTAACAACAACAGAAACAATAGAAATATGATGGTATTCTACTACCATACCCTAAACACTCAATGTGTATTAAATATACATATTGAGTATTTAATATGAACAAGGCATTTGAATTCATTTCAGTGATGTGGCTTCCTTTGCATAGGAAATGGTTAAAGTGAGGCTTTTGTTTTATGCACAAAAAGAAACATGTCCAGTGCCAGGCTCTAATGAACTTTCGCTCATTGTCTTTATCTCTAATGAGCTATAAACCTGATTGATACATGAAAAGATTCAATAGTCATCTCATACTACTATGACAAGTGCTTTTGACTGCAGAAAAAAAAATCTTCTACTCTGCTGTTTGTTTATTGGGCCTAATATATAATGACTCTCAAAACATCTCAAAGTTTTACAATCAAAAGCAAAATTTTAAATTTTAAAAGCAGCTAAAAGAGCACTTAAAACATAAGAAATAAATAGAAATAATAATCAACATCAACACTTGGCACATCAATTCTTCTGTCTGTGGAAAAACACATTTTTTCAAGACTCTGTAAGTAAACGAATAAGAAACAATATATATATATATATATATATATATATATATATATATATATATATATATATATATATATATATATATATATATATATATATATAATATTTTTGCTGATAATTTTATAAATAAAGGGAGGCTGTTATAGATCTATTTCCAGCTTACTTGCTCTCATCAGACAGTCATACCCTTACTGGGATTTGAACCTGGGCCGTCTGCTTGTAAGGCAGTTTAACCCTTAGGCCACAGGCTCTTATCCGATTACCAGCTCATTTCCAGGTAGGTTTATTTGTATGTTTGTTAAGTCATCCTGGATTACCACGAATGGAGAAGGAGATATCACAAATCTCCAATTTTTTGCCTTTCAGCCCAATCTCATGGGCCATCCAGACAGTATAATATAGCCGACAAGCTATTTTCTATGTTTTTAATATTTTTGCTGATAATTTTATAAATAAAGGGAGGCTGTTATAGATCTATTTCGAGCTTATTTGCTCTCATCAGACAGTCATACCCTTACTGGGATTTGAACCTGGACCGTCTGCTTGTAAGGCAGTATATATATATATATATATATATATATATGTGTGTGTGTGTGTGTGTGTGTGTGTGTGTGTGTGTGTGTGTGTGTGTGTGTGTGTGTGTGTGTGTGTGTGTGTGTGTCTTTCTTTCTTTATGCCAGGGATTTTCCTACGTATATTAAGATGTTTCATGGCCTAATTTTCAGTGAACTCTCAATTCACCAGCTTTTTAGGCCTTTTTAAATATTACAGCAGCTATATGCTAACTGTTTATGTGGGAGACTAGAATGGACCCATTTCTGCCTCATTAGGCTTTATTCAACTAGTTGAATAAATGGGTCCATTCTAGTCTCCCACATAAACAGTTAGCATATAGCTGCTGTAATATTTAAAAAGGCCTAAAAAGCTGGTGAATTGAGAGTTCACTGAAAATTAGGCCATGAAACATCTTAATATACGTAGGAAAATCCCTGGCATAAAGAAAGACACACATAAAGACCTACGAAAATAAAATAATAAATAATAAATATATATATATATATATACATACATACATACATACATACATACATACATACATACATACATACATATATATATATATATATATAGAGAGAGAGAGAGAGAGAGAGAGAGAGAGAGAATGAGTGCATTCCAAAGAGATGGGATGTAAAAAAAAAATCCAAGAAACATGTTCCATGTTTCAGTCAGATTAATTTATAGCAACTCATACTAAAATGAATTCAGCAAACATGCGGGATCATAGAAAGAGATATTTCCTTAAACCAGGGTCCCCAACCATTCGGCCCAATACCAAGCCACAAGCGCAAGTACATGCATAGCTCCACTTCTGAAACCAGCAGGCCTGCATCCACACAAAACTCTATTTGTGTGAATGGTAGGCACATGTGCCCATCACTTGCATAAATGGAGCTTGCACACACACTCACCCCCTTCTCATTGCACAACCATTCCCTCTCCACCCAGCTGGACGGCAAAGCCAGAAAGGTTGGGGACCACTGCCTTAAGCAGTCTGGAGGTTGGTGTAGAAAGAGGTGTTGATTCAGGAAGTTCTCTCAAGCAGCCTGGGAGCTGATAAGATAGGAGATGTTTATGTAGGAGGTGTAGTCTCAAATAGCCTGGAGATTGATATAGAACAGGGCAGTGGTGGGTTTCAAATTTTTTTACTACCTGTTCTGTAGGTGTGGCTTGGTGGGTGTGGCATGGCTTGATGGGCATGTCTTGGTGGGTGTGGCAGGAGAAGGATACTGTAAAATCTACATTCCCACCCTACTCCAGGGGATGGTTATTGCAAAATCCCCATTTCTTCCTAATCAGCTGGGAATTGGGAGGCAGAAAATAGATGGGGGTGGGACCAGTCAGAATTTTTACTACCGGTTCTCCAAACTACTCAAAATTTCCGCTACTGGTTCACCAGAATTGGTCAGAACTGCAGAAACCAACCTCTGGAACAGGAGTGTCAAACTCAATTTCATTGAGGGCCACAGCAGGCTTGTGTTTGACCACAGGGAGGGCAAGGGGGCATGGCAGGGTGCGTTTCCTGAGGGAGCCCTCCTGAGCTCCATTTTTGTTGGCAGTGGCACTAGGGGCCAGTCCTTTGTTGTTTTCAGGCTGACCCCATGAGCCAGATCTAAGTACCCCACGGACCAGATCTGGCCCACAGATCTTGAGTTTGACACTCCTGATATAGAAAGTGGTTTCTGTCAAACAGTCTGGAGGCTCATTTAAAAGAATGGGTTCTTCTCAAATAGCCTGGATCTAAATTGTGTAGGACTTTAAAGCTAACCAGTATTTTAATTTATATTTCATCCAGAAACAAGGTGATTACTAGATATAGCCATTGCGAGGTAGGGCCAAAAAAGTCAATATGACAGGTATAAATATGCCGATCAAATTCCTCCTTTCTTTGCACCCATGTAAAAAAGAAACTAAGCTTTGATTGCATGCCATTTGGACTTTTTTTAACTCCCCGTGGTTGCCTTTATCTACATATAAAAATTTACCTCAAACAAGACTTTGACAATACCTCTTTGCTAACAGCAAATACTGAAACCTCTCAGACTTTCTTCGTGTTTTCTAATGCATTCATTAAACTTTCTAGGCATCTCTTTAAAAAAAATCATTCAGTCTCACCTATTTTTAAAATGCTTTTTTAAAAATGCAAATTGCCCCTGAAGTCAAAGTTGCAAACACTAATTTCAATTAATAGGTGCAGGAAACCATTCTTCCTTGTGCAACTAGTTCTTACATCTTTTACAATTGCTCCTTATGCAGCACTGAACGCAGACTTGAATGATTGCTGCTTATAAACTGGAAGGCCTTCTCCTGTTGCACATTTATAGCTGCCCTCTATCCTCCTGAATACAGGGGAGGCCACTTGTATTTGTCATTATCAGCAAGATAAAATGCCTGTCCTTGACCTTCAGTGGCAATTGGAAGAATCTATTTATGTTGGTGCAGAGCTAGTCAACAAAATTTTCCACCCAAACAGATAGACCAGATACTTTCAGAAGTAAATTGCAGACCTTCCTGCAAGGACTCTGAATATGTTAAAACAGTCCTTCCCTAACTCCTTTCAGAAGATATCAAGGGATCATAAATTGTACCGGCATGATGATTGTACCATTCAAACCACATGCTACTAAACAACACTTGATGCCTATGGATTAATCTGTATTAATGTCTTATTTGAACCCAATGGACAGAATATAATTAGAAATTCTTCAATGTAGTGGCCAAAAATGAAATAACCTGTGTTGGAAGAAACATCCATCTGGTCCAATTCCAAGCTGGGAGAAAGACACTGGAAATAAAATGGAGGCTGGAGGCTGATTGGAAATAGGATCCAATCAGAGGATTTATTGATGAACCAGAACCACCAGGGTTTGTGGTTCTGGACAGCTGAAAAAATGGAGTTGAGAATGGGGATAGGGTTATATCTTCTTTGGGCTCTATATTTGAGCTTCCTGTTCCTGTACAAGAACATGTCCTTTAATATGCTATTGACCATTGTCAGATTCCTTTGGGGTCATGTAGGGGTTATGTAGAGGCCATAGCTGGCAAAAGAGGAAATGCAAATCCTAGGTGTTTGTCTGAGCTAATTTTGTCAACTTTATGTTTGTTGATTATCTGAGTTTCTGTCTTGACCCTGTCTTTCTGAATGGATTACCAAATTTCCAGAATCTTGGGGCAGGGAAACTGGGACTGGTTTCTGAATAGGCTGGCTCAATCTTTTGTAATGGGCACATTACAAAAGGACTATTAAGAAAGACTGAGTCCGCCTTCTGCCTTTGAGAGCATGTTTCTCTATTTGTTCTTTAGGGAAATATAATATTCTGCCTTTTTAATGTTTCTCAAAATTTCATTCTTCTGGGGGGTAAAAGTGCTGACTTTCTACATCTGATACAGCTTTTATAGAAGTATGTATTATGATGTTAAGCTTGATATACACATGAGAATCTAGTGATTCCAGTTGTCATTAATTTAACTTAAAGGAAAAGGATAATGCATAGATCAGCTATTTGACAAAAATAGTAGAAAACACAGTAGAAACTGTGTTTTCTATAGCAGCTAGTTGGAGAATACATTAGCAGCAGTCATGCTATAAATTAGCAGTCTTGGTTATAGAAGTAGAAATATTTTGTTGGCAAAGCACCTGGATTTCACTGAGCAGTGAGGGCTTTCTCACTTACTGCAGCAAAATCTGTGTGTTCAGTAGCTGTTTTCTGCAGTTGTTGAAATCCTCTTCAACCATAACTCCCAAGTTCATTTTGATCAGGAAACACAAATAAGGTTGAGATTGTTTTAAAAAGCAAGCAAATAA
Organism: Coluber constrictor foxii; assembly: GCA_038048745.1. NCBI lineage: Eukaryota > Metazoa > Chordata > Lepidosauria > Squamata > Colubridae > Coluber > Coluber constrictor. The sequence goes on from CM075961.1 coordinate 148,586,413, forward strand.
ACTCTCACCAAACCAATAGCACAAGTGGTGAATTGACTGTATTTATTAAGAGCAACTTGGAGCTGCAATAAAAGAGAATCTCAACATTTTTCAAATAGCATACATTATTCTCTATTCCTGACTTCACTTTATTCAATATGGCAATACCTCTCAATAGGATTCTGAAACATTGTATACTGTGCTATCACACATGAGAAGATTTTAGAAACATAACTCATGTTTTTACTAGCATTGCAGCCCACATCATGATGCTACCCAGCTACATAAGATATAAAAATGGTTTAAGTTATTATTAACATTATTTGAGAACGTCATTGACTCCAGCAGCACGGCAACAAAATCTGGTATATATAGCCACTAAGGCTAAGCCTATAATGAAATAGGACTATAGGGTAATAACATCACACATTTCTTTCTATTATCACCATCAGGCACTCTGGTAGACATGCTGTGTCCTTAACTTGGTACAACTTCTGATCAAATGCAATTGGAATCAAGGACAATGTTATTTTCACAGTCTAAATTTGCACTGTTTTTAGTGGTTTCTTCGATGCATTTAGTAAAACATTCAGAAAATCATAGCAGTTTTAAAATGTTATCATAGGGTAATATTTATATTTTTTCAACTTCTGTAAAATGTCTAGTCTTTCCAGTGTTAACTGATTTTGAAAACCTTTGATTTAAAAAATTTCTCATTTCAAAATTAATATCTATTCACGTTGTCTGCAGATAACCATGATATCATTTAACCTTGATACCAATTATGGCTAATTTTTATTAGCCACAGCAAAATTTTGTGTTATCCTTTTGCACTTAAATTCTTTGGCTTCACATATATAGTTTATTTTAAAACATTCTTCTTCTTATTTTTATTACTATTTATTGAATTTTTATACCGCCTTCTCCCGAAGGACTCAGGGTGGTGTACAGCCAAGATAAAAATGACACATAATACAAAATTTAAAACACTTTAAAAACGAATTAAACAATTTGGCCCCCAGATTTAAAACTTACCAAATTTAAAATACCCATTTCGAATCCTTATTGGGCCAAGCCAGCTTGTTGGAAGAGGATATACTGTCTTATACTGTCACACATGTATAACATATATATGATTTTCACCAGTGGTAGGTTTCAATTTATTTTTACTCTGGTTCTCTGTGTGTGGCTTGGTAGGTGTGGCATGATTTGGTGAGAGTGGCTTGATGGGAGTGGCAGGGGAAGGATATTGTAAAAACTCCATTCCCACCCCACTCCAAGGGAAGGATACTGCAAAATCTCCATTCCCACCCCACTCTGGGACCAACCAGAGGTGGTATTTGCCATTCTCCGAACTACTCAAAATTTGCGCTACCAGTTCTCTAGAACTGGTCAGGACCTGCTGAAACCCACCTCTGATTTACCCTGCAATAAAACTAAAGCAACTAAACTACAATTCAAATATACCTGAAAATTAAAAATTTTGATTGTTTTGGTTTTGGTACATTTTTTAAAAAATTGCTAAATTAGATTTTAAACCAGAATGTAATTTCTAAAATGATAAAAGCAATAAAGCAATTGGTATATAAAATGAATATCCTGTGACATTAGATTCCTATATGTCATAAGCAATATCATATATGCCAAGAAAGAAATCAGAAAGCTGGAAGAACTCTTAATACTAGAATAAATACAAGAATGAACAAACTGAAGGAACAGAGAAATCAAATGAGAAGTAACAGTGTAACGTTACGTGTTTGAATGGAGATTGTAATCGGCCCTTACAGGAACCCATGATGATGCTAATAAAGGGCTAATAAAGGCATGTAAAAGATGGCTTCCAGGTCTGACAGGGATGTTGATATCTTGGCTTGGCTTCCACTTCTAATGTGCATGTGATGTGGTGATGTATTTGCATCACAATATCTCAGCAATGTGTTGTCATTTGCTTTTTCTCCACTATCATGGCTACTAGTGCCACCATCTTGTACACCCATGATTATGGTGAAGATCCCTTTTGAACCTTTTGGAATGTTAAAGGAAATCCTGCTGCCTTCCTGGAAAGTAAGTTTACAGTGGTTTTTATATTCCTGGCTATATGGAAATTTTCATTTATGGGTTGTAATATCATATTGTTGACCCAATATGTGCTGTGCAGGCTGATGGCTGAATGCAAAAATATGCACTGTGCTTCTGCATTACACCCAGGGTTGTTCTACTGTTAAGCTGCCAAAATATCTTGCTTTGTTTATTGTCAAGCTCTGTATTGCAGGCGGAGCCAAATGCAAAATAAATGTGCTGTGCAACTCTATGTATTAAAAAGAACTTTCAAGTCAATAGCAGACCAGTATATTTTTGAAGTTCTGAAGTTGTTCATATTCCCTATCTCTTTTTTGCTTGGCTGAGTTTTACAGCTGTATAGGTGTGCAGGCATGAGCCCCAAAAACAAAACTAAAAAAAAGTTTCTGAATTTTTGTTTTTACAGGAATCTTGCTATGGAAATTTTACTGTAGAATCTTTCATTTTAAAATTAAAACAGCCTTTTAGCCAATTTTTCTATACATTGTGTAATAATGTGATGTGTAGAACTCAGCACAGATTACCCTTTCCCCTTCCACTAAAATGAAAAACAAGGGAGCAGTAGTCTTGTTTTGAGTCATCACTAAGCTTTAAATGTGATACACTCAAAATGTTTCAGTACACCACAAAATTCCAGTGGAACACCTAGACTACAGTGCTTTTGTTCTGAGTGCAGAATAAAATCTTTCTTTTGTGCACATACCTGGTCTTTACATGAAAAAAGTGCTGCCAATATTTTTAACTGCAACCCGATCTGCTTAGGTCCCACTAAGTCATCGTATTTGTTTATATCTTACAGCTCATTTAAGTGCACCATCACATTTAAGCATACCCTCACCATGTCTCATACATAATGAAATAGACAGCGTGTATCCTATGGAGGCTTCTAGAATCCTGTTTAATCTCAGGATTCTGCTAGTCCTTCCCCTTCTGAGATTATTAGGGATTTTCTTAATAGCATTTTTGTAAAAGTACTAAGTGTCTTTTTAATATAGTTTTTTAATCTATCACTTTAGCTCATTAACTTGACAGAAATATTACAGATAAAACCACCTTCTGTCATCAATAGGAGTAATTATAAAATATTCTCCATTACTCCCCAGGTAGATTTTCTGAGTCACCTTCTCTATACTAATTTGACTAAATTTATAACCTGCAAGCATTTATAACCAGAGAGAACTATTAACATAACATAAAATGTAGACTGTTTTCTTTTTCAAGAACCCAAGAGTAAATATAATTTAAGGAGGATGTAAGATTAGCTTCCTTTATATATTCCCTTTGAGTTAATCTTGACTTCTGACGATTGCATACACAAATCTATGTTTAATTGGCAAATGTTTTGTCATTATCTTCCTTTTGGGCTGAGAAAGAGAAACTTTCCAAAGTCACCCAATGCAATTCTCTGCTTACAGAAACATTAGAATTTCCATATTCTATTCCAGTGGCTTTAACCACAACACCAAATTGGCTATAGGCCTTTGGATTTGATATGAATGCAACTATTGACAGCTAGTGCAACATTTAAATGACTTGGTTGACCTTCAAAAGCTAAGCAGGATCATACCTAGTTAGTTCTAGGAGGGCAAGCCAATAGGAAAAAACCAAGGTTGTAAAGTAAACTGAAAATGAATTCCAAATCTCACCAGGCTCAAGGTTAATCCATCCTTCTGAGGTTGATAAAATGAGGGCCCAGATTGTTGGGGGCAATAGCCTGATTTGGTAAACCACTTAGAAATTGTGGCTGTAAAGCACTGTGAAGTAGTATGTAAGTCTAAATGCTATTGCTATTGCTAACCGAGAATCCAAAGGTACATATGGTGGTATGGCAAAAAAAATCCATTCTCTTGTAAATAAAAATGCATTAATATATTCGTAAAGTTGCCTGAAGCTTTAGAATTTTAACCTACTGCCAACTATTACAAATATCCAAGTGTTTATGATTTTATCAGTGTTCTATCAATCTAGATCTTACACAAACACCTTTTTCACTTCAGAATAATCTACTCCTAGCTATAGGTTGAGGCGTCCTATATCAATTTTTAATATATAATTCATTTCCCATAACATTTAGCCTGTTAAAAGAATCTTCCTTCTGGTGTTGCCAAAATAAATGTAAGAAGCAATCACAAGAAAATTCATAAAATAATTGCATTATGTCATGGAAGATGCAAGTGTAAAGATTATGAAAGAAAGTGGGATAACACAACATAGAGTAAATTTTCTACTGCAAGGCCACGTCATTGTATCCTAAAGTCACAATGTCACCATTTTTTAAAAAATCATGCTCAGTTAGATTGACTAGTCTCAAAAGAGATATAAAACATTGAACCCTGGACAGGTAATTTCGATATATTTCACTATAAGCTTTGAGGAAGACTTATTTTATAAAACCAAACATATATAAAAATGAAATGTGAGTACTTTCTATATTCTATGTTATTTCTATATTATTACTACATGGCTTAGGCCCAGGGTACTTGCAGGACCATCTCCTGCCATCTTCCCATTGTCCTGTGCACTCCCACAGAGCAGGCCTCCTTAGGGTGCCATCAGCCAAACAATGTCGGCTGGTGGTCCCCAGGGGGAGAGCGTTCTCTGTCTGACCCTCTGGAATGGTTTGCTCTCCGAGCTCAGGATAGCCCCCAACGTCCTCTCCTTTCGCCGTGAACTGAAGACGTGGCTTTTCCACCAAATCAACTGATCCGTTGGGGATTGTATAATGTTATAATTTTAAATTGGTTTTAATGGGGATTTTAATTTGTATTGTGATTTGTATTGTCGATTGTTGTTTTGTAAGCTGCCCTGAGTCCCTCGGGAGAATGGCAACATATAAATCGCAATAAAATAAATAAATAAATAAAATACTATACTGTTTAATATTCGATATATTCTATTACCCATTACTTTGTTAAGATTTTCCATATATTATCCTGTATGCTATATTTAGTAGGTATTAATGTTTTTTTCTTAAGCCTGCTCTGTTTGAAGCCCCTTCTTTAAGATTTCTTCTTTTGTCTTCGGTTAATGACCAGTATTTAGAATTTTTGCACCTTTTTTACATTGTGCTTGGTCTTCCTGTGATGCTTCATTTCTTCTCCTTTTGGAATGTCCACTCCTTCTGAAGGGGGGAAAAAACACCCTTGCAATTAGTTGCTGTGCTCCATGACACATAGATCCTGTCTGTCTCCTCCCAACCACCTCTGTCAAGGTTGCAGCTTTATTGCCTATTCTGGATGCTGGGGGAAAGTTCAGATGGGAGGGAAAGAAGGCAGCATAACTCCTGAAATTTTTTCAAGCAGCCTGCTCTTTCAAACATACTTTAACTACAGATTGCTGTAGAAGCTGGTTCGATTTACACACTGCAGTAAATAATAAAGCATGTTTGTTTTATGGCAACAATTGTTGGTTGTCCACAATTTCAAATCCAGGAAAACTGCAAAGAGTGAACAAGATGCAAGATATAGTTGATGCCTTTTTTATTATTAAAAAAGAGTTATGTAAATGCCTTTTTATCTAGAGTATTATTTTTATTAAGTTTTATAAATAACATAAAAGTTAACATAAACTAATGAGAGAAGGGAAGAAAGAAGGAAAGAAAGAAAGAGAAAGAGAGAGAGAAGGAAGGAAGGAAGGAAGGAAGGAAGGAAGGAAGGAAGGAAGGAAGGAAGGAAGGAAGGAAAAGAAAGAAAGAAAGAAAGAAAGAAAGAAAGAAAGAAAGAAAGAAAGAAAGAAAGAAAGAAAGAAAGAAAGAAAGAAAGAAAGAAAGAAAGAAAGAAAAGCCTTCAATTTCCTATGCAGCAAATATAAGTAAAATTTCAAAATTAGGTCTTGCCATGATTACGAAAAAGCTCATTCTTTTCTAATACCCAATTTCTATTACTAATCAAATCTGCAAATCATAAATGCAATTTGTTCTGGTTTTTATGCAAAAGGTATAAAGATTTCCAGTCAACCATAACATAGATTTTTTTTCTCAAAACAAATAGCCATCGTCACAAATTCCATCATCTTCACCAACTATTTCTTCATTGTGGGTAGTGCTGAATATTTTTATTTTTGTACAAATAATAGTCTTACTGGAATTGTCATAAAAAGAAATTCTGTACATTCCAATGACTTAAGTTCTTAGTTTCCTGGAATCGTACATATATTACTTTGAGAAATGTGGGCTGGGGGAGGATGGGGGGGGGGAGGAAATCTTCAAAAGATATTGAGAAGTCCATAACTCAATCTCTATACAAAATAACTCTCCGGATGCCTTTTAAATCTGTACTTGCCTGTAACAAGTAGAAGGTGACATTAACTGTGGCATCATTTATATTCAACATACAGTTGTTATTTTGACTTTTTATGCCTTCCTGTGGTGGTAAATTTCATTCTTGCAGACATAAGGAGTAATTGCTTTACTCCAAAGAATGCTTTTAGAAAGTTTAACTGTGTCATCTCATAACCATTAGTATGTACATTCCCACAGATACCACTTTCATATGGACATAAACATCTCTGGTGCTTGCAGGATCAAAGTCAATTTGTATATTCAGTAGAGAGAGAAAAAGAATAACTGGTCATGCCAATCCTGATTGCATCTATTTCATTCCTTATTTGCTTGTACCATATTTGCTGCCTTTGCAGTAAAAAAACCCAAACATTTCATTCTCTAAAAGTAGATTTCTAAATTATATGAGCTATTGCAAAAACTACAGGCCATCTCTTCCTATATAAACTTCCTAGAGAATATTCATAGAAGAAATTGTACATATTTCTCTATTGATTCTTATTGTTATCTAATGTTATCTAACATTCCCCAAGTATTAAGTGTTATTGTTTATTTTCTGCAATCCCAGATTATTATTGCTGAAGAGATTCTGATCCCTGAGTCTGAGATATATTACTTGGATTTCATGACGTTTTCATAGAGCTAAAGTTTATGAAGGATCTTTATTGATCGAGCCTGAGTTGGCCAATGTTGGAACGTTATTTTGTCTACAGATTTGATTATATAAACAGAGTTTCTATTCGCTCTTCTGGCTAACTATCTTCTGGCCATTATTCTTAACCATTCACAAGTAAAGCCTAAAGTAACTAATAGAAATGTAAATTGGTCTACTGCCTATTTATTTATTTAGCATGTGGCACAAAATACATGGATAGCATTGTCTAGTTTTAAAATTAGCAATTCTATTTGTTCCTGAAATACCTTTCTTAACAGTGATACAAAGAAGAATCAACATCAAAGGGAATAAATAAATTCTAGTATGTATAAATTCTCACAAGATTGCCAAATCTCACAAGATTGCCAAATAAACAAAATAAATGTTTATTTTATTTTATTTTATTTATTTTATCAAATTTATATACCGCCCTACTCCCAAAGGACTCAGGGCGGTGAACAGCCACAAGATAAAAATACATCATACAAAAGTTAAAAATCATTTAAAAGTACATTAAATAATTTTGGCCAAAGACGAATTTGAAAACACCTAATTTGTATAAAACTTAAAAGCAAATTAAAAGGGAGAGTCAAGCCAGACCAGCCTGTTGGAATAAAAATGTTTTGCGGAAAGTGCATAAATCTGGGATCCTCCATATCTTCGGGGGGAGCTCATTCCAGATGGCAGGTGTCCTCACAGAGAAGGCTCTCCCCCTGGGGGCTGCCCGTTGACACTGGTTGGCCGACGGCACCCAGAGGAACCCCTCTCTATGGGAGCGTACTGGTCGATGAGAGGCTATTGGTGGCAGAAGGCGGTCTTGTAAGTACCCTCATCCTAAGTCGTGGAGCACTCTAAAGGTGGTAACCAAAACCTTGAAGCGCACCCGAAAGACTACCGGGAGCCAGTGCAGCTCGCGCAGGAGGGGAGTCACATAGGAGCGCCAAGTCACTCCCATAACCACCTGCGCGGCCACATTCTGGACCAGCTGGAGCCTCCGGGTGCTCCTCAAGGGGAGCCCCATGTAGAGACCATTACAGTAGTCCAGGCGAGAGGAGACAAGGGCATGAGTGACTATACGTAACGAGTCCCTATCCAGAAAGTGATGCAACTGGCGAATCAGGCGGACCTGATAAAAAGTCCTCCTGGCCACAGCTGTCAAATACTCTCCTAAAGACAGCTCTGAGTCCAGAAGGACACCCAAGTTGCGAGCCCTATCCGTAGGGCCAACAACTCGCCCCAATAGTCAGTGATGGCACCCGGTTTCCGTACATTTCATCAGCCAAGGTCACAGGGGTGGGGTGGGGGGTGGCAGTTGTTATTAATGAGGGTCTTAGTCAGAGGGAGGCCACTGTTCCTCAGACGGCCAGATGTGAGTCCCTCCTTGTGAAGTGGGGTCATAGGGTGGAGATGGGCCTGCTAGTCATGTATCTAGCTCCCTGCCACATGGTGCTCAACATTATAGCTGCGGTGGAGGTTGATACCCCCAGGCTTATGGTCATGGGGGATTTTAACCTGCCAGCCATCTGCGAGGCATCTGAGGTGGCCTGGGAGTTCATGGCTTCCATGACGGCCATGGACCTGACCCAGTTAATTCATGGCCCTACTCACATGGGGGGAAACATGCTGAACCTGGTTTTTGTCTCTGGCCAGTGGTTGAGTGATCTTGAGATAGGGGATATAGCGATTGATCCCTTGTCAAGGTCAGATCACTCCCTCCTTTGCTTAGACCTTTGAACCACCACACTCCGCCGCAGGGAGGTGGTTCCACACCCCACCACCGATGAGGTGGTTCCGCCCCAGGTGCCTGATGGATCCAGATAGGTTCCAGATGGAGCTTAGGCCACTTCCTGAGGCTCTGGCACATGGCTCGGCTGAAGACCTAGTGGATGCCTGGGTTAGGGCAGCCGCTGGAGCTTTGGACCAGATCGTGCCTTTGCGGCCTCTGACCTGTGCCGGTATTACCTGGCTCCTTGGTTCACTGAGGAGCTGAGCGGGATTAAGTGCTGGGAAAAGATGCCTAGAGAGCAGTTGGAGGGCTAGCCGTTCTGAATCCGATCAAACACTGGTAAGGTCTTATATTAAGACCTACCTGATGGCAATAAAAGCGGAGAAGAGTAATTATTTTTCTGCTCTTATTGCATCATCAGTTAATCACTCAGCCACCCTGTTGATGTTCCTTTGTTGAGCTCTCATGTGATTTGAAGTAAAAACATTGATATCTCATCAGATTTTGTAATTTAAGCTATTAATTTAAAAACATTAGATTAAACTGTTATTGAAATTCAAGCCTTACTTGAAGAGACAACCTGAGATTCCATACTGCTGACCATACATGAATATAATCTTTTGTTGACTTTAAGACATTTACTTTCTCTCATCTTGATTTTTGCAGGAGTGTTTTGAGGAAGCAGTGAATAGCCTTTGAAATTTTGATGAACAAATGGCATAAAAATAGAACAAATAGGCAAAATGAACATTAAGAGTAACTTCTCAGTTATAAAACCATGCAAAAACTGTCAGTTTTATAATAATCACATATGACAAATATTAGGCATAATATGATATGATTTTTGTCAGGACCAATAGGATGTAACTTTCAGACAGACTATAAGGATAGGATTATATAGATAGTAGAAGATAGGCTCTAGATACAGAAGGATCTAGACATACTTGAACATTGGACGCTATCTAACAAAATGAAATTCAACAGTGAAAAAAGTAAGGTTCTACATTTATGGAAGAAAAACAAAATGCACAGGTACCATATGTGTGGTACCTTGCTCAATAGTAGTAACTGTGAGACGGATCTTGGAATCCTAATGGACAATCATCTAGATATGAGCCATCAGTGTGCAGCAACTGCCAAAAAAGCCAACTCAGTTCTGGGCTGCATAAACAGAGGAATAGAATCAAGACCACATGAAGTGTTAATACCATTTTATAATGCCTTGGTAAGGCCACACTTGGAATATTGCATTCAGTTTTGGTCATCATGATGTAAAAAAGATGTTGAGACTCTAGAAAGAGTGCAGAGAAGAGCAACAAAGTTGATTAGGGGACTGGAAACTAAAACATAAAGAATGATTGCTTGAAATGGATATGTCTAGTTTAATGAAAAGAAGGACTAGGGGAGACATGACAGCAGTGTTCCAAAATCTCAGGGGTTGCCACAAAGAAGAGGGAGTCAAACTATTCATCTGAAGAAGAAGCAATGGGTGGAATCTAAACAAGGAGAGAAGCAACTTAGAACTAAGGAGAAATTTCCTGACCGTTAGAACAATTAATAAGTGGAACAACTTGCCTGCAGAAGTTGTGAATGCTCCAACACTGGAAATTTTTAAGATGTTGGATAACCATTTGTCTGAAATGGTTAGGGTTTCCTGCCTGGGCAGAGGGTTGGACTAGAAGACCTCCAAGGTCCCTTCCAACTCTGTTATTTTATTTCTATATGTTACTAGATTCCAAACATTTTGAAAAAAAGAATTAAAGTGTTCTTGGACAGTGAAATATTGATGTGTTGTATTGTTACCCAACATCTGAGTTAACTAAAGTGTCAGTTTAAATATGGTTTATGTACACAATTTTTCAAGAACCTTCAATGTTCCTTTTGTCATAATTTCATTTCTCTGCCAAGCACATTGTAAAAAGAGAGGAGGTAGATATTTCCTGTGTTCAGGAAGATGTTTTATTTTCACTTATGATAGTTCCAGAGATTTCTTGCTCTTTCATATCTCCAATCATTATCTCATCAAAAGCTACTTTTTTCAATACCCAACGAATGTATCAAGTTGATGATGGTTATCTAAACTAGATAGACTTCAAAAAAAATATCCAAGTATTGTAATTGTGGGTTATTTTTATTTTTTTGTGAAAAGCAGCTTTCCTAGGATTGGTAAATTCTGCCAACCACTGGTAAAATCAGAAGATTCAGGCACTTCGAATGGGTATAAAGATTTATTGCAAGCTTAAGCTCTCTACAAGAATTTGAACTTCTAACATTCAAAGGAAATAAGCAGATGTTAAGAAGGAATTTAAGGAGGACTGGATTTAGATCTCTTGTGGGCACATAGGGACTCATGACTGATGACCTCTTCCTGAAGCTCAATGTGGTCATCTACAATTCAAGCAAATAAAACAAAGAAGCATGTGAATGAGAATATTCCCAGTGCTTTCTTAGATATGGGTGTTGTTTTCTCAAATGATTCGCCTCCACATTTGGAAATTTGGATATTACCACACATTAACCTGTGAAAAATATTCTCTGTAGTCCAAGCATGCATAAAGTTTTTGAGCTCTTTCTGCTTTAAAAACCTCAATAGTAATGTTCACTAGAAAGAGCTCCATCTGGAGTCTGTGCTATGTCTAAAAACATCTGATGACTAAAGAGGCTAAGACAATGGGCCACAGTAGCGTTTCTCAACCTTAACTTGTGGGAGTTGTAGTCTACACATCTTAGAGTTGCTGAAGTTGAGAAACACTCAACCCTGTAGAGCAGGGTTGTCAAACTTGATTTCATTGAGGGCCACATCAGAATTATGCTTGACCTTGAGGGGCTGGATGGGCATGGCCAGGGTGGGTATGGTCAGCTCAATATCACTTGTGTCAGGGGCACCTGTGAGGTCCCAAGTGCTCTGCCAGCAAAAATGGAGCTTTGGTGGTTTTCTGCCAAGCTCTGTTTTCAGTAGCGGAGGGTTGCAGGAGGCCGTTGCTGCCAAAAACAGAGTTCAGGAGGGCAGCACACGGCCTTCCCTAGCTCCCTTTTCATTGGCAGAGGCACCATGGACTGGTGCTTCGCTGTTTCCAAGGCATCCCCATGGGCCAGATCTAACCACCCCGTAGGCCGGATCTGGCCCATGGGTCTAGAATTTGACACCTCTGGACTAGAGAGTTGCCATATCTCTTAATAACTCTGCAAGGTCCCATGCAATCATTAACTCCATATTTATTTTTATTGAGTAAATGCATACTTTTAGTTCTCAATCAAAAAATAAATGAAAGGATTCTAGTGCCATGAGATATAATTGTCCTTATATGAATATCTTTTAATAGGTGCGATTTGCTGATTGGGTTACATGAATTATGGTGTCTTATCTGGGATGGAAGGGATGCAGTGGCTCAGTGGCTAAGACACTGAACTTGTCGATCAAAAGGTTGGCAGTTCAGCATTTCGAATCCCAGTGCCATCTAACAGGGTGAGTTCCCATTACTTGTCCCAACTTCTGCCAACCTAGCAATTCGAAAGCAGATAAAAAATGCAAGTAGAAAATATAGGGACCATCTTTGGCGGGAAGGTAACACCATTCTGTGCACCTTTGCCATTCAGTCATGCCAGCCATATGACCACAGAGACTTCTTCGGATAGCACTGGCTCTTTGGCTTTGAAACAGAAAGGAGCACCACCCCTAGAGTCAGAAACAACTAGCACATATATACAAGGGGAACCTTTACCATTACCTTATCTGGGATGAAAGCTAATATGTGCAATTTAAGGATTTTCTATGAATGCCACATAGCTTTACAGATTGCCAATATTCCAGATTATGGTAGGTGAGATGTTGTTTGTTTTTTAAAACCTCTTTAAATAAATCTTTAAACCATTTTCCAGGCTTCCGGAATGCGAATTTTCATTTTCCTTCTCCTTTTTAAAGCAAACTGACAAATAAATAGTATTAAGCAGAAAGAGGGAGAAGAATTACAAACTAAGTTCAATGACGTTGTTTTCTTTGTTACTTGAGCGGGCAAAGACTATAAACAGATCATAAGAACTAGTTACACAAGCAAGCGAATCAGATTAATACATTTCTGGAAAGGAAATAACACCTTTATTAAAAACTAAGAACAGGGGAAGCAATGAATTTTCTAGCCTAATTCAGAATATAGAAAAAAGACTATCGCTGAAATATAATCGCTTTTTTTTTATTAACAGCAAGGTAGGAAAGCAAATAAATGCATGGAATTGATACAATCCTTCTGAGTTACTGCATTTTTAGAACTACAGTAAATTACCTCCTCGGTTTTACCATATTCATCTACTCATGAATGCTGTTCTGCCAGTATTTCCCACCTCTTTATTTATCATACTGTAGCTCTATTATGGGATGATCTATATTTACTTAGACACAAACACATACACACACATAAAATAAAATTAAAAAGAATCTACTCCTTTTTCTTATATGAAAAGGAGAAGCCAAAGGAGAAAAACATAATTCAAAAGAAACAGTATTTTATGATGCATTTCCTACAAAATTTTGCACGATTTCTATCTCTCCATGTACAGTTGCCATAAAACTAGTCCTTCATTGAGGTAAGGGCAAAGCAAGTTTCAATCCCAAATAAAGGCAACTCAAATAATTCTCTTTACTATGCCATATTGGACTCAAATACTGAACGTGCAAACAGGTAATGGTTATAAACTGCTACCTATATACTTATAATTTTTTTTTTAAAAATGAAGTTAGAAAGGCCAACCAAAGCATGAAACTGAAATATTTATTTGTAACGATAATTGATGGTTCCTTGTACAAATGGAAACTGACGGTGAATTGAGAAAATAGGAGTCAGGAGACACAACATTATAGACAAAATCAGGGTAAATGAAAGATACTAAATATTTATGCAATATGGAAATGCTTTTTTTCCCCACTTGTCAAACCAAGATTTGTTTTATAGTTTAGCTTCTCTCTTGGGCCATACTCTTTTCCCCTTAAGCTTACTTCTTGTTATTGATTGATCACTGCAAAAGGCTCTCACAGGTCTTTATTGTTTAGAAAATAATTTTTGTTTTTATCTTTCTGGTCTTTCCTGTTATATGTTTAAATGGGAAGGCTGATATACTTCTTGTTCTTTGCTTTTTTGTTTTGTACAGTAAATTTCTTCCATACTTCTACCTTCCACTGTTCACATTTGCTTTTAAAGCTAATGTTCCTCAGCTTGCTTTCCTGAACGATGATATTTTTCTCTGAAGCTGAAAAGAAAGCCAAAAGACAAAGAATAATCTGTTGGAGAGATCAAGTTCAAACTTTGTTATAGTTTCTGTAAAATATTTTGTTGCATTGGGCTAACTTGGATGAAGGGATAATTAACTCAAAAAGAATTACAGATCAAAAGTTTGATTAAATTTGCATTAAAAAAACTGAAAGTACTTCAAGTCCATAGTTATTTGTCATTAGTTTCCTAAAACTTTCAAGCTACAATGAACTCCCATAGCTTTCTCTAGTTTGAACCTGTGCTTTTCTGTAGTAACTGTAGGCATAGTTTCAGAAAGACAATGAGATTCTCATGGTTTTATTTGCACTATATTGAGAGGGAAACCATTACTTCCAGATTAAACATCTCTAAAGCCCAATCTATAAATTGAATTAATACCAAGTAAAGAAAAAGATCTGGTCACCTACTTCACAAAAAACTCACCAAGAAAATTCTATGGAAAGGGTTCCAAACAGATCAGATAAGGTGCCCAACAATAGCACAACAGGAATCCCAATTGCTGAGGTAACCAGTGGCCCAAACAAATGTCTGATTTCTGCAGATATGTCTGTTAGCCACAAGAAATGTCAGAGGAATGAGTCAGGGTAAATTATATATTGTCAAACATTAAATGATCAGTTTTGAAATTGATCTCCTTGGTGTCAATGTTTTAGACTGGTCAGACAATGGCTTTTTCCAACCTAAGGACTTCATTGTGTATTATTCAGGACATGATACCAGGAAAATAAGTGATGTGGCATTTATTGTCAGAAAGAAATTTGCCAGAGCATGGAAAGCTTCTCAGCTGTCAGTAGCAGAATTATGACCATCAAAATTCATGCCAAGGTCTTCAACATCACAGTTGTTCAAGTCTATTTCCCAATGACTGCTGTAATAGAGCTTGAAATAGAGGGCTTTTATGCCATGGTCAAGAAACAATGAAACAAATTTCCTGAAAAGGCATTGTTTACATCCTGGGTGACTTTAATGCAAAAGTTGACAAACAAACAGAAACAGGTCAATTTGGATTAGATAAGAGGAATGATGTAGGCAATGATTTGGTATAATTTTGCCAGGAAAAAAGATTTAGGATCATGAAAACATGGTTCAAATAGCACAAGCCCCACTTATACACTTGGATCTCAACAAATGAACTTCACTATAATCAGATTGACACTGATGGACCAGCTCAGTCCTTGCTGTTAAAATACATCCTTTTATGGAGTTCAGATCATGAATTGTTGGTGGTAAAGCTTAAAATCAAACTATGCACCATCAGATAGATGGTACCTCCAAAGAAGTTTGATGTTACCAAAATCCTTACTACATATACAATAGAGATGAAAAATAAGTTTGAACTATTGGACACTGCTGAGAAGATGCCTGATTAACTGTGGCAGAAAATTCAATTGACCAGTATTGGAATTATAAAAGAATACATGCCACCATGAACTAGAGAAAAAGTGCAAACAGCACTCAGGTGAAACCATCAAAATAGCTGTGCAAAGAAAAACAATGAAGAAGGTAGACAATGGGAAGAAGTAAGAAGATTGAAGGCAGTTTTCCAAAGGGCAATGAGAAAGTATAATGAAATTTATTGGATGAGCAATGTAAACATCTTGAAGTGAACTACCTCAAGGGTCACACCAGGAATTCATTTATGTAAGTCAAAAAGATCTGAATTCCAGTTATTGCTTGTAAAGGCATCATTAAAAACAAGCAAGGGAAAGAAGTGACTGACCAATAAGACATCAAGAACAGATGGTGAGAATATACAGTACTGCTGTTGCAGATAGCAAAGGAGTCCAGCCTCAAGAGGATGAGGAAAGAGAAGCAGAAATAGAACTGGCCATCCTTAAGGAAGAGATCATATGGGAAGAACCAAATGCCAAACGACAAGACTGCAGATGTTGACACTACCCCTGCAGAATTACTGATATATGTACCACCCAGAGTCATTACAGACTTGTGAAAGAAAATCTGGAAAATGAACATGTGGCCACAGGATTACAAATACTTAATGTTCCAATACCGAAAAAGGGTGATTCAAAGATTCCACCAATTATTGCACAATTGCTCTCATCCCTCACATTAGCAAGGTTCTCTTAAAATTATACAACAGCATCAACCATTGAAAGGGAATATCAATGTCCAAGCTTCCAAAGGGTATGGTATTTGGACCATGTTGCAAATCTGTGCTAGATCATAGAAAAAGCTTGTGATATCAAAATATTATTTAAATGTGCTTCATCAACTACAAAAAAACCCTACAAGACATGTGGGTACCAGCACATCTGGTTAAATTGGTGCAATCAGTGTACACAAATCAAGAAGCTACTATGTGACCGCCTGGCACAAAGAAACCACCGCCTGGCACAAAACCTCACGGTTTTTCTCCTCCTCAGCTGAGAAAAACCACAAGGTTTTGCGCCAGGTAACTGGCCCTGCAGTGGCGGTTTGAATGGCCCAACTACAGTTGTGCTTGCTGGTGAATGTTGGTGTCTGGGCCTTGGCTGCAGCGCTGTTCCAACCAGCCAGCCCAAGCCCAAGCTGGGCTGGCTGCTCCATGCCCACCGGTGGCTGAGCGATGCTGCATGCGGGGCATTGAGCAGCTGTCGGCCACGTAGCTCTTTGCCAGTGGCCAACCCAGAGAGGAAACACAAAGCTTCAGCTCTGCACTCAGGGAAGCGAGGGGGAGTGGTATGACAGCAGCTTCCCTGCTCAGCCCTGACAAGTGATGCATAGTGCCCACACCAGCATCCCGAGGGAAGCAGAGAAGATCACCACTTGCAAGCAGACAAGCAAAGATAGCAAGCGTAAACTGTGCCATGGAAAAATGAGAGGCCCTCTTGTCCCACAGAGCCTGCTGCTGCTTGAGGGTTGTGTGTGTGTGTGAGGAAAAAGGTGAGACTCAGGGAGTAAGGAGTAGGATGTGCAGCCATCCGGGATGGACAGCAGGGCAAGAGAAGGCTCTGGGGTTTGCTTAGGCAGTCAAGCCAGATGACAGAGGGAAAGGCCATTAGTGGCTTCAGAAGGGCAGAATGTGCTTCAGAATGTGCAGCTCCTGGCTCTAACAGTGAGTGATGTGAGTGACCTCAAGTTGGCCATAACCACCGGTCACCTGACCACCAAGCCACGCCCACCAAGCCACACTCACAGAACTGATAGTGAAAATTTTTAGATTTCACCACTGGATTAAACCTTCTTGGCAAATCTTAGTAAATGAGAGTAACATTTTTTTTCTTAAGCAGCTGATGATAGGGATTCTTGATATCTTCAGAGGGCTGGCTATCAATCACCCTAACATTATTCAGCCCTGTCATCAATAGAACTGTCAATCATCAGGGATGCCAAGACCTGAAGATCCATCCCCTGTAATTATTCCCAGCAGAATGGAATTCATTTTGGTATGGCAAGCTGTAATATCAGAAGCCCATTCTTTCTTCAGGCCTGATAGGTATTCCTCTGGTTTTTCTATCAAAAGAAAATTGATGAAAAATTAAAAGGTGTTTTGTCTCTATCTTGTTGCTCTTAATGGATTTTTTCTCAGAGGTTGATGATCCGTTAATTAGATACCATCACCGCCAGCAATTTATCATTGCTTTTAGCTCTCCAGAGTTTATTCATATTTCAGCATTGCAACCTTTATAGCAGCAGAAATTAGAACATATGTGATTCAACAATTCATGTTTCCAAATTTAGTTAAGAACATCTCACAGGTCATAATTATCAGGCTTTACTAGCTCATAGAAAAGTCAGAGATGGGCAGATTTTAAACTCCTGGGATTTTTTTTTACTTTAAACATTCATCTGAATCAGATGAAAAATACTCTCCTGATTTAGGCAGAATAAAGAAGGAATTTGTGATTAATACCAAAATTATGTTCATAAAACTTTTCATATAAAGCATTTTCCTTATCTTCCCTAAAGAAAAGGAGAAAGTAATTATTTGACAACTCAAAATCCAATACCTAAAAATCTATTTCACTTTTTGGGGGACCAATCAATGCGAAGATAAACTCATTACACAGAAAAAATATTGGTTTAATATTATCAAATTTTTCTAAGTAATAGTACTTTTGTAATCAACAGAAAACACAGATTTTGATCAACATACTGCACTAATCATAAGTAGCTTGTCTGCTGGTTATTAAAAATAATGACCCTATATCTAAGGCCAATATAATATAGGTAATCTTTGATTTACAACAGTTTTTTTAATGACAGTTCAAAGTTACAACAGCACTGAAAAAGTGACATATGATCATTTTTCATACTTGTGACCATTGCAACATCCTCATAGTCATGTAATCAAAACTTGGCAATTGGCTCATATTTTTGACAGTTTCGTGTGCCGGGATCGTGTTATCACCTTTTGTGATCTTCTGACAAGCAGAGTCAATGGGATAGCCAGATTCATTTAACAATCATGTTACTATCTTAACAACTGCAATGATCCACTTAACAACTGTGGCAAGAAAAATCATAAAATAGAGCAAAACTCACTTAACAAATGTCTCACTTAGCAATAGGAGTTTTGAGCTCAATTGTGCTCATATATTGAGGATTACCTGTATAGGAGTAACAAATATATACATTGCATATAGTTCATATTTACTCCTATAAACCAATTTTCAACTATCCAGGAAATTAGCCAATCCAAATCGGCACCCTTTGACATGTGACACTACAGTACATGGTAAGTGCCTTGGTTAGTAGACTTCAAAACAACTGCAATCTACTTAAAGCATAGAGATCAGAGGTGGTTTCAGCAGGTTCTGACCAGTTCTGGAGAACCAGTAGCAGAAATTTTCAGTAGTTCAGAGAATTGGTAGTAAACATTCTGACTGGCCTGCCCCCATCTATTCTCTGCCTCCCGAGTCCCAGCTGATCGGGAAGAAATTGGGATTTTGCAGTAACCTTTTCCTGGATTGGGAGGGAATGGAGATTTTACAGTATACTTCCCCTGCCATGTCCAGCAAGCCACACCTACCAAGCCATGCCATGCCCACCAAGCCATGCCACGCACACTAAGCCACACCCACAGAACCAGTATATAAAAATTTGAAACCCACCACTGATCGAGATCTACTGATCTCTTGAGCTTACTGCAAGCCTTCACCAGTGCCACTTCTTTAGAAAGGACAATGCCACTTAGTGAAAGGGCAGGATACTCAGATTGCATATAGAAATCCAATAAACTGTCTTTTTAGCTAATTAGAATTTGTTATCCATTCTAGCTTTGCAGTTCTCTATTGTCTCAATGCTGGCCAGACATCATCAGTTCTGTTTTGGACTTTCCTTCTTAGAGATCAGAACATGCCCTTGAGCAAGCAACTCCACACACATCTCTATCTTCTAAATAAAACTATCTCTGAAGAAGGTATAAAGCATCACCTTCTGACTTTCTGACATAATTACCTTACATCAGAGCCTTAGTAGCTCAAGACTGCTGCTCTCGTTCTTGAAATGAAAATAACGTTTCAAAATGAGGCAACTCAAAGACAGATTTGTTATTATGTTGTTATATCTCGCATTTTGGCAGTTGTCAAGTTATAAAAACTATAGTGGGGGAGGGATCTTCTCTTCCATTAATACTAACTCAGACTTAAATGGATGTAAGAAGAAAGAACTACCTCAGTGAAGCTGAGTGAAGACTTATGACAAAAGGTACTTTGACGATACAGACTTTCAGACAAACAAGCAAGATTTGTCTTTGGAAAGTGCAAGGTTTTACCTTTAAATTGCTTTAAGAGAATTATTACTGATTTTTTAATCCAAGTGCAAACTACAGAAGCATACAGCTATAAAAAGATGATAAGAGGAAACTATCGTGTATTTTTTTGGTCTTTAACAATGAAATAAATAGTCAAACATTTAAGCTATAATTTTCAGAAGCTGATCTCAAAGGGACTTCAAGCAATGTGATAAATCTAGGTTTGCTTTTACATCTAAGATTTAAACAATGAATCAATATTTTCTTTAGAAAAAGGACCCTGAATCAGAGGAACTTAGTGAAAAGACAGTTTAGAACTGTTTGTGCTGCACTAAAAACTCTACAAGATAGATAAGAAGTCAGAATATATCACATATATCTTTCTCTAATTATATAAATAGGTATATTTATAGTTCAGTCACTTTCCATTACCCAACTCTTCAAGAAAAATAAATCATATTTTGTAATAATCATACCATGATACCATGCATTATTCACCTAAAATTCTTAGTTAGCTTTAGTTCAATCTTATATTTGCATATAAGTGAACAGATGCCTACAAAACTATGGTATGCCCTCTCCAGAGAATTTACCCAAATGCCAGTTCTCCAGATAGACAATAGGGTTATTTTATACTTTACTTTAATAATCCTGCATGCTATTAGCAAGAAATAATGTGCTGCTAAACCACTCTTGAAAACCATCTGATCTTCATCTCTCTTTATTTTTTTAATAAAGATTCTTTTCATAAAAATTAAAAATAGGAAGTTAATATGCTACAGAGTGAAGCAAAAGCTTCCAGTAAAAATTTTTTGTACAGGAATGACTTTGGGCCTAACAGAAGTCTTCTAGGATGGTAGAAATCATTCATCTTTTAATAAGTAGGTGTTTGGAGATTGAACAGGAACATCATGGCAAACAATTTGTAAGTACAGATGAATCCAACATGAATTATTTTGCAAGTGCACCTATTATGTGTAGGGTGGTATGATGGCTCAGCGCTTAAGATACTGAGCTTCCCTGCTGAAAAGCCAGCAGCCCAGGTTTGAGACCCCAGCACCATGTGACAGCGAGAGTTTCTATCCTTGCCCCACCTAGCAATTCAAAGACATGCAAATGTGAGTAAATAAATTGGTACCACTTTGGTGGAAAGGTAGCCACACACCCCATAATGTAATGCTGGCCAAATAACCACAGAAATGTCTTTGGAAAGCACTACTCAATGGCCTTCAAACAGAGATGAGCACTGACCCAAATCTGCAGGGACTCCTTTTATCCATCACATTACTCAAAATTCCAAATGTACCACTTATCTATCCTGCTTCCATTCTAAAATGATACATATGTAAAAAAATAATAATAAGAGGTGTGCCTCACCTGCTTTTTTGGCAAAAGATTTTTTCTGATGTCTAGAATTCTCTTCAAGCTCATACCAATCCAGCTGTTTGAGATAGAGTGTTTTCTTGTATTTAATTTTCTGAACCGAAGTAAATAAAGACAGCAGGCTAGCTGTGATATGAGGTGAGAAAGTGTCAGGACAGAGATGAAAGCAGGAATCAAAACTTGAAGAGCACAGTAAAATGCATTAGAGCTTGGAAAATCATTACAGTTGAAGTGAAAGTCAAACAAGCAAGAAAACCTTCATAATTTCTCTTGTCTAAGAGGCCCAATGATCATCTTGGAAGGGTATAACTTAATAAAACTGCTGAAGATTTAAATGTTTGGTTTTCTGTCTGCTAACAGAATAATGATTCAAATAAAAAATCATTTTTGTGGAAATAATTTATAAAGCATAGCACAACACATACTGTTATTAGGTTGAAATTTCTATAGAGGACTTACTGGTCTCACCTCTAGCAAACCATGACTTAAGATCTGAACCCAACTTCTTATTATCACCGTATAGCTATTATACACTGCTCAAAAAAATAAAGGGAACACAAGCAGTAGACATCTGAGATTTGAATGAATGAAATAGCCTTATTAAATACTTTGTTCATTACATACAGTAGTTTTGTGGTCCCTTTAGTTGTTTGAGCAGTGTATAAACTACTGTATGTAAAGAACAAAGTATTTAATAAGGCTATTTCATTCATTCAGATCTCAGATATCTTCTGCTTGTGTTCCCTTTATTTTTTTGAGCAGTATATTTATGGTCAAGAGAATTCTGTGGTCAAGAGAATATTTAAGAGCAAGGGACTACAATTACCAATCAAATCTGTTTACAGAGATTCTAAGGTACATCCCCAACTGGATAATTTCAACTCCAAGAAGTCTCCACAATAATATTCTGATCAGAGACTTCTGGCAGTTGAAATATACACTCAAAGAAAGGGTCCAGATTAGGAAACATTGATCTAAGGAGTTGGACTATGTGTAGCTTTATCCTTCATCCATCCTTGATTTCTCATCCTACCCATTTGAACAAAGGCTAACCAGCTCCATGTTACATTTGAAGGCAAATAAATCCCCTTCCACAACTAAAAAAGATTTTATATGTTCTTCCTATTTATTTATTGCTTTATTGTTCTACTTTCAAGTCCCAGATGCTTTAATTCTACAACAAAACCCTGATATTTGCACACAATATTCAAGCCAAGCTGTTCTACTTTGAGAAAATATAATTTGCAAACAATGCTCACTCTCAAGGGTTGTTTTTTTTTTAAACATGTGTTCATTATATAATTTTGGATTACAGGTGGTTTGAAAATATGTATTCCATCCATGTGGTCCAGTTTATAATGCTGTGCCTCTAGTTACTTCGTTCTAATGAAGCATCAGAATAGAATAATCTCTGGTAGTCACTTGAAAAAGGCAGGAGGAAGGTCGGAAAGCTGTGTGCGGGTAAACACACAAAAATAAAGGGAAAGATGACGATGTGTTAAAAGACAGATGGTGTGAATGACTGGGCAGAAAATAATCTGTTCTCTCTTTTTAAAGGCTTTAGTTATGTTATCACAAATTGTGTCTCATTTTAACAAGCTGGTTATTGCCAGGAGTAGTTTCCCATATGTCAGTCATAATTAATAAGCTATGACAAAGCAGATTTGATATGCCAAGATGTCTCCAGAATTTAAAGACTCCCCCACTTTTTTTTTTTTTTTTTGCATTTAGATCAAACAAACGAAGCAGCCTAAGTCCTTCAATTTTTGGAAATAATATGCCATAGGGTTCTATATTGAGTGGCATTTAAAAGTTCTATATTGATTCCCAGATTGCATTTATTCCACTGATAGCATATCAGTGAATCAAACACAAAGTTCAGAATTTTTACCTGTTCCTGTTAAACCAGGTGAATATGTAATTGTCAGGTAAGAGTAGGTGTGTATGTTA
Organism: Coluber constrictor foxii; assembly: GCA_038048745.1. Lineage (NCBI taxonomy): Eukaryota > Metazoa > Chordata > Lepidosauria > Squamata > Colubridae > Coluber > Coluber constrictor. Next base: position 148,609,423 of record CM075961.1, read on the forward strand.
TACATGATAAAAAGATATTTTATCTCTACCACCAGAGATACGAAGACAGTATGGAGAAAAACCCATCCTTCCTACTTGCATACTAGCCCATTACCCTATTCTGTCAAGATAATCTTCCTTACTGTCTATAAATATAATGAATCAAGGGAGTCCTATGCAATACATCTAATTAGAACTTTCAAGCAAAAAAGTGATATTACTGTTTGAAGCAGAACAACAGTGATAATTTTCTCTCCTGTCAGAATGCTTATTGCCAAAAAGTCTACCATAATGAGCTGTAAAATTGGAATGATCGCTAAATGGAAGCAAAAAGAAACTTTATCTCTTTGCTCCCATCTAGTGATTGTGCAAGCATATGTAGGCCAAATGTAGCAGATTTATATTCCAAAAGTCAAAGTGAATTCATAGTCTCTGATCTTTTTCCTTTAAACAAATAAGAATATTAGTTAAATAACCATGTTTTCCTGATACGTTATTAAGCTATTGAAGATGATCATCTTTTCTTTTGTAATGATAAACTCAACTCTACATTTATTTAATTGCCTCATTCCAATGTGCTTGTATGTAAAAAGCATAATACAGTAAAAAATAATAATAGAACTACACTAAAAAATGAACAATTTTTAAATAATTCTTTTAGCACATCTTTTATTCTCATTTTGAAAACAATTAGCTTTTTAAAATGCATGTATTTATTTATTTTATTTATATATCACCAGATCAATACAGATGAATAGTTGTTTCAAAACAATAAACAAAAAAATATATATATGGTAAAGATAAAGAAAACATAACCAATGCAAGAATGTTAACTAGAGCAAGAAGCTCTGATTTCTAGTTAGACTATATAGTATATGAATGAAACTGAGTGAGAAGTTTAAATTGGTTGAAGGAAGGCCAGAGCAAGATTAGGGAAGACAAAGACAATAAAGAAACAGGAAGATCGGAATATCAATAGCCATGTAAGACAAACACCAGATTCTGTACCAGATTGTGGTATATACTAGCCCTCAAAATAGAGATGATAACCCAAATGAGACATCAAATGAATAGAGAGTTGTAGATCAAGAACTATCTCAGATTCTGATAGAAATAACATTAATAATCCCAACAAGATATCACAGTTATCATCATCAATGTCATTTGCACCGGATAATTCAACAGCCTATAAGGACATCTTTCCTAGAATAAAACATATTAAAACAAGAAACAATAAACATTTGGGAATTAAGTGGCAGTAAAAGACCCGCGGTGGTGCAGTGGTTAGAATGCAGTACTGCAGGCTACTTCTGCTGCCTGCTGGCTGCCTGCAATTTGGCCGTTCAAATCTCACCAGGCTCAAGGCTGACTCAGCCTTCTATCCTTCCGAGGTCAATAAAATGAGAACCCAGATTGTTGAGGGCAATATTCTGACTTTGTAAACCGCTTAGAGAAGGCTGTAAAGCACTGTGAAGCAGTATACTGTGCTATTGCTATTGTTATCACATGAAGCAGCCAGATAGCAGAGGTATCTGCTTCTATTCCAAAAGCCATCTTGGTCCTATATATGTGAATATGAATAGAAAATATCAAAAGGTAATGCTCATCTTTGATTCTCAGCCAAAGGAACCTTTGTTGTCTAAGACAGTGGCCCCCCCAACAGGGGTTGGTTCTACTTATGTTTATTACCATTTCGCTACGGGATCACGCATGCACATACGCTTGCTTTGCTCACACATATGCCTTGCTTCTGCTCATGCCCAGAAGTTTCTGCATATGTGCAGATTGCCAATGACAACATCCAGGGTAGTGGGTGGGGCCTCCTGCTGGTTTTACTACTGGTTCTTGCAAACCAGTCCAAACCGGGGGCAACCCACCACTGACCCCCAACCTTTTGGGCAACAGGGACCAGTTCCATAGAGAGAGGTTTTTCTACAGACCATGCATTCTGCCTGCATCTCATGGATGGGACATTGTTTGTTTGTGCAGCCCAGGGTCTGGAATGCTGCTCCATGGACCAGGTATTGGAGACTCCTGGTCTAAGAAACACTTCCATCATCATGTACCAGCATGAATATATGGAATTCAGTCACCTTCCTGCCAAAATGCTATCTATTTATCTAGTCACATTTGCATGCTTTCAAACTGCTAAGTAGGCAGGAGTTTGAGCAAATAATGAGAGCTCATCCTGCCACACAGCACTTGGGTCTTAAACCTGGGCTATCAGTTTTCCAGCAGACAAGTCCAGCAGACAAGTCCAACATGTCATAGGCCTGGGGTACTTACAGGACCACTCTTGCCTTCCTCCCATCGTCCAGTGCACGCCCACAGAGCAGGCCTCCTCCCGGTGCCATCAGCCAAAGAAGGCCTCCAGGCCTCCAGGGAGAGGGCTTTCTCTGTCAGAGCCCCAACCCTCTGGAATAGTTTGCGCACTGACCTCAGGACACCTCCCGACCTCCTCTCCTTTCGCCGCGGACTGAAGACGTAGCTGTTCCAACAATTCTCTGATCGTAGGGTTGTATAGTTTTTATAATTTTAATGGTTGTTATTGTGGATTTTAATCTTATTTTAATTATATTTATTGTGATTTGTATTGGTGACTGTTCTATGTAAGCCGCCCTGAGTCCTCAGGGAGAATGGCAACATATAAATCAAATAAATAAATAAATAAATAAATCTTAACCACTGAGCCATCTTGCTAGAAAATATCAAAAGTGTCTTAAACAGGAGATATGTCTTACCACAGTAAGAATGAATTGGGAATAACAATATTGCATCAGTATCAGTGGTAGGATTCTGCCGGTTCAAGGTGGTTCAGCTGAACCGTTTGTTAAATTGCTGGCTCACAGCGCCCCTTGCCAATAAATAGTGGGGGCGGGGCAAGGACGGGTGAGCCAGTAATTTAACAAATGGTTTGGTGTTTTTTTGTAATTTATTTGCAGCACACCGAGCCATTTGTTAAATTGCTGGCTCGGCTGCCCCTCACCATACCACACCTCCCACCCGCATGGCGTCACCCTACCCTAGCCCAGGGGTGGGCAATTGTGGCTCTTTTACAACCTATGGACTTCAACTCTCAGAATTCAACTCCCAAGCTGTCTCAGGAATTCTGGGAGTTGAAGTCCACAGGTTGTAAAAGAGCCACAATTGCCCACCCTTGCCCTAGCCCATCCAGTCACTGGGGGAGAAATGCGACTTTTCTCGGCCTTGGAAGATTGGCTGCTCGGGCTGCAACCAAAGCTCTGCATCGTAATGGGCTCCAGGAGGAGGAGGGGTGCCATTTGTCCCATTGCGAAGCTCAGTAAGAGCAACAAAAGCCGGCTGCAGGTGCAGCCGGGTGGACACACCCATAGTGGGGCGCAGGCTTAAGGTGCCGCCTCCAAGCCGAGGGTACCTGATGGTGAGATAGGTGCACTGCCGTAACTGCCGGACGGGAGAGGAGAAAGAGATGGAGAGGAAGAGGAAGAGAGATGAAGGAGAGAAAGGGGGGGAGAAAGGGAGATGAAGGAGAGAAAGGGGGAGAAAGAGAAAGGAAGGAGAGAAAGGGGGAGAAAGAAAAAGATGAGAGAGATAAAAGAGACACACAGAGATACCTGTATAAAAGAAAATGACCCCTGACCTACCCCATCCGATTGCTTCACCCTACAGCCAGCCCTGTAGGCCTGCGCCTCCCACCTGGGCAGCAGCGGCGTACCTACCCTGGTTGTATCACCTTGCTCCAGCAGTTCATTTTTATTTAATTAATTTAATTAAGAATGTTGCAATGGGCATAAATGATGACCAGTCAAAAGTGCGATGACCTGTCAGAAATCACTTTTTTCAGCGTCTGGGTAGTCCCTATGTGCATAGGGACAACTCATAGGGCTGAAAAAGTTATTTTTGACCGGTACTCACACTTTTCACCAGTCCTTGAACTTACAACTGTCCTCACGTTTTACGTTTTGTGCCCTATCTTGTCACCATGGTGAAGATAGGTGAAATGACTAACACGGTTGTTAAGAATGCTGCAACGGGCATAAATAAGAAGATGGTCATAAGTGCAAAAGTGCAGGGACCAGTCAGAAATGACTTTTTTCAGCCCTCTGAGTAGTCCCTATGCACATAGCCACGCCCAACCCATCAGATGACCAGCTAGCCTCGCCTACCCAGTCACATGACCGACTATCCATGCCCAGCCAGTCACATGACCACCGAGCCACACTCCCAACTAAGCCACGCCGACAGAACCAATTGTTAAAAAAATTGAATCCCACCACTGATCAGTATAATATTTGATGTGACCTAATGTACTCTTAGGATCCATGATTGATCACCCTACTTGTTTTTGTAACAAAGTTATGCCCATATCTGTTCTACTGTTTCATAAACCCAGTGCAATATGTATTGCATGGACAAAGGGTTCATTCGAATTCTGATTTACTTTTTTCTCTGTGTGTCCTAAATCAATTTTGTAGCTCTAATGCCCCTTAAAGTTCATAGTCTAATTAACCTAAAATATGGGGGAGTAACTCCTGGGTTTTATTATGGGTGCAGAACACATGTTATTCCAGATGTTACTGAACATCTTCCTTTATTCCTCATGATTAATTATATTGCTGGGACTATTAAGAATTGTATTTCTATGACACCTGTAGGGCTGTAAATTATATACCCATGTTACTAAATTATTTCCAGGGCCTTGAAGGAAATTTCAAAAACCTGTAAAGTCCAGAACAATTGTCCCATTATTCCCTTAAAAAAATCCATTCAGCAGCAACACAGTCAGCACTCACTTCCAAATTCTGAAATTAAATTCTAAAGGAAATCAAAATGTTAGCATTGATTGTTCCATGCAAAGATGCAACAAGATAAAGAAGTGCAATAAACTGCTTTATAATAGTGGTTTCCAAAGGATACTATTTCTGAGCAAAAAAAAAAAAGATTTTAAAACAGCATAAAATTGCTATTTTTAAAAGAGTTTCATTAGGTAAGCGCAGAATGAGGAGAAAGAACCTATATTATTATTTCTGGGCATATTACAAACTATTCTAAAAATACAAATTCCAGGTATTTTTGTATCTTTTTACACACACACACACACACACACACACACACACACACGTTTTCTTCTCTTATCGTAGGTTTTTGTATGTATTTTTCTTCAACTGGGTATTTTCCTACGTAAACCAAGTTTCTCACCTTGCAGCCATAGCTCAGTGAAATCACATCCACTATCCTAGGCTTCTTCAGACAACAAACCCGCAGAAGCCTAGAATAGTGGATGTGATTTCACTGAGCTATGACTGCAAATTAAGAAACTTGGTTTACCCCAGTTCGCACCAGTTCTATAGAACCAGTAGTAAAACCAGCAGAAGGCTCTACCCACCAACCCCAACATCATCAGATGACTTCTGCACATGCACAGAAGCTTCTGAGCGTGTGCAGCCCCATTGTGAACCAGTAGTAAATGTAAATAGAATCCACCCATGATACATACACACATACATATACATAACAGCCACCCACCGCCCTGTGCGGTCACATAGGTCTACCTCCTCCGGGTACCATCGGCCAGACAATGTCAATTGGTGGCCCTCAGGATAAGGGTGTTCTCAGTGGCCACACCGACCCTCTGGAATGAGTTACCCATTGGGCTCCGGACGGCCCCTGACCTCCGCACTTTCTGCACCGACATGAAGATATGACTGTTTCAGCAATTTCCCTGATCTGCTATGAGATTTTATTTTGTTTGGGGGTTTTAGATTGGTTGATTTTAGAATTTTCTATTGTTATATGTTTTTAATTCTGTGCACCGCCCCAAGTCCTACAGGAGAAGGGCGGCATATAAATTTAATAAAATAAATAAATATACACATACACATACACATACACATACACATACATATACATCCATTTGAATTAGTGACAATCTTTTCAATATTGTGGCGAGGTTTGCTTGATATCAGGTACAATGAGATAACGAATTTGAATGGGAAATCAGTTTTGTCACAAAACAGCCTTTCATCGTAAAGGCATTCACATCCCAATGACTGCTACACTCAAACAATGTAATAGAGGCATCTAAATGGAATAATTTCTCATGTTGCTTCCTTTTCTACTACCTTGAATCTGAAACTGCAATGAATTTGTTTAGAATAATTGCGATCCCAGTGACATTTTTTTTCTTTTTTGCCCAGCATGCTGGGGGAAGGACAAATAAACATATTTTAATCACTTACATAGGATTTCATTGGTAATAAATTCAAGGTAGTAGAATAGTGTGAAATAAAAAATAGCAGACAAAAATGAAGAAGGGAATCCAAATAAAGCAGCAGCATAATATCCGGAAAGGAACAGCTGATCAGCTAATCTTCAATTACTTATAAAGACAGAATTTTTTTCCAGTTCCTTCTAGTTTGCAATGCCCATAAAAACAGTTGGTACTTATGGTTGCCATCTGGATTTTTTTGAGCCTGCCTTGTAACACCCCTGTATACCTGAAAGGCAGCAGATAACACTAGTTTCTTAGGGTGCTTCTAGTATTTAATTCCATTTTCAGACACCGAGAGGAAAGATGGCATGGATGTCAATAATACCGATTTTGTATTCAGTTCACAATTTCCATACTGGAAATGAATTGCTGGTCTTGTGGTTTGAATATCTGGCCTAAAATGAGGAATTCAATCCAATCCTGTAATATCTTGGCTGTTTAAGAATTCTGGAATGTAGAAATGCTCATACATATTTTTGTGCTAATTTGGTTGGCCATTAAAAACTACTGCATGTGTGTGTTCTTTGCTGTCTTTAGATATTTTGGTTGCAGTTGCATGGATGCCAGACAATATTTTTCTGGTAGATGCATAGTAAAGAATATAAATATTGTGCCACCTTATCACCACAAGCTCAGGATTTTTATATCTTTAAATAAAAAGATGTTATTGAGACTTACATTTCCAAATGTACATATATAGAGAGAGATGGTTCAGCACTGATAATGGTTAGCTCATACAGAAAGAAGGTAAGCATCATGACCCACTCAGATGAAACAAGGCAGAAAAGTAAATTAAATGTTGAATAGAAATTGAAAAAAGGACATTATGAACAAAAAGCAAGGAAATGACATAGTCCAAATCAGTTCCTGAAGTAGAGGATGCGGGGGAAGGTAGAGTTTTAAATTAAGGTTAACTAAAGAGTTTCAAGCTTGAAGCAGAAGTGAAATGCTACTGGTTTGGACCAGTTTGGCAGAACCAGTAGAGATGGCGGCGGGTGGTTCGGAGAACCGATAGCAGTGGCAGTGTGAGGCTCCACCCACCCAACCGGTCACCACCAGGAAGAAACCTATTTTTTACTCTCTGCGCATGCACAGAAGTGTTTGTGCATGCATGCACTTCCAACCAGTAGGGAAGATAAGTAGATTTCCCCCCTGGCTTGAAGGATCTAGATAATCTGATTCCTTGGAAAAAATAATATATGATCAACATCTCCAAAGACATGTGGATCAATGTTGAGTACATGTTTACACACTGCACTAGGATTAATCCTGAAAATGGTAGAAGCACAGCTGCAATTGAATTGTCGGGATTCCACAATCTGGTTGACTAGAAGGAGGTTCTTGAACTTCTGGTTTCCTTCCAGAGTGTAAACCATCATCCAAAGCTGTATAGCTACAATTTTTTTTATTTCCAAGGAATCTTTGTAGGCACTGGTGTACCGAGAACGTAACATAATAATCAAAAAGGGTGGGCTGCCTTCACTTGTTCGTGTATAGTTATACATTAATGTATAATCATCTACATAAACTATGCAGGAGATATTTTTTGAAACAGGATTTTTAATAGATGTTGCACCAGGGACATCCATAAGATCTGATGTTGTTCTCATTTGTTTAGCCTTGAGCTTTCCCTGCAGATTCTTTTGGTTTGCATATTTGGCTGTCTGGATTCAAAAAAACCCTGGGCTTTGAAAAATAAAATACTACATGGAATTCCCACTGATTTCAATAATCCATGTTCTTTGCACTGATTTCTTCACATACGGGGCTTTTTTTTTTGCCTTAATCTTTTTTTACCATGCTATTTTCAGAAATGAATGTTCTTCATTGCAAGCTATTATATTTTGATCACAGGCAAAAGTAATTTTCATCTTAGCCATTTCAAATATCGCACTTCTCCCAAGACTATCAAAGATTTCCCATATTTCTAGATGTGCTCAAAGTAATGCACATTCTCTACGAATTTGAATATACATTTGTACAACAAATATATAAATGTTGTGTTTATATATATACAAAACAGTTGCAAACTGCAGTCAGCAATGACAACAATTTGCACTTTACTGATTGTGAACAAGCAAAAATAGACAAAGGTAGGTCAGGCATACTATAATATGTAATTCTCTACGAAGTAAAGGATAGGATTTACTAAAATAAATGACTTGCCTCAACTCTATGTGTATGCTTTCAATAAAGTATACACCAAATGATGTCATTTAAATATATTTGTATTTTTTTATTGTGGGTTGATTTGGAAATAGGAGCCACATTTTCTGGGTGAACATATAGCAAAACTGATATACCTTATATATCTATCCACCCACCCACCCAGTGAGTGTAAAGTACAACTGAGTAATCCTGAAAACAGAAATAGTTGACAAGATAAATAAATGTTGATATTTTGAAGAAATTACCAAGATGTGAAAAAGGATATTATGAGTTCTAATCCTGCTTTAGGCATCGAAGCTAACTGAATGACTCTGGACCAGTGACTCACTCACAGGCCAACCCATCTTACTGAGTTATTATGGGGAAAATAGGAGGCGGAACATGTGTTGGATATATTTGCTATGTTATTTTATTTATAAAAATAATAATGGGGGGATAAACATCTTATAAACTGATATTCAGTATGATTTTTAATGCACAAGGTTAGAAAGATAGACAGAGCTAAAAAATCTCCATGACTGAGAATAAAATGCTACTATTGGAAAGACAATTCTGGCCCATAGCCTAGGAGTTTGACCCTCCTGCTCCAGAGGCTTATGAATTCTTAGGGCTTAGGATCTGCCCAGGTCTTTATGACTACTTGATGTCTCTGAAAACATTCTTCCTCAATCCAGTTCCCAGATATCTAGGGCCATTTGCTTAGGCAAATTGAAGATTTCACTTATTTCAGATCAGCCCTTCTTCCTGCTTCTACCAAGTTTCCCAAACAATCCTCAACTTGGAGAACTAGATGAAATTAATCAGCAGCTACAAATAAGATGATGGGAGGGGAAGGTTCATAGAGGAAATTACTTTGGTGTACAACCTCGCCATCATCCTTGTAATCATACATTGAAATATTGACATTTCTGTACCAGGAGTGTGATCACACAGAGCAGCTATCCAGAAAAAGGCCTGGTGAATTAAAAGTCACTTTCACTCATGACCTTCTAGCATTCATCAGCTAGCATTAAAAATAACTGACAACATTGCTATGTTTTCTTCCAGGAGCAAAGAGGAAATTGTGTGAGAATAAATCATGCTGGCCTCCAATATGCCTTTGATAGGCATCTGGAATAGTTCCATGCTATGCTGCTCTTCCACACAACAAGATATATAAAGATATGGCCTGACATTTCCCCCTGGCTGAAAGTCTAGTGTGGGAAAAACTGACATCACAATGTATGCCAGGCTAGTGCTTGTAAAAGTTGGATGTTGCTCAATCATTTTTTTTTCAAATCTCCAAATACTGTTGATCTATCAATCCCAATGACTTCTAGATGACAGCAAAGAGGGGTTGGTATGTGAGAGAGCCACAGGAGAAATTTCCTGACAGTTAAAATAATTAATCAGAATGCCTCCAGAATTGTGGGTGATCCAACATTGGAGTTTCTAAAGAAGAGATTTGACAACCATTTGTCTGAAATGGTTATTTCAGGGTTTCCTGCTTGAGCAGGGGGTTGGACTAGAAAATCTCTAATATCCCTTTCATTTCTGTTATTCTGTTCATTCACTTAATTTCTTCAAAATATTTATCTGTGTGTCAATCTTTGACTTAACAGCCACTAGCTTGCAGCAAAAGTTAGATTATTAGATTCCATTGCCAGTCACCTAGTGGTTGCCTGTGGTCAAACTGCAGCTACTAAATACATGTTGTTGAACTGGAATCTAAGGACTGTTGCACTAATCGCTATGTTAAATCACACAGTATGTGCATATCTGATAATTCATGAAGTTAAAGGGAGAAATGGCATAGATAGTGAAGCCATATATGTATCAGGCTACATTCTGTAATAGAATGAAGGGAAGAAGTGAAAAACCAGGCTCCCGTATGACTAGCAATTACCAACCCATTTTAAAAAGGGGGGACGTGGATACAGAGATGAGGTTTCTGTCTCCCTCACAGCCAATAAAAATATTATTGCAAGCCCAGGGATCAACAGAACTGCCAGCAACAGCTGTCATGCATCCTTTCACATCCTTGTGTACCCTTCCTGATAGTCTCCCACATACCTGCACCAACCCCTTCTTCCCTCATTGTGTCACCTTTTATCTGCCTATCGACCTGTGACTTGCAATTTCCTGCCAGTTTCTTCTCTGGACCTTGGTTCTGGTGAGCCAGCAGGAAGTTGTCTCAGCTAAGGACTGTGGGATCCAGTTAAGGATAGCAGTTCAGGATTGCCAAGATCTCTGTCTCTAGGCAATGTGGTTATGCTTTTTGGTTTTATTGTTAAGCAATGGCAATTCAAGTTCCAATTGTTGTTTTAAGTTGAAGATTGCTTGTATGTTTCTTTAAAGCGATGATTGTAGACCACTTTGAGATGTTTAAATTAAAATAATATAGTTATTATACTGAAGCTAATGCAATTTTACAGGCCTGAGGTTTAAAAAAGGCACAGATTTCTTTCCAAACAAGATATGATGAAAGAATAGTTTGGGAAAATCTGTTTGTATCACACACACACACACAGGGGGGAGAGAGAGAGAGAGAGAGAGAGAGAGAGAGAGAATAGGGACTAATACATTCCATGGCTTTTACAATTAGTATACAATATATGGTTTCCTAATATCAAGAGTAGATATCCAGATTGGGCAATAGAACAATCTAGAATTTTGAGAGCATGGAATTGCTCCTTGGAAATGTCTGCCATAGTAAAGGAAAATAAAGGGATAGAATAAAATAACTGTGTTGGATCTTGGAGGTCTTCTAATCCAACTCCCACATAGTGATCATATGTAATCAAAAAGCATTCACTGAAGTACAAAATTTTGCATTACCCCCTCACCACTTTTTCCTATCAGGAGTGTTCCCATCAGCCCACCCATGTCAATGATGATGATGACGATGATGATGATGATGATGATGATGATGAAAATAAGGTGAAAATCTTGTGGGACTTTTGAATACAAACGGATCGTCATTTAGAACACAACATGGCAGATATCACAGTTGTTGAAAACCAAAGCATACAATTTATTGATATCACTGTACCAGGAAATGCCAGAGTCGAAGAAAAAGAACTCGAAAAAATCATGAACTATCATGACCTGGACATCGAAACTATGCAATTATGGATAAAATATATGACAGTGATACCCACTGTCATCGGGGCACTTGGTACCATGTCCAAGAATTTTACAAAACACAGAAATTGCAGTTTTCTGCAATAACACCAGCAGAATTGCAAAAAACTATGCTATTTGGAACATCATATATTTTAAGAAGGTATTTGGTTGATACCTAGGATGCTGGCAGCAACCTGTATCAACTATTAGCACCAATCAATTCTATTTGTGACACATTTTTAAATGTTCAGTTGACTGAGTTTCATGTTTAATGAATAAAAGAGATAATAATTATTATGATTCAATTGTTCAGCACCGACATCAGAATGAACTTTGGACTTGAAAAATTATCAATGCACTGTATTATCCATACAGTGAGGAAAAATGAAAAAAAAATAGAAGAAATAGAACTGGGAAATTGAAGCATTGTGATAACATTAGCAAAGGATGAAGGTTACAAATACCTAGGCATATTGGAAGCAGATAACATCTTGAATAGAAAAGTCAAAAAGTTAATGCAAAAGGAATACATCAGGAGGGTCTGCAAAATATTAAAATCAAAACTGAATGCTGGAAACATAATTAAAGCCATTAATACATGGAAAGTTCCAGTGATATGCTACTCAGCTGGAATCATCAACTGAACTGTGGCTGAACTGGAAAACCTGGACTGGAAAACACGTAAACTATTGAATATTTACCATGCTTTACACCCGCGAAGTGATATCGACAGGTTGTACCTGCCAAGAAGAATAGAAGGCAGAGGGCTATTGCAAATCCATCAAACTGTGGAAGAAGAAAAATGACGTTTGAATGACTATGTGAACTAAAGTACAGAAAAAATGCTGAAGGCCATGAAAATGGAGAAAATTATTAAAACAACAGAAACAAAGACAAAATATAAAGAAAAACAGCTAGATGACAGATTAAATAGATGGAAAACCAAAGCTTTCATGGACAACACTTGAAAAATATTGAAGGAAAATGTGATAAGAACTTGACATGGGCGTGGCTTAAGATGGGAACCATCAAGAAAGAAACGGAACTGCCGACTTTGCAATAACAAAGCTGAAACTGCTTCACATTTAATATGTGGCTGCAGCAAATCACATAAACTGAATACAAAGCTAAACATGACCAAGTTGCTAAATTAATCCACTGATCATTATGTAAAAAATGCGAGTTACCTGTATCCGAAAAGACATGGGAATATAGAGTGGAAAAAGTTGTTGAAAATAAGAAGGTGAAGATCTTGTGGGACTTGTTGTGGCCCCGTCCTCTGAGCCTATCCCATTGGAGGAAGGAAGCTCTGAGCATGAGGAAGAGGAGCCAGCCAGATCTCCCAGCCCCCCCCCCCTCTGGCACCGTCTCAGATGCCAGCTGAAAGAGAGCAAAGTAGTGGGGAAACAGGTGTCTCAGAAGAGAGTGAGGGAGAGACGTCATTCCTGGACACACGTCAACGAAGGCGAGATAAGCGCTTGCAGCAGCTGAGGAAGCGTGTGAGGGAATAGACCTGAGTCACTGGACTTGAGTCACTGGACCAATGAGTCACTGGACCACACCCCAGAGACTATATAAGAGAGGGTGGTGGTCAATGATCTCTGTGACAAACAATAACTCAATCTGGTAGTCATTGGAGCTAAAAGAACGGATTTTGGCAAAGCTACGTATGTGATTTTCTTTCTGTGAACAATTAAAGCACTTGGCAGACGGTGTGTATATCGCTGCCAAGTTGGAGATAAGAACTGTGGTGTGTGCCAAGTGCTTCTTTACAACAGCGACTGGCTGTGTTTTTGTGGGTGTATGTAGAGGGGGACAGATCAGGACTTTCAAAACAAATGGATTGTCATTTAGAACACAACATGCCAGATATCACAGTTGTCGAAAACCGAAGTGTACATTTATTGATATCGCTGTACCAGGAGCCACCAGAGTCGAAGAAAAAGAACTGGAAAAAATCATGAAATATCGCAACCTGGCCACTGAAACTATGCAATTATGGATGAAACATGTGATAGTGATACCGATAATCATCAGGGCATTTGGCACCATGTCCAAGAATTTTACAAAATACAACAAGAAACTGCAGCTTCCTGCAATGACACCAGAGGAACTGCAAAAGATGGTGCTACTCAGAACAACATACATTTTAAGAAGATACTTGGTCGATACCTAGGATGCTGGCAGCAACTCATATCAACCATCAGTGCCAGTCAATAATATCTGTGATACATCTTTAAATGTTCATTTGACTGAATTTCATATTTAATGAATAAAGGTTTATAATAATAATAACCTGCAAATATTTATTTTTACAAAGAACTTCTTAGAAAGGAAGATGGCACCAACAAAAGTATCTTGACTTTTAGGCTGCTATCTTATCCTTTGGTTTTAAGTAAAAGAATCTTTAAAGAAATGAAGGAGTCTAAAAAGAGTCAATTGAAGCCTTCCTAGGAGAATTAGTGCCAAGGATAATTGGTATGTGGTGTGTTTCTCCATGCTATGCCCTTTTGGAAAAGGGAAGTTTTGTGCCAGGTAATTTGATTTTAGTTCTTGTTTTATTAGTCTTTATCCACATTATAGCATCAGATATACCTGTTCACCATCATTTATGAAGGTAAGGATTTTCTGGGTTTACATTGGTCAAAGAAATACATAGCATAAATAATGCAATCAGTGCCCTGTTATGGATAGCATCTTTTATCAAAACTCAAGTACAGCAACGCAAAAAGCAATATGAGAGCAAACGAAGGCATAGGTTTAGAAGTTCTCCTGTGGCAGTAAAAACCCTGAACAAATAGTCAAAAAATTACATCCTTTCTGACGGATAAACTCATGAAAATAATGAAGAGTATTGAGTGCTGGGGAGGGGGGGAAGGGTTGATCTAAGTGAGATCTTCCTTCTGTTATTTTCCTGCTGTTCCCTCATGCTGAGACTAGCTATCACTTTAATTGCTGAGCAACTCAAAGCCCGCAGAGCCAGTGGGTGGTCTCTGAGCCACTTCATAGATGAGCGGAAAGTGAAAAGGCATCCTTGGGTGGAAGCATTACAAGGAACAAAGCACTGAATATAGATTTGGGCTGCAGTGATCAAGCTAAGCGTGGGATTTTTTTTCCCCCTATTTAACTGGTAGAAATATAATTTGGACATCATAAAGGTAACAATGCCAATTTTCTTCATGAGAATGTCAAGCTTTTGATTGAGCAGCCCCAAAATAGAAATAGTAATAAGTGCTTTCAGTGCATCTAATTCACACCACTCACCAACTTTATAGGTAACGCGATAGCAGCAAAACAGCACTAAGGCATTTGGGGCCTGTGATTTAAATCAAACCCTTCTTTCTTAACAAGGGCAATAGTTTAATCTGCTTCTGTTTGCTAAGGCCTTCTTCAATCAAGGCAGCATTATTGGCTCCAAAAAGAACATTACACTCATGTAATTGATATCTGGCTGAGTGGTGAAAAAGGTTTTGTACCAGAAGGTTTGTATCATTACCTCTGAAAAACCAACTCAGACTGTGGGACTGACAGCTACAGAGTTAAAAAGTAGATGCTGAGAAAAAAGAAAGAAGCTTTAGTGATTCATTTCTGCATGATTATAGAATGTCAATACAATTCTCTCATCTAACCCGCTCTCCGCCTCTTTATTGAATGAAGAAGAGGGCTGCTGCAAGCTTTTTCTTTAATAGAACATTAAACCATAACATTCACACAAAATTCTCATTTTTTTCTTTTTTAAAGTGAACAATGGCATTCCTAAATAGATATGTACAAAACAATTGAAAGTTTTAAACATTGTGAACTCAAATATTCAGTTTTATGTTAAAAAGAGTTGTTTCAGGCTTGAGATGCATTGTTTCTACACTTCCAGAAATGTTTTCTGTTGAATAACCCATTCTGAGCTGATACCTCCAGTTTCAAATTCAACGCTCAGCTTGTTTGAGTTCATAAAAATTATGAAATACAGAAAACTCAACCCAAACTCAAAACAATTGTTCTGAAGTGGCAGTGGAGTACTTTGGGATGAAATGTTTTGCATTTAAATTAGTTTGGACATTCTTATTTTAAAAATTCTTTCCATATGGGACAACAACAAATTGTATTGTTGCATGCATTAATTAGTTTGGATAATGATAAATTAAACTTCCATCAATATGTTTAATTGTCTATTGCTGACATCAATTTTTCCTCACAGAGTCTAAAAGAAAATCAGCCAGCAAAGGCTTTTGTTCCTTTAAAAAAAAAACACACAAATTCTGTTCCCTAGGCATTGTACTTCAAGTAAATTTCTAGATACAATAGCCATTGAGAATAGAAGCAAAATGGTGAGAATAAGAATTGATAAGATTGAAATGAACAAAGAAACAAAGCAAGAAAACCCTTTGAAGAGGGGAAGAGCTCTTCGCTTTTGAAGAGGGAAAGAGCTGAATACCTGCTTCTTTCCTCAAGAAGGGGAGATAATGAATGGTGGAGACTGAAGAAGAAACATAATAAGGTTGCAATTTTTTAAAAAATAAGGTTGTGTAGAAAGCTGAATTGTGAATGCATTGGGATGTGTCAAATCTTTACATGATCTTGCTTTGAATCACAAAGGCAATGATGTTGGTTTAATAAAGAATCTTACAATGTCTACTCAATCTTTTAAAACACATGCTATGAGAAATTCTTTCTTGATTATATTTATAAAACAGTCCACTTGATTCAAGAGACTCTAGATAGCTAAGACAGATAAAACAATAAAACCATAACAACAACCAATAATAAAATGTAAAAGATGAAAGATTACATCCAATATACCACAGCACACAGTTAAAACATTTTCTCTTCAAATGCTCTTCTTAAGAGAAGAGCATTTGAAGAGAAAATTTGAGTTCTTGAAGAGAGCATTTGAGTTCTTCATTGTACTTCTAAAGAAAAGCAGGATTGGGGGTCAAACTGACTTTGAGTATAATTTGTTCCATAGCCAAGACCATCCTCTGAGTTTTAGTTGCTCTAATTTTCTGGTGGAAATGTATTCAGAGCAGCCTCTCCCAACTGGACAATATAGAGTAGGCATGATCTACCTGAAGAAGATACTCCTGAAGTTAACAAGGCTCAGACCATGTAATATTTTATGAGTACTGGTGAACTAAGTCTGGATGCCAATACAATTGCCAAAAGATTTGTAATCTCCTAAACTGGCTGACAGTGATTTGATAACAAATTAGACAAGCAGAAATACTTTTTTTTTTTTTGCATCAAACACAGTTCCTGGATCTTTTTAAAAGGCATGTAAAAAACTGTTTCTGTGAATGAGAATGGAAAGAAAGAAGAATGTCAGGGTAATGATGATTTAATGGCTGACCAGCTGCTGTAATGTTAATATGCTGGAATGCTGTAATACTAAAATGATGATGCAATGAGAATGAGTCAGCCAAATATCCAATACTGCTCTCCTAATATAATGCCTCCGGAAGTACTGATTGGCTAAATGTTTTACCTCCCATAGAATAGCATGCCACCCTGTCTATAGATCATGACCTCCTAGTGCCAATAGTCTTGCCAATAGTCTTGTATTTTTAAGATGCATCCAAACCAACACCGCTGCCTTACTTTGTCCAGTCTGGTAGACCAAATCCTCCAGTCTTTGTCCATTCTGGTAGACCAAATCCTCCTCTTTCTCTAGCATCTTGTAATAATTTGTAATAATTTGAATCTGATTCTTGGTCGTTTCCTTGCCATATGAAATTTGAAATGAGTCTGTCCAAATTTGTAAAAGAAGTCTTTTTTGAGCTGAATTATATATAATTATAATTATATGGAAATTCCTACTTGGGTGTCAACATTAGAAATGTACACACATCCAAATTTGACAAAATGAGAGAAGCTGTCACCTATTAAGATATTTTGAATGAGAAAGGAGAATTAAAAATGAGTAATACTTTAAAGGAAGAAGGAATTGAATTGGAATGGGGGAGGTATCTCCAAATTCAATCTAAATTTAGCAAAGATAAAAAGGAATGGGGCATAAAGCAAGAATCATCAGAATTAGATAACATTTCATTTCGCAGGGAAGGCAAGACCATAAGTAAACTATATTGATATTTATCAGAACAAGATATGATTGAGAAACAGGTGAAAGGAACAATGATAATTTGTTGTAAATATTTTGGGCACAATATTGATTTGAACAATTGGCAAAGTTTATGGGGAAAAAATTTTAAATCACACTACCAACTTCCTACAAGGAAAATCTCTATAAGAAGTACTATAGGTGGCACCTCACCGCCCCCAAGATTAGCACAAATGAATAAGGGGAAATCGTCAATATTCTGGAAGTGTGGAGAGACTGTTGGGAACGGTTATATGTGGTGGAAATGCCCAAAGGCGCAGAAATTTTGGAATTTACTAAAGAACTGCCTGGAATAAATTTTGCTAACAGATATAAAACTGGAATTTTTCTTATTGAAAATTATAGAAAAGAAAATATAAGAAAGATACAAATTATTTATTATTGCATATACTCACAGTGGCACAAATAGCCTTCCCTCAAAAATGGAAAGAGAAAGATATTCTAACTAAAGAGGAAATATTACTGAAAAACTTTAACTGCGCAAAAATGGACAGACTCACTTTGGAACTCATGGATAAAAGCGAAACTAAGTACTACAAAATCTGGGAACAATTTTATGATTGGATAGATAACAAGAGGGTAGCCAAGACAAATGTATAGTATTAGAACAAAAATATAGATGTTATTATAGATAAATGTATGTTTAAGAAATAAATATACAGAAATAAGAGGAAAATTATTAATATATCATATTATACTTAAATAGTGAATAAAACTTAAGAACTATATGTTTATATGAGTACTAATATTATTGTAAAGTGATGGAAGATGTATGAAACCAGTGATGTCATATCTATGTCCAATGTTTTTTTAATTTTATATTATTAATTAAAAAAACTTTATAAAAGAAAAAGAGAATGAGTCAGCAGGGTTATTTAACTGTTATCACTTTAAGAGGCTGTATATATAAGAGAGGCCCTGTGAGGATGTCTCTCTGTATGTGTGCTTCTGTGCTTCTGTGCTATAGTTGATGTTTGATTGCCTGACTTTGCCTAGTACGGGTATATATATATATTCCTTGCAGATAAACCACTATTTGAAAGACAAACCTCTGTTTACTGTATTTTGCTCCTGGATTGTCTCAAAATAGTCACACTGTGTGCACTCTGACAAAGAAAAACACCAAAAGAAACGTAGAAACCACTCATAAAATTATAGGTATTACTTGCAAGCCCACAAAACATGTTGAAGGCAATGTATGTACTTGATTTCATTCCTAGTAACTGGAAATACTGAGAACAAGAGTAAAATTAGTGCCACAACAAAATATCTACATCTCATAGAAAGGCAGGAAACTGACTTTGCACTATGGTTTCCCTTATGCTAAAAAGAGGGATCTGACTTGTCCAGGATCAGCCCAGCTTGCTTTGTGTGGTCTAGGAATCCATCAAGACATCCCTTTCCTTTTAGGACCTCGATTCAGGACTCTGGAAGAAAGTTAAAAAAACCGTTTCCTCCAATGGAGAAATGGCACCACATTTTCTCAAAAGAAAATATAGCTTTATAACAATTTTAACTACATTACAGTTGAGATGGAAATTAATCAACTCTTACAAACCAATTTATAGTTTGACAAAACTAAGCTACAGAATGCTTTCCAACTGACATAAAATTCTCATGTGAAAGTACTTTTAATATCTAGAGAGAGAGAGAAATTTTGCCAGATTTTAAATGATTTTAGAAATAGAAAAAAATCATACTCTTAAAACTTAATATGAATATATGAATTTAATACATGTTGTTAAGTATGTTGATATGACATATTTTGCTAAACTCAAAATCAAGCTACTACACATAAAATTAAGGGATACTAAGTGAGCCTTCTACAAGATTCCATGGTAGTTCTACCATATTTCCCCAAAAATAAGACCCTGACTTATACTTTTTTGAACCTTGAAATAAGCACTTGGCTTTATTGCCATGCACTCAAAAGGCCGATTGGGCTTATTATCAGGGGATGTCTTATTTAGGGGGAAACAGGGTAAATCCACATACTGAGCAAATTCAAGCCTGCTTGGCTTTAAGCAAATTAGCAGCTACATGTATCTTCAAATATGCTTCTTATCCTATCAGGATAAGGATTTGTTGAATCCTACCGAGTCTCTTCCTATTGTTTCTGGAAAATTTGGGGGAAGATATGAAAACAACACCATTCAACTTTCTCATTCAGAGTCATGTCATTTCTTAAGTCTAATAATCTTCTATGTTTTAAAAAGTACTGTATTTTTCGTAGTGAAATACTCACCGGACTATAAGACGCACTGACCTTTTTTGGTGAGGAAAAAGGCCTCTGCCTCTGAGCAATTTTGCCTCATTGCAGCAAACAGCAAACAGTCTGCTTTACTTTCATTTTTGTTTTCAGCAGAGCTTGATTAGCACGGGGGGGGGGGGAATCTGCTCCAGAAATTTTCTTCCTTGCAGCAAGCAGCAGAGCCCTGCACAAAACAGCTGAGAGCAAGACAGCTGAGAGTTGGGAGGCCAATTCAATCAACTTGTGCTAATTAGGCTGTGCTGAAAGCTGAAAGGAACTGGGTTTTCCTGCTGTTTGCTGTAAGGAGGTAACTGCTGGGGGGCAGAGGCCAAAGGGTGGGGGCCAGTGGGTGGGTGGGGCTACATTCAGTGTATAAAATGCACCTACATTTTCACCCCATTTTAGGGGGGTAAAGGTGCGTCTTATACGCTGAAAAATACAATAGGTTGCCTTCCACTCTGCAAAATTTGCCACCACTTTCTCCTCTCTGCTGCATTTTGTAGGATCAGCTTTCAACAATTCAGAATCTAGTTCTAGAAAAAAGGATTGAGATGCAAATTATGCAAATCTAGACTGAACAATAGCAAAAATAAAAATGAACAAGATTAGAGTGCCAAGAAATAGTTTTAGTGAACTGCATCATGTAGGAAGAGAAAAAATATTTGTGTAGAATAATTAGCCAGCGTAAAAATAATAAAGGACTGTTAATACATTTTAATTTTAGATTTCCTTCTTGGGTAAATTAATTTTCCCCAAATCAAAACATGCAGTCATGATTGTACAGTATTGCTGTGGCAACTTAAAAAAAATGTGCTTATATAAAAATAATTAGGGGGCATTATATGTCCACAAAGGGCATAGTCCACCCAAATTTATGCACATTTAAATTCCATTTATTTTAATGAGAAAGTTAAAGTACAAGCTTAGCACATTGCAATTGAAATTAATGGAACTTAAAAGTGCTTAACGTAGCTGGATTATGCCCTGGCTGTCTTTTAAAATGGTAGAGAAACTCTAATTAAGTAGAGTTCAGCCATTAGAAATAGTTCATTGGACCACAGTTTTAGAACTTCAGAATTAACATAGGGAAACTGCTTAAACTCTTGTTGATTTTTCCATCTGAAACAGATGTCTGACTTTTTTTGCACCACTGAAAATAGTGTGTTACTATCCTTACGAATCTACCAAATATCTTTCATGTCTTTGCTTACTACTTGGATGCAACAATAGTATAGTTATGTAATATTATAAATCACTACTTTTATATCTGAAAGTCTGATAATGTATCATAGGACTCTTCAAAAATGGATGCCACACTGGTATCCTGTCACAAAAATAAAAATGCCTTCTATTTGCCTTCTGGTAAATAGAAAAGATTGTTCCCTGCCACCCTTTCTAACAGCTGTTTTTTTTCCTAGGAATAATGACCACATTTCTAAATAAAGCATTGAAACCATCAATTATGTTGCTTTCTAAAATTTCAACAGCAGTACTGAGGATTCCTGGAAAAAAATATGCTAGAAACTGGTGCCTCATCAATTAATGTTATTAAATGAATTATGGGAAATATTTGATTATACTTTGATTTATACTAAAGTAATGGAGTGGGGGAGGACATGTGCTATAAGGAAGAAGCCCTTCTTACACTTAATGTGTGTGCATTTACACACACGTGCACACACACACACACACACACACACACAAAAGTGGATTACATAAATAATCACTCAAGCCACCAAGTTTTAACATGCCTAGAACTCTTAGGTTTGATACAAATCTGCCAGAGTTAGTTGCAGAAATTAAATCCAGAAAACAGACATAGGCAGACTGATGCATTAACTTCTTTATATACATAATAATAGATGAAGTATTTACAATACCAATATCAGAGTTCTTCTTCAAGGTAGTTGCAATTACAACACAAGGCAGGAGAGAGCAGTTAGTTTCATTTCAGCAGAGCAGCCAGCATGCACAGATTGCTTAGTTTCAATTTCAATTTTCTGCACAGACTCAGAAACTGCAGATTAAGATACATCCTGGCTTCAGTCTAACTCAGCTCCTAATTGGCTGATTTAGTTGCTAATCCTATTCATTGGCTGTTCTGTTCCAGTTTATGAATATTTATACTCTGAACAAATTGAGACAAGCAGCATTATATTTCATTTCAAACTTGATTCTTAAGAAAAATGTCATTTTGTAACCCATCTTTTTCATTCTAAACATTTCTTTATCCATTTTTTACTTAGCATTGCTATCCAAATGATCTTCAAGGATACTGATAATATCTTTAAAACATTGTACTGGCTTAACTGTGGCCTCTGAATGAAAGAGCCTTGTCCCATTTGAAGGATAAGCTTGGAATCAAGGAAGTCTTGATGAAAAAAAAGAGCAGAGAGCAGTTTATAGCAATGCTTCTTCATGCATTTTTTCAATACAATTCTGGAAGACCCATGAAGCTTGAAACAAATTTCCATGGGTTACAACAGGTTTAGAAGAAATGAAAAGCTGTAATCCAAGACCATTTCAAAAACAGAAATTCTCAGAGTATGGGATCCAATATAATGCAGCATGGAATCTAATATTGAATTCAGTTGTTGAGCAGCACCTGAACAATTGCACAACAGAGAGAGGGGGGGGAGAGAACTTTAACAATACCAAGCATGGCTTGTAAAATGCATTGCTCATAAAAGAAAAGAGCCCAAGGAAGCTGATACTTATTGCTTGGAAAATGTAAAATTTAGAATGACACTTTGGGGAGAAAACAGTAAGAGTTGTAGAGAATTTGTATGGCTTTTTTTTGATGCGAAAGTCTTATGCATCATTTTTATAGCAGGCAGGAAACTTTCTATTGGTAAGAGCAATTCAACAATAGAACAAATTACCTACAGAATTTGGAGGCTCCTGTTCAGTATGTATATTCAAGAAGCTGAAGACCCATGTATTTCAAGTCATTTTGAAAATCTTATAAATGAGATTCCTGCACCAAACTGGGGCTCGGTCCTGATAGCCTAAGTGGCCCCATCCCAACTACAATTCCATGCACAGCTGTAATTTACTGGTAAAGGCTGGGTCTTTTTAAAGTTGAACATGAATGTTACCGTTCGGTAATGTATTTCATCTTAATTGGTTGTCATTAAATAGAAATCTGCTATAATGGCACGCAACCACACTTGTTTAACTTTCCCAAATGGTTTGGATTCTGAATTCCAGCTGTCCTATACATCTCATTAACCACTAGCACTTCCCCTTTGTCTAAGGAAGATAAAGTAAGCTGTTCATCATCACAACTACACACTCATTTTTTTATAACTCTAGGTCACCTTTTTTACAAGGTAAAGAAACTCATCTTTTAAATCCATCAGAGAGGCAAACTTCTAGTTACATTCTAGGCACGCCTCAGGGCAAACCTGGTAAATTAAAATGTTTTCCTTTTTAAAGTTTTAAAATATCAAGGAGATGCCTGTCAGAGGGAGTTTTTTCCCCCACACAGGTTGTAACCTATTTAACATCTGTTTAAAGGAGCCTAATTAGTTTCTCGAGGTCCAGAGTCAAATACACTTTCTTGAAAGTAGCTTTCAAAGCACTCTACTTGGTAATTTAAATGACTGACCATTCAATTTATGAGCATCTGAAGCAATAAAATTCAGCCTGAACTTAATAATAGCACATTTTATGTGACAACGATGACAATTACAATCTATAGTTACTGTGGTCGCCCTTTGGTCAAGGGAAAGATGACAGCATTAATTATACATGCCCACCATTTGTCAGACTTAACTTGGCAGACGATGGAGCTAAAAATGTCTCTGACTTACACATTTCCTATTTTCTAATCTACTGGAACCAGGATAATTAGAATTGAGAAAAATGAGTTGCTTTCTGCATCTCCTCCCTTAAAGTCTTCCTCCACCTAGAGCACTAACATTTGGACCCAGCATAACAAACTTGTGTCTACTGTATATTCATAAAAATGATCACTTTTTCGACCAGAAATATAGTATGTTATTCAAATGCCCACTGGCATAGAATAGAAATACACATTTTCTACATGCTCCTTCTTAATTTTTGTACATTTTTAATGAAACAATCTCTTTTGTTCATTTTCTTGCCCATGTTTTAAGGGACTTAAAACCCTGTACATAACTTGTTTTCTTTGCCCAAATTTTATCAGACCCACAGTTAACAGTTGACTATAAAGGTCTTAGCCTGGTGAGAGAACAGATTCTAATCGTCCCATCTAAGGCCAAATCTGGCTATTAAACACAACAGGCAAGTATGTGGGTTTGTAACAATTCAATAACAATTTAAAGAAATTGTGAATAGACTGCC
This sequence comes from Coluber constrictor foxii, assembly GCA_038048745.1. Lineage (NCBI taxonomy): Eukaryota > Metazoa > Chordata > Lepidosauria > Squamata > Colubridae > Coluber > Coluber constrictor. Next base: position 148,633,618 of record CM075961.1, read on the forward strand.
CTGCAAGCATTGATCAAAAAGCATTAGCACCAATTTTTTTAAAAATCCAATATGTGACTCTTCCATCCTCAGAATTTTAATGCTGGCGAAGGAAAACAAACTCTAGGGTCTAGCCTTAGTTTTATCCACCGTAGCCTACAAACCGATGAAGAATTTCATCTCTATTACCATGTGTGGTAGAAGCACAATTAGGGAAAATGAAGACATGTGTTTACACCAAAAAGTGAAAACTGGGAAGATTAAAACAGAGATCCTTTCTTGGATCCTTCAGAAATATTCACTGGATGGACAGAAAAATCAAGATGATGATGACAATAAAACCTCACTCTTTCTATGTAAAAATAAAAAGCAACACAGGCTACAATTGTGCAGTTGCACCTTCTCTTTTTTAATTCACTGGTTGCCTCTCTGGTTTTTTACTGGCTAGTTCTCCTTCCTATCAAGGAATTCCTTCATGCCAATTTGCAGACACTGTAAATTTTGTCTTCTACTTACTGTAATTTGCAGACACTGTAAATTTTGTCTTCTACTACCATGCTTACTATATATCTTTCAGTTTTCTCCCATTTTTGTTCTTTAATTGATTTTAATATTTTATAAAACTAGGTAATTTTAACATTTTATGTTTTTGTAAATTATGTTGGCTAGCTAAATTCATAGGAAAGAGGGAATATAAAATACCATAGATAAATATTCTTATTCCTTTTTTCTTCCTTAGGGGGCGGAAAAAGAATCTGCTCACTCTAATTTCTGTTGTGCAGGTAAAGTTAATGTCTTTACATATTGCAGAGTCCCCTTTAAACATATTGCAGAGTCCCCTTTAAAACATATTGATTACAGTGATATGGAAGAGTATTTTTTTTTAAAAAAATCTGAAAACTGTCCAAAAAAGTCAGTTTCAAATAAGAAAAATAACCTTTGCACATTTTTATACTATAGACCAACATTAATTATTGCAAACATCCCTCACTGCATTCTGAAGTAGGAAAAAAAATCATGTTTTGTGCAATGAAGAGAAAACTCTTCCAATATACATTTGGAGATAATACAAAGACATACAAGGAAAATACAAGGAGGGAGGGAGGGAGGGAGGGAGGGAGGAAGGAAGGAAGGAAGGAAGGAAGGAAGGAAGGAAGGAAGGAAGGAAGGAAGGAAGGAAGGAAGGAAAAGGGACAACAAGGCAAAATAAAATAAAATATAAACCTAAGAGGGATATCCTCATAGCTAAGCAGGTAATAAAACTGCTTAGCAGATCCAAACAATGAAGTGTCTCATTCTGCTTTGTCATTCATGTCTTATGCTGGCTGAAAATTTCCTTTTGAGAAATTGAACCTACATTTCTGAGGTTAATAATAATTATAGAAATCGCTAGTGAATTTTTTCGCTGTGTCGAAGGTACATGTTTGTTTGATTTCTAATCTCAAACTTTTTACAGAGCATTTTTTAAAAAGTCTCTGAAAATCAGTTCACTTTCCAGTTCTATGTTGTGTAAAGATACATGATAAATTCTAAACTTAACATGAGGTATTTGAAAAAGGTAGTATTCAGAATTAAAGGTAGGCAATTACTACATGTTGGTGTCCTAATCCCAGGTTTAATTTATCTTTATTGTTAGGTTATGACTGATTCATTTTATATAATCTATTTTAGATGTATCTTCCTTGAAGCCATATCTATAAGGACATCAGATGTAAACTTGTCTGTTACAATGGGAATGGAGAAACATCTTTGAATGGACATGCAAAAATTACTATTTTCTTTTCTACAGAAGAAAAAAAAATCCATTCAGCTCAGAAGGATCTTTTCCATTCTATATATTGCCCTTTTCATTTTCTCCACACAGCTATAGGACTTTTCTTTTGTCCCTATTAAAATAAATTAGCTGGTTTCTTTCCATTGTTACGACCTTACAAGAATTGCCTGAATTTTGCTACTACCTATAACTTTGTGTTATCTGCAATTTAGATAATCAAATCAAAAGAAAGAAAGAAGTGTGTTTGCTACCCTTTTAGTACCTCCCATACATGGGGAAAAAGTTTTTCATCATCAGCAGTGGGAAAAATATTTGCTTCTTTGTCTGTTTATTCATTCATTTGTTCGTTTGTTCGTTCGTTTGTTCATTCGTTTGTTTGTTTGTTTATTCTATCCCATCTTTATTACTTTTACAAACAACTCAATGCAGCAAACATCCTACCTTCCTCTTTCTATTTTCCCTAGATCAACAATCCTGTGAGATGAGTTTGGGTGAGAGAGAGTGACTGACCCAAGGTTACCCAGTAGCTTTCATAGCTAAGGCAGGACTAGAATTCACAGTCTCTTGGTTTCTTGCTTGGTGACTTAGCCACAAGACCGGGGCATCAAACTTATGGCCCATGAGCTAGATGCATATCACATTGCCCACACCAATAGCTGGTTTAGCAAAGGGGGGGGGAGTCGTGATACGTCACGTGACAACACCATGACGATGCGAGTTTGATATCCCTGCACTAGATGGAATATATTTAGGCTAGCCTAGTAACTACTATAAATTTATTCCTTTGTAAGAAATTTGACAGAGGAATAAAAAGATTTGAAATGGTAATTTCCTTTCATTTTCACCTTTATTGTATAGTCAAAAGATTCAGAGAAAACCATCATGTGCAGAAATAAAATACTGAGAACACAGTGGTCCATACCTATGCATACAATGCTCATAAAGGAGACATAGACATGAGAATGACACTGAACAGTTGTGGAAGAATTATACAAAACATTCACATGTTGAGTTTTTAGAATATATTAATGTGTAAATAGACTGAAGTCTTTTACTCAACAGTATGGGAGAACCACCTCTTTATCACATGTATATATCATTGCTGTACCATTACCTGTTACCTCATCATTTTAAGTGGGTCAGAGAATTAATAGCAATATGAAATATATTATAGATTCAAAGGTCAGAAGAAACAGCATATCTTGCTAATGGTACAATTTGACTTTTTACTATCCCATTTCACTAGCTCCTTCTTTTGCCTCATTTGTTATTCATTAATAGTTTTAATAATTAAATATTCACTAATTATAAAGGATTGCATTTAATATTTTATAAAGTAACCCAGTTGCTAGATAAAATGGATGCTAAACAGAAAATTCAATTTGTATCTTGGGCAACCTCTCCTATTATACAGTTTTAAGATGCTAAATTAGGCAGGGGAAAGGAAAATTATGAAGAAGAAAAGTAAATTTCTTCCAAAAGTTCTAACTTTTAATTCCCATCTTCTCTTCTTTAAAATATAAGATCTCCATTCAGCCAGGCTTCAGTTAAGATCATACAGTGTTAAGTTACTTTTTAGATGGCTTTTAAAAAAATGAATTCTGTTTCAATGTTTGAATGTTTATTGTCTTGTTCAGTATTGGAGGTTTTAATCAGTGATCATTTTATTGAATTTTTTTTGAAAAAAGTTTTATTTTTAAATAAAAAACCAGCATAAATATATCATTCTTCCAAACAATTACAGACAGCATTTTAATCGGTTAGAATCATTTCATGCTCTCAATAATTTTCAAAATTTCATCATTTGACAAATATTCTTACCTCAAACAACAGATAAATATTTAAATATTTCATCAAAATTTCATTTCATATATACTATCTCATCTCCATGCTTTATTGTCTAACCATTGATAAAATATCTCCCATATCAAATAATATTGTTTATCTTTCTGTTCTCTTATTTCAAATGTCAGTCTACTCATTTCAGCACAGTCCAGCATTTTCTTAATAATTTCTTCATCAGTAATTATCTTGTCTCCTTTCCAATTTTTTGCAAATACAATTCTAGCTGCTGTTAAAATATTCACAATTAAATATTGCAATTCTTTATTAAGTGTCTCTGGTAAGATCCATTATAAAAAAAATATCTCTGGTTTAAAGTCAATATGTCTCTTTTCATTTTTTACAACCATGTGTGTATCTTAGTCCAAAATCTCCTTGCTTCCATGCATGTCCACCGCATATGGTAATAAGATCCTGGAGTCTGATGACACTTCCAACATTTATCCGATTTGTTCTTGAACATTTTGGCTATCCTCGCCGGGGGTAAATGCCACCTGTAAAACATTTTATACAAATTCGCTTTATATGCTGTAGACATTGTTATTTTATAGTTATGAGACCACAATTTTTGCCATTCCTCTAAATCAATGCGATAACCAAAATTTCTCCCACATGCTATCATTGATTCTTTAACTTGTTGTTCTTCCAATTTTACCTCTAGCTAGTATCCATATAACTTTTTAATTACATGGTCATCAGAGCCCATTAGTATCTTATCTAAACTAGTCAAAGCATTATAAAAACATTCTTGTTTGAGATCTTCTCGATATCTGGAAAATATTTGCATATATGAAAACCAATTCATCTTAAATCACTGATCTTCTAAGTCTTGTTTCAATTTAAGTTTACCCTTTTCATCCAATAATTCACTATATCTATATCTAACAATTTGTTCTGCTTTAAATATTGGATAAGAAAAAGTTCAATTGTAGATACCCAGACCGGAACCTTCAAATAATGGTATTTTTTAATCCTCCCCAAGTCGAAAACAAAGCTTCACGTATCTGATGTCTTCTAAAATACCCCTGTATTTTAGTTCCTTTATACCATAAAAGGCGTGCCTCATATCCTCCCAAATTCAATAATCTAGTGTTTTTCAATGTTACTCATTCTTTAATCCACATTAAACTAATTGCTTGATAATATAATTTAAAGTTAGGTAGTCCAAAACCATCCCTCATCTTGGCATCTTGTAACAACTTAAGTTTTATTCTTGCCTTCTTTCTCTGCCAAATGTATTTCAATACCATTTTGTTCAAGTCTACAAAGAATTCCTTACCTAGCTTTATTGGAATTGTCTGAAAAAGATACAAAATTTTAGGTAAAATATTCATCTTAATAGTTGCAATTCTGCCAAACAAAGATAACTGCAGATTTCTCCATTTCACCAAATCTTGACCTATCTGTTGCTTAAGCTTATTATAATTATTTTCTTTAAGAGAACTACATCTCGTTGTCAATTGTATCCCCAAATATTTTACCTTATTTGTGACCTGCATTGTTTGATATCTCTATCAATTCTTCTTTTTGTTTTTTAACATATTTTAGTCATTATCTTTGTCTTTTCTTTATTAATTTTCAAACCAGCAACTTCCCCAAACTCTCTAATTTTTTCTATCAGTTTATTTATTGATGCTAATGGTTCTTCAATAATAAAGACCAGGTCATCAGCAAAGCCTTGTAATTTATATTCTTCTTTTTGAATTTTCATTCCTTTTATCTCTTTTTCTTCTCTAATATTTCTATTCAACACTTCCAAAGTCAATATAAACAACAATGGGGATAATGGGCATCCTTGTTGAATACCTTTTTCTATCTCAATAAAGTCAGTCAATTCTCCATTAATCATTATCTTCGCCACCTGTTTAGAATATATAGCTTCAATTGCCTGAATAAATTTCCTGCCAAAGCCCATCTCTTCCATTTGTAACATCATAAATCGCCAATTGACATTGTCAAATGCTTTTTGTGCATCTAGAAATATCAAAGCCATTTGCTTTTCAGGATGCGCTTCATAATACTCTAGAGTACTCAAAATTATTCTTATATTGTCTCTAATTTGTCTTTTTGCAGAAATCCATTTTGATCTGAGTGTATAAAATTATTTAAATATCTCTTAAATCTTTCTGCCAGTATTGCAGCGAAAATTTTATAGACCAAATTTAGCAGAGATATAGGCCTATAGTTTTTGATTTGTTGTGGGTCTGTGTCTTCTTTGTGAATCAATGTGATATAAGCCTCAGTCCATGATTGCGGTATTGTTTTGTTTATCATTGCTTCATTCATAACATCCAATAATAGAAGGCATAAAGATTCTTGTAGTGTCCTATAATATTCAACATGCAAACTGTCTGGTCCTGGTGTCTTTCCATTTTTTTGTTTCTTAAGTGCTTCTATTAATTCCATCATCATTATGCGCCCTTCCAACATTTTTTCAATGTTCTTGGGAATCAAGGTAATTTTGCATTCTGTAAATATTTTTTAACTTTCCCATCTTCAATCAACTCTCTTTTATAAATTTGTCTATAGTATTCTTGTATTCTTTTTCCAATTTCTTTATTTCCAAATTTACTTTGTCCTTGGTCATCAATTAATTGCGTTATTTTTTTAATTCCCTTTCTTTTTTCAATTTATATGCTAACCATCTTCCTGGTTTATTTGCATTTTCAAAATAATTTTGTTTAGCACTTCTTATTTTTTTGGCTAGCTCTTCCTTCTCCAATAAGTTCATTTTGTGCTTTAACATATCCATTTTCATTTTTACATCTTTCTTATATGGATCTTTCTGGAGTTTCTTTTCAAATCTCTTGTAGCCGTCATTTAATATTGTAAAAATTTGTCTTTTCTTCACATTTCTTTTCCTTGTATAGTCTATTATTAAGCCTTTGGCCTAGGCTTTGATTGTATCCCAAAGATTTAGTGTTGATGTACCTTCCTTTTTATTCTCCTTGAAAAAGAAATCCAGCTCTCTTTGCATTTTCTGTATAAAATCTTTTTCTTTTAAAATTGTATTATTCAAAGTCCATCTAGCTTTCCTTTTTTGGCCTTTCCAGGTTACTATCACTGGATTATGATCAGCCCACAAATTGGTTTCTATTTCCACCTGTTCTATTTTCAAAATCAAGTCCATTGTTGTCCATATCATATTTAACCTGGACCAAGATGAGTGCCTGTTAGAATAAAAAGTATATTGTCTATTCTTCCCATTTCTGTCTCTCCATACATCTTTCAAGTTTGTTTCCTCTATCATTTTAAGAAAAGAATTCAGAAGTGTCTTTCTATTATGGCTTTCTGTTTTTAGTGTTTTATAATCTAGTTTTTCATCTATTATTCCATTAAAATCTTCCATCATACATATATTATCATAATCAAGTTCAATTATTTTCATATGTAGGTTTTGATAAAAATCACTTTGGTTATTATTTGGCACATATGTTGCTACTAATACTATTTTCATATTATCAATTATTGCCACCATCAAAATTCTCCCCTCTAAGTCTGCATATATTTGTTCTGCCTTTATTGAATTTCTAATGTATAAAAAAACTCCTCTCTTTTTACTTTGCAATAGTGATGAAAAAATTCTTCCAAATTTAGGTTGTACCAATAATTGTTCATGTTGCTTTTTAATATGAACTTCTTGGAAACAAATTATGTCAAATTTTAATTTTTCTAATTTATGAAAAACGTTTCTTCTTTTCACAGCTGAATTGAGTCCATTTATATTTATTGAGATTAATTTTGTTGTTTCCATATTCATATTTTATATGTAGGTTATATTGCTCTACTTGATTTTACTTCCCTTTGTTCCTTGAGTTTCACAATCCCACCTACACACGTTCCATTGATTCAATCATTGCCGTTTCCTCTTCTGTAGGTTTTGTAGACACCACTGCAGCTTGTGTTTCTCTTTCCATTGCCACTTTCTTTTCTTTTAGAAAATCTTCATAAAAAGCTCTCGCTTTATCAATTGTATCTAACCTGTATCTTTGAAGCTGCCATGTTAAGATTAATCCTTCTGATATCGGCCATCTATAATTGACTCCCTTTTGAATTAGTATCTTAGTCAAGAATTTATACTCTTTTCTCATATCTCTCACTTTTCTTGGTATTTGTTTCAAAACCACCACTTCTTTCTCCTTATATTTCAGTGATTTTTCTTGCTGCTTGAAGAATTTGTGTCTTAATCTATTTCTTAGTAAATCTTATGTGAACTTCTCTTGGCAATTTATTACATATTGCACATCTAGTGTAGACTCAATAAATCTCATTGACACCATATGTCATCTCTTCTTTAGTTATCTCCCAAGCATCTGCAAACATCGAAATCATGACATCAGCAAGGTTTTTGCCTTTTTCTTTCTCCACATTTTGGAACTTGAGATAGAATTCTGCTTTGTCCATTTCCAATCCCACTACCCCACTCCTTTCACTTTCCACCTCTCTCAGTCTATCATCAAAATCTTTCATTTTTCTCCCCTTTTGATCATCTTCTTCTCCAGCTCTTGTAGTCTTCTTTCATATTTTAACATTGTCTGTTGAATGCTGACCACTTTTTCATCTGTCTTAAGCAGTTGTTGTTCCATCCTTTGAACTGTACTCAAAATTGTTTGTATCGACATTTCTTTGTCTTTATCTTTCTCTTGTTGGAGCATAGCCTGGATCATATGATGTCCTCCAGGTAGAGATGCAGAAGGCTAACCAGCATAATAATCCTACTAACAGACAAGGGCAATGCCACGATGGTTATAAACACATCTGACTACCAAACCAAATTAACCAACCTACTCCAAGACTCCACATACAAACCCCTTAATACAGACTCCACCACCTACCTGGAAAAAACCACTAGATCCAAAATAAAAGCCTCCCCCATCAGCAAAGAGATCCAGCAAAGAATTATTCCTAGAGAGAAATCATTCAGATGCCCTAAGCTCTACGGTCTCCCCAAGATACACAAAGAAGGAACCCCACTTAGACCCATAGTCAGCTCCATAGACTCACCTCTACTAAACCTAGCCAAATTTCTCACCAAACAACTACAGCCCTATGCATCACCTCACATGTAAAAAATTCATTCCAATTCATAGAGAGCATAAAGAAACAAAACTTACAGCCCAGCAACCTACATGTGAGCTTTGATGTCATATCCCTCTTCACCCAAGTGCCAATCAAAGAAGCCTTGACAGCTATCCAAAACAAATATACCCCCCCCACAAGCACATCCTAGATCTGACCAACCACTGCCTATCTTACACATACTTCATCTATAATGGACAAAAATACAAACAAATAGAAGGAGCACCCATGGGATCACCCCTCTCACCTGTCATTGCAAACTTCTACATGGAACACTTTGAAACCCAAGCTCTAGAAAAATCTGATCACAAACCCAAACTCTGGCTCAGATACGTAGATGACACCTTCATAATCTGCCACATGGGAAAGAAAAACTGGACAACTTCCTCACACACCTCAACAGCCTACACCCCAAAATACAGTTCACCTTGGAAACAGAAGCTAACAGCCAACTTTCCTTCCTGGATGTCTTAGTTTACAGGAAATCCAATGGCTCCCTAGGACACACCATCTATCAGAAGAAAACACACACAAACCGCTATCTGCACATACTCTCACACCACCACCCAGCACAGATCAACTCTGTAGCCAAGACACTCATCTCCAGAACAAAATGCTTAGCTGACAAACAACACCTAAAAACCAAACTACAGACTCTCACTAATGTACTAACATCCAACGGATTCCAAAGAAATAAGATTACCAACCTAATCCAAAAAGAAACCCCCACTAAAATCCAAGACAGAGAACAAGAAAATGGCAAAGCCCTCCTCCCATACATAAAAGACACCACAGATAGAATTAGCAAGATCCTCCACAAACACAACATCAAGACAGCATTCTGCACAAACCAAAAAATATCCACCATCCTAAGAAACCCCAAAGATAAATTTGAGTTAGAAAATCAAGGAGTATATGAAATCCCATGCCCCACCTGCCTCACCACATAAATCGGACAAACCAACAGAAGAACACATTGAAGAACACAAGAACTCAGTCAGAAAAGAGGAACCAACTTCTTCCCCGGTCTAACACCTTAAAGCCACAGGACATGAAATTGACTTTAAAAAGACCAGAACTATTGTGAAAATTGAACTCTTTAACAACAGAATAATCAGAGAAGCTGTCGAGATAGAAAAACACCCACATAGCATGAATAAACGAGATGATACCTCCTGCCTACCAGCCATTTGGAAACCTGCCTTATTGAGAAACGAGTCCCTAACACAAGGAATGACACCAGACCCACACTCACAAGGGCCACACAGGATGTCACCACCACAAATCCATGAGGAAAGCAGATTCAAACCCACACTGATAATGAGGCATGCTCGACCAGAAGCCAAACTGCAGCTGCATCATTAGCCACTTTATATCCTTCTAATCCATACATGGAGCAGACTGACACCCACCATGAAAATGTGGCACAACCATGAATGCGAAGCCAAACAACAGCAACGCAGCTCACCAGTTCAAATCCTCCTGCAACTCAGACTAACCCGAGCACAACCAAGCCCCCCTAAACAGAACACACCCCCAGCCAATCAGAACACAGCCAAGCTCCCACCCAATCAGTTCACACCCCACTAACAGTTAAAAGGAAGAAACAGCTGCGATCACACATTGTTCCTAGAAGCATGAAGCCAAAAACACCAGCCTGAAGATGATGAATGAGATTTTGTCAAAACTTCACCAAGACACTTCCAATTTTACACAGGAGAAAACCCGAATAATGATAGATAGATAGATAGATAGATAGATAGATAGATAGATAGATAGATAGATAGATAGATAGATAGATAGATAGATACGAGAAAGAAAAAAGAAAAAATCAAATATGGAAAAAGAAAAATGCCAACTCTTCAGGTTCTTCCAAACCCTAATCCATCAAATAGAAGTCCATTAAAGGAAAAAATAATGTAAAAACAAAATATCAAAGAAGAAAAAATGAATAGAAAATGATATAGAAGTCCAAATTCAAATGTCCTTTAAAAAAAACAAACAGAAAAAGTAGAAAAGAAAAGGCTTCATGTTCTTGAGTGCCTTAAACCAATTCAGTTCTTTAAAAATCTCGAAATAAAGAAGATCTTTATCTGAAAAGCAAACAGAGAGTTCTCTCTCATTCAAGCCTCAAATAGAGAGAATAAAAGTAGCTACCCAAGAGAATAATAATAATAAATAAATAAATTGTTCCTTTCACACTTTTCCAAGGCTCCTACTTCAAAACCAACAAGAACACCTGAATAAACAATGCAGATAATTCCACTTTCTCAGATGTTCTCTTCAAACAGTTAATAAGCTAGAGCTTGGAGCCACTTTGTTATTACTTTGGCTACAATATATCCTTCATCTTTCTGCCTGGGTGAATATTGCAACAAAGTTTCTTCTTTCTTTCCCCCCACCCCACCCCATCCCAGTAGATGGCAATACTTCTCACTCTCCTAGCTTTCCTACATTAAAAGTCTGAATCTTCTTTATTGAAAATTAATTTTAAAAAAGAAAGAAAAAGATAGAAAGAAAAAAGCTGGAAAAAAAACTTCACAATGAATCAATCCCGGATCAGACAGAAATTTTAAAAAAAGGCACAATCCCAGAAAGCGGTATCTTCCCCTCTCTTCTCTTTCAGTCCAGTCTCGGTCTTAAAAAGCAATTAGTTTAAAAACCTTTCAAATCGGCAATCAGGTTTAAAATGGTCTATTCCAAAATAAATTCCCTGCTTAAGTGTCTTCAATTAATCATCCTCACACTTATAACATAAGGTGAACTTGTCAATTTAAAATAATGCTCTCTCACCACATTGGATAGCTGTCCTTCCTTTTTCTTCCTCCGAAGCTATCCCAGTCTTGGCAGCCTCAATGGCTGCTTTCCTGCTGCAGGAAAAAGGGCTTTTCTGGATCTATCAGGGACTTTGCGATGTTCCTGAGATCGACAGAATGTTCCCTCAACTACCACACTCAAAATTAGACTGTGGGGTCCAAACTGGACTGTCTAGCAGCAGAGCTATTGGCGGGGATTCTGGAGGTCCAAAATCGCTCATCCGTTTCCAATAACATCAACTTCCGGTCCCTTCATTTTATTGAATTTTGACTGACAATTGATTCATTGTTCTTTTGTACATTGCTCTACCTCTTTGAAGAAAATGAGTCTTCACCACTATCATTGTATCTAGGCAAGATCTGAAGAAAATTCTTCTCTGAAGCTTAGAGAAGAGTCAATACAGAAATAAGTGATTACTGTAGACTTCACACAACAGGTTCTATGGCTCATATTATCACATGATCAGAAACAAGCATATCTGTACAACATTTTAGAATTGAACCACAATGTGTTATTTTGGAAGATCACTTTATTGTGGTCCTTTGATTTGAAAGTAGAACCAAATAAAGTGAATATACCCCAAAATGAAAATAAAAGCTGGAAATGTGTGGTATTAACATTTATCAAGATTAAAAACATGAAATTTAAAACACTGAGCATCTGGTTGGATATGCAAATAAACATTTGGAATTAAAAATGTGTTTCTTCTAGCTCTATAGAAAATATTACATAAATGGAATTCAATATTATGACTTATAACAATTGATGGAATTGGCAGTCTTAAGCCATTCATGATATTTTTATGTTATTTGCATTGGCAAATAGTACATGCAAGATAAAATTTATACTCCAGAATAAACTAGTAAATCTTTCAAAATCTGTGACATCAATAAAATAAATGAGTGTCATATTCAAATATGTCTTAACTAAACTACAATCTACTATTTCAATTTCCTGTCCTCTTTTCTTCCAACTGATGACATTTCAGATAATTTTTTGAAATATTTTTTAACCCATTTTTATTGCTTTATAAGCAATATACTGTGGATCCATCCAAGGTGAAGAATAGACAGAACTCTCCTTTCTCCTCCTATTTTCCCTAAAACAACACATGTGTTTATTTTGCATGTATCATAACAGTTCTGTGAAGTGGGTTGGGCTGAAAAAAAGTGATTGATCCAAAGTTAGGTTTCATGCCTAAAGTGAGACTAGAACTCATGATCTCCTGATTCCTAGGCAGCACAACCCGCTACACTAAACTGGCCGTTTGCAATGTTTTTTCCAAGATCTACTTTTACTGTTTTTGGCATCAGGCAGTTCCTTTCCAGTCTCTGCTTACAGCCTCTAAGGTAGGGGTGTCAAACTCAAGGCCCACTGACCAGATCCAGCCAATGGAGTGCTTAGATCTAGCTCACAGGGCCACCCTGGAAACAGCAAAGGACCATCCTGTGGTGCCTCTGCCAGCAAAAACAGAGCTCGGGAGGGATGCATGCTGTCCTTCTGGGCTCCATTTTCACTGGTAGATGCTACAGGATGTGAAGCTGGCCACTCCCACCCCAACCATGCCCATTCACTGCCCAAGATCAAACCTGATGCAGCCCTTAATGAAATTGAGTTTGACAACTCTGCTCTAAGGTAATCCATTAAAATAAAGCATTTGTTCCTACCATCAATCTCCCATCCTTTCTTTTCCAGGCCTTCTTATTTAAGTTTCTTGAAACTATACATAACAGTACATATGAATGAAACCTGGAAAGTAAGAAGTTTCAAATCTTTATGTTTCAGACAGGCAGGGAACCTGAATTGCTCTTATTAATCTATGAAAAATAAAGATCTTTCAAAAAACTAACTCCACAATTACCATGTATGAATAGCAGGATACAAAGCCTGATGTGCCACATTAACAACAAGTAACAATATTGGATTAGAGCTGTGGATGTGCAGAATGCGAGAACCTAAGAACAGTATTGCTGAATCAGGCTGAACATCATCTTACTTTAACATTTTCTTTCTGACAGTGATCAACAAGGAGCTTCTTCAATGCTCACAAGTCAAATACAAAGCTCTCTCACTTTTATGTTTTTGTAATTGGTGTTCGGAGAAAAGCTGATCCAGTGCCAAGATAACACTGAGTATTTAAGACCAATAGGTTTGGGAACTCTGGACTGTAAGAATTTATCAACATCCTCTTGAAAACCTTCTTCATATCTACTGCAATAAATTTCACAGATTAATTAGATGCAGAACGATCAAATGTTTCATTTTGTTTACTACAGATCTTCCAGTTTTATAGGATGGTCTCTGGTCTCAATCCTTTGAGAAAAGGGAAAAAATATTCTTTGTCAATTTTTACCATCCCATGCATGATTTTTTACACTCAATTACGTATACCATTCAGTTCCCCCTCATGTTTTTGCAAACAAAAGAGCCATAATCATTTTCCTCTCTTCTCCATTTTTCAATTTTTGATTATTGCAATTTCATGCTGCATTCAAGGTATTCATGTACCAAAGTTTTGTACAAGACCATTTTCATTAAAAATAACTTGGAGCCAATCATATTTATCCATCCAACTTATTTCACAGATCTGTTGCTTTGTGTAAATCAAAAGAGAGAGAACTAGGTTTTTGGACTAAAGGCTAGCTATAAACCTAATGAATGAATAAATGAAGCACAGGTTCCCCATAACTTTTCATCTTAATTGATTCTTCCTGGCGAGGCTAAAGTGTAGACTTTTGGTGCTGAGCTAGGGAATCAAAATCAGGATGAAAAATGGCAAGGCCTTATGCCCTCTTCTCCTAGAAAGCATCTTCAATCTGAAATGCTGTCTAGTTTACCTCCATAGAACGATAATGAATCATAAAGAAGTAAAGGCAGGGGACTTGAAATTATCCATCAATATTTAGCACCTGAACAGCAATTTGAACAAGCATAAAGATCTCTGATTACAGACTGTGGAAAGGCACAGAATATTATTTCTGCTTAAGAAATAATTATTTTAAAATATGCATGGGACATACATTTTATGGTGACAGAATAAGATGGTGATGCACAGAAAAATATATAGTTATAGGTTGAGAAAGATGGGATTGACTAATCTCCACTTCCAGTCCCAGATCTTGTCTCAGGAAGATAACCACAGACAGTTTGAATGCCAGTTTTTATTGTAATGAATCTCACTAATGTATGATCTAATCTTGGAGAGAGGGAAGACATAGTTTGTATTATTGGTATAAATGAAGAAAGGGGTGTTCTCTCTCTTAAATGTATTCATGTGTGTTTCAGGGATTATGTCAGCTAAAAACTCATTAAAGGGGAAATGGCAACTTTTTTTGACAAATTCTTCATGATCAGAATGTTCAAATGACCAGAAGCACTGTCTTGAAGATAACTGGTTGCATGGCCGTATTTATGAAGATGAGTTCAAAGAACAAACTGGAAGTATTACTGTTGCCATACTACACCATTTAATCCCTGCCTGAACTCAAGATCTCACTACCATTTAGAGCTGCTCAGGGTTCTGAACACTTAATTCACCCTCTTGATAGAGTGGAAGTTGAAATGGTTCATGAGTTTTACAGCTATGAACTGTTGTAGGTGACAAACCTACACTATGTAGGTGACCACAGGATGGATCGCAGAGCAATTGAGGATGATCTGAGGGTGGGGAACATTTTGACCAGACTCTATTATTTTCTATTTAATGCCATTGATCCTCACAAAAAAGAAGAATCCATTAAGTTGGTCCACTCCAAATGTTGATCCACAGAGAGCGCTTGGGTTGGGCACATGCTGGAAAGTTATTGAAATATTGGTGTTGTTACTTTAACTTTTCCTACAGTAATTTATTTTTTTTACTAATCAGAACTCTGAAAGACTTTTTCTGGACTGTTTCCATTTCATTATTACAAGAGAAGCCTGGCATTAATTCTAGTGAATATTCTGCTTTCCAATTTAAAATATATATAGGCCTAATAACCATTTCCATCTAAGTAAATGGTTGCTCTACCTTTACAAAAGAGGCAAACATCAAGCATGTGTGACAAAAACTCTAATTTGCATATTTATATGCTGTGTGTGTGTGTGAGAGAGAGAGAGAGGGGGGGGGGGAGGGAGAGAGTTAAGATCACACAGTTTGCCCATAAGCACCAAACCGAGAACATCAGCCCGAAGATGACGAATGTCATTTCGTCGAAACGTCGCTACTACCCTTCTAAAGATATATTTACAATTACACGGGAAGAAACCTGAGATATTACCTGTACACATATATATATATATACCCGTGAAAACTTACATATATGTGTGAGTGTGTGTGTGTGTGTGTGTCAGCAGAGAACCTGCCAGAAATCTTGTGTGGTTACTTTAAACTTCTTCCAAATAAATCAGAGCTATATAATACTTCTTCTCTAGGGTTAACCATTTCCAAATTTAGGTTGCTAAAAAAAAGAAGAAAGAGCCTGGATAGCTCAAGAGGCTAAAAGCAGACTAAAGCCTGTTATTAACATCCAGCTGTCTGCAATTACACCAGTTCAAATCTCACCAGGTTCAAGGTTGACTCAGCCTTCCATCCTTTCTAAGGTAGGTAAATTGAGGATCCAGTTTGTGGGGGCAATAAGCTGACTTTGTATAATATACAAAAGTATGAAGGCTATTGCTTAACACATTATAAGCTGCCCTCAGTCACTGGAGAAGGGCGGCATATAAATCTATTTTTTTTTAAAAAAAAAAAGTCTGCCTTTTTTTTCATTTTAGGGAAGGTTATTGGCCTTCCCTAAAAGTTGTGCTGCAATTTCAGAAAATTCTAGATGAAGTAGGTTATCTGTTTCTTTTTCATTTGGAAGTTAGACCCATGATATGTGAGTAAAACAGCACTGATTGCTCTTAGAAATGTTCTGTGGTAGGACCAGGATGAAGAAATTAATCAGTTTTGGACTGTTGTAATTCTGTCTTTGTAGGACCATCCTTGTAAACCATTCAAAGGCTGCTGTTCAAAATGCAGCAATAAGTAGGCTTACTCTTGTTACATTTCTACTTCAGGAATTCCCTGTTCCTGCTAGTTAATTTTCAGATGCAATTCAAAATGCTAGTTGTCACTTCTAAAACTTATATGACTTAGGACCAGTGTTGTGGCTCCATTGCCTGAGCCTGTGCCATCGGCAGACGCAGACTCTGAGAGTGAGGGAGAGGAGTTGGCAAGGCCTCTCTCTCCAGGACCCTCCTCTCTGGTAATGACTCCGAAGGACACCGTAGGGCAAAGATAAGCCCAGAGCCAAGCACGTCCACGCAGTCACAGGTGGACAGCAATGAAGGAGATAAGTGCTGGCTGGATCCTTGGCAGCGGCACAGGGAGAAGCGTGCACAGCAGAGGGAAAGGCGTGCCAGAGATTAGCTGAGTCACTGGACCACACCCACAGGATATAAAAGGGAGTGTGGTGGCCAGTCAAACCTTGTGACGAACAAAGCTGAACGCTTCCACGCCATTCTGCATTGTCCATAGGACTTTTGGCTATAGACTTTGCTGGATTATCTCTGGACTTGATTGACTCCGTAATTATTGAGCTGTTTCTTTTGATGTATCAGAAGTGGGGAGAAGTTATCTCTCCTATTTGTAAATAATAAACTCTTGGCAGGCAGCCACTACGCTGTTGCCAAGTTCCGTTATCTTAAGGAAAAGGATTTTTGCCGGTTGGTCTGGTCTTTAACTCTCGAACATTTGTTGGTGTGTGTGCGTGGGGTTGGGGACAGAACAGCCAGTGGTAGAATTCAGCCAGTTCGCACCGCTTCGGGAGAACCGCTTGTTAACTTTCTGAGCAGTTTGGTGAACCGGTTGTTGGAAGAAATCATTAGGGCAGAGAATCACTTGTTAAATTACTTGAATCCTATCACTGCTTAGGACCTGTATTTTTCCAAAATCATCTGCTATGAATTTTCACATTTAGCAAAATCCGTGATGTATCATCTATCTTGGGGACGTGGTGGCTCAGTGGCTAAGATGCTGAGCTTGTCAATCAAAAGGTTGGCAGTTCAGCGGTTTGAATCCCTAGTGCCACGTAACAGGGTGAGCTCCCATTACTTGTCCCAGTTTCTGCCAACCTAGCAGTTCAAAAGCATGTGAAAAATGCAAGCAGAAAAATAGGGACCACCTTTGGTGGGAAGGTAACAGCGTTCCATGCGCCTTTGGCATTGAGTCATGCCGGCCACATGACCATGGAGACATCTTCAAACAATGCTGGCTCTTCGGCTTTGAAACAGAGATGAGCACTGCCCCCTAGAGTCAGGAACAACTAGCACATATGTGCAAGGGGAATCTTTACCTTTACCTTTATCATCTACCTACCTACCTACCTACCTACCTATCATCTATCAATCATCTTATGTATGTATCACCTTATTATGTATCATCTATATATCATCTAAACACACACAACATATCATAAAGAATGTTCTAGTTGCCTTACCCATTAAATTAGAAAGTTTATAAAATGTACTGACACTATACTTTCAAAAATAATGGTTCTTTAGGAAATAGCTGAATATGTTCTGAGAATTCCATTTCTGAATATGTTATGAAATTTTTCCTTAGGTGATTCTTTTTAAATGTTTGAATTTCTTTCCTTTCTTTACAATCATACTCAACACTTTCCAACTCTAAATGTGTCAGAGTTTCTTGCAAAAATCAAATCCAGAAGTACATACAGATAAATTGATGCAGTAGGATTCATTATCTTCTTTATATTCACAATAATACATGAAGTAAATTTACAATACCAACAGCAGATTCAGAGTTTCATTTCAGCTCAGATCAGCAGACAAGTTCAGACACAATGGTTTCAGTTTCTCTTTTGTCTGCACAGATTCAGAAGCTGCAGACTAAGACATGTCCTGGTTCCAGTCTGTCTCAGCTCCCAATTGGTTGAATTAGTTGCTATGCCTATTCATTGGCTGACCTTGTTACCATGTCTTCCCAATCATGAATACTCTGACAAAATACCTGCATGATATGTTCATCTGCAAATACAAACTGAAATATGTGTATATCTAGATATCATCTCTTGATATAGCCATAGAAAACACGTTGCTAGACTGCCTCCATTTAGCTCAACATTCTTTTCTTACAATGGCCAGCCAATTACTATGGAGAAAACCACAAATGGGACATTTCAAATTATTAGTTTTCTTTCCATAAGCCTTTCCATAATGAAAATAGTATGAACCTGAAAGTCAATGAAAATAAATGGCAAAGAAAACAATTGAAAACTAAATTTTGTAGTATAAACCTGAAACTTAAAAATCCTCCATTCTTCCTGTGATAATCTAGTATGAAATTTAGAGCTCACCCAAAACTGAACTGAGAAACCAGTTGGAATGATACTTTTATCTGCATTTGCTCCTGTAGACATAGTAAAATCTCCAGTTTTGCATTCTGATCTTCTAAGTACTAAATAATATATGAATTTCAGTGGGATGGATGGTGAAGGAAAATATATTTTCCCGATCCTGGTGCATAGGAAAAATGGAATCATGTTTGCATTGCCAAAAATAAATGGGGTGAAAATCTTAAATTTATTTATTACTGATTAACAAAAGACACTTGCATTTCTTGCATTGCTTGCATGTTCCTTAAGAGTAATATAAACTTTCCCTCCTGTTTAATTGGGTTTTACACTTATTTCTTATCCTGTAGGATGAATGAGTAATCTTTGATTTGTGATCACCATGATGTACCCTTGATTTCATGTAATTTGTTTATAATTTTTTGTTTGTTTGTTTGTTAAATTTGTGTGCCAACTTTCTTGCCACAGGGTTAGTCTAGACAGCTTCCAAAACAAAAAAGAGAGAATTATAATCATAGCAGTGGCAAAGTAATGGAAATGGCATAAAAAATGAATAAAGCAATATGAGAATAAAAGATGGGTGGGTGGGGAAATAGCTGCGGGGAACAGGGGAGGTTGCTAGCAATCTAGTAGCCACCTAAACTTATTTTCTAAGGCTCCCAATACCTGGGTATATGTGTCAATAAATGGCATTTTTATAGCATGTAATAAATATTCCAAAATGTTATTTCAAAAATGTGTGATACTAATGACACTTCTCATATTAAAACTAGATTATTATTTGGACATATTATTGTAGAGATAAATGAACCAAAAAAAGCTATATTAACGTTTATTCAAACAAATATTTTAAAACATGTAAAGAGACTAAAATTCAAAATGCTAAGTAAGAAAAAAAAATCTTACTTTCTCCATTAGCTTAATATTGGTATCAAAGGTCAATGAAGAATGTTTGGGTTGATTTTTTCTGTTTCTTGCTTTTAAGTGCAATCCTATTATGTAGAACATCCATCTTACTCTCAGATGTGTAGTTTTAGTGCAGCTAAAATCCTGGGATTGCATCTTCTTGAATAAACTAAACCTTTTTATTTTTATTTAATTAATTCATTTATTGTATTCACTTATTGTTTACTCAAGTAAACTTTATTGAATTGTGCTGTGTAAATAATAATTTATATTAACTGCTAAAAATGTTGTCTTTTTCATTATTATTATTATTGTAACCTCAAAGGGCAAAAAATAAAACAATGCCATAGCATTTTGTCTCCTGATTCTTTTAAGACTGGAAATGGGATAGAAACCAGATTATTCTCATTTTTATAACAGTTCTGCCTCAATGGTTGGGTTACAAGGTTAGGTAAAAAGAAAAATTCCTTTCTGAAATCAGAAGAGTGGAATAATAAGATAGAAATTATTTTTGGAAGAGTAATGAATAGAAATGAAACTAAATTGCACAATTTTTGAGGCGGAGGATAATCAGTGTTCAGAGTGCATAAAGTTATTGCATCAACCTTAAAGAAATATTGTATATAAATGTACATATGGCAATGTAGGAAGTTGGCTTATATCTAATTAAATTGTAGCTGTATCTAGCACTGTGTGTCTTAGCTGCCCTCAAGATCTGCAGTCAGAAATCTAATCTTTGCATACCTCTGATTCTAAATAATGATATTCCTACACAGAAGTTTTGGGGCACTAGATTTAAAAGAATGTCACAAAATAACATCATCAGCCACAACAAAAATATAATCACCACAATAGTTATATCTTTATTCATCTCTGCAAGTTCTAGAAAGTGACAAACTTCCAGGTAGACATATATTTTGTGGTATATGTTTTGAATATTCAGTTGTAACATCTTCCTTTAAAAGTAAAGCAATAGTAATTGTGAGGATTGAGGAAGATGTCCAAAAATGTTTGGACAATTGATTGGCAAGTTTTTCTTTCTTCATAATTAGACAATGCATCCCCCAAAAAATGAAGGAGGAAAGTGGCTAAGAAGTTCTACTTGGAGGATTGCAATTCAGAGTCAGTCCCAAGAGGGACAGAATACAGCCAACATGAATGGCACATCTGCACATCTACACTAATGGGCTTTCCTTCATCCTTGGATGCGAGGCAAATGTGTCCCACACCGACTTTTATTATGGCTCAAAGAAGAGGCCAGTTGTATTGGAGCCTGCACAGAAAGTAACTCATTTACTTCCCAGGCAGAAATTTCTTCTTATGGCTTGGAAAACTACAATTTCCATCACAGAGGATGCAGCCTGCCCCTTTTTCCCAGACAAGAAGAAACTTTTTTGTATTGACATATGGTATTCTATAACCATAGAGACTGAATCTCTCAAATTTCAATACTGGGAGGGGATCAATGGGCTCAGGGATGGTATTCACTTACTTTCTTTACCCGTTTGCAAATGTGAGCATGTGCACATGCGCACGGCCTTCTGTGCATGTGCACGGCCATTCACACGTGCATAGCCTCAAAAACGTGCCTAAATAGGACGGCATAGAGCTGGGACAGATGGGCCAGCCCAGTGGTGAAATCTAAAATTTGTTACTACCAGTTCTGTGGGCGTGGCTTGGTGGGGGAGGTAATGTGACTCGGTGGGCGTGGCCAACTTTTTTTTACCTTTTTTTTTTTTTACTTTTAAAAGCATTTTTTTCAGCAACCTCTTGGTTGCAGAAAAAATGCTTTTAAGAGCTTCTGATGATCCCAGATGAGCAGCAGGATCATCAGAGGCTTTTTAAAAAACTTTTAAAAGCAATTTTTCAACTGAAACGCTTTTTAAAAGTTAAAAAAACAGCCCCTGATAACCACGCGGCTCAGCTGGGCATGGGGGGGGTGCAGGGATTTTTGCTACCGGTTCTCCGAATCACCTGCCGTCATCGCTACCGGATTGGGCGATCCGGTCCAAACCGGGAGCATTTCACACCTGGGCCAGCCCCACCTATGATTTTCACTACCGGTTCACCCAAACTGGTCCGAACTGGCTGAATACCACCTCTGAATGGGCTGTCCCATTGTAATTGATCAGAAAGGGAGGAGAACTGAGAATATGGTTTTCTGCCCTTTAGTTCACACACTTGGCAAAAGCAGGAATTGGGATGCTGCAGAGGAATTAAGGATGTAAATCACCTGCTCACATTCCTAAATGGATTTAAGATGAACATTAAACCTAAACCCTCATCTTACACCAAACGCCCCAGACTAAGTTTCACTTATTGCCAAGGAATTACATTTAAAGGAAAAAAATATCAGGATGAATCTAGAACTAAAACATAATTTCTCTCCTGCTAAATGTGCAGACTGCCTTTTGAAAGTTCCATATTCCCCAGAGGAAACAACTATAGCAACAAAAATTTTGTTGCTGTTTTCCTATTGTGGGATCCAGCTTTGGGTAGTCACTGCAGAAGGTTCCAGGTAAAGGTATCTGCTTTGCAAGTGGCAAGTGAGATCTTTTAGTTAAGGTCAAGGAAGACATGATAGCTTTTCTCTACATTGAGTCAATAGCCAACTTGTTGGGATTTGTTTGAATTCTAGAAAACATGTGTGAAACTTCTTGCTTAATTATGGAACTTCCTTGCCTCTTTTCATTCCATTTTTGTCCCTTAAAGAATTTTGCAGAATGTGAAACTTTTGTGCTATTTGGGTAAGCTTATTAAAGTTACCATCTAGATATGGGTTTTAGATTTCATGAAAATATAGCTTGCTCCTTCTACTTACATTTCAAGACTCTGTGTGAGTTTTTAAAATTATTTTTCATTTGTGATTGTGAATATCTTGCTGTAATATGTAAAACCAATTATCAACTGCTCCTAGGCAATAATTATCAATGCTGCTTTTACAAGCTAGATTTCACTGATTGTATGACTTTACTAAATTTGCATTAACCATAATAATATGGAATCCATTTCATTTATCTTAGTTGACAATTGTATTATTGTATTCAGCATCAATTGAATACAATATATTATACAATATATAATTTAGCTGATGTCTGATATTAAACAAAAATCTTATTAGGTAATATAGATTTTCATGATTAAATTACATTACTGTGAGGTTTTAGTTGGTACAGTTAATTATATTTTTTAAAATTGCCTTCTTCTGTAATATGCAGTTGCCAAATTTATCCAGTATGTTGATTATGTTAAATAAAATGTTTAAGAAATAAATGGAAAAAATACTAAATTTTTATTCAAAACAGATTTAACAGAATTGCAGTAGACTTAAAAATGATGTTGATAAATTTTTATAGACTCCACAGTTTCTCTAGTTTGGATTGTTCTTGTTTTCCAAAAGGAACAAATAAAAGAAATAGGGATAATTTAGTTATATAGTTCTCTTCCTTCTGCAGAACTAAATGTTCACAATTGGAAATAAATCCTATTGTGTTCAAAGCTTAATCTCACACATGACTGCAGATTTACAATGCTGAAAAATAAACTATTAATATTGTAATACTATGCTAACCAGTACATGAACTGTTCTAACTCATGGCACATTTACTAATATTTTATGGTCTTGGAATGTTTTGTGTTTGCTAAATGCTAAAATATCATGCTTAAACAAATCATGATATGTAAAACTAATATTAACCACATTGGAATTATCATGATCTTGATAAGTGGATCAAACTACATTATACATGTATTATAAATAAATAGAAGAAAAAAAATCATAATTCCTTGACCATATTGTGAATGAATGTTTGATCTGAACAGTGTGTTAAGAAAAAGAAGAACTAGGGCAGGGGTCAGCAACCTGTGGCTCTGGAGCCACATGTGGGTCTTTCATCCGTCTACTGCGGCTCCCTGTCACTCAAAATATGCTTCCCAACCACCAATGTGGACACCCACTGGCACGCAATTTATTGAGCTTTTCAACCCCCAGTAGGACAACCATGGATAAATCCAAGAAAAGAAAATTTTCAGAAGAAAACGGAACGTTTAATTCAACTACATATGCTAGTTTCGTGGCCGCTCAAGAAATAGTCAGGCACGGGAAGAGTTTTGTGGCTCCCAGTGTTTTCTTTTCTGTAAGAAATGGGTCCAAATGGCTCTTTGAGTGTTTAAGGTTGCAGACCCCTTAACTAAGGCAGCTATTAGCAAACTGAGGCAATGATTCGAATAGACTCATTTTTAAAGCAAATATACACTAATTAGATCATTATGTAAATTTTACTGCAAGTGGAGAGGGCTTTTGTAATTTCCACATCAGGTACAATATATCAGGACAGCATTGAAATTATGCTAATGATTTTGTAAGGAACTATAGCTCCAGATTTAGCTGAAGGCAGATCCAAAGAAGATGGAAAGACATTCTTTAGTAAACAACTCACTGCCTGTCTGTTACAGAGCAAATCAAACAAGAAGTTTATTTATGAAGTTCAAAAATCCCAAAGAAGAATTAAGAAAACAACAAATGTTCAAAACCAACTTTCCTCAGATTTTATACTAATAGGTTCTTGAAGGAAGGATGCAAGTTCTACATTTCTAAATTCATGCCTTGAAACTTGTTTTTGCCTGTTTTTGAAAAGAGGAGTTTGGAGAGTTAGATCATGGCCTTTCTTCCTTTTGCTTCCTCAAGCATATTATTGTTTACACCCATATAAGTTAATACTTCCCAGTGAACTTCCAATTGCAAGTCAAAGTGTTGACTATTACCTGTAAAGCCCTTCATGGCAGAGGGCAAGGTTATTTGAGGACTGTCTGCTTCCAATTATTTCTGGTAATAAGATTCAACAAGAGGGGGAAAGGTCCTTTTCGTTTAACAATATCAACTGATTGAATCCACAAGGCATATCTTCTCTGTCATTGATCCTGCCTTGTAATACACACACTTCTCCCACATAGGTAAACAAGCTCTGGATGGTCCCAATCCTGCCACCCTTTGTAAGGATTTGAAGACTTGATTTCCCCCACAAAAAACATAGGGACAGAATGTTAGATGAGCCCAGTTTAAGGAATACGTTTATTGTTGATATATGAACTGCCCCCTCCCAGTGGAATATTTTAATATTTATTTGGATTACTTGTTGCTGATTTCCACTGCCTGTTAGCCACATGATAAGCAAGCAGCTATGCAAATTGGATTAATAAAATACTGTAATTAAAAAATATAAAATTCAGTTGAGGCTTTGGAGTAGATAATAGAAAAACATAGTGTAGTTCTCAGATCAGAGAACAAACACATCAGGACTACTTTCAGCAATCCATCTGCACTTAAAAGGCACAGGCCACTCTTTTAAAGACAACAAAATCCAAATTTTGGACAGAGAGGATCGCTGGTTTGAAAGAGGGGTTAAAAGGGCCATCTATGTCAAAATTGAACAGCCCACTCTCAACAGAGGGGGAAGGATACGACACCATCTACCTCCAATCTACAACACAGTCCTTTCAACAGTTTCAAGAAGGTTCCACACTAATTTGCACCACTCAGGTGACCCTAATGACACAGATAAACCTCCAGGTGACCTTAATGACCAGCTAAAAGAATGCAAATGACCAGCAGTCTGCAAGGAGTATAAATCCTTCCATTCCCCACCATCCAGTCAGAACTAAAGAAGCTTCTTGGATGAAAAGCGAAACATCTTCAAAGAAAAAAAGTCCAGTTGCCTCCTGAAAAAAGCACCTTTGGGACAACCATGACCTGCATGACAGAGAATCTCATAGACATTCTCAGATAAGAAAAAAAAATTGAATGGCCAAGTGTGGCTCTAGACAGTAGATTGCATAATGTACTTCTTCAGTTTATTTTGATTTTGATTCTCATCAGGATTGATTGATGTATCATTAAATCATTTTCAAGGTATTTCTAATGATGCACCCAAAGCAATGATAATTGAATACTCCATGCTGTTGGTGATTTTTTCTTCTTCTTTCCTTCCATATTTCTAGGATTAGAAGTTTGGCTAGGGAGAAGATCTTTGCATAAGTAACAGAATCAGAATAGAACATCTTTTATAATAGGTCACTAAACACTTCGTATAAGCAACCCTAATGAGACACAGTGTTAAAGGTAAATTGGATCATTTATATATATTGACTGGGTTCTCATATAATTTGCTTGGTTGGTTTTGGGTAATAATCCAGGATTGTGATGTCTAAATCCTGGTCTCTGGGTAATATTATGAATGGATAAGGCCATTATGATTTGTTAATCAAGTAAAACATAGTTAAATATGTTATGCATACCCAGTAAAAATTTAAAACATCAAATCTTAAGTGCATATTCTGTAAATTAGATATACAGAGAGAGTTCTAAAAAGCATGAATAAATAAATTCATCTGATTTGGGAAATTTCTGCTTAACATTCTTGCCCAACGTAGCTTAATCAATCTATTGAAATAACTCAACTATTTTTATGCTGTGTTTTTTAAAAACAAAACACAGATTAATCCATCTAACTACTTTCTATCCAGCCTGACGTGACATCTAACAGTAAAAAATGCAGATTGGATTGCTACTTTTGGTTTTTGAACATTTCAAGGGGTTGCTCATGTTTGCATTTCCATATTATATGCGTGTCTCAGCATTTCTACAGGTTAATCATAACTGGAAGGCAACAGAATTTGTTCTTGCTTTCTAGAATTAAATATACATTATTGCAAATTAGTTCTGGCACAAAGGGATGCATATTGAACACATCAGAGGAAATTAAAGTGCATTATCTGATAAGTTAAGGTTGTTCCATTAATTTGAATGCAGGGGAAGAAATGAAACCTCTTTATCCCTGATATT
Source organism: Coluber constrictor foxii (assembly GCA_038048745.1). NCBI lineage: Eukaryota > Metazoa > Chordata > Lepidosauria > Squamata > Colubridae > Coluber > Coluber constrictor. Next base: position 148,660,193 of record CM075961.1, read on the forward strand.
GCATTGGAGATTTTGTGGGAAATCTTTGTCAGTGAAAATATGTGGGATCCTCTCCCCCACATCTAAGTAGTATAGCTAGCATGTTAAGTTGAAAGGTCTATTTTATAATTGAATTAAACAAGAGTTAAATTTTCATTCATAAAAATACCAAATCATCGTCAATTAGCAAAAGACTTACAGAAGACTAAAGGTATTCACACTTAATTAAGTTAAGAGGAATTCTGCTGGATACAGATATGTTAAAATGTAACATTAGCAATGCTTTTACATTTTAATAATTTGCCTTGAGATGGTTATTCAAGTGGTACCTATTTGACAATTTCTGATACAGACATTAGAAAGGCACATGCTTTTCAAAACTGCAATTCTTTTGAATTGTCCAGATAAATCAATAAACTAATAGTGAATAATGATTGCTTGTTAGAGACATCCTTATTTGCTACCTGAGTACAATTATGTTATTCATTTTTGAAGTATACAATTTTATGAAACTATTGAAAAACTATGTGTCAAGTATAACATTTTAGAGAAGTATCCCCAAAGCAGAGTCTCTGCTTCTTTGCAAAGGTGATGTAAGAGATTGAAAACCATATGCATCAACAGGCAAGTTCAAAGGTAGATGACACATTTAAGGCTATTACCCTAAGATCCACAAAGTTCAAATAAAAGTCTGAATTGATTCAATTGTCCAATCTTCTTTGTGTATCATTTTTATCTCTTTTAAAACCAAGTATTACAAAGTATGCGTATTATTTTGAATACAAGGATTAAAGGAACCTGATATTTTGCAAAATATGGGTTACTATTTGATATTGCGGCTCATTTTCCACATTCCACAGATATATTCAAATGAAGAATATCATCCAGATTCACTAAAATCAATTTTCCTTTTAACAGCAAACTCACATGGGAAAGGCAGACAGGACTGAATCAAAATATCTCCTCTGAGAAATAAGAGGGAACCATCCGTAAAAGTAGGAGGGACCCAAGGTTTGCTGAAGTTCAAGCAACCCTTAAGTAAGCTAAAAGCAGCTTGATGACTCATACTGAAAAATGCATAGGATTCTTAAATGTCCTCGGGAAAGTATGAAAAATCTAGAAGGGGAATAACTTCCATAAAAAAAAATAGCTTCTAATCCTGCATGCTTGAATTTTTAAGGAAAAATGGTTACCGACAATGTACTAAGTTGTGATTTATTTAGTTTGGGTTTGACTTAACATGCAGGTATGATTTCAACCATTATGGTTTATAAAGCCAGGTTGATAGCTTAGTATTATATGTGGATCAGGCTATTATGGTTTGTGTAACAAATTTATACTCAGTATATGTACACATCCAACAAATGTAAGGTTTTCTATGTAGTTTCAGTTCTCTCTTGAGAAAGTCTTGCTATAGCCAAGCTTGTTTAGCTATAACAAAATGGTTTAATCACAAATTTCTTTGAGATACCAATCTGCAAATAATAAACACATCACTAATAAAATAGTAAGGATTTGTTATAGAAACAGGCTTGAATAAGCAGTATGGTTTAGAAAACTATCCTTAACTTGATCTTTGTAGCAAACTAATCACAGCTAGATATTGTTGATATCTGTTGATATTGTTGATATTGTTCAATGTTCAAGATATTACTGATATTTTTGTTGATATTTTTTAATGTTCAATGATATTGAAGCTTAGAGGTACAAATGTCTACAGCTATAATAGATTTTTGTTTCATTTCTCATACAGAGGGATTTGATATGCTGGGATACCAGTCCTATTGGAACTAATCAATTTCAATGGACCAACCATTTTATTATAAACTCCAGAGGCAAAACAATCAGTTGTGGTCCTTTTTTACACTGCAAATGCATTATCTGTGAATTTAGATCAGGAATACTAAGATAGAGGTGTGTGTATGATGTGCCAGAAATACATAAATTGTGCCTTATCCCAGTGCTGAAAAGAATTACATTAAACATTTGGTATTCATTTCTATAATTTAATCCTATTGCAAAGGTCTTGGGAAAAAAGGTTTGCACCAACATTTTCTTTTTTGCTTAAAAAAAAAAAGTAAATTGGTATGGTTTTTTTTCTGCGGTGGTAGCTATGAATCATTGTCCCTGGGCTGAGAACATATAAAGGCCATGACATGTTTGCATATTTAAGGCTATGTCCCAATGTGAAAATTAAGCCAAGTCCATTAAAACAGCTATTAACCTTTCAAAATGTCTTACTCAGAAAAAAGAGGGGAAAGGTGAAAGCAGGCAGAAAGGACAATAAAAAGTCACAAGAAGCTCAGCAGCAGATAAAGAATGAGATGATCTCCATTGTTTCATTTGTGCTCCATGAGAAATATACTTTCAAATAATGGTTTATCTCCAGCTTTCTGCCATTGTCATCCTTCCTTCCTTCCTTCCTTCCTTCCTTCCTTCCTTCCTTCCTTCCTTCCTTCCTTCCTTCCTTCCTTCCTTCCTTCCTTCCTTCCTTCCTTCCTTCCTATAGTAAAAACTGTTGAGGAACTTCTCTGGGTCCTGCTCTCTATAGTAGGAAGATTATTTCTATATTGCCATCTGAGGAATGGTTTTCATAAGCTGACTCAGTATTCTCATTGCATATATTAAGATATCAATCAAACATCTTTTTCTTCAAACTGGTGTTCCTCATCATCATCATTAAAAAAGCAAAAAGAAATGTGGACAGAAAGTTTACTTTCCATTTTTTGACAATAATTTAAAGCAGCTACGTGTTTTCCTGTTGTTACACGAATGTAGTGCAATCCCAAGGGGAAAAAGACTTATTTAAAGAGTTGCAGGTGAGTGCTATGTGAATATTGCAAAGTACATTTTTCACTTTGAGTGATGCACAACTTTCTTAGAAGTTAGAAAGTTTTACCCCATTATTTGTTTTTAGGCAGTTTGCAGTGAATCATGTGTAAAGCTAGCATGCTTCTGTAATATTTGTACATTAATGCCTTAGTTTTAAGTCTGAATAAGACTTTGAGATTTTGCATAATTGATCATTTAATCAGCTGTTAAATTAAGAAAAGGGAGGGAGGGCGGGAGAGGGAGGGAGGGAGCAAGGAAGGAAGGAAGGAAGGAAGGAAGGAAGGAAGGAAGGAAGGAAGGAAGGAAGGGAGAGAGAGAAAGAAAGAAAGAGAGAGAGAGAGAGAGAGAGAGAGAGAGAGAAAGAAAGGAGGGATGGAAGGTATGGAACCTCTGGAATCAGAATAAATATATCTTAATTTATTAGTTGAGGTTCCTAGCTGTGGATGACATCCTATAGAATTTTTAAATATTTGTATGATTTGTAACTGGAAGAGAAAATAGCATGATGAACCTTAGCTAGAGGGCTTACATACTGTACAGATATGACAGTCAAATCCTAGGTTTGCATTTGGCAGCCATGTACACATCTCACATCAGGATGTTATGCTAAAGCACTCTTTCTTTTCTTCCAAACCAGTCCATTAAAATTCTTATGTATGAACTCAGCTGACATTTGCTTCTTCTATCAGGATGGAATTAATCATGGTTATTGTTAGATCGGCGCAGGAAAGAAGAGTGACCAGCTGAGTTCAAGAACAAACATTTATTCAATGCGAACTGAACTGCTGTGCGCTGCCGGAGCTCTCCTTATATTTGCTCCGGCAGACGCACCGCCCACTGACAGGGATTCAAAACTCCCGCCGAAAGGATCTTCAGCCAATCCCAGGCGGATGTCCTTATAAGGACATAACACTCCTCCCCCCTAGTTCTTAGTCAGTCCATCAGGGAGGTAATCGCTAAGATAAACAGGACGTCTACGTGCCCGCGTAGACCTGCGCAGTTCACAGTTCGGATGGGCACCGACATGGACGGAAGGTGTCCGCTCTGCTCCGGGCTCCAGCTCCGGTGCCGGGCTGGATCTGGCCGTAGAGGACGCTGGCTCAGTCCCAGAACCTCCGGCCGGGTCTCGGATCTCCGCCTGCTGTGGATGCTGGTCTCCCTCGTTCCTGCACGGATCCGGAGATCGCCGTTGTGGCTCTCTGCGGTGGACCGGTCCGGAACTCCTGAGCCTCGGTAGGTCCCTGGGTTTCCCTTGGTTCCCTGCTGGGCTCGAGTCGCGTCGGTCTGGGTCTGGGTGCGAGTTCGGCGGAGGTGGCTGGGCTAACCCTGGGGGCCCCCTGGTTGAGTCCGGCTTACTCCCGGGGAGTTTGGTGGATGGCCCGGGCGGCGTGTCGACCCTGTCGGGGTGGCGTAGGCCTACCTTGCAGGGGTGGTGTAAGCCCTCTTGGTACGGCTGGTTGGCTGGAGGTGATCTTGATGTTGGCAGGACGCCGGGTTGTTCGGCCATGCCGGGTTGGTGTTGGCCTACCCTGCTGGGGTGGTGGTGGCCTTCCTCGCAGGGTTGGTCTTCTGCGCGGTCGGGTGGTGGTTGCGGGGACTCCTGAAGAGTTGGCTGGAGGTCCCCGTCTCCGGGTTGTCGGGTTACCACCTCGCGGGGTTGCTGTTGGCTTCCCCTGCTGAGTTGTCCCCGGTCTACTTGGCTGTTTGCAGCTGCAGATGAATTTGGCGCCAAGGTGCTTGTCTTACTTGTTTGTTGGCGGCCTCCCTCGTCTGGGTGGGGTCGTCCTACTTTGCCAGGGTGGTGTTGGCCTACTCCGTCGGGGGGGTCGGGGCCTACCTCACAAGGTTGGTTTAGGCCTACCTTGTCAGGGTGATTTAGGCCTACCTCGTCGGGGTGGTTTAGGCCTACCTCGTCGGGGTGGTTTAGGCCTACCTCGTCGGGGTGGTTTAGGCCTACCTCGTCCGGCTGGTTTTCACCCACTTCCCTCCACCTTTTGCGGAGCTGGTCGAGATGACGTCTCACGATCTGTCCGTCTTCCAGCTCAACTCGGTAGGATTTGGGGCCGGTTGTGCTGTGTACTGTAGCTTTAAGCCATTTAGGCGAGCCGTGGAAATTTAAAGCGAACACGGCGTCGCCGATCGAAAATTGGCGAAGTTGACGGCTGGCAGATGCGGGAACCTCTGAAGTGTATTGCGGGTGCAGTCTGTCCAGGGGTGACCGGAGTCGCCTGCCCATCAACAGTTCGGCAGGGCATTTCCGGGTGGCAGAGTGGGGTGTGATATGTTGAGTCAGGAGGAAGGTGTCAATGCGCTCCTGCCAATCCCCAGGTCCCATCTTGGCGAGAGACTCCTTGGTGAGCCTCACCATCCTTTCAGCCTGTCCATTGCCAGCCGGTCTGTAAGGGGCAGAGAGGGCATGGCGGATGCCCAGACTTGCGAGAAAAGCCTCCATGGGCACGGACGTAAGTTGAGGACCGTTGTCCGAGACTAAGACGTCAGGGAGTCCATGGGTGGCAAACAGTCGGCGGAGGGCTCTGATTGTTGCTTCCGTTGTGGTCGATGCCATGGGGACGACCTCCAGCCATTTGGAGTAGGCATCCACCACGATGAGGAGATGGTGCCCATGAATGGGGCCAGCAAAGTCAATGTGGATGCGCGACCAGGGAGAGCTGGGGGTTTCCCAGGGCGTCGGGTCTGATTGAGGGGGTGCAGGTCTTACTTCTTGGCACGGAGTACACCTGGCGACCCATTGCTCAATGTCTTTGTCCATGGCTGGCCACCAGACGTAGCTCCGTGCCAGAGCTTTCATCCGGACGATGCCCGGGTGCCCCCGATGTAAAGCGGCAAGAGTTCGTTTTTGTAGCGAGCCGGGAATCAGCACCCTGTCTCCCCATAACAAACAGCCGCGCATGGTGGACAGCTCCTCTCGCTTCCGGCTGAACGGCAGGAACTCGCTGCTGACATCTTGGGTCGGCCAGCCCCTTAAGACCCAAGCCTGGACTTTGCGGAGGATGGGGTCGGTCCGCGTGTGCGTAGCGACGTCGGCAGACGTTACGGGACAGTTGCTGTCATTGTCAATGTGCAGCAGTTCGATCGTGGGCGCGGGATCCTCCACGGCCTCGGCGGATGGGCAGCGGCTGAGGGCGTCGGCGTTCGCGATGGCTTTGCCGGGTTGATGGACGAGGCTGTAGGAGTAGCCGGCGAGGAAAATGGCCCAACGCGTCATGCGTGGGGACATGAAGGCTGGTGTTGGCTTGTCTCCGGCAAGAAGGCCCAACAGCGGCTTGTGATCGGTGACGATGGTGAAACACCGGCCATAGAGGTATTCGTGGAAGCGCTTCACCCCTGCAACAATAGCCAATGCCTCTTTGTCCAGTTGGCTATAGTTGCGTTCCGCAGCGGACATAGTCTTAGAAAAGTAGGCAATGGGGGCTGTACAGCCGGTAGGCAGTTCGTGGCTGAGGACGGCGCCCACGCCGTAGGGTGAAGCGTCACAAGTCAGTCTGATGGGCAACGTCTCATTATATTGAATGAGCACGCTGTCGGAGGTCAGCAGGTCCTTCACAGCTCGAAAGGCAGATTCTTCCTCGCGTCCCCACCTCCAGGGAGCCGCCTTTGCCAGCAAGCGGTGGAGCGGCTCAGCAACTGTGGCTTTCTGCTGGAGGAAAATTGCGTAAAAGTTAAGCAATCCAAGGAAAGCCTGAAGCTCCGCTTTGTTTTTGGGGCTGGGAGCTTCATGGATAGCCTTAACTTTTGATTTGGTGGGGCGGATGCCAGAACTATCTATGAGATAGCCCAGGAACTCGACCTCCTGTACCCCGACGATGCACTTGTCCCTCCTGACCCTCAGGCCCTTCTCCTGAAACCGTCGTAAAACGAGCCTCAGGCGGTCAAAGAGTTGGGCCTTAGATTCACCAGAGATCAGCACATCGTCGAAGTAAGGCACCACCCCTGGAACGCCTTGGAGAAGGCGTTCCATCATAGATTGGAAAATGCCTGGGGCTGCACTGACCCCAAACTGGAGGCGGTTGCACTTAAACGCGCCTCTATGGGTGACAATCGTCTGAGCCTCCGCCGTTTCCCGATCAACTGGCAATTGCTGGTAAGCCTGGGCCAGGTCCAGTTTGGCAAAAATTTGGCCCTTGCCGAGTGAGTGCAGCAAATGTTGCACCACCGGCACAGGGTATGCGCTCTGCGGTAACGCTTTATTGATGGTCACTTTGTAGTCAGCGCAGATGCGCACAGATCCATCCTGCTTCATGGGGGTCACAATGGGAGTTTCCCATGAAGCATGATCGATGGGTTCCAGTATGCCTTGGGCTATCAGCTTATCTAGCTGAGCATCTACCTTAGCCCTTAAGGCAAATGGAACCCGGCGGGGCTTAAGCCGAATAGGGGTAACCCCCTTGTCCAGATTAAAAGAAATGGGTTTCCCTGTAAAGGTCCCTAACTTACCATCGAAGACTTCTGGGAACTCTCCGATGAGCGCGTCGAGTTCCCCTGAGCTAACCTGGTGGATGCCTCCAATAGAAAGCCCCAACGGCTCGAACCACTCCACGCCCAGCAGGGTCGGGCGGCTGTGCTCCACGACTGTTATTGGGAGCTGGCCTTGGAATAGCTTGAAAGCGATGTGGAGGTTGGTTCTTCCGAGAACGCCGATGGGATTTCCGCCGAAATCCACCAGTTGGGAGTTAAGGGGTTGAAGGTGGCGCTTGCGGAGTGCCGGCTTCAGCTTCTTAATCTGGTGCCAGTCGATGATAGAGTAGACGGAGCCAGAGTCCACTTCCATGGTGCACGGCAACCCTTCTGCCAACAGTGTCACATGGAATTTTGTGGCACTGTTGTTTCTGGTGAGTCCGATGGTTGTTTGGTGCACAGCGCCGCCCTGGGAGTCATTGCGGTCGTCGCGGTTTTGCTGGTTTGAGGACCGTTTGGATGACCTCTGGGTATCGCGGCGATTTTCAAGAGTGCGGGGCTTAATCGAGTCCGGGACCGGATCAGAGGCTCTGCATGCCTCGGCGATGTGCCCCTTCTTGAGGCAGCGTCTGCAGGTTGCATCGCGCCAGCGGCAGGACTGGCGCGGATGGAGTCCCTTGCAACTGCCGCATTGAGCTGCGCGGCGGCCATCTTTTTGAATTTCCCGCCTAGATGGGCGGGAAACTTTTAACACAGTCGATTCTCCCTCTGAATCGGTAGGTGCGGCAGATTCATCAGACGAATCCGACGCCGGCTTGTGGATCTTGTGGATTCCACGGGACTGGCGCATCGCAGCGGCGGCGGTCTCGGAGGTTTCCGCAGCCGTGGCCTCTTCGAGGACGTCCTTCAGGGACAGGCGCTTCCGACTCAGGAACTTTTTCTGGAGGTTGGCATCTCTCATTCCGAAGACGATCCCGTCTCGTAAGGCATTGTCGACATTTTCAAATTCGCAGTTAGCTGCGATTTGTCGCAATGCCGCAACAAAGTCCTTGAGGGATTCGCCTTCCATCTGGTTCCTTTGGCGGAACGTGAAGCGGTTGGAAATGGGGGTGCCCGATGGTGCATAATGGTCTTGCAGGGCAGCCTGTAGATCCACCCAGGACATGACTTCAATGTCTCTGGGTGCGACGAGGTTGACAGCGAGCTCCAACACATCGGTGCCGCAGTTGGCGAGGAAAAGAGCCCTCTTCCTCTCGTCGTCGATATTGGTGTAGCCGTTTCCCCGGAGGAATTGGCGGAAACGGATCATATAGGAGCTCCATTTCTCCCGGCTGGGGTTGAAAGGAGCCAACGAGGCGAACGGCGCTTGCGGCGTTGCCATTCTTCAGGCCGCGTCGAGTGACTTCAGCTCGTTAAGGCGATCGTGCCACGCGGGATTCTTCTCTAGTCCTTCGTCGCCAGTGTTAGATCGGCGCAGGAAAGAAGAGTGACCAGCTGAGTTCAAGAACAAACATTTATTCAATGCGAACTGAACTGCTGTGCGCTGCCGGAGCTCTCCTTATATTTGCTCCGGCAGACGCACCGCCCACTGACAGGGATTCAAAACTCCCGCCGAAAGGATCTTCAGCCAATCCCAGGCGGATGTCCTTATAAGGACATAACAGTTATGACTTATTTTCATAATTCATCTTCATCTGTTTTAGCTAGGCCCAAATGGATTTAGCACTGAGAATGAATATTGTTAACCTGCTTGTAATTATGGTCCTATTACAGTGACCTAATTTGTAAAAAAATAGGACTCTTTATTCGTTAAATTATCTTTACAATTGCAGGTAGAGCCTCACTTTATGGGGAAATTGTTCAGGCAGGATGATCAATAGCATAAAAATGTGTTATGGCAATGTATGACAGAAAGGAAGGAATTAAAATAGGAATAACAGATAAAATCTTCTAGTCTTTGATTTGCATTTTAATCAAAAAATCCTCTGACTTACCAAGTACTTACTTCAGCAGAAAGAAAAGGGGCCTACATTCCATTCCAATCAATCATTTAAAATATTTAGAATTACACCAGGACCTGCAAAGTAAGTGCACCTTTAAAAATAAGAAATGTTAGCTGTTCAAGTATGGAAGTGATTGCCTGGGATTTGACTACATTGCTCCTTGTCATCATTCACCGCTGTCACACTTGGCATCCACATGACAAAAGACAATGAGCACAGATCTAGCAGATGACTGCTTTTGCCTCAGAAGACCTGCCCTAGTGTTGCAGGAAGATGAACAACCATTCATTCCGTGAATCGCTTTCGCATAGTTCTGCAAGAATGCTACAATTCAGTGGTATCTCTCCCTCCATATTTCTATAGCTATCTCTACCTCTTCACTGGGTTCCATAACTCCATGCATGGATTACTGCAATGCGCTCAATAAGAGTCTACTTCTCAAGACTGCGTGGAAACTCTAATTGAAGCAGAAGGCAGCTGTCAGACTCTTAAATGTGATATTATATATATGACACCAATCCTAAGTATCTCATAGCTATTAAATGTGTTGATGCTGAGTAAAGTCTTGAATACAATTTATTTAATGACTATTCAAAGTTATAATGACACTGAACAAGTGACTTATGACTATTTTTTATACTTACACTTACCATTGCAGCATCCCAATGGTCAAAAGTCAGATGTTTGGCAACTGATTATGACTGTTGCAGTGTCCTGGCGTAATGTGGTCACCTTTTCAACCTTCTATCAAACAAATCAATGTGGAAGCCAGATTTAGTTCACAAACATGTTATTACCGTAATTTAACAACTGCAGTGATTCACTTAACAACTGTAACAAGGTCATAAAATGGGGGTTAATATTTGCTTAACAACTGTCATGCTTAGCAATCAAGATTTTGGGCTCAATTGTCGTCAGAACTCGAGAACTACCTGTATCCCAAGATTCAGATTTTAAAAGATCATGATTTAAGGTGATGTCTTAATACAGACATGGATGCAGACATTTTGTTGACTCAAATATCATATCACACTTTTCAGAGCATGTTGAGGGCCACACTTCAAAAAAGCACAGAAAGTTCCATTTTAGCTGCAAGGAGTTTAAAAGGTTTAAGAAATGAAATAGTTACCTTGAACATCTGAAATACTTAAAGCATCTATTTTGGCTATGTCCCTAGTGCAAAATGCAAAAAAACCTCAAGTTTTTAGTAAATATATTAACGGAGAATCTGGGGTCTTCCAATGGTTTGCTGGTGAACTACATATTCTTCCAATGTAAGGTATTATTATGATTACAGCTGTCAACCATGGAAATGTGAGCAACTAGGATACCATATTAGTTGAATTTTATAAAATTAATAAAACTATCTTTGTTTGTCCTTGTTGTTTAAATATAATCAGAACTAGACATATCACTATTTTGAGAGTTGTATTTATCTATTATGCTGCATTTTGTGCTCTTGGTTTTTATGCTAGCTATTTAAGGACATTGGGTTGGAAGTTAGCAAGCCTGCATTTGAGACCCAAGAGCTCCTGTGGGTCGGGGTAAGCTCTGACCTTTGTTCCAGTTTCTGCCAGGGACATAAAAGGAGCTCCCAAATTAACATCCCCTGGCAAGGGTGATAGCAATAGCAATAGCACTTAGACTTATATACTGCTTCACAGTGCTTTTACAGCCCTCTCTAAGCAGTTTACAGAATCAACATATTGCCCCGAACAATCTGGGTTCTCATTTTACCCACATCAGAAGGATGGAAGGCTGAGTCAACCTTGAGCTGGCAAGATTTCAACTGCTGAATTGCAGCTAGCAGTCAGCTGAAGTAGCCTGCAGTGCTGCACCCTAATCACTGACCCACTTACCAGCTTATCCTTTCAACCCAGAAGCATCTTGATGCTTTCAACCCAAGTGCAATGTGATGCTAGCTATTTGATTTGTGTTTCTAGTTGTGATTCCATTTTTATATGCTGCATGCTTCTTTTAGAACAATGATAGTAACAAAAGTAAAACTCAATGAATGTATATATATAAATTCTTAATAGTATTTTTGATGCTCTACTATGAAAAAAAAGAGAGAGAGATCATAACTGCCAGGCTTAATCCCCAAAAAGGATTAACTGTGTCAAAATGGGAAGCACAACCAAGAGATCAAAATGTTTTTTTCATTTTAAAAGTGTGTTGTGTTCATTTAAAAAGGGATAGGGCTTTGCTCCAGTTGCAACCACCATTTTGATGCTGCATGCACGTCCCTGACTGTGTTAATACAGTAGCTAATACATAAAACAGGACATCGATGGTCCTGTCTTATGGAATAAAAAAGTTGGATGGGACCTTGGAGCAGTGGTGAAATCTAAAATTTGTTACTATCAGTTCTGTGGGCGTGGCTTGGTGGTGGTGGGGGTAATGTGACTGGGTGGGTGGGTGTGGCCATTTTTTTTCTTTTAAAACCATTTTTTTCTACAACCTCTTTGGCGAAGAGGTTGTAAAAAAATGCTTTCAAAAGGCTCTGACGATCCCAGCTGAGTTGCCTGATTGGCAGAGCCTCTGCCAATCAGGCAACTCAGCTGGGATCATCAGAGGCTTTTAAAAGAAAAAAAGCCTCTGTCGATCAGGCAACTCAGCTGGGACCATAGAGGCTTTTAAAAGAAAAAAAGCTTCTGTCAATCAGGCAACTCAGCTGGAATCAGCTTTTAAAAGCATTTTTTCTACAACCTTTTTTGCCGAAGAGGTTGTAGAAAAAATGCTTTTAACAGCCTCTGATGATCCCAGCTGAGCCGTGCGAACATCAGAGGCTTTTTTTAACTTTTAAAAGCATTTTTTCGGCCGAAGATATTGTAGAAAAAATGCTTTTAAAAATAAAAAAAAAATCCTCTGATGATCACACGGCTCAGATGGGCTTGGTGGGGGGGGGCAGGGATTTTTGCTACCAGTCTTCCGAACCACCTGCCTCCATCGCTATCGGATCAGGTGATCCGGTCCAAACTGGAAGCATTTCACCCCTGCACTTTCCCCTTTCCAAAGTAAGTTCTTCATCTTGGACCACAGCCTCCGGCTTATTTGAGTTATCATAATCACAACTACTTTGACTGTCACTTTAGTGTCCCTATTAAGGTCAGCAAGGGCACTGTATCTGTTATGCTGGGACACAACAAAAGCTTTGTGTTTATGGTTCACAGCTCTAACCCTGCCAGGTCCCACAGTTGCCCATACTGTCCTTCTCCTGCTGGATCTTTGTGGTAGTGGGGGCTGATAGTGCAGCAGCTCAATAGAGTGGAATGGCTGAATTGAACACCTAATTCCTGCTTGGAGAGCACAGATTAGAGATTTTAGATAGGTAATCTGTCCATGTAGACTAGTAATTTGTTTACAAAGAGGACAGTATCCAAATTTCAAAAGAGTACTGCAAAAGACAGCTGCAAAACAAGTATTGCACTGAACTAGGCCAGTCATTCTGAAATAAAATAAAATTGGAATCTCAGGCACACTTACCCTGAATGTATTATTGCTATTTTTGGTTTATAGTTACATGATTCGACTCAGTCTCCCCAATTTACAGCCAGCAGCTCCTCCGAGCAGCCTCTTGGAAGTTCAGATGCAATGAAGGCAGGCTCACTCTTGTGGTGGTCTCCCATGAGAAATAAGACACGCAAGCCGGTATCTCGGGATGGCAGCCCAGAACAAACTCCGCGACCCCCTTTTATTGGGAATACTCTTAATTCATTGTACAGCATCATAATAAGGTGGGGTTGGGGGTGGTTACATGATCGGGTTGCATATAGGCGAGGGTAGTCACGTAGACAACTCCTGTGCCCATGCGAGAGTAATCACGTAGGCATTTCCTGAGCCACTGGGACTTTCAGATGGAATTAGGATGTACTTCGACATCCTAATTCCCTATATGTGCTAAGATAAGACCTACTGACAATTCTGTTATTAGGTGATTTATTATTCTCACACACTCTACCTTTGTACCTTTCCTCTTAGTCTCCCCGATTTAGGGCCAGCAGCTCCTCCCAGCAGCCTCTGGGAAGTTCAAATGTCAGAGATGTGCCTACCATTCCTAGTTGGAAAGTTTTAAGGTAGAATAACTTTTCAGATCATAATTTGGGTGAGTTTGATATTTTGTGATTGCTGAGAAAAACTTGTAGCTTGCTCCATTTACATCTTTAAAAAACAGAGTTGCCATCTTGAAAGTAAACAGCCCATATTTGTAAATTTAACTACTACTCCAGAAACCAAAGAAGAACACTCATGGCAGACGGTAAGACAAGTTCTTCATAATTGATCTTGTTAGTTGATGCTGATAGAAGCTGAAGTCCAATTCTTCTGGAAATTACCAGATCGCTTCCCCTTCTGTAGATATTTAAATGAAGCATGGTTTTCACTGTTCCATGTTTATTCATGTCTAATATCATAAAAGAGTATAAAGTAACACATCCAAACAGTATTGCCTAGAGACTAAGATTATAGAAAATATCAGAGGCAGATGTCATTGTCACAGTGATTCAAACATCTGCTATTTACATTTCCAATGTAATGCCAGAAGGCTAAATTCATGCACCTTTTTTAAGACATGGTATATAAGCATCTTTGTCACACTTTAATCTTATCATATTTACCCACTAATATCAGACTTTATAAAAGATAAGAAAAGATGACCCCAAATCAAACAGCAAGTAGTCTAGGTCATGGGTGTCAAACTTTCTGCTTTCATGTCACATTGCTGTCACATGACATATTGCTACTTTTTTAGCTTCACAAATCTGGGGTGGGCATGACCCATGATGCCTCTGGCCTAGAGAATCTTAAGAGGATACTTGCAGTTCAAAAGTTAGATAACATGTCAGAGATGTATCGATTTTGCTAAAAGGAGTAATATTACATGTAATCTTAAAATTCATGGAGGTAGAAAGAAAAGTATAGGAAAAGTTCTTGATTACAAAAGATTTTTCACTCATCTGGTTGATTCTTGTAAACTATGTTATTTATTTATGTTTGATTTCTGAGATTTCTTTTCTCTCCAAGTCCAGTCTTTTCCTCCATTCACTTTTTTTCCTGTGGTTGCAATTCTATGCATGTTTGGATTTTTTTTTTTAGGTTTTTAATTAGATTATTCAGGAAAGCCCCAATTCTGCATATCTGCTCTCTCTATCAGCCTCAAGAGAAATTTAGAATTGGACCACTGAAATGCTGTGGACATAGTATATTTGGACTTGAGCAAGGCATTTGATAAAGTAGACTACAACCTACTTCTTGATAAGCTAGAAAAATGTGGGTGGACAGCATCACCGCCAGATGGATTTGTAACTGGCTGACAAACCATACTCAACTAAGTAATCCTTAACAGTACTACATCTACATGAAAGGAAGTGAACAGTGGGGTACCATAAGGTTCTGACTTAAGGCCAGTATTCTTCAATATATCCATAAATGACTTAGATGAGGGACTAGAAGGAAAATTCATCAAATTTTCACATGACATTAAGCTGGCAGGAATAGCCAACACCCAAAAAGACAAGCTCAGTTTCCAAAAAGATATTGACAGACTTGAACAGTGGGCCCTATACAATAAAAATGAAATTTAATGTGGAGAAAAGTGAGATTTTACACCTAGCCAAGAAAAATCAAAGGTTCAAGGACAGATTAAGCAAAACCTGGCTCAAAAATAATAACTGTGAGAGGGATCTTGGAGTCCTAGGGATAATCACTTAAATATGAGTCAGTAAAATATGGCAGCAGCCGAAAAGGCTAATACAATCCTTGGTTATATATATAAAAAAGGCATAGAATCAAAATCATGTAAAGTATTAATACTATTTTATAAAGCCTTAGTAAGGCCACATCTGGAATACTGCATCCAGTTTTGGTCACCACATTACAATAAAGATTTAATGACTTTGAAAAAAGTGCAGAGAAGATGATTAAAGACCTGGAAATAAAAACATATGAAGAATAGTTGTAGGACTTGGATTTGGCAAGTCTATAAAAAAGAAGGACTAGGGGGTATTCCAGTATTTGAGGGGCTGCCACAAAGAAAAGAGGGTCAATTTATTTTCCAAAGCACCAGAGGATAGAACAAGAAACAATAGATGGAAACTCATCAAGGAGAGATTGTTTTTGAGCCAGAAATTAAGGAAAAAGTTCCTAACAATGATGACAATTAACCAGTGAAACACCTTGCCTTCAGAAATCATGGGTGTTTCATCACTGGAGATTTTTAAGGATAGACTGGACTGTCAAATATAGGCTGTACAGGGCACTGGACTAGAAGATCTTGAAGGTCCCTTCCAGTTCTATTCTGATTCTGATTCTTCGTGGCAAGAGAAAGACCAGCTTGCTCACATAGGATGTCCCAGACTGCAGCAGTTATTTTAACAACTAAGTGATCTAAGCCCCAGAGTTCACTGTAACAGCATCACCAGAAATATACACTGTAATACACTGTATATCAGACACTAATACAACTGTGCGAGTCCAGAAGTATTTCACGAAAAGGATACACCACTCCTCTGCTCACAATAGTATCCCTTATGCAACCAGGCTTGATGTTTTGGGCTTGGATAATCTGGAACTACATTGCCTACAGTCTGACCTAAGTATAGTACACAAAAATGTCTGGTACAATGTCCTACCTCTCAACAACTACTTCAGCTTCAGCCACAATAATACATGGGCAAACAACAGATACAAACTCAAGGTAAACCGCTCTAAACTCGATTGTAGAAAATACAACTTCAGCAACAGAGTAGTCAATGCCTGGAATGCTCTACCGGACACCATTGTTATATCCCCATAGATTCAACCTTAAACTGTCTACCGTGGACCTCACCCCATTCCTAAAAGGTCTGTAACGGGGGTGTGCATAAGCACATCAGTGTGCCTACTGGCCCTGTCCCACTGTCACTATTTATTTATTCTTATTACCTGTGCTCATGTCCATGTTTATACTTATACCTGTTATTTTATACATGCTTGACAAACAAACAAACAAACTACTGGAAACAGTCTTCCTAATCTTCAGCCATTCTAGTATAGTAAGAATTCTGGAGTTTTTAACCCCAAACCTTTAGAGAATATATGTTGGGATATATAGGTTGGCGAAACTTCAAAGAACCTTAGCAACCATTCATTAAATGATGCCAACCCATATAGTTACTCTATTCCATGCTTGACTTTTGTCTTTATATTGCAAAAAAAGCAGTTGATGTTTCTCTTGACTATTGTGGTATTCAAAGCAGATTTTCAAGAGGCTCTGATTGACAGCCTAAGAAAGAAAATTCAGTTTTTCTGGTTCTGCTGGACTGCAAGTTCAAATGGAGTTTTTGGAATTTCTGTAACTTCTTGAAATTATCTAGACTTGTATTATAGCCCCAATATATAAAACATGAACTTATTTATTTTCTTTCAAGCTTTTCTAGCCTCAAATGTTTATTGAGTTAATTAATTCTATTTCTAAATAAAGTTTAATAAAATAAAGCTTTCAGTCTTTCAATTTTATGGCATATTGATTGACCCTATTTATGGATGTGATGTTCCAGACCTAATCACTTGGGGATATGACATGGCATATTCATAACTGTGAAATAGTATTTTGTCAAAGGAGGAGCAGAATAATGTAGGTCAGTTGGTGGCTATAATTCTATGACTACTTTTCTAGCAACCAGATTTCCATGGCAAACTTCAATATGGAAACTGTTCTACTGAATTCCTTTTTTTGCCTTTGCCGATGAAAATTTCATTATGTGTACACAGGTTTTCAAACATCAGTTTTAACAGAAGGGTGAGTTTCCTTGAGACTTTAGGATTATTTACTTGAGATGCTACATAAAATAAGCAATTGTGGTTTTTATAGGTATAATAGCCTTTGTCTTATAGGCATTGTAACTTATTCAGACTTTGATTGGATGGCTCAGCCAACTCATTGGAAATGGTATTGAACTTGCACAATTTACTTGTTTCACCTTTAAACTTCTTTATTTTGCACACTGCTTGGCTCACACTTTTTCTCTGCCATGCTCTTTCTCTGCTGAAGTGGCATTTCAAAACTGACAGCACCAGCTGTCCACCTGTCTTTGCTTAGCTGATTTCTGGATAACAGATGGTACAACTAGCTTGGCATGTAACTTTTGGATAAGAATAAACAACAGTGCGTCTGCCAGAGTTTTGATGGCTTAGATTTTTTTGCACATTCTGGTTTGCTGACTAGCTAATAGAGAGGCCCTGCTTTTGACTGGAAAGTATTTCCTGCTTTGTGTTTTTGCCAGCAAAACTGAGGAAATATATTAAATTCCTCACTCCATTATAGAACTTTGAACATTAACTGTCTTCTAAAGCGATATTATGGACATATATCTATATCTCTTTCATCATTAAGTTTATGATCCACATGGAATATCTTCTAGTATTATAGGATAACTCAATGTAACTATAAACTTTTGGCAGCCAGGAATATAGTACATTGAGAGAGACTGGCAATGATTTAGTGTAAAGCATCCTATAGATTCTAGTACTGTATTTCTATAAAATAATGAATAGTTACTTTTGAAATTGTTAAGAATTAGCTCAGACATTAATTCATTCATTCATTCATTCATTCATTCATTCATTCATTCATTCATTCATTCATTCATTTATTTATTTATTTATTGGTTTGATTTATATGCTACCCTTCTCCGGAGACTCAGGGCAGCTTACAATGCATTAAGCAATAGTCTTCATACTTTTATATATACCTGCTTGTAGGGTTTTTGGCCCCTCCTAAGCAGTGTTCCTTTTTATACAAAGTCAGCTTGTTGCCCCCACAATCCGGGTCCTCATTTTACCTACCTCGGAAGGATGGAAGGCTGAGTCAACCTTGAGCCTGGTGAGATTTGAACTCACAGTAATTGCAGGCAGCTGGCAGCTAAGTTCTATTTAACAGCACTTTAGTCCATTGTGCCACCAAGGCTCTTGGCTCTTGATTTGGACAAATCAAAAGTTATAAATTTTGTTTGAATATTCACCCAATAGATATATAAATACAGCCTGTTTACAAAAGGAGCGGCAGTTTGATTAGTACTACCACTTCAGTACAGCTGGACCATCGTGGAATAATAAAAGGGCAGAAATTGGGAATCAGTGCCAACGAAAAGTGATGTGGAGTCAATTAGTTAATGATTTGTTGTTTAGAAATAAAGCATCAACATTTGTGAAAGTAGCCACACTTGGTGAAGCTAAACAGAGACAAGAATTAGAATAATTTTACCTGTTTCCAACATTCTAGCTGTCTAGAAAAAGTTGAAAACAGGTTTCTGGAGAGTTTGATGTCTGATGTATGAATTGCTCTAAAACGATTTAATATTTTGTAAGAATTTTTTTTTTGGTTTAATTTTTGTATTTTATTTATTAAATGCTGAAATCATTCTTGAATGATTGTAATGGGACACAAACTGATAAATAAAAATTTAACAAATTTTAATTATGTGTTCATTGTGAACATGAAAGTCTTCACTTCCTATTAGTTACAAATAATTAGATAATAATATTGGCGAGGGTAATTCTCTAATTTCAAAACTGCTCTGCAAATGGGAAGAAAAAAATAAATGAACATGTCTCAAGCCATGTCTGTAAAAAAAAAAAATTGCTCAGCTTTGGCAATTTTGATAGCAGGGCAAAACTTTGGTCAATACTGGCTGGAAAATTCTGGGACAAGTCTACACATTTTAAAGTTGCTGAGATTGGGAAACATCAACTTAAATTATAATACACTGAATATCCATATTGCCTATTAGTTCCTGCATATTCTTTTTGTATTTCATTTGACTGACAATGAAATTGTTAAGTAAAATATCCTCGACCATTTCATGATTGTTCTCACATGAAAAGAAAAATAAAGAATGCAGCAGTAAATCTATATTTTATTTATTTATCAATTTTCTACACTGCCATCTCACCTAGGCAATTCAGGGTGGCTTACAAGTAAAAACCATATTATAATGAAAAAAACAGAGTTAGAAACATAATTAAAAACAATGTTAAAAATTAAAAGTTTAAAAAGTTAGCCACAGAAGGAGTATCATGCCACTGTCAGAGTCTGAATCCGAAGGGGAAGACAAACAGCTGACAGAGAGTGAGAGGGTGTGGCTCTGTTGGCTGTGGAAGATACTGGGGAAGAGCAAAGCCAGGCTGGGTAGAGCAGAGGAGAGGTAGAACAAGGGAGAGGGGGTTCAGATGAAAATCAAGGTCCACCCCCTCCTCATCCTAGGCAGTGCAGGGAAGAACGGAAAAGAGAACAATGTGGGTTGCGTGGCTTTTGAGGGAGGAAAGGGCCACAAGGCACACCTGCTGGTGGAGTTTAAAGATTTAAATGCGGCGGACAGTTGTTGGGAACAAACGCTGAGTTCATCATGTTCACTGTTTATCTGAGTTCCTGGCACCCTCCCAAGTGGTCTGATTTACTGCCATGCTACTTCACTTTTGGAACTCCTTATCTTGCTGCCCTGCCAGACTAATTACCTCATCTTGACTTGTTGGATTTATAGTTGGAAATTTTCTACTTACAATGTTTGGGACTGAAGTATTGTCATCCAGAGACGATTGCAGGTTGGTGGAAGAGCTCTCTCCAGACTGGAGAGTTGAAAGCGGCATTGGGGGCACAGATTCATACCAGTTTTCTGGCTGTGTTGTGTTTGTGTCATGCCCCAGGTCATCACAAAGAGTGCCTATAGGCCACCAACCATTTCCAGGGTTGAATATCATTCTTAGGCCCACATGCCAGTTGACACATCCAGGTCTAGTCAATCTTCCAGAGACTAAAAGAGTGAGGGCCTGCTTCAGCTCTGGGCACAAGATGTTATATTGAACAGAGAAGTCTATCTTCTTAAACCTTGCTAGCCAAAATACTATAACAAGATCCCTAATACAGGTGAAACTCGAAAAATTAGAATATCGTGCAAAAGTTCATTTATTTCAGTAATACAACTTAAAAGGTGAAACTAATATATGAGATAGACTCATTACATGCAAAGCGAGATAGTTCAAGCCTTGATTTCTCATAATTTTGATGATTATGGATTATAGCTCATGAAAACCCCAAATTCACAATCTCAGAAAATTAGAATATTACATGAAATCAATAAAACAAGGATTGTACATAGAACAATATTGGATCTCTGAAAAGTATAAGCATGCATATGTATTCAGTACTTGGTTTGGGCCTCTTCTGCATCAATTACTGCCTCAATGCGGCGTGGCATGGCTGCTATCAGCCTGTGGCACTGCTGAGGTGTTATGGGACCAGGATGCTTCAATAGCGGCCTTCAGCTCTTTTGCATTGTTCGGTCTCATGTCTCTCATCTTTCTCTTGGCAATGCCCCATAGATTCTCTATGCGATTCAGGTCAGGCGAGTTTGCTGGCCAATCAAGCACAGTAATCCCAAGGTCATTGAACCAGGTTTTGGTACTTTTGGCAATGTGGGCAGGTGCCAAGTCCTGCTGGAAAATGAAGTCAGCATTCCCAAAAAGCTTGTCTGCGGAAGGAAGCATGAAGTGCCCCAAAATCTCCTGGTAGACGGCTGCGTTGACCCTGGACTTAATGAAGCATAGTGGACCAACGCCAGCAGATGACATGGCTCCCCAAATCAACACAGACTGTGGAAACTTCACACTGGACTTCAAGCATCTTGCAGTGTGTGCTTCTCCATTCTTCCTCCAGACTCTGGGTCCTTGGTTTCCAAATGAGATGCAAAAGTTGCTCTCATCAGAAAAAAGAACTTTGGACCACTGAGCAACAGACCAGTTCTTTTTGTCTTTAGCCCAGGTAAGACGCTTCTGATGATGTTTGTTGTTCAGGAGCGGCTTGACAAGAGGAATACGACATTTGAAGCCCATGTCTAGGATCCATCTGTGTGTGGTGGCTCTTGATGCACTGACTCCAGCCTCAGTCCACTCCTTGTGAAAGTCCCCAACACATTTGAATGGCCTTTTCCTGACAATCCTCTCCAGGCTGCGGTCATCCCTGCTGCTTGTGCACCTTTTTCTTCCACACTTTTCCCTTCCACATAACTTTCTATTAATGTGCTTTGATTTAGCACTTTGGGATCATCCAACTTCTTTTGCAATTACCTTTTGAGGTGTTCCCTCCTTATGGAGGGTTTCAGTGATGGTTTTCTGCACAACTCTCAGGTCTGCAGTCTTTCCCATGATTGTCATTTCTACTGAACCAGACTGAGAGACCATTTAAAGGTTCAGGAACCCTTTGCAGTGTTATGGCTTAATTAGCTGATTAGAGTGGGATACTTTGAGCCTAGAATATTGAACCTTTTTACGATATTCTAATTTTCTGAGATTGTGAATTTGGGGTTTTCATGAGCTATAATCCATAATCATCAAAATTATGACAAATCAAGGCTTGAACTATCTCGCTTTGCATGTAATGAGTCTATCCCATATATTAGTTTCAGCTTTTAAGTTGCATTACTGAAATGAATGAACTTTTGCACAATATTCTAATTTTTTGAGTTCCACCTGTATATAATTGTGTTATATGGCATGGCTTTTGTAGAAATAATACTTTTTACAACAGTAATAATAGTATAGACAACCTAACCCCTAGAGCTGTAGCCTGGTTGAATAGGAGACAGTTGGCACAACCAAGATTTGTCCTTCCACTCCTGATTTAAATAATTGAAAAGTTCAGTGTTTATGGTACATGTTGATAACATCAGTGAAATCAATTTAATAGTTTATCAAAGCATTCCAGAGGAAAGAGCACTACATGATTACATTATCTTCTTTATATTTTTTTATATTTCTCTTATCTGTCTATTCCAGTGCTATTGTCAATATATATGTAATGTAATGGATGGACTTCTTCAGGGTTCTTTCTCCTGAAGTCTGCTGGCAGGTAACCCAGTGACTCACCGAAAATATTCCCTCCTTATGGAGGGTGTCAATGATGGTTTTCTGCACAACTGCCAGGTCAGCAGACTTTCCCATAATTGTGATTCCTTCTGAACCAGACTGAGAGACCATTTAAAGGCTCAGGAACTCTTTGCAGGTGTTATGGCTTAATTAGCTGATTAGAGTGGGACACTTTGAGCCTAGAATATTGAACCTTTTTACAATATTCTAATTTTCTGAGATTGTGAATCTGGGGTTTCCATGAGCTGTAAGCCATAATCATCAAAATTATGACAAATCAAGGCTTGAACTATCTCACTCTGCATGTAATGAGTCTATCTCATATATTAGTTTCACCTTTTAAGTTGCATTACTGAAATAAATGAACTTTTGCACGATATTCTAATTTTTCGAGTTTCACCTGTATATGCACCCTGCTGATCGGGTGGGATAGGTCTAGATGGGAACAGTTCCTCAGGTAACCTGTACCCATGCCATGAAGAACTTTAAAAGGAGCACTTTGAACTGGATCTAGAAACAGATCTTTGAACTGGTCTAGAAACTCCTCATGTAGCAGAGATGTTATATGTACAACTCTAGACTAAACACACCTAGATTCAACTGCAACTTCTGGATGCTCTTCATTCTTTATCAGAATAGAAGGGGACCAGTACCTCTCTAAATGATGCCAGGAACACCTCTGGTATCACCCCTGGTATTAATCATGGACACATCTATCTATCACCTCTCAGACAGCCTTTACAACCAGAAAGGGCAGGGATCTAATTCACAGTGGCTGTGCTTACATTCCTAAGGACTCTGTCCACTTTCACAGGTCAAACAAGAATAAAGTCATGATGAAATTTATTCAAGCAATAGAAGTTATATATCATAAACAAATGACAAAAGTAATGCTAAATGGAGAATTGACAGATTCTATTGAGATAAAAAAGGTAGTAGGCAAGGTTGTTCGCTGTCCCCTCTGTTGTTTATATTAACTTAAGAAATGCTAAATAGAAGTATAAGAGAAGAAAAGTATAAAAGGAATGAAAATTTGAAAAGAAGAATATAAATTGCAAGCATTTGTTGATGACCTGCTCTTTACTCTTGAAGATCCATTAATATCAATAACTACACTGATAGACAAAATTGGAGAGTTTGGAAAAGTAGCTGGTTTGAAAATCAACAAAGATAAAACGAAGATTTTGACCAAAAATATGTTGGTAAAGCAAAAAGAAGAATTGGCGGATGTATCAAAAATGTAGGTCACAAATCAAGTTAAATATCTGGGGATATATTTGATGAAAAGATGTAGCATGCTTAAAGAAAATAATGATAATAAACTTAAACAACAGATAGGGACAGTTTTGGCAAAATGGGAAAATTTACAGCTTTCTTTGATTGGAAGGATATCAACTATTAAGATGAATATTTTGCCTAGAATGTTATATTTGTTCCAGACAATTCCAATTAGATTGGGGAAAGACTTCTTTGAAGAATTGAATAAAATGGTGTTAAAATATATTTGGCAGGGAAAGAAGGCGAGGATAAAGTTAAAGTTGTTACAAGATGCTAGAATGAGAGGGGGTTTTGGTCTACCTAATTGGGAACTTTATTATCAAGCGACAAGTTTGATGTGGATTAAAGAATGGATAACTTTAAGAAATACTGGATTATTGAATTTAGAAGGTCATGATTTGCTGATGGGGTGGTATGTTTTTTTATGGAATAAGGGAACAAAAATACAGGGGTATTTTAGAAGATATATTCGTGAGGCTTTGCTATTAAATTGGAAGAAGATTAAAAAACAACATTATTTGAAAATTCCAGTCTGGGTATCAAAGATTGAAGCATTTTTATATTCTGTAATATTTAGAAGAGAACAAGTTGTTAGATATAGTGAATTAATGGATGAAGGAGGATGAACTTAAATCAAAGCAAGAACTGGAAGAACAAGATTTTAAGATGGATTGACTTTCTTATTTGCAAATACATTCTAGATATGAAGATTTTAAACAAGAAAGTTTTTATAATGTTTTGACTAATTTAGATAAGATTTTAATGGGGTCAGATCAGTGGTGGGTTGCTCCTGGTTTGCACCGGATTGCAAGAACTGGTAGTAAAAAAATTTAATAGTTCAGAGAACCGGTAATAAGATTGGCAGGCCACGCCCCCAAACCAGTTCCCGGCCGGTTGGCGGTCGCTTACCCCACCCACTCCCAATCTATTGCTGCCTCCTGAGTCCCAGCTGATGGCTAGAGGGAAAAAAACTATTTAAACTCCTGCTGTGGGGCTTCAAAGGGCCGCCCTACAGCTGATCAGTGTTAAAAGAAAACAAATGATTAGACCGATGCCTGCAAAAATAGATAAAGCAGCCCCTTTCAGCTTCAGCATAGGTTAATTACCACAAATTGATTAGATTGGTCTCCCAACTCTCATCTGATTTGCACTCAGCTATTTTGTGCAGGGCTCAGCTGCTTGCTGCAAAGAGCTAAATTGCTGGACCAGATTTTTTTTCCTCTAGCTATGCTGAAAAAGTGAAACTGAAAGTAAAGCAGGGTCTTTGCTACAATGTGAAAAAATGAGGCAGAGAGAGATTTCTTTTTCTTTTTCCACACCAAAAGAGGTAGGTGCAAAACTGCAAACAATGGGAAATTTAGAGCAAAAGAGGAGAGTTCAAGATTTTAAAACACAAAAGAAAAAAAGCTCTATTTAACTAGGGAATTGTAATAATTGAGATACTATTAATTGTATATTGTGTTGAAAGCAGAAATGGTTAAGTTGTGGTTTGGAGGAATATATGGGGGAAATTATTTGGTTTCTTATTATTGGTAAGTATAATTAATTGATTTGTAAGAAATTGGATTACATGGAAATAATTGGAATATTCATGTTCATTGATTAATATACAAAAAGGTAATTATATAACTAATTGATTTATATTAAAATGTTGAATTTGTATTAAACAACTGTAAATAATTACTGTATTTTCCTGCGTATAAGACTACTTTCTAACACACAAAAATCTTCTCAAAAGTCGGGGGTCGTCTTATATGCCGGGTCTCATTCTCCTGTAACCAGGCAGACCAGCCCGAAAGGCTCTGACGAGCCTTAAATGGCTCTGAGGAGGGTCGTCTTATACACCCAGTCATCTTATACGCCGGAAAATACGGTAACCAATGTGAGAGGATGGATATAAAAATAGATGACGATGGGAAGGGTTATAATATAGAATAGAAAGGAAAAATTGAATTTGATTAAGATTAGAGATGAGGATGAAGGGTAATATTGGTTTTTTAAAAGAATAGATGAGGAATAAATATGGCAAAAAGAAAATATAGAAATTGTAAATTTAATTGAAATGACTAAACACTGTTTAATTTTGTGAATCAGCCAAATACTCTGTTCAAAGAAAATACACTGTATGTTTGTATGTGTGTTTCTAATTATTGCTATTTATTCATATTTGTTCTCTTTTATTCTTTAAAGTTTAATAATTCATTCTTTATCTTAATATCTTTATATTTATTTGGGGTTGGCTTTCTTCCCTTTCATCTTTTTTAGCATAAAAGCAATCTTTCTCCTCAAACCTACCACCTCTCTTTTGTCTTTCCTTCTTACTTTCTCTTGCCCCCCTTCTTCTCCTCCCTACTTCCTCTTCCTTTCTCCTTCTCCTCCTCCCCTCCTCCCTATCTTACCCTCACTCCTACTCTAGTTTGCCTTCCCTTCCTTCATCCCTCTCTATTGCTGTATCCTTTTATGCATATGGACTACTCAGAGGGCTGAAAAAGTTACTTTTAACTGGTCCTCGCACTTTTGACCAGTCCTTGAACTTACGACTATCGTCACATTTTACATTTTTTGCCCTATCTTATCACCATGGTGAAGAGAAGCAGTTGTGAAATTAGTGACATGGTTGTTAAGAATGCTGCATGGGCATAAATGTGAGGATAGTCCTAAGTATGAGGACCAGTCAAAAGTGTGAGGAAGTGTCAGAAATGACTTTTTTCAGCCTCTGAGTAGTCCCTATACACATAGCCATGGCCACCCAGTCACATGACCAGCTAACCACGTCCACCCAGTCACATGACCTCCAAGCCACAACCACAAAATAAGCCACACTATAGAACCAGTAGTAAAAAAAATTAGAACCCACCCCTGGGACTAATGATTATGTAATTAAAAACTTGTATGGTTATTTATTATTTATTAGAGATAAAATTGGAAGAGGAACACGTTAAAGAAACAATGATAGCATGGGAGAAAAATTTTGGCCATGAGATCGATTTAGAGAAATGGCAAAAATTGTGGTTGCAAAATTATAAAATGACAATGTCTACAGCATATAAGAAGAATTTGTATAAGATGTTTTACAGGTGGTATTTACCCCCGATAAGAATAGCCAGAATGTTTAAGAATAAATCAGAGAAATGTTGGAAATGTCATCAGACTCCAGGATCATATTCTCATATGTGGTGGACATGTGCAGAAGCCAACAGATATTGGACTAAAATCCACACATGGTTGGAAAAAATGACAGAGAAACACACTGACTTTAAACCAGAGATATTTTTACTAGGGATTTTACCAGAAATGTATCATAAAGAACTGAGGTATTTAATCGTGAATGTTTTAACAGCAGCTAGAATTGTTTTTGCTAAAAATTGGAAAGATGAGAAGATACCTACTGATGATGAAGTTATTAAGAAAATTATGGAATGTGCTGAAATGAGTAAATTGACATTTGAAATTAGAGAACAGGAAGATAAACAATATTATTTGATTTGGGATTTGTTCTACCAATGGCTAGATAATAAAACATGGAGATGAAATATGAAATTAATGTAATGATAAAATATATGAGGTGTTTTCTCATGGGAGTCAAGCCTTTCTTAAATAAAGGCTAAATGAGTATAATAATATAAAGGGATATATAAAACTGTTAAATAAGAGAAATTAAATAATGGTAATTTTGGATATGGGATTGTGCACAAAAAAATTTTAACCGATCGACAGGCTGTCTGTGATTGTATTTGAATGATGGTGGTTTTATGTTTTGTTTTTGTTTTAAATAAAAAAATTATTTAAAAAAAAAAGAATAAAGTGGTGATGATGATGTGTCCATTTAGTTGTGTCCGACTCTTGGTGATTCTACAGGCTAGGTCTCTACATCTTCCCATCTTGCACTATTTCTTTGCTCTAGCTTGTGTCAGCTTTGATGTCCTTTTACTGCTAACTCATTCTAACATAATCGCTTTCTCCAGTGAATTCTCCCACATGACATGGCAAAATAAGTGAGACACAGTTTTGTGATTTTTTCCTTCCAGTGACATATCTGGTGTTATGTGCTCCACTACATGCTTGCTAATCATCTTTGCTGTCCAAGGACAAGAAGAAAGCAGACTAACACACAGTGGTCGTCAGAGACATGGACTTTGATAGCAGCTGTAAATTAACATTGGATAGCAATTCAAGACTAGCTTGAAAATCATCCTATGTTGCATTCCTGTAAAAAAAAAAAATGCAACCATTAAGTGACAAGACGGGAGAAAGGCTGCTGGATATTATGAGTATGGGTTTGTTTTTGCAATGACTACACTGAGATCAGCAAAATGTTTGCAATTAACATCCCTAGAAATTTAGCTGGAAAAATCAGCATCTTTATTATTTATTAGTAGATTTCAGAGCAATCCAAACAGACACAAATGGATCACGAATATTGGAAGCAAAGCACTCAATGTTCTCTAAGGCAGGATGTTAGAAGATAATAAATACAATTAACTGTGTTCCTGACCAAACTTCATGATTTGGATTCACTGATGCTCATTCTAATATACAGGCTGTTATGATGCTGCTTATTCCCCTCTATCTCATATTTAATTGTAAAGGGGAATGAGGGATCTTCCAAACACTTCAGCCAAGAACCTATAATTATGTGGCCAGTAACCAAGAAGGCCCTATCATATGAGATGACAGACCTAATTAATATTATCATTGTGATCATTATCAAGTGAATGGAGTTTCTAAAAAGGAATTTAGCAAGTGAAATTCGTGAACAAAACTAAAGGCTGACAATCAAAATGAAATGAATATAAATATAATATATTATTTTAGTTGGTTGCATAGTCAGATGGATGTATAGGCTGGATTTGGCATTTTTATTCACCTATCAAGTCCTCTCCAAGGACCCGGGATAGGCAGGTGTTGCTTTATGGTTTTAAGTGATGTAAGCCATTCCAAGTAAAGCTGTTTCTGAAATTGACTGATGGTGATTTTGTCAGTGCCAATGATGTTCCAGGTGTTCCAAGATGCAATATTTTTTTTTGTTGAATATTCTTTGGTGTTCTTGTTTTCCAGCTTCTTTTCTTTCATCTGTTCTAGCTTGCTTGCATCTGATCTTGGGTTGCTGATCTTATTTCACAGCCTGATCTTCTATTTTGATGGTGTACTGTTTGGCTTTGTTTTGTGTGTTTGTTAATTATGCATCCCAGTATACCGATATAACTGCAACTGTCCTGTACATTACTTGGTTAGTTTCTCCTGGTGAACTGAAGCTTATATTTGATATTAAAATATTAAAATATATCTTAATATTTGTGCTAGCTGTTTCTTTGGAATAAACTTCAAAATAGACACTCTTGTTTTGTGTCATTATAGAGGTCCAGTTATTTATTTTTCTTTTAATTGTTCTTTTTTTAGAGGGTTTTGTTTTTTCTAAGGAGAACATAGAAAAGAGGGTGCCTGATTTGCAAATGTGAACAGTTCAATAGCTATATTGACTTCCTCTGCTTCTGACTTCACCTGGTTTCCCTCTAAAGTCTATGTTACTTCTAGGAAGATTTTGATTTCTTTGCCCTGAGTAGATCTTCCAATTCGCCTTCTGTGAATTCTTTATCTTGTATTATAAATCAACGATAATCTGCTAGTCTCTATTCTGTTATTTCTGGTTCTGAATGTTGTTCTTTTAGGAACTTGTTTATTTTTTTTAGACTTCTTTTTGTTAGATTAGATTTGTAGTAATAATATAATTATTTCCTTGTTTTCAATCTTTGTGTACTTGTGTTGGGTAAGAAAACTTTTTTTTCCAGTAGTCCTGCAGCTGCTTGGTCTGATTAGTCAGCCATCAGTCACAAATCCTGTAGCTCATTTGTCTTGTTTCTGGCCATTGGTGACAAATGAGCTGCAGGATTTGTGACTGATGGCTGAGTAATCACTTAACCATCACTTAAACCTTGTTGTCCTGGAAGATAACCAATCCAGTATGGGTTTCTGTAAATAACATCTCATCATATTATTTATGGACAGACACTCTTCATCTGGCTCCTGTGAGATGCTTGCCTTGTATGGTTGAACCTTTGGCATATCTACTAGGAAGTCTCAAGGCTAAAGAAAAGAAATAAGGAAAGAAATCTGCCAATGTAAGAAGCTGAAGAAAGTCATCCTAACATTGTGAAACCTTGCAAAACAAGCAATAATCCGATTTACTGTATGTAAAGAATATTTTCAAGAAAGATTTATAAAGCAAGTTTTAGCACTTACGGGACAAATATAACTGATGTTTGGGGACAATAAAAAGCTAATTTGAGTTAAAAATAATTTTTAAAGTTTTAAGTACAAATTTTTATTCCATTCATGTAGGATAATTTTATATTCCAGTGAATGCTACTTAATTAAGATTTCTAATGATCTGTGTAACTGGTCAGTCTGTGGACAGCAAAAGGGTAAATGTGCTAATGGCATTTAACTCACACTGATTACAGAATCTAATTTTAACAAAAATATGGCAGCTTTTCCAAAGTCCATGAAGGAATAGATTTGGGTTTGGTTTTTTTCATTTAATTTCTACAACTGCTTGTTATATGAATAAATGCAGAGCAGAAATCTCAGCAAAACACTCAAGAGTCATTGCAGGAAAGAAAAAAGAAAGATCAAAACTCTACAGGAAACATATGGCACATTTTAAAATCTCACCTGAGGTTCTTAAGAAATATTGCAATACATTGAAACTCATCACTGAAGGATTCCAATCAAAACTTTCCCAAAGGCCAACAATATCTTAAAAATGAAAAGGTACAGAACAAAATATGGAACACCAGAGAAGAAATCACAAATAATTCATTTTAGGAAACTTTAGAACAGAATACAGTCTTCCTGGATTAATAAAGAATTAGATTGAAGTTACAGAATTGGTTGAAGTTGGATAGCATCAAAAGGGAATAAATGAATAAGAAAAGAGAATCATAACTAGTATCTTAAATACTAAAATATACTACTAATGGTACTAAATTGAAAGTGGTAATCTTTTGGTCTCCATGGTGCACTTGATGTTATTTGGACAGACTAAAGATGCAATGCAGAGAAGATTTATGATGTGTAGGAGACGCTATAATATATTTTTTTTTAATTTGAGAATGAACAGTTTTATTTAAACTATAAAGCCTGATAGAGCTGAGGCTACAATAATGACTGAGTTCCACTTCTGACTTACAGCTGTGTCACAGAAATACATTACTAAGTTGTATTACACAGAAAATGATTTGAAGCCTGTGGACATGCCCAAGAATATTATATAACCACATGAAAAACAGTTTTTTTCAACTAAGTGTTTAAGTTCAATTGCACTGTAAAATCAAAGATGGTAAAAGAGTACAAATCCTTGGTCTGTTCCATAACTAGGTTATTTAGTATCTACCTCAAAACATTGGCTTGAGTTCAAATGAGCCTTCTCAAAACCAGTTTGTTCTCACAGGGAGGGACTACTCAGGGTACCATCAGTCAAATTATGCCGACTGGCAACTCCCAGGGGGAGGGCCTGCTCTGTGAGAGCTCCAACTCTTTGGAATGAACTGCCCCCTGAGATACGAAATATCCCTGATCTCCGTGCTTTCCGCTGTGCCCTCAAAACCCTGATGTTCCAACAGGTTGGGCTAAACATGTAAACATGTGAATGATTTTAAAATGTTATCTAATTTTGGGTTTTATTTAATTGGGCCAAACTAAGTTATAATTTTAATTAGCAAGTTTATGATGTTTGTGTATCTATATTTTCTCTTGACTGTACACCGCCTTGAGTCCTACGGGAGAAAGGCGGTATAGAAATATAGTAAATAAATAAATAAATAAATAAATAAATAAATAAATAAATAAATAAATAAATAAATAAATAAATCAATAAATAAATAAATCATTATTGAGGCAGATAATAGTGCTGTGCTGGAGCCAGCTTGTACTGGCTAGCAAGAATTAAATTTTCAGAAATTTTGTGAGCTGGTTGACAGCAGATCTTAATCAATGTACCTAACATGCCAATCAGCTGTATGGCAGTCAGCAGAGACAGTTCATAAACATTTACCACACACCACTGCATAGCCCTCTAATATCTGGATTTTCAGCTCACAACATGCTTCCAAGAATATTTAAAGTTTTCTTCAGCTCTTTGCAGTGAAGATCCCAAGATCAGAAATGGAAGGGGCATTGTGAAAAGTATTGACATCAGGCAGGCAGCCCACAAATACAGTCTCCTATGCATTTCAAGCTCTGAAATTTTAAATTTGGTCTTGAAGAGAACTATGGGAAAATCCTTCTGGATAGTATCATCAGTTAAAATATATTCTTAGGTGTATAATTTTCTTTAGCCATTAGTTAACCAATTCTTCAGTTGTTAACAATATAACAAAATTCTGAACATTGCAAAAATAAAAGCAGGATTTTAAAATTAACAAAGACATAAAGGCTCTTTGTTCCTTAATGCTAAAAATAATTCTTCTTGAACAGTTCAATATAGAAAATCATGGCTGTCAATGAAGTAAAAGAACAAGCTTGGATTTTTTATTTTTTAGTTAGTTCATTCTCTTCAGTTATAAGCACATTTCAATTTCTATGATATAACAAATGCACAGCAAAACTGATTTTTAGAATTGCCAACTTTCTTATATCTAAGTAATTCATTCTGAAAACATTCTTTTCCAAACTGAAAAATTAGAGACCAAACCCATCTCAAGTAAAGGTCCCAGTGTTGGGGGATGAACGCTTTATATTAAATCTTTTATATCATCCTTAAAACAATTACTATGGTAAATTTAAAAGCCATAACTAACTGCAAGAAATTAATAGATGATACCATTAAGTGCAATATATTAAAATGCCAGATGCTTATATTTTTATAACCTAAGTAGCGATGCTGGCCCTTTTCTTGATTAATGACACATTTTACAGACTTTATTAGAACATTCTCTTCAAGTACACACAGGAAGAAAACGTTGCAAACATTGTTAGTCACATTAGTAACTCCATTCTTTCATATTTGGGAACAACAAAGATTCCAGCTTTGCTAAATCCAAAGTAGAGCAGCATATCTTTGAAATGAGGAAGACAAGAAGGAGATTTATGAAAGCTTCCTTTCACTGTAGATCCTAGGATTCAATGCCATCTGGTCAGTTCAGATTGCTATATAATCAAGGAGTCTCCTGCTAGCTGATCCATAGGGGAAACCCTTCAGAGATCTGCCATTTGCTATCTGAAATTGCAGTAGAGAATAAGTGTGATATATGGTAAGCACTGCTTGCCAGAATCAGAGGTGCATGCTTTGGCATTTATTCATCCATTATGCTTGCTCCACAGAGATGCATCTGTGGAGTTGAAAGTATTTTTAATGAAGAAAAACAGCAGCATTTCAAGCTTTAATGAAAACATCCCCCCTTGTTCACAACATTCAGAAGTTTAAACTTTTCTCCAAATGTTAAATGCCAACTTCTTCTAAATACGAATTGCTCAGAAGAACAGGTATTTCATAACAACTTTAATAAGAGAAAGAAACTGAACTTGGCATGTTGATCCTTCAGTTCCTACCTATTCACTTGTTATAATTCTACTCTATTAATCTCACATGGAACAAAGGTTTTATATGACAGCATGAAATTATCCATTCATTAATAGGAATCAATGTGTTCGTACATATTATACAGTGGTGAAATCTGAACCGGTTTACTACAGGTTCACTGGCTGTATATTCATGCTGCGCGCCAAGCGCGCGCGCTGTGTGCATGCATGTGCAATACACACCAAACACACACTGTGCACGTGCATGCACAGTACACACCAAAAAGAGGCTTCAGAAGGGAAGTAGAACAGCTGGGGGGAATCAGCTGTTGCACACGAGCTTGGGAACCTTTTTAAAAAAACTTTTTTAAAGCATTTTACCTCCAGTTCTCTAGAACCAGTAGTAAAAAATGCTTTAAAAAGTAAAAAAAAAAAAAGCTCCAATGATCTCGTGTCGCTCAGCTGATCTTCAGAACTTTTTTTTTTTACTACCAGTTCGGGCCAACCAGCCCTAACTGGTAGCATTTCACCCCTGATATTATAAATACGATTTTGGAAAGATTAAGTTGCAATTACCTGAACAGTATTATTATAATGTAGTGTTAGCTGAGCAAGCACACACCTTGGAAGAGGAGGAAGTCATTAAATTGAGAACAAGTAGAGCAGACCTGGCTGAAGGCATATCCTCTCTGCAGCTTTTCTCAGAGAAAAGATACTAAATCTAGAGACTTCAGCAGATCCTGATTGGCCTTTTATCAAATTACCAAACCAGGAATAGGCTCAAAAATCAGCTTCCTTCTACTACATGCTTTGATAGGGCACATTTTATGTCCAGCATTTTTTTTTTCTTTTTGAATGTGAAGAAATATTTATTAGACCAGTCAGGGAGGTAGTCCTCAATTTACAAAGGACTAAACAGTCATTTAGTGACTGTTCGAAGTTACCACAGTGCTTTTCTATTCCAGGAAGCCGGGCTGGCTTAACGTAGATTTTAATGGGTGAATTTTAGGAGGGATTTTAAATTTGGGGAAACCAAAATTTGATTTAATTACCGTATTTTCCGGCGTATAAGACGACTGGGCGTATAAGACGACCCACCTCAGAGCCATTTAAGGCTCATCAGAGCCTTATGGGCTGGTCTGCCTGGTTACAGGAGAATGAGACCCGGCGTATAAGACGACCCCTGACTTTTGAGAAGATTTTTGTGTGCTAGAAAGTAGTCTTATACGCAGGAAAATACAGTACGTTTTTAGATTATTTTTAACTTTTATATTGTTTGTATTTTAATGTTTTAATGTTTGACTGTTCACCGCCCTGAGTCCGTCAGGAGAAGGGCGGTATATAAATCTAAAAAACTAAACTAAACTAATAAAAGGGGGGACTTATTATCATTTTTCACAACTATAATCATTGCAGCATCCTTTTAATCATGTGATAAAAATTCAGATTTTTGGCAACTGGTTCATATTTAGGTTGGTGGCAGTAATGGTGAAATCCAATTTTTTTTTCACTACCGGTTCTGTGAGCGTGGCTTGTGGGTGTGGTGCGCCTTGGTGGGCATGGTTTGGTGGGCATGGTAGGGGAAGGATACTGCAAAATCTCCATTCCCACACCACTCCTGGGGGAATGATATTGCAAAATTCTCATTCCCACTCCACTCTGGGACCAGCCAGAGGTGGTATTTGCCGGTTCTCTGAACTACTCAATATTTCCGCTACCAGTTCTCCAAACTGCTCATAATTTCTGCTACCAGTTCTCTGAACTGCTCAAAATTTCCACTACTGGTTCTCCAGAACCTGTCAGAACCTGATAGATTTCACCCCTGGGTTGCAATGTCCCAAGATCATGTGATCACCTTTGCGAACTTCTGACTGGGAAAGTCAGTGAGCAAACAGATTCACTTAATAACTATATTTACTAAATTAACTGCAGTGGTTCACTTAATAATTATAGCAAAAAAAGGTTCTAAAATTCACTTAACAAACGTTTCACTTAGCAACATAAATTTTGGGCTCTATTGTGGACTACATGTATTTGCATTTGTAAAGAGCATAAAGTAATAAAAAGATAATTTTTAGCTCAGCCTAATTTTTAAAGAGCCTGAAGACTTTTTATTTAGAAATTTCCCATTTTTCCCAAAATATCTATGTAACTTTTCTTAGGTGAAAGCTAGGAATTTCCAGAAGCCTCCCTGTAGAGGGCTTTGGGCTGCTTTAGACATATATACAGATATATTGTACAGTTTAAAATATAAGAATCATCCTCCAGGCCCTGGATTTTTCTACCAGCTGTAATACTTATTTCCTTCTTGGGTCACATTGTTTAAGTTGCACAGTTTTATAAGTCTAATAAATAAATACTTTGCCAAGTAGTAAAAGCATGATTACTGCAAGTTGCACATCATAGAAATAATCATTAGACAATCTCAAATCAGCCTTTGACCTATGTAGTATAGAATCGTCTACTCCAAACTTCTTCAGGCAAAGCCTTTCCCAGCCCTGCTATTAAATCAATGAATTGAAGCTATTATGGGAATGCAAAGTCAAACAATTTGCAGGCAAGTCATATCCTCTGCCAATAAGCTTTAGGAACTTTCGCAACCTGATAAAGCAATTTGGAGAGTGTTAGAAATTATTGGCTTCAAATTTATAATATTTTTCAAGCATATGTTATCCTAATCAATCTGTGGTGCGGTGGCCTAGAGGTGGAGCTCTCGCCTCACAATCAGGAGGCAGATATTTCTCTCTCTGGGCACGATGAGAATGTATCTGCTGAATATAACTCTGCATTGGTGACAGGAAGGGCATCTGGCCTATAAACATTCAGCTCCATTCAATTGCCCAGACTCCACCCCACAAGGATTATGGGGACGATAAAAGGAGATGATGATGATGATGATGATGATGATGATGATGATGATGATGATGATGATATGATGATGATGTCAATATAATAACGAAGTAAAAAAAAGGTACAGTATTTCTATTATTATTTGCATTACTTACATTTATAGGCTACCTATCTCACTATTGTGGGATAGGTGTCTCCCCCCACTTCCACTCTTGGAAGAATGAAATATTTTAGGGAATATTAAAAGAGGCAGAATATTATATTTCCCCAAAGGAGAAATGGAGAAACGTGTTCTTAAAAGCAGAAAGCAGCTCCAATCTTTCTCAATAGTCCCCAGCAGATGCCTGAAGTCTTTAGAGATGGAAATTTTGTGCCCATTAAGAAATCCAGGCCAATATATTCATAAACAAAACATCTTCAGCTCCAGGTCATGGGATTAAGGACAGGACTTGACTTTAACCCTATTCATTAAGAAAGGTGGAAACAATACCAGTCCATTAAGAAAGATAGGCTAGAAGTAGTAGATACCAGGATAAAATCAATTACACATGCCTGACAGGATTAGGACCAAGTAAGTCGATAATCAAAACCTATCAAGAGCCTTTGCGAAACTAGTAAAACCAACCAAATAATAAAAGCACACAAAGCAAACCTCAAAATTACAAAATATTGTAAACTGTATAAAAACTCTTGCACTCATCAAGCTAATTTGTCAGCTGTCCCAGAACAGCATGCTGTTGCTGGTTCTACTCATTACTAAATGGACCTTCTTTCCTAAGCAGCTACTCTCCATTTTATTTCTAGTGTTTCTATTCTGGCTTGGAACGGAACCAGATGGATTTTTCTTCCAACATTATCGAAGCTACTCTGGGTGGATATATTCATTCTACATATTAACAAAATGTAGCCAATTGTTACATAAATATCACTCTCATATGTTATTAGTTTAAAAACTTTTCATTACACTATTCTTTAATATAGCAGCGGTTATGATTGCTCGCCTAGTCAGTCAGGTGCTTAGACTGGATTTGGCATTTTTATCCAGCTATCAAGTCCCTCCCAGAACCTGGGATGGACAAACGTTGTTGCTTAATCATATGAAAAGTATTGTTACAGGATATAAGCTTTTTGAAGTAAACCAATAGTAAAAAGCCCCTTGGGTGCAATTCCAAAACATCTGGAGCAACACTTGAACACCATCAGCATTGATAAAATCACCATCAGCCAATTGCAAAAGACAGCAGTAGTTATTATTGTTATGGTTGGTGTAAATCACATCACAGAATCTGCATTCAAGCTGAGCAGGCTGAAAATTAGAAGAGCTGAAATCCAGCAGAATTTGATGGGATCAAGTTGAGATCACTGCCTTATATAGGTAGTCTTTGCCTTCAACCACAACTGAACCCACAATTTCCAAGCAAGATAGTTGTTAATTGAGGTTTGCCTCACTTTATGACCTTTCTTGCTACAATTAAGTGAATCACTGCAGTTGTTAAGTTAGTAACCTGGTTGTTAAATAAATCTGGCTTGTCAAAAGGTCCAAAAGAGGATCAGATGTCCCTGGGACACTGCAACTATCATATATAAGATGCCAGTGGCCAAGGTCATAGCATTTTGACCGTGAGGATGCTGCAATGGTCATAAATGAGAAAAGTGATCATAGTCACTTTTTTCAGTACCTGATCTAAGCATAGTACACAAAATTGTCTGCTACAACATCTTACCTGTCAACAACTTTTTCAGCTTCAACCTCATGCCCATACTCCAATTTAGTTGAAAAAATATACACAGCCATCCAAATCACTCCTTTTTGCCTTCTTTGCAGCTTTCAACAGGCAACAACATTGATAAATGGTCATTCTATTAAATGCACTTCACAACAAGCCCAGTTTCAGTGTAAGATACACTATAGTCAAGCCCAGTTTCAGTGTAAGATACACTATAGTCAAGCACCTTTCAAAGCCATACTTTTCATTACTAAAATAATGTGATAGTAGATGCCTTAAGCAAGAAAGACTCCCTTCCAGAACTGGCTAATAGATCTATAACTCTAGTACTTCACATGGACAATACTGTCTTACTATCATAGGCTCTGATAAGTCTTAGAAGAAGTGGTAACCCTGGCCCAGAAACACTAATGACAACTATTATTTATTTAATCTATTTATTTGCTTTAAAAATAATAACAGAAAACAATCATACAAGGGCAAATTATTGATACAAATTCAAGGTAAACCGCTCCAAACTCGATTGCACTAAATATGACTTCAGCAACAGAGTGGTCAATGCCTGGAGTGGTCAATACCCAACTCCATTGTTACATCCTCAAACTCTCACAGCTTCAATCTTAAACTGTCTACCATGGACCTCATCCCATTTCTAAGAGGTCCGTAAAGGGGACATAAGCATGCATAAGCGCACCAGTGTGCCTACCATCCCTGTCTTACTGTCCCCATTTATTTGTATTCATTTCTCTCATTCATGTCCATGTTCATATTCATACCTATCTTGTACATGTTTGACAAACTAATACAATAAATTTTAAAAATTGTAACTTCATATGGTCGAATGAATGGTTATAAGTCAAGGACTACCTCTACCTATCTTAGAAATCAAGACTTTTATGACGAGGCACATCCATAAAATTTTTATTTTATTTTACTGAATTTCTTTTAAAATACTACTTTGTTTTTTTAAAAAAATAATTTATTTTAATTATTATTCACAAGTTATAAAAATAGTGAAAGTTAAATTGATCAAAAAAGGCAGACTGGTAGCTAGAATATGAAATAGACATAGAAAAGAAACTAATGAAAGATTTTTCACTTACAGATTAAAAACATATATCATCAGTAATATTACCTATAATTAATTTGCACTTCTACAGTTTTACCACTGGAGCTGTTTATAAACCCTTAGCCATTCTGAAACATTTACTTTTACATATATAGAAACAAATTCTGAAACAGACTCAGAAACCTGTTTTCCCATAATTACCTTTGCAGCAATATTAAGTATCTCACAACAACATTCACAGCATCAAAGATCTATTCATCTTCAGCAATATATTCCATAATTTGTCAGCAGTGCCCTGTGCTTTAAGAAGAGTTGGCCAACTGATTTGCCAAAGAATGACAGGGCCAAAAAAAAATGTATTAGAAATAGCAATATACAAAAACAATTTGCGAAAAAAATTGTTCCTCTTTCTGGAGAGATATGCATATTTGACAGGTAGTTTTGGACCTAGATGCAGATTGATGGAAATTTAGCAATATTTAGCAGTATTTGGTTAATCCCAAAATGCTTCACCCCAAAGACTTGGAACTCCTGATACAGGAAGCAGAATGGACTAGGATTCATTGGGGTGAAACTTCAACAGGGATTGGACTAAGCTCCCCAATTCCATGCCAATTCTACAATTCTATGAAGTCTTCTTCATCTGTTTTTAATGATGAATGAGTGATAACTTGTTCATTGCACACCTGGCCTTGCTTTGTCACTACAAATTCACAGCCCATCTGCTCTATCCTTTGCTATCCCTATCCTGCTTGAATTCAGACAAGAGGTATCAAATGGAAGCTATATTCCCATTCCTACTATGAGAAATAAAGTTTTGATTTCCGTAAGTAATATTTTGAACAATCCACAATCAATATCATATTTCCAGTTCTGAAGAGTTCTTTCTTATAATTGGGATTGGTCACAGGCTACTACACTATTATGATGTCCATAATATTTATATAGTACTTGTGGCTAACTGAGACACGTAGCACATAGATAAAGAAGAAAATAAACATTTTGTCTTAAATAATTGAGTTAAGATCAGTTAGTTGTAGCAGATTCTATAATACTTTTAAGAATGTTAATTCTATGTATGGATTTGATAATTGTATATATTCTCAGGGATAGAAAGAGAAAAATAATCTTATAAACTCTTGTTTATTTATTCGTTTGTTTTTTAAATAATGTGGTGAATAGGTGTTTGCAACAAAAGATTGACATTATTATAGATTCCTAGATTTACATTCCATTTCTTGATTAATTCATACTTTAGAAATGTAAAGGAGGATATTTGCTGTGGCAATATAAGATTAGAAAGCATACTGCTAAATAGAAAATACAAGGATAGAAACATTGAATCCTTGGAAGATAAATAGCGTAAGAAAAAATAGGGTGAGACTTGGTGCTAGGAGGGAGAAAATAGTAAAATAATTTTCTCAGAATATAGACTCTGTTTTCTAACCTTCACCCTAACCTTAACTCTTTCTCCTCATATCAGTCACTGATATTTAAACAGCAGAACATGTAATTTTTGAAGACCAACAGCAGTGAGAAGGTTGCGACCTTTATAGAAGCTATTTTCATTCCAACTTCAGTCAGTCAAACTTTATTGCAGGTTCTGACCCAGAAAAATAGGGAGGGAGGGAGGAACAGCAAGTAGATCAAATTATACAGACTACTCATGCCCATTCTATAACAGTCAGAGTTATGTTGGAATATTTATTTATTTATTGTTTGCTAAATCCACTTCACCTAAGTGACTCTCGGTGGTTTACAGCAACAAAACTTCGGCAGTTTAATTGCCAAAAGAAGCTATATATACAATTCTTTTAACTGACCTAGAAATAGAATAAGAATAGGTGTTAGTAACTAATTCACTGCATTCTAATTGCATTAGAGAAGGATATCATCCCATTATTTGATACTCCCATATTTGTAACAACGAAGTATTTCAGTATAGGGGATTTTGCAATATTTACTTTCCAACATTGCTGATGGTTAAAAAATAAATAGAGACTAAAGGGCAAATATAATGCTAGTTTGATATGAAATCTCTTATGCTTCAATTGACTTCTAAAGGATATCTTGGTATATTTTGTTTGTAATTCTGTTGCCTGAATTTGTCCCAAATCTATCAGCATCTCACTGGATAATTTATTCAATTTGTCATTTTTGAGAGTTTCCAAATATTTAATAAGATAGCATGTACCAAATATTGGGATTTAAAGTGAGCTTTCAGTCAATATCGAAATGCACAGAGCATACTCTTGTTTTGATTGCTACAAACTTACCGCAAAATGTAAAGCAGCATTAGTAATACATTATGCTACCTGAAATAGCTTTCTCAAGAAACCAGTTTTAACTCTGTCCAGTTTCCAGTATTAGACAGCTGGATTTAGCCACATTCCATAGAAGAGTGTATGCCAAGAATTCTATAGCAAAAATGTCAATGGACATTAAACTATGAGATATGCAACAAAAATAGTATAGACACTGTTGGATTCCAGTACATTTATATAGAAAAGACGTGTCTAAGATAGCACTTTATTGGAGATGTAATAAAGGTATGTTTCTTAAAACATATGTTTCTACAATGTCATATACTTACTATGTTTTGAGAGAAAGTAGAGAACTATATAAATATGATTGTGTGACAACACCTACAATTTCCAGAGGATAATTATATACCTATAATTAGGTATATAACCTGAATTATATACCTATTACATGACATACTGTATGACAACTGGACAACATAAATGGATTCTCTCTGCGCTTACTGTGGACAAAAGATTGATATTGCAGTATTGGAATGATCTGTAAATGTATGGTCCCATTTGCTCAGTGAATTGAAAATCTTATCTCCTGTGCCATACAGCCTA
Source organism: Coluber constrictor foxii (assembly GCA_038048745.1). Lineage (NCBI taxonomy): Eukaryota > Metazoa > Chordata > Lepidosauria > Squamata > Colubridae > Coluber > Coluber constrictor. The sequence goes on from CM075961.1 coordinate 148,701,630, forward strand.
TAGGCATAGATTTTGTATGGACAAGTATAATGATATATGGAATTTATTTATACAAAATACAGCAGGTTAAAGAAGAATGATAATAAACCCAATTCGGCTTTTGAGCACATGGCAATAAGGCCAAGTGCTTATTTCAGGGTTCAAAAAAAAATATAAGACAGGGAAACATGGTAGATTTCATTAGTATATACTGAAGTGGCTGGGCAATAACGAAGCAGCACAGACAGGATAGTGACAACAGCTCTTTATTATATGGTGAGACTTCAGCAAAGGTATGCAGGCAGCAGCCCTCTTTATATACAGTTTGGCTGCTGGCCAGTAACCAATCAGAAACAACCCCAAGTTTGAACTTCCCGCTCAAAACAGTAACAACATAACACCCCTCCCCTCCCAGAATGCACATGATCACAAGAATTAACATATTTACAGACGTAGTCGCACAGGTGACCTGGGCGTGTCTTAGTCCTAGTTGACCTGTTTCAAGAGGGGCATTGAGCCGGTCAGAGGGACCTCCCATCTCTCCTGGCTCCACCAATGGAACCTCCGGGATTCTTTCGGAGGTGTGACTTTCCCCGGTTGGGAGGAGTGGCTCGCTGGGGCAGAGCTGGAACTCCGGCTTGCCAGATAAGTATTCTGGCTCACTCGGGGTTGAGGTAGCTGTATTGGAAGGACCTTGGTAGTTAGGGACTGGCTTGTATTCGAGGTCTGAGTTCTCACTAACTAATCTCTTTCTTAACTGGTCGATGTGACGCCTCCAAACTCTCCCTTGGCTGATATCCACAGTATATAATTTCTGTCCAGTCATCCCTGTCACAATACCTTCCACCCACAAGGGACCAGTGGCATAGTTTCTCGCATAGACCGTTGTGCCAATTGGGAAATGCCTGAGGCCTCCCTCTTCCCCCTTAAAATTATCGTCCGAATAATTTGGATGCAATCAGTCAAGGACACATCTGAGCTTACAGCCCATCAAAAGTTTGGCCGGACTGTGGCCAGTGGCTATGCAGGGAATGGCATGTTGCACCACCAAGAATTGATCGATCTTGGCCTGCCAATCGCCCGAGTCCAGTTGGGACAAGGCTTCCTTGGTTGTCCAAATGAATCGTTTGGCCTGACCATTCGAAGCCGGATGGAAAGGAGCCGAGAGGGCATGCCGAATGCCCAGTTCGGCAAGGTGAATTGTGGCCCGTTGTCCAAAACCAATGTGTCGGGCAGGTCTTGCGTGGCGAAAAGGCGGCGGAAGACCCTAATCACAGCCTCCAAAGTGGTTGAGGGCATTAAGAAAATCTCTAACCATTTAGAGGAACTATTAGGAAGGACTGGCCGTGGAACGGCCCAGCGAAATCTATGTGGAGATGCCCCATGGGCCCTTGGGTTTCTCCCATTCCCTAGCTGGGCGACCGGGGGATCTGGACGGGACTCCTGGCAGGGCCTGCACTTCCCCACCCACTCAGCAGTGTCCTGGTCTAAATGCGGCCACCACACGTAGCTTCGGGCAAGGCCCTTCATTCTAACCATGCCCGGGTGACCCACATGCAGCATCTCTAGCACTCTATGCCTTAGACTTTCAGGTACAACAACACGATCTCCCCACAGCAAACACCCCCCTAACATTGAAAGTTCGTTTCGCTTTGTACAAAATGATTTAAAAACAGCAGAGTCAGTTTGAGTAGGCCAGCCTCACAGGACCCAGCCCATCACTGTTCTGATAATAGAGTCTCTCTTGGAAGCTTTGGCCACTTCGGCTGAAGATAGGGGCCCTGGCGGCACAACGTCCAGCAAAAGAATTGGGGCCTCGGGCATTGGGTTGTCTAAAATGTCTGGCAGGGGACACCTGCTAAGGGCATCTGCATGGCCCATGGCTTTTCCTGGCCAGTGGATCAGTTTGTAAGAGTATGCGGCCAAAAAAATTGACCACCTAGTCATTCATGGAGAAAGTGGGGCAGAGGTGGGCTTGTCGCCGGCAAGGAGGCCCAGCAATGGTTGGTAGTCTGTAACTAATTCAAATGTACGGCCAAACAGGTACTCGTGGAATTTTTTAACACCGGCAATGGTGGCTAAGGCTTCCCTGTCAAGTTGGCTCTAGTTTTGCTCTGCCCATGACAGAGTCTGGGAGTAGTAAGCAATGGGCACCTCTCAACCATTAGGCAGTCTATGGCTGAGTACGGCGCCTACGCCAAATGGAGAGGCGTCACAAACCAAGACTAACGGCAGTTCAGAACTATATTGCATTAGAAAACTGTCCTCGGAGAGGAGCTTCTTGACAGCGTTAAATGCTGCCGCTTCTCTTTTGCCCCAAACCCACAGAGTGTTCTTGCCTAAGAGTCTATGGAGTGGTTCAGCTACCGTTGCTTTGTCTTTTAAAAACATGGTGTAGAAGTTAAGAAGGCCTAGGAAGGCCTGTAGTTCGGTCTTGGTTTTGGGCATGGGAGCGTTCTTAATAGCTCTCACCTTGCTTTTGGTGGGGTGGATCCCCGATCCGTCAATCTGATATCCTAAGAACTCAACTGAGGGAACCCCAATTTTGCATTTCGACCTTTTAAGCGTTAGGCCGGCTTCACGGAATCGCGTCATGGTTAACCTTATTCTTTCTGCCAGTTGCTTTTCGTTATGGCCACTAATTAACACATTGTCGAAATACCGGACGACTCCGGGAGGCCTTGTAGAAGGTGCTCCATTATGCTTTGAAATAGTCCCGGGGCGATGCTGACCCCGAACTGCAACCGAGTGCATTTAAAAGCCCCTCTGTGTGTCACTATCGTTTGCGCTTCTGCTGTGGCGTCGTCTACTGGCAGCTGCTGGTAAGCTTGCGCAAGATCTAATTTTGCAAATATTTTCCCTGGACCAAGGGAATGCAGTAAGTGGTGGACTACGGGGACAGGATAAGCACTTTGCTGCAACGCCTTGTTGATAGAACATTTGTAATCGGCGCAGATCCTGATAGACCCATCAGCCTTAATTGGGGTCACTTTTGGGGTCTCCCATTTCGCATGGTCTACTGGCACTAAGATGCCCTGGCTAATCAGTTTATCCAATTCTACATCAATCTTGGGCTTCAGAGCAAAAGGGACTCTCCTTGCCTTAAGCCTAATTGGGGCTACCCCTGGGTCCAAATTAAACGAAATCGGGGTCCCCATGTACTTGCCCAAGCTGTCCTCGAAAACGTCCCAGAACTTGTGCAGGAATTGTTCTTTGAGTGATGCTCCGCTGAGGCTGTGGACTCCTGTGAACCCAATGCCCAGAGCTTGGAACCAGCGTAGATGCCTTCGACTGGGACGCGTTTTCCCTGGTAGTCTAGCAGGCGGATTCGTTGTCTCGATAGCTGGCTCTTTCTGTAGCTCGGAAGCAGGGACTATAGCGTAGCCCACGACATGATGGAGAGTGCAGATCCGATGTCGATCTCCATCTTGCAGGGTTGTCCGTTGATTTTGATGGTAGTGAAGACTTTTTCCTCGATCGCTGTGCTGGCTTGGCCAACTCTCGTGCTGTAAGTTTGAATCTCGCGCCACTTTTCAGCGCCCTTGTTCTGAATTGGTCATTTTGAAGGTGGCAGCGGTTCTGATTGGCTGCCCTGGTCACGTGGTCTGGAAGAACGTGGAAGCTGCGCTCGGCATACTTGGGCTAAGTGACCTCTCTTCTCGCAGCGCCTGCAAATGGCCTCGCAATATTTGCAGGCTTGTCTTTCGTGCTGGCCGCCGCAACTCAGGCAGCTCTCTCGGCGGCGGCTGGGCTCGCCTTTTCTTTTTTCAGTTTGGAAGACGTCTTCGTCTGATTCTTCCTCCGAACTTGTTCTCGTCTCCTCGCGATGAACTGGGACCGCTTTAGCCCCGTTTTTCTCAGGCTGAGGATGCTGTAAAGCCTCCGACGCCTTTGTCGATGCTTCGTGTGCCCTGGCCTCGTCCAAGGCACTGGCAAGAGTCAAACCAGGCTTCGCGAGCAGCCATCTCTGAAGCCTGGTGTCTCGAATGCCGCAGATTAATTGTTCAAGCAGCGCGTCGTCCAAGTTGCGGTAGTCACAGTGGGTCGCAGCTCTTCGGAGTGCTGCTATATAGGCGGTCACCAGTTCCCCCTCTTTCTGGATTCTCTGTCTCAGCTGGTAGCGCTGAATGAACTTGGTGCAGAGGCGTAATGTGCCCTGAGGGTTGCTTGGAGTGTGTCCCAAAGAACTGTTTGCACCGGGGTCAGCTCACACAACAACTCGGCCATTTTGAAGATGTCCGGGCCACAATGGCTCAGGAACAGGGCTCGTTTGTGATTTGCAGATAGCCCATGCATGTCGCTAGCTTCAAGCGAGCACTTGAATCAGGTCATGTAGGACCCCCCATTTTTCTTGAGCTGGATCAAATGGTGTTGGCGGAACATACGCTGCCATGGCTGAAGTCTAGGGTCCCGGTGGCCACCGTGTCTTATCGTTAGCTCTTTTTGATCCTTCTGTGTGCTATCCCACCTTCGTCGCCAAATGAAGTGGCTGGGCAATAACGAAGCAGCACAGACAGGATAGTGACAACAGCTCTTTATTATATGGTGAGACTTCAGCAAAGGTATGCAGGCAGCAGCCCTCTTTATATACAATTTGGCTGCTGGCCACTAACCAATCAGAAACAACCCCTAGTTTGAACTTCCCACTCAAAACAGTAACAATATAACATATACAGGAGAGAATTTTAACTTATAACAAGATATTATACTTCCTTTTTCTTATTGTACTTTTTCATTTTTAAAGTTGTTTAAAGCACAGTTGAGAATGTCTGTATTTGCATTATAATCATCATCATTATTATTATTATTATTATTATTATTATTATTATTATTATTATTATTATTATTATTTATTGGATTTATATACCGCCCTTCTCCTTGCGGACTCAGGGCGGTGTACAGCCAGATAAAAATACAGTGTACAAAAGTTAAAAGTCAATTAAAACCCGTATAAACTTTGGCTGACTGTTAAGAACAATTTAAATATTAAAATACCACAACACTAGAACACTAAAAATGTTAAAATTCAACGGGGATCAGGCTAGACCGGCAAGTTGGAAAAGATACGTCTTCAGGGCCCGACGGAACGTTCGGAGGTCAGGGATCGTTCTCAGTTCTGGAGGAAGATCATTCCAGAGGGTCGGGGCTGCCACAGAGAAGGCTCTCCCCCTGGGGGTCGCCAGCCGGCATTATCTGGCTGACGGCACCCTGAGAAGGCCCTCTCTGTGGGAGCGAACCGGCCGGTGGGAGGCAACTGGCGGCAGAAGGCGGTCCCGTAAATACCCTGGTCCCAAGCTATGGAGCGCTTTAAAGGTGATCACCAACACCTTGAAACGCACCCGGAAGTCCACCGGCAACCAATGCAGCTCACGCAGGAGAGGAGTCACATGGGAGCGCCCTGTCGCTCCCATAATCCCCCGCGCGGCCGCATTCTGCACCAGTTGGAGCCTCCGGGTGCACCCCAAGGGGAGCCCCATGTAGAGAGCATTACAGTAATCCAGGCGAGAGGTGACGAGCGCCTGAGTGACTGTGCGTAGGGAGTCCCGATCTAGAAAGGGCCGCAACTGGCGTATCAAGCGAACCTGATAAAAAGCCCCCCTGGCCACAGCTGTCATGTGATCCTCTAAGGACAGCCGTGGGTCCAGGAGGACGCCCAAGTTGCGAACCCTTTCTGTGGGGGCCAAAGATTCACCCCCAATAACCAGCGATGGTGTCAGCTGGCTATATCGGGACGCCGGCAGCCACAGCCACTCGGTCTTGGAGGGGTTGAGTCGAAGCCTGTTTCTCCCCATCCAGACCCGCACGGCTTCAAGGCACTGGGACATCACTTCCACGGCATCGTTGGGGTGGTCAGGGGTGGAAATGTACAGCTGAGTATCATCAGCGTACTGGTGGCACTCCACCCCAAAACCACGGATGATCTCGCCCAGCGGCTTTACATAAATGTTGAACAGGAGGGGCGAGAGGACCGACCCTTGCAGCACCCCACACATTAGGCACCTCGGGATCGACCGCTGCCCCCCTGTCAACACTGATTGCGACCGGTCGGAGAGGTAGGAGGAGAACCACCGTAGAACGGTGCCCCCCACCCCCAGTCCCTCCAACCGGCGCAACATGATACCATGGTCGATGGTATCAAAAGCCGCTGAGAGGTCTAACAGCACCAGGATAGAGGAGTACCCCCTACCCCGGGCCCTCCAGAGATCATCCACCAACGCGATCAATGCCGTTTCGGTGCTGTATCCAGACCTGAAGCCGGACTGGAGCGGGTCTAAATAGACAGCTTCATCCAGGTACCGAGGAAGCTGCCACGCAACCACACTCTCAACAACCTTCGCCAAAAAGGGAAGGTTGGAGACTGGACGATAATTAGCCAAAATAGCTGGGTCCAAGGAGGGCTTCTTGAGGAGGGGCCTCACCACTGCCTCCTTCAAGGCGGGCGGTAGGGCACCCTCACTCAAAGAAGCATTTATAATCTCCTGGAGCCAGCCTCGTGTAACCTCCCAGGAGGCCAGCACCAACCAGGAGGGACACGGGTCCAATAAACATGTGGTTGTGTTCAGTCTTCCCAGAGTCCTGTCCACGTCCTCAGGAGCCACAGGATCAAACTCAGCCCAGATAACACTCTCAAGACCTGCCTCAGTCACCCCGCCTGAATCAACCCAGTCAGCGGCCAAATCATCCCGAATCTGAGTTATTTTATCATCCAGATATTGAACAAAGTCCTCAGCACGACCCTGCAAGGGATCCTCCTGTGCTCCCAGATGAAGAAGGGAGCGGGTCACCCTAAACAGGGCGGCTGGGCGATTATCTGATGACGCGATAAGAGCGGCAAAATAGTTAGACTTCGCCGCTTTTATCACCACTAAGTAAGTCTTAATATGAGCTCTTACTAGTGTCAAGTCAGATTCAGAGCGACTGGCCCTCCAACCGCTCTCTAGGCGTCTTCTCCAGCGTTTCATCTCCCTCAGCTCCTCGGTAAACCAAGTAGATAAGTGAGTTCGACGCCGGGTCAGAGGCCGCAAAGGCACGATGCGGTCCAAGGCCCCACTGGCCGCCCTATCCCAGGCCGCCACCAGGTGCTCAGCCGAATCGCGTGTCAGTGTCTCAGGAAATGGCCCAAGCTCCGTCTGGAACCTATCAGGATCCATCAGGTGCCTGGGGCGGAACCACCTAATCAGTTCCGCCTCCCTGCGGTGAGGTGTAGCGGTCTGAAAGTCGAGTCGAAGGAGCGAGTGGTCAGTCCATGACAGGGGTTCAACACCTATATCCCCGATATCAAGACCACTCAACCACTGACCAGAGACAAAAACTAGATCCAGGGTGTGTCCACCAATGTGGGTCGGGCCCTGAATTACTTGGGTCAGGTTCATGGCCGTCATGGAAGCCATGAACATAATTATCTTTGTGTTTTGTTCCTTTTTCTTTTCTGTTATTATTTTTAAACCAAATAAATAGATTAAATAAATAATAGTTGTCATTAGTATTTCTGGCCCAGTGTTTCCACTTCTTCTAAGACTTATCAGAGCCTATGATAGTAAGACAGTATTGTCCATGTAAAGTACTAGTGTTATAGATCTATTAGCCAGTTCTGGAAGGGAGTCTTTCTTGCTTAAGGCATCTATTATCACATTATTTTAGTAATGAAAAGTATGGAAGCCAAAATACACTCTTATTGGCATCAACTTTGAAAGGTGCTTGACTTTAGTGCATCTCACACTGAAACTGGGGTTCTTGTGAAGTGCATTTAATAGTATGATCACCTATCAACAAAGATGCTTTTAGTTTCTTCCAAAGAGTTGCCTGCTTGAAAGCTCCAAAACAAAGTAAAAATGAGTGACTTGGATGGCTGTGAATATTTTTTCAACTAAATTGGAAAATATTAAACTTTCATCTAGCAAAAAGCAGCCTGTCTCTTCTTCTGCTTGAAGGTTTTCTTCTGCCAGGCCTCTGACTTCCAATAAAACATAATACTTACTAATTAAGATGAGCAATCTCAGTTGCCAATAATTGGCGGAATTCTCTTTCTTTTTCCAAATAGAAATAATTTATGGCTGTGCTCCAGGTTCTAGGATAGAAGCTGTATTATTGATGTCAGTAAAATGGGACACCTACCCTGGAGCTCATCATGCAGGAAGAGTTCCTATGAGTTCAGGTGGATTTAAATCCAGACCTGGGGCTGTTTGGAAGTTTTAATTGTCTAATTACTGCATGCATTTCAACAACTGAAACTGGACAACAAAGGCTCTTCCCTAAATCAATCTCTGCATTGTGTAAATCTCACTTTCATACAGAGCTTGAAAATAAATTTGCCAGATTGTTGCTAGGAGAACTGAAATAGTGAAATAAGTATAGTGAGTTTAGATAACACACGGTTGGTTGGCAAATAGATTGCAAAGCATGGTCACATCACCCTTAGACTGTTTTAAGCATAGATAGAAGATTTTGCATATGCCATATAAGTTTGGTTCTTGTAATAACTGGATTTTGAACATACACCAGTTAAGGGTTGTTCAAGAAACAATTGGACATATGGAACTGTGAAAGAAAGGACATGTTGTTACTTCCCTATCTCTTGCCAATAATGAGAATGTGCTTGAACAGTAATAGTCACAGTTACTGTAAAGTTTGTTATACTAACAGCTTAAGAAATCTTTCAACTTTTTTATTACGTTTCTTATAGACCAGGAGTGTCAAACTCAATTTCACTGAGGATCACATCAGGGTTGTATTTGACCTGGGCGGAGGGGGGGGGCTGGGAGGCGTGGCAAGTTTGACATCACTCGTATGATCAAATGCCACTGTTGCTAGTAGTTTGTTTTGCTAGCATTCTGCCAGTGAAAACAGAGCTTGTGAGGGCCACGCGCACACTTCCCAGACTCAATTTTTGGCTGTGATGGACTCCTGCAACTCTCTGCTAGTGAAAAGTGAATCCGGGAGGGTTGCACATGGTCCTCCTGAGCTCTATTTTTGCTGGCAGAGGCACCACATGCTGCTCCTTCGCTGTTTCAGAATAGCACCATGGGCCAGATCTAAGCACCCCATGGGCTGGATCTAGCCCATGGACTTCTGTTGTGGACAATGTTGCAAACCATGCAGTTCCAAACCTCGTTGGTCCCAAAGCCTCTACAGTCAATCACTGACTGTTTTTTTTTTACTGCATATCTTATAAAGCAACCACAGAACAATGTAGGTGTTTCTAGGCTCTGTTCTCCTAATGGTTATTGCAGCTGATCTGACTCCTGCTTCAATTCACCGTCAATCCCAAATGTATGTTGTAAGTAAGAGACACACCAAATGTATCCAATGGCTAATTCTGTCCTCTATTCTGGAGATGACATTTATTAGAAGTCCACAAGTAGACCTTAATGTAAAACTTTCAATATCACCAAAGTCTAACTAAAGCTTTGAATAAAGCTTTGAACAGCATTCATTTAGAGCAAGTAATTGAATAATGAGGTTAATAATGAATTCTGAACAGTATCAACTGTTTCAAGCTATACATTTGTAATACAGTGTTATTAATGAAGCTATAACTTCAAGTATATTAATTCAGTCTGGATTTTAATATTTATTGAGAGGCTCTTTGTACTTCACATAATGTATTTCTGACATCTCACTGTTACTGTTGAATATTGAATGGCAGATTTGAACAGACCAATCAGGGACAAGAGCGAGAAATTCATACGACTGTCAGTGGCTGAAGCCATAGACAGCTCCTAGCATAAAAGGAGCTGCCACAGCTAGGATTGCCATTACAATTTACGGAGCTAATAAAAGTGTTAGCCTTTACTGTGTGTCCTGTCCTTTCTTGCACCCATGATTTAACACTGGTGATGAAGGTGGGATTCTAGGACAGAAAACGAAGCACTAAACCTCCACAGCAATCATCAGCCACCTCGATCAATGGCCATGAGATTTGATCATATCATCGGTTACCACTATGCCTTCTATCAGCCCACCTGCACCATTCAACTTGGCTGGAGAAGACTGGGAATCTTATATGGAAAAATTCCACATGTACATGGTAGGAAATGATCTCTAAAGCCTGTTGGAACAGAGGAAGAGAACAATATTCCTCACACACTGTGGAGCCGCGGTGTTCAAAATGGCAAAAGCACTCACAGTCCCTACAGAATTGAGAATGGTGCCCTGGACGGATCTTCAGAGCATCCTCAAGGTTCACTATGCTCCCCAAGCCTCATCCCTGGTAAGAAGATATGAGTTTTACCAGAGGGACCAGAAGGAAGGCGAATCGATCATGAATTCATCACAACATTGAGGGAGATAGCCACAGCCTGTGATTTTCTAAACTTAGAAGAGACTATGAGGGACCAGCTAGTGTTGGAACTAAAAGATTTTACATTGCAAAGCAGACTACTAGCCAAGCCTCAGATAACCTTCAAGGAGGCACTGGAAGGAACCTCAGTGTCGGAGGCATGCCAGAAATCAATGGCAGGCATAAAGAAAGTGAACAAGGGACCACAAGGAAAAGAGGAACCCGGGGTCCATTATGAGGACGTGCAAACAGAATCGGAGAAAGAAGAGAAGGATGAGGTCCACCACTTACAAATGGACTGAAGAGGCAAGCCGTGAGGAAAAGGAAGGTTAGAATTCCAGTGCGCAGGCTGCGAGGGAAACCACCCCAGAGCAGAGTGCAGGTACCGTGATGCCATATGCCAACGGCGCAACTGAAAAGGGCATATAACGAGAGCCTGCAGAGCGTCTCAACCAGCAGCCAGAAGAAGCCACCTGAACTGCCCACCAAGCTCACCGCCACCCAACCGATCATTCAAGTCAAGTAGAAAAAAGCAACCACTTGGAAGAAGTCACAAGAAGCGAGGACTCTGGATCGGAGCGAGGTGAGACCCACCTAACATTAATAATGGGTCATGCGAGCGCAGGAAAGTCCAACAAGATGGCAGCGACCATACTCATAGAGGGGAGACCCTGCAAAATGGAGGTCAATTCGGGGTCCTGCCTATCCATGGTCTCCTGGACAACGATTTAGCAGCTGGTTCCAGGCATCAAACCCAGCGCGCTCAAGCAACAAAGGCTGACTCTCGTGGACTATCAAGGGAACCAAATCCGAGTAGTTGGCACGGGAAGATTCAATGTTGCCTACAAAACATTTAAGGCAAAGTTACCCCTCACCATCATGGACTGGGACAGACCTAGTCTATTGGGTCTGGAGTGGTTCAAGCCGTTAGGACTGGTGGTAATATGCATCGACCACATCAACGACTGCGCCTAGGAACAACTGATGACTGAATTCGCAGAAGTGTTCAATGGCGAATTAGGCAAGTACATGGGGTCTCCAATATCCTTCAATATTGACCCCCAAGTTGCCTCTGTCCGGATTAAACCTAGGTGGGTTCCGTTTGGCCTAAGGCCCAAAATAGATGAGTAATTAGACAAGCTAGTTGCTCAGGGAGTATTAGAGCCTACCGACCATGGCACCCCAGTTAAGCCAGATGGGTCGGTGCGCATCTGTGGTGACTACAAAAGTACAGTCAATAAGGCCCTACAATAGAGCACTTACCCAGTGCCAGTGGTGCAACATCTGCTCCACTCGTTGGGTCGTGGGAAGATATTCACAAAACTGGATCTGGCACAGGCACATCAGCAGCTTCCTGTAGATGATGCCACAGCCAAAGCCCAAATAATCATAATGCACAGGTTACCTTCAGGAAACGCGCAGGTGCCTTCAAGTGCAAGTGATTACAATTTGGAGTCAGTGTAGCCCCAGGATTGTTCCAAAGCCTGATGGAATGATTGTTACAAGGGATTGAAGCAGTTGTCCCATATTTTTATGATGTACTCATCTCGGCAAGGAATTTAAACCAGCTAAAACAATGCCTAAGAGAAGTGCTGTCTAGATTCCGGGAAGTAGGGCTTAAAGTAAAAAAGAGCAAATGCAATTTAGCAGAAAAGCAAGTAGAATTCCTGGGATACTTAATTGATGAATCAGGAATACGACCCACTCCCAGAAAGCTGAGGGCAATCAAAGAGGCACCCACACCAAAAAACAAAACGGAGCTGCAAGCTTTCTTAGGATTACTGAACTTTTATAATATCTTCCTACCACAGAAAGCTACAAGTGCTGAACCGGCTACTGGATAAGACAACAGAATGGAAGTGGGGGAAGAAGGAATGAACGGCATTCGAAGAAATAAAAAAAATTACTAATATCAGACAGAGTATTAGTCCAGTACAGTGGAATGCTGCCAATCCGTTTGACTTGCGACGCATTGCCCTTTGGCATTAGAGCTGTACTGAGCTATTGCATGCCAAACAGAAGAGAGGCTCCCGTAGCATTTTACTCCAGAACGTTGTCTAAACCAGAGAGGAACTATAGTCAACTGGATAAAGAGGCATTGGCTGCGGTAGCCGGAATAAAAAGATTCCATGAATATTTGTACAGCCGGAGATTCAAACTCATCATCAACCATAAACCATTGCTGGGCATCATTGCTGGAGACAAACCCACACACCCCATCCTATCGCCAAGAATGCTTTACTGAGTAGAGTTCTTAACTGCCTATGACTACCAGCTGAAATACAAGCCTGGCAAAACAATCAACCACACTGACACCCTCAGCACAAGACTGACAGTGGAAGCGACACATCGACCAGATCAGAGGCAGAGTAACAAAGAGCTAACTTGGCCCACCAGAAAAATGCATAGAAAGGAACCAGACCCTACCATAGGCACAAACACAAGACAGCATAGGAAAAGACTCAAACCCAAGTAGAGGCAGCAGACACTTACCTGAAATCCAGGAGGAGGAACTGAACATCAGCTAATTCGTCCAGGGGAGGAAGCAAGTAACACCCAAGAAAATAATTCCACACCGGTGAGCGAGTTCCAGAGAGTTCCAGAGGCGGAGCCAGCAGAGCCACGGAACTTGACCTCTCATTCCAAGAACGCCGGGATGACTGATCTGCACAGATCAAGTCGCACATTGAGACAACCTGCTTACTTACATGACTAGGTTGCCTAGAGACTTCGGATTGGTTATGCTAACTAGAAGGGAGAGGTGTTGAGTATTGAATGGCAGATTTGAACAGACCAATCAGGGACAAGAGCTGGAAATTCATAGGACCGTCAGTGCCTGAAGCTGAGGACAGCTCCTAGCATAAAAGGAGCTGCCACAGCTAAGATTGCCAGAGATTTACGTAGCTAATAAAAGTGTTAGCCTTTACTGCGTATCCTGTCCTTTCTTGTGCCCACGACTTAACAGTTACCATTTGAATTGCTTAAAAAACAGCATTTAACAGATGCATCAGACTTCTATTTTTTTCTGGCTATATCTCTATCACTTGTTGCTCTGCTCTCCCATTTTCTGCCTCAAAAGAAATTTTATTGTTCCACTGCAGAGGAATAAAACATATATATATGTTTTCTTTCTTTTTGTAGGCTTTATGTGTATTTCTCTTTAGCCAGGTTCTTCCTACGTAAACCAAGATTTTTCTGCAGCCCTAGCTCACAATCCACTAGTGAAATCACAATCCACTAGTTTCTAGGCTTTTTTTCTGGCAGCCACAAACTCTCTGCTGCCCTCCTTAGTCTCCCAATGGGCAGCAGAGGGTTTGCTGGCTGCCAGAAAAAAAAGCCTAGAAACTAGTGGATTGTGATTTCACTGAACTAGGGCTGCAGAAAAATCTTGGTTTACATAGGAAGAACCTGGATGGATGGATGGATGGATGGATGGATGGATGGATGGATGGATGGATGGATGGATGGATGGATAGATAGATGACCTCTGATTGTTATTGTTTTGATACAAACTAAAAGCTGTAAAGTTAAAAATTAAGCCTGTGAAATCATTCCTAGAGACAATTACAGCCTACTCCATCTGCAAATGTCAAAGTAACATCACAAAGTTTTTGTTGTTGTTGTTCCCCACCTACCCTCCAATTTTATTTCACACCCAGCATGATAAACAAATCTGGATAATTTGTATATTACTCACTACTTTTTGCGTGTGATATTCTCAGTTGGCCCTATTAAAATTATTGTCATTCCATAGTTTTTAAATTATTGCTAAAGCTGTAGTTCTTTTCAGATATATTGGCAATCAAAGGCAACAGTGAAATATTTGCTTGATTTTTCAATATCTTAAAATAATTTCTTTTTTTTTAAGCCTATTTTCCCCCAAGTTTCCTACTACATCCTGGTGACTCAGCATACCTTTACAGTAATGTGAAAGGACTGAAATATAATAAATTGCTCAAGACCACCCACACCACTTCAACTGCTAAATAGAGGTTTAAACCTAAAATTTATCACTGTTCAAATTTCTAATTGCTCACTTAAAACCCCAAACTGCAAAGTTGCCCACAAACATATCAGCCATCTGGTATGTTAAATGAGTTGTCAGTGGAAACAAATCTGAGCATCACTGTGACTTGTAAAGTTGAAATCTTGGTTTAAGAATTCTGTGTGGGTTCTGATGGCTGCTTCTTTTATTTTTGTCAGCCACTTCTGAAATCCAGAAGCAGAAGGTGCTGAAGGACTTTTTAAAATATTCAAAATACAAAGAAAAAAAGAATAAAGGATAAATTGATATGGTTTACAGACTGAGATCCAAGAGAGTACTTGCTTCTCAGTCTACAGTTTATTGCCCAGATTAAGGATAGGTGAAGGGTAGCCCATGGAGCTACCCTTAAATTTGGTTGTAAGCACCTGGTATAGTTGGTAGCCTAGGGAGTTACACAGTTTGTGTATGTGTATGTAGAAATCAATGATAGGCAGATTTCCACTATTCTACCCAAGCTCCATCTCAATTTATCTACTAATTTCCACTGTACACAATCATTTAAATATGAGCCAGAAGCCAACACAGTTCTAGGCTGTATAAACAGAGGGATAGAATCAAGATCACATGAAGTGTTAATACCACTTTATAATGCCTTGTAAAGCCACACTTGGAATACTGCATCCAGTTTTGGTCACCACAATGTAAAAAAGATGTGGAGACTCTAGAAAGAGTGCAGAGAAGAGCAGCAAAGATGATTACAGGACTGGAGGCTAAAACATATAAAGAATGGTTGCTGGAAGTGGGTATGTCTAGTTTGATGTAAAGAAGAACTAGGAGCAGTGGTGGGATTCAGCCAATTTGCAACACTCTGGGACAACCAGTTGTTAACTTTCTGGGTGGTTTGGCAAACTGGTTGTTGGAAGAAATCATTAGGGTTGTTGGAAGAAATCATTAAATTACTTGAATCCCACCACTGACATGATAGCAATGTTCCAATATCTCTGGGTCTGCCACAAAGAAGAGGGAATCAAGCTATTTTCCAAAGCACCTGGGGGCAGGGCAAGAAGAAATGGATGGAAACTAATCAAGGAGAGAACTAGCATAGAACAAAGGAGAAAATTCCTGACAGTTAGAACAATTAATCAGTGGGACCACTTGCCACCAGAAGTTGTATATACTCCAACACTGGAAGTTTTAGTTTTTAAGAAGAGATTGAATAACCATTTATCTGAAATGGCGTACTGTTTCCTGCCTAAGCTGGGGGTTGAACTAGAAGACCTCCACAGTCCCTTACAACTTTGTTATATTCTATTCTATTCCAAAGAGAACTTCCTAATTTTTTTCCAGTTCAGAAAGATGAGTACCAGAGAAAGCTTATGCCCAAGTTTTTTTTCTCACCTCCTCCTCAAGTAACCATAAAGGTGTGTGAACATGTCACTGTATTACCGATATGTATAGAAATTGAAACTTTAAATGCCTATCAGATTAACATAAATAACAGAAGCATTTAAAACTGTGCAACCAGGCAAGGTATTCTTCATCTTCAATCTAGCACTTTCCAAATGTAATGGCCAATGCTGGCTGTGAATGGGATGGTCTGCAATGATGGAAAAGGTTGATGTATTGTAAAAGTGGCTGGATTTAATTGAAAAATCTAATTTTGCATTATGAGAATTTTATGTGAGAGATTCAAATAAAACTGAAAATGAGATGGCAATTTTATACTTTTTTCAGATATGAAGGCAGAATACAACTGAACGTTATCCACACAGAGATGATGACAGCACTTGAACTTAAAACTAAATTGGAAATGAGAATGATTTTTTTTCCTTCAGTAAACATGCCATAAACCGCTCTAGATAATGTTCAATACTATTATATCTGTACAGTCAATTCTGGAATATTGTTCTGTAGCATTTGAATGTGTCTGAGGGAGGGGAGAATTAAGTTTAGCTGAATATAGAAGAAGAAAAAGTATTTATAATAGCAATATATACCAAGTCCAGTTCAGATGGGACTGCAGATCTGTTACAAATCAAGTTGAGCCATCTGCTAATCATAGTGTACAAATCCTGGACACTTTGTATTGTAGTAATATTCCCATCATCCAGAGATAGGATGATTTTTCCAGCTTATTTCCCATCAGATATATTTGGAACCCAACCAGCATAGCTCATGTAGCAATATTAGTTGAAAATTCTGAAGCTGCAGATATGTATTCCACATACCTCTCAAAAAGTCAGGATGATATACCTATTTTTTTCTCATGCAGCACGCAATAATCTTGGGAGAATAATTAATCAAATAATACAGTTATCACACTTTCAGGTTTAAATTTCTTCAGAATTACAAATCACCTGCAATTGACTGTCTATAGATATGGCAAAAGGTTTTCAAAGTAGACAATTTAGCACAATTAGAAAAGTGGAATTAGTTCTAATTTTATTTATTTATCATTGAAATTATATGCTGCCTTTCTGTATATTCAATGTCGTTTGAAATTGCCTGGTGTGCTGTGAAAGTAAAAACTGCTTATTTGTATTATATGTGCTGTTATTTAAATTATTAAACAATAAGAAAACAAAAGAGAATATATGCACTTAAGATTTGCAACCAAATTCAGTTAAAAAAAATAATAGTACAAATACAGATTGATTAATTATTTTATTTCCCCAAGAAATCACTTTGTTTTGTTTGTTCGTTTTTTGTTTCTTGCTATGGAGCCTTATTAATTAAAATGGTGGCCATAGTGGCTTAGAATTCATATGGCCTCTTATCAATTCTATATGGGGAGAAAGAAGGCAACAAATGGATAAAACTAGAAAGAAGTGCCATTCCACTATATAAGTGTTTCTGAACCTCAACAACTTTAAGATTTGTGGACTTCAACACCCAGCCATGGGCAACATGCCACAGGCCAACTTACTGCAAGACAAGAGTTACACTAATATCGAAGAAATAGAGGAACAGAATCATTAAAAAAGGTCAAAAGAGGACAAAATTAAAAGTGAATGACAAAAATTAAAATAATTCTTAATTATGTTAAATAATTACATTGAATTGTTGAATTCTCCCATGGTGAGTTGGCCTGTGGCAAGTTGGCCATGGTGAGTTGACCGTGATGAGTTGATTGTATTGAGTTGTCCCATTATTTGCCAGAGAGTTGAAGTCCTATTTGCATTACATTGTTATGAAACATTCCGAAGGAAAACTATCCATAGACTGCTTTGAAGACTCATACTTCATTTCAAGCAGCTACTACAGATTGATAAACCTTTAGGTATCTGAGCACAAATACAGACTTCATTTTCTTGCTTCCAGCAGATTGGATTTATGCCTGATGTTTTCTTTAAATCGCTTTACTTAATTTAGAAATACATTAAAATACCCATCTGCCAGCTGTGCTAGTTTCAGCTCTACCAAACCAATAATTAGTATACTCCTGCTATTATTTTTTTCATACTACTAAAAAAACACTGTGCATAAAACACTGTGAGATTATATCAGAAAAAGAGAAAAACAAGGAACATTTTTGTTCCACATCTAACATACAGTCCTGAATTATCTTTAACCTTAACAGCCCTCTCTAAAAATAGGCAAGCTTTTCAATATTGTACTATTGAAAAGTACTCTAGTATTTTTAAAAGTTTTTTTTAGTCTTGTTTTAATAGAAAGTTTCTGGTTAGATATAGAGGTAATTTGGCTTTATAAGAAAAATAATAGGAATGAGAGAATTCTAAAAATAGCTGAAAAATCATTAGAGGAAGCCCTCGACATACAACCATTCATTTAGTGACAATTCAGAATTACAACAGCATTAAAAGAATGTGACTTATGATCATTTTTCACATTTACAACTATCACAGCATCTCCACAATGTCAGGGGGGGAAACCTGATTATGAGCATAGCTGCACTTAATAATAATTGAACAGACAGCACACCACAAAATATCTCATTTTAGAATTCAGAGGTTTATTAGAATTTAAAGCATAACAAACATAAACCACTTATATTAATCACATTGAAATAAGAGTCAATCAGACAAGCAGTCAAAAGGGGCAGCTTGAGTCCAATTGGCAACCTCCCATTATTCTCCTTTGTCTTTTATACCTTAAAACCACAAACCATGTGATTTTCAAGATCTGTCCATACTGTCCTAGCAACAGGGGCAGTTTTCCATTTCTTTAACCTCAATGTTACAACATGGTTATTTCTACATGTATGTTAAGCATACACTTCCTCTTTTCCCATAGCCTCAGCTCCCCTGATTTTGGCATATATTTATTCGTTACCCCCATATAACACCTCTCCTGCATGAGCTGCACTGGTTACCAGTGGTTCTCTGGGTCCGCTTCAAAGTGCTGGTTCTCACCTATAAGACACTACATGACTTAGGTCCAGGATATTTGCAAGATCTTCTCCTGCCAGCCTCCCACCATCCTGTTCGCTCACATAGGGCTGCTCTCCTCAGGGTTCCGATGTTGAGCCAATGTTGTCAGGCGGTGCCCAGGTTCTCTGTGGGTGCTCCCACTGTTTGGAATGAGTTGCCTACCAAGCTCCAGACAGCTCCTGATCTCCGCTCCTTCTGTCGGGACCTGAAAACTTGGCTGTTCAAGCAAATAGGCTGACTCTGATTCTGGGTTTTATTATTTATTAGTTATTTGGTTTAAAATGGGATTTTGCTGTACATGTTTTTAACTTGTGTTCGCCACCCTGAGTCCTTCTGGAGGAGGGCGGCATATAAATACATGAAAATAAATAAATAAATAAATAAATAAATAAATAAATAAATAAATAAATAAATAAATAAATAAAATGGAACTACGATGTTCATGTCAGCTACCATTTCATCAGACACACCTGCTGAATACAAATTTTCCTTTATACTGGTTTCAGGCAATTAATGTCAACATTGAACCCATCTCAGGCCCCCCAAACTTTACTGTGCTAGAAGGGGGTCCCCATTATTTTCCCCTTACAACAATCATGTGATCTAAATTCAGACCCTTGACAACTGGCATGTATTTATCATGTAGTGTGACAGAGACATGTGATACTCTTTGGCAATCTTCTGGCAAGTAAAGTCAATGAGGAAGCCAGATTCACTGAACAATTGTGTTATTAATTTAACAAGTGCAGTGATTCACTTAACAACTGTGGCAAAAAAATGTCATAGTTCTTGGAAAACATAAGGGACAATCCTGAAAATGTGGCAAATCGGAAAAAAGTTCATAAGGATAAAAATATTAAATTGTTTATGTTTATAACTGTTTTCCAAAGGAAAACTCAACAGCAAAATAAAGAAAAACTTTACAAAAAAATGCATATTTGAATTAAGATATCTGAACCCCAACAGTATTCAAAATTTTATTTAAAAAAAACAATTCAATTTCCATATTTTTCACAGAATGTTTAGCCATGTAAGCTGCATGGTTCAAGTTAAATGGCTAAACTAAAGGATAAAAGTGGTTTCGGGACATAAATAAATCTAAAGGATAGCTTTCTGAAATAAAGAACTGCCTTTTAAAATAAAGGACATATAGTCATTGTACCTATACAGGGACAGGATATTTGTTTATCTTTCTCAGTATTGCTCATTCCACCTTTTTGAACCAGGGTATGTTTGGAACTTTAAAATATATGTGTAAAATCACAAAATGGATTTCATAGGAAATGTGCTTTTTTTTTTTTTTTTGTAAACAGATTACCTTAGTGACCTGGCCAGTTACAAAGTAGTCTTTTGCAAAAGGAAAGCTGGCTTCTCTTGTTAGATCTTTGTGCAGTTAATTGTGATAATAAAAAACTGATTCTTTGTTTTGCAGTGTGCTGGCTTTCTACGTATTTATTTTAATTAAAATAATATTTAAGAAAGTCAGTAGGTCAGAAAATGTGGTATACTTGAAGAAGACATTTTGCTTATTAAGGAATTAAATTAAAGAGATGGCTTTGCATGCCACTTCCGGCTCACATGCCATAGATTTACCATCACAGATATGGGGTCCCGTGCTTGAGCAAGGAGTGGGACTAGAAGACTTCCGATGTCCCTTCCAATTCTGTTATTCTGTAATTCTACTTATGAATACCAAACGATAACTCTCAAAGTTCACGAAGTTTTCACCAAAAATCTTTTTAATTGGAACAATTTGGAATTGAACTGGGATCTTCTCCATTTAAAGCATGGACTTAAATGATGAGTTGTGGTGCATTATTTTCATAATTTAAGGTGCTGGTTTCAAGCTTGAAAGCCGAAGCAGTTTGGACATAAAGATTTTCAGGAATGATTATTCTGAAAATATTCCTACTCACAGAGGACGATTTGTTGGAAATTCAAGGGATTGCATTGGTAAGCAAAATATGTGTGTGCCATTTCTGAAATATATTGTTGATATTTTCTATCTTTTTAAATAAAGGTATCAAGGTAAATTTCTATTTAGCTCTCATCCGCTAGTCATACCCTTAAATTAAATTAATTCAAACATGACTTCCAGAATATTAAGCAGTTATATTAACCTCTGAGCCACAAGTTCTCCTCCTTTTCTCAGCTTGAGCAGGGGAGAGATTAAGAAGCATCTGGTCTATCCCAATATGTGGGAGGGAGCATATTGCTTTCCTTTCACCTTTCAGCTCCAATCCAGGAGCCCTCAAGCAGGGAGCCTTGTGGCTCAGAGGTTAATACAACTGCCTAATATGCATCCCAAGTTTGAATCTGAGTAAGGTACGGCTAGCTAATTAGAGCTAAATAGATCTGTACTAGTCTTTCTTTATTTCTTTATCAGTGAAATAAATTTGGTATAAAATGATTTGCCGTGAATGTGACTGCTTATTTTAGATTTATTTTAGACTGCTACTCTAAAATAAGTTATTACAACTGTATTTTTCCACCTCAAACAAATACCCATGCAAATTCTAAACATCATACCTGCCCTGTCTATTGGAGATACATATACTACTTGTTCAACAAAGTATAATAAAGCATTTGAAATTTCCATGGTAGAAAAGAATGATTGTATATTTAAAATTCTAGGAAGTTTAGTGTTGTGATATTCTAATGTTTGGTTGTTGAAGGGCTAGTACAGGGATGTCAAACTCGAAGCCCACAGGCCACATACAACCTGCAGGTTGCTTAGATCTGACCCACAGGACTGCCCTGGAAACCAGCCCTTTAATTTGAACCATGCAGGTTACATGGCTAAACATTCTGTGAAAAATGTGGAAATTGAATTATTTTTTTAAAATAAAATTTTGTATACTGTTGGACAGACATCTTAATTCAAATATGCATTTTTTGTAAAGTTTTTCTTTATTTTGCTGTTGAGTTTTCCTTTGGAAAACAAAGTTATAAACATAAACAATTTAATATTTTTATCCTTATGAACCTCTTTCAGATTTGCCACATTTTCAGGATTGTCCCTTATGTTTTCCAAGAACTATGACATTTTTTTTTTGCCACAGTTGTTACGTGAATCACTTCACTTGTTAAGTTAGTAACACAGTTTTTCAGTGAATCTGGCTTCCTCATTGACTTTACTTGCCAGAAGATTGGGTCTTTTCCCGTGTAAGATTGAGAGTATCTTGGCGACATTTCAATGAGGTCCTACTCGTCATCTTCAGGCTGGTGCCTTCGGCTTCATGCCTGTGCGAGCAAGGTGTGATCGGAGCAGTTGTCTGTCTATAAATACTGGTGGGGATAGTATTATAGAGAGGTGTGGGGTGCTGGCTTTGTTGCTGTGAGCGGGTTGGTTTCCTATGTTGTTACATCTTGATTAGTTGATAGAGTTGATGTTTTCAGATTAGTTCACTGTTTCAATACCTCCCACCTACCAGATATCTGGAAACTAGCCCTAGTCAACAGACAAGTCCCAGCCATGAAGATTAACACTGGACCCAAGATAACACATGACACCGTCACCAATCATCCTCATCAGATTCAAACCCAAACCCATCCCATTGACAAAGTGGAACTACCATCCAGAGGCCAGACTATGGCGGCATCACCAGCTGCTGTGCCCCCCTCCGATCCCTCTACAAAGCAAACTGACACACACCATGAACACATGGAAAGACCTCAAACTCGGAGCCAAACCAAAGCCCGGGATATGGCATCACAGCCATCTGCTCAGGACATTACATCAACTACCCAGTCCATTACCCAGGTTGTTACATCACAAAAGACTAATGGGCACACATCAAGGACCTCACCCACACAGGAAGTTATGAAACAGCTGACTAATCTGCAAACATCAACTCCATCAACTAATCAAGATGTAACAACAAGGAAACCAACCTGCTCACAGTAACAAAGCCAGCACCCCACACCTCTCCAACAGTATTTATACAGAGACAGCAGCTCCGATCACACTTTGCTCACACAGGCACAATGCCGAAGGCACCAGCCTGAAGATGACGAGTGGGACCTTTTCCAACAGTTTATTTGGCTTTCAAAATACTTCTGTAGATGAGACTTGGAAGAAAACATTACCAGATCTTAACTTTTAAAGGGACCATTGCCAGGTCTTAACTTTTAAAGCTGTTTGTGCTATTCAAAGAAGAAAATTCTACAGTGTATAAAGTACCTTGTGCCCAGTCTCAATTGGAGCATTCTCTCATTTTTAGGCAGCCAGAACTTCTCAATCTTTAGCATTCTTTCAAAATTCTAGATATGCCTCTCTCACTTTTCCATAGCCCATTTCTTGGTGATTACAATTGTGGTGACATTAACATTCACCAGTGAAAATAAGCAATAAAGGAGAAAAATGTTCTGCACTATCTAAAGATACAACAAGCATGATAGCACAGAATTTCTATTGCAGCTTTAGTAGCTTAATTGTCCCTAAGAGACAGATAGCTGGAACAATTATGCTTTACCATTGCAAATTCTGGTCACGTTTAGGATCCTAGTAAAGGCTGAAGCAATGTTTCATTTCTACCTACCCTTTCTGCCTTGAAAGAAATAATTCTTCTGTTTGCTATCCAGCTGTTTCCTGAAAAGCTAAAAATTGCACAGTGTATTGAAGGCAAGGGGTTTGTATAGAACTACATCAAATTCTTACTACTAGAGGCTATCTCAAAAAAAATATTGTTACCAGTAATTATAATAATACCAATCCTATGTCTATGATACACTTTTAGTAAAACCAGGAATCAGAGTGTATAATTATGATGCCTCTTCTTATTTATATTCTGCTGTTTTGCATTCCACAACAGAAACATTTACAGTTATATATCATTGAGTTTCAAATCACTGCCCGAACTATCCATCTAGATTTAATAAGCTGAGATGCATATGTAATATAATTCATCTATTTTATCCTTCTCCTTCCGTGTATAAGTAAACAAATTAACAAATTATAAAGCTATAATTATGTATAATTTTTGGTTGTCTAAAATAAAGGGTGCATCTCTTCGCTATCAAATAAGGCAGAATCTGAAACTAGCTTTGAATAATTAGCTTATGATTTAGTATTTACTGGAAGGGGCATTAAGTTTGCTAAACTAGGATTCCTGGTGCATCATAAAACATGGCTACTCTTACCAACCACAAAAAAAATGTTTTAACTCTGATTGTTATAGTTTCCCAGTGCAAATGGTATATATATATATACCATATACAGGTGAAACTCTAAAAATTAGAATATCGTGCAAAAGGTCATTTATTTCAGTAATGCAACTTAAAAGGTGAAACTAATATATGAGATAGATTCATTACATGCAAAGCGAGATAATTCAAGCTTTGATTTGTTATAATTTTGATGATTATGGCTTACAGTTCATGAAAACCCCAAATTCACAATCTCAGAAAATTAGATATTACATGAAATTAATAAAACAAGGATTGTACATAGAACAATATCAGACCTCTGAAAAGCATAAGCATGCATATGTACTCAGTACTTGGTTTGGGCCCTTTTTGCATCAATTACTGCCTCAATGCAGTGTGGCATGGATGCTATCAGCCTGGGGCACTGCTGAGGTGTTATGGAAGACCAGGATGCTTCAATAGCGATCTTCAGCTTTTCTGCATTGTTCGGTCTCATGTCTCTCATTTTTCTCTTGGCAATGCCCCATAGATTCTCTATGGGGTTCAGGTCAGGCGAGTTTGCTGCCCAATCAAGCACAGTAATCCCATGGTCATTGAACCAGGTTTTGGTATTTTTGGCAGTATGGGTAGGTGCCAAGTCCTGCTGGAAAATGAAGTCAGCATCCCCATAAAGCTCAGACTGTGGAAACTTCACACTGGACTTCAAGCATCTTGCAGTGTGTGCCTCTCCATTCTTCCTCCAGACTCTGGGTCCTTGGTTTCCAAATGAGATGCAAAAGTTGCTCTCATCAGAAAAAAGGACTTTGGACCACTGAGCAACAGACCAGTTCTTTTTTTTCTTTTGCCCAGGTAAGATGCTTCTGACATTGTTTGTCATTCAGAAGCGGCTTGACAAGAGGAATACAACATTTGAAGCCCATGTCCAGGATCCATCTGTGTGTGGTGGCTCTTGATGCATTGACTCCAGCCTCAGTCCACTCCTTGTGAAAATCCCCAACACTTTTGAATGATCTTTTCCTGACAATCCTCTCCAGGCTGCGGTCATCCCTGCTGCTTGTGCACCTTTTTCTTCCACACTTTTCCTTTCCACATAACTTTCTATTAATGCTTTGATACAGCACTTTGGGAACATCCAACTTCTTTTGCAATTATCTTTTGAAGCTTTACTTCCTTATGGAGGAAATCAAGGCTTGAACTATCTCGCTTTGCATGTAATGAGTCTATCTCATATATTAGTTTCACCTTTTAAGTTGCATTACTGAAAAAAATGACTTTTTGCATGATATTCTAATTTTTCGAGTTTCACCTATATATATGCTTTTCCTTTAAGCCAGGTTTTTCGTACGTAGCCAAGATTTTTCTATAACCACAATTGGTTCCAGAAGAAAGAAAGAAAGAACCCAGAAAGTAGTGAATGTGATTTCGCTCAATTGTGGTTCCAGAAAAATCTTGGCTACGTAGGAAAAACCCGGCTTAAAGGAAAAACACACATTAAACCTATGAAAAGTAAGAAAATAGACATTGGGCCTTTACAGGGAGGAACATGAGATGTGGGTGTGGCCTACTGAGGACAGCTAACGAGCCAGAAATAGCTATATAGGTTTCCCACAATGCAGCACAAAATTTTGCTTGCTGCCAGAATGAAAAGATGGAGAAAGAACCCAGAAAGTAGTTAATGTGATTTCGCTCAATTGTGGTTCCAGAAAAATCTTGGCTACGTAGGAAAAACCTGGTTTAAAGGAAAAGCACACATTAAACCTACAAAAAGTAAGAATATATATATGCGTGTGTGTGTGTGTGTGTGTGTGTGTGTGTGTGTGTGTGTGTTCTGAAGTTTTCGCGGGTGTTTGTATGTAGGTCTTTGGTTATTCGGGTCTTCTCCCACATAAAATTGGCGACATTTGACAAAGTCTCATTCGTCATCTTCAGGCTGGTGTTTTCGGCTTCGTGCTTCTAGGAGCAATGTGAAATCGCAGCTGTTTCTTCCTTTTAACTGCTAGTGGGGGTGTGGACTGATTGGGTGGGAGCTTGGCTGTGTTCTGATTGGTTGGGGGCTTGGCTGTGCTCTGATGGGATGGAGAGTTTGCTGTGCTCTGATTGGATGGGGGGGTGTTCTGTTTGGGTGGCGGCTTGATTGTCCACAAATACAACATCAAGACAGCATTCTGCACAAACCGAAAAATATCCACCATCCTAAGGAACCCCAAAGGCAAAATTGAGTTAGAAAATCAAGGCTTATATGAAATCCCATGCACTGCCTGCCCCACCACATACATCAGACAAACCAAAAGAAGAATAAGTGCATGTTCCTCTTTTTAAGCCAGGTTTTTCCTACATAACCAAGATTTTTTGGAACCACAACTGAGTGAAATCACAATTCACTACATTCTGGGCTCTTCTCTTCATTATGGCTGCAAATAGATTTTAGTGATGCATTGTGGGAGACCCAAATAGCTATTTCTGGCTCATAAGCCGTCATCAGTAGGCCATACCCATTTTATATATTTCTCCCTGTAAAGGCATAATATCTATTTTCTTATTTTTGTAGGTTAATGTGTGTTCTTCTTTTTAAGCCAGGTTTTTCCTACATAACCAAGATTTTTTGGAACCACAACTGAGTGAAATCACAATTCACTACATTCTGGGCTCTTCTCTTCATTATGGCTGCAAACAGATTTTAGTGATGTATTGTGGGAGAGCCAAATAGCATACACACACACACACACACACACACACACACACACACACACACACAATATATATATATATATATATATATATATATATATATATATATATATATATATATTCTGAAGTTTTCGTGGGTGTTTATATGTAGGTCTTTGGTTATTCGGGTGTACTCCCGTGTAGAATTGGATGTGTCTTGGCGATGTTTTGAGATTTTTATATGAGAACAGGTTCCCAGGATACCTCATCAGACTGCAAAGTAAAGCAAATTAATATTGCACATTAAAATGCTATAATAGAAAAGAGCAATAAAAAGTATTCATCAAAAATGAAAATAAAGCAACAGAAAGAAGATTCACAGTATGTTAAATCAATCAAATACAGTTATGTAGAAAGATTTTTTAAAATCTTAATCCTAGAATGACATCAACGCAGCTGATGTTTCTAGTGCTGTGAGATAAATAGTTGCTAAAAGCAAAACCAAAGCATTTGGAGACAGAAACTTTATTAGAAATATTTTCGGTGAGTCACTGGGTTATCTGCCAGCAGGAGGTAGAAAGAACCCTGAAGAAGTCCATCCATTACATTACATATATATTGACAATAGCACTGGAATAGATAGATAAGAGAAATATAAAAAAATATAAAGAGGATAATGTAATCATGTAGTGCTCTTTCCTCTGGAATGCTTTGATAAACTATTAAATTGATTTCACTGATGTTATCAACATGTACCATAAACACTGAACTTTTCAATTATCTAAATCCAGGAGTAGAAGGACAAATCTTAGTTGTGCCAACTGTCTCCTATTCAACCAGGCTACAGCTCTAGGGGTTAGGTTGTCTATACTATTATTTCTGTTTTAAAAAGTATTATTTCTACAAAAGCCATGCCATATAACACAATTATATACAGGTGGAACTCAAAAAATTAGAATATCGTGCAAAAGTTCATTCATTTCAGTAATGCAACTTAAAAGCTGAAACTAATATATGGGATAGACTCATTACATGCAAAGCGAGATAGTTCAAGCCTTGATTTGTCATAATTTTGATGATTATGGATTATAGCTCATGAAAACCCCAAATTCACAATCTCAGAAAATTAGAATATCATAAAAAGGTTCAATATTCTAGGCTCAAAGTATCCCACTCTAATCAGCTAATTAAGCCATAACACTGCAAAGGGTTCCTGAACCTTTAAATGGTCTCTCAGTCTGGTTCAGTAGAAATGACAATCATGGGAAAGACTGCTGACCTGACAGTTATGCAGGAAAACATCATTGAAACCCTCCATAAGGAGGGAACGCCTGAAAAGGTAATTGCAAAAGAAGTTGGATGATCCCAAAGTGCTAAATCAAAGCACATTAATAGAAAGTTATGTGGAAGGGAAAAGTGTGGAAGAAAAAGGTGCACAAGCAGCAGGAATGACCACAGCCTGGAGAGGATTGTCAGGAAAAGGCCATTCAAATGTGTTGAGGACTTTCACAAGGAGTGGCTTGAGGCTGGAGTCAGTGCATCAAGAGCTACCACACACAGATGGATCCTGGACATGGGTTTCAAATGTTGTATTCCTCTTGTCAAGCCGCTCCTGAACAACAAACAATGTCAGAAGCATCTTACCTGGGCTAAGGACAAAAAGAATTGGTCTGTTGCTCAGTGGTCCAAAGTTCTCTTTTCTGATGAGAGCAACTTTTATATCTCATTTGGAAACCAAGGACCCAGAGTCTGGAGGAAGAATGGAGAGGCACACACTGTAAGATGCTTGAAGTCCAGTGTGAAGTTTCCACAGTCTGTGTTGATTTGGGGAACAGGTCATCTGCTGGTGTTGGTCCACTGTGCTTCATTAAGTCCAGGGTCAATGCAGCCGTCTACCAGGAGATTTTGGAGCACTTCATGCTTCCTTCCGCAGACGAGCTTTATGGGGATACTGACTTCATTTTCCAGCAGGACTTGGCACCAGCTCACGCTGCCCAAAGTACCAAAACCTGGTTCAATGACCATGTGATTACTGTGCTTGATGAGCCAGCAAACTCACCTGACCTGAATCCCATAGAGAATCTTTTTTTAAAAAATTTGATTTATATGCCGCCCTTCTCCAGAGACTCAGGGCGGCTTACAATGCATTAAGCAATAGCCTTCAAACTTTTGTATATTTATACAAAGTCAGCATATTGCCCCCACAACTGGGTCCTCAATTTACCCACCTTAGAAAGGATGGAAGGCTGAGTCGACCTTGAGCCTGGGGTGTTTCGAACTGGTGTAATTGCAGGCAGCTGGATGTTAAGTGCTGCCTTTAGTAGGAGGCATTAGCCTCCTACGCCACTCAGGCTCCTATCTATGGGACATTGCCAAGAGAAAGATGAGAGGCATGAGATCAAACAATGCAGAAGAGCTAAAGGTCGCTATTGAAGCATCCTGGTCTTCCATAACACCTCAGCAGTGCCACAGGCTGATAGCATTCATGCCATGCCGCATTGAGGCAGTAATTGATGCAAAAAGGGCCCAAACCAAGTACTGAGTACATATGCATGCTTATATTTTTCAAAGGTCCAATATTGTTCTATGTACAATCCTTGTTTTATTGATTTCATGTAATATTCTAATTTTCTGAGATTGTGAATTTGAGGTTTTCATGAGCTGTAAACCATACTCATCAAAATTATGACAAATCAAAGCTTGAACTATCTTGCTTTGCTTGTAATGAGTCTATCTCATATATTAGTTTCACCTTTTAAGTTGCATTACTGAAATAAATGAACTTTTGCATGATATTCTAATTTTTCAAGTTTCACCTATATGTTTAAAGCAGAGGTCACCAACCTTTCAGATCTCAGGGACAACTAACTTCATAATTTTAAATCCCACGGACCACTAATATGACTCGCTGGGTGGGTATGGCTAGATGGTCATGTGACTGGGTGGCCAACTTTATGTCACTCACATCGAGGGGTATCTCGCTGGCCTCTACTCGCCCCTCCCCTCCCAGCCACTCCTCGATTGCCTGCCCAGGCTCCTTAGGGCCCCAACAGGAAGCAGTTATTGGAGCTAAGCAGCCACCATGAAAAAGAGTTGGCAAAACAGCTCAGTTCAAATTGGATCTGGCCAAGAAGGGGCCTCGGAAGAAGCACCTCACTGAGGACTACAAGCATAGGCTTTACAAGCAAAGGGAAGATCTGCGGGAGTTCAAGGCAAGGGACCGGCATCTGGAGGCTCAGCCAGCTGAGATGATCAGCCAGTTCCAGGCCATGAGGCAGTCCCACTGGAACGAGGCCTTCTGGCTCTTTACCACCAGTGGCACTTCCCTCCAGCCTTCAGCCAAAGTCCCACACCAGGAGGCCAAAGCAGACCCCAAGTTCAAATTTCTGCCCCCCTCTGACCCGCACAAAAAGACCCCAAAGGGGGAGACTGTCTACAGCAACACAAACGTTCATTGCATGTATCCATCTCAGGGGCCATAGTTTGAGAACCCCTGATTTAGTGCATATTTTTCAGTGGACCACCAAAAAATTTTCGTGGACCACCAGTGATCCATAGACCACCAGTTGGTGACCACTGGTTTAAAGAATTTGGATGCTCCAGATCAGCCATATCAATTACTCAAGAAACATCGCTGCCCCATACAATTCATCTATTGTTTCTGGCAAAGAATAAAATGTTTTTTCAATCAGAAAAAATATTTGGCAATGATTCTGACATGATAGCTTTTCTTAAACAAGATTTGAGTAGCTGGATTCTATGATTAAATAAGGAGGATTCCACAAGTGCCAAACTTGAGATAATGTGTGCTTGTGGTATACCAAAAATAGAAGACTTCGCAACATCCAATTCAACTGTCAGCCATATACCCTATCAAGGGCTCAATATTTACAGATAATACTCAACTAAATTGCACATTGGGGCTTAATAAAACATTACTTTATTTCCATTAAGTCATAAACACATATATACCAGTAGTCATTACTTTACTGTATATTCAGGACTGTTCAATGGAGAATATATTTTATGAAACACACTGAAGTTATATGTAAAGCTGATGCATTCTTCTACAAACATATTATTTTGTATTTTAATACACTACTATTTTAGTTTTAGTACTCTACTCATGTTTCTGTATCTTTTATTTTATCCTATCAGTCTATTTTACTTTATTTTTTCTTATTCTATTTTATTGCCACTGATATCCATTGTTTCTTAATATAGTTAACTGACTGATTAATAACATTTACTTTTACTACAACTTCTCTAAGTAATAGTATATTGTTTCTGAACCATACAAAGTCATACCTGATATTGATAGGATTATTAGACAGCATATACTGTAAATCTTCTTTTGCAATTTGAAAATATTAAGACACAATATCTATAATGCCCATGGTGCTGAGTGCCTTTTGATTACAACAGTATAGAAATGTGGCAAATAAACGAAAGTGTACAGAATATACAGAACGTACAGAAATAAATTGCTTAATTTAAATAAGTTTCTGCATTTAAAAAAAAACATAGATATACAGATCTTCAATGAATGTAATTCAAATAGCCATTCTGTGAATAGAGATTCCCACTGAGCACATCTGGAATGGTAATGTATCTCATTTTATACCTTATCATATGAATTTCATGAATTATATACATCCAAGCATTGTAGTTTTAAGTTAGTAGAAATTTTTTTAGTTCCGTTGAACATCTGCAAAAAATATCATAAATGATTTAGCGGTAGAAAATTTCCCGTGTTTATAAGAGACAGATGGTTAAGTGGTGATAAGGGGGGAAAAAGTGATTATATTTAAACAGGCAATATAGGAATCACATACAGTCCTTTAGAACTTGGGGGTCAGCATAAGCTTAAGAAATGGATTCCAATTAGTTCACAAATATTAAAAAAAGCCAAAAGGAAATTATTGACACAACCTATATTTTTAACAATATAGTTTGTATTGTTTTATTGAGTTCTATCTAATCACCACATTTTGGGTTTGCAAAGCATCCCCCAAGTATTTTAAACTCAAGTCAGGTTTCCCCCATTTTGTCCTTATAATTATAAATTTCAAATATGTTCAGCCTGGGGTTGTGTTCTTAGGAAGCAATTTTTCCTCTGCCCAAGTTATCCTGAGTTAGTCAATATGTATGTTTTTAAATTATTCCATCAGTGCTATTAGTCTCTGTTTACTTTGTCTGAATTTTCATAAATCAACAAATGGGTTCATCAGAACAAATGTTCCCAGGGCACTATTCAAGCAAGTTCTATGAATAGTTTTAGGCTCAGAGACCCCATAAACCAGCAAGCTAACAAGCCTCCTTTAAAAAAAAACAAAAAAGAAAACCAGCACAATCAAACTACTTTTTTTCCAAACTGAATTGGGAAATGAAATTGGGAGGCAGAGGGTGCAGCAAACAGAATACATACCCACAAACAATACAGCTCTTACAATACAGCACTGGGTTATTGCCAACAACATATGCCAGGCATGGATGAAAGGCACATTAAATCCTTCAGTGGTAAGACATTGTTATCTAGAAACAGTGTTTTATAAGTACAAAGTCAGAAAAACATCTTGTCATGATAAATGATGTTTCATAATAGAAAGGATTACAGAAAACTGTAATATAGTTTGGATAGCCTCTCTGCTCTGTTATCTCTGTTCAGACAATGATCCTTGAAAAACATTGATACCCGAGGAATCTCTACTATCATTTCCAAAGTAAATTCTGCTCTTCATCAGTAAGTATCTCTTTAAGTATTGATTTCCTACAGTGATAACCAGGTGCTGATCTCATTCTTTGCTTCAGGAGTGCAACAGTTTTTCCTTCCTGTCTTTTTTCTGAATTCATGAAATGAATAGGGATTTGCTTGACATGATCACTACAATCTTATTTCAAAAAAAAAAGGGCGAAATGACCTAATTCTTCTAAGCCTATGGCTAATAAAGAATTTGTTTTGTTCTTCTTACTGACATTTGGAATTATAATTAATTGCTTAGAATTAAAATTAGAATTAGAATTAGAATTAGAATTTTTTATTGGTCAAGTGTGATTGGACACACAAGGAATTTGTCTTGGTGCATATATTCTCAGTGTACATAAAAGAAAAGATACGTTCATCAAGAATCATAAGGTACAACACCTAATGATAGTCATAGGGTACAAATAAGCAATCCAGAAAAAATATCATTATAAATCGTAAGGATACAAGCAACAAAATTACAGTCATACAGTCATAAGTGGGAGGAGACAGGCTGTAGAAACGATGAGAAGATTAATAGTAGTGCAGACTTAGTAAATAATTTTATAACAGTTTATTATCTATGGCAAAAAAAATTCAAGGATGGTTAAGAACAATAGTTTGGGTTTCTTTTAGATTCTCATTTTTCAAGTTTTAAATTAATTTCATCACATTTTAATTGTATTAATCACTCTGCTCAATGACCTATTCTAGAACATAGATAGAGGAATTCTGCCCCTTCCTGAGTGGGTGGTTCCCTGTCAGTATACAGGGTAGATGAGAAGTTGAATCCTAAAGCATTCCAAATACAGGTTTCACAGGACTCAACATTCTGGCCTACTTTGTTTAGAACATTCCATATGAACAATTATTCAATATTTGATAAATGGTAATATAACATGTAGAATATATATATATATATATATATATATTAGATAATATGTCTTGTTGACATGCGGTGGCTCAGTGGCTAAGATACTGAGCTTGTCAATCAAAAGGTCAGCAGTTCAGCGATTCAAATCCCTAGCACTGTGTAACAGGGTGAGCTCCCATTATTTGTCCCAGTTTCTGCTAACCTAGCAGTTCGAAAGCATGTAAAAAATGCAAGTATAAAAATAGGGACCACCTTTGGTGGGAAGATAATAATGTTCTGTGTGCCTTTGGCATTTCATCATGCCATTCACATGACTATGGAGATGGCAATGGATACATGACAATATGGACGGTAGTGGATTTGTTCTCGAAGCAGGCCCATTTTGTGCCCTGTCGAGGTTTGCCGTCTGCACGATGATTGACCGATATGTTCCCCCATCACATCTATCACCTCCATGGGGTCCCTAGGTGGATTATATTGGACCAGGGAGTCCAATGTACCGCCAAATGCTAGAGATACTTTATACACCAAATAGGATCTACCCAGGGTTTGAGTACTGCTTTCCACCCCAATACCAACTGAGCAGCGGAACGAGCCAACGTTGCTATAGAAAATACCTCCATTGCTATATTTCTTATCAACAAACTGATTGGTCTGACCTCCTTCCATTTGCAGAGATTGCCTACAACAACATAACTCATCGTAGCACGAGTCTTTCCCCCTCCCAGATAGTATATGGTAGAGAATTCCCAGCTATACCAGAAGTAGAACCTCCATCCACGAGTTCAGACACGGCGGCTGGTTCAGCAGACAAGTTCCGCCGTATATGGCCAGGAGTCAAAAGAGCCCTACAAAAAGTAGCGGATGAATATAAGACGTATATTGATAAAAAGAGGGCAGACCCAAAACCGTTTGGGGTGGGGGATCGAGTTTATTTATTGATTTATTAATCTAAAACTTAAATTACCGAGTAAGAAATTAGGTCCAATGTACTTAGGCCCTTCCCCCATAACTCGTGTAATCAGTCCTGTGACTGTGACTCTTAAGTCACAGTCACAGGAATGATTAATGGGAAGTAGGAAGTATTAATGTTCACATGACCTTTTGACTGGACTAGTGACATACATTTACAATGAAATTCTCTTGGAAATCTCAGCTGGTACAAAATATGTATTAATAGGTCTGATATTGTCAAATAATATCAAGACTACAATAGGAGCCACACTGATAGTTGGATTGTTTCTGGGTGTAATAGTAATCTACAAAGTCATACATGAAATAGTATCAATTAGATTGTTGCTTCAAGTAGAATCTTCCCGCCCAAAATATGGCAATAGAGAAACACAATCCTTTCTGCTATGAGATAAAGAAGCAGAAGTTTTAGAAGTCAAAATTGTCCACTGGTGCTGTCCCCCTATGGAACCAGTTATCTTGAAAAACTAAATGAGTGCATTTTTTTAATATTCAAAAAGTTTTGTAAGGCATAATCTGTTTCAATAGCCATTTACAAATTTTGGAGGCAATGAGTATGCATTTGGGATATATTTGAGCACTCTAAGATGATTAAAAATAAACTGCTAGTGCATATTCCTCATACACTTTTCTTAGTGTATTATTATTATTATTATAAAATGTATTATATTGCAAGTAATTTTGTCTAATGTAATGTTTTCTAAATCATTTTCATGAATGTATAGATTTTTTTTTCAGTTTCCTGTAATGCACATAGGTTCAAATATATATTTTACTTGCAAACTCAGACAAAACATTTGAAGAAATATTTCAATGAATTGGCTTAAAAGAACAAACAGAATATGTCTGCATTAAAATGCAGAACAAAGGCTATCACCTATATATGAACCTAAACCATACAAAACTTCGAGGAGATTATTTTTAAACTAATTAAGTGTTCAGAACCACATGAACAAATTTTACATCATTCAAAACAGAGAATTATAAAATTACCAATAAAGAATAATATATGTAGCCAGAGTTTAAATTAGGGATTCTTAGTGCTCTACGATAGGGGTCCCCAACCTCTAGGCTGTAGCCCCCTACCCAGCCTTGAGCTTTTGGAACTGGGCCAGGGAAGTGGCAGATCCCGGCTTACATAATCAACATGTGAGTGCATGCCCGATTGCCCATGTGCTTATGCTCCATTTGTGTAAGCATATGCACACACTCTCTGTGATTCACATGGAATCATCTACCATCTTCTCCCCCTCCCGGTTGGTCTGCAAAGGTTGGGAAACTCTGTTCTATGAGCTTGGTTATTTTCATGCATACATTTCATTATCCCAAACAAGATAATAACATCAATGCTAGTCAGAGGTGGGATTCAGCCGGTTCGCACCAGTTCAGGCAAACCAGTTGTTAAGAAAACTGGCTATTTGCACTTCTGGCAGGCTCCGCCCCGCCCCACCCCACCCCACCCCTCCCAGGAGTCCTCCCTATATGCCCTGTTTTGGCTTCCAGAGTGGTGCAGGAAACCATCCATGTCCAAAACAGGCCATGGGGGGCATCATATCCCCCGCACCCCATTTTGCTTCCAGGGTGGTGCAGGAAAATAGTTGGGATTTTTCATGATCATTACTGTGGCCTGAGTTGGGAAAGGGGATTTTGCATGATCATTACTGTGGGGTGAGTTGGGAATGGGGATTTTGCATTATGATTGCTCATAAGTTTTATTCAAAGGGATAAACAAATAAAAAACAGATTTGAAAAAAAGAAAAGGCTCAGGAAAGAAAAAGAATGAAAGTGTAAGAAAGAAAGAAAGAGAAAAAGAAGGAAAACTGAAAAAGTTTTTTTTTATGTATGAAGGATCAAATACATTACTTACTTACAGAAATCATCTCAAAAGTTAGAATGAAATCCACTGGGAATCCACTGGGAGCCATCTCGTATTACACAGGCTCTGAGTCCCTCTAACCAAAAAGTGTTTATTGATAGAAAAGAATATTTGTAGCTCAGGGTTGAACTGTGGGGTCCTTTGTGGTCTCTGAGCTTGATAGTTTTCTTGCAGATGTTTCATTACCAAACTAGATAACATCATCAGTACTAGAAGGGAGTGGAGTTTGCTCTTATTTTCATATACTAGTGGCATACCCTGTCAGTGTTGATCAGCTGCTTCACAAAAAGTGTTTTGATTGGTGTCGGGTCTCTACAGCCTCAGACAGAGAAGGCTATCCTGCACCCCTCCCTCAAATGTTCTTTAAAATACAAAGTTTCCCAGCATTCCTTTAGGAACCTCCAACATGCAAACTGTGGTTACTGAATCCTCTTTACCTGGAACTTCAAAATTTGCTGTTTGCTGGAAAAGTGTGTAGCTAAAAGTCAGTCTACATTTAGTGTACATCTGACTTTGGGAATATTTCTTCATAACCAAATAAAAGTGTATTTTTTGTGCAGTTCACACCCCTTGCTCACTGGGTCTGGATGTCATAAAGCAAAGCCCACATTTTGTAATTAACCCCTGTGCCCCGTTTTGGCTGGCAGAGTGCTGCAGGAGGTGCTTTCATGCTCCCTGGCCATGCCCACCCAGCGACACCCAGCCAGCCAGTCATTAGGGCAGAGAACCAATTGTTAAATTATTTGAATCCCACCACTTTTATAATTAGGACCCCTAATTATAAAATAATTTTTAATACTTTATATTTACTCTTTCTTTATTTGACCTTTAATAAGGACATCCTCGGTACTTGCCTATAGAATCTGAACAGTTTAATTGAAAGTTAACAAATAAGATGTGGGGTTATTTTTTAAAAAAAATATTAATGAAATATAATAAACAAAAAAAAAACAAAATTATTTCAATATGCTCTAAAAGAGGAACCTATAGAATAGACCTGGAAGATGTAGGTTTAGGTAGAGTTTG
This sequence comes from Coluber constrictor foxii, assembly GCA_038048745.1. NCBI lineage: Eukaryota > Metazoa > Chordata > Lepidosauria > Squamata > Colubridae > Coluber > Coluber constrictor. Next base: position 148,738,570 of record CM075961.1, read on the forward strand.
GTTAGAAAGTATAGGGAGCAGTACTAGGAATATTCAAAAGGGAGCTCTTTTGAATATTCCTAGTACTGTTGCGGTAGATTTTCTTTTAGAATACCACACTTCATTATTGTTTATTTTCTTTAACTCCGATCCATATTCACTGTTCAAATGTCTTTAACACTGACCTATTAGCACTGACCTATCGTATCTATTTTATAAGTTGGCTGGGTTAACCATCTATTTATTGCTTTATATAGGTTCTTATTTTTATATTGTCTTGTATATGAACTGCCCATAATCAGTATGGAGTTGGGCAACACCTACAATGAATAAATAAATAAATAAAGCAAAATATTTGTGATTTATGAAGCTTGCTGTATAAATGTTTGTAATAACTGGAATTTTTTCCTTTGAGAAAAATTATTATTTGGATATAGGTCCCTTAAAATAATGAGTTGTAATAAATGAGATTGAGGCCAAGGATTCAGTAAACCTTTTTAAAATCAGAAACTAAGTTTTAATAGACTTAAAGTGGCTGTTTGGGGTGAATAATTTTCAAAAGAATAAATGAAAGAATCGTGTGAAGTTCTACCCTTAGCATAATCAAGTTGTGGCAAACTTTCTGAAGAAACAGGAATGTTAATAACAGTAAAGTGAGCAAAGCTATTAGATACAATCTCATCTCCAGTGTATTCAAATTAAGGACCTCATGCCTATAAATTCAAGTAAAGTAAAAGCAAGCTTTCTTATTACACTTTTTGTTAAGGTAAAGAGTGCTGAATCAATAAATCATGGAAAAGATTATTATTTTGTACAAGCTGAAGGTGGCTGCAGGTCATTCTCACTAAAGCAAACAGAGTTTGTTAAATTAATCTAACAGACTTCCCAGTAAAACTAAACAAAAATTTAATCAGCAACAGAAGGTAGCTAACAGCTCTGAAAATTGAACTATCATCGTGGCAGACTGTAAACAGAATTACAAAAGAATCAGGGGGAAACACAAAGGAAAGGGGTTTTTTTTCCCATTTTCATTAATTTTATCAAATAGGTTATAAATGATTGTAAACTGTTAGCAATAAAAATAAGCCTCAAATTTGAAAACCCAGGAACTGATCTAGTATAACATTATAAAGAGTGTCCAGAATTAACCAATTTAAGCAGCTGGAGAACAAAAGATGTTGCTAGGAGATTACATTCAGCTCTCTAACTTGCACCTGTCATAGTCCTTTTGATTGCATTGTTGCAGCTCCAATCTTTATATTTTTTCTCCATCTCCCCATGGAAACCCTGTTTCAAATCTTGACTTATAGACCCCGTAGCTGAAATATTTGTGTATTATGGTTTGTTGCACAGTCAGCCAGATGTTCAAACCGAATTTGGCATTTTTACATACCTAGCAAGTCCTTTCTAGGAAACTGGGATAGTCAGATTTTGTTAAAGGTATCATTGAAGGATGCAAGATGTTCCAAATAAAGCTGCCTTTTGCAATTGCCTAATCATGATTTTAACAATGCCAATGATGTTCAAGTGGTGGTCCGGTTATTTTGGGTTTGCTTTCAATGTGCCTATTATTATTGGTACCATCTTGCAGTTTGAATTCTAAAGTCCTTGGTCTGCTTTATTATTTCCAGAATTTCCTTCATCTTCCCTGTTTCTAGGTGGTCTCCCTTGGTCTTCTTCATTTGCTTTCATCTTTTCTAGATTGCTTGCATCTGGTTGGCTTGCTGATCTTATTTTCCAATCTGATCTTCCATTTTGATGATAATATTATTATTATTTCTTGTTTCTGCCCATTTTGTAACATTTTATCCAAGTAAAATAGTTGGAGCACTTCATTTGGTTCACAATGTACATTTTTATTACTACATTATTGGACTATTGCAACATAAGAGACTTGGAACTTGAAACTGATACAAAATGGTTTGACCAAGATATCAGCAGGTTAAAAAATGGTCTGTAAATCAGAGGTGTCAAACACAACCGCATTGCAGGCCGTATTGTAACATATCAGGATGTTGTTTGTCTTTGCGGAACCAGGGTGGGTGTGGCCCACACTGGCCATATCCAGCCCACAGGCCACAGTTTCACAGGCCTGTTCTAGATGTCTCTTGTGTACTTGCTGTATTGGCTGCACCAGTTCAGAAAACAGGTTATCAGAAACTCATTGGCCCCCACGGAAAGGGTGTGCAACTTGGGCGTCCTCCTGGACCCACGGCTGTCTTTAGAGGATCACACCACAGCTGTGGCCAGGGGGGCTTTCTATCAGGTTCGCCTGATACGCCAGTTGCGGCCCTTTCTAGATCGGGACACCCTACGCACGGTCACTCAGGCTTTTGTCACTTCTCGCCTGGACTACTGTAATGCTCTCTACATGGGGCTCCCCTTGGGGTGCACCCGGAGGCTCCAACTGGTGCAAAATGCGGCTGCGCGGGGGATGTGTGAGGTGCACTGGCTACCGGTGGACTACCGGATGCATTTCAAGGTGTTGGTAATCACCTTTAAAGCGCTCCATGGCTTAGGACCAGGGTACTTACGGGACCGCCTTCTGCCACCAATTGCCTCCCACCGGCCAGTTCGCTCCCACAGAGAGGGCCTCCTCAGGGTGCCGTCAGCCAGACAATGCCGGCTGGCGACCCCCAGGGGGAGAGCCTTCTTTGTGGCAGCTCCTACCCTCTGGAACGACCTTCCTCCAGAGTTAAGAACAATTTCTGACCTCCCGACTTTTCGGCGGGCTTTAAAAACACATCTTTTTCAGCTTGCCGGCTTAGCCTGATTCCTGTCAAATATTTTATTACTTTTAGAGTTTTTATTATCTTTTAAATTAGTTTGTTTTAATCTACGGCTATTTATATTTGTTCTTTTTATGAAATTTGAACTTTTGTGTATTTGCTTTTTAATTTGGCTGTGCACTGCCCTGAGTCCGTAAGGAGAAGGGCGGTATATAAATCCAATAAAACTTAAAAAAAAACTTAAACTAGATGGCATGACTCTGGATAAATTACACTTTTAGTATTAGAGTGAAAACTTCACATTGAAATGGGCATTTAATACCAGTAAATGGGGGCGGGGCAAACTTTGGTAATGTGTCTTATAAGTTATTAATTTTGTGCTTTTTTTTATGAAAGTAAAAGATGGTTTTATTTTATTATTATTTTATGGTTTTATAGTTTTATACGTTTCCCTGACTATTGTGGGGTGATGGTGTAAAATCAATCCATTCAATGTGCATCTGCTTTTTTTCTGATAGTATGGCTGATCCCTAAAAAAGATAAAACCAATAGAATTGGATGTAGAAGAAGTAGCAGAGTTAAAAGAGGGATCAGTCTAGAAAATACCCATATAGCACAAGTAAAGTAATTCCAATCTTCCTTGTATTCCATGGGCCTTTATCTAAATCCAAGCAGGTACTAACCATTAGTTGAAAAGATTCCTGTATACAGACATCATTACAATAAATCAATTTAGGTGGATCATCTGATCTTTTATGTCTGACACCAAGATAGACCAATGCAACTTTATAAAGACATGGGGAAAAACAATCAAGATGGTGGGTATTAAAAGTAAAGGTTCCCCTCGCACATATGTGCTAGTCGTTCCCGACTCTAGGAGGCGGTGCTCATCTCCGTTTCAAAGCCGAAGAGCCAGCGCTGTCTAAAGAAGTCTCTGTGGTCATGTGGCTGGTATGACTAAACACCAAAGGTGCATGGAACGCTGTTACCTTCCCATCAAAGGTGGTCCCTATTTTTCTACTTGCATTTTTTAGTGTGCTTCGAACTGCTAGTTTGACAGAAGCGACAAGCTCAGAGTCTTAGCCACTGAGCCACCACATCCCTTTGTGGGTATTGGTACATACTAAAAAGGAGACAGTACTTTGATCATCTAGTAGCCATCTTGACTTTTTGTGATGAACCCCTGCAAATGCTTCTGTATCTTCTATATCCCAACAGCCTATGCCTTTGTTCCTGTGATAGGCTTCACTGAGTTATTTGGGAAGCTGAGTCAATTTAGTGTGTGATTAAACTCAAAAAATGTTAATTAACCTAAAGAACAATCTTTGAGGTATTTAGCCTTACAGAAAGTTAGTAACAATACTAATGGAATTTCTCCCATCATCACACATGTGTGTGTGTGTGTGTGTGTGTGTGTGTTTTCTGAGGTTTTTGCGGGTGTTTGTATGTAGGTCTTTGGTTATTCGGGTCTTCTCCCACGTAAAAGTGGAAGTGTCTTGGCGATGTTTCGACGAAGTCTCATTCGTCATCTTCAGGCTGGTGTTCTCGGCTTCGTGCTTCCAGGAGCAATGTGAGATTGCAGCTGTCTCTTCCTTTTAACTGCTAGTGGGGGTGTGAGCTGATTGGGTGGGAGCTTGGCTGTGTTCTGATTGGGTGGAGGTGTGTTCTGATTGGTTGGGGGCTTCGCTGTGCTCTGATTGGATGGGGTTGATTGTGCTCTGATTGGCTGGGTGTGTGTTCTGTTTGGATGGGGGCTTGATTGTGCTTGGCTTAGTCTGAGTTGCAGGGGGATTTGAGGTGGTGAGCTGTGTTGCTGTTGTTTGGCTTTGTGTTTGTGGCTGTGCGAGCTCTTCATGGTGGGTGTCAGTCTGTTTCATGTATGGATTGGAGGGGTTTAAAGTGGCTAATGATGAAGCTGCAGTCTGGCTTCTGGTCCTTGGTCGTGCCTCATTATCAGTGTGGGTTTGAGTCTGCTTTCTGCATGGATGTGTGGTGGTGACATCCTGTGTGGCTCTTGTGAGTGTGGGTCTGGTATTATTCGTCGTGTTAGAGACTCATTTGTCAATAAGGGCGGGTTTCTAAATGGCTGGTAGGCGGGAGGTATCGTCTCGTTTGTTCATGCTGTGTGGGCATTTTTCTATCTCGATGGCTTCTCTGATTATTCTGTTGTTAAAGTGTTCAGTTTTGGAGATAGTTCTGGTCTTTTTAAAGTCAATTTCATGTCCTGTGGCTTTAAGGTGTTGGACCAGGGAAGAAGTTGGTTCCTCTTTTCTGACTGAGTTCTTGTGTTCTTCAATGCGTGCACTTATTCTTCTGTTGGTTTGTCTGATGTATATGGTGGGGCAGGTGGGGCATGGGATTTCATATACTCCTTGATTTTCTAACTCAATTTTGTCTTTGGGGTTCCTTAGGATGGTGGATATTTTTTGGTTTGTGCAGAATGCAGAACAGACAGCACTACTTAACCTGAAAGAGGACAACAGCATAATAATCCTACCAGCAGACAAGGGCAACGCCACGGTGGTTATGAACACATCTGAGTACCAAACCAAATTAACCAACCTACTCCAAGACTCCACATACAAACACAGACCCGACCACCTACCTGGAAAAAACCACCAGATCCAAAATAAAAGCCTCCCCCATCAGCGAAGAGATCCGCAAAGAATCATTCCCAGAGAGAAATCATCCAGATGCCCTAAGCTCTATGGTCTCCACAAGATACACAAAGAAGGAACCCCACTTAGACCCATAGTCAGTTCCATAGGCTCACCTCTACAAAACCTAGCCAAATTTCTTGCCAAACAACTACAGCCCTATGCAGAATCCATCACCTCACACGTAAGAAACTCATTCCAGTTCATAGAGATCATAAAGAAACAAAACTTACAGCCCAGTGACCAGACAAAATTGAGTAATAAAATAATAATAAAAGTAACAAAATAACCAAAGACCTACATATGTGTGTGTGTGTGTGTGTGTGTGTGTATGTATGTTATAATTATAATATAATTATTCTTCTAATGTAACTTAAAATGTAAATTGTAATAATCATGATAAAAAGCTAACATAATTATAATATAAAGTAATTATAATTAAAGATGACATCTTTTCTGTATAGAGCTGAAATGTATTCCAGCAGGACATTAAAAAAAACTGAGGCAAACAACTAAAATATAATTTTTAAAAAATATTAGTAATAATTAAATGTACATTCTGCATTTCCTTAGATTATACAAGTTCCAGCATTGTATAAATTTTCCTACCATGATCACTTAAAGTAGAAATAATAAAATTGAAGCATAAATACTACATTTCAGGTGATAATAGTGTTATGTCCTTATAAGGACATCCGCCTGGGATTGGCTGAAGATCCTTTCGGCGGGAGTTTTGAATCCCTGTCAGTGGGCGGTGCGTCTGCCGGAGCAAATATAAGGAGAGCTCCGGCAGCGCAGCGCCAGTTCAGTTCTCGTTAATAAACGTTGTTACTTGAACTCTGCTGGTCACATCTTCTTCCTGCGCCGATCTAACACTGGCGACGAAGGACTAGAGAAGAACCAACCGCGTGGCACGATCGCCATTCCAAGCTGAAGTCACTCGCCGTGGTCTGAGGGATGGCAATGCCGCAAGCGCCATTTGCCTCGCTGGCTCCATTCAACCCCAGCCAGGAGAAATGGAGCTCCTATATGATCCGTTTCCGCCAATTCCTTCGGGGAAACGGCTACAATAATCTGGACGACGAGAGGAAGAGGACTCTTTTCCTAGCTCACTGTGGCACAGACGTCCTGGAGCTCGCCGTCAACCTCGTCGCGCCCAGGGACATTGAAGTAATGTCCTGGGTGGATCTACAGACTGCCCTGCAAGACCACTATGCACCCACGGGCACCCCCATCTCGAATCGGTTCACTTTCCGCCAACGCAATCAGAAGGAAGGCGAATCTATCAAAGATTTCGTGGCGGCATTACGTCAAATCACAGCAAACTGCGAGTTTGAAAACGTTGACAATGCCTTACGCGATGGGATCGTCTTCGGGATGAGAGATGCAAGCCTCCAAAAGAAGTTCCTAAGCAGGAAAAGGCTGTCCCTGAAAGACGTTCTTGAGGAGGCTACGGCTGCTGAAACATCCGAAAAAGCAGCCGCCGAAATGCTCCAATCCCGAGGGATCCATAAGATCCGCAAGTCATCCCCAGAATCATCCGAAGACTCCGCCACACCATCAGATTCAGAGGGGGAGATGACCGTTTTGAAAGTTTCCCGCCCATCAAGGCGGGAAATTCAAAAAGATGGCCGTCGCAACGATCAGTGCGGCAGTTGCAAGGGACACCATCCCCGCCAAACCTGCCGCTGGCGTGACGCAACCTGCAGACGTTGCTTGAAGAAGGGGCACATCGCTGAGGCATGCAGAGCCTCTGATCCAGTTCCAGAGTCGATCAGGCCCCGGAATCCTGAAAATCGCCGCGACACCCAGAGGACATCCAAACGGTCTTCACTCCAGCACAGACACGATGATCGCAACGATCCCCAGGGCGGCGTGGTGAACCAAACGACTATCGCCCTCACCTGTAACAACAGTGCCACCAAATTCCATGTGACACTGTTGGCTGAAGGCTTGCCATGCACGATGGAGGTAGACTCTGGCTCCGTCTATTCCATTATTGACTGGCACCAAGTGAAAAGACTGAAGCCGGCACTAACCAGGCGCCAACTTGAGCCCCTACACTCCAAACTGGTGGATTTTGGCGGGAATCCCATCGGCGTCATTGGAAGAACCAGCCTCCAAATCGCCTTCAAACAGTTCTGGGGCCAGCTCCCAATCACCGTCGTGGAGCATAGCCGCCCGACCCTGCTGGGCGTGGAGTGGTTCCAGCCGTTGGGGCTTTCTATTGGAGGCATCCACCAGATTAGTGCAGGCGAACTCGACTCACTCATCGGAGAGTTCCAAGAAGTCTTCGATGGTAAGTTAGGGACTTTTACATGGAAACCCATCTCCTTTAATCTGGACAAGGGGGTAACCCCAATTCGGCTCAAGCCCCGCCGGGTTCCATTCGCCTTGCGGTCCAAAGTAGATGCTCAGCTAGATAAGCTGATTGCCCAAGGCATCCTGGAACCCATCGATCATGCTTCATGGGAGACTCCCATTGTGACCCCCATGAAGCAGGATGGATCTGTGCGCATCTGCGCCGACTACAAGGTGACCATCAACAAGGCGTTACCGCAGAGCGCATACCCTGTGCCGGTAGTGCAACACTTGCTTCACTCACTCGGCAAGGGCAAAATTTTTGCAAAACTGGATCTGGCCCAGGCTTACCAGCAACTGCCAGTTGATCAGCAAATGGTGGAGGCTCAGACAATTGTCACCCATAGGGGGGCATTCAAGTGCAACCGTCTCCAGTTTGGAGTCAGTGCAGCCCCAGGAATTTTCCAATCTATGATGGAACGCCTTCTCCAAGGTGTTCCAGGGGTAGTGCCTGACTTCGATGATGTACTCATCTCCGGGGACTCAAAGGCACAACTCTTTGACCAGCTGAGGCTTGTTCTCCAGCGGTTCAGAGAGAAGGGCTTGACAGTCCGACGGGACAAGTGCATCATTGGGGTACAGGAAGTCGAGTTCCTGGGCTATCTCATAGATAGTTCTGGCATCCACCCCACCAAATCAAAAGTTAAAGCTATCCATGAAGCACCCAGCCCCAAAAATAAAGCGGAGCTTCAGGCTTTCCTTGGATTGCTTAACTTCTATGCAATCTTCCTCCAACAGAAAGCCACAATTGCTGAGCCGCTACATCACTTACTGGCAAAGGCAGCTTCCTGGAGGTGGGGCCACAAGGAGGAATCTGCATTTCGAGCCGTTAAACAACTTTTGACATCTGACAGCGTGCTCATTCAATACAATGAGACGCTGCCCATCAGGCTCACCTGCGACGCTTCACCGTATGGAGTCGGCGCTGTCCTCAGCCACGAACTGCCTACTGGCTGTGAAGCCCCCATCGCCTATTTCTCAAAGACTATGTCCAGCGCTGAACGCAACTACAGCCAACTGGACAAAGAGGCATTGGCAATTGTCGCAGGGGTGAAGCGTTTCCACGAATACCTCTATGGATGGCGCTTCACCATTGTCACCGATCACAAGCCACTTCTGGGCCTCCTCGCCAGTGACAAGCAAACCCCCACCTTCATGTCACCCCGAATGACTCGCTGGGCCATTTTTCTTGCCGGCTATTTGTATAGACTTGTCCATCAGCCTGGAAAGTCTATCGCAAACACCGACGCTCTAAGCAGATGCCCATCTGCTGAAGCCATTGAAGACCTGGCTCCCACACTTGAGCTGCTGCACATTAACAATGACAGCAGCTGTCCGGTCACATCTGCCGACGTGGCCACGCACACGAGGAATGACCCCATCCTCCGGCAAGTCCAGTCCTGGGTCCTGAGGGGATGGCCGGCGCGAATCGACAGCGACGACTTCAGCCCATTCAGCCGCAAGCAAGGGGAGCTGTCCACCATGAGCGGCTGTTTACTATGGGGAGATAGGGTGCTGATTCCCAGCACGCTCCAACGAAAGACTCTTGAGGCTCTCCATAAAGCACACCCAGGCATTGTCCGGATGAAAGCTTTGGCACGGAGCTACGTCTGATGGCCATCACTGGACAAAGACATTGAGCAATGAGTCGCCAGGTGTAGCCCGTGCCAAGAAGTCAGAGCAGCACCGCCACAGTCAGACCCGACGCTCCCCCTGGTCGCGGATCCATATAGACTTTGCGGTCCCGATCCAGGGGCGCCACCTCCTCATCGTGGTCGATGCCTACTCGAAATGGCTCGAGGTCATCCCCATGGCATCTACCACAACAGAAGCCACAATCTGAGCACTCCGATGGCTCTTCGCGACCCATGGGCTTCCGGACGTTTTGGTTTCCGACAACAGGCCCCAACTTACGTCCGTGCCCATGGAAGCTTTCCTGGCAGGCCTGGGCATCCGCCATGCTCTCTCTGCCCCTTACAGACCGGCCGGAAATGGACAGGCTGAATGGATGGTGAGGCTCACCAAGGAGTCACTCACCAAGATGGGCCCTGGAGACTGGCATGAGCGCATCGACACCTTTCTGCTCACCCAGCACATCACACCTCACTCTGCCACAAGAAAGTGCCCTGCCGAACTCTTGATGGGCATAAGACTCCGGTCACCCCTGGACAGACTGCACCCACAATACAATTCTGAGGTGCCCACCACCGCTAGCCGCCAACTCCGCCATTTTGCCATCGGCGACGCTGTTTTCGCATTCAATTTTCACGGCTCGCCAAAATGGCTTAAAGCAACAGTACGCAGCACAACCGGTCCGAAATTCTACCGGGTTGAGCTGGAAAATGGACAGGTCGTGAGACGTCACCTCGACCAACTCCGCAAAAGGTGGAGGGAAGCGGGCGGAGACCAGCCTGACGAGGTAGGCCTAAACCACCCCGACGAGGTAGGCCTAAACCACCCAGATGAGGTAGGCCTAAACCACCCCGACGAGGTAGGCCTAAACCACCCCAACGAGGTAGGCCTAAACCACCCAGATGAGGTAGGCCTAAACCATCCAGACAAGGGGGACCGACAACACCCCGGAGGAGCGGGCGCACCAACACCCAGCCAAGCCAGATCCGAGACAGGGCGAGTAGACCGGGGACGAGGCCAAAGGGGAACCCCAAAGCACCGCGGGGTGGATAGCAGTCACACCCCAAGACCCGAAACCTACACCCTGACGACAGTGGCCAAGTAGACCGGGGACAACCGAGCAGGGGAGGCCAACATCAACCCTGCGAAGTAGGTGACCAACACTCCAGGGAAGGAGACCTCCATCCAACACATCAGAGGGCACCACAACAACAGCCCGACCGCGCAGAAGACCAACCCTGTGAGGAAGGCCTCCGCCACCCCTGCAGGGAAGGCCTACACCAGCCAAACCAGGGCGAACACCCCAACGGTGAAAAGCGGCGACCGTCACAACAACGCCAGCCTCGCAGAGAGGGCCTACACCACCCCTGCGAAGGAGGTCTACGCCACCCCGGCATAGCCGACCCGTCACTAACCCGTACCACCTGCCGCCTCGGGAGTGAATCGGACTCAACCGGAGAACCCGGGGGCTTAACCCAGCCACCACCGCCGGACTCGCACCCAAGACCGAACCAGCGCAACTCCAACCCAGTGGGAACCCGAGGAAGACCCAGGGACCTACCGTGGCTCAGGAGTTCTGGACCGGTCGAGAGCAGGGATCCGCGCCAGCGACACCATGACTCGAGCGGGAACGAAGTTGACCAGCATCGCCCGCAGGCGGAGGTCCTCGACCCGGCCGGAGGTTCGGGAACATCACCCGCATCCTGGACGGCCAGATCAAACCCGGCACCAGGGAAGAAGCCCCGAGCCGAGAGAGTACCTTCCGACCAGGAAAGCGTCCAGCCAGGGTATGAACTGCGCAGATCTACGCGAGCACGTAGACGTCCAGTGTACCTTAGTGACTTTTTGCCTTGATTGACTGACTGAGAACTAGGGGGGAGGAGTGTTATGTCCTTATAAGGACATCCGCCTGGGATTGGCTGAAGATCCTTTCGGCGGGAGTTTTGAATCCCTGTCAGTGGGCGGTGCGTCTGCCGGAGCAAATATAAGAAGAGCTCCAGCAGCGCAGCGCCAGTTCAGTTCTCATTAATAAACGTTGTTACTTGAACTCTGCTGGTCACATCTTCTTCCTGCGCCGATCTAACAAATAGCATTTCAAAAATATGAATAAAGATCTACTTAATGAGATTAGCTCCATAATATGCAGTGTGGGATTCAGCCAGTTTGCGCCACTTTGGAAGAACTAGTTGTTAACTTTCTGAGCAGTTTGGCAAACTGATTGTTGGAAGAAATCATTAGAGCAGAGAACCAGTTGTTAAATTACTTGATTCCCACCACTGATATTATGTATAATTTCTTTAAATGCTAGGAATTTTTTATTTTTTTAAAAAAACTATTAGCATTTAAAGAATTCTATTATCAAATAGAATATTATTATTATAGCCCTAAAGGCTCCCTAAAGGATTCCAAGTTTATTATTATTTATAAAAAAAAGATATTGGCAAAATTCTTTTAATGCAAAACTTTCTTAAAATATGAATGTTTCATCTGATTATCTCAAGGATAGTGAGAAGACTGGACTAATTTTTAGAGATATTATAAAGATGATAGATAAAACTGTATAAATTCATTAATAATCATTTGTATAAATAGTTTAATAATAATGATTTATCATTTTGAGATACATGTTCTGGAGGATTTATAATCTGGCATATAGTATTCATGATGTTATAAAAACAAAAATATTACATTTTTTCATCAAGATGTTTTGTATCATATCAAAATATTAGCAGATTACAAGAAACTATAAGCATTTTATAAATCAGGTAATTACTAAAACATTGACTCATCATGTACTAGCTATATTACAAAATAATAGATGTTTCCACTTGTTACCAATTCCTGAATTTTTCCATATTTTTAAGAGCCTCATATTTTTTAATATTGATAATGTTTTTTGTCTATGAAGATTCTCAGTCATCCAGGTTATGGCTGTTCCAAAGGTGCTTTTTCAAAAGGCAACTAGACTTGACTTTGTTTTTTCCCTTGAAGACATTTTGCTTCTCATCCAAGAAGCTTCTTCAGTTCTGAATGAAGGGGGGTGGGAATGGAAGGATTTATATTCCTTGCAGTCATCTGGCCATTAGCAGTCTCTCTGAGAGTCAATGAAGTTTAGGAATGAGAGGCACTAGGCTTAAGAAGGTTCTTCTAATTCTATCCCAAGGTAGAAGATAGTATTAGAAACAAAAGTGAGCAGAAGTGGGATGACTTTATCTCTTCTTTGTTTTATAGCCAATCTTTTCTCTTTGTCTTAGTCTTTATCTAGAAATTTATTCAAGGGCAGAATGGTTCACTTTGATTCCCTTGTCCCATTTTCTCTGCCTGGGCTCCTCATTCTTCTCTGAAATTAGGTCAAATACTACAAGTTTCACACCTCTGATCTAAGGTATAGGACCATGGAAATTATCTTATAGCAAGTTAGGAAATTAATTCAAGAGTGCCTAGTCCAATTGTTTCTGACTAGTCTTCCCATTCCATGATATTTCATCCTTTCAAGTAGAGGTGCCAAGGACTGAACACAAATCTTCTGCATGCAAGTAAAGTACATACTTTAATATTGAACAAGTTTTGTGTGTAATGTAGCTGATGGGAGAAAATTAATAGAACAGAAGCAAAATAATATTCTGGAAAGCTACCAGGTTTAAATTCAAAGTGGACAATCACACCCACCCTGACACATGTGCCCTTTTTGTTTCATAGCAATGAAGGTTACATTAAAAATTAAAATAAAATGTTTTCCAGTTCTATACATTCTAATACTTCCCTCTTAATTCTTGGTAATTCCAGTTTAATGCCAAACCTCCTGACTTTAGGTACTTGAGTAGTACCTATGCATCCATTTTTTTCTTTCTCTAACTATCTTAATTGAGGAAGAAAAGGTCATTTGGTTCATTTCTGTTCTATTATCTCTTCTGCACAATCTTATTTTATTTTTTCTCATGCCTGCACAGGGCTTTTGACTGCCATTTCTCATGCTGAAAAGCTTCATTATGAGTGCACAGCTCCACTTAATTTCTTCTCTTATCCATTTGGGACTTTAAAATAATCCGTGTTCTTCCAGCACCCATAAAATGTTGAATGCCTCATCCATTTGTCTCCCTCAATAGAATCCCATTCTTGCCCTCCTGAGAACTAACTTGAGATCCAGAACATTTGCACAGAAAAAGTGCAATTATTTAAAGGAAGAAGAAAAAATAATAGCAGAACTTGTGCTACTAATAGGAGCATAGAGACAAAGTTCAGTGTATTGTATCTAATGTTAATGCATTCCTAAGGGGACTCTGTAGTGACAAAGAAAAGTTTTCTTGCACTTTGTAAATGAGGTAAAAGAGAAATAAGAATTGCTTACAAGCACAGAAACTAAAGCCGACCCTATTTGTGCATTCTGGCTGTTCAATCTGACCTTTAATATTTTGCCATCTACTGTCAGTGGGGAAATGGCTATTGGAACTGTGATTTAAAGAACATTTTTTTTCTCACAATAACTGCTTTGATCTTGAAGTTTTATTTATAAAGGCATTAAAAAAAACCCTTATGTTGTACATTTAGGCTAGATATAGCTAAAAACATGCTTTCATAAACCATGTTGCTTTATGCATGATTTTAATTAAGGTCAAAATATGGGTGGATCAGAATCTCAGCATATTTTATTTGTTTGCTTTATTTATTTGTTTATTCATTCATTCATTTATTTATTTATTGGTTCGATTTATACGCTGCCCTTCTCCGGAGACTCAGGGTGGCTTACAGTGCGTTAAGTGATAGCTGTCATACTTTTGTATATACCTGCTTAGTAGGGCTTTTGCCCTCCCCAAGCGGTGTTCTTTTTTTATACAAAGTCAGTTTATGGCCCCCACAATCCGCGTCCTCATTTGGAGCACTAATCAGGAGCCCTAGAACTGCTTCCCCAATGTTCTTCTGTCCCATGTAGTATCCATCACTCCTTCCTCTCCCAGCAGCTATATTGCTGTAGCATTAATTTCCTGAGTGAGCAGGCTTACATAATGATGTCTCTTCTAATTGGCTTGGAATTCAGAGAAGTTTGCCTGCTTGACCCATTACAATTATTGTTAGATAGGTGGATTGAAGAGTCTGGAGACAGGCATCAGACAACAGCTCTTTAGTCAACAACTATTTACAATCCAGCAGCTAGCCTCTCTGACTGCCGGCCCTTTTATAGGGAGCTGTCAGGGAACCCAGCCAATCACATTTAAGCATTCTTCCCACTCAAACAGTGGACCAGAGAGGAAACTATCCTATCAATATCTAACAATTATGGTAAATTATTGCATTGTGGTAACTTTTGGTGAAGCAACTTTACCGTAGGGTTTAAGTATTTGCTTTTGACTGATCTTTCTGTTAAAAGCATGCTTTTCAAGCCTCAAGCTGCCATTTGTCCTTATTTTTTTTAAAAAAAATCTAAAAAAATAGGTGAATGAAAATCCCTTTTCAGCAAGAAAATTGTGCCAGAGGAAAGGCTAACTGCTCCTAGTCACTATTCACAAAGAGATAATGACTACAATATTTATATATATATATACACACACAATTTTAAACCTGAAATTAGAGTAATAGAACCGTTGTGATGAATTTATAGAATGTACTGAGTTTTTTACCAATAAACTGTATTGTAGCTTTATATACATTCACATTGTCTATAGAAAGAAAATGGCTTGTTTCTTCAGTTGGCTAAACCAAAAAACAAAATCTTTTAAAATCCCATTTTAGCATCCCACATTTTGTGAACACAGCTAAAGTGTCTCAGTTCTAATCTAAATCAGGAAGTTCTACTGCATTGTACTCATATTCGAGATCGTCTTCTACCACATAGCTCCCAGCGACCAGTAAGATCCCACAGAATCAGTCTCCTCCGGGTCCAATCAACTAAACAATGTTGGCTGGCGGGCCCACGAGGGAGGGCCTTCTCTGTGGCTGCCCTGGCTCTCTGGAACCAATTACCCCCTGAAGTCCGGACTGCCCCCACCATATTTGTTGATGGCTTTGGGGTTTTTAAGATAAATTTTTAAATTCCAATTTAAGGGGTCCTGGGAGGGATTGTGGGAATGGATCTGGGGGGATCCATAAATCCACTGAATGGGGTAATGGGTCTGATGATCACGGCGGGGAGGACGGGGACAGAGATCTGACTAGGATGCAGGGGGATGAAATGATGGGCATTAGTATAGTAAGTGGGAGGGGCAGATATGAAAGCAGCAGGGGGCTATATTATGTCTCGATGTTTACGTGTGATTGCGCACTCCAACCCCCAATGTATCGCTCGTTTCCCGGGTTGTTCAGAGCCTCAGTCCCTGAGTCTACAGCTGATGTTGTGTAATGACAGGTCAGTGGTAAATAAGGCTCCCCTCATTCACGATCTTATTGCGGAGAGGGGTACTGATCTGGCAGGGATCACGGAGACCTGGCTAGGCCAAGAGGGAGGAGTTCCCCTTGTGGAAATGTGCCCACCAGGTTTCCATGCATTTCATCAGCCAAGGCCTCAGGGAAGGGGTGGGGGAGTGGCAGCAATTGTTAGAGAAAGTCTTTGCCCGAGGGAGGCCACTGTTCCTCAGATAGCTGGATGTGAGTCCCTCCTTGTGAAGTGGGGTTGGGGGATATAGATGGGCCTACTGATTATGTTCCTGGCTCCCTGCCAAATAATAGCGGCCCTGCCTGAGCTGCTCAATGTTATAGCCGGGGTGGCGGTTGAAACCCCCAGACTTATTGTTATGGGGGATTTTAACCTTCCATCTGCTGGTGAAATGTCGGAGTCAGCTCGGGAGTTCATGGCTTCCATGGCAGCCATGGACTTGACCCAGGTAGTTAAAGGCCCACCCACTTGGGGAATCACACTCTGGACTTGTTTTTTGTCTCAGACCAGTGGCTTAATGATCTTAAAATAGGGGATACAGACATCAAGCCCTTGTCATGGTCTGATCATTCTCTCCTTCACATGGACTTTCAAGTCACTTCTACCCACTGCAGGAAGATGGAACCGACCAAATGGTTCCGTCCCAGGCACCTGATGGACCCTGAGAGGTTCCTGACGGAGCTTGGGCCATTTCCTGAGACTCTGGCTCATAACTCGACTGAGGACCTAGTGGTCGCCTGGGACAGGGCAGCTACTGGGGCCTTGGACCGCGTCGTGCCTTTGCGGCCTCTGACCCGATGCCGATCTCGACTAGCTCCTTGGTTTTCTGAGGAGCTGAGAGAGATGAAGCATTAGAAAAGATGCCTGGAGGGCAATTGGAGGACAAGCCGATCTGAATCTGACCGAACACGGGTGAGATTCTATATTAAGACCTATCTAGTGGCGATAAAAGTGGCAAAGTCTAACTACTTCTCTGCTCTTATTGCATCTGCAGAGAACCGCCCAGCCGCGCTGTTTAGGGTGACCCACTCCCTACTTTAGGTAGGGACACGGGAAGATCCCTTACAGGGACAAGCTGAGGATTTTGTGCAACTCCTGCATGATAAAGTTGCTCAGATTCGGGATCGCCTGGACTCCGATTGGGTAGATCAAGGGGAGGAGACGGGGGTAGGTCTTGAGAGCGTTATCTGGGAGGAGTTTGACTCTGTAGCTCCTAAGGACATGGACAGGATTCTGGGAAAGCTTAACACTGCCATATGTTTATTGGACTCATGTCCCTCCTGGTTGGTACTGGCCTCCCGGGAGGTTACACAAGGCTGGCACCAGGGGATTATAAATGCTTCTTTGAGTGAGGGTTTCTTTCCTGCCACCTTGAAAGAGGCGGTTGTGAAGCCCCTCTTCAAGAGGCCTTCCCTGGATCCAGCTTTATTATCAAACTATTGTCCAGTCTCCAATCTTCACTTTGTTGCGAAGATTGTTGAGTGTGGTGGCACAACAACTACCCTGATACCTGGATGAAGATGTCTATCTGGATCCGTTCCAGTCGGGCTTCAAGTCGCAAAACAGCACAGAAACATCATTGGTCGTGTTGGTTGATGATCTCTGGAGGGCCCGGGACAGAGGTTGCTCCTCTATCCTGGTCCTATTAGATCTCTCAGCAGCTTTTGATACCATTGACTATGGTATCCTACTGCACCGGCTGGAGAGGTTAGGAATAGGAGGCACCGTACTTCAGTGGTTCTCCTTTTTCTCTGACAGTTCGCAGTTTGTGTTGGCAGGGGGGCAGAGGTCGACCTTGAGGCACCTTATTTGTGGGGTGCCGCAAGGGTCAGTCCTCTCACCCCTTCTGTTCAATATTTATGTAAAACCGCTAGGCGAGATCATCCATGGTTTCGGGGTGAATGTTCATCAGTATGCTGATGACACTCAGCTATTCATCTCCACCCCAGACCACCCCAACGATGCCCTTACTGTGATGTCCCGTTGCCTGGAGGCTGTACGGATCTGGATGGGGAGAAACAAACTCAGACTCAACCCCTCCAAGACTGAGTGGCTGTGGCTTCCAGCATCCTGGTATAGTCAGCTGGTACCATCACTGACAATTGGGGATGAGACCTTGCTCCCCACAGAGAAGGCCTGCAATTTGGGTGTCCTCCTGGACTCACGGCTATCTTTGACGGCCATGGCCAGGGGGGCCTTTTATCAGGTTCGCCTGATCCGCCAGTTGCGTCCCTTTCTGGATCGGGATGCCTTGCGCACAGTCACTCATGCCCTAGTCACCTCCCGTATGGACTACTGCAATGCTCTCTACATGGGGCTCCCCTTGAAAAGCACCCGGAGGCTCCAATTGGTCCAGAATGTAGCCACGTGGGTGATTATGGGTGCATCTTGTTCCGCCCATGTAACACCTCTCCTACGCGAGCTGCACTGGCTCCCGGTGGTCTTCTGGGTGTGATTCAAGGTGTTAGTTATCACCTTTAAAGCGCTCCATGGCTTAGGGCCTGGATACTTACGAGACCGTCTTTTGCCACCAATAGCCTCCCACCGACCAGTTCGTTCTCACAGGGAGGGACTACTCAGGGTACCATCAGTCAAATTGTGCCAACTGGCAATTCCCAGGGGGAGGGTCTTCTCTGTAAGGGCTCCAACGCTTTGGAATGAACTCCCCCGATATACGAAACATCCCTAATTTCCATGTTTTCGCTGTGCCCTCAAGACCTCGATGTTCAATCAGATGGGGCTAAGCATGTTAACTGGGAATGATTAAAATATTATATAATTCTGGGTTTTATTTAATTTGGGCTAAACTATGCTATAATTTTAATTATCAATTTTATGATGTTTATGTATCTTTTATTTTTTCTTGACTGTACACCGCCTTGAGTCCTGCAGGAGAAAGACGGTATAGAAATGTAATAATAATAATAATAATAATAATAATAATAATAATAATAATAATAATATATTGGCCTTCTGGAAAGTGGTGAAGACCTGGCTCTTCCGGCAGGCCTGGGGCCATTGATCTCATTATAGTGATCTTGCGAGACCTGGCCACAAATTGGAGTGTATGTGTTTTAATGTTTTAATGTTTTAATGCCTTCTTTTAATTTTTATATAGGATATTGTTGCATTGTTTTATTTTCTGTTGTAAACTGCCCAGAGTCCTTTGGGAGTGGGGCGGCATAGAAATGCAACTAAATAAATAAATAAATAAATAAATATTCATTGTTCTAAAATGTCTATTTATCTAGCTCGCTAGTTATCTCTATCCATTCGTGCATTGTCCAGCATTTATTTGAGATTCTCACTTAATGAATGCTCCTTAATGCTCTAACCATTTTAAAAGCTGTGAAGGTCTTGTAGTAATTATGTAACAAATCTCATAGTTTGACAAATAAGCAGAATTATATCTTTCAGTGAAAACTACTCGTATTTTTATCACATTAGAAAACACTAAAGGACATGATCTGGATAGAATTAAGCATCTTGAAATCCAATCATCTTCAGCCAGACCAAGGCGTACCCTATAGTATAGTAATTTTTGTTGGATTTTTCTCCAAAAGACATTTTAAATGAATTCATGTGTTCTTCTCACAGCTAGTGGCACTGTTAACCCATTCACTCATTAAACGCTGCTTTAAAATGTGCAATGAGACATAGGAAGTTGGATGAAGGCAGTGATGGGATTCAATTTTTTTAACAACAGGTTCTGTGGCCGTGGCTTAGTTGGGGGTGTGGCTTGGTGATCATGTGACCGGGTGGGCGTGGTTAACTGGTCATGTGATCGGGTGGGGGTGGTTAACTGGTCATTTGGCCGGGTGGGCTTGGCTATGTATATAGGGACTACTCAGAGAGCTGAAAAAAGTCATTTCTGACTGGTCCTCGCACTTTTGACCGGTCCTCGCACTTATGACCATCCTCACATTTATGCCCGTTGCGGCATTCTTAACAACCGTGTCAGTCATTTCACAATTACTTCTCTACACCATGGTGACAAGATAGGGCAAAAAAAGTAAAATGTGAGGACAGTCGTAAGTTCGAGAACTGGTCAAAAGTGCGAGGACCAGTCAAAAATAACTTTTTCAGCCCTCTGAGTAGTCCATATGCATAAAAGCAATAGAGAGGAATGAAGGAAGGGAAGGGAAATTAGAGTAGGAGTGAGGGTAAGAGAGGGAGGAAGAGAGGAGGAGAAGGAGAAAGGAAGAGGAAGTAGGGAGGAGGAGAAGAGGGGGAGGAAGAGAAAGTAAGAAGGAAAGAAAAGAGAGAGGTGGTAGGTTTGAGGAGAAAGATTGCTGTACAATAAAAAAGATGAAAGGGAAGAAAGCCAATCCCAAACAAATATGAAGATATTAAGATAAAGAATGAATTGTTAAACTTTAAAGAATAAAAGAGAACAAATATGAATAAATAACAATAATTAGAAACACACATACAAACATACAATGTATTTTTTTTGAATAGTATGTTTGGCCGGTTCACAAATTTAAACAGTGTTTAGTCATTTCAATTAAATTTACAATTTCTATACTTCCTTTTTGCCATATTTATTCCTCATCTATTTTTGTAAAAAACCAATATCCTTCATCCTCATCTCTAATCTTAATCAAATTCAATTTTTCCCTTCTATTCTATATTATACCCCTTCCCATTGTCATCTATTTTTATATCCATCCTCACATTGGTTAATTATTTAATATTACAATTGTTTAATACAAATTCAACATTATTATATAAACCAGTTATAACTATCTTTTTTGTATATTAATCAATATGAACATCAATATTCCAATTATTTCCATGCAATCCAATTTCTTACAAATCAATTCATTATATTTACCAATAATAATAAACCAAATAATTTTCCCCATATATTCCTCCAAACCATAATTTAACCATTTCTGCTTTCAACACAATATACAATAAATAGACCTTTTTTTCTTTTGTGTTTTAAAATCTTGAACTCTCCTCTTTGCCCTAAATTTCCCATTGTTTGCACCTACCTTTTTTGGTGAGCAAAAAGAAAAAGAAATCTCTCTCCCTGCCTCATTTTGTCACATTGCAGCAGAGCCTGCTTTACTTTCAGTTTTGTTTCAGCTAGGGAAAAAAAACTTCTCCAGCACGCTGCAGCAAGGAAAGGGCTTGCAAAACAAGAGCTTGCAAAAGAGCCTGCGCAAAACAGCTGAGAGCAAATCAGCTGAGAGTCGGGAGCAATCTAATCAAGGGCTAATTAGCCTATGCTGAAGCTCCGGGGGCCCATACAATTACAAAAAACCCCGAACCTTTTGTTAAATTGCTGGCTCGCCCGCCCCTCGCCCACCACTATTTATTGGCAATAAATAGTGGTGCGGAGGGGCAGGGCAAGGGGCGGGGTGAGCCAGCAATTCAACAAAGAGTTCGGCCAAACCCCCTAGAACCGGCAGAATCCCACCACTGGATGAAGGTATTCTATTATTGGGAAAAATTAATCACAGTTTGCCTATAGGATTAATCTCATAGTTGCATTGCAATGATGGTTTCGGTATTGCCCGAAATATTAGACTGGTTTTACAGAGGTGGTATTCAGCAGGTTTTGACCAGTTCTGGAGAACCGTAGCAAAATGTTTGAGTAGTTCAGAGAACCAGTTAATTCCACCTCTGACTGGCCCCACACCCATCTATTCTCTGGCTCTCGAGTCCCAGCTGATTGGGAGGAAATGGGGATTTTGCAGTGGGGTGAGAATGGAGATTTCACAATATCCTTCCCCTGCCATGCCCACCAAGTCACATCCACCAAGCCATGCCATGCCTCACCCACCAAGCCACACCCACAGAATCAGTAGTAAAAAATTTTGAATCCCACCACAGAGAAAAGGAGAGTCCAAGTCTTGTTGCTTTTAGAGAGAAAAGAAATTCCTGAGAGCTGAAGTCCACATATCTTAAAATTGTCAAGATTTAGAAATGCTGATTTATAATCAACATTAAGCAACCTTTTCATTACTAATGGGCTACTGTATCAAATGGGGTAAGGGTTTTCTATGAATTTTGGAAGGAGAATTTGCAGACAGTTAGGACCATTTTAATACATTGTTAAATCTATTTTAGGGATAACACTACAGTTGTGCTTTTCTTTCCCAAAAACAGTGGGAAGCTGTACTTCTTATTTGGAACTATCATAATAGGGAAAGTCTTAAAAGGCCTCAGGTTCTGATTTAGATAGTCCAGCAGGGATGCCGCTAATATGCCTAACTAATTTACTATTTCTCCATTGAGAATGTACAGTCATTAATCTGAACAGATAAGACAACACTTAATCTATCATTCATGTTGCCAAAACAGCAGTGACACATACATTTGCTATCTTAAATGCCGCTTTTATGTCTGGGTTACTGCCAGATCACAGGTGTGTATATTTATGAGGTGTTGCAAAGCCATTTGCAAAAAGGTTTAACATTATAGAAGAGGAAGCGAAGCCTGAAGCTCTGCTATCAAGAAGAATTTATTATTAAGTTTACAGTATTGACTAGTTCCTTCCAATAGTTATACTGATAGTTAGCAGTTTTGTCCAGTGTTCCCCATCATATTTCATGCTTATATATTCTATCGTTCATTGCTCCTTTACTATTTATCAGCATGTTCTACCTTCAGTTGCCTAATGGACTGAGTTTCATTCTTGTCTTTATCCATTTCAAGGTTCACAGCATGATTTCTCCATTCAGTTGGTTACTTTGTAAGACTTTTATGAGATGCCAACCTATGAAGTAAGAAGAAAAACATATATATTTTTTTCCTAACCAGAAGCATTAATGATGTGGCCAATCTATGGAAAAGGGACATGGCAGTTACAAAGACGTAAGGATTCTATCATTTAGAATCAATGATTCTTAGGTCAAACCCGCAGCCCAGATTTGTCACATGCTGGTCACACCCTTGCCCAGTTTAGGGACGGGGGGGGTAAAGTCCTGATATGTCACGTGCTGCCACTGTGACGACGCAAGTTTGACACCCCTGAGTATACATCACAGGATCAGCATTTCCCACTACAGTTTTGCAGAATGATAAGGACAAAATATTTGATGAATGGCAACATGCAGCAGATATAATTCTCAACATACAATATTCTCATCAGTATAAATTTAAAAGCAATAGTTCCTCATACCTTAAAAGGACTCAAAGCTCTGGGAATAAATGTTCAAATGGAACAAAGATAAGGAACCTATAGCTCTCCAGAAGCTGATGGGTTTTAATTTGCATCCCTGAACATCTGCAATGTCAGTTGGGGGTGACAGTAACTTGAAACCAACAATATTCAGAGAGATTCTCTTCTCTGTGACACAAAGTAGTGCACTGGAAATGTGGAATGAAAAATAAAACCTGGTCCTATCATAGAACCTGTGGATGATTTGGAGAAGATATGCTGCCTAGGAGACAATCAGACAAGAGTGTCAGGAACCTTCAGTGCAGGGGTGAAATCTATTTACCTTCCCTACCAGCTCGGAAGTGCATGCACCCTATATGCGCTCGGACCCTCTGTGCATGCACAAACCATTCTGCACATGCACAGAAAGAAAAAACAGGTTTTAACCAGGAAGTAACAATGACTGGATAGGTGGGCAGAGCCTCATGCTGCCGTTGCTACTGATTCTCCGAACCACCTGCCGCCATCGCTACCAGTTCAGCCAAACTCGTCCAAACCGGTAGCATTTCACCCCTGCTTCAGTAGCTTAACTGTCAGAAAGAAACTTAGGAATGATTTGTCCTAATGAATCAAGCAGTTAGAAGTGGCGGCAGGAAATTTATACTTTCAGACTTGCAAGATTCCCTTAATGTAGCCTTAAAACAAAGTAAAATTAATTTATCTAATTGTATTTCCTCTGTGGTTTATCAGGAGGGGAAAGGAAGGGAAACAACTCCTACATATGTTTTCCAGTAAGTAGCCTATTCTAAAATATGCTGATTCAGAAATATCTCCCATTATTTCCATGAGATGAAGGTGCAGGGAAATTTTCCCTAGGAAGTATATTTTGAGTTGCTGCCCAAGAATACAATGTTAAATTGTATTTATGCCCTAGAGTTAATGGCACCACAAGAGATTCACTAACTAATATGCAAGGTGCCCTCAATGTTAATTAAAAC
This sequence comes from Coluber constrictor foxii, assembly GCA_038048745.1. Classification (NCBI taxonomy): domain Eukaryota; kingdom Metazoa; phylum Chordata; class Lepidosauria; order Squamata; family Colubridae; genus Coluber; species Coluber constrictor. The sequence continues at coordinate 148,762,407 of CM075961.1, forward strand.
ATTATATGGACATAATTATGAAGACTGAACAGCAGATTATCTTTCTTCACCTCTGTCATACTAGACAGGAAGCCTATGGAGTGTAAATCGCATTTTTCAGTCTGATTACCATGCCATTTCAAGGTGGATTCATATTAGTGGTTTCCAATTAATGGAGATCACTCTGGAAAAATATTCTTTATGGATATCTTAGGATAGCCTCATGGATAGCATATGATATGCTATCCATGAAGCATATCAGATTTTTAAGACTTTCTTAACCTCTCCCTTTTTTTGTTAAACTTCCTTCTCTCTTTTGATAGCAATAACATATCTAAAGATGTGCTGCCTGCTATAGATCACAATCTTCTTACTAGCACAAAGATATGCAGTAAGTAAAATAAACTTTTTATAGCAATTTCAGAATCATTTTAAGTATCCCAAGCATTTTTTTAAAATGTTTTTACTCTTCTGAACAATTCCATTATGTTATGTTTCATATTTATCTGTTTTCTTCTAGAATTGATATACTGAAAATATTTATGCCCCAAGTTGTAATTTTTCAGGAGAGGGAGGGAGAGACAATTTTCCTAGTTTAAAAAGAACAATAACAACACATACTGATCAGCACTTTAGTAGTTTAACAACAATTTTTAATCTAATTAAAAATCCTATTATATTTCCAGATATCCTATGAAATTTATTGCTTATAAAACACATAAAGCCCCACCAGGTACTGTAAAGTAGAGGTTTGACATCCTAGATACAAATTTATCTAATTTTTTTAGTAGGGCTGCTGATTAAATTTTATGATGCAATTTTTCAATTGATAAATTATTAATATTTCCAATAAGTAATTAGCAATTCAGCTGCCAAAACTAAAAGTGTAATAAGTTTGTTATTATTTAACTTTACATTGTTTCCATCAATGTAATATCTCCAAATTTTGTTGTAAATTTAATTTACCACCACTGGAAAAATTGGTGTTCAGGTAGCCCTTGACTTACAACCATAATTGATCCAAAATTTTGGTTGCAAAGCAAAACAGTTGTTAAATAGCTTTTGTCCCAACATCTTGCTATAATTGTTAACTGAATCGCTTGTCAGGCCTGGAAGCCTGACAAAAGCTTTTGCATTGCACCTTCAGGCCTGCCACATTTACTGTTGTGGGAAATTGGGAGGGGGGATTGTATGGAGCATAGGTGATATGTAGTCATAATAACATTCCTTTCTCAGAGTCAAGGACATCTGGCTCTGTACCTGGAGGGGTGTGACTGGGAGGCATTTCCAGTTGGGAAGGTGCTTTGATTGGACCATGTGATGGACATGTGGGTGCTCAGCAGAGACTTGGACTTTCTTTTGGGTGGAGAAAACCTGGAAGCTTTCAGATTTGGGTTTTCTCAGATGTGCCAATATGACATCTCTAATAAAATGGAACTTTGAGGAACTTCAGGCCTTGGAGTCTTCTTCCTTGTGGGTGTTACTTGGAACCCTGACACTACAATAGTTAATGATTGTTAAGTGAATCTGACTTCTTCGTTGACTTTGCATGTCAGAAGATCACAAAAGGAGATCACATGACTCCAAGGCATTGCAACCCTCATAAATACATGCCAGTTACTAAGCTTGCAAATTTTTATTGTGTGACCACGGGGATCCTGCAATAGTCATAAGTGTGAAAAATAACCATGTCACTTTTTTCAGTGCTATTGTAACTCCAAACAATCACTAAATGAATGGTTGTAAGTCAAGGACTACCTGCACTACGTTTTTCAGTCTCCTTTTTTCTGATCCAGTGTCAACAATCCCATGTAAACCAGACAGGAAACCAAATTAGATGAACTAATTTTATTTTATTGTAAGGCTATATTAACAGAATCAGAACAGAACAAAATAACAAGAGTTGGAAGGGACCTTGGAGGTCTTCTAGTCTAACCTCCTTCTCAGGCAGGAAACTCTTTACCATATCAGACAAATGGATGTCCAATCTCTTCTTTAAAACTTCCAGTGTTGCAGCATTCATAATTTCGGGAGGCAAGTAATTCCCGTGATTAATTGTTCTAACTGTCAGGAAATTTCTCCTTAGTTTTAGGTTGGGTCTCTCCTTGATTAGTTTCCATTCATTGCTTTTTTGTCCTGCTCTCAAGTGCTTTGGAGAATAGCTTGACTCCCTCTTCTTTGTGTCAGTCCCTGAGATATTGGAACACTGCTATCAGGTCACCCCTACTCTTTCTTTTCATTAAAGAGCCTTGGTGGTGCAGCAGACTAAAGTGCTGTTAACTAGCACCAGCTGCCTGCAATTACTGCAAGTTCGAATCTCACCAGGCTCAAGGTTGACTCAGCCTTCCATCCTTTCGAGGTAGGTAAAATGAGGACCCGGATTGTGGGGGCAATAAGCTGACTTTGTATAAAAAAGAACACTGCTTAGGGGGGGGCCGAAAGCCCTATTAAGCAGGTATATACAAAAGTATGAAGGCTATTGCTTAACGCATTGTAAGCCGCTCTGAGTCTCCAGAGAATGGCAGCATATAAATTGAATCAATCAATCAATCAATAATTTAGACATACCTAATTTCAGCAATCTTATAAGTCTGAAAGTACAAACTTTCAGTTACCACTTTTAACTGCTTGATCCATTAGGGCAGTTAAGTTTCTTTCTCTGACCATTGAAAGATCCTGCATCTTTTATCTAACTGTTTTATACATTATTTCTTTCCCTTGTTACTCAAGGTGATCCACACACTCCATTGACCCTGCTTATTTGGCAAATTCCTGTGTTTTAACTTAGCTAAATTGATGTTATAGAAAATCAGAAAAAGGTAAAATGTTGAGATATGGGAAACGACTTACAGCTTAATCGCAAGGGACTAGGACTGTTCATCTCGTACCCTTGGCCACCTCTTGTTCTCTGCCGGCATTTCTCTCTTGGGCAATTCTCCTCGGCTGACACACCTCCACTGATTCTCCATGGACAATGGGTCAAGGCCACTCCATGCTTCGGAGGGGCCAATACACAGAAGGAGGGTTCGCCCTGGGTTTTTTGATGCCCGGGACAGTTAGAACCCAACAAATCAGCTAGAGAGTGTGGAATTAAGGAATTCTTTAGAGTTAATAGAAATTCAACAAAAGGAGAGAGGTGTACAAGAGTTTGCCAAAATGCCTCCCTCCCTCTCTCCCTCTTCCTCCCCTGCCTCCTCTTTCCCCCTCCCCCTTTGGAGTATGGATAAAGAGGTTACATAAAGTGTAGAATTCTGCAATTTGATTCCTGATGATAAATCCTGATGATTCCTCATCAAGATTCTGAAGATGATGATGATGATGATGATGATGATGATGATGATGATGATGATGATGATAGGGATGGAAGGAAGCAATTCCTTAGAGTTAATAGAAATCCAGCAAAAGGACAGAGGCATACAAAAGATTGCCAAAATGCCTTCCTCCCTCCCCCCACTCTCTTCCATCCTGCCTCCTCTCTCCCCTCCCTTTGCGTGGGATGGAGTGGCCATGGTCCATTGCCCATGGCGAATTGTTGGAGGCATGTCAGCCAAGGAGAATAGCTAGTGGAGAATCACAGGAAAGAGGAACACTGGCAGAGAATTAGGAGCGGCCAAATGTATGAGACAAACAGTCCCATTCCGTAATTGAAACAACCACTATTATGTCAATCTCAGGACATCATCAGCAATCAGGAGGAAGAAATTGATGACTAAGATATCCAGAAGGAAGCAACTAAGATAAAGCATTATAGTAAAATTGACTCTGACACCGTCAAATTCTTTATCAAACAATTAAGAATTAAAATTGGAATGGAAGAAGTACATGACACTAATAAGAAAGGACAACAGCTATGTCTGAACAAATTAATAAGTACTGTGTTTTAAGGAAATACCGAAGTAAACATCTTATATAATTCAGTCAACAAGCCAAACATATAATTCTAGCACACAGAACACATCTAACTTAGAAGAAGTTCAAAACTATATTTTATTTTTTGTAAATTTTATTTTATTTTATCTTATACATCCAACAAAGCTTAAATCTATAGCGGTCTACATCACTATGCGAGAAGGAAATAAACTTGTTCCATTACATATATAGGGTAACCTACATAAGTCTATTACATATATACCAAGTAACATGTTTATCCAATACCTCTATTTACAGCTCGATTTGACATCCAATTATACCATTGACTCCAAGATATATAATAGTCTGTGTCCCCTCGTCCTTTCAGTATCATAGTAAGCCAGTCTGATTCTGCACAGTTCATTATTTTCTGCATAACTACTTGTTCGGGTGGGCTAACATCCATCTTCCAGTATTGGGCCCATGCCAATCTTGCAGCTGTTGTTATATGTAGCCATGCCATTCTATTAACATTTACGGGTCTTATCCCTAATAAAAGTACCTCAGGATGCAGTTGTATACACTGCCCCAACATCTCATTAAGCCACTTCTGAATATTCTTCCAAAATTTCATTGCTTCTCAACAGGTCCACCATTGGTGAAAATATGTACCTTCTTTAACGCCACATTTCCAATAGACTGAGGATGTTCCAGGAAACATTTTAGCAAGTCTGGCCAGCAGCAAATGCTATCGATATGCCATTTTATATGTATTTTCTTTATATCCTATTGACTGGGTTAGTTTCAAATTCTTAGTCCAGATTTCGTTCCACCTCTCAGGCTCTATTGAATAACCTAGATTCTTCTCCCAGGCATGAATCGAAGTCTTCACACCTTCCTCTCCTACCTCCATACCCATAAAGAATTTATAGCATCTAGATAGCACTTTTTCATCCACCCCCAATAATATCCTATCTAGAGTCTGCACCTCTCGATTAATCCCCATTCTCTGTCTGTCTCTCACGTATTTACTACTAATTTGCATATATGTCCACCAGTCTAGGTTCACTCCTTGTCCCTGAAGTAACAATTTTGTTTTTAACTTCCCAGTCATATATAATATTTCTTTGTAGCTCAATTTTTTTCTCTGGATTATACAGAATCGGATACCACAGGTGAAACCCAGAGTGGTACCTTATTATAATATGTTTTCCTAATTTCCATCCAGCTCTCAATCAGGACTCCTCGCACATGGTGTTTTGTAAAGTATGCTGGGGGTTTGCCTCTCTCCCACCAAAGGTGAGCATGCCACCCCTGTTTGAGATTGTGATCTTTGATTGCTAGCAGACGTTTCCTTTGTAGTGTAATCCATTCACGGATCCAAACCAAAACTGCCAAATTATAGTAATACTTCCAATTTGGGACCCCTAACCTGCCTTGTTCTTTCAGTTTCTGCATCACTTTCAACCTAATTCGAGGCTTCTTACCCTGCCAAATAAATCTATTTGTAGCCCTGTCCAAGTTCCTAAAGAAGGTTTTATCCAGCCTAACTGGGGCCATTTGAAAGAGAAATACCATTCTGGGCACTACATATGTCTTAATTAGGGCTATCCATCCCATTAGTGACAATTGTATCTTCCCCCATTTCTCCAAATCTTTGTCTAGTTGTTCAGTTAGTTTTAAATGGTTATCTGCCTTTATTGATGAACATCTTTCAGACAGCCAAATCCCTGAATATTTGACTTTACAAACTACCTGTAGGCCCAAAATGTTTTGTATTTCTAATTTTTATCTTTCTGTCATGTTTTTTGCTATAATATTTGTTTTTGTCCTATTTATTTGTAATCCAGCTACTTCACCAAATTTCTCTATTATATCAATAAGTCGCCCTCCGGAGGTTAATGGCTCTTCCAGAACAAAGACCAGGTCATCCGTGTACGCCTGGACCTTGTATTCTTGTTCTCGAATTTTTAGTCCTCTTATGCTCACCTCTTGTCTTATTGTCCTAAGCAAAGGTTCTAGCGTGAATATAAACAGTAATGGGGAAAGTGGGCAGACTTGTCTCATTCTCTTCACTATTGTGACCTCCACTGACTCTTCTCCATTGACCAAAATCTTGGCCTTCTGTTGATTATAAATTGGATTATGTTAGATCGGCGCAGGAAAGAAGAAGTGACCAGCAGAGTTCAAGTAACAACGTTTATTAACGAGAACTGAACTGCCTGTGCGCTGCCAGAGCTCTCCTTATATTCGCTCCGGCAGACGCACCGCCCACTGACAGGGATTCAAAACTCCCGCCGAAAGGATCTTCAGCCAATCCCAGGCAGATGTCCTTATAAGGACATAACACTCCTCCCCCCTAGTTCTTAGTCAGTCGATCAGGGAAATAGTCACTAAGATAAACAGGACGTCTACGTGCTCGCGTAGACCTGCGCAGTTCACAGTCAAGATGGGCACTCTCCCGGACGGAGGGTGTCTGCTCTGCTCGGGGCTTCCTTCCCGGTGCTGGGCTGGATCTGGCCATCGAGGATGCGGGCACTGTTCCCGAACCTCCGGCCGGGTCACGGACCTCCGCCTGCGGGTGATGCTGGTCTGCCTCGTTCCTGCACAGATCGTGGAGCCGCCAGTGTGGATCCCTGCTTTTGACCGGTCCGGAACTCCTGAGCCTCGGTAGGTCCCTGGGTCTCTCTCGGGTCCCCTCTGGGATAGGGTCACGCCGGTCTGGGTCAGGGTGCGAGTTCGGCGGTGGTGGTTGGGTTAAGCCCCCGGGTTCTCCGGTTGAGTCCGGCTTACTCCCGGGGCGGCAGGCGGACAAAATTGGTGACAGGTCGGCTCTGTCGGGGTGGTGTAGGCCTACCTTGCAGGGGTGGTGTAGGCCCTCTCTGCGCGGTTGGTCTGGTGATGGTGGTTGCTGCTTCCTCTGGCCGCTGGGCTGCTCGGCCATGTCGGGTTGGTGTTGGCCTACCCTGCTGGGGTGGTGGTGGCCTTCCTTGCAGGGTCGGTCTTCTGCGCGGTCGGCTGGTTGTTGTAGGGCCTCCTGTAACGTTGGCTGGAGGTCCCCGTCTCTGGACTGCCGGTTGCCTACTTCGCAGGGTTGATGTTGGCTTCCCCTGCTGAGTTGTCCCCGGTCTACTTGCCTTGCCGGATTTGGCGTTAGGCTAGGTGCTGGGGTATCTGTTCTTCCCGCATGTAGCCGGCCTCCCTCGTCTGGGTGGGTTAGTCCTACCTCGCCAGGGTGGTTTTGGCCTGCCCCGTCGGGGTGGTTTAGGCCTACCTCGTAGGGGTGGTTTAGGCCTACCGCGCCGGGGTTGTTTAGGCCTACCTCGTTGGGGTGGTTTAGGCCTACCTCGTCGGGGTGGTGTTCACTCACTTCCCTCTACCTTTTGCGGAGCTGGTCGAGATGACGTCTCACGATCTGTCCATCTTCCAGCTCAACGCGGTAGGATTTGGGACCGGTTGTGCTGTGTACTGTAGCTTTAAGCCATTTAGGCGAGCCGTGGAAATTAAGAGCGAAAACGGCATCGCCGACGGAAAACTGGCGAAGTTGACGACTGGCCGATGCGGGAACCTCAGAAGTGTATTGCGGGTGCAGTCTGTCCAGGGGTGACCGGAGTCGCCTGCCCATTAATAATTCGGCAGGGCATTTCCGGGTGGCAGAATGAGGCGTGATGTGCTGGGTAAGGAAAAAAGTGTCAATGCGCTCCTGCCAATCACCCGGTCCCATTTTGGCGAGCGACTCCTTTGTAAGCCTCACCATCCTTTCAGCCTGTCCATTTCCGGCCGGTCTGTAAGGGGCAGAGAGGGCATGGCGGATGCCCAAACCTGCGAGGAAAGCTTCCATGGGCACGGACGTAAGTTGGGGTCCGTTGTCAGAAACCAAGACGTCTGGAAGTCCATGAGTCGCGAAGAGACGCCGGAGTGCACGGATCGTGGCTTCCGTTGTAGTGGATGCCATAGGGACGACTTCCAGCCATTTTGAGTAGGCATCAACCACGATGAGGAGGTGGTGCCCTTGGATGGGGCCAGCAAAGTCTATGTGAATGCGCGACCAGGGGGAGCTCGGGGTTTCCCAGGGCGTCGGGTCGGCCTGAGGCGGGGCAGCTCTGACTTCTTGGCACGGGCTACACCTGGCGACCCAATGTTCAATGTCTTTGTCCAGTGTCGGCCACCAGACGTAGCTCCGTGCCAGGGCTTTCATCCGGACAATGCCCGGGTGTCCTTTATGCAGAGCTGCAAGAGTTCTTTGTTGAAGCGAGCTGGGAATCAGCACCCGATCTCCCCATAGTAAACAGCCGCGCATGGTGGACAGCTCCCCTTGCTTGCGGCTGAATGGGCTGAAGTCGTCGCTGTCAATTCGGGCAGGCCAGCCTCTTAGGACCCAGGATTGGACTTGGCGAAGGATGGGGTCAGCCCGCGTGTGCGTCGCCACGTCGGCAGATGTCACTGGACAGTTGCTGTCATTGTCAATATGCAGCAGCTCGAGCGTGGGGGCCGGATCTTCCACGGCAGCAGCAGATGGGCACCTGCTCAGCGCGTCGGCGTTCGCGATGGCTTTACCAGGCTTGTGGACGAGGCTGTAGGAGTAACCGGCGAGGAAGATGGCCCAACACGTCATCCGGGGGGACATGAAGGCTGGGGTCTGCTTGTCACCTGCGAGGAGGCCCAGAAGTGGCTTGTGATCGGTGACAATGGTGAAGCGCCGTCCATAGAGATATTCGTGGAAACGCTTCACCCCTGCAACAATAGCCAACGCCTCTTTGTCCAGTTGGCTATAGTTGCGTTCAGTACTGGACATAGTCTTTGAGAAATAGGCGATGGGGGCTTCACAGCCGGTAGGCAGTTCGTGGCTGAGAACAGCACCGACTCCGTAGGGGGAAGCGTCACAGGTTAGTCTGATGGGCAGCGTCTCATTGTATTGAATGAGCACACTGTCAGAAGTTAGTAGTTGCTTAACGGCTCTGAATGCAGACTCTTCCTCGCGTCCCCACCTCCAGGAAGCCGCCTTCGCCAGTAAGCGATGAAGCGGCTCAGCAATAGTGGCTTTTTGTTGGAGGAAAATTGCATAGAAGTTAAGCAATCCAAGGAAAGCCTGAAGCTCCGTTTTGTTTTTGGGGCTGGGAGCTTCATGGATAGCTTTAACTTTTGATTTGGTGGGGTGGATGCCAGAACTATCTATGAGATAGCCCAGGAACTCGACTTCCTGTACCCCAATGATGCATTTGTCCCGTCGGACCCTCAAGCCCTTCTCTCGGAACCGCTGGAGGACAAGCCTCAGCCGGTCCAGGAGTTGTGCCTTTGAGTCCCCTGAGATCAGTACATCATCGAAGTAAGGCACCACCCCTGGAACGCCTTGGAGAAGGCGTTCCATCATGGATTGGAAAATGCCTGGGGCTGCACTGACCCCAAACTGGAGACGGTTGCACTTAAACGCGCCTCTATGGGTGACAATTGTCTGAGCCTCCGCCGTTTCCCGATCAACTGGCAGTTGCTGGTAAGCCTGGGCCAGGTCCAGTTTTGCAAAAATTTGGCCCTTGCCGAGTGAGTGAAGCAAGTGTTGCACTACCGGCACAGGGTATGCGCTCTGCGGTAAAGCCTTGTTGATGGTCACTTTGTAGTCGGCGCAGATGCGCACAGATCCATCCTGCTTCATGGGGGTCACAATGGGAGTCTCCCATGAAGCATGATCGATGGGTTCCAGGATGCCTTGGGCAATCAGCTTATCTAGCTGAGCATCTACTTTAGCCCGCAAGGCAAATGGAACCCGGCGGGGCTTAAGCCGAATAGGGGTAACCCCCTTGTCCAGATTGAAGGAGATGGGTTTCCCTGTAAAGGTCCCTAACTTACCATCGAAGACTTCTTGGAACTCTCCGATGAGTGAGTCGCGTTCGCCTGAGCTAATCTGGTGGATGCCTCCAATAGAAAGCCCCAACGGATGGAACCACTCCACGCCTAGCAGGGTCGGGCGGCTATGCTCCACGACGGTGATTGGGAGCTGGCCGCGGAACTGTTTGAAGGCGATCTGGAGGCTGGTTCTTCCCATGACGCCGATGGGGTTGCCGCCGAAATCCACCAGCTTGGAGTGAAGGGGTTCAAGTTGGCGTTTCGTGAGTGCCGGCTTCAGTCTCTTCACTTGGTGCCAGTCAATGATAGAATAGACGGAGCCGGAATCGACTTCCATCGTGCACGGCAAGCCTTCTGCCAATAGTGTCACATGGAATTTTGTGGCACTGTTGTTGCTGGTGAGGGCGATTGTGGTCTGGTTCACAGCGCCGCCATGAGAACTGTTGCAGTCATCACGGTTGTGCTGAAGTGAGGACCGTTTGGATGACCTCTGGGAGTCGCGGCGATTTTCCGGAGTACGGGGCTTTATCGATTCAGGAACCGGATCAGAGGCTCTGCATGCCTCAGCGATGTGCCCCTTCTTGAGACAGCGTCTGCAGGTTGCATCACGCCAGCGGCAGGATTGGTGGGGATGGTGTCCCTTGCAACTGCCGCACTGAGCGGCGCGGCGGCCATCTTTTTGAATTTCCCGCCTAGATGGGCGGGAAACTTTCAAAACGGTCGACTCCCCTTCTGAGTCGGTTGGTGTGGCAGAGTCATCGGATGATTCAGATGATGGTTTGCGGATCTTATGGATCCCTCGGGACTGGAGCATGGCAGCGGCAGCGGTCTCGGATGTTTCAGCAGCCGTAGCCTCCTCAAGAACGTCCTTCAGGGACAGTCTTTTTCTGCTCAGGAACTTCTTTTGGAGGTTTGCATCTCTCATCCCAAAGACGATCCCGTCGCGTAAGGCATTGTCAACGTTCTCAAATTCGCAGTTTGCTGCGATTTGACGCAATGCCGCCACAAAGTCTTTGAGGGACTCGCCTTTCTTCTGGTTCCGTTGGCGGAAAGTGAACCGATTTGAGATGGGGGTGCCCGTTGGTGCATAGTGGTCTTGCAGGGCAGTCTGCAGATCCACCCAGGACATGACTTCAATGTCTCTGGGTGCGACGAGGTTGACGGCGAGCTCCAAGACGTCGGTGCCGCAGTGAGCGAGGAAAAGAGCCCTCTTCCTCTCGTCGTCGAGATTGTTGTAGCCGTTTCCCCGGAGGAACTGGCGGAAACGTATCATATAGGAACTCCATTTCTCCCGGCTGGGGTTGAAAGGAGCCAACGAGGCGAACGGCGCTTGCGGCGTTGCCATCTCTCAGACCGCGTCGAGTGACTTCAGCTCGTTAAGGCGATCGTGCCACGCGGAGATTCTTCTCTAGTCCTTCGTCGCCAGTGTTAGATCGGCGCAGGAAAGAAGAAGTGACCAGCTGAGTTCAAGTAACAACGTTTATTAACGAGAACTGAACTGCCTGTGCACTGCCGGAGCTCTCCTTATATTCGCTCCGGCAGACGCACCACCCACTGACAGGGATTCAAAACTCCCGCCGAAAGGATCTTCAGCCAATCCCAGGCGGATGTCCTTATAAGGACATAACAGATTACATTAATGAAATAATTGCCAGCCTCCATATGTTTTAATTATGATATTGGATAATTCCAATTGACCCTATCAAAGGCTTTCTGGGCTTCCAAAAAGAGGAACGCTGCCTGCTTCTCAGGTTGGGCCTCATAATATTCCAGGACATCCATTATAATCTGTACATTATCTTTCAACAGTCTGGCCAGTACAAAACCATTTTGATCTATGTGGATGAATTCACTAAGGTATTTCTTAAATCTAGCAGCCATTACAGCGGCAAAAATTTTATAGTTGGCGCTTAAAAGTGAGATAGGTCTATAGTTATGTATAAGAGTTTAATCCACTCCTTACTTAGGTATTAGAGAAACATAGGCCTCTAGCCATGATTTGAGAGCCTTAGACTCCATCAATACAACATTAAAATTTTCCTTCATATATTTTATATACAGATCTGGAAAGGTTTTATAAATCTCTGCAGGAAAGCCATCAGTACCAGGGGTTTTACCGGCCTTCTGCCTCTTGATCGCAATCTCTATCTCTCCTTCCATAATCTCCTTATTCAACAACTCCTTGACTGATTCTGGAAATTTGAGAAGATCTAACTGTTCCAAATATACCTTAATTTTCTCATCTGGCACTTGCTCACTAGCATAAAGTTGTGAAAAGAATTCCTGTGTGATCCCTTTTTTCTGTTCATTATCTACCCATATGACTCCCGTCTTGTCTTGTAATTGATGTATCCACCTACTTTCCCTTCCCTTCTTTAGTTTATAAGTAAGCCACCGGCCAGCCCTATTAGCATGTTCAAAGTGATGCTGTCTGGCCATTCTAATATTATGTGCTATTTCCTCCTGGTCTAGTAATGTGAGTTGATGTTTATTTGCGTCTACTGCTTCCTTAGCTTTAACAACTAGCGGATTAATCTGTAAATTCCTCTCTGCACTCCACAGCTTCGCTGTCCATATTTCTCTCTCCTTAAGTTTCTGCCTTTTCTTCCCCGCAATATATTTAGTCGCTAACCCTCTCATATAGGCTTTCACCGTGTCCCACAAAATCTGTAGCGAGGTTTCCTTATTGTCATTGACCCTAAAGAAGGCTTCCATTTCTCTCTTTACCATTTGTTGAAATTCCATCTCCGTTAAAATGCTTGCTCTCAACATCCACCTTTTATTTCTTTTGATTATATCCCTCTTCCACCTAACCAATAATGGACTATGGTCTGCCCAGGTATTAGGTTCTATCTCTGTCACTACATTTTGGATATCAAGCTAGACTTGATGGATTTGCAAGAAATGGAAATTGGAGAAGAAATCATCTAACAGCCAGAAAAAATGTTGCAATTATTGATATAATTGTGGAGCCAGGAGAAGATGAGGACAAAATATAATGTAGTGTTTTGTGTTTTAAAACTACTGGATAAAGATTCTGAACCACTGGCTGATGAATTCTAGGAATTGAAGTCCGCCCATCTTTAAGCTCGCAAGGTTGAGAAGCATAACTCTAGAAATTTTATTCCAGACTCAAAAAGGTACAAAGACCAAGAAACATTACATATTAAAAAGTTCCCATCTCTCATACAAGGGACAAAATTATTCAAAAGCCACATGGGCTGGAAAAAATAAGTTTGGAAAGAGATAAAGTGATGTTGTTTCAGGATCTCAGCCAAATTCCTTTAGAGAAAAGGAGAATATAAAAGCACCTCAATAGCAAGTGACTAAATGAGGAATATGCTATACAGTAGTGGCCAAAATTGTGAAAACCTTTTGGGAAAAATGTATTTTTGAGGTTTGATGGCTAATAATACCACCTTATTTTGGAGTTTCAAAATAATCATATTCCACTGCTGGAATGGCCTGGGAATAGCCCAAACCTTAACCCAATTGAAAATCTATGGAGCTGACTAAAGAAACTTGTTAGTCAGAAGTGAGCAAGCAATAAAACCCAATTAATAGAAGCAATCATTCAATCTTGGTTTCATATTATAAAAGCTGCAGAACTAAAAGACTTAGTTCACTCCATGAGAAGATGTTGTAAGGCCATAATTCTTGCTAAAGATTACCCAACTAAGTATTAACTGACATGGTGATAATTTTTTTATATCTCGTTTTTTCTTTTCTTTTCTTTTTTGAGAATTTTTTTTTAATTTTAAAACAAAAACAAAACATAAAACCATCATCATTCCAAACAATTACAGACAGTGAGTCGAACGGATCATATTTTCTTGTGCATAAATCCATTTCTAAAATACCAATTTATAGCAAAAACTTGTATTTTTATAGAAAAAAAAACTATCAGATATTGTTTACATCAACCCTGTATTTCATACTTCAGTTCCATGATTTATTATCTATCCATTGATAAAACAATTCCCATATCAAATAATATTGTTTATCTTCCTGTTCTCTAATTTAAAATGTCAATTTACTCATTTCAGGACATTCCATAATTTTCTTAATAATCTCATCATCGGTAGATAACTTCTCTCCTTTCCAATTTTTAGCAAATACGATTCTAGTCGCTGTTAAAACATTCACAATTAAATATTGCACTTCTTTGTTATATGTTTCTGGTAAAATCCCCAATAAAAATATCTCTGGTTTAAAGTCAATATGTTTATTTGTCATTTTTTTCAACTACATGTGTATCTTAGTCCAATATCTTTTAGCTTCTACACATGTCCACCACATATGGTAATATGATCCTGGAGTCTGACGACACTTCCAACATTTCTCCGATTTATTCTTGAACATTCTGGCTATCCTTGTTGGGGGTAGGTGCCACCTGTAAAACATCTTATACAAATTCTCCTTATATGCTGTAGACATTGTCATTTTATAATTCTACGACCACAATTTTTATTTATTTATTTATTTATTTATTGAATTTCTATACCGCCCTTCTCCCAAAGGACTCAGGGCGGTGAACAGATTAAGATTTTATATACATATAAATATATTTTATAAACAGTAAATAATAAATTAAGTCAACTTGGTGTATCTACTAAGACCTTGGCATAGAATTTTAATGTTTATGCTAGCCCTGCTTGTTGAAATAGAAAGGTCTTCAGGGCACGTCGGAAAGTGCGAAGATCTGGGATTATTCGTATTCCAGGTGGTATTTTGTTCCAAAGCGTAGGTGCCCCCACAGAGAAGGCCCTCTCCCTTGGAACCACCAGACGACATTGTTTTAATGATGGTACCATCATTAAAGGTTATCGGTTGCAGTAGGTGGTCTCGTAAGTACTCAGGTCCTAAGCCATGGAGCACTTTAAAGGTAAGAACCAATACCTTGAAGTGCACTCGGAAGGCCACCGGAAGCCAGTGCAGCTCGCGTAGAAGAGGTGTTACATGCGAGCACCATGTTGCTCCCATAATTACTCGCGCAGCTGCATTCTGGACCAGTTGGAGCTTCCGGGTGCATTTCAAGGGGAGCCCCATGTAGAGAGCATTGCAGTAGTCAAGTCGGGAAATGACGAGGGCTTGAGTGACTGTGCGTAATGAGTCCCGGTTTAGAAAGGGACGCAATTGGCGAATCAGGCGAACCTGATAGAAAGCTCCTCTGGCCACGGCTGTTATATGATCTTCTAAAGACAGTCGTGCATCCAGGAGGATGCCTAAATTGCGAGCTTTCTCTGTGGGGGGTCAATGACTCATCCTCAATAGTTAGTGATGGGGCTAACTGGCTGTACCGGGACGCCGGTAGCCACAGCCACTCAGTCTTGGAAGGGTTGAGTCGAAGCCTGTTTCTCCCCATCCAGACCCGTACGGCCTCAAGGCACCGGGACATCACTTCAAGGGCATCATTGGGGTGGTTTGTGATGGAGATGTACAGCTGAGTGTCATCAGCATACAGATGACATCGCACCCCAAAACCATGGATGATCTCCCCCAACGGCTTCACATAAATGTTGAACAGGAGAGGCGAGAGGACCGACCCCTGTGGCACCCCGCAAGTAAGGAGCCTCGAGGTCGATCTCTGTCCACCTGTCAACACTGACTGCGATCTGTCAGAGAGGTAGGACGAGAACCATCGTAATACGGTGCCTCCCATTCCCAGCCCCTCCAACCGGTGCAGCATGATACCATGATCAATGGTATCAAAAGCCGCTGAGAGATCTAATAGGACCAGGATAGAGGAACATCCCTTATCCCGAGCCCTCCAGAGATCATCAACCAATGTGACCAATGCTGTTTCTGTGCTGTATCCAGGCCTGAAGCCGGACTGGAACGAGTCTAGATAGACAGCTTCATCCAGGTACTGTGGGAGTTGTCGTGCCACCACACTTTCGACAACCTTTGCTAAAAAGCGAAGGTTGGAGACTGGACGGTAGTTTGCTAAAACAGCCGGATCCAGAGAGGGCTTCTTAAGGAGAGGTCTCACCACCGCCTCTTTCAAGGCGGGAGGTAAGAATCCCTCGCTCAGAGAAGCATTAATAATTCTCTGAAGCCAGCTACGTGTAACCTCCCGGGTAGCCAGCACTAGCCAGGAAGGGCACGGGTCCAATAAACATGTGGTTGCATTCAGCTTCCCCAGTAACCTGTCCACGTCCTCAGGAGTCACAGTATTAAACTCATCCCAGATAATGTTCTCAAGATCTGCCCTCATCATTTCATCCGAATTAACCCAGTTAAAGTCCAAGCCTTCCCGAATCTGAGCGATTTTATCGTGCAGATATTGTGCAAAATCCTCAGCTCGTCCTTGCAGAGGATCTTCCCGGGCTCTCAGCTGGAGTAGAGAGCGGGTAACCCTAAACAAGGCAGCTGGGCGATTATCTGCCGATGCAATAAGAGCGGAAAAACAGTTACATTTTGCTGCTTTTATCGCCACTAAGTAGGTCTTAATGTAAGATCTCACTAGTGTTCGGTCGGATTCAGAATGGCTGGTCCTCCACCTGCTCTCTAGGCGTCTTTTCCGGCGTTTCATCCCCCTCAGCTCATCAGAGAACCAAGGAGCTAGGTAGGTTTGACGCCGAGTCAGAGGCCGCAAAGGCACAACCCGGTCTAAAGCACCAGCGGCCATCCTATCCCAGGACGCCACTAGGTCTTCAGCCAAGTCATGAGCCAAGGTCTCAGGAAATGGCCCAAGCTCCATCCAGAACCTATCAGGATCCATCAGGCGCCTGGGGCGGAACCATTTAATTGATTCCGCCTCCCTGCGGTGGGTTGTAGTGGTCAGAAGGTCAAGCCTAAGGAGAGAATGGTCTGACCATGACAAGGGTTCGATGACTATATCCCCTATATCTAGACCATTCAGCCACTGGTCAGAGATAAAGATCAAATCCAGAGTGTGTCCCCCCGTGTGAGTAGGGCCATTAACTAATTGGGTCAGGTCCATGGCTGTCATGGAAGCCATAAACTCCCGAGCCCCTTCAGATGTTTCACCAATGGATGGCAGGTTGAAATCTCCCATAACCAGTAGCTTAGGAGTCTCAACTGCCACCTCGGCTATTACATTGAGGAGCTCAGGCAGGGCTGCTGATACGTGGCAGGGAGCCAGGTACGCAATCAACAGGCCCATCTGTAACCCATAACCCCACTTCACGAGGAGGGACTCACATCCGGTTGTCTGAGGGACAGTGACTTCCCTAGGGTCAAGACCTTCCTTTATAATGACCGCCACACCTCCACCCCTGCCTCGAGTTCTTGGCTGATGGAATGCGCAGAAACCTGGTGGGCACATTTCTACGAGGGGGACCCCCCCTTCATTGCCCAACCAGGTCTCTGTAATACCTGCCAGGTCCGCTTTCCCCTCTTGAATTAGGTCACAAATGAGGGGGGCTTTGTTAGCCACAGACCTGGCATTGCATAACATCAGCCTAAGACTCGGGCTCAGAGACCTTGAGCAACCCAAGGAACGAGAAGAGCTTTGGAGGTCGGAGCATGCCACCGCTTGAAGATAGTGGGTGCGTACCCCCCTGACATGATGTGGCCTCCTGCTCCCACCATATCTGCCCCTCCCAACCAAACCTTGATGGAACAGCCCATTTCCATGCCAGTATTAAGTCTGCCTATTCCCAGTTTCGAGTTTCCTATGATGTAATTTTGTGTTGACTTTGGCTTCACTTTTGGAAAATTATTTACTAATCCCTCCCTCTGTGGATTGCCCCCCAAATCCACATGATCCACCCTGTTTATGCCCACCCCCCTTTCAGAAGTCATTAAAATCTTGGTTAGAAAATTAGATAAGAAAGCCCTTAATCCCCTCTTAGCACCATGCCACCTCTCGGGATTCCAAAATCCATCATCAAGGTAGGCCCTCGATAATGTGGAGGGCCAAATTTGTGAGAGGGGGGAGTCTCGCAATGCCAAGAGTTCGGTCGCCAAATACATCTAGTAAATCAGATGGGTACAGCATTTGGGTCTGGTCCAATAGTTTGATGTAAGAGTCTTGAGGCAGTCGAGTAATAAATTCAGTGTGCGTAAGGAACTGGTCTCCCTTGCCCTCTCACGGCAGGGGGAAGGAGTTTAGTGCAATCTCAGGATAAGCAGAGGATAAAAATCTAGTCATCCTCTAATGGCGGCTCGTTCTGAATAAGATGGTCGTAATAAGTTTGTTGTTCTGTCTGCTCAATGATGTAATTCGAAACTCCCTCAGCATCCACATTAGTAGCTGCCCAGACAACGTATGACAAGAGGGTGGCTCAGTTGGAAATAAAGCCAAACAGTGAAGGTAGAATGATAATAGCTCCATGGGGGTGGAGGGGTAGAGGGAAGGTTGTCTAGGTGGTGAAAGTATAGTCTGGAGGCAGCGAGGTCAGTGTCAAAATCAAGGTGGTAATGTATAAGCTGGAGGTGGCTGGGTTAGGGACTAGCCGAGGCAGAGAATTGAGAAAGGTGGGGGAGGCCTCCAAGGTGACCAGGTAGATAGTCTTTTGTCAACCTCTGGCCTCTCCTACTCTCAGCATATTGAATAGTCCTTTGCATATATTGCCAGGCTCCAGACTTTAAATTATAATGATGTCTTCCAATTCCAGCAAGGGTCTAAAAAACTTTGTGAGATTCAGGGCACTCAATGCACTCCAGGGGTCAATAGTTTTTAGATTCCCTCTGATGACGTTGCAAGCTGTCACTGGCCTTAGCTCAGGCCTCTCAAAGAGGCAGTCATTCAGGTTCAGGTTTCCCTGAACTTGAAGAGGTAGTCATTCAGCTTCAGGTTTCCCAGCAAGTCCGCAAACCAATTCGGAGCCCCCAGGGTGTCTAGAGCTCGACAGGGACTGCCATGGTGCCATTCGTCGCCGCCACCTGCTGCCATTGTCGTTCCAACTGCTGTTGCTTTAAGAATGGAGGAACTGATGTAACCGCCATTAACGGAACTGCTAGAGTTAGCCTCCCATGGTGCCTTCACATGCCAATATATGCCCAGCTCCGATGATCCAGAGGGTGAGAGAAACCTCGTTGAGCTGGGAAAAGGCTCCCCTAGTTGATGCTGGGGCTGAAGGGAGTTAAATCAGCCCCAGTGGACCTCCAAACGACCCAAAGCCGCCCCATCATCAGATAGAGATTAGGCGAGAGCTGCCATCTTGGCGCATGCGCAGAGTTCTCTTCTTTTTGCCATTTCTCTAAATCAATAACATGACCAAAGCTTTTCCCCCATGCTATCATTGACTCTTTAACTTGTTCTCCTTCCAATTTATCTCTAATAAGTCTCCATATAATTTTTTAATCACATAGTCATCAGAACCCATTAAAATCTTATCTAAATTAGTCATAACATTATAAAAACATGCTTGTTTAGAATCTTCTTCATATCTAGAAAGTATTTGCCAGTAAGAAAACCAATCCATCTTGAACCCTTGTTCTAATTCTTGCTTTGTTTTAAGTTCACCTTTTTCATCCATTAATTCACTGTATCTAACAATTTGTTCCCTTCTGAATACTACTGAATATGAAAATGCTTCAGTTGTAGATACCCAGACTAGAATTTTCAAATAATGTTATTTTTTAATCTTTTCCCAATTCAATAACAGAGCCACACATATGTAGTGTCTTCTAAAATATCCCTGTATTTTTGTTCCTTTAAACCATAAAAAAGCATGCCACCCCATCAACAAATAATGTCCTTCTAGATTCAATAATCTAACATTTCTTAAAGTTATCCATTCTTTAATCCACATCAGACTTGTTGCTCGATAATAAAGTTCCCAATTAGGTAAACCAAAGCCTCCCCACATTCTAGCATCTTGTAATAACTTTAATTTTATCCTGGCCTTCTTTCCCTGCCAAATATATTTTAACATCATTTTATTCAAATCTTCAAAAAAGATATCCTACCAATCAAGGAAAGCTGCAAATTTTCCCATTTCGCCATTTCCCATTTTCTGCCCCCATCTGTTGCTTAAGTTTATTGTAGTGTTTTTCTTTAGATGTACTACATCTTGTTGTCAAGTATATCCTCAAGTATTTAACTTTATTTGTGACCTGCATCTTTGATATCTCCATCAATTCTTCTTTTTCCTTTGTTAACATATTTTTGGTCAAAATCTTGGTTTTATCTTTATTAATTTTCAAACCAGCTACTTTCCAAAACTCTCCAATATTCTCTATCAATGTATTTATTGATGTTAATGGTTCTTCAATAATAAAGACCAGGTCATCAGCAAATGCTTGCAATTTGTATTCTTCTTTTCAAATTTTCACTCCTTCTATATCTTTTTCTTCTCTAATATTTCTATTTAAGACTTCTAATGTCAATATAAACAACAGTGGGGACAGTGGACATCCTTGTCTGGTACCTTTTTCTATCTCAATAGAATCAGTTAATTCTCCGTTTATCATTACTTTTGCCGTTTGTTTATGGTATATAGTTTCTATTGCCGGAATACATTTTCTGCCAAAGCCCATCTGTTCCATTTGAAGCAGCATAAATCGCCAATTCACATTATCAAAAACTTTTTGTGTATCTAAAAATATCAAAGCCATCTGTTTTTCAGGATGGGCTTCATAGTATTCCAGAGTATCCAAAATTATTCTAATATTATATCTAATCTGTCTTTTTGGAAGGAATCCATTTTGGTCTAAGTGTATAAAGTTATTTAAATTTTTAAGTCTTTCTGCCAGTATTGAAGCAAAAATGTTATAATCTGAATTCAATAGGGATATAGGCCTATAGTTTTTGATTTGTTGTGGGTCTGTGTCTTCTTTGTGATGCAATATATCAATGTAATGCATGCTTCAGTCCATGATTTGGGTATTTTCTTTTTCGTCATCACTTCATTCATCACTTCTAATAATGGAAGACTTAAAGAATCTTGTAATGTCCTATAGTATTCTATAGGCAAACAATCTGGCCCTGGTGCCTTTCCATTTTTCTGTTTCTTAATTGCTTCTATTAATTCCATCATCATTATATTCCCCTCTAACATTTCTTCCACATCTTTGGAAATCTGAGGTAAATTTGTTTTCTGTAAATATCTTGTCACCCTTTCCTCCTCTATCTTTTCTCTCTCATAAAGTTGTCTATAATATTCCTGTATTATTTTTCCCATTTCTTTATTTGCAAATTTGCTTTGCCCCTGGTCATCAATTAACTGTACTATTTTTCTTGATTCTCTTTCTTTTTTTAACTTGTATGCAAACCATCTTCCTGGTTTGTTCACATTCTCAAAATAGTTTTGTTTAGTACTTCTAATTTTTGGGGCTAATTCTTCTTTTTCCAGTAAATCCATTTTATGCTTTACAGTATCCATTTTCACTTTAACTTCTTTTTTATGTGGGCAATTCTGGAGTCCCTTTTCAAATCTCTTATAATCATTTTCCAATAATTTATATGTTTGTCTTTTCTTCAAATTTCTCTTCCTTGTATAGTCCATTATTAAGCCTCTTACATAGACCTTCATCGTGTCCCAAAGATTTTGTGTTATGTCTTCTTTCTTATTCTCCTTGAAGAAAAAAGCCAGCTCCCTTTCCATTTTCTGTACAAAATCTTTCTCTTTTAAATTCATATTATATCTCATTTTTTCTATGATGATAATTTTTGTATATCTTATTTTTTTCTGCATGTTTTACTTTTATTCTTTATATTGTAACTGCTATTCTAATTGCAAATCCTTCATAAAAGTTATTGCATTATATTCTTAATTAAATTATCTTTCCATTGATATATAATTTTATGATACTACTCCAAAAAAAAAAAAGTGGTGTTATTAGCTAGTTTTAGAAAATACACTTTTCCAAAAAGGTTTCCACAATTTTGGCCAGTACTGTAAGTGGAGTTTCATTCCGATTAATTATATTCAAGCCTCAAGGAAGGAAAATAATTTCTATTCTTCAAGAAATGAAGAGAGTTTTGAATGACCTTAAGAAAACCACTTATGAAGTTAGTACAAAGATGGTCTTAGAGTTTCTGAAGGACATCTTTAGCTGCAAAAAGAAGATAAGATGGAAAAGATAACAAAAGCAATTAGGCCTATGAACTCTATGAATTATATCTTTTTTATTTAAAGTAGCCATAGACAAAATTGGGACAAAAGAAGGGTGATAAAAAAAAATCCTGACATTTCTATATTGGATTAAAATTTCATGCTGAACTGGTTATGTAAAAGCTTAGAAACATAAATCAGGTCTATGGACAAAATAAATCAACCATATGATAATGAAAAATTTAAAACCCTATTCACATAATTGTCAAATCCAAATCTGCAACTTTTTTAATGAAAATCCCTTAAATCTCATATTGTTTTAACTTTGTTTCTTCTCCAAAATAGACAGAGATTACGGGTAATCCTCAACGTAAAAAACATTTGCTTGGTAAGCATTCAAAGTTAGAACAGCACTGAAAAAAATTAATTACAACTGTTGCAGCATGTCAACAGTCAAAATTGTCATTTGGCAACTGGTATGTATTTACAATGATTGTAGCATCCCAGGGTCCAAAATAGGACTCACCACAGGACAAACTGCCATAAATACAAAAGTTAAATTAATTCATTTCAAAGGAACCTCGACCAATAATAATGAAAGAAAGTAAATTAATCCAGAAATACAAGAGTTACAGTAATTTCAATGAAAATGTGGTCACCAATAATAAAAGTATGGAATGAAGCAATTAATGCAGCATTGAAGAGTTCCGCAGCAAGTTGCCACAGCAAGTTGTCCCATGGCAAATTGGCCATGATGAATTGATTGCAGCAAGTTGGCTATGATGATTTGGCTGTCAAGTTGTCATAGACATGACCATGTCTATGACAACTTAACAGCAAGTTGCAATAGACATGGTCATGTTACTGCTAGTTGGTTATGGTCATAGACATGGTCATGTTATTGCTAACATGACATGGTCATGTTATTGCAAGTTGGCTATGGTGATTTAGCTATCAAGTTGTCATAGACATGACCATGTCTATGACAACTTGACAGCAAGGTGTCATAGACATGGTCATGTTATTGCTAGTTACGACCTTTCCATCTATCTTCCAACAATAGGGGAGGCCAGATTCGTTTAACAACTGTCTGTGATTAATTTACAACTCTGGAAAACAATGTCATAAAATCAATTGTCACTCACTTACCAACTGCCTTGTTTAGCAGCAGAAATTCTGGTCCTAATTGTCACAAATTGATAATCATCTGTACATTCTTTTCATTCTTTTTTTTTATTGAAAAAGTTTTACAATACAAGAATTTTTCCCATTTTCACCCCCCCTCTCCTATCCCCCCTCCCCAACCCCTCCCATCCTCCCTCAACTCCAACCCCTTCCCTCCCTGCCCCCCCCCCTGACTTCCGCTACAAGTTTAAAGAAAAAAACAAAGTTTAGAACAAGGGAAAAAGAAAAAGATTATTAAATATTCAAATTCTAAATTAAACAAATTTCGAAAGAGGAAGAGAAAGAGAAGGAAGGAAAGGAAGAAAAAGAAAGGTAAAAGAAAACAGACATTAATATATTTCTAAAATAAACAATATTATAGTAAATAAAAAAAACCATTAATAACCATTATAATTCTATCCTGACTACACCCCTTAACTAAAGAAAAACCCCCAAAAACATAAAACATAAGAAATATATATGCATATATAATTATAATCATAGATTTATGTCATTAAGAAAATTATCTTTTGTTTAATTCATTTCTCAGTCTCTATAATCCAACTTTCAATCTTCTCTTCAACTTGATTGAAGTCATATTTCCTCACATAAATCCTGCTTCAATAATCTTCATCTTGCCGCTGCCCCCATCAGCAAAGTAAAACATTTCTCCACACAACCCCCCAAGTGACTTTATATAAATAATATCCAACCACGAAGGTATTCACACCTCTAGGAAGATTCATTCAAACTAACTTATGCTGTACCTAAAAATGGGCTTTCACAGCCTTAACCAAACCTTGAAGAAGAAAAAAAAGAGAAGAAAAAACCAACTAGAAGCTGCGTTCCCAGATGTTCCATTAAAATTCTTTCAAATCCTGCCACCCTTTGCCATTCAGTCCTTCGGGTTATAAAGTATTTTTAATTACATAGTCTTCTCCTAGATGAGTTCCACAAAAAATATATAATTGGGTAACCACTGATCGCTGCTAATTTTGCAGCAATCTATCAACACTCAGGATATCATGTCCAATCCAGGATAAACTACATAGTAAAATTTTTGTAATCCTTTTTAATATATAACTTTAGTGTTAAAATTTTTTATAATCCATTTTTTCCAAATCTTTCAATGCTTTCTAATTCAGTATCAAACGATTCACGATGCTCCTTAAATTTATCATCTGTGGTTTCCAGTCGGATTTCCTCATTAACTTCTAGTTCCTGTCGATTAGCATCACCCCCCTTTTCTTGAAAAGTACTGGACCTCTGCTGCTGGTCATATTCTTTTCATTCTTAACCTGCAAATACAACAATGGAAGTTTGAAAAATAAATTATTTAGCAGCAGCTGAACCATGGGCCACTTGCAATCTTACCTTTATTATCTAGAGGCCACTCTTCATAAAAGCAAACAGACCTATATTCCCTCTGGTTCTAGTAGCATCAGACTAAAAAAAGATTGAAAAGTATGATTTACAGCAAGGGTCTCCAACCTCCAACGGGACCAGTATTTATCCATGGTCTGTTAGGAGCCAAGCCACCCAACTGTCAGGCGAGCGAGAGAAGCTTCATCTACGTTGGGATCTAGGTTGCGCATGAAATCATCCCTGCCCCTGTCCATTAAAAAATTGTCTTCCGTGAAACCAGTTTCTGGTGTCAAAAAAGTTGGGGACCACTGATTTACAGGACTATGGGGGAGGAGGGGAAAGGAGGAGAAAAAATTAGCAGCAAATAATTTTAGACTCAAGAAGCAGAATCAGCTACTTAAAGAAAAATTTAGAACTGAAGATGATAAATGAAAGGGCAGTTCTTTGAGGATGAATATTTTCCCTGCTGAGCTGAGCTCGGCTAGATTTTTGCTTTCCCCAAAGACTTCTCACCGTTTTTGTTGAAACACTAGTATTTTAACACCATTTAACACTGTGTTCAGTTTTGGGGCAACTACATAAAGGTGCATGCTGAGAATTTAAAACTTCATTTTTCACCAAACACCTACTGTAAGCCTACTGTGAGTGACTGTTTGTAATAAAAGTTTAAATAAGAGATTTCTATGTTGAAATACTATTGGTACAGTGTCCTTTTAATTTCAAATATAAGGCACATAACCTCTCTTAATGATTCTGAGTTTTTTTCTCACTGTTATTTTATTTAATCTTGATATTAAATAAAAGAAAACTTGAAGGACTGTATTTTAATATAAAATGATCACTCAGTATGTAAAGCAAGCTCTTATATAAGTAGTATTTTAATTTGAGAGAAATCAATGTTATTGTACATTCTAACCACTTCACTGTTAAAGAGAAAGAATAATGAAAAATCTTCTCAAGATGCAGAAATACTATAGATTACATCATTCATCAATAAATTTGCAGGGTTACTTAATTTTTGACACATGAGGGAATTTCAAGCATTTCTTAGCTACGTATCTGTGGACAATATTGTATATTAAAGTGTATTATTAAATTATATATGGAAAATTTCACAGCTTTCAAAGTACGAAAGAATTCTGAATTTTTTTCAGATGAAAAGAATTGGCAACATCTGATTTAAAATCCTTGACTGAAGATATGAATTCATTTTCTAAACTGCTTTTTATTCATATAGTTGAAATTTTACCAAGGAGTTAAGGTTTAATTTATGATTTAAAAGCTGTTCTTTTAATTCAAAACACTATTTTTAAAGATAAGATTTTTATTTCTTTTTTTCTTTATTAGTTCTTTTCATTTTTGCTTATTTTTGCCAATTTATTATATATTATATTCTATATCACTTTCTCACAGTGATTTATAATCAAGCAAAAATACATAAATTCACAACAAACAAAAGTCAGTACTAAGCAGTTCTTGGAGCAAAAACATTCAAATGATATTTCTTATATTTGTTAATATATTTTATTATTATTATTATTATTATTATTATTATTATTATTATTATTATTATTATTATTATTATTATTATTATTATTTAATCTGTAGTGAGATTCACAGCCTTTGAGGCTGGTTAATAGCTCAGCCACTCGAGTCCTAACCAAGGACCTAGGAACTGTTAAGGTATCGTCGGAGGATGTAAGCTGTTCCGAGTAAGGTGGTTTTTTATAGAGTCAAAATGTTCAAGTCCGATAAATTTAGAATTTCTAAATAGTGGGGTAGCCCTTTGGGTATTGCTCTAAGGGCTCCAATTACAACCAGGACAACACATGATTTCTTTTTCTACAGTCGCTCAACTTCAATTTGCAAGTCACGATACTTTGTGATTTTTTTTCTTGCTGCTTATCTTCAATCCATGCATCACCAGGTATCGCAATGTCAATGAACCATACTTTTTTCTTTTCAACTACTGTTGTTAGTGCTTGTCAGTCTGAATGCTAAAGTCCTACAAGATCTTGAGTTTCTCATTCTCTAAAACTTTAGAAAGCCACAAAACAACCCTTCCAGCCAGAGAAGGGGCAGATGGCCAAGGAAAGATGACAAGGATAAATTTACTTTCACAAATAATTTTGTTACTGTGATTGAGACTGCTGAGTCAAAAATATCAAAAAGGCAATGTGAACAACTGTGGCTGTTAGTGGGGCGAGAAACATATTGTTAGTGACTGAAAATTGTTTTCTGAATTAAAAGAACATAATTCTATGATTAAAGTTGCCAGTGGCATAAGGGCTAAGGTCACTGGAATTGGAAAAGTATTCATCCCCAGGATTTGGGAGGTTAGTGGCATTCTGTATGTACCTGAGATTGATTATAATTTACTTAGCACCATAAAAATAAGCGAAAACTCTAAGATAGAGGCGTTATTTACAAAAGATATTGCCATTGTCACCAATGATAAACATATAGTTGGGAATTTTTAAAAATTAATGGTCTGCCCTATTACTCTCTAATTGTGAGAGCTAATGAATCTGAGTTCAGCAACCAGGTCATTGATTCTGACTTTGATGCTGGATCTTAGCCAGAATCAGAGGATGAGATTGAGATTACACTAGGAAAGAGGGGTTACAATTACAATTGTAAATATAATTCAAAATGTAAAAAGTGTGTAAGATTCAATGTCGAGCAAGGCAATGAAAGGCCCAAGGATGCCAATGCAATTTCTATTGGCAAGCCACTCCATGATGATGTGCTCACCTCATGCATCGCAGGACGGGTCATATGAGTTTCCCTGTGGTGTAGAAAGCACCAGACTGCTCAAAGGGGGTTAAAATTAAAGACTGTGATACATTTTTGGATTGTTCCATTTGCAGAAGTGCAAAATGCAAGGTGAAGCCAGCACCCAGGAAATCAGAGAGGCATTTTGATTGCATATTCCAGTTGGTGCACATGGACTTGGTGGGTCCTTGAAACCCTCCTTTGGTAAGAATTATTATTTCTTGACCATTGTTGATGACCATAGCAGGTTCGGATTTGTCTATCTCCTCAAATCCAAAAATCAGGCCTTATCAAAATTTAAGGAGCTCTGCAGTCTGGTTGAGAATCAGCACAAGGTCAACATCCAGAAGATCTTGACTGACAGAGGAACTGAGTTCAACTCAGCTCAGTTCTCTGATTGGCTGAAGAAGGGCATAGTCCATTTACGTACCACCTTTTACTCTGCTTTTCAAAAAGGAGTGGTAGAGAGGAGAAATGGTGTACTGCAGGAAATGATGAGGTGCGCCCTTGATGATGCTGACCTAGATTTTTCATATTGGGCAGAAGCTGCTTTGTATACAAACTACACTCTCAACCACGTATGGTCAAGTGTGGTGCAAAATACCCCATATGAGGTAATGTATGGCCATAAGCCAAGATTAACACATCTCCATGTATTTGGAGTGATGGCAGATGTCCACGTCCCCAAGGAACTAAGAAAGAAGGGTGATAAAGTCTCAATTAAATTAAGGTTCATTGGCGATGAACCTGGATCTAAAGCTTTTAGGTTTGTGGACTCAAACAGAAAAATTGTGATATCAAGTCAGTTAATTTTCACGAGAGTACAAATTGGAGCAAGATTCATGCCAACGAGATCATGACTACCAGTACTAATCATAATTTGAAAAAACAGATAATAGATGTGTCAGAAAATCCATCTAGTAATGGTGAAACATCTGGATCTGAGGATGAGGGAGAGCGCCCTCCAGACCTTTAAAAGGAATACTAAAGAAAAAGAAGGGAGTAGCCTGGACAAAGGGGCAATCCACTCTAAAAGTTAAGAGTAGCAGTGATGAGGAGTACAGCTCATCAGATAGTTATGATATAGATGAGGAAACAATTACAAAGCCAATTCAATCCAATAGGGGAAAGAAGCCCAAGAGATACGAAGATTATGTTACCTCTGTTAATCAAATATCGATATCACCTCAAAGATATGAGGATATGTTAAAGCTACCTAAAAAAGAGCAGGAGAATTGGCATACTGCAATGGATATAGAATTGGAAAGTCTAAAGAAATTAGAGGTATTCACACCCACAAATTACCAAAAGGTAAAAAGGGAATTGGCACTAGATGGATATTCAAAAAGAAGCCAGTTGAAAAAGGTAAATTTATTTATAAGGCAAGGTTGGTTGCACAGGGTTCCTCACAGAGATTCCCTGATGACTATGTTGATACCTTCTCGCCTACAGTGCATCCTGAGAGCGTTAAGACTGCACTCACCATAGCTGCCATAAAAGGGGAGAGTGTATACCAGTTTGATATACAAACTGCGTATTTACACGCTAAATTAGACAAAGAATTATATGTCAAAGCCCTCAGGGTGTAAATCATAAGGAAGGTGATGTTTGGCTCTTAAATAAAAGCCTCTATGGTCTCAAACAATTGGGCAGGAGATGGTACAAAAGTCTTACTAAATGTCTAAGGCAGATGGGTTTTTCTGCATCATCGGCTGTTCATCAGAAGTCACCAGGGCACGAAAGAAACCATTTTGGTTTATGTAGTCAACATTTTGTACATCTGCAAATCAGAGAGCAGATGTAAAATATTATCTGACGAATTAGGCAAGAGTTTAAATTCGTTCTCACAGGGAGGGACTACTCAGGGTACTGTCAGTCAAATTATGCCGACTGGCGACCCCCAAGGAAAGAGCCTTCTCTGTGAGGGCTCCAGCCCTTTGGAATGAACTGCCCCGGAGATACGGAATATCCCCGACCTTCGTACTTTTCGCCATGCCCTAAAGACCCTGATGTTCAAACAGGCGGGGCTAAACATGTGAATGATTTTTAAAATGTTATCTAATTCTGGGTTTTTATTTAATCGGGCCAAACTATGTAATAATTTTAATTAGCAATTGTATGATGTTTGTGTGTCTATATTTTTATCTTGGCTGTACACCACCCTGAGTCCTATGGGAGAAAGGCGGTATATAAATAAATAAATAAATAATGCCGACTGGCGACCCCCAGGGGAAGAGCCTTCTCTGTGAGGGCTCCAGCCCTTTGGAATGAACTGCCCCGGAGATACGGAATATCCCCGACCTTCGTGCTTTTCGCCATGCCCTAAAGACCCTGATGTTCAAACAGGCGGGGCTAAACATGTGAATGATTTTTAAAATGTTATCTAATTCTGGGTTTTTATTTAATCGGGCCAAACTATGTAATAATTTTAATTAGCAATTGTATGATGTTTGTGTGTCTATATTTTTATCTTGGCTGTACACCACCCTGAGTCCTATGGGAGAAAGGCGGTATAGAAATATAATAAATAAATAAATAAATAAATAAATAAATAAATAAATAAATAAATAAATAAATAAATAAATAAATAAATAAATAAATAAATAAATAAATAATAAAGCTTCTATGCCGAATTGACAAATTTTGGGGGGTTCAATTCATAAAGACTGAAAAGGGGTTTAAACTTTCTCAGATGGGATAAAATTTTAGAATTAATTGATAGATGCAGCATGGCAAAGGCCAAACTCTGTGACACTCCCATGCAAATGGACTTTCTTAAAAATATGTATACTGAAAGTGTAGAATTTAAACAGAAGACATTTTACAAATCTGTAATAGATTCACTATTGTACATTGCAGGATGGACAAGACCAGATATTAGTCTAGCTGTCAATGTCTTGTCCAGGCATTCTGAAAACCCCACCCAATTTCATTGGAATGGGATCAAGAGGGTTCTCAGGTATCTGAAGAGTACTGCAAATTATTTACCTTTTTTAGAACCTTATGTATCAGAAAAACCTAATTTATATTGTTATTCAGATGCAGATTCGGCAGGGGACATCAAGTCCAGGAAGAGTACTTCAGGGTATGTAATATTACTGAATAGAAGCCCTATCGACTGGTATTCAGGGAAACAGAAATTGATTGCCACTTCTACTGCTGAGGCAGAATATGTATGTCTATCCAAGGCTTCAAACGATTTAGTTTGTTTTGATGATCTTTTAATAAAATCTGTGGGAAGAAACTGTGTATCCTGTGTATCTGATATAATAGGTAAAAGCCTCAAATAGCTCAACAGGCTAGATAGCCTGTTATTAACATCCAGCTGTCTGCAATTATTGCAAGTTTGAGGCTCAAGGTTGACTCAGCCTTCCATCCTTTCTAAGGTAGGTAAATTGGGGACCCAGTTTGTGGGGGCAATAAGCTGACTTTTTATAAAAAATATACAAAAGTATATTTAGGTGTTCAAGTGGCTCTATAATCTATGCTGGTGTAGAAAGTTAGCACCCATCCTTCTCCTAGAAAAACGAAATATTCTAGGAAATATTAAAAAGACAGAATATTATATTTCCCTGGGTGAGAAATGGAGAAACATGGTTTTTTAGGCAAGAAGCCGACTTACCGTATTTTTCAGAGTATAAAATGCACCTTTTTCTCCCGTAAAAAGGGGTGAAAATTTAGGTGCATTTTATACACCGAATGTAGCCCTGCCCACCCACTGGCCCCCACTCTTTGGGTGCAAGGAGATAACCTCGCAGCAGTTACCTCCTTGCAAGCAAACAGCAAGAAAAAACAGCTCCTTTCAGCTTCCGCATAGACTAATTAGCACAAGTTGATTAGATCAGACTCCCAGCTGATTTGCTCTTAGCTATTTTGCGCAGGGCTCTGCTGCTTGCTGTAAAGAGGTAAATTGCTGGAGCAGATTTTTTTCCCCTTGTGCTAATCAAGCTATGCTGAAAATGAAACTGAAAGTAAAGCAGGCTGTTTGCTGTTTGGTGCAACTAGGGAAAATTAGGCAGAGGCAGAGGGAGATTACTTTTTCTTCCTTTTCCTCACCAAAAAAGGTAGGTGCAAACAATGGGAAATATAGGGCAAAAGAGGAGAGTTCAAGATTTTAAACACAAAAGGAAAAAAGGAGAAAAAAAGGCAAAAATAAACATGGGGAGGGAGAAAAAGAAAAAGAAATGAAAGAGAAAAATGTTATACATATTTAGAATTGAAATATGAATAGTAGTAAGAAATAAATGAGAAATCATGATTGTAAAAATGAAATGAATAATAGTTGGAATATTTGTCTTTGTATTTTTGAAATCTAGAGGATGATAAGTTTTTCTTTCTTTATTTTTTTAGAAATAAGTATAAACTGTAACAATTGAAATACCTTTAATGGTATACGGTGGTGAAAGTAAAAAGGATTAAATTATAGCATGGATAACAGCTAGAACATTTTTAAATTTAATTAGGGAAATTGTAATGATTGAAATATTTTTAATTATATATTGTGATGAAAGTAGAAATGATTAAGTTGTGATTTGAGGATTATATGGACAAAACTATTTGGGTTATTGGGAGAGCTTAAGATGTGAAAATGAGTAACATAAGAGGAAAAATTATTTGGTTTATTATTATTGATAAATATAATTAATTGATTTGTAAGAAATTGGATTGCATAGAAATAATTGGAATATTCATGTTCATATTGATTAATATACAAAAAAAGATAATTATATAACTAATTGATTTATATTAAAATGTTGAATTTGTATTAAACAATTGTAATATTACATAATTAACCAATGTGAGGATGGATATAAAAATAGATGACAATGGGAAGGGGTATAATATAGAAGGGAAAAACTGAATTTGATTAAGATTAGAGATGAGGATGAAGGTTAATATTGTTTTTTTTAAAAAAATAGATGAAGAATAAATATGGCAAAAAGGAAATATAGAAATTATAAATTTAATTGAAGACTAAACACTGTTTAAATTTGTGAACAAGCCAAATACTGTGTTCGAAGAAAATACATTGTATGTTTGTATGTGTATTTGTCTAAAAAATTTAAAAAAACTTTTAAAAAACCACCAAAAAAGGTAGGTGCATCTTATACTTTGGTGCGTCTTATACTCTGAAAAATATGGTACGCTTAATAGCCTCCACCCTCCTCAATAACCCACAGCAGATGTCAGCACTTAAGAGATAAAGAGATGGCTAGGTCTATTCCTAAGTAAATATCCTCACCCAAGATCCAACAAAGATAGGATTAGCCCTCAGCCATAATAGGAATTGTCTAAAGCCCCTTCATTACATCACCCAGCACAGTTTAACCAAGCTTGACTCAGAAAACCTACAAGGTTAGCTATGACTCCTATGCAGCCAATAGCTTGCCACATGAACAGGAAGCTAAAATTCAAAGCCCAAGAGAGGATATAAATCTCTCTCTCTCTCTCTCTCTCTCTCTCTCTCTCTCTCTCTCTCTCTCTCTCTCTCTCTCTCTCCCTCCCTCCCTCCCTCCCTCCCTCCCTCCCTCTGTCCCCCCCCCTCTCTCTCCCCCATGTGCTTGATTGCCCAGGCCCTCAAACCATATAGTCCTGTTCACCATTAAAACCATCCTTCCAAGCAGTCTCCATGTTTCCAGTATCTTTCTCCCCACTTGGAACTGAATCCAGATGGATATTTCTTCCAACACTGGTTATTATCATTAGAACTTTTATTATCATTAAAAGTGTTGTTGTGAGCTGCCCACAGTCTGGTGAAGTGAGCAATGTGAAAGTAATATAAAATAAATAAATATTTTAAATATTCTTTTCAAAAACAGCCTCCCTATTTCAACTCTCGGCTCCACTGTAGATCCTGCTTTGTATTCTAGCAGTACCTCAGAGAAAATCGTATGGTTAAAAATAGATAAGATTCTTTATCAAATTTCCCAAAGCTCCTGAAGCTCAAAACTTCTCTTCTCTTCTCTCTGCTTTCCTTAGGAAGGGCTACTAGTTACATTTCTGTTCTCCCCAATCTTTTTTTTTCCTAAATAAATTATGACTATGGAATTAATAAAGTACCCATGCCCATGATATACAACTCTGCAGATGGTCAATATTTTGAATGCACATAATAAAGCTGATTCAGAACTATCTTCAGATAGTTAGCTATGAAGCTTTGACAGTACAGTGACTGCAACCACCAATCATTCTAAATGTAAGCCATGACAATTAATAACCAGAATTTTGGTTCCTAACTATTCTAGAACTGTCAGAATGATTAATGCTGCATTCATCATAAAGGAAGCCATTGGAGACTGCAAGTGTATATGAATGTCAATTAGAAAAAGACAGCAGTTATTCATTTAATATACCTGCAGCTTTTCAATCTTCCTTCACCCCACAGCTGCCCCACCAAGAAGGTTTAAACATATTGGCTGTACCACTTTAAATGATTTCCAGAAGTTTTATCAAACAAACATTTCCTCTGCAAATTTATTACACAGAGAACACAGACACCCGCCTAAGATCAAAAAGATTATTGCCAGTATAAGCGATACTAAGCAAGACAGATTGATTCATTTATTTTTATTTTTGTATAAATGACTATAAATATAATATAAATATAAAAATTATAAATAGACCAATAAGGACATTCCCAAGATTCCATTTTAAATCATTGCAAGGTATTGAGAATGTGATGTGGAATTCTTCTAAAATAAATCCTAAGTAGGGAGATCAGAGAGTTCTAATTCAGACGTGTATTTCATGTTCATATTGCTTTTATCTTTACTCCAGTCCAGAAATTCACCCCTACTCATTTCTTTTCAGAAGACAGAAAACAAAAAATAACTTTCTCTTCTAAATCTTTCTTTCAACAATGTGGCAAAAGGTTTTTTTTCTATCTCAGTTGTCCTTCAATGAACATCAAACCATGTTCATTTAGAATTAATGTACAATTAAGAATTCTAATAGAACAAAATGCAAAACTGGAAAAAAAATTAATAAATGCAGTAGCCCATGCAATAAAACCAAAGGTACGAGGATCAAAAACTCAGCTGAGTAACATTATCTTTACCAGAGTTCTCAAGAAAATTGGGCAACCTTTATATTTTGGTGAATAGCATATTTTTATTACTATAATTTTGAGTTCCATGCATGTCATTCTTCTACTTAAGGACTCTTCACAGGAGAATGAATCACACTCTGATGATTGAAGCAGCCAGAAGAGCACAGTTTCTAATAATATTGAACTAGGGATGATATCAAATCTTTATTTTATCAAAGACCCCTATACTTGATTTGGAGAACGAGATTATAGTATCAATCAACCCTGGAAAGCCCTGGTAGATGGTAAAGAATGCTCCTTCAGAGAGAAAGAAAAAGACTTAAACAAATCTACTCAGTAAAACATGTACAGGTGAACTGAAGCTCTGAAGACAGGAATATTAAGATAGAACTTTAAAATGTTTTCCACTGATATTGTTGTGCTAACATGGCTTTTTAGTTGTGCAGATCCTCCTCTCCCCAGCTTCTAACAAGAACTAGTGTTCCACTTACAAACCCACTTTTAGAAAATTTCATTCACATATACATATACATATACATATACATATACATATACATATACATATACATATACATATACATATACATATACATATACATATACATATACATATACATATACATATACACACAAATTACCCAACCAAAGATTCTGGACAGTTTATAATTTTAAAGTTCTTTAAAAAGCACGGATTAGAAGACCTCCCAGACCTCCCAACTCTATTATTCTGTATTTTGAAAACACACACAAAAAAGATCATGGGTGCCCTGAAGAGAAGCATATAAACCAGGGGTAGTCAACCTTTTTATACCTACCACTCACTTTTGTATCTCTGTTAGTAGTAAAATTTTCTAACCGCCCACCAGTTCGGTGATAGTAATAGTGATTTATAAAGTAGGGACAAAACCCCTACCGCCCACCATGAAAGCTGGAACGCCCACTAGTGGGCGGTAGGGACCAGGTTGACTACCACTGATATAAACAATAACAACAATAAACCATCATACAGGGTTTCAGCTTCCACCTGCCTCAAAGCCTTGGAATATGCTTTTCGGACATTTTCTAAACTTGACATTCAAATTTAGCTGGTTACATTTTTATGAGCCCATTTCCAACATCCTGTGAACATTTTAGAGTTGATTAATTTTACGGGTAAGAAAGCAGACAAAAGCAGATCAAGAGGAGAAAGGCAGACTAGCTAAAAACTTTTTAAGGGAGAAGCATGCCATTAGTAAGCTGACTTGACTGGTGAAGCAGTTTACCTGAAATGTCGGTATTACTCCTTGGGCACCAACTGCAAAATGTTTTTTTTCTTCAGTATCCTTTTGATACCTCTTATAAAATTCTATTTACCATGAAATGACTGTGGTTAATCAGCCACGATTGCATATATTGTCCCTTAGCTATAATATTTCATTACAAAACAAATGAAATACTTTGTTAAAAGACACACTTCTCCACTTTGTCTTCTTTCTGCTCTAATGTCCAATCTGGCAACTGACTCGTAAGGGAACAAAACTTTCATTTAGACTGGCATGGTTTTTTAATGGAAATAGGCTCTGTGTCTGCCTGTACTGCACACAATTCCCCTACAAACAGATGTTGATTTCAAGAATGGTGTGCCTAATATCCCAATCCTTGTAGCTGTGCAGAAATAGTTCTTTCTATGTCTCTTGACTGCCATCATCTGGTCATTTGTTTTAAACTAAGTTTAGAAAAGTGTATCCGTTTGGTCATTCTAATATAAAATTACTGTAAAATGGTACAGCAGGGTGGAAAGCTAAATTTCAACTAAATGCAAAAGCATGAAAGAGAAAACACATAGAAGTTTATTGATTTATTTTTAAATGGCCTGAATAAAATTGCTAGTATTTCAGTTTTTAAAAAATGAAGTTGGTGTTATAAACAAACACAAGGAAAGAAATTCCTTGTGTGAGTCAAGTAAACAGAAGGACTTAAGTATCATGAATGGCTTGTTGTTTTTCAGCATTGCAATGTTTTAATAATTCAGGTCTCTATTTCCTGACTAGTAGGAAGCCTGTGATACTGAGTGCATTTATTTGGCAACAAGCAATACTTGATGAAAAGTATGGTACATTTTTTAAAAAAATAAAAATAATAACATTGACACACATAGTATGTAAACAGTGAGATGACCATCTCAATTTTAGCAAAACACCATAACAAGTAGACTGTGTATCACTGATTTCACTGATTTCACTGTTTAGTGTGCCAGAAGCTACAAGGTAACTGGGCTATAAATCCTAGTTCACTGGGCCAATTATTATTATTATTATTTTAGTTTTCTTAGCAGTGACAAATAAAGCTGGAAGGCTCCTTTTCACTTCTGAGCTTTTTTTATTGCTTTGCAAAAAAAAAAAAAAAATAACAGTGGCAATATGTTAGCCTTTCCAGACCAGACAGGAAGCCACGTTAACAGAATCTTGCAAGTCTAAAAGTAAAATTATCCTACTGTCCCCCATTTTACAGCCTGAGAACTTGGGAATTATGCCCATTCTTATTTGATTGTTCTTTAGGCCAGAGGTCTCTAACATCTGGCTGAGGAACTCTGGGAGTTGAAGTCCACAACTCTTAAAGTTGCCAAGGTTGGAGACCCCTGCTCTAGGCAGTATCTTTCCCCACTGTCTTCCAAGACATTGCCACACTGTTATAAATCAATATTACTAAAAACAGAATTAGGGGATTCTTCTTACGCCTTTCTATCCCCTTTCCCTCTACTTCTTGAGATCATAGCAAAATAAATAAATAATTAGATATGCCAAGAATGGCCCCATTTTTGCAAGACCTTTGAGAACTTCATTTCTTTCGGAGCCCCGGAAAACTGATGGCTCATTTCTTTGGGCCAAGATATTCTCATAATACACAATTTTCTCTAAATGACTTAGAAAAGCAAGTTGTGTAAATGGGATACAATCCCCGACCCAGTGGATCGGATATGCTAGTACCAAGGCAGCTGCTGATATTGCATATTGGATATCCAACGGCTTCTCTTTTTGCTGTTCTCTAGAGCAGTAGTCATCAATATCCAATTCCAGATGCCCTGCTGAGAGATATTTGTATCTGAGCAATGAGAATACAATTCTCACATTCCATCTCTGCATAGAGTTTAATCAGTAAATCACTGAGGAGAGCAGCAGTTGAGAAATAATCAGGAACAGCTTCAAGGGCCTCGGAAGCCTGGACATTTCTGTCCTCAACATAAAGATGCATCTTTTCCTCAGTTTGTATGGCTGCCATAGGATCCTGAAAAAGCAAGCACAGGTAGGACTCAGGGCAGTGTACAGCCATGATAAAACAATATGAGATACACAATTTTAAAACAAATTTAAAACAAATTAAATAAATTTGGTCCTTCAGTCATAAAACCCATCCAGATACTTATTAAGCCAGGCCAGCCTGTTGAAATAGCAGAGTCTTAAGGCATGGCGAAAGGTACGCAAGTCATGAATTATATGTATCCCAAGGGGCAGTTCATTCCAGAGGGTGGGTGCCCCATAGAGAATGCTCTCCCCCTGGGGGTCGCCTGTCTACATTGTTTAACCGACGGCACCCTGAGGAGACCCTCTCTGTGGGAGCGTATTGGTCGGTGGGAGGTTATCGGTGGCAGAAGGCGATCCCGTAGGTATCCATATCCTAAGCCATAGAGTGCTTTAAAGACGGTAACCAGCACCTTGAACCGCAACCGGAAGACCACTGGGAGCCAGTGCAGCTCGTGCAGGAGACGTGTCACATGGGTGCATCGAATCGCTCCCATAATCACAGAAACTCCATCTAGATAAGCAAAAAATAAAGTTCAAACCATAGCAGTTCCCACAGCAGCAAAAACATAAGCAAAACTCTCCTCTCTACACAAACAGGAGATGATTATAAACTGCTTGGAAACTTCCACACCCACCTGACTAATCATGCATATCCTTATTATTGTTGTATTTATCTGATTATTTGCACACACACACAAAAACGAACTAGGATCAATAACCGATAAAAGAGCCTGGAACCATCATTTCACCTGTATTTGAAGGACTATTAAATATCTAGGATTACTGAACTGGTTTGCAAATAATCCAAACAATCACAGGTGGCAGTAAATAGCTAGAAATTTCTGTGAGTCGCAATTAGGTAGAGTATGAGTAAAATTTCTGAGGCTAGGGGCTAATTTAAGATTGGGGGAGTGGCCTGAGGTTTAAAAAATGGGTGGACCTGTATGATACATATAGGTAGAGCTGGAATTAAGGGATGTTTCTTCTTCTTTTTATGTGATATTGGTGAGGATTTACACTATACTTTTAATCTCTGGCTACCACAAAAATGAAGGAAAGAGTGCTTTCATGTTATACCACATTTGAAGCAGAAGGGAGTTGAGAATTCATAAAGAGCCCTCCGGAGTCACAGGTTGCTTTTCTCCCTTGCCGACTTGAATATTGTCAGAAGCATGGAATAAAGTTTTTAAATTATCTCTGCTATCATGCCATTTACAGGAATACTGGTTTACATTAAAGGGAGATGGAATTTTATTTGTCAGTTTATCAGTGATTTTAGGCAGTATCAGTATTTTGGCATTCACTCCTATCTGTTCTAGTTTGTTGTTTTGGGTAGCTAATGAATGGCTGGTTATATTTCTGCATTGCACAGTGTTTGGAAATCTATTAGTAGGTGGAATAATAAATAACAAAGAGTGAATAATAAGTTTCAGAAATGTAATTCTAAACAATCATTAATTTCAGGGATCACCAAAACACAAAGAAATTATCAAACATTTTTACAAAATAATTCCAAAACAATGAATAAATTAGTAATTTTCCTGATCCTAGAAACTAACAGCCAATTAAGTGATTGGATCGTTTTAAGAGTTCACCTATTTTGATTATTATAATTGTTTTCTTGCTGTAAAGTTATGAGTGCTTTAAAAAAATCAACCAGTGTATGCAATGTAATTATTTGTCACTTAAAATAAATGTGTCACTCCTATCATTAGGTAAGCAAATGAAATTTATATTAGAAGCAATTTGCAAGCTAGTGATGTGAAAGCCAAGTTTATCGTATTTTACCTCATGACATTTTGAAATTAGTTGTGCATTTTAATTTATCACAGAAACCCAGTAGTGGATAAAAAAGAAGTAACTTATAGAGGTCCTTTGGCAAAAACCTTGCCATATATTGTAACTAAGTATGAAAAATAAGACTGTTTGACCACTAAATTAATATTTTGAGCAGGAACTCTCTGAACAGTCTTTCATATGTACTTGTTTACTTTCCCTGTCACAAATAATTTTGAGAATCTTCAGAAATAAAGTACGAAATCTATATAAATTGAAATAAAGTAGAACAAATACATGTGAAAAACATTGGTTAATGAAACATCAAGCTTTACCTAGAACATTCTTACTTGAATATTACTAAGACTGCATAAAGTGGTTATAGCGATAAATTCAAACAATTTGGGCCCAAACCCCACAAAGGTAATTACAAAAGTCAATAACAAAAGTATAGACAAGGTTTAGTATAAAAGACAACCTACAAAGTTTCCTGATTAATAGTAAATTCAGGAGATTCTAAGAGAAATATTTTCAAGATTCTAGCCCCAATCAAGTGATCTAGGTAATCAAAGCAAGAATGGGTTGCTAACACAAAAGATTCATAGTCAAGTTAAGGAAGGATGAACCAGCTAATAGGCTGCTCCACCTGTTTAATCACAGCAAGTTGTAGAAACAAATTCTCTCAGGCATCATATTCTATTCTCAAGTGAACTGTCACTTTCCAAGTGTTTCCACGATGTTCCAAGTTATCTGGCCAGTTTACTCTATCCTCTCTCAATATGCTAGTACAGTGATAGCTAACCATTTTGCCGTCGTGTGCCAAAAGCACGGTGGGGGTAGCGTGGAGGTGGTCACATGCATGTGTGCCCACACCCATAATTTAATAGTCCCCATGCCCCACTACCCCGCACATGCACACACACCTCCCCCCATGCGCCCCATGTTGGGCCTAGCAGACCTCCCTGAAGCCTCCAGAGGCCTGAAATGGCCCATTTCACGACTTCCAGTGGGCCTGGCAGGCCTGGTTTTCAGTCTCCCCAAGTCCAGAAGCTTTCCTGGAGCCTAGGGAGAGCGAAAATAGCCTTCCCTGTCCCCCTGGACGCTCTCCGGAGGCCAAAAATGGCCTCCCAGAGTCTTCACGCAAGCCCTGTACTCACCTGGCATCCAAAACAGGCTGCATGGAAACTCCTGGGAGGGGAGGGACAGCGTAGGAGGAGCCAGCCGAAAATCAGTTAGGGAGCTGAGCTAGGATACCGGGTCACATACCTGCAGATATGGCTCTGAGTGCCACCTATGGCACGTGTGCCATAGGTTCGCCATCACCATGCTAGTATATTGAGTTCCAGTCTATTAAGTCAAAAGCATCAATTCTATTAAAATCCCTAAACCAGGTTCCTCAGATTCTCCAACCTCTTCCTCTTAAGCCACCTTAGAGGAAGAATCTAAGAAGACTATGGTAAAAATATTAAATATAATAACATCTCAACCTACTCATTAAGAAGTTACTATAATAAATAATTGTCTCTTTTCTGGATTGAATTTTAGTTTACATTACATTTATATCCTGTTTTTCCGCAGGGATTATCAGAGCAGAGTATATTTTTTCCATGTTTTTGAAATAATCCTGCAAAATAAGTGAAGCTGATGAAGTGTCAATTCATTGTCATCTATGAGTTACATGGTTATATGAAGAGCAGCTCAGAGCCCCAGCTGAAATAGTAAAAATCTTGTCATACTTCTATTACAAATTCTAAAGAGCTGAACTGTTAGATTGCTGAACTTTCTCCTAATATTCCCCCCCCCCCCCCCGTTTTGATTTCTCCTTCCTGCTATACTGAATGAAATACATATCCAGTTGAAGCTTCTTAGAGATCTTCAAGGGCAGCTCCACGTAAAGCATATTGCAGTAATCAACTATGCGGTAACTAAAGAATGACTATCTAAAGATGTTCCTGATCCGGGAAAGAACCTGTGAATCAGATGAAGCAAAGGCCTTTTTGGTCATAGCTGCCATTTGATCATCGAACAGGAGTTGTCAATACAAGAAGACCCCAAAATTGCACACCAAACTTGACTTGGGAAATACAAACCCATCCAAAATTAACAATGGAAAATCCCTGCTCTGGAGAGACCTAATATCCATAGCCACTCAGTCTCAGTAGGATTAAATTGGAGTTTGGTTTGGGAATGTCTGCAGCGTTCTTGTGTTAGTTTTTGTTACATAGAGGTATTCCTCAAATTACAACCATTTGTT
Source organism: Coluber constrictor foxii (assembly GCA_038048745.1). Classification (NCBI taxonomy): domain Eukaryota; kingdom Metazoa; phylum Chordata; class Lepidosauria; order Squamata; family Colubridae; genus Coluber; species Coluber constrictor. The sequence continues at coordinate 148,803,708 of CM075961.1, forward strand.
TAGTGATCACAAAGTTACAATAACATTGAAAACCAGTAACTTATGACTGTTGCAGCATCTCCTTGGTCACATGATCGAAATTTAGCAACTGGTTCATATTTATGACAGTTGTAGTGTTCTTCTGCAACTTTCTGACAAGGAAAATCAATTGATTCATTTAACAACCAGATTACTAATTTAACAACTGCAATGATTTGCTTAACAACTGTAGTGAGAAAGGATGTAAAATGAGGCAATATTTATTTATTTATTTATTTATTTATTTATTTATTTATTTATTTATTTATTTATTTATTTATTTGATTGCTTTATATGCCACCTTTCTCCGAAGACTCAGGGCCGCTTACAATGTATTAAGCAATAGCCTTCATACTTTTGAAAAAACCTGCTTAGTAGGGCTTTCGCCCCCCCCCCCCCCCGCCCAAGCAGTGTTGTTTTTATACAAAGTCAGCTTATTGCCCCCACAATCCGGATCTTCATTTTACCTACCTCGAAAGGATGGAAGGCTGAGTCAACCTTGAGCCTGGTGAGATTTGGACTTGCAGTAATTGCAGGCAGCTGGCAACTAAGTGCTACTTAGTTTAATATTTATTTCGCTTAGCTACAGAAATTTTGGGCTCATTTGTGGTCATAAGTTGAGGACTACCTATATTATTCTGTTATTGTGCTTTCTATAGGTTGAATGTAAAGTTGAGATCATGACACTATTGCATTACAGGTGTAGCAGCTGGTAATATAGAAGAGATTGCCACTTCTACTGTATTGAGTTCTTATCTATATATTATATGCGTTTGATTGTATTCCACACATAAAGGTACCTGACAACTTTATTTTATTGCTTTGTACAGTTGGTGAAGGAGCATAATGCAATTTAACTTTTTAAATATTAAATCTGAAAATCTGATCCATCACAGACATAAATATTCATAAATGAAATTATAGTTATTACAGGGGCAACATCTGTTCTAGGAATATGAAAGAAAAATAAATCCGTATGGTGGCTAATTCATGGCAATAGTTATATCAAAATGAATTATAAATGTAATTATCTCTAGGCATTTCAAATGGAGTAGTCACCAGGTTCATACATATTCTAAATAAACCAGAATAGATTATTGGAGAACTTATCTGAATTAGGAGTTGTCAGGCACATGTACAGCAGTTATCCCAGCCTCTGCCTTCCAGACATGCTTAACTATACTTCTCATTATTTCTTGCTATCCCAGAAATTGGACAATGAGATGTAGGAGTTGCAGTTCCATATATCTTGCAGAGAGGTTAGGCGCATTAACTATAAGAGGAAGCACAAAGATTAGCAAACATTTTTGAAGGAGTGCTCGCTTGCTTTTAATGGCAGGGTAACACGGAGAGACCAGAAAGAAAACTTTGTCTCTCATAGTCTCTGCATGTAGGAGAAGGAAAAGCAGAGCTTGGCGTCATTATGTTCCCACAAGGAGCTCAACTCCAGCCCCTGTGGAATTCCATCAACTCTTATCAAGCACCAATTTAGTGCTGACCTTTAGTTGGCTAGATTATTGTACATAGGCACAAACAATAAATCAGTTTAACTGGAACTTAATTTGTGGTCCTGATTCTTTGGGCCTGACACTGCATATCTCATTGTCCAATAATGGTCTTGCTTCAATCACATCCCCAAGCTAGTCAGCCACTATTCTAATCAAGTCCCCTTTCTGATTATAATATGACCTGATCATACTAACTGTATGAAAAATCATCATTTGGGAATCTCTATCCTCTTCTTCCTAGATGACCCCTAGTTTCCCCTAAGTTCTTATACCAGAAAAATAGGCTACAGAAACATTGCTAGCCCTTCCTGATTAGCCAGCCAGGCAGGGATGAAATGCAGCAAGTTCTGACAGGTTCTGGAGAACTGGTAGCAGATATTTTGAGCAGTTTGGAGAACCAGCAACCACTTCTGGCTGGCTCCAGAGTGAGATGGGAATGGAGATTTGGCAATATCCTTCCCCCACGAGTAGGGACGGAATGGAGATTTCACAATATCCTTCCCCTGCCACGCCCACCAAGCCACAACACACCACGCCCACCAAGCCACGCCCACAGAACCGGTAATAAAAAAATTTGAATCCCACCACTTTTGTAAGTGTGAAAAATAGTCATAACCAGTGCTATTGAAACTTCGAAGAGTCACTAAACGAATCTCACCACTGCAGCCAGGTCTTCACAATGAATTATATAATGGAGCAATTTGTTTCTTCATTGGCTCTTTATTTTTATCTTTATTTTCCTGGAGTAGCAGGTAGGTAGCTACTAAGACTTATCAGTTTGCATATGATCCTCCAGATGTTGCTACAATTTCGCTGGCTAAGGAAAATTTTCCATTATGCAGCTGCAGTCAGCATGGGACAAGAAGGATTTTTCAACTCAAAATGATATCAAAAATTATCCCAGGGAGATCAAATACAGTGCCTACAATACAGGTGCATGGAAGGGTTGGTGTGCTGCACTCTGCTGTATGTGCGATCTTTTTTTTATGATACACTGCCAGTTGTGAGTACAGAGTATCAATACTGTAGCTCCCTCTCTCTTCTCAACTGTTTTATAGCAAGGTTGATCCATGTCTGTTCGTCTACTCAGTCAAGACCACAAACCTGATACTCATTATCCAAAATAGTTACAGGTAGTCTTTGTCTTATGACCAAAGACAATTGAGCCCAAAATTTCTGTTGTTAAGATAGACGTTTGTTAAATGAATTTTGCCCGTTTTACTATCTTTTTTGTCACACGTAAGTGAATCACTGCAGTTGTTACATTAGTAGCACAGTTGTTAAGTGAATCTGGCTTCCTCATTCACATTGGTTGAGAGAAGGTCGCAAAAAGTGATCACATGACCTGGGACACTGCAACCATCATAAATATGAGTCAGTCTCCAAGCATCTGAATTTTGATCACATGACCATGGGGATGCTGCAGTGGTTGCTAAGTCAGAGGTGCTATTCAGCAGGTTCTGACCAGTTCTGGAGAACCGGTAGTGGAATTTTCGAAGAACCAGTAAATATCATCTCTGATTGGCCCCGCCTACTTCTATTTTCTGCCTCCTGAATCCCAGTTGATCGGGAGGAAATGGGGATTTTGCAGTAACCTTCCCCTTGAGTGAAGCCACGGTCACTCAGCCACGCTCACAGAACTGGTAGTAAAAAAATTTGAATCCCAGCACAGTTGTAAGTTGAAAAATAGTCGTAACCAGTGGCATTCAGTGCCATTGAAACTTCGAAGAGTCACTAAATGAACTGTTCTAAGTCAAGGACTACCTGTATTTGCAAGGGTCTACACTCCCTGAGCAGTCATACAAAGGCCATGTTAGCAAGCTGCCCAGGTGAAGGAACTGCCAAAGACAAACTATATCCCCCTTATAGAAACAAATATATTCCTATTTTAAATTTAATTATCAGGCAGATATCAGACAACTCCACAATTAGGTGAAGATGAAATAACAATAAAATAAGCATTTCTATATATTTTAGAAAAAATATACACTATGCATGTTATCTCTACTAGACTATGTGCTTTATCTATAATGGCACTTAACTCTAAATACTCTAAATAAGCGAACACCAAGTTCTCTATTTTCCTACAAGGGTAACAGTGTTTTCTGTTGCCAAATTCAGTATCCATGAAAACAGATTTTCTGTCATTTTGAGCAGATGATGTTGGGGCCCTTGTAACACCTAGAAGCCAGGGGTGGGTTCTAAATTTTTTTACTACCAGTTCTGTGGGCATGGCTTATTTTGTGGGTGTGGCTTGATGGTCATGTGACAATTCTTTAGGATTTAGCAGAGGTACTGGTCTACTAGACTTTTAACTGCTTGCAGAGCTGTACTGGTCTACCCATTTATTTTTACAGGCACTGGTCTACTCATGTATTTTTGCAGGCACTGGTCTACCACCAAACTGTCTTTTACCACTGATCAGCTGTAGGGTGGCCCTTTAAAGCTCCACAGCAAGAGTTTAAACTGTTTTTACTTATAGCCCATCAGCTGGGACTCAGGAGGCAGTAATAGATTGGGAGTGGGGCCAAATAAAAGATAAGAATAACGCAGGGAGGCGGAGGGGCAGAACCAGTTCAGTGACATCATACCGCTATTAGCTCAGGAGAACTGGGCTGAACCGGAAGGAACCCACCACTGCTAGAAGCTGACATTGCATCATGATGACCCCACCGTGATGGCCCATGCTGCCCAATAGTAGTTGTGAATGTGGTCAACAAAACAATGGTTAATAGAGTCTCACTCATACATTTTCTTTTCCAAATTGTCCAAGATAGCTCACAGATGTGTTTTCCAAATCACAACTGGTCATTGTTTGGACAAGAAAGCAGCAGCGACAGGTTGAAAGACTGATGGAATCTCGAGGTCTGTAGATTTCAGCCCAAGCCATGGAATAAGCCAGAATAAAATAAGAGGTCCAACACCAGAGGTTGGACAGTCATTTATCTGAAATGGTATAGGATTTTGTGCTTAAGCAGCGGTGGCACTAGAAGACCTCCAAGATCCTTTCCAACTCTGTTATTCTGTTCTGTTATTCCATTCAGGAAATGTCATTGGAAACCATCCAGAAATCTACAGAGGGAGACCTGCATGAATAAAAGATGTTACAAGTGATGGGCTAGTTCTTGCTAAAATCACTGGGCTGGTAGCATGATGAACCCCAAGGTTGCGTGATCAACAGTCCAATTGGAGAAAAGTTTCAGCAGATAGGTGTTCAGTTTTGGCCTTGCATATGTCCTGTGCAGGGGTAGTTCTACTTGCCTTTACTACCAGATCACAATGGAGCCACGTGCTCTCTTCTGCGCATGCGCAGAAGCATTCCGATGACATCAGGGTCAGTGGGCGGAGCCTCCCATCAGTTTTACTACTGGTTCTATAGAACTGGTGGGAATCAGGGACAACCCACCACTGGTCCAGTGATCCTTCCAGGAATTAAAAGTACAATAGCCAGTCTCATTCTCTGCTGCGGTACATATGGAATCCATATAGGACCTGGAGAACATTTACAAGTGCTCTATGTGAGGGAAGATTTAAAATCAAGCATGTTCCACCATTTCTGACATCAGTACAGGTTGCAACATGCATTTATTTGCCCGAGATTAAAGCAAGCAAGCAAGCAATCCTCCAAGGATAAAAGGACTATCATTATTGGTTAAAGTACAGTTGATTAAATTACTTACATATTATATAAATGGTTCTGGCTGCTAAACAATCTGAAACTTCATTAAGAGGTCAATGAAGGGGGCCGCTTCCTAAATAGATTTTTGTCTTCTAAACCCACCTACCTAGAGTATCCCCCCATTGCTCTTATCAACATTGAAAATTTTAGGGCTCATTTTTCTGGCATCTAGGGTTGCTTATCTTATATTTATTCAAAGCCGCGGGGTGGGGGGAGGTGGAGGTGTGATTTTTGAAGATTGCAGAGTTGCATTGCTTTTTTTGATCTGGCTGACAGGGAGGTTTGCTTATTACATCTGCATATTCTTCAAAGTTTGGCTTTCCCGGACGCTGTCTCTTTTCATTTGATTTAAGGAGCTATTTTACGTATCGATCAGCCAAGTCCTGCAGGCAGAAAAAAGGCGGGGCAGGCCCCAAAGCAAGCAAACTAAAAAAAAAACCAAACCAGGGATGGGAAGGCGGAGCTGGAAGGGGAGGGACTAGGCGAGACGGCCGCATGCTGCGCGGTGTGGAGCTGAGTGGAGACGCCGGGCTGTCTGAAACGCTGAGCCGGCTGAATCGTTCCGCCCGGATTCTCAAAGTCGGAGGGGAAAAAGTCGTAAGTTCAGAGCGGTCGGTCGCTGAATATTCCCCAGGACCAAAACAGAGCCAAATTCTGTCGGCCCGGCACCCGTGTGAGAGAGCAACCCATCCACAGCTCCGGAAAGGTGATATTCACGTCGCTCACCAAATACCAGCCGAGCCAGAGGTGGGTGGGCTCGGTTATTAGTTAGAGAAGCTGTAAAAGACCCCCCCACCCCACCCCCACCCTTCTTCCCTAGTGCAAACCTGAACGCCCGAACAAAAGCAATATTGAGTTAAGAATACGTGACAGGCTTGCCGACGTCATAAATTCCCAAAGCCACAAGTTTCGTGGGAGAGTTTTAGGAGACCAAAAATCGGAATGAATTGTCCATTCTGAGCGCCAGCTCTTGAAAAGGGAAGCAAATTCGGAATATACCCTGTGATGAGTGCGGGTGGCTCTAACGGGATTTTTGGAAACAGGAAACCTACAGTTCTAAGGAACTATAAGAAAACCAGAAATACTTCTGGCCGGTGGGATCTTGTAGAATCAATTTTATTACATTATGCAACTGTTCAGAGCCTCACCAACTACCATTTTCACCACCGGGTATTCATACGGGACTTCTTTTCAGCTCCCCCCCCCCTTTTTTTTTTCTTTTTCTTTTTCTTTTTTAGTTAGTGATAAGGTTTGGTTAGAGTTGGCAACTCTTAGAACTGCCTGGAACCTGCTGGGTCATTTTGAGTCACAGAAGACAATAAGTTGAGAATGAATTGAGTGTTGGTGTAATTAGATTTGAATCTGTTAATTTTAGATTATGCTGGCATAGAAGCAAAGCTCTTGGTTTATCGTTAGATCTCAGTACAGGAGCTGCCTGGCTCTCTGCCTTTTGCAGCATCAGCAAGAAAAGGGGAGGTGATAGGAAAAGAACTGAAAGTGGCCCATACAGTTCTAGAGCAAAAAGGGAAAAGACAGAGAACATTTCCCTGCTACCATGTGTTGTACACAGCCACACTTTTTACACATTTTCATACTAGTTTTAATATTTACATCTTTTAAAAAATGACACCCCAGCTCTTCCCAGCTTTGCTTTGCTGAATTAAAAACAAAAAGGACACTTTGTTACTGTACCTTCTAGGACAAGGTATCCAACCTTGGCAATATGGCTGACTGGGGAATTCTGGGAGTTGAAGTCCACAGGCCTTAAAGGTGCCAAGGTTGAACCTCTTAGTACTCTCTGACCTTGATTGTTTTCTTGCAGATGTTTTGTTACTCCACTAGGTAGCATCTTCAGTACTAGAAGGGAATAGTAGATTTAAGGATTCACAGCTCAACCCTGAGCTACATATATTCCCCTAAATTAGCAACTACACATTCTGGCATACTAACAGGCAGTTAGTATGCCAAATTTCATGATTGCTTATTCAGAAGATCTGAGTGCCGTAAAACAGTTCTGTGCAAACTACTTGAAAGGCTCTTACAAGTAGTCCTTCACTTGCAACCACAATTGATTACAGTATTTCTGCTGCTAAGCAAGGCAGTTCTTAACTAAGTTCTGCCTCATTTTATGACCTTTTTGCCACAATTGTTAAGCAAATCACTGTAGTTTAAATTGAACCATGCGGTGGTTAAGCAAATCTGCCCTCCTGCATTGACTCTGCTTGTCAGGAGCAGCTGTGCAGGTTGCAAATGATGATCTCATGAAAGTGCAACTGTCATAAATACATGCCAGTTGCCAAGTGCCTAAATTTTGATCACGTGATCATGGGGATGCTGCAGCAGTAGTAAGTGCGAAAAACAGTTTAAACACATTTTTTTTCAATGCTGTTATAACTTTGAACAGTCATTAAGCCAATGGTTGTAAGTCAAGGACTATCTGTATGCATGATGGTGACCCAGGTAGTACCAAATGCCCTTCTGAATGGTTCCCACTCAGTGGTGGGTTTCTATCGGTTTGCCTGGTTTGGGCGAACCTGCAGCGGCAGGAGGCTCCACCTACCTGCCCAGACATCATCACGGACGCTCTGCACATGTGCAGAAGATTCTGCTCATGCTCAGAAGCACTACACACGAGCGAAGCAACCGGGTGCACGCACACGCTCACAATTCCAAACCGGTAGCGAAGGTAAGTGAAACTCACTGCTGTTCCCACTGCCCTAAAACAAAGTTACATTGAGATAACTCTGGATAGGATTTCAGTCTTGGGAATCTCATCAGCAATGAGACCTCATTAAGGTCTCATTAAGATTTTATTCTGCCTAAGTGTGTTTTGATAAACTTAGAACTATTGATTTAGGCATCCGTGTGAAAGTCACTCACCCAAACCTTTTTATATTTTAAAAAGGACTGCAATTTTCTTTCTACAGCTGTCTGGGTAACAGATGTAAGTACTACGTAATCAGATCTAAGTGATAACCATGCTATTTGAGTCCTCTATATAAAAAATTAGTATGTAGTGGAGGCAGAAATAAATACAGATAGTCATCAACTTATGACCACTATTGAGCCCAAAATTTATGTTAAGTGAGAAATTTGTTAAGTGGGCTTTACCCCTTTTTATGACTTTTCTTGCCATATTTGTTAAATGAATTTGTTAAATAAATAACATGGTGATTAAGTGATTCTGGTTTCCACATTGACTTTGCTTGTCAGAAGGCGATTACATAAATGTGAGTCAGTTGTCAAGCATTCCATATGTAAATCATGACCACTGGGATGCAAAGCATTTGTAAGTAAGAGCCTTGGTGGTGCAGTAGACTAAAGTGCTGTTAATTAATGCTTAGCTGCCAGCTGCCTGCAATTACTGCGAGTTCAAATGTCACCAGGCTCAAAGTTGACTCAGCCTTCCAGCCTTCCAAGGTAGGTAAAATGAGGACCCGGACTGTGGGAGCAATAAGCTGACTTTGTATAAAAAGGAACACCGCTTAGGGGGAGCCAAAAGCCCTACTAAGCAGGTATATGCAAGTCTGATGGCTATTACTTAACGTATTGTAAGCTGCCCTGAATCTCCGGAGAAGGGCGGCATATAAATCGAACCAATAAATAAATAAATAAGTGTCAAAAACGGTAATAAGTCACTTTTTTCAGGGATGTTGTAACTTTGTAACTTTGAACGGTCACAAAATGAGCTGTTATAAGTCGAGGACTACCTGTACTAAGGAGTTTCTGGAACAGCCAACTTTAATATCTTCACTTTTAGCATTTTTATCTAGTATTCAGTATTTGGAGATCCAGGGCGTGGAAGTTATGAGAAACAGATATCACCAAGGAAGTGTAATTAAAAAGCAGTTAATAGTTGAGGTCTCGTCTCACAACAGACAGAATTGTAACTCCTTTAATTATATGGTTTTTGCCATGCAATGTCAGCCTAGATATCAGAAAGGACACAGTATTGATATTTCTGTAAAAAATCTGAATAATACCCTGAAGCAGGGGTGAAATGTAAATTTGTTACTACCGGTTCTGTGGGCGTGGCTTGGGGTAATGTGACTGGGTGGGCGTGGCCAACTCTTTTTTTTTATCTTTTCAAAGCATTTTTTTCTAATGCTTTGAAAAGCCTCTCTGACAATCAGGAACTCAGCTGGGATTGTCAGAGAAATGCCTCTCTGCTAATCAGGGAACTCAGCTGGGATCGTCAGAGACTTTTCAAAGCATTTTTTTAACCACCTCTTCGACCAAGAGGTTGCAGAAAAAAATGCTTTGAAAAGTCTGACGATCCCAGCTGAGCAGTGCGATCATCAGAGAGTTTTTTTTTAACTTTTAAAAGCATTTTTTTCATCGGAAGAGGTTGTATGTTCTTTTATAGAACATAGGGGCTTCTAACATTAGACATCATAAGGTTTTATAATATGAATAATCTATGGCATGCAATAATCATCTTTTTTTGAATGCAAATAAGTAACAAAAAACTCCTGAAATTGTTTTCAGACATCTAGTAACTATATACAGAACCTCAATCATTGGTCAAAGAATATGGATCAAGATGAAAATCAGAAAAGGAACTCTGAAATTACACAGGAGGTTTTCGGCAAAGCGGTAATTTTTATATTTTTAAGTTATCTGTTCTAAATTATCCTTGGATGGTACTTTGGTGCTCCATCCACAATTTTTTCTGGGGTATGGTAGTATATACAGCACTTAATTATTAATACTTGGTGAATAATGATAAATAAGCAAGAGCTTTTGATTCCAAATGGACTCACAGAAACAGAGATATCTACATCAAGTTTCTAAAATTACAGGAAAACAGAATCAGAAGAAACCTTAAAAAGGTTATGAAGCTAGCTCACTACAGTACTAAAAACACATTCCTAGTCATAGGATCAGGATGTGGTCAGAAGAACCTATTGCTTAATTGTGAATGTTAATTTTTGTACCTGGTTCTGGATCTGACAAGCATGAAATATATATTCCTCATTTGTAGGATGACTCAGGGCTCAGTGCTATCTTCTTTCCTACTGAATATCTATTTGAAACAACTGGGGAGATCATCCATTGGTTTGGAACCCAGTTTCATCAATATGTAGGTGATACCTAACATACATCTTAACCCTGGATGGACCAAATGATGCTGTCAGTGCCTTGTCCCAATGTCTGGAAGCTGTGGGTCCAGATGATGAACAACAGATTCAGGTTCAGTTGTGCCAAGACTGAGTCGCTTTGTATTTTGACTCCACCCCTCCCCCTTATCTTTCTTTAAATGTGGATGGGGTTATACTTCTCTTAGACTGGTGCACAATCTGGTGTTCTGCTGGGACTCACAGTTTCTTGTCAAAGGGCAGATGCTAGCTGTGTTCAAGACAGTCTTTTCGTACTTCCATCTAACATCCAAGTGATAGACATTCCTGGAATCATAGGGGCCCCAGATGGTCATGTATGCCCTGGTCCCTGTGTAGTTGGACTATTGCAGTGAATACCATATGGGACTCTACTTGACGACTACACAAAAGCTGCAGCTGATGCAGAATGCAGTAGTATGGGCAGTGGGTATCCCTCAATGTGCCCACGTGGCACCACTGCAGAACAAGTTGCACTGATTTCCAGTGAGCTTTCAGATGCAATTCAATGTGCTGGCTATAATCTATAAAGCCTTTAATGGTATAAGACAGGATTATTTCTTCCATTATTTCTGTCAGTAAAGCCAGTCAATGCTGGCACATTTCAGTTTTCTTTAGTCAACGGCCACCTGACAGGACCTAGGAAGCATGCGTTCTCTGTTGAATAATATCCCTCCAGAGATCTAATGGTGTTCCAGAAGTCTTCAAATATTTGCCTATTTTCCCTGTCCTTGGGGTAGGATGGCTTAGAATCTTTTATTAGTTTGGGGTGGGGGCAGGGTATTAATGATGTCTATATTGTGGTATGCCTGAATGTATGTGGCCTTTTTTCCTTTTTTATTGGTTCGCTATTCTTTAAAATGTGCAACTTGTTCTGAGACACTCTGGAATTATTTCACAGGGTATAATGCTCCCCACAAAAGATTTCTGGTGCAGTAATTTACCTTGTTCAAAAGGTTTTTGTTTTTCAACACATTGGGTTCTTTATTTATATTCCTGTGATAATGTAGGAAATGTGCTTTGGACTTTCTGGCAAAGCTATGCATTAAAACCTACTAGTTGAATTAATATTAGCATAAAATGAATCCTTGAATAAAATATTTATTAAGATATTGTAAGAGTGTAAAAGAATTGACTTTTCCATTCAGTGGGGAAAGTTATATGGAATGGAGAAACAACTATTAACAACCCCTTAATTAGCATTAAAGTTGTCTTGTCGAATTGGCCTATGAGAAGAGATGATATTTAGTCTACAAGTATCGCTATAATTTTTCGGTTAATATATTGCAATAAATAAGAAAGTACACCATATTTATTCTGCATTTTTGGAGCCTAAAATTCAACCACATACACATCTGTCTTTAAGAAAAATATGGCTCTTCTATCTTAATCAAAATAATTTCATATCTAGCCAGAAACACTTTCTGATTTTGCAATTCTGTTCTTCTGTGTTAGTTACACATACAAATGCATGATGTAAATATTAAAATCAAAGCTTAAACTCTGTTATGTACTGATTGGAGGGAATAAAGTCCCAATATTTCACTTTTTAAAAAAAAAATAATTTTAGCTATATTGTTAGATTAACAAAACTTTAATGAGTGAAGAATATTAGTTTCAAATAGTAGAAAATACTTTCCAATATAGGATTCCATTTCAAAATGATTTTGTAAACTACAGGAAAAAACATTAGCTGCATTTCCATAAAAATCTAGACTCATTTTAAAAACTTTACATTACCAAACCAACTTCAGAGATCACAAAACAATGCAAGTTTAAGATCTTCAGATCTCTTCATTGGCTAAAGTGTTTTCCATCTAGTTCAAAAATTCACAAAATATTGTGAGAAAACATTATATAGAAGTACCAGTTTCTCGAAAATAATTTTGGTGCCTAAAATTACACATGACTAAGCTAATGAAATACAACCTCAGATTATACAAATTCCTGTAACCTAAAATCTGAGGCTTAGAGAAATTTCAGATGGAAGGAATCTTACGTTGGAACTAATGTACAAAGAAAAACAATGCACAGATCTACTATTACGAGTTAATACTAAATCACTCTATAGGCTTATGTGTACTGTGTGTTCTTTTCAGATAATGGATTTACAAGCTCCTGGCATTCCTGAAGAAATTATGTTCTCTCGCATGCATCAAAAAACCCACAAAGATGAGTTTGAGTCTCATCCCAATAAGTACTGCGAATATGCTTTTTTTCCTAAATGGCATTTACCAGTGAAAACAGCATTAATACTCTCTTTGTTTATATTTACTTATACTTTCCTAAGGGACATCATCCATCCTTTTGTCACTGCTCAAGAAAACGTATTTTATAAAATTCCAATCCTGGTCATAAACAAAGTCTTACCGGTAGTATCAATTACTCTTCTGGCCTTGGTTTATTTACCTGGGATATTAGCTGCAGGTTTTCAATTCCATTATGGAACTAAGTATAAACGTTTTCCACAATGGTTAGACAGATGGATGTTATCAAGAAAACAATTTGGGCTTCTTAGCTTCTTTTTCGGTTCCATGCATGCCTGTTACAGTTTGTGCTATCCACTGAGGAGATCCTACAGATACAAACTCTTAAACTGGGCGTATCAGCAGGTATGTATTATTACAGTATCACTACGTATGCGAACGCACTCACATTGTGCATTTCTGGTGATCTAGTCTCTAATGGGTGGTATTGAAAAAATGGATTCAGGGAAGAAAAGAAAGGGCTCTAATTCTGTACATGCTGTAGGCTCCATTAATTCCTTTGAATTACTCTTACATATATAGATAAATACAATGCTATTTTACTTATACCCAACGACTTGGGAATTGTTGCTGAATTGAAATTGGGAATTGGGCTTTTTACCCAATGAAGGCAACTTAGTAGAACCTGTCAAGAACAGTAGCTGATTTTTTTTTTCACACTGAAAATCATTGACACAAAACATTACTAGAAATTTTAAATGGTTTTGTCCAAAGTAGAAAGTTTTGTGAAGAAAAAAAATTATGTAATTTGCATCCTATCACCCATGCTAAATATTAACTTTGTGATACTTTGTAATTTGTACACATCAATTACAGGTAGCCCTAAATGAACTTTGAACAGTTCATTTAGTGACCATTCAAAGTTACGATGACACTGAAAAAAGTGACTTATGAACATTTTCCACACAACCTTTGTAGCAGCCCCACAATCACGTGATCAAAATTCAGATACTTGTCAATTAGTTCATACTTACGACCATTGCTGTGTCCCAAGATCATGTGATTACCTTTTGTAAACTTTCAACAAATAAAACCAATGGGGAAGCCAGATTCATTTAACAACCGTGCTACTAACTTATCAACTTCTATGATTCGCTTAACAACTGTGGCAAGAAAGGTCATAGAATGGGGCAAAGCTAACTTAAAAAATATCTCACTTAACAACAGAAATTTGGGGCTCAATTGTGGTCTTAAGGACTACCTGTATAATATGATTTTTTGTAAAACATTTGGATTCATGGACTGTCCTAGCAGGTTAACAGTGGTTGCCAAGAGAACTTCCCTTGATTAGTCACTTAAAATATTATTCCTTAGTGCACTACCTGTCACAATATGCCAAAGGTTGTATTTAGCTTGAGAAGGAATTCTGTTTGTCAGCAAATAAAGGGAGTCATGCTGGGAAAAGCAAGTTAACAAGGAATTGGAACTAATCTTCTTAGGGAGTTAAAACTTTGCTGGAGTAAGTAAATATTCAGCCTAATTGACTTTGCTTTGGTGTAGGCTGATGCAATTTCTGTTTGTCATTGGTATGAGCAACACGATAGTTTAAATATGGCCATAATTTGGAACATGAAGCTGAGAAAACGTAGCAAAGTAGCAGCTGACTACTATTTTGTTAGTTTATTGTTAAATAATACAGAGGTGGGCTTGTTTAAACATATACATTGATTTTTTTTCTCCCTAATCCCACTGCAATTCCTGACCCATGTATATTTTTACATGAGGAAACTCCAGTATTGTCTGAGATGTAACCGCAGCTCATATTTCAATCACAGAAATGACAGTAGGCTGTCATTCCATATAATCTGATTCCTAGAGGGTTATCTATATAATTCCGCAAAATGTATAAAACTAGAATTGAATGTTAAGTACACGTAGGCTGTCAAGGTGCCCTTCTGGTATTTTTCCAACTCTAATATTATTTTCACAGGTACAGAAAAAAAAGGAAAATGCTTGGATTGAACATGATGTCTGGAGAATGGAGATTTATGTATCTCTAGGAATTCTGGCACTTGCTTTGCTGGCTCTGTTGGCAGTAACATCAATTCCATCTGTCAGCTATTCATTGACTTGGAGAGAGTTTCATTATATTCAGGTATATGGACGGACAGATGGATCGTTACAAAGAATCGTTTAGTAGAGGGCATGAACTTGGGTGTTACAAGCTTGATATTCAATCTCTGCTATTCCCAGTTGAAATGATGAAAGAATGATGGGATACATGGAAGATAGAGATATCTATAAACTTAGTCACATTTTTCCTACTCACTTGATTTCAACTCTGCTTGTTGATATATAATTCATGGAACAGTTATGAGAAAGGCTCTTTGATTGAAAAATATTTCCTTTTACTTTAGAATGGAGGTATTACACTCTTTACATTCAGAAAATAAAATATTTATTTATTAGAATTCTACACCACTGTTGCATATATTTCATATATTTTACATAATATGTCTTAAGAAGTCCAGAGATAAATACCTTGATTTTGTAACTATATATTAATATTTTATTGACTGATGTTTTGGAACTAATAGATACCAAGAACAACAAAAAGTATTCTTCAATTTCTTGTAGAATTTTAATACACTTAATATTATCAACTTTTGAACCAACTCTTTTAGCTTTCGTTTTGACACAGTTTGATCCCTGCAGTCAGAAGCAAATGAACATTTATTTCTATGCCTGCTGGTTTGTGATATCAAGTTGCTGTTAATCCCCATGAATAGACTAAGCTGTTCTTTTTACCCTTGTCAACTGATACTCCTAAATATATGTATCTAGCAGGTACTGTGAATCTTAATTAACTCTAATTAAAATATTTCTTTTTTTTCCCCTAGAGCAAGATGGGATATTTAGCGTTGCTGCTTTGTACTATTCATGCCCTAGTATTTGCATGGGATAAATGGATTGATCTACACCAGTACTTATGGTATACTCCACCCACGTTTATAATAGCAGTTATTCTTCCAATTGTAGTACTGACTTGTAAAGTTATCCTGCTGTTCCCATGCTTTAGGAAGAGACTACAAAAGATCAGGTCTGGTTGTGCTGTTGTGACAAATGAGACACAGATCACTTCCAAACTGTAGATTCACTGAGGTTTTCCAAATCCTAAACAAAACAATTGGTACATATAGTTACAGTTCTGTTAGTTCAGGTACATGAAGTACATCTCACTAGACTGGTTGAGGTTTACTTCTAAGATGATATCTAGGATCAAATTACACAATGGAAAAATCCACTTACTTTTTTTATATTTCAGTTTTTACTGATAAAATCCTGAGATTGTGCCCAATTGAATTATACAAATTTTATATATGAATTCATAAAGAATCCCAAATTTTCAATTTCTTATTCAGAAACTTCTTCAGGAATATTGTGGACCTATAATATTTTTGTACTTGAAGTATGCATTGTATTGCAACCTAAAACATGCAGAACAATACAATACGTAGGCTAAAAATTATAACATGAACAATGGGCTATCCTTGCCTCAATGTTACAGTGACTGAAATTCAATAGGATAGACATGGTATTTTCTTTTGCCCACAAATATCATCTTCCATTCTCCCTTTCTCAGTCTCTTTCACTACACCTACGAAATCCCATTTTAAAAAACCAAAAGATTTGTACATTCATCTGAGTGCATGTACAGATCAACTAATACAGCCAACCTATATAAAATACTAATTAAAACATAAAGCTTTTATACGAGATGTCACTACATTGTACTAGGTAATATAGCATATGAATTCAGTTGTCAGATAATAGATGCATAGTATGAGTAAAAGCAGAACTAGAAAAGGGATGACTTTATCCACCAGTATTTGATCTTATTCTTTACCTAGAGATTCTGACAATGTGCAGTACTTGAAAAAGAGGTGCATGAATGTTAAAAGTCTCATTTTTTAAAGCCACTTTAGGTTTGGTATGTTTGGCACATTCAGTTTATATAACTCTTTGTCAGTTGTGAGCACTACTCGTTATGCTACGATAGTTTGCTAATGCAAGATCCAAATAATTGCAGAAAATGCAGTTTTGGTCCTAACAATATAGTTAATTTATGACTGAAAGAAGTTTAGGCATGGATTGATCTGGGACTTTCCAATGTTTGTGTTTTGAGAGAAATGATTTCCATCTGTGCAACATTGAGGTCTAATTAATAGGAAAGTTTATTCTGAAATCTGGAGAATATTCTCATTTTCTTTTCATTGAGCTTTTGTTCTTAAAATTATATTGAGAATTGAATAATGTAAATATAAATTTATGTAAAAGTAGTTATTAAAATACTTTTTGTAAGAATGTATGCAATATAATAAAACTTTCTTACGTTTTTTTCAACCTTCATATTCCAGTGGTTTTATGTTAAGTAGAAGTTAAGTGATTGTTCTACAGTAGTCTTTTAAGAAAAGATATGGTATAGGTAGTTTGTATCCAGAGGGAAATAAACAGTAGGAAACAATTTCCTCCCTGAAAATCTCATCATGTGAATCTAACACAGGACTGCTGAATAAAAATAACGTATAAGGTACTATAATTTTTCATGGCAACAGTACCAATAAAACAGCAGTGGAGTTAAATTAACCATGAAACAAGTTATCATCCACAATACACATTCAGTAAAGGAGATCTGTAGGCAGAAACAATTGGGTGGTTCTGATTTCTTCAGAATGGGAAGTGAATAAGCAATGCAAGTGTATCTGGATATATTTTATATCTGATGGGATCTCCATTTATATTGTCATTGTATGCATATACACAGTATAGCCATATAACAAAATTCACATAACAGCCAGAGACCAAGCCCAACAATCCCCAGACACACCCCCACCCACCAAAAATTCCCCAGCCTAAACCACCCAAGCATTCACACAGCAGACCAAGTAATGCTGTCCAACAGTTGTGGCCCTTTTGTTCATTGTTGAGTGCAATTATAGCTCTGGGATAAAAACTATTCAGAAGACTATATTACTGGATGTAGATGGAGTGAGCTCTACTTTGACCAAACAAGTAGAAAATATATCAAGTCTTGCTAATTACAAGATGTACATAAAACTTTCCCTCTTGGCATAATCAATAACAAATGGATCATTTACTATGGCTAACTACAATATAAAATCTAGTATCTGCAATGGCACCACTGGAGAGGAATATAGTTGCTTCCTCTCCAGGAAAATTTTCTCAACTTGAAATTTGAATTTGTCCATTTTGTTTATCTTGGTGAGATTTATCCATACTTGTTAAGGAACTTGGTGAGTTCCTTAACAAGTATGGATAGCACATTTCTGGTTTAACTTTCAAAATACAAATAGGTTGGAGTGTCAAAACAAGCTGCAAAAGTGGTCCTATTGCATTAGTAATACTAATAGTTTTAGAAGAGGCCTTCTGAAAAAAAATTGCAGTGACCAAGTCTGGGCTACTAACATCCAATTGATCATAAAATGGTGTGAGAAACAGGAAATCACCATTACCTTTTTAAAGAAGAAACAAAGACTGTGAAGAGCCAAAGACAGATTTTATTAAGGGCCCCTCTCTCTGGAGGAGAGAGAGACAAGTAAAATTCAGCTTACATCGTTTAAATATAATTTTCAGATACAGGGTCCAATACATCAGGATCCACATAATTTCCTTGAATATCGTTTTCAGATCTTATATAACATATATAGTACATGTTCCACCCTTGAAATTCCCCAATTTCCCAGCAGAAAACCCCACAAAAACATCACTTGCGTACTTCCACTGTATAGAACAGGCAGGCCCCAAAACAAGCTCATTTCGGAATTTTACATTAGTTTCCACAAAAATAAGCTCTAAGATACATATTTCCTGCAAAATAAGTGCTTCAGAACATCCTTATTATGTTCTTTCAGTTCAGTTATATAATCAGGTTATACAATAAGGCACTTAAAATGGCGTAACTCGGGTTATGCTTTTACAGGAATAATTCTTAAATTTCTCACAAATGGCAACAAACTAACTTTTGTGTAGACCTACAAAAATCCTTATGAATTTGAGCATACAGTTTTTCATAGATGCATGAGTTATAATAAGCCACACACATGGATACCTATACAAAATACCTAATATTGCATATCATCCTTTCCAAATGTCATTGCTATTTATCACACAGTATTTATTTTCTGTATTGAATTAGGGAAAAGATAAATATAAAACGAGCAATGAACAGTAGTTCACAAAATCAACAAACTATAAGAACTCTTCAACCTATACCCAGATTTTTGGTAGCAAAAAAACTGGATAAAATAAACCTGAGTAACAACATATAAGATTGCTTATCAAAGCACAATAAAATGCATAGCTGTTGAAAATTTCATCAGTATGTATAATGAGGTTTCTAAGTGAGATAACATTTGTAGAATCAGTTTTTAAGGCACCATCAAATTTTCCTTCTGTTTGGTGGATTTGTTTTGTAATTTGTTTTGCATTAAACTAGACTAGTAGCAGTTTAGTTAATTACAGTAGAACATTCCTTACATATATAGTCAGTAACAAGCTCTATTTCATTTAATGTGATTTATTCTCATCAAATAAGCAAATACAGAATTTTATTTACTTTCTGCCAAAATATTAAATAAAAATTACTGAGGTAAATGAGTAACAAATATGACATCAAAAGGGAGTATTAAAGACCTAGGTTAAAGGCTAATAGATCAAATGCCTATGAGAGATAACAGTAGTAGGAGGTGAAAGTTAATCCAGTTTATCTTTCTTTTGTGTGTTAATCAATGATGCTATGAAGTTGTCTTCCACAACTTTCAAAAGTATTGGCATCACCTTGCCTGCCTCTGATGCTGATGCTCATTATTATTATTATGATTGGTTACACCGCCAGATATTTGGACTGAATTTAGCATTCTTATCCACCTATCCACCTTATCCTTCCTAAAAACCTGGGATAGGCAGATTTGATGAGGTTAAATCACAGAATGTAAGTTGTTCCAAGTAAAAGCTGTCTTTTGCAATTGACTGATGGTGTTTTTGCCAATGCCAATAGTAGTCCTCCAAATATTTTCGGATTGCACTAATATGGCTATTATATTGACAGTACCTTTGCTTTCTTTTTCTACAACTGCTCTACTTCTAGGTCTTGTATTTTGTGATTCTCTCCAGTTCTTTCTCTTTCATTCTCCTGTCCCCAGGTATTGCAATGTCCACTATCCAAACTTTTTTTTCCTTCTCATCAGTCGTTATACTGCTGTGAACTATAACATAACACTTAAGAGTATATGTGTCAGGTGATTGTATGTTTGAATTATTATTGTTGTTGTTGTTATTTACAGATTGAGAATTAGATTAATAATCCAGACAGATGTAGGACATCTATATGCATAAATGAAGAAAAACTATACAATATTTGGGAGCAAAGTAATAATAGATGTTTCAGTACTGTATGAGAATAAAATAATATTCAGTTAGTGTTAGCAAATGATCTTAAATGAAAAATACTAACAATTGCATATTCACCATCTCACATTTTAAATTGTTTTTATCTTTGTGATAAATATTAAATTACTACTCACAGTTACACAGATTTGTATCATTTTAATATGTGAGAATCATAAAATTGCCAGCTAGATGGGGAGAGGTGTCAAAAAAGTCAAGCCAAAGTATTGCAACTGTGCAATTAAATCTCACTTCTTTGTATATACATAGCATAACACATAAAAAGATATGTGGCTTTGGATAATAATAGCCACCTTTTTAAAATTTTTGACTCACCTATAGACATTCCTAGCCAAATAAGGGAAACCTATAAACAGGGTGTTACTACCATTTTGCTTCCTACTTGTTCTCCAGCAACTTCTGAGTTATAAATAGGATGAATTAGTTCAAATTTGAAATCCGAACACTAAATGGGGGGGGGGATTGTTAGCCTAACATGCATTCACAAAAGCAGTAGCAAAGAATTAGCTAAGACAAATACTAAAGTTCAGGAAGATTATATACATGAGGGCATAAGGAACCAACTATTTACTTTACAGAGAAGAAAATTTGAAATACAAGAACACAAGCGAGTAGTCAGATTGGTAGGCTCACACTGCAGTGAACAAGGATACATATTCAATTTTGCAATTACTAAGATTGTTGAACAAGCAGGAACAAAAACAGTCAGGGAAGTGATTGAAACCTGGGAAAGATCAGTTAACAAGAGTGCTGATTTACCACCAGCCTATCAAGTATTTAGAAGCAAGGGCTGGCCAGCACAAACAAATGACAGCTAACAACATAAAGGCCACACTATTAAAACACACCCCAATCATCATCTAAAAAGCTACATACAACAGGCACTATAAATACCACACACAGAATATCACACACACTGCTACAGAGAAGTTCATTGACAATGGCCTCCAGCATGAGTCCAAAAGCTTGGAAGATAAAACCTCTGGTCCTGGTAACTGACCCAGATTGGATCCTGCAACATTATCCTGGGATACATATATTTGCCCTAATTTGTAAGAAAATTTGACTGCAGCATCCCCAACACAAGGACCAGCATATTAGTTCTAAATATATTAACCTAAAGATACACCAATACCTTCTGTCTTTGCGTACTTGCACTCTCCCTATCCCTCTTGCTTAATTTTATTTTAATTGGATTTTTAAATTTAGATATTTAATTATTGTTTTTATATTTTATTGTATTTTATCCAATGTCTACAAGATGCCTAGAATTGCCTCCAGCAAGATGGTTGGAATACAAATTTGATATTTAGGGAGGGAGGGAGAGAGGCGTTGAGGTTCGTACTTCGAACACAAAGGTTGCCATGGAGAGTGAAAAATTGTGATCTCTGGTGATAATGGGATGCCTCTGAAAGTGAGAGCCAGCTTGTCCAAATTGTTCTGTACTGTAACACTTTCTATGTGCTCTGGTGGCCATGTGGTCCTCTGTTCAGATTTCCTGATAATGGTAACGGAAACCCAGCAGTCAGTGGGAAAAGTTTGAAAATAAAGAATGAAAGTCAACAGGATTGTTAGGGAAGAAGAATCTTGGTTTTGTTCTCCAGGTTGTTCTGCCTAAGATTGTCAATTTCCAAGTGGTGATGACAGTAGGCTCACTGGAATAGAGAAGGAAACTGAGGTAACATTGATGGAAAGAAAGGACAAGAATGAGAAGAGAGTTGCAAATGCATTAACCGTGTCCAATAATTAATTTAATCTTCAAGACAAAGAAGTTTTCTCATCTTAGTCTAAAACCTCTGAGTTAGCAATTATTTCCAGAATGTTCTGCCAATAAATTTTCAGATCATATAAAGGGGGACATTTGGTTATTAACAGTTTATTAAATTGGATTTAGAGAATTTTAAAATCCTAAAAATCCGTATGTAAGTTGTTTAAAAAAGATTTGGGGATGAATTAAATTTCTGTATTTTAAAGAACATTTTCTTTCTGTTTTCTCCATTTGTGTAATTCAAAATTTTCTGATCTCCTCAGAGATGACGCTCCAAACCATGTGTCCTTTTCTAACAGTACTGAATTGTTTCTTAGATGATCAGAGCACCTGTGTTTCAAGTGTAGCTTCCCAATATTTATTTAGTCAAACCTTCCGTCCTATTTAAACAATTACTTATAAATGTATGAAGTTTATTTACTGATTGGAATCAGTAAACAAAAACGAGAACAAGAATAAGAGAATAAAAATACAATGACAGGGATGATAAGCACATTAGCGCACTTATGCATGCCCCCTCTACTGACCACTTAAGTATGAAGTAAGGTCCACGGAAATCAATTTGTGACTGAAATTGAAAATTTGTAGCTGAGACAATTGAATCAGGCTTTGATTCAACTCTATTACAGAAATCATATTTTTTACAGTCAAGTTTAGAACGATTTACATTGAGTTTAAAGCGTTTGTTCACACACATATTATTGCGATTAAAACAGAAAGTCATTTACAGGTAAAACATGACTGTATAATTTTGTATGCAATACCTAGGTCTGACCGCAAGCAACACAATTCTAAGTTATCCAAACTGAGAATTTCGAGCCTAGTAGCATAGGGAATTGTATTGCATACAGAAAAATGCAAGACTTTTCTCGTGAAATACTTCTGAACTCGCTCAATTGTACTGATGTCAGATATATGGTGGAGCTTCCAAACAGTTGAACGATACTCTAAAATTTGTCTAGTATAAGCATAAATTATAGTTACATAACTTCGGAATGTTGTAAAATAGTTCTTCCAGCTATCAAGCCTGCTAAACAAATACACAAGCACATATATTAGACATGTGCAAATCATTTAACAAAGCACTCTGTAATGGAAGTGCCTCACTGGATCTGCTGCTTGATGTCAAAAGGTTTGCTTGTACTAATAAATGCGCTAAGAGATAAATTGCAAGCAATTTTGGTTTTTATGCCTCTCCTATTGATCACTATCTCCAAATTTGTCATTTTCATAGAAGCTGCATGCAAAATTAATTTTTTACTGAGCTATCCATCATAATCCCAAAACTCTTTCCTTGAGTAGTCATGTAAGTAGGCTATTAGAAAAGCATCAATAAATGGTATTCCTTGGTAGAAATTCTACCTGGAAGGGCAGTCCTGGAAGAACAAAAATACATGGAACCATATTGCTAACTGAAAATATTACCATTGCTTCAGACATTGCTAAATTTATATAATCAAAGCCCGTCAGTATTTCCATCTTTTCAGGAAAAGGAAGGGAAGTGAGTTATTGATCAATAACATACCACTAGAATTGGAATTCTGATTGTATGGCCAATTCTAATTAGAACTTTAAATTTGCAGCTGAAGGCAACAAATTAAAGTTATGTTATTTTCCCACCAGCTTATTGTTCCAGTTATAATACTCCTTCCAACCTTTTGTTCGCATACTAAAATTATTTAACATGAGCTTGTAAGAAGCAACTAATTTGGAGAAAAGATAATCCTCATTTAGCAATCACGATTGGAATTGGCAATTATGCCATCATTAAGAAAAGTGGTTGCTAAGTGAAACCCCATGTTTATAATCTTAGTTTTCCTTTGTTTATAGATTTCAAGGTCATAAATGCGAGGATTGATCACTAAATGAGGACTACCTATAATTATTACAATAGAATAACTTGTAGTAATAGTATAGGAAGAAATATCCTTCTCGGTTCTGCTCCAAGTGGGGAAAAAGACACTGGAAACATGGAGACTGCTTGGAAAGATGGTTTAATGGTGGACAGGATCACATGGCTTGAGTTCCTGAACAGAAAAGGCAGATACAGCGAGTCTCCGGGTTTTATGCTCTCTCTGGCTTTGAACTTCCTGGGGTTCAGAAAGAGTATCCTGATTGGTTGTCAGACTTCCAGGGGGTGGGGGTCTTAGCTAGCCTTGCTGGCTGATGTAATCTTCCTAGGTGCATGTGGTGAGTTTGTGTCCTAGTTGGGTACCCTTGTCTTGCAGATGAGGTCCATTGACAAAAATTGAGTTTCTGCCTCTGGCCCATTAACAAAAGGGTGGGGGCAGGAAGGTGGGAGCTGCTTTGTCTTTAAAACATGCTTCTCCATTTCTCATCCAGGGAAACATAATATTCTGCCTTTTTAATATTTCCCAAAATATTTCATTCGTCTAGAAAGGAATGGGTGCTAACGTCCTACAATAGCCTCAATGCTAGTATGTGCTGAAAATCATTCTCTCAGCTATTTAACACGTGGAACCATTTCCACAAATGTACTTTTGATCACTACACAACCCAGGGTCAAGGGTATTTACAAGACGAGTTACTAGGAAAACAGCTATACATGATCTCCTTTTATTAAATAACCTCACCAAGCGTGCATTTTTACATATAGGATGCAAGCAATTTAATCTTTGGCATCACATTTGCAATGTGTGGGGGGGGGGAGGCTGGTTGAAATGCTGAGTCATGATCACAGCCTAGTAGCCCACAGGGGTACTTTAGTTTAGGATTAATTTATATAGATAGATAGGGAGACAAGATAGGATTACACAATATGTCAAAACGATATCACCTTATCTTCTAAGTGTTTGCTTTTATTCTGTAATTCTGCATCTAGGGGCAGAAGCACCCAGGACAGAAGAAAATAAAGCTCCTGGACTGTTTTGGGTTTGTAGTTGGTATGTTTTTGTTTTTTCGTCTGTCTTTTCTGTTAACAGCAGCAAGCTAGACTACTAGGTCTTCCTGAGCGCGCAAGAGCAGAGCGCCTGTAGGGCCTGTTCAATGTCCCCCTCCGCACGCGCGCTTCCATCCTCGGGTGGAAGTCGCCCGCTGCAGTCCGCGCTGTCTTGTGTGACTACACGCGTATAAGCGTCGGCTGCTTTGCGCCCCCCCCCTCTTCTCCCCGGTTGCCCATGCTCCGCTGCCGTTTCCTCCCCCTCTCAGTGCCCTGCTCAAGGACGAAGCGGGCTGGCCACTCGGCCTCCAGTCGCCTGTGGCACCCGTCTCCCATACGACAGAGTCGACGAAGCGACGAAAGAAGCGCGTCTTTCCTTCTTGGCTAGAAGCTGCCGCAGCAAGCTGAAGATTGGAGAGAGCAAGGAGAGAGCGGTGGGGCAGCGGCGCGGGCAATGAAGTGAGGTGAGCAATAAAGAAAGAGCAACCAAAGCTGAGATGCATTCATTAAGTAATATCACGCAGAGCGAAGAGGAAAAACGGGGGAGAAGCTGAGTCTCTCGCGGGTTTACCTACTCCCCGCGCCCCCCGTGACTGTCCCCCCCCCCCATGGCAGTCCCTTCTGAAAATGTGCAGAGAGCAGGGAAATCCTGGCGGGTGGAGAGGGAGCATAGAGAGAGCTGGCTTGCTCGAGCTGAAACATTGATTTCTATTTAACTTGGCCCAGTGGGGTTTTCAACTAGTGACAGGATGCAAAACGGCCCTGGAAAACAGTATATAGCCCCTCCCTCGCTCCCCCCCACCCCAAGAAATTCAGAAGGCTGAATCCTCGGTGCTATTTGATATGACATCTTCTTGCAAATAGTTCAGGGCAAAGCTGCAGAGCAAAAAAAGAAAATTAATAAAGCAAGATTTATATACGGCCTAATTATGTGATTGCTATGGGTTACAGGCTAATAAAATTGTGATTAGGTCTTATGTATTTATATTTCTTTTCAAGGCACAGTCAACAAAATGATTAACCCAAGGGTTAGCTGTTAAACTGCTGAGGTCAAAGAATGCACCGCTGTGTCAAAAGTCTAAGTAAAGGAGAGAAAATCAATAGGACATGAGCTTTAGAGTATCCCTGTTTCAGTCCTGAACCCAGCACAGGAGCTCAGTACTGCAAAGATCATTGGAAGCTGAAACTGAAAACTGATAGTCTGCAGGCTTTTATGGTCGTTTAGAAATAAACTATGTAAAATGGAAATAGTCACTTTCCTTCGTTCACATCTTAATAACAAGCGATGGTCAGAGAGATATCTTCATAGGTAGAACATATGGATCGTCTCCCACTCACCAATATTACAAATGAATTCTATAATTACTTCCTAATTAAAGCCTCTCCTTGAACTACCTGTTGTATCCAAAATACAGATAAGCATTGACATTCAACATGGGAACATAACTACAGTGCACTTATAATATTGACACTGAGAGCAGAAATGTAAGTTTCTTTAAGTTCAGCTTAATTCCTGGTAACACATATAGCCATGCAGCATTCTTGGCAACAGTAGAGAATGCCATTCCATTTTTCCAGAATAGTTTTTAGGTTTCCATTCTAAGCTACAACCCTTGTATTCCTTGGTGGTCTCCTATCCAAGTATTAACACATTCCTGCTTGGCTTTTGAGTTCTGATTAGATCACCCAATTTTTACTACCTGTTGAGCTTTAATAAATTAGCAAAAAAAAAAAAGGTAAAGCTTTCTCTGTCAGTCATATCAGACTTTAAGACATGGTGCTCACCTTTCATTTCTTGCCGAGGGAGCCAGCGTTATCCAAAGACAATTTCTGTAATTCTGTGGCCAGCATGGCTATATGCCAAAGGCTCAAGGAATGCTGCTACCTTCCCACTGAATTGGTACCTATTTATCTACTCAAATTTGTATGCTTTTGAACTGCTAGGTACTAATAAATTAGCACATTATCATAAAATGCACTTTATCATTGGATGGCGTGGTCAGCTGTACGTGAAAGTGAAAATGAAAATATTAGCCTGTGTGGTAATTAGTATAATTACCACACAATAATAATTAAGTGGTTATTTGTATGCCATCTATTTAAAAATGCCTTAATTTTAATTTTCATGTGGTTTTTACTTCTTGCAAAAATGTTGTTTTTTCCCTGTTTATAATTCTCCTTGAGAATGTATCCTCCCTCCTTCCCTTTCTCCCTCTCCTCCATTCCAAGACTTGTTTCTTCGCCCATGTTATGTAATATATATGCTATAACTCTGGTCATCTAACAAAAATAACAATAACAGGCAAATAAAGACAAGAAAACAAACAATTGACATCCCCTAAACCTGGTGCCCTAACAACTGTTGAACAATTACAAGAATTACAAATTCTGGATTCCAGCCTTACCCTACCTTAATGCTTGGGAGAAGAGCCAGTGGTGCCAGTTACAACAGGAGAAAAATTGAGAAATTTCCCACAATATATAAGAAATATGAGACTTTTTGAAACTAATACATCATTGTTCATAATTTTTAATACATCCTGGAAAAACCACCATCTCTTTGTCAGAAAGGGAGAAAGAAAAGATTTTGAATATGCAGTAGTTATTGTTTGAGACTGTTAATTTGGAGGAAATGAACATTCTTCGTATATGTTAGAGACTGGACTACTGTTATATAGGCACATTCTTTTCTAATTTCTATTTTGCTTTTCTCTGCTCTTTTTTGTTTTTAGAAGCTCTTGCCCAATAGCTGCTTTAGATAAATACAGGTACTCCTCAACTTATAATTGAGACTAGAATTTATATTGCTAAGTGAGAAATTTGTTATGTGAATTTTGTTCTATTTTACGACTTTTCTTGCCACACGTGACCATGGGGATGCTGCAGTGGTCATAAACCTGAAAAAATGGTCATGTCATTTTTTTCAGTGCCGTTGCAACTTTGAATGGTCACTAAGTGAACTGTAAGTCAACGACTACCTGGATCAATATTTTAGGCTAATTAAAATAATATTTCTATACATTCCCTGATAATCCCTGATAGCTCATTGCATTTGAGCAAATAAGCAGTGGCAGCATCTGGAAGACCTTGGAAGTTTTAAATGGCAGTTGTCAGGAAAAGAATTACCTTGTCTGGAAGACTAGAAAATAGGGATGTAATTGTAGATAGTTCTTGCTTAGCAACTATAATTGGAATTGGTACTCCAATTGCTAAGCACTGTGGTTGCTAAGCAAAAAAAGAAATCCTATGACCATGATGGACTTAAGATGCCACTTCCTATTCAGTCTTTAAGCAAATCACCACAGTTGTGAAATGAAACATCATGCGACCACGATTTACAACTTTATTTCTGTGTTTTCTGTTAACTCTGCTTATTGCAAGCTGGTTGGGGAAGGCACACAAGTGGCAATCACATGAGCATGGGAGACTACATGAGTACGGGGCATTGCAACAGTTGTAAAAGCAAGGATCGTCCCAAAACACTTTTTTTACACTATTGTAACTTCGAAAGTTTGCAAACAATTGGCTGTTGTGTCACTGCTTATCTCCACTGGCTGCTTAAGGATGAACAGTCCATAACTATGGCACAGGTGGCTAGATTCTGTGCAGCAACACTTGGGGTTCATCAGAAATATGTATCTAATCCATCATAGCTATTTTATACAACAAATGTGGCTAACCTTTTGCACTGCTTATTCCTTTGCATTTTAGTATTAAACTGACTACGGCTCTCACAGTTTTGTATTTTAGTATAGTTAAACCATGTGTAATTGAAAGACTGGGTTTTATCATAGATTTTGTCTGTTATTTATTATTCTAGAATTTTTAATTGGATAAACACTATTTTTATTTGTTCTGGTCTCTGGTCTATAAACAAATAAATCATAAATTCTTTAAAAAGAACAAGTCAATTGGTAAGCAAGGACTATCTGTAAGAAAATACATGATTCTTTTGCTTTGTTGACCTATCATAAATTAGCTTATTTATATTTCATGGATGATCCAACAATTCTGACAACACATATTTTATTGGATTATAGCAAACTACATGTTCCTGGCACATACTCAAAAGGTACAGGTGCTTATGCCAAATCCGACTTCATTATTAACTAAGGATTATCTTAAAATATTAATGATACAATCTTTTACACATCTGCTTAGAAATGTATTGCAGTGGAAAAGATTATAACTGCCAGATTTGTAAACTAAAACTACGTCTAGTGGTTCAATAGTAATGTACTGATGAAACAGCTGAATAACATTTCAGAATGAAAGTAGAAGGGTGTTTTGTATAGAATAAGGGCAAGCGGTTAGTACCCATGCAATTCCATAGATCAAATGTTATATTTTCTCTGGATCTAAAATACTTCTTCATTTGTTAGAATAACTCAGGCTCAGGTCTAA
Source organism: Coluber constrictor foxii (assembly GCA_038048745.1). Taxonomy (NCBI): domain Eukaryota; kingdom Metazoa; phylum Chordata; class Lepidosauria; order Squamata; family Colubridae; genus Coluber; species Coluber constrictor. The sequence goes on from CM075961.1 coordinate 148,832,796, forward strand.
AAACTCACGTAAGCAGTAGATTACATTGTATATGATTAAAAGAATTCTTGATAAATATGGACCTGCTGATAAAAAATTTTCAGAAATTTCAACTGGTGTTCAGTAATGCTGCTAGAATTTGAACTTTTATTAGTATTTTTACTAATAAAGTAGTACTTTATTGGTATTTAGAAGTACTTTAGAAGTACTAAAAGTACTTCTTTTATTAAGAAGTACTTTTATTATTCTTGCTAGTTTAGCTTCTCATGAATATGCTTTAATATTGATGATATATTTTTCTGTATTTTGTCATCCGCTTTAACTTATTTTTTGAAACTAAAAAGTGAAGTAAAATTTCACGATAATTATGCATTGCATACGGCAATTTATCTGTTCACATAATTCAAATTATAGTGCATGAAACTGTTAGATTCCATAAAATGATTGTAAGCATGTACATTTACAAAAGAATCCTATGGAAGATTATGAATTTACCTCAAAGCGTGTATATGCCTAATATCTGGGTATATTTCTTTAATATTCCTGTGCTTTTTTATTCAGAAATAAATTATTTTGTAAGGACATTTGGGTAGGCTTCATGGGATATATGGATAGAAGTGATAACATTTGTTCATCACATGTTCTTAGATACGTGGCAATGGGTTCAGGGACAGATTCTCTGTCCTTTGTCTATCGTTGCTGAATGCCATCACTGAGCTGGAACATTTTAGTCAGAACTGTTTTCAAGAGTATGTGTCTGTCTCCAGCAATGTTATACTCATCTGAATTGCTGACCACAGAGTCTCTAAAGTTTACAAATCCAACATTATACTCTTTTGAAATAGTTCCTGTTTTGTCACAGGAAAGTTCAACTTGTCTGGCAGCATCTTCTATAGCCAGAACATTTTGAATAAACACTAAGCATTCTAAATCATTGCCTCTGTGTCATCATCTGTGTTTATTACTGCCATTTTACATTTATTTTTACTAGTTTTTCTCATGGTTTGCGCATTTGTTTTGCTGTCTCATTTTTTTTATTATATTTTATTAAGTTTTTATAAATACAAAAATTTTCATTTCTGTTTACATCGGATATGCAGTGTTTATACATATATACATAGTATTACCTGGTGTCACTTTTGCTATTTGTTATTGTTTATTTAACACACCTTTTACTCCTGTTTTGATTTTATCATTCATCCATTCATACCACCTTTCCCACACGGTATAGTAATTGTTAATTTCATAAGTTAATTTATTCATCTCTGTGCACTCTAGTACCTTCCTAAATATAAGTTCTTCTGGTGGCAAGGTTTTCGCTTTCCAATGTTGAGCATAGGCCAACCTAGCAGCTGTAGTTATATGTATTATTAAGTGGGTCTTTATCTTTCCAAATCTCTTCTTCACTATTCCCAGGAGAAATAATTCCGGTGTCAGCTCTACTTCTTCTCTGATTATTTCTTGTAGCCATCTCCCAATTCTGGTCCAATATTTTTTCGCTTCAGGACACGTCCACCTCGTGTGAAAGAAGGTGCCTTGATCATGGCCACATTTCCAGCCAGTTTGGGGGCATATTAGGGAACATCTTTGCTAATCTAGCAGGAGCTAGATACCACCTGTGGAACATTTTATAGTGATTCTCCTTATATGTTGCAGCTCTAGTCAATTTATAATTTTTATTCCATGCCTCTTCCCATTCGCTAAAATTTAAATTATGTCCAATATTTTTTTCCCATACTCTCAATTGATTTTTAGCTATGGCCTCAGCTCTATCTTCGTCTAGTAGATAGTTATAAAGTTTAGCTAGAACTTTTTTTTCCTTTCCCATCAAAATTTTGTCCAATCCATTATATCCTAATTCTAAACCATATTCTTCCTTATCTTTCTGATATCTTGATTTTATTTGTAAATATGTCCACCAATCTAAATTTATGCCTTGGTCTCTCAGATCTTCACTTGATTTAAGATTTCCTCCTACATCTAAAATATTATATCTACATATTTTCTCGATTCCCCATCTGTTTGGGTGGATCAGGGCCTCCATCATGGAGAGCCATTTTGGAACTTTATTGTAATATCTCTGTCTAATTTCAATCCATGTTTGTATTAATGAGTCCCTAATTTTATGTCTACGGAAGTGTGTTCTCTTTTTCGTATCTGTATCCCATAAGTATGAGTGCCACCCTTTCTGTAAGTCGTGACCTTCTAACGCTAAAATTCTCTTATTTTCCAGGATGGCCCACTCCCTTACCCATACTAACTTGGCTGCCCTGTAATATGTTTCCCAATCCAGGAGGCCAAATCCTCCCATATTCCTTTTCCCCTGTAGCACTTTAAATGAAATCCTCGACTTTTTCCCCTCCCATACAAATTCCCTAATGTTTTTATTTAATTCTGAGAAAATTTTTTTATCTAAGTTCACTAGTATATTTTGGTATAAGAATAAAATTTTGGGAGGATATTCATCTTAATCGCAGCTATCTTACCTATAAGTGACAATTTAATTTTCTTCCATCTGTCCAAATCTTGTTTTATTTTTTGAATTAGGGGGGTATAATTATCTTCTTTTAGGGATGAGCACCTTTCGGTTATCCAAATTCCAAGATATTTTATTTTCTTGACAACCTGTAATCCCAGCATTCCTTCTATCTCTTGTTTTTGTGCCTCGGTTACATTCTTAGTTAAAATTTTGGTTTTGGTTTTATTCAATTTGAAGCCTGCCACCTCTACGTATTTGTCCAATTCCTCTAATATTTTTGGTCCAGATTCTAAAGGGTCTTCTAATATTAGGGCCACATCATCCGCAAATGCTTGTGTTTTATAAACCTCTTTCCTGATCTTTAAACCTTTAATCTCCTCATTTTTCCTAATTTTCCGTAATAATTGATGACTTGAGTGAAATTCCAAAACAACTGGAGCACCACTTAAGCGCTATCAGCATTGACAAAATTCCCATCTGTCCATTGCAAAAAGCAGCTTTATTCACAACATCTTATATTCTGCAACAATACCTATAACACCATGAAACATCAACATCAGCCTTGGGAAGGACTTGATAGGTGGATAAAAACATCAAACTGAGTCTGAACACCTGGATGACTGTGACAAATTATAATAACATTTATTAGTGCTATATTCCCCTTATTCCACAAATCTATTAGGACTTGCTTTCTCATGTTTAGATTCAGTATTGGAAAAAATAACTTTGCTTTTAAGGGATGCAGCAGAAGATAATCTGCATTCTGATGCATGAAATGACATAGAACATTCTACAAAACAGAAGATAATGATATTTAGCTGATATTCATACTAATTATTACATGCCATCAACTTCTAGTGACTATATGGACCAATGCTCACCACTTCAATCTGTCTCTAGTATTAATTTCTAAACTTTCTAAGGATCTTCCAGAATTATTTTTATCCTATGCATTATTCTTACCTTGGCATCTGTTTGTGCTATTTTCCTTAACTTTATCAATTTTGCAGTAATTGTATAGTAATTTTTATAGTCCAGTAGCCACTAGCACCACCAGTTTTAAATATGTCAGTTTCTGCTTCCTGATCATTATCTCAAGGAAGTAATCAGCTTTATTTGGTCCAGGACACACTACCAGGATAAAGGTTTTATTTTCAGTCATGTCCGACTCTAGGGCACAGTGTTCATCTATGTTTCTTGGCCAAGGAAGCCAACATTGCTGAAGACCATTTCCATGGTCATGTGGACAGCATGGCTGTTGCCTTCCCACTGAAGTGGTACCTATTAATCTATTTGTATTTAACATGCTTTTGAACTGCCAGGTAGATAGAAGCTGGGGCAAGTAATGGGAGCTCACTGTGTTGTGCAGACCTGGGGTCTCGAACCCGGGCTGTCAGTTCTCCAGCTGACAAGCTCAGTGTCTTTAACTGCTGAGCCATCACACCAGTGATAGGTTTAAAAAAAATTTACTACCGATTCTGTGGGCATGGCTTGTTTGATGGGTGTGGCTTGGTGGTCATGTGACTGAGTGGGCATGGCCAAGTTAACATCACTGAAAAATCCGCTTCCATCACATCCCATTGCCTGCTGTATCAATCCAAGTGCGACACAGCAGGCAATGGGATGTGCATGCATGGCCAGCGCAAAGAACGGTGGCAACGGCAGCAGTTTTTTCGGTGACCTCCAGTAGTTTTCTGCGGCCTGTGGCCGGTCAGGGCAAGCAAGTGGCAATCAGGCTACCAGTTCGGGGGCGTGGCCAGCCAGCAGTTGCTAACGGTTTCATGATCCAGGCCAAATTACTACCACCTGTTTGCCTGAACCGGTGCAAACCAGTAGAAACCCACCACTGCATCATACCTCTCCAGGACTACCAAGTCTCCTTAAATCCATTGGGTTCACAGTAGCCACATTACAAATTTGTAATTCAAAACTTTTGAAGACACAGTGTCCAGTTAGCCAGATACCACAACTCTATAAAACTATGAAGATCAAAAGGAAAAGTCATTAAAAAAATAAACTTTCTATCTAAAGTCCATCTTTCTGGTGTGTTGAAGGCAACATTCTCCTTTATTATCCCAGAGATGTGGAATGCGGATCTATAAGAATTGCCTTAGGCCCCTTCTTCTCTCACTTTGTTGGAATCTATGAAGATTTTTCCATTATGCTATGTTACTCTTTGTTAGACAATTTAAAATACTCTTGCCTAACTCTGTATTCCTTCTGTAGCAGAGTATCATTATTTATTTGTTCTTAGACCCAAGGAAGCATATTGTTAGCTGTTAGTTTTTTATCATCAGACTTATTGAATACAGTAGAATTCTCTTTGTTTCCTTAATGTTAAATATTAGCCGGGATTTTTCAGACATCCCATTCTTATTTTCATGAGTTCTACTGTTTCACTGTCAGCTAATAGTGTTTCAATATTCATTTCTCATATTGCTAATACGTTAACTATCAACATTTATAGCAGATGTCTTCACTAATATAGATCAAAATATGAGTCCATATTTTTAAAAGCCCCAGGTTATGGCTATAATGAAATCATAAATATTCTGTAAACATATATAAGTAATAAAAATATGCAGCTAAATTGATGAGGTATAAGGAAATGATCAGTGAAAATGTTTTTCTTTTAAAAAAATAATGTTATTTATAGATTTACCCTATCCTAGAGTATCCTGTTTACAGTTCTATTACTAAATGCTCAAGCATTTAGAGGTGAAGCAATACTTTGAATCCAAAACTGGGTTTTGGCAACTCTTTCACTGTTATTTGTTGAATTAAAAGTGACAAACTAAGTAAATAGTATTGCGTTAACTATTGTATCACTATCGGGAAGTTTCAAATAAAACAGTTTCTAACATCAGTATTTTAAAGAAAATGTCTCAGCTGTTCTGATTATAGAGTACAATATAAAAGTTAATATGTAAATTTTAGAAGCCTCAAAATTAATAATTATTTAATATAAATGTATAAATCTTCTTGCAGACATTAGTTGTTCAAGAGCAAATAGAAGTAACTAATTTTCTAAACATTAGCAAATTATCAAACTATTCAGATTGTGCCTTTGAAAATACCACCCTCGTGGGATGCTGTAATTCATTATTTTTCATCATTAGTTTCACAAAATATTATTTCATCAGTTTGCTTTGGCAGAATTTTTGTTGGCGAAAAGTTAATTGGATTTTCAATCACATTTAAGACTAATAATTTCCGTATACCTAATACTTCCATTTTAAAAAAGGAAATATTTGAGTAATCAAATACTTGAACTACAAATTTTGAGAAGTAATAAACTGCTTTTGTTTATTGCAGAAATGTCAATATAAGTATTATAGCAATTGCATTTAACAAATATTTCAGCATAAGAGACATTCTCACCTCTACAAGAACAAAGAAGACATTATTTATTGCCATATATTACACTTAAATACTAAAAGTATATTTTATTGGCATTGCTTTAGTTGGATGATTATCCCTAGTTATATATGCACACGATTGTTAACAGAAATACTAAAAGTATATTGTATTACCATACATTACTTTTAAATACTAAAAGTATATTTTATTGGCATTGCTTATCCCTGACACCCCTGATATAGATGATTGGTTAAGAGAAATTACAATAAGTTCATGTACAAAAGCAGGTAGTCCTCAACTTACATAATTGATCCTGCAATTATGGTTGTAAATTGTTACGTTCATGTGGTTGTGACTGATTTCACAAACTTTTTCCAAAGGTTGTTAAGCAAACACAGCAGTTATTAAATGAACCCATTGTTTGCTATGAGTGCCAAAAAATAAATGCTTCTTGCAATGTCATAAATTGTAGTCACATGACTGCAGACACTGCAAATGGCCATAAATGCAAGTTGGTTGCTAAGAACCTAAGATGTGATCATGTGACCAAGGGGACTGTCAAAACTTCGAATCTGGATCATAAGGTTCAAGGTTGACTCAGCCTTCCATCCCTTTGGGGTGAGTAAAATGGGGACTCAAATTGTTGGGGGCAATATGCTGATTCTAAAACGGCTTAGAGAGGGCTGTAAAGCACTGTAAAGCAGTATTTAAGTCTAAGTGCTATTGCTATAAGTATCTTTCAGTATAAACTCTTTCTATAGGTCCAATATAACTTGAACAGTCACTGAGTAGCCAATCATAAATCAAGGACTACCTGTATACTATTTCTCAGTATATTTGTATTTATTTGTATTTTACACAACACGCATAATTCCAATCACAAGTCACCTTTGTCATTATATGGGATGTTTTAAGCTTCATTCAAAAAACAGGCAGGAATAGGATGTTAAATATTACTTCAGGTTCTCCTATCTTATAAATACAAAGACTGTAGATCTCTTTAGCAAAATCAAAAACAGAAAACAGATTGAATGTATTTGCTCACCAGTAGATGGTGGTACAATACTCAGTAAGAGTTTCAATACTGACAATTTGATTTTAATCTTAAATTGGACTAAGAAGCTTATACATACATTTTTGGGAAGAGGGGACAGATGGAAGTTTTCTGTTTGTTCAGTAAGCGATCAATATTATATTCTCCTTGTAATAACAAAATATAATTTATTTTAAAAAAATGAAGTTTGGAAGAGAGTGGATGCACAGAACTTGGGAAAAAATAATGTAAAGAGAAATTACTTTTTGCAACTTCTGTTCATCCCCGCTCTTCCAGACTTCTTTTATTTTTTTGTAAAATAATTGGACTTGCTCTGCATCCTACTCTCTTGTTGAACTACATGTGGTTCTGATTACTCCATTTGCATTGATTTGCAAGGATTAAAGCAGTAGCAATAGTACTTAGACATATATACTGTCCTCGGTGTTTTACAGCACTCTCTGGGCTTTTTACAGAATTGACATATTGCCCCCAGCAATCTGGATCCTATTTTACCGGGATAGAAGGGTGAGTCAGGATCAAACTCCTGAATGTGGACAGTTAGGTGCAGTACTGCATTCTAACCACTGCACCACCGTTGTTGTGGTCTGCCAGCAGCCTGCAGAGCTGACAGCGAAGTCTGACAGTGAGAAGGTTGAGGAAGAACATGGGCCAGTCCTGGAAGATGGGGAAGGCCTGTATAAGGGCTCTGCGTCGGAGGCAGAGATGAGGCCAGGGCCATCTAGGAGTGATGTGCAGACTCTGGAGCCTCCAGAGGCTCATAGCAGAGAGGCAGAGGAACAGGAGCCTGTTCCTCATGCACACATGAGAAGAGATGCCAGAAGGCAAGAGCAGCTAAAGCAAAAAGGACGACTTGGGAGTAAGGCCAAGAGATTATTGGCTCCTCCCATAAGGCTTAAAAGACCAGCATCGGCTTTTGGGCTCTTTGTCAGAAAACAACGTTGATAGATTTGTTTCTTGTCTTGCTGCATTTATTTCTTGTGGGCGTCTTCTGCTTCTGAACTTTTGCCAAGAAAAGCCTTTGGCAGGTTGCCTAATTAGACCAGGGTTGGTGATAAGGTTGAAGAATTGTGTTACGAAGAATTTGTTTTGAATTAGTTTGGACTACGCTGAGGATGAGTTAATTCTCAGCTGTTCTAATAAAGTCTGTTTGTTTGGAACTGATTGCATCTCATAATACCTACTTGGGCCTGTGTTACAATAACTGTGACTTTTAGCAAGCAAGATATCTTGTTATTTCTGGCAATCCTTTTTGGACTGTTTGGACTGAAAGATGTTTTATGGATTTCTTTACAGTTAAGAGATAGGACATTAGATGAAGAGATAAATCTTTGCAACTTTAAAAAGAGTGAAGAGTTACTAAATTTGTTTATACTTGTGATGAATGTTGTAATTTACTTCTTTATGTATTTCTTTCTTTATTCTAATTTTTTTATTCTCTCTTTTTCTTTTTTCCTTATATTTGCCATAGACTAAATAAATTTACTTGCACTTAGTGTTTACTCCTTTCTATTCTCTTTTCTTTGTTTGTTTAGTTTGCATGTTTTACTAATATAATCTAAATTCTTAATAAAAATTTTCTACTCAGAGAGAGTCAAACACGCTCGATAATCCATGTCCCATTGGATCATTGCTTCAGAAATATTTTTTTACTAGATTCCTCAAAGCCTTCAACACAGAGCTGCTTATTAACTGTCTTAACTGGAAAAATCGGGATATATTCAGAGATGTATCTGCCTTGAAAATAGCCGAATGAGAACAGTATAGCACAAACATCAACACACTGCAAAAAAAATTGAGATTTTCTATTATGGTATAAACAGATTTGTGATTATGTTTATGTATTATTATTTTTTTTACAAAATTGGGCAAATTTCAATCCATGGGAGTCCTGGGTCTATAAGTTATCCCCATTTTCTCTGAATATATCCCGATTTTTCCAGTGAAGACAGTTGATAAGCAGCTCTGTGTTGAAGGCTTTGAGGAATCTAGTAAAAAAATATTTCAAATGTTCAAATGTTAATGTATTTGTTGTTATAGAATTGACTAAAATATATTATGTAAAAGTACAAAAATGAGGCTATATGTTATCATCTTATTCTACCACACTAAAAAGTGAGAAGTTACTTTTTTTCTTTTTTCCCTGTTAGGCTATACTTTTTCCTCTTCCATTTTTCCTCCCCTATTTCCTCAGTTTTTTTCTTTGAATTTTGATAAATTAATAAAAAAATTGAACTAGAAATGTTTACTGTATTACTAGATAGCAAAAGCATCAATATAAAATATGAAATCTAATTATCTATGGGAAGTCCTAGTTGGCTATTACAATAGCAGAAGGGACCATATATTGCAATAGTGTTGTTTTTAATCAGTTACCATTTTTATTTTACAACTTAAAAATGAAATATGTAGAGAGCTGCTAAATGCTTCTTCAAATATAGTATATTTGTCAAGGGCAGACCTACTTTGACAGACAAATATATTCCTGAAAAATCCCAGATTTCTCATGAAAAATTAATTTTAATTCTAAAATTGTGCACAAATGCTCTCTAAGGTTATTTTTGTTTTCCATAAACTAGGTTTGACCTTTGTTGAATTCTTTCCTCCCTTTAGTGTTTTTATTATGTGTATATGGAGAACTAGAATCAAAGTCTATTTTTTCCTCCCTATTTTTACAAGGGTTAGAGAGATTTCCTTTCTAGCTTGGAGGAGAGACATTAAGACTTTGATGCTGCAGATGTGTGTGTTACATTTCATTCTAAATCTTGCGTGTGTCGGTATAGGAAATTTGTTTCAATATATATCAGTGAAAAGTTAATTTTATGTTTCTGTTTTCTTTTAGTAAATATCCTTATTACCTTTGTGCCCAGATATGGAATCAATTTCTATGATGGGAAGTCCTAAAGTCTTAAATGAATCTTTCTTACCAAATGGCAGAAATTACATCAAAGACACCAGTAAGCTTACAGTTGGCATAATTGGAAGTGGAGACTTCGCAAAATCCTTGACAACTAGGCTTATCAGATGTGGGTTTCATGTGGTAATAGGAAGCAGAAATCCTAAATATGTAACGGAATTCTTTCCCCATGTTGTTGATATCACTCATCATGAAGATGCTATCGCAAAAGCAAACATAATTTTTATCGCTATACGCAGAGAACACTATGCAGCTTTGTGGGACCTCAAGCATCTTCTTGTTGGTAAAATCCTTGTAGATGTCAGCAACAACATGAAAATTAACCAGTATCCAGAATCCAATGCAGAATACCTGGCATCTCTTTTTCCAGATTCCTTTGTTGTTAAAGGGTTCAATGTTATTTCAGCATGGGCATTACAAGTAGGACCAAAAGATGCAAGCAGACAGGTAAGTTATGCATTTCAGCACTTAAAACAATGAAAATGATGATCAAGTATACATGAGAAATCCCTTGAAGCAGGGGTGAAATGCTACCTGTTCAGACTGGTTCGACCGAACCGGTAGCGATGGCGGCGGGTAGTCAGAGAACCGGTAGCAATGGCAGCACAAGACTCCACCCAGTTGTCGTTACTTCCTGGTTTTAACCAGGAAATAACAACAACTGGAAGTAAGCTGTTACGACAACCAGGAAGTAACCTGTTTTTTACCCTCTGCACATGTGCAGAAGGGTTTGTGCATGTGCAGAGGATCCGTGCGCACACTTGACGTGCACATACTTTTGAACTGGTAGGGAAGGTAAGTAGATTTCACCCCTGCCTTGAAGTTTCTGCTACAAAATGCTGTAATTTTTCATATGAGACTACCTAAAAAATGAAATGAGATTATTTCTCATCTTCATGGTATGGCAACTTCAGCATTCAATTTTATCAGAGAGTTTCAGATTGAGAGCCTCATTTGATATTTGATTGGCTCATCAATCCACAATCAAAAGTGGATAAGTCCAGAGCAAAAGATGGTTGGACAACATGCCTTAGATTTAAATAAAACTAAAATAAGTATAATTAGTGTGACTAGAATTGTTTGAAAATAATTTATAAGAAATATTTTTAGATCCTGCCTGAATGCAGCACATATACTATGTAAGTCTTTTTCGTATTTCTGTAGCACTCTGAAAAAAAATATATCAGCTTTAAGAGCAAGATTAAAGATGTGTAGTTGTAATGATTTCATTAAAGCAGCATTTGTGGATTTTTCATACTTGTGTAGAAAAAATCCATGTATGTCTGAATGATACTTTTTAAAAATTATTTTAAGTATTCACAGTAAACTGGTCACATCCCATGTATTTAATAACTTCCTTTATTATCAATATTTGGTAGAACTCTATGGGATGTATCTAAGATTTGGGGGAATTGTGTACGGTTTACAGATTGGGGGAATTGTATACGGGCAATATGTTTTGCACCCTTGACTTGTATAACATGAAATAAAGATAAAAATAAATATAGATAAAATAATTACAATAATTACTTTATAAATTGTAATATGGATATCTGTAAAGTTAAGTTAAAGTTAATTAATTACAGGAAATTTTCTTGGAAATATATACTCTAGTTTGACTATTTAATCCATGCAGTTATTAATAATTTGTTTGCTTGTTTTAGGTTTACATATGCAGTAACAGCATTCATGCTCGACATCAAGTTATTGAACTTGCTCGTCAGCTCAATTTTATTCCTATTGATTTGGGCACTTTATCATCGGCAAGAGAAATTGAAAATTTACCTCTTCAGTTGTTCACACTCTGGAAAGGACCAGTCATAGTGGCTGTTAGTCTGGCCACCTTCTTTTTTATCTACTCCTTTATTAGAGATGTAATACATCCTTACGTGAGAAATCATCAGAGTGATTTTTATAAGATTCCTATTGAGATTGTGAATAAGACATTGCCAGTTGTTGCAATTACTTTACTATCTCTAGTGTATTTATCAGGGCTCCTGGCAGCTGCTTATCAACTTTATTATGGTACTAAATACAAATTGTTTCCATCCTGGTTAGAGAACTGGCTGCAGTGTAGAAAACAGCTTGGGTTACTTAGTTTTTTCTTTGCAACAGTTCATGTTGTTTACAGCCTTTGCTTGCCTATGAGGAGATCAGAACGATACCTATTTTTAAATACAGCTTATCAACAGGTAAGAAAAATTGATTTTACTTGATCCTTTTTGGATCAAGTAATTCAGGACACCCTGCATGTGTGATTAGTAATTTGAGATGTGTTGATCGTTGCCTTAACATTTCTTCCTGCATGAAAGAAACATTCAATTATGTTTTTTAAATATGTTAACATTGTACTATGTATGAAGTCACATAATTATATAGTGATGAATAATAATACATAAAGTATTACTCATTTCTTTTTTTAAAATTGATTTAGCTTTAATAACATTGTTCACCCTCCTGTTTCTGAAAATTGCTCATAACTCCCCAAATGACTAATTTAGTGCTATAAACAAACTATTCAAAATAAGAGGAATTATAATTGATTACTTACTTTGCATAGTGTATTCTTCTTCTAAACATGAAAGGGCCAGATGTACCAACCAGATGAAGTTTCTAAATCTAAAGCGTCCTTACTTAAATAACTCTCTTCTCTTTGCTCCCATTCATGATAGTTCACCAGGCACACTTTAAAACCCTTCAGATTTTCCAGTTAGTTTTAAATAATTTTCTATAAATGTGTTAAAATTGTTAAAGATTCAATAATCTCCTTTTTACAGGTCCATGAAAATATTGAAAATTCCTGGAATGAGGAAGAAGTATGGCGAATTGAAATGTACGTCTCTTTTGGAATAATGAGCCTTGGCCTGCTTTCTTTGTTGGCTGTGACTTCCATTCCATCAGTAAACAGATCATTAAATTGGAGGGAATTCAGTTTTATTCAGGTGTGTACTAAATTGAAATATTAAATGTAATTAATCTAATCTAATAAAAGACTTTAGTATCATTCAATATTGAAAGATTCAAACTTGTGTGATCTGGACTTCATACGTGCAGGAGCGCTGGAAACCAGAAGACCAGCTTCCTGATGCGCGTGCATGAGCTGGGAAGCTGAGCTGCTGGTTTCCGGTATACGCATGCACGTTGCGTGCCAGAAACTGGAATCTCAGCCTTCCGGCGCAGTTTCCGGCATTCCCACATGCGCACACCAGGGAGCTCTTCTTCCCGTTTCTAGTACGCACGTGCACATATTCCTATTTCAGCACTACGAAAAGGTTCACCAACATTGCCCTATGTCATTTATATTATTTTAAGATATTCACAATTCCATTACAGTGTCCTAATACCACAAATTATAGCCCAATTAATAGCCCAATTTTAGGAATACATTAAAATTATACATGGAATATATATACTAATTAATTTATTATTTATTGTTGTGTTTGTTTTGGGGTGGTCTTTATGTAAAACTATTTTCATAACTATTTATTTAAATAAGTAAACTTTGTTTCTTGTTTTACTTTCTAACAGTAGAGCATATCTCATGTTCTATACTAATCCAGTAAAAATTGAAAGGCTTTTCCAATGAACATTTGAATATTTAAAAAGTTTCCATTCATTTTTCACTTTCTTTTTGTTAATTACAAAAGTTAATTGGGGTCATCACACTTAAAATTATTAGACCAATTTTCAAAATACTGAACTCTAATTTTTACTGTATGTTCACAAGTCCTTTAGCCATGTTCAGAGTTAATTTTTATTCAGTATGTTTTGCATACTAAAATATGGACGAAAACTAATCTGTTTATATCTACATTTATAATAGTTTAAGTTTTTATAAATAACTTTTAATAGTTTGCTATATGTGGAAATCATGATGTCAGCATTTTAATTTATATGTGTTTCTTATTTTCAAATCTCAAAGTCTACCCTTGGATACGTCGCTCTTCTCATAAGTACTTTCCATGTATTAATTTATGGATGGAAAAGAGCCTTTGAAGAAGAATGCTACAGATTTTACACACCACCGAATTTTGTTCTTGCACTTGTCTTACCTTGCGTGGTAATTCTGGGTAAGATAATTTTGCTTCTACCGTGTATAAATAGGAAACTGAGGAAGATTAGAAGAGGATGGGAAAAAAGACAATTTATACAAGGTGGAAATGGATCTGATTCATATCCCTCACCAGAAAGAATTACAGTCATGTGATCATACAATGAAAATATTACCACAATGTTTGTCCCTTAAAATGTCTGTATTTAATACTATATAGATTTTATTTTAGACTGAAATATCTCAGGCATTAAGTGATATTATCAGAATATAAGCAATACAGGTGAAAGCAGACATTGCATTTTCAGCATAATAGATAAGAACGAATATATTTTGAAGGATTTGATTTGTGGCAAACTTAAGCCATTTCTGCCGTTCCAAGATTACAGATTTAAACAAATGTAACAGATAACAAGTTCCATTGAATTCAGTAAACTTTACTTAGAATAAATCTCTTTCGGGTAGATTTGCTTGCAGCCGATTAGATATAGCTTCAGTTAGCATACAAGATTCAATAAAGGGGCCTCTTGAGCCACAACCACACCCATACAATCCTCTAAAAGTTGTCAGCAGGTTGGAATTACTTTTCAGATTTTTAATGCCATTAACAACAATTCATTTTAAATTAATCAAATGTAAATCTTTTTATTTATTAGCTTACAAGTGGGTGTGACTCACAACAATTAAAACAAATAGTAAAAAATATAAACAAAACAAGATACAGCTGCTCTGAAACCATTATTATAAATTCAATAAAACATCAATTGCAGCTGGTAAATATAAATTGAATATCCATTTAATACTGCCATTACCAATACTCATGACTTACGCAGACTTCTAGGAACAATGGCACAGCTGAATCTTCAGGTAGTTACCAGTTAAAGAACTGGTAACTACCTGAAGATTTAGCTGAAGATTTATTCTGGTCCTGCCTATTCACTGGGCGTGGTCTGTCATAAAGGCCAAATTTCTTTCTTGCTTCAGACTAACTTTAACACTACTATAGATTTCAGCACTTCAAGAGATAAGTCTACTATAGCAATTTTTACCTAATTGTTTTTCTACTTTCTGGCTTGCATTCTTAATGCTCTGATTATTAAGCTAAATATGAGATACATTTGACATCATTCTCTGATATCATTGGGCAGCTGATATTACTGTTAGTCTTTAGACCCCCTGAAGCGGTTTTTCCTTTGATACAGCATTCTCTGCAGTCAAAGATGTAGCTGAATCTAGCCATTATTTAAATTTCATATAGTACCCAAACCCAATACTAGGAAAGTATGAGAAATTAAAAAGTCAAGCAATGCAACTAGGCTGGAGCACTGCGACTGGATCCACATAAGGCCATTCAAGGCCTTATCTGAATCCTCAAGTGAAAAACATGACAGAAAGGGAAAACAAAAGTGCAGCTACCTGCTAAAATGAAAAATATAAAAGTGTACAATATGGTGGTACTTATACTTTGAATTTGGAATTTCCTTGTCTCAAAACTGAGGACTATATTTAAAAGTTTTTATTTGAAATATTTAAGAAAGCCGTTATAGAGTTAGTATTTGTAACTGTGTTATAATTAAAAGCTATTAATTTCTTTTAAATGTTAAAAATTGTTAAAAAACAAAACAAAGCATAACTATAAAGGAAATGCCTAGTTGAACAATAGCTTTATTAAGATTCAACCAAAAATGTGACAATTGTTGAATTGTCCAAGACTGTTCAGCAAGCAACATATACCATATAGGGGATTGAAGCAGATACTTTAAAAAAAAGCAGTCAGATGCTTTTATGTTAGGTGTCCCCCCCTGACTCCCCAAATAGGATAAATTGAGAGTCAGTAATCTGTTTTGCTATATTCTTGGGAGTAAATGAGGTAAGAAATGAAGCATCAGTAAGCAAAATGCAAGTTCAGACAGTTCCAAATACCTAACACTCTAAATCTGACCTACACTGTGTTTTATGCAAAGAATAGTAGCCATTAATTTGTTTCTGATTGCTAAATTTAATCTAACATGCTTCATCCACAGCTTCCATTTTAGATTGATATAATCAGACATCTAGTCTTGTTTTTGGCTTTTTCACTTTCCCTTTATTGTCTTATTGTAGGATTTTGTTAAAATTCTGAGAAAATTCTGTAAGCTTAAACAATGTTACATAATATTTTGAATTATAGCTAGGTATGCTTTTTGATATCTAAATTAGCAGAGGATTGCAATTAGCAGGCAGAACTATGTATGAAGCATGTAAACTAAACTTAATCATGGCTGTTTAAACAATAATTTTTTCAATTACAAATATAGCAGGAAAATATGTAAATATAGAATCAATCATACAGTCTAAAAGCATGTAAAAAGGTCAAATCATGGCAATAGGACCAAAGTTTATTAAATTTAATAAACTTTATAATTTATTCAGTTTAATAAATTTTGGACTAGTTGCCATGATTTAACCTTCTTACATAGCAGGACCAAGTTAGACTTTTGAAGGCAGCGAGCAATATATCCTATACTATAAGGAATTTGGTAATTTATCAGATTACTAACTATAATCCATATTCTCCATACATACACACACAGACATAATTTTTCACTCAGAACAACTGAAATATAACAATTTTACTTTATGGAAGGATTTCACAACTTTTATAGTTAACAATTAATAGTAATGATACTATGAATGTGGAACATCTGATTGAAAGTACAAGTTCTAACAAATTAATCAAATAGGACAGATTATAGCTTCCATTTACATCACTATAATATTAGATATTCCAATGTAGAGATGACAAGTCTAATACTTATTCTCTTGATGTATAGATCCAGATCGCTAGAATTCTTAATATACATCTTGATTCTGATATAGTGATACATATAGTAGATGGAAAAGTATCAATGTAAATTATCTTGCCTTAACTTTCAATAGTCATAGGCAATACCTCCTGGTATTCACTTATCTCCATACTGACTAAAACTTTTGAGTAAAATGAAGTATTCAAGTATAGCATTTGATTATCTTAACATAGTTAAAAAAAACTATATTTTGTTGGAATACACCAAGGTACTGTTGGCTACTTGTAATATTTCCTGTGATATTAATAGTATATTTTAAATATGCTTTTTTGTGCTTTATTAATGTGCTATGTATGGTCTTTTCATAAAAACACAGTCAGTTTCTACAATGAATTTGCTAAACCCAAATTAACATAAATTGATTAATAATTCATTCAATAATGAACTTCATAATAATTCACTTCAGTTATAGATTTTTAAAAGTTTCAGTATCAGAATCTTGATCATTATTCTGTTCTTTGCTAATATGTTCCTTACTTCACCAGCTAGATGTGTTCTACTATTGCCATTTAAAGTCAGTGAAGATTCTCAAAACATATAGCCAAAATAAATGTAATTTGTTAAGTCCTTTAAAAAATCTGAAGCAGCCTTCTGTAATTTTACGATACATCATCTGTGCAAATATTTTTCTAGGGAGAGAACTAAGTAATCAACATTCAGTTTAATCACAAAAAATGGGCCCTGCACATGGAAAAACGCTAGGAGGAGGGGGAAGAATGTAATACAGACAGTTTGGAATTTTTTACCAGAATTGCAGTATTGCTGGGGAAACAAGGATTACCCTTATTATGCCCGTAAATTATCATCACAATTAAATAATATACATGTAGTTTCTTCACATCCTTTCCTAAATGATGCCAGAATACCAGATGTATGTGAAAAATGTATTCATTACTCACCATCACTTAGTATATTATGTTAGAGTCCTCAGACAGTGGAACATATTATTTCGAATTATTTTCATATTTTACATTAGATTTGCAGTATTTAAATGCTTTTTGTAACAATTATTGCATAATAGATAATAAAATGTTTAAATAATTTTCTATCTTTAAAAACCAGTACTTGTTTGCTAGTATTGATATGGCTGGCAAGAATAAAAAACTCCTTTTATTATTGCTATTATAGAGTGGAAGTTTATACAGATTAGAGATAGGATTGCTTAATTTGCTTTCTTCTGTTTTTAATAAAGCAGGACTGAATTCCTTAAAACAGCAACATCTTTTTTCAGGTTTGAGCAATTGCTGTGCTCACATGATACTTAAGCACTTTTGAATCGTTGTTGATGGGTTCACAGCCATAACTACTAGACTGGTACAAATACTGTGTTGTAGGAATGAGATTAAATAGAAAGCAGTGATTAACATAATTTTATATGAAACAGAAAGGGCTAAATTATTATAAATAATTTGATTTTTGATTTTTAAATTAATTTTGACCATATTAACAGTCAAAACTCTAAAAAATTGAAGTGAAAAAAATGATCCCAAAAAATTAAACAAGTCAATTTAAAGGGAAACTTTTAAATTCCTGTTCTTTCATGATTTTTCTTTCATGATTTTTTTCTTTCCTTAGCCATGACTGACTTCTTGTATATGCTCTATACTTGTATAATACTATATATTATAAAATATACCATACCATATTTCAGTTGGTTGTTTCAATGCCTTTTAAATTTCACCATATTTAGAATATTAGATGTTAAAATATTTTATTCTTATAGTTGTGCCATAGCTGGCTTGGATCTAGGCAACCTATTAATATCAGAGGGTCAGTTCTTAGAGTTTGACTAAGTCTCAGATAAGCTCAAACATCCTTATTTGTTCACAACTTTCCTGCATTTTCCTTAAATATATTTAAAAAATTAATTAGAAATATGGTGAAAAAGTTGCAGAAAGGATTACCTACAGAAACGTAAGTAAACTATCACCAAAAAATCCAAACAATTATCTTCCTAGTTATTAAATGACCTGAAACTATCCTCATAAATTTAGATTGTTTTCCAATATGATCTATCAAATACTTTTTATTTTGTTTCTTTCTGTTCTAACTATGAGTGGAGCAGCTAAACCTGAATAAATCCTCAACATAATACAAAGTACATATAACAACTATCAGTGCTGTCTCATCTTTGACTACTATGTAATGTTAGATATCTATAGTTATTATCAGACGTAACAGGAATTTTTCAGGGTGCATTAGTTTGAAATGAAGATAAATGTTTCTACTGTCTAGAGTCCGTTAGGCATGGACAGCTATAGCAAACTTAAATAAATCAATAAAACTCACAATGAAGGAAATTCCATCCATGTAATTTTCAATAAAATTTATTAGTAAATTGTTGTTCCCCAATAAGTACTGTATGTTCCATTGAATCAAGTAAGGCATCTAAATAAATATATTTGGAATCAGACTGACTAGATTCTGTGAGCTGTTTTTCTGTCAATATTTCCTCCCAAGAAATATAAATACTTATGCTACAAAAGCTACTGCAAGTCTAGGATTTTTTATTTCCAGTTGGTTGCAAATGCTCTGAAAATATTTTAACGTCATATCACAGAAATTTTTAAGGAAAGTGTTCTTACAGAATTAAAAGCAGTTATTTTTCATATTAAAGAGAGATTAATTTATTTTAAATATACCAAATAATTAACTTGTATTTTTAGATAAAATAGCCACATTGAAATACAAATATGCTACATAGAATGTTATTACATATTGACTGCAGTTTTCAACCCACAAATGTACATTGCTTTTCATATGTACATGCCTTAAAAGCATGCAAAGTAACGGAAGGATTGCAACCCAATTTATACAGAGTATATTTGACTTTAGTTCAAAGTCAAATATAGTTCAAAGCAAGTCAGTAGTATGACTCTAAGTTAACCAAAGTGTTCCTAGAATTAATACTTTTGCTAGATACTCAAATTTAATTGTCAAAATGTACATAACTGTATGCTAATTATTAGAAACTGTTCCTGCTCCAAGGTTATTTACCACAATGTGACTAAGTTTGACTAAGAATGAGTTTTTGCTTAACAAAATAACAGAGTTGGAAGATACCTTAGAGGTTTTCTAGTTCAACTCCCTGCTCCAGCAGGGAGTTACTGTTTCAGACAAATAGTTGTCCAGTCTCTTCTTAATTGCTTTTTCTTTGTGCTCATTTTTCTTATATTATGTGCTATTATAACATTTCCAAGGGCTTGTTAAGCTAAGTTTGATTATATCTGACATAACCATTACCTTATAATATTGTTAAGCCATGATTTGTAGCTAAAGGACAATTTATTATAGCTTTTAAATTAATCTATTTTTCCCCCTTTGGATCTAACAGAAATGTGTGGAAATTTTCCACTATGCTGCGTGAAACGCAAGAAAGTACATAAGGAATTTAATATTCATATATTGCAGTATATGGGTCTAAGATCATTGTTAAGCCAGGCCATTATACACACACACATACACACACACCTGTCATTACCCAATAATTTCAATGAAACTAATATTATTGCCATATATTTTGAATTAAGTAAAAGCCATATAATAAATATAAATTGTTTATATACTTTTAGAAAACTTCAAATATTTTTGATTTCTAAAAATATAACTTTATTTCTCATTACAATGCATTATAATATTCTAACAGCGCTTAACGTATGTGTGATATTCAAAACAAAATTTCTATGCATAATATAATCCTTATAACTAACTTTGAATTTTAATTTTTCATAGCTGTAAATGATTGGTTTGTTTCATTCTGTGTTTAAACTGTGTCTTGATTAGTGTTATTCAGCTCTTTTAATTTTGATTGTTATTTGTTTACTGCATCTAAAGGGTACATTAGAGTTGAATTTATGTCAGATAAATTGTTTTGTGATTCTATTGCATTTTATTTAATAGCGTCTATTTGATTGTACCAGTATAAATTCTGAAATGAGTGCCCATTCTTGAACAAATGTGTAATGTTACAATCATAATAAACTTCCTTTGTGAAACAGATTTTACATGTTCAAGTGCATTTGTAATTATTTACTATGGATTATATTATGTTCAGTCCAATAATGCTGGAAGTAGTTTAATTCAAATTCAACATGAAAATAAAACATCATATCAATAAAGCACAGCAACATCATCCTAAGAAGTGGCTACTCATCCAATTTATAGCAGAAAGGTTCCCATCACTATTTTTCTGTTCTAAATCTCTCCATTCTGTAGAATACCAATACCTTCTGAATATGGCAATTTTTACAGGATTAGCTAAACATTATGGATTGGAAGTGTTAAATTTGTTGAATAACATACAGCTGTGGATATAAAACACAAAGTTAAGAAACATTTTATGATGCATCAGTTTATAAAAGGAATTCTTGAATCCATCCTTCTAACAAGTTTCTTATATTCTCTAAAGATACAGCATGATCAAGGTAGAAACACAAATAGGAAGAGCTTAAAGCTGTTCACAAAAGTGAATGACTTCTGTAAATCAATGAATAATCATTAATCAATTACAACTCAGGCTACGATGTTGAGATAATCTGACATTACCAATAAAAGCTGAAAAATATGTCTGATTTATCTTTTCTGCTCCGTTGAAGGTTATTTCAGAGAGCTCTCACAGACCTTCCATCTCTGTTGTCTCTCAGTCTATCAGAGATTTCATACTGCATAAGGTTTGCATGATTGAATGAACATGAGATAAATATGCTAAAATTATGCTTTTAAAATCCATCAGTAGTCTCCTGGTATTGTTGACTGATGTTCACTTTGATCTAGTTTTGCATTTTAAAAAATTCCTAACTATATTGCAATGGGCAAGCCTTGTGTAACATAAATTTGTAGCAAGATCTTTTGGAAGACTCATTTTTATGGCAAGTTTTATAGGTCACATAAATTCTTAGATTTAAAAGAAGGAAATTGGAGGGTGATCTTTATTCCTAAATTGTGGTTAGGAATGGATATCTATTCTGATTATTTGTGATCCGATGGAAGGTATTTCATCAGGATTATCTATTCGTAAATGTGCATGAGACTCCCTATGTTTGGATTTTTGTGTCCTCAATAATTTTTGTCTGCTTATTTTTATATGATTATACTTTTTTCCCTTTTGATTTATTGTGTTTAAAAATCACAATATGTACAATTCTGTACAGATTCTGTACTGTACAGAATCATAGTTTTGAGTTAGGTGAAAATAAATAAAGCCGAAATGACAAAGTATGGATTCACATTGCAAATCCCACCATTTGATATCTGCATTGCAATGGTGCGCAGAAGTAGGGATAGAAGAAACTAGCCCCTTAAACACATTTATAGTCAGAAACAACAAAATACCTAAAGAATAACTATAGAAAGGAAATACATATGCAGCATTTCTGAATAGGCCTGGTGGTATTGCTGACATGTCATGAACCTATTCCGGAAAACGACTTAATTAGCATTTAGAACGAAGTAAACACTGACATGGAAAATGTTGACACTCTTGAAGCAGAGGTTGAGGATCTTGAGGATTGAGAATCATTGCCTTAAGTCACTTTGCACAATCAGAATTGGAGATTTTGAAACTTCAAGAGAAACTTTCTGATAAAGGCTTTCAGGGGGGAAGGGGGAAAAAACGGCTGCACAAATGCTTTTTAAAATTATGACGATTTCGCATGTTTGTATCCATTTCTGACAGCCAGAAACTGGATCAATGGGTGAGCTGGGACGAGCTTTTCCTTTCTTTTTTAAAGCTGTCGACGACACTGCTAATGTCGCTAAGGTTACGGCGGGGTATTATTAGTGCAGTAATGTCGTTTTGGCGCCCTTCCCTTGGGGTGCTTTTCTTACGGGCAATGAGCGTGCTTTGCCTCGAAGGGAGCCAAACTTTGGCTCCTTAGGGCCTTTCCCTTCCGCAAAACTATAAACGCTTTAAACTAACGGCGTCTTCGTAGGGCATATGATAAATAACAAAGCAGCTGAGGTGGCGGGACGGAGCAATAATTTCGGAGTTGCAGCAGCCCGAGGCCTCTTCCCTGACTTTCTTGCTCTGGGCAACGTGACCCATCGCCCCAGCAGAGGGCTTTGGTCGAGGGCGGATTGGGTTTGTTTTCTCTTCGTTTTTCCTTTGCCTGCCGTCCGCTCCTCCCATGGGACCGCTAGCGCTTCTCTCGCTCCCATGGCAACGGCACCCGGTTTGTGTTTTCCTCAGTGGAAGCGGCAGCGCTGAAGCCTGAGTTACCGATCCCTTTTCCTAGCCATGGCTTCTCCGGCTCTGCCGGAAGTTTCGCCGATTCTTATGGTTCCTTCTTTCAGCGAGAAACACAAGTACCTCTCCTCTTCCTCCAGGCTGGATAGCAAACTCAGCAACGGCCTCGAGCAGGTGAGAGAAAGTTGCGGCCATAGAGATTCAATCCTCTCTGTTTCTGCCCAACTCTGAGGCGTCTCTTTCTTTTTCTTCTTCTTCTTCTTCTTCTTCTTCTTCTTCTTCTTCTTCTTCTTCTTCTTCTTCTTCTTCTTCTTCTTCTTCTTCTCCTCCTCCTCCTCCTCCTCCTCCTCCTCCTCTTCATCCTCCTTCTCCTTCTCCTCCGCTTTCTCTTCCTTCTCCTCCTCCTTTTCCTTTTTCTCCTCCTCTTCCTTCTTCTCCTCCTTCTCCTTCTCCTCCTCTTCTCCTCCTCCTCTCTTCCTCCTCCTCCTCCTCTTCCTCCTCCTTCATCTCCTCCTCCTCCTCCTTCTCCTACTCCTCTCTTCCTCCTTCTCCTCCTCCTCCTCCTCCTCCTTCTCCTTCTCCTTTTTTTTCAATTGTTTGGACCATTTAGCCACGAAACGGGTCCTATCAAATGCAAAAAGTGGCAGTCAAAAGAGCAAATCTCTTCTTCCCTCCCCCCACCCCCCTCTTGATATGTAGGGTTTTTCTACTGCATTTATCAAAGAACGGTTTGTTGCATTTGAATCTGCCTGAGGGGTGTTAAAATTTCCTGACGGTTAGAACAATTAATCAGTGGTAGGACTTGCCTCCAGAGATTGTGGGTGCTCCCCACAGCTGGAGGCAAGTCCTACCACTGATTAATTGTTCTAATGGTCAGGAAATTGTAACACCTCTCAGGCAGATTCAAAGACTGAACAACCATTTCTCTTAAGTGGTACAGGCTTTCCTGCCTGAGCAGGGGGTTGGACTAGAAGACATCCAAGTCCCTTCCAATCCTGTTATTAACAATGGCTACCCCTCTCTCTTTCTCCTGGGAATGGTTCTGGAGAAAACCATCCATGTTCTTTTCTGAGGGGACCCAAAACAGACAAGTGGAAGAAAATTTAGGCAAGGGTAAACAAAAGTGCACTTTTATTTTGTTGTGTACGATAGTACTTATGCAGGGTATAGGAACACAAAGAGGACCTTAAAAACATAATCTAAAAGTAACAAGTCAGAATGGGAAGGATGTTGCAGGATGGTGCAGAAACAAACTGAAAACCAATACTCATTTTTTTGTGAGACAGAAACAACTGCAGGTAGTCCTCAATTTACAACCACCATTGAGCCCAAAAGTAGTCCTTGATTTATGACCACAATTGAGCACAAAATGTTGCTAAGTGAAACATTGGTTAAATGAGTTTTGCCCCATTTTACGATTTTTCTTGCCACTGTTGTTAAGTGAATCATGCAATTGTTATGTTAGTAATCTGGTTGTTAAATGAATCTGGCTTCCCCATTGCTTTTGCTTGTCCGAAGGTTGCAAAAGCTGATCACGTGACCCTGGGACACTGTAATCATCATAAATATGAACCATTTGCCAAGCATCTGAATTTTGATCATGTAAACATAGGGATGCTGCAACGGTCATAAGTGTGAAAAATGATCATAAGTCTCTTTTTCACTGCCTTTTTGAATGGTCACTAAATGAACTTCAAGGCCTATGTGAATTTAATTTAAATGATGCATATATACTTACAGATAAATTCCTCACAAGACTTCATTCTAAGCACTGAAGCCTTTTATTTTTTAAACACCAAGACTATATCTTTTTTTTTAACTATAGGACATGACATACACAAACACAAAACATATATTCCCTTTTTACAATTTTGCAACTGTAATCTTTTCTTATTTACATTTCCCCCTCTTCTTTAAATATATTTTCCTTATTGTCCCATTATCCCATATTTCTATATATATTCCTTCACATATAATACTATAACTATCAATTATTTTACAAGTATTTATCCATGACCTTCCCTCATTCGTTCTTATTTACTATTTCTAATCTCCAGCCAATTATACCATTTGTTCCATACTGCATAGTAATCTGTATCTTCTTTTTCTTTTATCTCCTTCGTTAATTTATCCATCTCAGCATATTCCAGAATTTTTCTTATCAGTTCTTCTTCAGTTGGTATCTTATCATTTTTCCAGTTCTGTGCATATGATATTCTTGCAGCCATTATTATATGTAAAATTCAACATTGTATTTCTTTAATATATTTCCTAGTAAATATTCCCAACAGAAATGTCTCCAGTTTCCAATCTTTGAGTTGGTCAATTATTTCTTCCAGCCATTTTCTGATTTTGGCCCAGTACTTTTTTGCAAAAGGGTATGTCCACCATAGATAGTAATACATTCCTTAAACCTGTTTATACTTACAACATGTTGGGAACTATTCAGAAACATCTTGGCAAGCCTTGCCTGAGGGAGATGCCATCTATAAAACATCTTAAACTGGTTTTCCTTGAATGTCGCAGACATAGTCAATTTTATATTGTTTGCCACATTTTTCCCATCCTCCAATTCTATATTATATCTTAAAAAATTTGTCCATTTAATCATTGTTTCCTTGACAACTTCCTCTTCCATCTTATCTCAATAGGTATTTATATATTTACTAATTAATTTTTCCTCTGTTCCCTCTATAATTTTGTCCAATTTTTGCTGATCCATTTGTAATTCATATAATTTTATGTCCTCTGTATTTAGACTGAATTTGTGTGTATGTCCAATCTCCCTGCCTAAATCTTGTTCTATTTCTTGTTGTTTTCAAATATCTCTGTTCATTTAACAAATCATTATATCTAATTACTTTTTCTATATTGATTAAATTTGGATGTTTCAATGCTTCTGTTGTGGATAGCCACATTGGAATTTTTGTATAATGGTGTTTTTTTGTGTTTTTTTTGCCAAATCTGTAAAAGTGCATTCCTTAATATATGCCTTTGAAAATAGCTACGTGATTTATGTTTTTCATTCCATAGGAATGCACACCATCCTACTGACAGGTCATGTCCCTCTATACTTAAAACCCTTTTGTTTCTTAATTCCATCCAGTCTTTTAACCAAGTTAAAATATATGCATGATAATATATTTCCCACTCCAGAAATGCCAATCCCCCTTTGTTTTTTGTATCTTGTAAAAGTTTTAATTTAATCCTGGTTTTTTTCCCCTGCCATATAAATTTGGTAATTAATTTGTTTAAGGCTTCGAAAAATATTTTTCCTAATTTTATTGGAATAACTTCAAACAGAAATAATATTTTTGGCAATATATTCATTTTGATCATAGCAATCCTCCCTAAGAATTAAATCTGTAAAATTTTCCATTTTTTTAAATTTGCTCTTTTTTATTTGCTGTAATATTTTATCATAAGTATCCTCTTTGATTGAGGAGAGACCATATCTTAAGGCACTATAGCTCTAAATCAAAGTCTTTTTCTAATCTGAAGATTCTAGTTCCAATCAAATGCACATGAATATAGTGATTTAGTTATTCTGGGCCCAAGTGATGAATAGCTTAACCTCAAAATTAACTCTCCAAATTACGGCTGGATTAGGATCCAATCAAGTTGTTAACAGAATGAGATAACAGAAGGGACCTTGGAGGTCTTCTAGTCCCTGCTCAATGATGAGGTGTCATTTATACCATATATTTAAACTACACATAACTGGGCTTACATAACATTGTATACAACTAGAATTTTTTGGTTATTCTTAATTGATTAATACAATTTATTTTCTTGCAAAGATTAATTTATTGATCATAACAGTTTTACTCATATATCTTTAATTTTATTTTATACATTTTAAACTTACCAGTATATCCCATTTTTTCTTTCTAGGGTTTAGGTTAAAAACATAAAAATCAATTTTCATGATTATGTGGATGTAATATATTCAACATATATTTACAAATGTATTCAAAAAAATTGTGTTGATGAAATTAGGGGAGATGCAAACAAAATATGTAATCACTGGAGATATTACACAGAATATTTTCTAGATGTTAGGCTAAAAGAGCTATTTATACAGTGATTATAAAATTTTCCATTTTAATTTCATTTTGACCAATAAAATGTATACCTGCATGGCATAGATATTTCCAATGACATGTAATTTCTTAGACTTCTATTTGTGCACCACAATAAAAGTCTGAAAGAGTATATTGTTATGGCTATTTAAGTTCTTATCTTTTTAACAAGACAAAAAGCATTTTTATTTTATTTATATTTGTTACAGCTGAGATTTGTGATCAAATGTATTTTGTAATAAAAATAGATTAAAAAATTTTAGTTCCTAGAATTACTTAGTAAAAGCTTTTGAAAACTTTTTTTAAGATTAAATACAAAATGTAAATTAAATCAAGAAAAAATGAATAAAACATGCAAGGAAAAAAAAACAAAAAGTAAGTTGAAATTTATTTATTTACATTTTTGTGCTAAAATATTGCAGAGAGATTTGCCTTTGATTACATAGAAATCAAACTACTT
Source organism: Coluber constrictor foxii (assembly GCA_038048745.1). Taxonomy (NCBI): domain Eukaryota; kingdom Metazoa; phylum Chordata; class Lepidosauria; order Squamata; family Colubridae; genus Coluber; species Coluber constrictor. The sequence continues at coordinate 148,860,208 of CM075961.1, forward strand.
CAATGTTACTATACTAGGATAAGACTTCTAGCAGCATAAATGAAGAATTCAGTTATTCTTCAACAATATAGTTTGGTCATTATCATTCTTATTGAAGTACAAAATCCAGCTACATCATGAATTTGAGTTATGGCTGAAATTGGGATCAGATTTGCTGTTGCTAAGAAGTGCATTCATAAAGTGCAGTGACCACATCACTTTGCAGCAACAGTCTTGATATGAGAGCAGTCTGGGTATATGCAAGCATGGGAAGGCCAAAGAAAGGTACATGTTAGTGCAGCAGGGCTGAGGAAAGAGGGTGGAGAGTGGCATGCTTTGGTGCAATCACAAGAACACTAAACATTTGTAGTCATACCGCAGGGTTTTTATAGTTTTATCTCAAAATAAGGTTCTGACATATCTTTGGATAAATGAACAAATACAGTTGGTATGAATTTATGGAATATTAAAATCTATGCATATTTATATTAGATGGATGGGTGAGTGCGTGGATGGATGGATGGATGGATAGATAGATAGATACACTATTTTAGCCCCACCCTTTGATTATTGTAGATCTTCTTTAATTGTTTACCTCCCCAGTTTAATTTCTAAATTTTTACCTAGAGTTGCTTCATAATTATATCTGAAACCAAAAACCATTCTCTGTTTGAATTTTATATTGAGACAACATGTAAAATTTACAAATACTATTTATTAAAAGTAAAAGAAACAAGTTTCTTTTCAGATTTTATAGGTAAACAAATTAGAAATGGAGAGTTGTTACACTCATAGAAGTTACTAACCATTACAATCTTATTTAAATGAATATTTTAGGGAAATCACTTCATATATGTGGACCTTAATCACGTGATCAAATTGCTTGAAGAAACTGACTCAGTAAGTATATTAGAGCAAATAATAAGCATAAAGCTTATTTCTGTTTATTCCAGTAGAATTTAAAGCTAGTAATATATTCTGTATATATTGTATAGAGTGCTTAAAGAAATCCAGAAGATTCTTATTAGCTCTAGCATGATTGCAAATGCATTTACGTGCTATTGTTATTATGGGGTTATGCTTGCATGATTAGCAAAACTGTAATATTGTCTTGCTGCTACTTAAAACTGATTGACATATTTTCCTCAAAACTAAGAGGAAAGCCACAAGACATGCAAAGCAATTGAATTTACACATTGAATCTTCTATCTCTTTGAAGAGCAGATTGTTGCAAATATTAAATACATGTTCTCCTTTTTTCAACTCTCATTCACTCTATTTTTTTTAAGAATATAGAAGAACAAATCCAAGCATGTCAGAAGGTTGCAAAGCACTATGAATATGGAATCGTATCCTTTTCTCTTATTTTGTTATATGCAAAATTAGAAGCCAAAAATACTTCTATTCCCTGAACAGAAAAAGACAAAATAATATTTATCTATTTTAAATTGATGTTTGTTTACTTACTAATTATATTATAATAATTATATTAATTAATAATTATATTGTAAATATTATATAAAATAAAAATATATGAATAAAAATTGGATTACTACTAAAAAAAATTAATCTATACCACACCAATCTGGCTGCTCTAGGAATGGTCCAAGTCAGTAGGATCTGTTAAGCCTTCAAACCAAAGCTGATCCATTTAGTTTATAGTCTTAGTTAATACTCTTTGATATTAACACAAAAAGAGTCATCAACTTTATAAGCCAATGTTCTTTATGAATATTTCAATGGGCTTTATGTTAACAATGTTCCCAGTATCTTGTACAGTACACAGATCTTCCTCTGAGATCTATTTCAGGAATTTTTTGTTCAAATCCATGTGCAGGATCTCATTTAAAGTCTTCCTGGTCAGGCTCGCCATTCTTTTGCTAAACATCCAGCATTCAGTAGAAAGTCAGAGAAATTAAATTTCTTGCACTGACAATATTGCCATTGTATCAATTCATTTGCAACATTGTATTGTACATTCTCTCTTGTTTGAGTACATTTCTGTGAAGTAATATTGATGATCTTTCAACTTCCTTGCTAGATCTTCAAAATCTATTATGATTTGACTATAATGTCATTTGCCATTTTACTTGTCCTGATGTATATTAGCAATAAAGGATTGTGGATTGGATACCTCTTGACAGCTGCTATGTCACATTTCTAACCTATATTGCCAAGCAGCAAATTTCACAGGCTGGTAGGTTCAGTCAGCACAGGTTTATTTCAGTTCTTCATTCTAATGAATTTGCCAAGTACTGCAAATCTTTTTATATGTTGAAGGGCACAGCTGCGTCCCCTCAGTCCTTCAGGGCTCCTTCTTCCTGTTTTCTGTTCTGCAATGTGTGTGTTTGTAAATATATGTAAGTATGTTTTCTTCTGAAGGCTGTTTCTTGTAAGCCCAAAGGTACAGAATATTTTATGTCTCTTACTTTGGTAGCCTTTATTTCTTTGTATGATTCTTTTTTTCATGGACAATTGTTTTCTTAATCAGTTCCTATCATCCACTGCCAAATTCCTTTAGCATGCTCCCATTGTTTTATTTATATTTCCCTTACAATCTTTATATAGGCTGTAAATCACTATAATCCACAATTGGCATTTTCAGACACACCATTGCAATTAGCATTACTCTGGAGATTACCTTTTCAGTTCTCATTGTGAAGCTTCACACCAGAACATGATAGTCTTAGCTCTCCAGAGCCCAATTTTGCAGAAGATTGCCAGATATGAATAGTTTAAAATCTTTATTGCTAATAAGAATGAAGTCTTATATATAAGAAATGATTTGCCCTGCATAGTGCTGTCAATGCTTTATGGTTCAAAGTTCTTATCCAAATTAACAGTTCTCTGGTCATAGCCAGGGAAGACAGCTGAATTATTTTATAAAACACTTCTTATAAGTCTGAGTAATGTTGCTTAGTGGCTCACCAAATTTATCCTATATATTCAGCTGAATACCCAGTTCCATAAAACATCCCGTTCTATGGTCATTTCCCTTTTTTTGTTGTGTTTTACTTCTTTTCATTGATAAAATCCTAAGTGCTTCCTCTGTTCAGTTTCTTGCATTATTTATATAGATTATCTCATAATCTATCAAATAATGCAAGCAACTTCTATATATTGTGTGTAATGCAGAATAGAATAGGATCTACTTCTGCATATTTTATGTGAGGCAGAATCTCATATATGTAGTTATTTTATGATTGGTAATGGGGGAATATCGTACAATCTAGAATTATTTTGCTATTATATGATCAATATGGCTAGTTTGGATGCCTGATATCCATTAGAGCTGTCTGTTCCAATCTGGCACACTCCAAATATATTAGATTATGGTTTGCAATTCCCAATAAGTATATTCAATGGACTGCTGTCTGAGAGCAATGAAAATGGTTTCTAGTTAATTTGTAAGGCACTAAATATATTTGGTGGTTGGCCCCCACGGAAAGGGTGCGCAACTTGGGCGTCCTCCTGGACCCACGGTTGTCTTTAGAGGATCACACGACAGCTGTGGCCAGGGGGGCTTTCTATCAGGTTCACCTGATACGCCAGTTGCGGCCCTTTCTAGATCGGGACTCCCTACGCCCAGTCACTCAGGCTCTCGTCACTTCTCGCCTGGACTACTGTAATGCTCTCTACATGGGGCTCCCCTTGGGGTGCACCCGGAGGCTCCAACTGGTGCAAAATGTGGCCGCGTGGGGGATTACGGGAGCACTGGGCGCTCCCATGTGACACCTCTCCTGCACGAGCTGCACTGGCTACCGGTGGACTACCGGGTGCATTTCAAGATGTTGGTAATCACCTTTAAAGCGCTCCATGGCTTAGGACCAGGGTACTTATGGGACCGCCTTCTGCCACCAATTGCCTCCCACCGGTTCGCTCCCACAGAGAGGCCTCCTCAGGGTGCCGTCAGCCAGACTATCCTGGCTGGCGACCCCCAGGGGGAGAGCCTTCTCTGTGGCAGCTCCTACCCTCTGGAACAATCTGCCTCCAGAGTTAAGAACAATTTCTGACCTCCTGACTTTCCGGCGGGCTTTAAAAACACATCTTTTTCAGCTTGCCGGCTTAGCCTGATTCCTGTCAAATATTTTATTACTTTTAGAGTTTTTATTATCTTTTAAATTAATTTGTTTTAATCTACGGCTATTTATATTTGTTCTTTTTATGAAATTTTAACTTTTGTGTATTTGCTTTTTAATTTGGCTGTGCACCGCCCTGAGTCCGTAAGGAGAAGGGCGGTATATAAATCTAATAAAACTTAAACTTATTTTAGAATTGAGATTCTACTCAGCTATTTTTATTAATTATTAAAATATTATTTGGAGAAAAGGGTGTTTACTCTGAGACTTAATATTTCATTTTCATTTCATTTTTTCATTTTATTAGATTTATATACCGCCCTACTCCCGAAGGACTCAGGGCAGTGTACAGCTTTAAGATAACACATAAATACAAAAATTAAAATAGAATAAAAACAAATTAAATAATTTGGCTGAGACAAATTTAAAACCCTCATAATTTAAAACAAATTAAAATTTCCATTTAAAAAGGGGACGGACTTAGGTCAGGCTGGCTTGATGGAATAAATGAGTCTTGAGCGCGCAACGGAAGGTGCGCAGATCCAGGATCCTCCATATCTCTGGTGGGAGCTTGTTCCAGATGGTAGGTGCTCCCACAGAGAAGGCTCTCCCCCTGGGGGCCGCCAGTCAACATTGTTTGGCCGATGGCACTGGGAGGAGCCCCTCTCTATGGGAGCGTACTGGCCGGTGGGAGGCTAATGATGGTAGTAGGCGGTCCCGAAGATAACCAGGTCTTAAGCCATGGAGCGCTCTAAAGGTGATAAACAAAACCTTGAAGTGCACCTGGAAGGCCACCGGGAGCCAGTGCAGCTCACGCAGGAGAGGTGTTACATGGGAGCGCCACATCGCTCCCATCACCACCTGCGCGGCCACACTCTGCGCCAGCTGGAGTCTCGAGTGCTCCTCAAGGGGAGCCCCATGTATTAAGTAACTCTGAAAAATTTATTTATCCTCTTTACTATTAGAATTCTAGCACAGTTACCAACATGATAATTGTTACAAATTTTATAACTAAAGTTTGGGATTTTGGTTGGTTTGTTTGTTTTTATGCAACAACTTTGTTGTTGCAAAAAAACAACAAATTAACAATTTGTTGTTAATTTGTTATGCAAAATGTTATGCAAAATTGTGCTTTCTGAAACCATTTTCCTTGATTGTTAATCATTATAAGCCTTTGAATGATTTAGCACACATTTCTAAAATTTTAAACTTATGTGTGGAGAAAATTCAGACACTGGACAATGTTTTTATAGAAATTACATGTGAAATTCTTAAATTGTATGGGTAAGTACTTTATTAATGCCTCTGTTTTATTCTGATATTAACTAGCCTTGTAGTTTTAGTGGCCAGAAATAATACGCATTTATTTTCACTTTAGCAAAAGGATATGACTTCAACATTTAGAATGTTATAATTATAACTTAGATATTGGGGAAAATATTCTCCCAAAATTATGATTGCATTAAATAAACTGAGCAAAGATTATAATTTTACATTTCATTCAAAATTAATTTGAAAAGAAAACCGTCAGTTTATATATCATTCAGATATATAAAACCTTTATCTAAATTTGTGGATTCAACTTTCATATAAAATTAATAAAAATCTAAGTAACAAATAAATCAATAGAAAGTATTTCTAATATATAAGACCCCATATTTTTATTAATTGTTGCAGGTATTTTAAGATAACTTAAATGAATTCAATTAGGCAAACATCAAATATTTAGGAACTCAGTTAAGTAGTTCTGCTTTGTTGGGCTTCCGGGTGGCATCTCCGTTGTCGCCGGACGGTCTTCTTATGGCCGCCGGCTTCGCTGCGCATTAGAGCCGCCCTGCAGTCGGCAGGCGGCTTGGAAAATCCCCTCTTCGGTCTGGAAGGGAGGACAGAGCCAGTGGGAGCAGGTAGAGCCCCCGGAATTGCCCCCAGGGTTTCTTTTTTGCCCTGGAGGGCATTCAGAGTGAGGGCTCCCTCTCCAACCCACTAAAGCTCCGCGCAGCGAGGGACCTCTGTTAAAGGCAGAGCGAGACGACGGGAGTAACTCCACCTTCAATATCAGAACTTTGTTGCAACTAAAGAATTTGGTGAGATCTGGATCTGTTTTAAGAAGTTACAAGTATTTTTTTTTAAAAAAGAAAAAAATCCTCAGTTTAAGAGTTTCTGGGTGAAAGTGTGTGAGAAAATGGCAACTGGCTAAAACGGAGGAAGTGAAACTGGAAAGTGAAAGTTATAATTAAGTGATAAATAAGCTTGCCTGGCAGTAACTGAAAGAAATATTTTGGCAAGATTTTAAAGTAGAAATATAATTTATCTGATCTCTTTTCTGCAAAGCTGGGGAGTAAGAGTAAGGAGGAGTAAGAGGAAACTGGAGTAAGAGGAAAAGGAGGAAGATTTTCTTTTTTTCAGAGGCTAAGACTATGTACAGGCATGGCTTCAAAAAAAGCAGGGGGGGAATCCCCCACGCATCAGACAAAAGAAAAGCCATTCAAGCCGCAACTACAGGCTCAGACTCAGGAAAGTGGAAATGAGGATTTGAAAGCTTTTATAGCTAAGTCTATGGGAGGTCTTGTTGATAAGATGAATAAGCTGGAGGAAAAGATGGAGAAAAACCAAATGGAAATGAAGGAGTGGGTTAAAGAAAAAAGTGATAAATTGAATCAGAATGTAACCAAAGCAGTAACTGCTCTCACAGATGCACTGTTGGTGGTGGAGAAAAAAGTGGATGAATTATATACAGAAGTTGAATCTAATATTGGAGTCAGAAATAAAGGAAAAAGAACAATTGCATATAAAGAATCCGACCAATGAGAAATTACAGGAAACTATTAAACTTTTGAAGGATCAATTCCAAATGCTCATGGCCGATCAAACGGCAACTAATTTGCAATTTGCGAAGCATAACACTTTTTGTAATGCCAATAAGCCTGGCAGATGGTTGGCCTACACTTTGAGGAAACAACGAAGTTCTCGTATAATTGATACTATTGAATATAAAGGTAAACAAGTTTTCCAACAAAGTTTAATACAACAAGCCTTTTTAGATTATTATTCCAACTTATATTACAAAGATAATATAAAGAATGACTTTATTGATGAATATCTTGAGAAGAGGAGAGTTACTAAAATTTCAAGAGAACAAAAGGAAAGAATGAATCAAGTTATAACGTCTGAAGAGATCTTATTTGCAATAAAACAACTGAAAATAGCTAAAGCTTCTGGGTCAGACGGATTGACAGCAGTTTATTATAAAACTTTACAATCAGAGCTGGTTGAACATCTTAAGGACTTATTCTGTAGTATACAGCAGGGGGGTAAAGTACCCCCACATGGAAGACGGCCTTCATTTCTTTGATACCAAAGGAAGATGGTTCTTTAAAACCAGAAAATTTTAGACCAATATCTCTCTTGAATACGGATTATAAAATTTTTGCAAAAGTATTAGCCAACAGATTGATGCCAGTTATCCAAGAGGTGATTCACCATGATCAAGCTGGTTTTATAGAGGGCAGATACATGAAGGACAATATGAGGCAACTCATAGATTTATTGGAATATCTTGAGAAAAATAAACAGATCTCTGCAGGACTGGTGTTTTTAGATGCAGAAAAGGCCTTTGATCGAGTCAACTGGAACTTTTTAAAAAAGATTTTGTCTAAAATGGACTTTGGGGATCAGTTTATACATGCGATCTCAGCAATTTATCAAGAACAGACAGCACAAATAGTTATTAATGGAAGTTTAACCACTAACTTTCATATACAAAAAGGAACTAGACAAGGCTGTCCGTTATCTCCACTGTTGTTTATTTTAACCTTAGAAGTTTTGCTGAATTCTTTACAGGACTCGAACAATCTGAATGGAATAGTTATAAGGCAAAAGGACTATAGAACAAAAGCCTTTGCAAATGATCTGGTTGTTACCCTAACACGACATTTGTAATCAATCATTCAGATGAAAAATACTATAGAGGAATATGGTTTGGTCTCAGGTTTTAGACTAAACCAGAAAAAGACTAAGATGATAGTTAAAACTATGTTAGAACCACAAAAGAGGGAACTAGAAAGGTTGGCAGGCTTTGAAATAGTTACAAAGGTGAAATATCTAGGAGTTCAGGTTGCAGCTTCTAATATAAAACTTTTTCAAAACAATTACGAGGTTTTGTGGCGTAAGATTCAAAAAGATCTTGAAATTTGGAAGAAACTGCAACTATCTTTACTTGGCAGAATACCAGCCGTTAAGATGAACGTTCTACCTAGATTTCTGTTTTTGTTTCAAATGATTCCGGTGTTTAAAAGTGATAAAATCTTGGCCAAATGGCAATCAGGACCAAATAAAATTATCTGGAATGAGAAAAAACCAAGAGTTAAATTTAAAATAGTGCAAGATGTTCATGAAAGAGGTGGCCTTAAAGTTCCAAACCTACGTTTATATTATGAAGCTGCAGTGTTGACGCAAGTGGGTGATTGGTTTGGAACAACAAAAACTGAAATTTTGAATATAGAAGGCCATGATTTGGACCTTGGTTGGCATGCATACTTATTTTATGAAGACAAGCTGGACAACATATTTAAAAGTCATATATTGAGACATGCTTTGATAAGAGTCTGGAAGAAGCACCAGTTTAAATTGGATTACAAAATACCTTTGTGGTTGGATCTTGGGCAAGTCATTCGGAATATAAAGTCACTCAGGGGGATTTTATATAAAGAGATGGGGGCAGATGGAGTTTGAAACCTTTGAAAACTCTGTTGGAAGAAGGCAGGAATTTAACTTGGTTGCAGTATTCTCAACTTCAGTCGAGATGGAGAGATGGAGAGAAGTCCAGAAAATTGGTTTAATGCTACATGAAGAAGATTTGGTGATTCAGATGAAACGGAAAGGGCTGATGCATATCAAGAGGGTGTATAATTTACTGTTAGAAAGAGACTCAGAGAGTGAATTAGTTAAAGATTGTATGATAAAGTGGGCACAAAATTTGCAGAACCAGTTATGTTGGAAACATGGGAAAAGATCTGGGTCCAGAATGTTAAATTTACTCAAGCACAGAATCTGCAGGAAAATTTCTATAAAATGTTTTATAGATGGCATTTAGATCCCAAGAAATTGTCATGTATGTATCCAAATGTTCAACCTAAATGTTGGAGGTGTGATTGTTTGGATGCTACATATTTTCATATTTGGTGGACCTGTAGAAAAGTGAAAGCATTTTGGATTAAACTCTGGTGGGTTATGCAGAATGTTTTGAAAAAGAAGCTTCAATTTTCTCTTGTCTAGAAAAATCTTAAGAATATCTGTTAAGTTTTTATATATGATTCATAATTATTTTTATTATAACCATTTTAGTAAACATTTGAAATTACATTGTTATTTAGAAAACTTATTATGTTATATATATTTACTATATTACTATTTAGGAAAACTATAATGTTAAAAATAAGTTTATATATATTTGTTATACGCTGTCTAGAAAAGTCTTAAGAATATCTGCTAAGTTTCTATATATGACTTATGGTTAGTATATATTTGATTTAGAAAAAATATTATATTAGAAGTACTTGATAAGTATGTATATATGATATATGTCTAGCACATATTTGATAGATTAATTTTATTTTACTTAATGTTAAAATTTATGATATGTTATCTGGATTTCACCTATATTTTTTTTTTGTTTTATATTGATGGATATATAAGATTAATGTTTTATTAGTAAAGGAAGCCCAGGGAGGGGAGGGAGGGGAGGGAGGGAGGGGAAGGGAAGGGAAGGGAGGGTTGATGGGGGGGAAAGTGGGGGGAGGAAATGGGGGAAAGACTGTATTGTAAAACTTTTTCAATAAAAAAAAAGTAGTTCTGCTTTGTTGTCCTACATATCACACTTAAACAGCAATTGTGTGCTAGTTTTCCTGGAATACAACCAATCATTCTTAGTAAATATTATGGATCTTAGTATAACTACTTATTAAAAGTGCTAAAGGTATTCTCAGTCTTGAATTTTTCAGATGTACTGAGATTATCTTTAAGTACCTTTAAGATTATGTCTTCTCCTCCACTTATATTGTTTAACTTTGCTGCCACATAGTGGGCATATACATATTCACTAGTTATAATAATGCAGTTGCAAAATCTAAATATTTCATTGCTATTTCCTAAAGCAATGAAATTTATTTACTGTATTGTATTTGCAGTAAATTACGGTATGTTTTAAACATCTTAGTAGCATTAAAATACCTTTTATTGTTTTTCTTCAGTGCTTTTCATTCAGGTTGTCCGTGGTAGAACTGCTACACAGCTAGAGGATTGCACTATTTTAGAGTATTAGATTAAGATTGAAAAGCCCATGGTCATATTCATAATCCAAACATATGGATTAAGTTTATAATCCATATATGGTTGGCAAATCTACAAAATATTAAAGTGAAACCAGTAGTTAGAAATAACATACATTTTTATCTTTTCACGAAAACTGTAGTCATCATTATTCAAGTATTTATCTTTATTTCTCTCATTCTTTTTAAAATGCATCTGTAATAATTGATACATTTAATTCTGCAGGTTACCATTTTACAAAAAGAAGTTATCTGATGAAGGAAAGTATGCTAAAGAAGTTCAAGAATCAATTGCACAATTGGGTAATATTAGATGTTGACATACCTTCCTTATATAACTTGACCTCAATTTAGGACTACAATTTGAAACTTGACTCACTGGGGTGATTGGACCCAATTATTTGACTTTTTTGCAGTGTTCATGAGTGAATCATTGCAATGTTAAGAAAATCCATATTCATTAAACAAATGCAGTGCTTTTAATGTAAACCCATTCTTCTGAATTATGCTTTTTACCAGAAATTGACAAAAAATGCTGGAAACTGGCAAAAAATTTCACAAATTTCACAAAACTTCACAAATTTTGTTTACATGACCACGGACATTGCAACCAGTTATAAAGATGAGCTACTTGTTATTCTTCTGAATTAGGAGGCAGGATGATGGCATTTTACAGTCAGAAATGCTTTATGGGATGTACTGCACCTATTTGGAACCCATCATATTTGGAATGACCATTAAGTTATCAATCATAAACTGAGGATTATATATCTTTCTGAAAAGAATTCTCTTGATATATTGCATAATTGACTAATTGTTTTGAACTATCACAGCATATTGTAATAGAAGGAAACTTGTCAAGATACGTATGTCAAGGAAAATTGCCCAAAGAAAAAATCTGCATTCCTCAAATTATTAAGAAAGGCTGTGAGCTATGCTAACTGGATATCAAGGGAGTAGTAATCCAGCTCTTCTAGGAAGTACCGAATTGGATACGACAGTAGTAAGAGTAGAATTTGCTTCTATTTGGGATAGTTTCATATTTTCAAATCAGTATTGATGATAAAAAGTGGAGTGTTGCTTCGATGAACAAAGACGCGTAGGCAGGAATGATGGTTCATGGGAAGGCCCCTTGGTAGGAGAGCGCCTTGGTGGGAAGGCACCTTGGTGAAAGGTACCTTGGTGAAGGTACAAGGCACCCTGCACCCTGACTCCATCCAGAAGGCTCCCTTTTATTGTCATTTTACAACTGCATGGCAAAACATTTACTTGTTCTCATTGGCTAAAGAAAGCTCATGATTTTCACGTGGACACCTCGTGTCCCCCTCATGTTTCCTGTAACAAACAATGCCTACGTGAGGGTCCTCAGACAATGCTCAGGGTCTTGCATATTTGAGATAAGGTTTAGGGTTTCTGCCAGATATCCTGTCTTACTGTCCTGATGAGATTAAGGCCATGTGTTGATATTGTTTACTCAGGACGGTTTGCCGATCTCTGAGATAAAACATTAACACCACAGTGGAGAAAAAATTGAAAAAAGAAAACTCTATTTTGTACCGGTCGTCCTTGTGTACAGGTAGTCCTTGTTTACAATCAAAATAGAGCACAAAATTTCTGTTGCTAAGCATTAAAGTTATTAACTGATGAAGCCCCACTGTATGGCCTTTTTAGAAATAGAAATAGAATAACAGAGTTGGAAGGGACCTTGGAGGTCTTCTAGTTCAAACCCCTGCCCAGGCAGGAAACCCTACACCACTTCAGACAAATGATTATCCAACATCTTAAAAATTTCTAGTGTTGGAGCATTCACAACTTGTGCAGGCAAGTTGTTCCACTTATTAATTGTTCTAACTATCAGGAAATTTCTCCTTAGCTCTAAATTGCTTCTCTCCTCGATTAGTTTCCACCCATTGCTTCTTGTTCTGCCCTCAGGTGCTTTGAAGAATAGTTTGACTCCCTCTTCTTTGTGGCAACCCCTGAGATATTGGAATACTGCTATCCTGTCTCCCCCTATCCTACCCAGTTCCTGCAGCCGTTCCTCATATGTTTTAGCCTTGAGTCTCCTAATCATCTTTGTTGCTCTTCTCTGCACTCTTTTTAGAGTCTCAACATCTTTTTTACAATGTGGCAACCAAAACTGGATGCAGTATTCCAAGTGTGGCCTTATCAAGGCATTATAAAGTGGTATTAACACTTCACGTGATCTTGATTCTATCCCTCTGTTTTTTGTAATGGTTATTAAGCAAATCAGCATAGTTGTTAACTGAATCGTGCAGTTGTTAAGCAAATCTGTTCTCCCCCATTAACTTTGCTTGTCAGAAATTCCCTAGGAAGATTGCAAATGACAATTCCAGTACCCTCGGATGCTGCAACCATAATAAATACATGCCAATTGCCAAGCACCCGAACTTCGATCATATGACTGTGGGAATGCTGTAATGGTCATAAACATGAGAAGTAGTCATAAGTCACTTTTTTCAGTGCCATTGTAATTTTAAATAGTTATTAACCCAATGATTATAATTTCAGAGAGAGAAAAAGAAATAGTATAATATAGTGGGATACTTTCTTCCTCCTTAGCTCTCGAAACAAAACATTATAACATTGTAACAATACCGAGAAGAAATGCATATAATGTTCATATATAAATAAATGAATAAAACTCATACAACAGAATGTCATAAAAGAGTATTACAGTTTTCCTGTTGTTTCAGGTCACTTGATCAGAGTGCCATGTTCTCAAATAAGAATACAAATATGTAAGTGCATTATTAGCTTTTACCATGCTGAGCCATCAGTAAAAGAATTTGAAGGTAAGAGTTATTTTATATTTTGATATATTTTAATAAAATTAGTTTATCACAGTGTTAAAAATATGAACAGCCTGTCTATATAGTAAATGAGAGAACAACAAGCTGATTGAAAATCTATAACATATTGTAGAATACAGATATTTCATATGAAATCTTATATGAAAATGCAAGTAGATAAATAGATACCACGTTGGTGGGAAGGTAACAGCATTCTGTACATTTCGGCATATAGTCATGCTGACCAATTACCATGGCAATTGTCTTTGGACAACACTGGTTCCTTCCGCTAAGAAGCAGAGATGAGCACTGCCCTCTAGAGTCAGATATGACTGGATAAAGGAAATATTTATCTTTACAAATATATTTCAACCACTATGCATCAGATGTCTGAATGAAACTTCACACAGTATACTATACTAGAAGTGTGATGAAGAAAATGTATGTAAGCACTATTTCTTTGCTATGGAGAAATGCTTATTATGAGTAAAACTGAATTAGATCACAAACATATTTGTTACTTTGGTTTATAATAAAGTAATAAATTTAGTTTTATTTTACTAGACTGCTTATCTTTCTCATATCTTGTTAAATTTAATTATTTCTAAAAAAGTTATTTTGTGTATTTTAAATATAATAGATCAGTCCCATTGAAAATCCATGTATTTCCAACATAGAAGTATTGGATAGATATAAATATTTATAATTTTATCTTTATGAAATATGCTGCTCATCTACAAGATGGCAGTCCCTGATTTCTAGAATCATTAATGTTTTTGATTATTAGTTCTAATTTGAAACAATTATTGATAATTATCATGCTGATTACCCTTAATAATGAGGTTCCTTCTGTGTTACCATTTCTGCATAAAAAACAATTATATGCACATTATTTGCACATAGGACTACCTGAAAAAATCCCTACAGTAGTGCTGTACCCTGTTTCTAGGTTTAAATCCTGAATAGGAAGGTACTACTAGTGAGAAATTTTTAATAGATTGGATTCCATATAATTTAATTATTTAGTGGTGTAGGTGTCTTGAATAAACTGAAATTCCACCCCAAATTCATATTTAGTTGTCCTCTCTCAGTATAAAAAATTCTGAGTATCAGAGAAGTGTAATTCCATATTTAGTGCTAATCTAACAGATCATGGAATATGGTATCCATGAAGAAGGAAATTTAATAACTGTTCCCTAAATGCCAGCTGTGAGAATATCCAAGACAGCATTACAATTTGCAAAAGGAAAAAACCTTTATTGTACAAAAAGCAGGAAACAGAAACATGAAAGCATAGACAGATTAAATATATATATATATCTTTGCAAAGGTCCTTTCCCCCTCAAATGAGAAAAGGCAAAATGAAAGCCATTGACATGGTTTTTATACATCAGAAGTCACGTGACTAATGTCCTGTCAGTCTCAGATTATACAATATATTGTAATACAGGTTCCACCCTGGAAATTCCCCAATTCTCAACAGAAATATTCCACAAAAACATCACTTGCGTATATCCCCTTCTGGAACAGACAAACAGTCCCCAAACAATCTCATTTCAGTACTTTTCCGAGAACATCAATTTCCGTCAAAACAACTCCATAATACATATTTCCTCTAAAATAATGAAATCAGCAAAAGGTCATTATAACCCTTTCGCCCAGTTATAATAATAAGGTCATACGAGGTAAAATAAGACACTTAAAATGGCGTAACTCAGGTTATACTTTTACAGGAATAATTCTCTTATTCTCTCACCACCTTAGCCCTGAAAGGGAGGAAGGAATAAAACATAATAAGATTGCTTTGCCTTGACACGCTTTTGTATAAGAGGAATGAGAGAAAGACATTGTATCTTTTAACAATAAAATAGCGTTCTAACAGTTCATGTGGTGCCAATTTCCTCTATCTTAAAAGGCTAACAGATATATTAATGAATCATATGTGTATAAGGCTGTGAATTAACCATAGTTTATTTTCAGCATTGTGTTTACATGTATCCCTCTCTCCATTATTATCCTTTATTCTGTAAGGAATAAACAAGCTTATTATACCTCATGTTTAACCAAAACTAGTAATACAATCAAGAAATAATATCCTAACTTTAATTAAGTAAAATATAAATTTGTTTATTCTGATATATAATTATTAATTCTAAAATTCTATAAATTTTTATAAAATTGTTTATTTGAAAACTAAGTTAATTATTATTGTCAGTGATCTTGATGCTTGGGAGTGCAGTGTGGTAGTTAAGGTGTTAAACTATTGGTAATCCTTGATTTACAACAGTCCATTTAGTGATTAAAAAGTGATTTAGCACTGTTTTTCACACAACCTTTGCAGCATCCCCATGTCACATGATCAAAATTCAGCTTTTGTGACTTTCTGACAAACAAAATCAATGGGGAATTCACTTAACAACATTACTAGCTTAATCATTACAATAATTCACTTAACTACTGTGGCAAGAAAGATTGTAAAGTGAGGTAAAACTCACAAATGTTTCAGCTAGCAACATAAATTTTGGGCTCAATAATGATCGTAACTTGAGGACTACTTGTAGTTAACTCCATTCTGAGACATAGAAATTCATTTACCATGAATTCTTGGAGGACAGCAGGCTATAAATCTAATGAATAAATAAAACCAGAAAAGAATTAGTTTGCCTTAAAGTAATTTGATGGACTTCTTCCAATTTTTCTTAATACAGGTTATCAACCTACAAGTACAAATTATAAAAAGCAGATTGTAGAATTAGGAGGTTTAGCAGAGACTTTGGTTTTGTCACTATCACTTGTTGAAAATCATCTTTCTGAAAAATTATGGATCATTAAAACTTTGCAACATCTTTCTATTTCTGGTTAGTATGATTTATATTTTAAAAATATTGTAGCTAATCCTTATCTATTTTACTTCTTTTTCAGTAAAATGCTGGCAATTCAAAGGGAGCTAATTATCAATCCTTTTGTATTTCAGAAGCAAATTGTAAACTTATGATGAAAGCTCAAGCACCAAGAATATTATGTTCTCATCTGAATGATGTTGACCCCTCTGGGCAATTATTATTCCGTTCGTCAGAAATTCTTTGGAATTTATTAGAAAAAACCTCCAAGGACCAAATTATTGAACAGCTCAGTAACTTGGAATGTGTACAGTTAAGCCTATTTAAAATACTATATATAAACTTAGATTTTACATGCTAGTTTATAAATTAGAAGCTGGCATTTTTATCTTCTATTTCTCATATACGTTAAAAAGAAAGGTAGAACAAGCATTTTTTTACTAATATTTCATTCTATTTGAATTATTTATTGATATAAAATAAATTAAAATAAATAGATTATGGACTAACTACTTTCTGCCTTCTAAATCTTTGTTATGTATCATTTATTGGTTTGGTATATATTAAACCAAAGAACAAAAATATAAAAAACATGACATGGAGATGCTGCAGTGACTGCAAGTTAGAGGATTATAATTTAGAGGACCAGTGACTGTAAATTAGAGAACCTATCATTTGTTCAACACTGTCTTAAATTTGAAGAGTCACTGAATAAATGTCTTTAAGTGAGAACCACTAAGTAGTGTTCAGAATTTCAGTATTTAGGAATGATATTATATTTTCAATTAGAAAAAGTATAGTTATTAAGATATAGAATTGTGTTGTTTTACTTAGTGCTCTGAAGGAAGCATTTACAAATTTATTCATACACGGTTTCCGCCATTATGATCGTCAGTTAAGAAATGACATTTTGGTGATAGCTACCCTTGTTGCTCAGAACCCAGGAGCTCCAATGATTGTATGTATACTTGATTTTGAATTTTGGGCAATTAAAAGTAAATATTGAAAATTAGTTACATGTTCTGTTAACATCATCGTGCCGGTTTTTTTAATATAGCCACAGCCTTTCTTCCCTAAAACACATTTATCTTTTTCTAAATAATTATTTCTTGTCTTGGAATTCTATACTATAGAGAAAAACACATAATTATGTTTTCAGTTAAATATGGCAGGCATTATAAGGTCTTGCTTGATATTTAAAAAAACAGTTTATTAAATGATAAGGTTTCAGAAGTTGTGACACAGAAGATAAGAAATTAACTCCTATGAAAATAGAATTAACACTGAAAAACTTGTAGAAAATATGGTAATCTTATAATCTTAACATTTTCTTTTATCTTAAAATAAGATTTAAATTTTACACCTAATAATTTTGCAAAATATCATTGAATCAAATATCAAGTTTTTCTTTTTTTTTCTTTATTACAAGTTTTTTATTTTTTATTTTTTTACAAACATATCAATGCGTAAACAGTGTGGCACCTGGATGTCATACATTCTAATACAAATAAAACTAATAGAATTAATCATAGTTATTACACTCAATCAACTTATATATTTCTAATAATGATACACTGTTGACTGTTTCTTCTGTTGACTCCTCCCTTTCCGGGAGTCTTGGTCTTTACTCATCATCCCTCATATGGTATTTTCCATTTTTTTCCATAATCTCCTTAAAACCTTTTTCCATGATGTCTTTTGTGTTTTGAAAAAGTAACGCCATCTCCTTTGAAATTCCGCTCATTTCTTCCTTATAAAGCATCTTATTTTGTTTTAGAAAATTCAACTTTTGTTCATCAGTCCAAGAACTGTTTATTCAGTCCTTAAGTTGCCCTTCAAGGAATACACTAGTTTCAGTTCTTTATATCCCATAGGTAAATGATCAGTTCCATTCAGATAATTCCAGAGGTTATAAATAGCCTCCTTGCAATCCTTATACAGGTTTAATCTTCTATCATAACATTCAGGGGGCCCTTTAATTAAACAGCTTCCTTATTTTCATATTTGAGTCTCCAGTAGTCATGGGGTAGTTAAGAATAATCCAATAGATATTTTCACAGTTTTTCATATAAGTATCCCCAGACTTGTAATTTTTGCTTTTGTCAACAGGTAGCACTCTCAACTTAAATTTCAGTATTGCCACTAGTCAGTCATCGTTTTAGTTGTAAATCAATTATAAAAGCAGAATAAGTTTTATAATTAAAAAGTTCCAGCATTTTAAAATACCTTCCCAGTACCACATCTTCCCAGTTTAAGAGTCCAATTTTCTGTATATTTCAAAATTTACTATTTTTCTCTCTTTTGCCTTCCCCTTCTGGTCTGGTATTTTCTCAAAATGCTTAGATGCTGCTTTAACAGATAATTCTAAGAAAATAGTTCTGAATTATTCTTTGGGGTTAAATTTAAGGCAAAAAGAATCCTCTCCCCCAGTTCCAACACTGTTCACCTACTTTGCTCCAGCACCAGTTCTTCAGTTGTCCCAGCTTTGTGGCAGCCATCTTTAGGCTGTATCTTCTTCTTGCTGTGGCTGAGAGGGAAAAGAGTGACTCTCCTTGACCTCTCAGGGCACCCCTCTTTGCTTCACCGTCACTATAGGGCACTTTGGCTTTTCTCAGAACCCACAAACAGGGAGAAGTCAGCATAGGGAACACGGAGACCTGTTCCCTGTGTCTGATATTGCCGCGATATCAACCAGAAGTCTCATTTTTCTTTTTTTCTTTTGTGTGCATGTGTGTGTGTGTGAGTGTGATTTTACCTTCATACTTTTATCCTGTATTAAAAATATATTTTCCTATAGCATCTTATCAAAGTGCCCATATTTCTGCTACTGTACATTAGTTTGCATATAAATATAATGGATACTATTGTGGAATATCTCTAATTCACTCACAAAGAAGAAGTTAATTTGATATAAAAAAATGCTAAGAAGGTATGAATAATAAAAGCCTGAACCTGCATCATTTTTACTCTTCAGTGATTTATGAATTAGAGATTATTATTTCTATATTTGTTTCTTTTGTTTCTTTGTTATTTAGCTATCATTTTACATTGTCATATTTTGCCTTGGACAAACTCTGGCTGCAAGGTTATACCTTCTGACCTAATATAAGTCTTTTGATTAGGATCTCATATTCCAATATCTCAGGGGCTGCCACAATGAAGAGGGAGTCAAGCTATGCTCCAAAGCACCTGAGGGCAGGACAAGAAGCAATGGATGGAAATTAATCAAGGAGAGAAGCAACTTAGAACTAAGGAGAAATTTCCTGACAGTTAGAACAATTAATCAGTGGAACAATTTACCTCCAGAACTTGTGAATGCTCCAACACTGGAAGTTTTTAATAAGATGTTGGATAATCATTTGTCTGGTGTAAGGTTTCCTGCCTGGGCAGGGGGTTGAAGTAGAAGACCTCCAAGGTCCCTTCCAACTCTGTTATTCTATTCTATCTAACTTTTTAATAGATGGTCCATTCCTCATCTATTATAAGAAAGCTTTACTGTAAGTCTACCTTTCCAACTAAGAGCAATAAAATAAAATGCCTGGTTTTGAGGTTTTTTTCTAATTAGTTCTGTATGTAAAATTGTCTTTATGAAGAATTATCCATTTTTAAAGGATTTTGGAAATTATATTTCATCTTCAGAATTGGATCTACTCCTTTTCTTATCCCAGAGCTCTGTCTTTTGTCATATCACTAAAATTAATCATTCTGTTACTTTTTAAGATCTGAACAAAAAATAATCCTAAATTGGTCCATTTCAAATGTTTGTAAAGAACTACATTGATTTACAAATACAATTTTATATTTTCTAAAAAGTAATTTGTATTCTATTTCATCCATTATTTAAAATATTTCATGTGCTTTAGTGTATTATAAATTTTAAAATAGCACATATAAATACAACAGTTTTGTACATATCTTAACTTTATGTGTATGTGTGTTTAGGAAACTGGATTTTCCAAGCAATTAATACTATTTGCTACTTTTGATGAAAGTAAGTATTTTAACCATTAATACTTTATCATTTAAATGTGAACTATGAATTTTTATTTATAAAATATGTTTAATTTCATTCACAGTGAAAAGTCATAGTCCTTTGGTAAAAGGTCTTAAGCTTACTTCCTGTTATGAAGACTTTGAGTTGAAAAAGCTGCTTCTTAACATGCTTACTGTACTAGCAAAAGATTTATGTTCTGTTCAGGTAGGTCATAAAATAATTGAAAGGAATAATAATTCATCAAGACTTTTAATGCTACATGTTTTTAGAGAGTTCTATTAATGCATCTGTAAATATACATTTATGTTGAAATTGACAGCACTGGTATATGTTCAGCTACTCGCATCAAAAAGCTTCACGTCAGTTATGTCACTTATAGATGTCAAAATATATAGGCAAATATTTCCCCTCCCTCAGAGAATGTTATTCTAAAGTAACTTTAGTACCGTATTTTCCGGCGTATAAGACGACTGGGCGTATAAGACGACCCCCTACTTTTCCTGTAAAAATATAGGGTTTGGGCTATACTCGCCGTATAAGACAACCCCTCTTCCAACGCACACCAAATAAAACTTTAAAAACATCAGATTTGATTTCAATATGGTAATTTTAATTCAAATGCTTATGACATGCAGGTACTTAGCAGGAAAACTGTCACTTATAAACATACAGTCATGGCCGTAAATGTTGGCACCCCTGAAATTTTTCCAGAAAATGAAGTACTTTTCATATGTTACTGAAAAGTATTGCAGTAACATATGTTTTCCTATACACATGTTTATTCCCTTTGTGTGTATTGGAACAAATCCAAAAAAGGGAGGGAAAAACAAATTGGAAATAATGTCACACAAAACTCCAAAAATGGGCTGGACGAAATCATTGGGATGGAAGGCTGAGTTAACTTTGAACCGGTAAGAATTGAACTGCCAAACTGCAGGCAGCCAGCAGGCAGCAGAAGTAATCTGCAGTACTGCATTCTAACTACTGCATTACATGGCTCTAGGTGCACAGACACAGAAGGCTGAAACTCTTGCACTCTTAAAAGAATAACTCCAGGTAATATTTCTCTCTCCCCCTGCCCTGCTCCCAATCCTTGTTGGAAGAAGAAAGTATTGACTCTTTATACCACTATACCAGAATCTGCTAATATGAGAACAGAAAACATAGCAAATGCCATTAGCTTCCAAATACTGCTGCAAAATATCTTCCT
The DNA here is from genome assembly GCA_038048745.1 of Coluber constrictor foxii. Classification (NCBI taxonomy): domain Eukaryota; kingdom Metazoa; phylum Chordata; class Lepidosauria; order Squamata; family Colubridae; genus Coluber; species Coluber constrictor. The sequence goes on from CM075961.1 coordinate 148,881,446, forward strand.
TCCAAAGTGAGGTGAGGAAATTAATTCAGTCCTAAATTAGTTCTCCAATATCACAAAAGGACATTTAACAGCTCTCTGGAGATGGTTGTAATGCTGGAAAATGGAGGGGAAAGAGAAGAGGATGACAAGCAGCAAGGTGGATAGACTCAATTATAATGGTAATTGGGGTGTTATGGGAAGATCTCAACCACCAGATTAGGTACAGATCATCATTGACAAAATCTATGAATGTGAACCCTAAGAGTTGGCAATAACTTAATGGCATGAAATCAAAGGTCAGATCTAGCATCTTCCTTCACTACACTGATGCTAATATGGAGACAGTAACGAAATAATAACCATTACATTAGGAACTTCTACTTAATGACAATTACTTCTGTGATTCAAAGTTCCATCTAATAAACCAGAGGTTGGTTCCTTTTGATCCTTCTGATTTTGCCCAGCCTAATGCTATTTTCTTAGGGAGGAAGAGCAGCATGAGAACTGTTGGTATTCTGGTAGAAATGCCAATGAGATCAGCTATTGGCATTATTCCAGAGCTATAATTGCACTCAACAATGAACTAAAGGGCCACCATCAATGAGCTGTTGGACAGTATTACTTGGTCTGTTGTGTGGATGCTTGAGTGGTTTAGGGGTGGGGAATTGTGCTGGTTGGGAGTGTGTTTGGGGATTATTATGTTGGACCTGGTCTTTGAGTGTTAAATGAATTTCGTTGTATGGGTATACTGTGTATACATGTACAATGATAATAAAGTTATTATTATTATTACTGCCCATTATACCCATGTGAAAAAGGATGAATATGAGTAAAGCAAAAGTTACATTGCCAGTTGGAAATCTAGCACTGGAAAGGAGCAGTGATGGGACTCATCAAATAGGGGCAAGCTAGCTAAACCAGATTAAGTCTTCAAGCTTCATATTTTCCCATTCCTATTCTAAAGTGGATGTTGGATAACCATACAAATAATACTATTGTTAATTAGGTAGCATAATTAATTGTGGGCAGGGGAATATTTTTTTAAAAATGAGTGTTAAATTAAGTATTGGTTCATAATGTATACAGGGAGAACAGAATTATAAAAATATGATAGCAAGTATTAGTCACATATTGTGAGGAACTGGTATCTTTTCCAAAATATTTATTAAAATTATTTTCCCATGTATTATAAGTTGGATTCCCAGAAGTTTACTAAGGCTCTTTGTGATTTACCTGTAAATACTTACAGATAACATGTCATAGGGAAGGATTTCAAATGTATTCAAATAAATTACATTACACCTGTAAAAGCAATTTAAAAATAATAGTTCTACTATTGGTCCTTATTGTTTTTATGTTCTTATTAGAGATTTTATTCCTTGGTTTTGAGTACAAAACAGATAGTTAAAGAACTTCTTAATGCTGGACCCTGCAGGTTGCCCCACCATCCCAGCATCCACGTGGAGGTCTGGGGAAGTCAGAGTGTCCACGTGGATGCCTGGGACAGTGGGGGAAGCTCTGCACAGCAACCCACAGGGTCCAGCATTAAGCGGCTTACACCCTTGATGAGATAGGCACAGCTTCCCGAATCTGAGTTGCCAGCTGATCAATGACGTTACGGGAGCGCCGGCAACTCAGATTCGGGAAGCTGTGCCTATCTCATCAAGGGTGCAAGCCGCTTAATGCTGGACCCTGCGGGTTGCTGCGTAGAGCTTCCCCCACTGTCCCAGGCATCCACGTGGACGCTCCGACTTCCCCATAGAGCTGGGGCTCGCCATCACTGGGGGTCTGGGGAAGTCGGAGCGCCCACGTGGATGCCTAGGACGGTGGGGGAAGCTCCGCGCAGCAACCCACAGGCTTATACCCGGCGTATAAAATGACCCCCGACTTTTGAAAAGATTTTTCTTCACTAAAAAGTCATCTTATAAGCCGGAAAATACGGTATATTCAGAGAGAAATTAATTGCCCAATAATTGTATAAGTTCATAGAGTCAAGTAGGAACCTTTTATTGAACAACAATTTTCCAGTGCGCTACGTCTACACTCCATGCTGGGTAACTTTCCTCACAGTCTGACAACAACTGGGTGAAATAACTTGACATTTTTTCTCCTTTGTCAGCTCTCTGTGCTAGCCATGCCCACTGTCCCATAATTCCTCAGTCTTTCACTCAGTTGCTGTCAGACTGGGTTGGAATTTTTTTCTCTCCATGCTAATTGTTTGATGGTTAAGTGAAGCGTTAGGCTTTTTCTTTATTTTTGATTTTTCCCTTTTTGGTGGAGAGCTGAAGGTTTGTGTATTTTTTTTTTGGTTGTTGCCTTTCTCCTTGTAGCGCTTGCCAACAGTCTGCTGAGTGGTCAGTGACGTGTCTGGGAGCTCCCAGGCCGTCCCAGGCCTCTGCATCTTTCACGCGCCTCAGCCGCCGGATTCCAACCCTTTGGGGCGGATCCGGCTTGACTTACAGCCACCGGCGGTTCCTTTTAGCAAGCGGGGATTCCCCCACTGCCTTTTCGTTTGTCAAGCTCTCCCTACACAGCTGCTTGGAGCGTGGGCCAATCTTAGGATGGCCACTCCTCTCGGCATCGCGCAGATGGCAGCTGTCCCATCAGGTTCCCGTGGGTGGCTCCGCGGGGGTTGCGGTGCTCCGGGGGGCTTCCTTTTGCCCAGGAGTCGCTGATTTGTCGATCTTGCAGCCTGGAGTGTCTGTCCTGCTCAGGCCTTGCTTCTGTGAGTTGCACCCGCCATTTTGCTCTCTGCAGTCGGCATGGCTGCCATTTTGTTTCTCCAGACAACCCCCTCTGAGGCAGAGGCCTTCTTGGCTCTTTTTCGGCCTTTTTTTCTTGGTCGTTTGGAGTGCCTTGCTGAATTGTTGTACATAGTTACCCCTTCTATACTTTGGGGCCTGTTTGTTTATATATAAAAAAAAGAAAGGAATTAATATATATATATATATATATATGTGCATTTCTTTTTAGGCCAGGTTTTTCCTACATAACTGAGTTCTTTTAGAACCACTACCGAGTGAAATCACAATTCACTACATTTTGGGCTATTCTCCTTATTATGGTTGCAAACAGATTTGCAATCAGATTTTAGTGTTGCATTGTGGGAGCCCACTGGGTTCTTCTCTTCATTATGGTTGCAAACAGATTTTAGTGATGCATTGTGGGAGACCCAGATAGCTATTTCTGGCTCATAAGCCGTCGTCGGTGGGCCATACCCATTTTACATATTCCTCCCTGTAAAGGCATAATATCTATTTTCTTATATTTGTAGGTTAATGTGTGCATTTCTTTTTAGGCCAGGTTTTTCCTACATAACTGAGATCTTTTAGAACCACTACCGAGTGAAATCACAATTCACTACATTTTGGGCTATTCTCCTTATTATGGTTGCAAACAGATTTGCAATGCTCATCATTGCTCCTGGAAGAAGGAAGCCGAGAACACCAGCCTGAAGATGACAAATGAGACTTCGTCGAAACATCGCCAAGATACTTCCAATTCTACGCGGGAGAAGACCCGAATAACCAAAGACCTACATACAAACACCCACGAAAATCTCAGAAAACAAATATATATATATATATAATGAAATTATATTAATTTTGGAGAGGTGACTAGGGGCAGAGGTAGAGATCGTAACTTGTTTAAAAAAAAATTAAAAAATAATAAAAAAATAATAAAATAATAAAATAAAATAAAATAAAATAAAATAAAATAAAATAATAAAATAAATAAAATAAATAAAATAAAATAAAATAAAATAAAATAATAAAATAAATAAAATAAAATAATAAAATAAATAAAATAAAATAAAATAAAATAAAATAAAATAAATAATAAAATAAAAAGAAGAGGAAGGAGAAGGAGAATTTGCAATTTTCTTTGGACAAGCTCCAAGTTTTGCCTTTTTTGGGACAATGGCCGACTCGTCCCTCTCCTCCGACCTCGAACAGGAGGTTAGCACTCCTCAGCAGCCTAAAACATCAAAAAAATGAGTAGGCAAGCGGGCTGCTCAGTCCAGTCGCACGTCCTCTCGCCATAAGTCATCCATAGGGGACAGGGATGCCCTTCATCGGCATAGGGCACTCGAGCGACAGTTCGATAAGGCTCGACTCGCCACGGCTGCTTTGCTTCGCTCGGCCTCCCAGCCACCCTGTTTGGCGACGGACAATCCCAGGGCCGTTTCTGGCAGTCTGTGGCCTCCAACACCACTCCAGCATTCTAAGGCCATCTCTCAATCTATGCCAGACGTTTCCATGGCGGGTCTCGAGACGACTCAATGTCAGCTTCGTCCTCGTCCTGAGGCTACCTTCATGCCAAAAGCTGCAGGGGCTCCACGTGGCAGATACTCCACCAGCGCCCCCTCAATTTGATTTTCAGTCCATGCTGAACACAGCTCTTTCCACCATTTTCGCTGACAGTATGCAGCAGGTGTCGCTCGCCCCTACTCCGCCGGCTCCAGGAGCGGTCCTGCCACAGGGGTCTGTCAGACGAAGCTCCCCTCGTCACCGGGAATCCGACTACTCCGACGACTCAGACCACGTTGACGATTTTCCTGAAGAACTGGAGTTCTCCGAAGACGAGGGCTTGGTGCCAGACGTGCCTGCCATTACCGGCCTCTTTAGGCCCGCCCTATTCAAATCCTTGCTTCATAAAGGTCGTTTGACCACAAACCTGGGCTCAGTGGGGGTTCAGCCGTCGTCAGCCCAACCTGAAGGGGGCACGCACGATGCCTTGTTCAAGTTGTCCAAACCCGAGAAAGACTTTGTGCCATGTCCGCTACTTTTCTCTGATGTCTTACAGTCTCCATGGGGTCAGCTTGCCTCCTTGACTACCCCTAGTAATCTGGACAAGAAGTTGTATTGTTCAGCACTGGAGTTGGACTCCTTGTTAGAATTGCCGGTCGTTGACCCTCCCATCGCGTCGCTGGCCTCTTCCTCATTGACTTCCTCTGATCAGCTAGATGGCCTAAAAGTGGAGAACAGGAGGTGGAATTGGCTCTTTGCAAGGTACACCATGCGGTCAGCTGGTCTATCAGAACGGCGACCGTAATGTTGTTCTTTAATTGTGCGGCTCTGATATGGCTGAGGCAGCTGCAGGAAAGACTTCCCCCAGAGGAAACAAGAATGCAGCAGGACGTTAACAAAATTATAGCGGCTACAAAGTACTCTGCAGATGCCTCTTTGAATGCAGTGAAGTTTGCTTCCTGGGGTATCGCCTCTTCGATTGCAACCCATCGGCTTCTTTGGCTGAAACATTGGAAGACTGATTCGAAGACTAAATGGAAGTTAGCTACAGCGCCTTACAAGGCTCCACACTTGTTCGGTGCAGCTTTGGACCCGCTCCTTGTTGAAGACAAGGATAAATGCAAAGTCCTTCAATCTTCGACTCGTAAAAGGTGTTATAACCCTTATTTCCAGAGGCAGTCCTTTCGGCCCTCCACATCTGGACAAGGGGACTCTGCCCCTTACCGTCAGTCCTTTCAGTATTCAGATAGGATGTCTGACCGCCAACAATTTTGGGACAAGGGCAGATCCCAACAACAATCAAGACGTCCCTGCCGCGGCTCAGGGTCCCAATCCTTCCGCCGCAGAAAATGACTCACTGTCGATGGATCCCATGGGTGGTCGTTTGCAGGCCTTTCACCGCCAGTGGGATCTCTCAACCTCAGACGCCTGGGCAAGGAAGACGGCTTCTCAAGGCGGTCAAGCTGGTTCCCAGGGATCAATGGACGACCGGGTTCTACTCGACTCTCTTCCTCATACCCAAGTCATCCGGGGGAGTGCGGGCGATTCTCAATTTGAAGCGCTTGAATCAGTCGGTCAGGTACCGCCGTTTCAAGATGCATTCGCTGCAATCAATTCTTTCCTTCATGCGCAGGGGCGACCTGATGCAGTCAGTGGACCTGCGGGAGGCCTACCTTCATGTCCCTGTCCACCCCAGCCACCGGAGGTTCCTGAGATTCAAGTTTGGGGGCTGGCATTACCAATACTGTGCTATGCCCTTTGGGCTTTCATCAGCGCCCAGAACATTCACCAAACTGGTGGATGTCATAGCCGCTACCCTCAGATTGATCCCAGTACGCTTACTGTGCTACCTGGATGACATTTTAATCCTTTTGTCCTCTCAGGAGCAGGCTCTTCGGGACAGGAACTTAGTGCTCCCGAGTTTTCGTCAGCACAGGTTCACCATAAATCTGGACAAGAGTCACCTAGTTCCAGCTACAACAATTCTGCATTTGGGAGCTGTGATCGACTCCGTCAAAGGTGAGGTCTTCTTGTCCCTGGACCAAGTATCCAGCATCCAGGACCTGGTGGCCCAGGTTCTACGTCACCGGTCTCTTCCCTTACTGACGCTTTTGCAACTACTAGGGAAACTAGTGGCTTGTTTCCGAATCGTTCCCTGGGCCAGACGTCACTCCAGACTATTACAGTCGCTGCTCCTACCTTATCAACGGAAGGGTTGCGCTCACACTGCAAGGAAGATTTGTGTGCCTCCTGAGCTCCATCTTTCGCTTCAGTGGTGGCTGTCTCCAGTGATCCTACGTGGTTGTCAGTTCCTGGACTTAGAGCACATCACACTGACAACGGATGCCAGCCTTCAGGGCTGGGGGCCCACCTGGGTGCACAGGTAGCTCAGGGTTTGTGGTCCCAGGCGAAGAGGACCCCCAGCATCAACCTGCTCGAATTAAGAGCCATTCAACTCGCTTTGGTTCACTTCCACTCGACAGTCCAGGGATGTCACGTGCTTGTACACACGGACAACATGGTGGCCAAGGCCCATGTGAACAGGGAGGGAAGCACGAAATCTCGCCTTCTGATGCTCAAATCGGAATATCTGTTTGCCTGGGCAGAACGTCATCTTCTGTCGATCCGATCAGACCATATCTCCGGAACAGACAATCAAAGGGCGGATTGGTTGAGCAGAGAGTTGATAGCTTCTTCAGAGTGGCAATTTTTGGGACCCGATCATCAACCTGTTTGCGAGCCCACTCAATGCACAACTGCCAAGATTTGTGACTCGTTACCGGGATCCTCGGGCGGTGGATTCAGACGCTCTCAGATGTCGTTGGCCGCGGGGCCTCCTATACGCTTTTCCCCCGCTGAATCTCATTCCAGAGGTGATCAGGAAGCTGGTGGAAGAAAGGGCAGTTCTGTTGCTGGTGGCCCATTACTGGCCTCATCACCCCTGGTTCTCCGATCTCGTCCACTTCTCCGACGCAGAGCCATGGAGGATCCCTCTCCATCGGGTCATCCTGTGTCAGGGTGCCATGTGCCATCCCAAGCCTCAGTGGCTCCAATTGGCCGTGTGGTGTTTGAACGCCTCATTCTCAAGAAGAATCGTATCTCAGACGAGGTGATAGGCACGATCCAGGCCGCACGTTGGCTGTCCACGACTCGTATTTATGAGGCATCGTGGAAATCCTTTTGCTCTTGGTGCTCTACTCGGCATGTGGACCCGACTTTAGCTGAGATACAGGAGGTTTTGGATTTTTTGCAAGCTGGTCTAAAAAAGGGGCTGGCCCCTGCATGCTCCGTCGCCAGGCTGCTGCTTTTTCGACTGTTTTTTCCTGTCCGCCATACCGTTCTCTGATTCGACATCCTTGGGTGAGAGATTTTCTGCATGGCGCCAACAATTTATCTCCCCCTACTGTTCATCGTTATCCCTTTTGGGATCTTTCTCTTGTATTGAAGGCTCTTACGATTTCTCCATTTGAACCTTTAGGCTCCATATCGTTAAAGTTCCTTTCGTTTAAGGTGGCCTTCCTTTTGGCTGTCACCTCGGCCCATAGAGTCTCTGAGCTCTTGGCCTTGTCCATCAGGAAGGACCTCTGTATTTTCCACGCCAATACGGTGGTACTTCATCTAGATCCGTCCTTCACACCCAAAGTGAACTTGCATTTTCATCGATCGCAGGAGGTCGTACTTCCTGATTTTTACCCGAACCGTAAACACCATAAGGAGGTTCTTTGACATACCTTGGATGTGCGCAGAGCCCTACGTCGATATATTCGTCGCACTGCCTCCTTCCGTAAAACCGAAGCTTTGTTAGTCTCATTTCACCCAGCGTCCATGGGCCAGAAGATCTTGGCAGCTACCGTTGGTCACTGGATCAAAGCGTGTATTTCTTCTGCTTATGAACTCCACGCATGGTCTCCGCCTGGTAGGATCCTACCTCACTCAATACGCAGTGCAGCTACTACAGATGCATGGTTGACGCAAGCTTCAGTCCTGGACATTTGTAGGGCTGCCACCTGGACATCTTTGTCTCCATTTATTCAACATTATAAAATTGATGCGTACACTTTGGCAGAGGCATCCTTTGGATGGAGGGTCTTACAGAGTGTCATATCGGACACTTCTTTGGATGGGCAGTCCGTCCCCATCCCTAATGTTTAGCTTGGGTATGTCCCAGCATGGAGTGTAGATGCAGCGCACTGGAAAATGGACGTTGTTTTACCTGAAAGTCCCTTTTCAGGGTGCTGCAGATACACTCCATACCCTCCCCTCTTATTTGTTTTTTGGACTGCCTTCTTGTATTCTTGTTGTTGCAGATGTTTTGTTCTGCATTTCTTCTATTTGGTCTTGGAGTATGCCGAATATTTGAGCTGCGCCTTCATTCAAGACTGAAGAATTATGGGACAGTGGGTGTGGCTAGCACAGAGAGCTGACAAAGAAGAAAAAAAGTCAAGTTATTTCACCCAGTTGTTGTCAGACTGTGAGGAAAGTTACCCAGCATGGAGTGTATCCTCAGCGCCCTGAAAAGGGACGTTCAGATAAGACAACGTCCATTTTAAATAGATTGTATCTTGCACACCCACTTCCGTAAGAAAATAATCAGAGGAATACAATAAAAGTACTTATTTTGTGTATTTGGGGGTGGGGGGGGTGGGGGAGAGAATAAGAATATGGCTGGTGGTTGCGGTTATGGTTGTGGTTATGAATGACTGGTATCAGCAGATATAAATTTTACTCCTTTTCTACATTCATTGTGACATCTATCAAAAGTGGCAAACCAGTAGTATACAGGGAGCATCACGTTTCAAATTTTACGCAAAACATAACTTTAAAAATGCTTTCTGTATGTACTAGCAAGAGAAGCTCAAAAGTATATTGTTATCGTTACCCTTTTACTATTAAAACTGATTTCTCTTTTCAAATTATATCTCCCTTCCTTGTTTAGCTGTTGCATGAGGGTAAGGTTATACTGGCTTTATTTCATTATTTAAAACCAAACGAAAAGGGAGGAGCACTTGATATGTCTGCAGCACAGTATGAAGAATTACAGCTTCTTGCTATTGCTACATTAGCAACAATGGCTCCCTTATTGATAGAAGACTATATGCTGTGCCAGGGAAATACTCGCCTTCTGCTGTTTCTGGAATGGTGTGTGAGCAATGGTGAGTCAATAAGGCAAGGTAACTTTTAGCCATGGTCAATAGAATGCAGTATTGCAGGCTAATTTACTGCTCACTCAACATCAAACTTCAAGAGTTTGATTCTGACCAGTTCAAAGTTGAATCACTCTTCCATTCTTTCAAGGTCAGTAAAATAAGGACCTAGATTGTTGGGGACCATATGCTGAGTCTGTAAACTGCTTAGTGAGGACTGTTAAGCATTATGAAACAGTATATAAGTCTAGGTGCTATTGCTAATGAAATGCTATGATTTTTGATATAGAGCTAAATTTGCTTTTCAGCTAAGAACCATATGTTCCAGTTATATCCTGCTTGGTTTTCTACATAATCTCTATCCTTATAAGTGAGTAAGAGATGTCACATGACCATATTTATGACAGCTGAAGGGTCCTGGGTCATGTCCTCAGCTTTTGTGCCTTTTGACAAGCAAAGTCAACAGAGAAGCCAGATTCACTTAACAATCATGAACTACCTTAGCAACTGCCGTGTTTCATTGAACAACTGTGGCAAGAAAGGCCATAAATGGAACAAAATCTCAGCAGTGGAAATTTTCGCCTCAGTTGTGGTTGCAAGTTGAGGATTAGTGTATGGGAAATTTTGAAATGAAAAACTTTTACCATATTAAGTTACTACTGTTAAATGCAATACATACCAACATACTCTGGGAACAAACTCAGCCAAAATATTTTTTTAAAAAAATATTATATAAGTAGCAAGAAATTTCTGCATGTTCTCTGCCACCATGCAGCTTTGGAGATTGAAGCATATTTCTTGCCAGAATATCAAAGAGCCATGATGATGTCTTCCTTTTTCCTATGACGATTATATGTTCAATTAAACTTTAGAATTATATAATTAGATATTTGATTAAGTATTAGGGAAATACCTATGTTACAGTAATATAGTAGAGTGCTGACATTTACAGTAATGCTTCAAATGTTAATATGAAAAGCTTTATAGTTTAATTTGAAATAAAATGAATATTTTTTTTTCTTTTCAGATCCTTTTTTTACTCAAGGTAATAGTTTCCATGGCACAGGTGGTCGTGGCACCAAACTTGCACAGATGCGCTTCTGCTTGAGAGTCCTGAATCCAATTGTATCTCTCAATGATGATGCTGTGAATATTGACCTTTGTGATCAAGGAGCAATTCATCAACTGTTGGGTAACACATCTGAAATAATTCTGTTTTATTAACTTAAAGGTGTCTGAATAAAAATAAAGCTCAGTTTTATTCTTACTATGCTTTAAAGCGATATATTTTTTTCTCATTTTTTTCAAACTGACTGCAATTTCCTTTTAAGTGCTTTCTAATATACAAGACATGAATAGCAGGGCAATCTTAAAAGGGCATCTCTGGAATCTTCTAGGAGTTTTGTTTGTTTGTTTTATCTATAAAACCAAATGCAGCTAGTTAGTTCAAAAGAAGAAGGAATTTACCGTATAACTATAGAGGTAAAATATTAATTCTGCAATGATAGCACATTCTGTATATTTTATTTAAAACTCTGAATGCTGTTTTTCACATGCAGAGAGCATGATTATGACTTTATATTGCTTCCCTGGTATGTTTCATAATATTCCATTCAAAGGAACTTTTGCAATTGAATTATATTACTTTCTTTAGTCTCATAGCTTTGAGGATGAGAATTTGTATTTTGCAATATGAAGAATCTTGACTGAGATGCCCCTACCTTTGCCAAGGAATTATTTTTCCCCAACAATGGAATAGTTTTTTGATTTGGAGCATTAAGCTTCATTATCTTCCTTCATTTCCTTAATTGAAAAATAAGAATCCTCAGACAAATGATGTTTATATTGGGGAATCTGTCTTAGAGGGTGGGCATTCATAGGTTCTTTGCTCAAGGAGCATATATATATTGAGCAAATATATTCTGCTCCCTCCCACATGTTGGGATATGTGTGTGTGTGTGTGTGTGTGTATCATATATATAATCCAATATGTATAGGTACATATACAGTAGGTAATATACAGTACATGGCATGTATTGTCAATGCTATAATTCTGTTTAATTTAAGATTTAGAACATTGCAAAAGATAAAAATGTATATTGCAAAAAGTAAAATGTTTGCTTTTTCTGAGAGTCTGTGTAAGGAATTAATGGGCCTAGTTCTTGTTACCATTTGTGTGTTCAAAAAACATACTGAAGAAAGGTTATCAGACTGGCATTAGTCTCTTAAATGACATGACAGATTTCTCCAATAAATTGGATAAGAAATGATAATCACCATTTGGTCTCCTAATAAACGTGTTGCATCCCAATAAGACCCCCAACTTCCTTTTTGCATTTGAGTGTAAGGATGGATATACTTAAATATGTTAAATAACAATATAGATAAATTTGAGTTATATTAAATGTGCAAAATATTGTTTTATTATGTAATATATTCTACTGGTATAATAATTTCTAGTGTAGCAGCCATAATCATCTTTATTGCTGTTTTCCACTAGGTATCTTAAAATTTACCACAACTAATTATAAAGATTCTGCCCTTGTGATGGAGATTCAAAGTGATATCTTACTTATTCTGTCAACTCTTTGTGAAAGTAATATCCATAGAAAGGTTTGTATTTCCTCATGGATTTCAAAAGTTCATTGTGTGAATTTCCAATGAATAAGAAAGTGAAAAGTGAGGCTATATTCAAAGTTTATTTTATTTTTATTTTTTTATTTTTTTATTCTATAATGTCACTGTCCATTAAGATTCTAAACTGACATTCCTGAGTTGCTTTTGATGTGATAAGATTTTCAGATAACTTAGCTTTGGGATTGCATTATAACATGAAGTAATAAAGATCAGGAGCAACCACATATAAATTACAAAATACAGTACAGCTGTTTCTATTTATGTATTTACTGTATATAAGTGTACAATGGAAAGTTTTAAAAGAATCTTGGAAATCCTGTCGTGCAATCTTATACCCATGTATAAATACATTTTTATAACATCAGTGATAGATGTGATCTAGCCTTTGTTTATAAACAATATCAGCAAAGAGAATCTACCACTTCCCAGGCAGAACATTCTGTTGTTTATTCTTTCTGATGTCCACTTGAAACCTTCTTCTATGTCCTGTTAAATCCATTGTTTCTTATTTTGTCTTCTGGAATAACTGAACAATTTTATTCAGCTATAGAACAGGTACACAGATACAGGTAGTCCATGACTTACAACCACAATGAAAGAATTGCCTCATGACTGTTTTTCACACTTATTATGGTTGCAGCCTCCCAATGGTCTTCTTCTTGTGCCATATCCCTCATCGGACATTGGCGATCATGTTGGCAATCCTATTTTTGTCAACAGCTGCATGAAAAAGTACTGCTGAGTTTTGTCCAAACCAGTCCCTTAGGTTTTGAAGCCATGATGTTCTTCTTCTGCCTGGACCTCGTTTGCCTTCAATCTTTCCCTGGAGGGTTAAGTGAAGGATGCTGTATTTTTCTGGGTATCACATTACATGTCCAAAATATTCTAACTTTCGCTTTGGTTCCAAAGCGATGATCAAAATTCGGCCATTTGGCAACTGAAATGCATTTATGACAGTTGCAGTGTCCCAGGGTCATGTGATCAGCTTTTTGCGACCTTTTAACAAGCAAAATCAATAAGGAAGGCACATTTATTTAACAACCCTGATACTAATTTAACAGTGATTCACTTAACAACTGTGGCAAGAAAGATCATAAAATGGGGCAAAACTCAATTAACAATTGTCTTGCTTAGCAATAGAAATTTTGGGTTCAATTGTCATTAAGTCGAGGACTACATTTATTATATTGCAGGTATATCTCCTTTCAATCTTCCAAGGTTAAATATATGTTACAATTCTAATCTTTCTCTCCTGAGTTTTATCTTCCAGATCCCTTATCATTTTGATTTCTCTTTTCTGAAAATGCTTCAGTATAGGTTGCAGTTTTCAAATCAGATGCAGATAAAAATGTTTTGGATCAATTTATGTAATCTCTCTAAACCTACTGGCAGCCCTACTGGCAGCCCTTTAAAGGAGCCCTCTCTTTTCCTGGCCTCGGGAAGATACATTCTTAAATTAAGGGAATGACACATGGTCAAATCCTGTTGTCATCTCTGTAAAGTCTCTTAAAGTTCCAAATGAATATTTTCCTGAATCTACGTAGCTATTGTGCAAGCCCAATAAAAGGTAAAGTTCTTACAAGAAACTGCCAATGGGTATGGAAAAGGTGCTTATTATGTTCCAACTGGACACAATGCTTTAGATTCAGTATGACCAAAGTAGAACAGATAGGAACAATTATTTATAATTCTTACAAAATAATGTAAGTTTGACTATTAAACAGGAACTCTTTGGATGGGAAGGAGTGGATACACTTATTCCATTTATGAAGATAGATGCCAAAAATTTCTATAGCGGATTGGGTCATAATCGTCTTCTTTTCTGTGCTCTGGACTGCTTATGGTAAATATAGCAATTTCAAACATTTTAATCTTTGAAAGAAGGGTGACAGACAAGGTTAGGGTTAATTCAATGGATCACAAAAGCATTTTCTTAGTTTAGACTTTTAAATGTTTAATTTTAAATGGACATAAATTTGTTTTGTTTTAAAACTCTCCCCAACTTTAACCTTCCATACTGCAAATATTAAATTCACATGACTGCTTTGTACAAGTGGTAGCAATATTTTAAAGATTCTTAATGAATAATCCTTCAATATACATCTTATATCGATCATACTAATAATTTGACTTTATGAAAGAATTGGCCATACATCAAGTGGAGTATGTACTTTGCATCTAGGAAGTCTCAAATGCTGGGCAAAAATTTCATGTATTAAACTGGACTGCTTTTAAGAGTTATGTGAGAATATAGATGGAAGTATAGGTAAAGTAAAGGTTCCCCTCACGCATATTTGCTAGTCGTTCCCAACTCTAGGCGGCGATGCTTATCTCCGTTTCAAAGCCGAAGAACCAGGGCTGTATATTTTGGACTTTGTATATGACTAATTATATTAGAAATTCTCTTCACTTGCAGCTTGTTAATGAAAATCATTCATTGGCAGTATAAAGTTTAAATTGAAAGTATATCGTACACCCTGAAAATATTTTTATTTAAGGTGCTGTGTCATGGGTTGCACTATTTTAGAAGACTATTTTCTTGAAAAAGAAGGTCTCTTCACTCTATTAGATTTGCTTTTAGTAAGTACTATTATCTACATAAAAGTGGACAAAAATATTAACTATATTGTTACTGAATCTTCTTAAAGTATTCTACACTATCATTAAAATATTTTAATAAATTCATTATTTTTTCTTAATATTTCAATTAAAACTTTCTAATGTACATATATATGACATGTATATTAATATAGTACAAAAGACTATATATTTTAAAGAAAATAGTTGACTATATAAAAAAAATTACATAAAGGACTCTATAGCAAACTATGTAACAAAAAGGGAAATAAAGCAAAATGAACATAAAACCCCTTACAAAAGAGCAAAACTAAACTAAACAGTCAGAAAAAGCATGTGTGTAATTTATATCCAATTCTAAATATAAAAGGAAAAACTAAAAAAAAATACATTGTTTTACTGTTCAATCAGATCACTGCATCACAAATCTAGGTCTAAGGGATGAAAAATTTTAGTAAGTCAGCTTTATAGTTAGATAACAAGCTTCTTTCTAAGTGCATAATCTTGTGTTTTCAAACTATTTCTGCTCAATATAATCAAGCAATGAATCTGCGAACACCTAGAGGTAAATAAAATCATAACCAAAAGCCAACATGGGTTTGTCAAAAATAGATCATGTCAGACAAATCTTATTGAATTCTTTGACAAAGTGACAAAATTAGTGGACCAGAAAATTCTATGAATATAATTTACTTGACCTTCAGTAAGGCATTTGATAAAATAGACCACAACTGACTACTTGATAAGATAGAAAAATGTGGGTTAGACAACATCACCACAAGATGGATTCATAACTGACTAACCAACTGCACTCAATTGTAGTCTTCAAAGGAACTGCATCTACAAGGAGGGAAGTATGCAGTGGATAGTCTGAGATTCTGTCTTAGGGCCAGTACTCTTCAATATCTTCATAAATGACATAAATGGGCAACTCATTAATTTGCAGATGACACCAATCTGGCAGGAATAGCCAACACTCCAGAAGATAGGTTTAAGTTACAGAAGGATCTTGACAGACTTGAATATTGGGTGCTATCTAACAAAATGAAATTCATTTGTGAAAAAAGTAAGATTCTACATTTAGGCAAGAAAAACAAATGCACAGGTATAGTATAGGTGATACCTGGCTTAATAATAGTAATTGTGAGAGGCATCTTGGAGTCTTAGTGGATAATCACTTAAATATGAGCCAGCAGTGTGCCAACACAGTTCTAGGCTGCATAAACGGGGGGATAGAATCAAGGTCATGTGAAGTGTTAATATCACTCTATAATGCCTTGGTAAGATCACACTTAAAATATTGCATCCAGTTTTGCTCACCATAATGTAAAAAAGATGTTGTGACTCTAGAAAGAGTATGGAGAAGAACAACAAAGGTTATTAGGGGACTGGGGGCTAAAGTATATAAAGAACAGTTGCTGGAAATAAGTAAAGTCTATTTAATGAAAAGAAAGACTAGGAGTAATATGATAGCAGTGTTCCAATATTTAACGGGTTGCCATAAAGAAAAGAGAGTTAACCTAATCTCCAAAGCACCTGGAGGCAGGATAAGAAGCAGTGAATTAATCAAGATGAGACACTAGAAACTAGAACTAAGAAGAAATTTCCTGACAGAGCAATTAATCAATAGAATGACTTGTCTCTGGAAGTTATGTATGCTCCAACACTCAAAGCTTTTAAGAAGACCATTCATCTGAAATGATGCTGTGATGGTGAATCTATGGCACGCATGCCACAGGTGGCACACAGAGCCATATTGGGCATGCAAGCTCAGCTCTGGTGTGCATGCGCGCACTGGCCAGCTGATTTTCAGGCCTTTTGGACCCACTGGAAGTCAGGAAAAAGGCTGTTTCCAGCCTCCAGAGAGCCTCTGGGGGAGTGGGGAAGGCCATATTTGCCATCCCCAGCCTTCTAGAAAGCCTCTGGAGTCTGGGGAGAGTGAAAAACGGGCCTACCTTGCCATCACATGCCAAAAGTGGGGGGAGCGTGGGGGAGTGGCACACGCATGTGTGGGGGACAGGGCGCATAGAATCATGGGTGTGGACACGCGCATGAATGACCCCCCACACCACTCCCACTTTTGGCATGCATTGGCAAAAAGTTAGGCATCACTGATATAGAGTTTCCTACCTGACCAAGGGGTTGGATTATAAAATCTCCAAGGTCCCTTTTAACTCTGTTATTCTGTTAAATTCTTTATATATTAAAATATGCTAGAGTTTGTAGATATAGTTTAACAAAATATTAAGATTTTTAACCCTTAGGCTTTTTTTCTAAAAATACAATCATATCTAAATAATAAGGCATTACAAGAAATACTATATATAAGCAAAGTAAAATAAATAATTAAGTCAACACATTCATAGCGTTTACCAAAGTTAAAACTGACTTATCTCTAGTATACTCCATCTCTAGTAAAGCTAACCTTTAGAAAGACCTAACCTTTTAAAAATGTCTTAGGCTTCCTTTGCTGAACTTATTTGAATTTATAGTCATAAGAAATATTATTATTATTTATTAAATTTATATACCGCCCTTCTCCTAGTGGACTCAGGGCGGTGTACAGCCAAGAATAAAAAGCACTCCAATACAAAATTTAAAATATTAATAAAAGAATTAAATAATTTTGGCCCAATAAATTTAAAAAACCCAATAGGCAATTAAAATTTAAAACCCGTAAAACTTTAAACTTAAAAAAGAGGGGGGGTTACACCAGCCCAGCTTGACAAAATAAAAAAGTTTTTAGGGCACAGCGGAAAGCCCAGAGATCAGGTATCGTACGGATCTCCAGGGGCAAATCGTTCCAGAGGGCTGGTGCTGCCACAGAGAAGGCTCTCCCCCTGGGTGTCGCCAGCCGACATGGTCTGGCTGATGGCACCCTGAGGAGTCCCTCTCTGTGGGAGCGAACTGGCCGGTGGGAGGCTATCGGTGGCAGAAGGCGGTCCCGCAAGTACCCAGGCCCTATGCCATGGAGCACTTTAAAGGTGGTCACCAACACCTTGAAGCGCACCCGGAAGACCACCGGAAGCCAATGCAGCTCACGCAGGAGAGGTGTCACATGGGAGCGCCCCCTTGCTCCCATAATCCCCCGCACGGCCGCATTCTGCACCAGTTGGAGCCTCCGGGTGCACCTCAAGGGGAGCCCCATGTAGAGAGCATTGCAGTAGTCCAGGCGGGAAATGACGAGTGCCTGAGTGACTGTGCGTAAGGAGTGCCGATCTAGATAGAGACGCAACTGGCGTATCAGGCGAGCCTGATAAAAAGCCCTTCTGGCCACGGCTGTCACATGCTCCTCCAAAGACAGCCGTGCATCCAGGAGGACGCCCAAGTTGCGAACCCTATCCGTGGGGGCCAATGACTCGCCCCCAATGGTCAGTGATGGAGTCAACTGGCCATATCGGGACGCCGGAAGCCACAGCACAGTTGAGTTGGAGCCTGTTGCCCCCCATCCAGATCCGCATGGCCTCCAGGCATTGGGACATCACTTCCACGGCATCGTTGGGGTGGCCTGGGGTGGAGAAGTACAGCTGAGTATCATCAGCGTACTGATGGAACTTCACCCCAAAGCCACGGATGATCTCACCCAGCAGCTTCACATAGATGTTGAACAGAAGGGGCGAAAGGACTGACCCTTGCGGCACTCCACAAGTGAGGCGCCTCAGGGTCGACCTCTGCCCCCTGCCAACACCGTCTGCGACCGGTCGGAGAGATAGGAGGAGAACCACCGCAAAACGGTGCCCCCCCACTCCCAACCCCTCCAGCTGGCGCAGCATGATACCATGGTCGATGGTATCAGAAGCCGCTGAGAGATCTAACAGGACCAGGATAGAGAAGCAACCCCTATCCCGAGCCCTCCAGAGATCATCCACCAACGCGACCAATGCCGTTTCCGTGCTGTACCCGGGCCTGAAGCCGGACTGGCGCGGATCCAGATAGACAGCTTCATCCAGATACCCAGGAAGTTGATGCGCCACCACACTCTCAACAACCTTCGCCAAGAAGGGAAGGTTGGAGACTGGACGGTAATTAGCCAAAATAGCTGGGTCCAGAGAAGGCTTCTTGAGGAGAGGCCTCACCACCGCCTCTTTCAAGGCAACTGGCAAGACACCCTCACTCAAAGAAGCGTTAATAATCCTCTGGAGCCAGCCTCGTGTAACCTCCTGGGAGGCCAGCACCAACCAGGAGGGACACGTGTCCAATAAACATGTGGTCACGTTCAGCCGCCTCAGTATTCTGTCCACATCCTCGGGAGCAACAGGATCGAACTTCTCCCAGATGACATCCTCAAGACTGGCCTCTGTCATCCCACTCGTATCTACCCAGTTGGAGACCAGACCATCCCGAATCTGAGTGATTTTATCATACAGAAACTGAACAAAATCCTCAGCACGACCCTAACATCTAACATTGCTTTAAAGCCTAAAGCCATTTATTGGGAAATATAGATACTCTTGTATATTGTCTAAATTGAAATTTGTTTTTCTTTTGTAAAAAAAATCAGTGATAAATTCTCAGTTGTCTTAGTAAAGGCCTTCTCAAATATCTTCATTGTCTCTGATGTTTCAGAGAATGCAAGGTAATTGGGTTCAAACAATGTATTTTATATTGTTTGAACCCAAAAATTTACAAAATTTTAATTTTATTACTTTTTCAACTATTTTAAATAAATTCTCAGTTAAGAAAATGTTTTCATTCAGAGACTCTATGAGCATTTTATATTAATCAGTGAAATCAATGGTAGTTTTTACAGTTAAAGCTATCATTTCTCAATTGTGTATCATACTCCTACTTCAGGATAGTAAAAAGGGATGGAAAAAAAATTATTCCCTAAAATAAAGGATGTAAGTAAAAATTGTGCTAGGGTTTAAAATATGTCCCACCTATTGTTGTCAGAGAAAAGAAGACTACATATAATATTTGGGGAGGGGGGGAGCATAAATGCAAAATACATAATCAGCACCTGAACTGATTTTTCATGGGATTATTTTCCCATGAAAGTTTTAAACATACTTGTAAAACAATGAAAGTTAAAAACTTTAATTTATATAAAATTGGGACAAATGTTCTTTGGAGTTATAATTTTCCAGATATTATGTATAATGCCATACCGTTAAAATAAAATAAAAAAGTTAAAGGCTTTGTATGTAGTTTTGATAGCCATTTTTCTTTACATTATAATAATTAAAGATTTCAAAAATATTTGTTTCATATATCCCCAAAATCAGAGGTGGGTTCTACTTACCTTTACTAGCGGTTTGCAATGGGACCGCCACACACTCTCACTTCACTCAAGCCTGCTCTTCTGCGCAGATCACCCATGATGATGTCATGGCAGGTAGGCAGAGCCTCCCTGCAGTTTTACTACTGGTTCTATAGAACCGGACCGAACAGGGAGCAACCCTCCACTGCCCAAAATACTTGTTTCATACTTCCCAAAATAAACACTTCATTTCAACATGAATTTAAAATTCAGTCGTCTCTAATTTTCATAATTTCAAATTACAAAGAGCTTCTGATACACTTCATTGTTATGGAGTACTCTTATGTTAAAATCTGTCTATATATTTGAATTTCTGTAGCTAATATAGGAATTGGATGAAGGAAAATTATTTTTTAAAATATCTTAGGTCTTTGGTTATTTCATTCATAACTTCTTTTCTTTCCTGGTTTTTTTTTCCTGTGAAGTTAAATCAAAAGAACGTATGTAACCTAATTCTTGGAATATTAGTTGAATTTTGTGATAATCCTAAAACTGTATCACATATCAATGTATGGCGAGGGAAAAAAGACCAAACAGCAGCTAATTTATTAATAAACCTATGGAGACAAGAAGAAGAAGAGATGGGAGTGAAACATGATAAAGCTGGGAGAATTGTTGGTAAGTTCTGGTCCATGTTATTTTATCTCATGAACAACCGTAGTCTGAAGACAACCTTAATTTTTCAGGGTTTTTTTTAATCCTACATAGATAAATGGTAATATACAAATAAAAGCAATCACCAAATTCATAACATTTAAAAATTCTGATTAAAAGGCAAAGAGGGGGCACCAGGTATCAACAGGATGGAGGCATCTTAATAACTCATCTTACGTTTTTCACTATAAATCTTTATAGACATATGAACCATTATTAAATAGTTCATCTCTGAGGAAGATGGACATCTACAAAATATAAATAAATATGCATGCATATGTACTTTATATATTTATTTATCTATGACTGAACGTGAGAATTGTGCTGGGCTTTAACTATAGTTAATTAAATCAGAAACAAGCTGTACTTCCTGAAAATATACCAGTATATTATTTTAAAAAGTAAGAACATGCTTTTGTCCATGATTTGTTTATCATGAAATAGCATTTGAAACAGATTGTTTTTCATAAACATCAGTTTCCTAGAAAATAATTATTTGTACCAATGAAGACACTATAGAGATCAGAATGTGATACAATAAATATTATTGCCTAACAAATGTTCTGTTGTTTTTCTGCTAATTAAAATACAAACATTGCTGTAAATGTAATATAGGGTTTTTTTAAAAAAAACTGTAGTTATTGAATAATATGAAATCTAATAGAAGCAGATGTTAAGTAACTTTCAATGAAATATACACAAATAGTAGTTCACTGCTGTGGCTAAAAAAGTTTGATTGCAAGTATTTATAGTTCTTTGGCTATATACTATCAAGAAATGTAAACAGTTGTGAGAATTTTACTGCTTTTGCGAAACCTTCCATACTGATACATCTCACAAGAGTATTTATACATAAAGCTATTTTAATTTTAATCATATATCTGCATTAAGGAATTATTATTTCTAAAATCTTTATTTTAAAAAATTACAGGATGAAATTAATATTTCACTAAAATATTACAGTTGCTATAGACCTTTTAATGAGTTTTTTTTAATGCCATAGATATAAAGAAACCACTAGTTGGCCAGTTCCAAAAAACACAAGAAGTAATTCCAATGCCTGCTAGCTGTCCCACTATTGCTGTCATGGATGTTGCTGAAAATATGAGAGCAAAGATTTATTGTCTAATATGTAAATTAGGTAAGGGCCATGATCTTTTTTCCAACAAATTGCTTTTCTATGTATTATTGATGGTGAACAAAAATAAAAGAAATTTTTTTTACACAAGCCAATTTAAAAAAAACAACAACTCTGAATTGTAAGGATTATAGTTACAAAACATTAGTAATAAAATCGTCAGCAATTGGTCTTTTTTTTAAAAAAAAAGGTTTTTTTTTATTTTTTAGACAAACAAACATTTAATACACCAGTTTTCTCTTCCCTGTGACATCTCGGTGTTATCTTCCAAAGTTCTTTCTTTTTCTGTATAGTTGTCATTACTTCTATCTTGATCCTTACCCAATCCATTATATCAATTCATCACTAACATAATATTCTACTGATCACATATTTATACATACTTATATAATTAGTCATTTATATCTCTTCTCCAGCCAATAATAAAAATAAATCCATATTTTAAAATATTCTGAGTCTTCTCTATCCTTAATCATCAGGGTTAATCTATTGGTCTTAAAGATGCTTATGTACCATTCCCAGCTTGGTCCGTCTCAGTCCCGAATCTCAGTAAGACATCAGACTGCCACCTCTTCAGCTCCCTTACCCACCTATATGTCTTATTTTTTTGTTACCCTATAGAGTGGCACGCAGCACAGCGGCAATGCTGATAGTGCTGAGGCTGAAGTAGATGCCCAGGGCTTCAGCAATCTCAGCTGCACGCTGTTGTCTTTAAGCCTCTACTTCAGCACAGCATTACTACCATTGCTGCCTGAGCAGAAACCTAAGTCTGGAAATTTGGAAGGCATCAGAAGCTTTATGAAAAGTATTGCAGGAAGATGGCACTCAGTTTGGATAAGAATGCACAAGATTTGGAAAGGAACATGCACGGCCTTGCAAAAAAAGGCCTGGTTGGGTCAGCAGCTGCTCACATAGGGCCAGGCTGGGTGTAACTTGTCAGTAATGGGAGAAAGGAAATGGAAAAGGTAGGATGGGAGTAGCAAGGCCTGCAGAGCACACAGAATTGGAGACTTTGTGCTCTAGCATTGGACTGGATAACCACAGTGTAAGACGTGAGGCGGCACTCCTTGGTAGTAGCACTCCTTTCATGTTGGCTTGCGTTGGCAGTACTGAGGCTGATGTAGCAAGATGGCTGAAGGCCCTGGGTCTCTATGTCATCCCTAGTGCCACTGTCACTGCCAAGAACTCCACTTGCAGTGCAGTCAAAAAAACAGAGATGTAGAGATAATGGGTGGGGAAAGTTAAAAAGGCTGTATTATTGTAAGAGACTGCTCAGCATCTGAGTTCCGATCACATGATTGTGCAGGTGCAGGAACAGCCGTAAATTTAGGGACCAAACATTAAGTATCAGTCATCCAATACTGCTTGATGGGAATAACTTCATTTTGCTAATGTGTGTATTTTACATAGGTATTAGAATGTTAATCCTTTAAAAATAATGTTACTTCAAAAATAACAATTGATACATTACTTCAGGTTTTGAAAACTTGCCTGGGCTCTCTGCAAGGGATTTTGTTACACTTGCTATTATACGCAGGTACCTAGACTTCAAGGTAAGTACCATAACTAGTCATTTATTGTTTCCTTGGTGCAGGTAGTAGATGTGGAGAAATATATGTTTATTTCCTAATTTTAACATTCCCAAAACTATTTTAACTTTAAAAAATTAACTTAGTATTTGCTTCCTGCATTTATTAATATACAGAATTTTTCTCAGTGAATTAACACCTGACCTATATTGTTTGAAAGTAGGATCATAATATCATTAGTAAAAACTAGAAGATATTTTAATCAGGTTTTTTTACAAAGATTTCTAATTCTTGATATTGGACAACTAAGTCTGTTAGTTTCATATTTGATATAGTTTTTCAGGTGACCTGTAAAAAACTTTTCTAAAAGCAAATGTAAATTAAAAGTGAATAGTTGATGCAAAGTAAAAATCTAATGATCTAATTAACCTGCAGTGATTTGATTTGATCAGTTAAAAGAACTGCCTACTTCATTGCATCTGTCAGTGCAGAGCAAAGAAGCAATGTGGTTTTATTCATCTTTCATACCATAATCTTAACAGCTCCTTGAGTTACACACAGGTTTTTAAAGGACTGCTGTTTTTAAAGAACTTTTGCTTTTCAAAATTTATTGGAAATTATTTCTTGACAAGTTTGTCCAATATTACTTGGATAGTAAATAGTTTATTGAGGTGGGATGGGAAATTAATATGATATTGATAGTCTTCTAAAATATCTTATTTGTTTATAATATATGAAGGTTGGTGAGATCTGGGATGAAGTATGTGCAGAACTTAAAAAAGAAAAATTTAGACCTGTGACACCTGACCAGGAAGCATTACAGCTTATTACCGAAGCCCTTGAAAATGTTGGAAAGATTGTAGTCTCTCTCCAAACTGAGATGCTAGAAAGCCAGCAGTTTCAGGAACTTCAGGAGGAGGAAAAATGTTATGGGAGGGTAAGTTTGTGCCACAATAATTTATTTAGAAATAACTACTATAACTACTATGGCTAGTTAGAATGTTACCTCTTTAATGCTGTGACACTTTTGTGGGACGTATATGTGTTATATACTATATGAACTTTAGGATAGAGAACATTTGCAGATATATAATGACTTGAACTTTACCCTTTGCTAAACTATAAGCTAAGATTTTCTTTAAATGCTTTAGAATTAAGAATATTTCCTTCTCCTGTTTTTCATTCTAGATTCATTCTCTCCATAAACAAAAGGATATAGTCAATAAAACTTGGGAAAATTTCTTAGCTCGGACATCAAACTATGAGGCTTTGAAGGTACGAAAGTATCTAGTAAACTTTACCAGGGATGACAGTATATTTCAAATTCATATTTATCTAAATAACTGAATTAATAGTTTAGTAGTGAAACAGTTACATTATTAATTGTTATTTATACTTTAAAATAGATTAAATATTAAGAATATGAAAAAACATGTTAAAAATAGGCTGTGAATAAATAAGCATATTGAGAATGAGCAAAGAATAAATAATTTCTAAAATATGGACATAAGAATTCTTTTGAGTTTTATTATAGTTGTTGACAATGTGTGGTTATTTTATGTAGCATGCTTTACATGTAGCATAACTATTTACATAAGCACATCACTTTGATTCAGGATTAACACTTAGAAAAGTATGGTTTGAAATATTCTCCTATGTATCATTCTGACATTAAATTTCTCATTAACAAAAACTAATTTACGTATGAACTTAAATTTTTCAATTTTTTTGCTAGAAAGCAAAACGACTTCAAGAAAAATCTATAGAAAACTCTAGACTAAAGATAAAACACTACAAAGCAACTTTCCATCCAACTGACATTAAAGGCCTAAATACAACTGTAAGTAAAATTCTTAATTGTTCATTTCTAATCCAAATTAAAGCAATTAATTTTTTATTTTATTATTTATTTAATCCCACTTTTATTCCTTTTATGAATAACTCAAGACAACAAACATATTTAACAACCTCCTCCTATTTTCCCCATCACAATAATCCTGGGAGGTAAGTTGGGCTAATGGTGAATGACTGGCCCATCCATCTGGCTTTCATGGCTAAGGCAAAACTTTGAATTCATGGTCTCCCATTTTTTGTGTTGCTGCATTAATCACTAGACCAAACTGATTCAATCAAATATTTAAGAT
The DNA here is from genome assembly GCA_038048745.1 of Coluber constrictor foxii. Classification (NCBI taxonomy): domain Eukaryota; kingdom Metazoa; phylum Chordata; class Lepidosauria; order Squamata; family Colubridae; genus Coluber; species Coluber constrictor. The sequence goes on from CM075961.1 coordinate 148,906,758, forward strand.
ATAAATCACTGTAAAAAAGTTTGTATTACTTTACCATAAAGCATGATATTCTGTAAATAAAGTATACAAACTTACACTGAAATGATTTTCTTTTCAGATACTGTATACCATAAATGTGTCAAAATATTAACTGTATTATTTTATTATGCTCATGGCCCTATGGATATTTAAGAGAAGCTTATTTTCATTTTATCAATGACCTTTTTGAAACACAATAGTATATATCTATGGAGATTCTCAGTCATCCAGGTCATGGTTGTCCCAAAGGTGCTTTTTTCAAGAGCAACTGGACTTTTTGGTTTTTCTTTGAAGAACAGAGCTGAAGAAGGTTCTTGGATGAGAAGTGAAACGTCTTTAAAGAAAAACAGAAAGTCCAGTTGCCTCCTGAAAAAAGCACCTTTGGGACAGTAGTATGTAGCTTTCTTTTAGGAAGGCATTTCCAATATACTATTTTAGTTTGTTAAACTAATTATATTAAAGTTCATTTTTATTCACTTTATAAACTGGATGGATGGTTTAAAAGTATTAAATAATTGGCTTTGGTACAAAAAAACCTCTTAATATTTTCCTCCTGTCTGTGATTGTTGTAAAAGATTTTGATCCGAACATTAAATATAAATTAGGATATAGATGTGATTATATGCATATGTAGCGGTACATTTGATTCTTTCTAACATACACAGACACGCACATGAACACAAAAAATACACTCTATTGGATTACAAACTATTAAAAGTAAAATTTAAAAGACCGTCCTTTATTAGAGTGAGGAAATAATGCTGATCTGTGACTAGAATAAAGATTCTACTATAGTGAGGAGAAGCAGTTCTTAGAAGTCCAGAAAAGACATAGGGATAAATACATGTAACAACAGTAATTTACTGGTTTTAGCAAGTACAATACACAAATGAAGAATTGGCTATCTATCTCTTACCTATTTGTCTATATATTGCAAATGACAGTTTACTTTTTAGTCAATATTGACTTTATAAATTATGCTTATAAAATAATATATTTTAATAAATAACTGAAACTTAAGCTATAAAATAAGGATATATTTTTGAAACAAAAATGTAATTTTGATAAAGAAAATAGAGTGGTGAATAAGAAACAAACATTTTAAAAGTCAATTTAATCAAAACTTTGCCTTTCAGAATATTTTTTGTTTTAAAGCTTTCAATCTCAATTTATCAGGTTGGAAAAACAAAAATGAAACTGAACTCTTATTTTTGTTTTTTCAGATTATTGAGCAACATTTTTGTTTTTGCAGGTTGCATCTGGTCGCTTGGTAACAGTGGAAAGTACACCTTCTGAATTAATTGGAGGGCCACTAGCTGATACAGATCTTGCCCTGAAAAAGCTTCCAATTCGTGGAGGAGCCTTAAAAAAATTCGAAGGAGTTAAAGTATTAGATTCATTCAAGAAAAGTTCACTAACTATAAAATAAATGTTGTCCAATACTGATATTGACAGTTCTGCATAGTTCTATACTTAGAGTTTGTTCAATATATAGGTGCATCTTAATAGCCTGTTTGGATCATTTGGAACCTTGGTAAAATGTTATCTTTAAATAGCATATACTTGTATCTATGGGTGCATATATACATATTCCTGTATAATAATCTGAAATAATGTGGATGTCATTAATATTCTAACCAATAAATCTAATACATTATGAAGATCAGTTATGTCTAATCTTTGCCGAATTAACTCAATTTGCATTCTGTGACTGAGTACTAACTAAAATGCATTTAACTGTGTATTATACTATTTGTGCTAACAAACATCTGAATCATAAAAAGAAGGAAAAAAGATGTTTTTTCTTCTTCTTGTGCCATGTCCGTCATTGGACATTGGCGATCATGTTGACAATCCTATTTTTGTCAACAGCCATATGAAAAAGTGCTGCTGAGTTTTGTCCAAACCAGTCCCTTCGGTTTTGAAGCCATGGGCTTGTTCTGCCTGGGGCTTGTTTGCCTTCAATTTTTCCCTGGAGGATTAAGTGAAGGAATTTTCTGGGTGTTGCATCACATGTCCAAAATACTCTGTCGCTTTTTAATGGCTTTGATTATTTCCCGTTGCTTTCCCAGGTGGCTTATCATCTCCTTATTTGTGATTTTGTTAATCCAGTTTATACATAACAGCCATCTGTAAATCTACATTTCAAATGCTTCTAGTTTCTTCAAGTGGTTTTCTATCAGAGACCAACTCTACTCCGTAGAGCAGGATAGAAAAGATGTAACATCTGACAAGCCTGATTTTTAGTCTTAGGCTGAAGACCTTTTTCATTTTGAAGAATGCTGTTTGTGCTTTCTCTATCCTTGTCTTTACTTCACTGATCATGTCCCAGCTCATGTAAATTAAAATCGAAGTACATAATCCTTTCAACTTTTTCTAATGGTATTCCTTCCAAATTTATCAGTGGTAAATTAATGGGTTGTTTGCTGATGACCATGATCTTGGTTTTTGAGGTGTTAAACTTCAAGCCATATTTTTCAAATATTTCTAGACACTGTTGATGAGGAGTGAAGGTCTTCATGCTTAGTGGCAAGCAGAACTGTATCATCAGCATATCTTAAATTGTTGATCTGAACACCATTTACTTTGAGGCCAGCATCAATGTTTTCCAGTGCTTCGTTGAAAATTGACTCAAAGTAGATATTAAATAACAGAGGAGACAGAATACAGCCCTGTTTGACCCCTCTTTGTATTTCTGCATCATCTGAGTATTTTTGGTCTAGTCTCACATTTGCTACCTGATGCCAATATAGATTCTTTATGATTCAGATATCTTTGTCATCTAGCCTCACTTGTTTAGGATTTGTAATAGTTTGCTGTGCCTTATTTTATCAAATACTTCTTCAAAATTGATGAAGCGCATGTAAACACTCTAATTGACATCTCTACAGTGCTGTACAAGAACTTGAATGCTGAATAGGACATCTCGTGTACCAAGATTGTTTCTGAAACCAAATTGTGTGTTACTTAGACACTCCTCAATTTTGTTGTATATTCTTGTGTGAATTATTCTCAGGAAGATTTTCAGGGCATGACTCATTAAGCTTATTGTTCTGTATTCGGTACACTTCTTTGCATTTATTTTTTGGGTGATTGTCACAAAGATTAAATTTAGCCAATCATTTGGTATCTTTCCTGTTTCATATATTTGATTGAAGAAAAATTTTTCTTCAATCAAATATAAAAATCAATTTTTTTTCCAGTAAAAATTTATTTCCACTGTCTTCCAGCAATTTTAAAATTTCTACTGGGATATCATCAGGTTCTATGGATTTTCTTATTTTTGCTGTTTGTATTGCGTGTTCAACCTCCCCCATAGTGATGTTTTGTCCAGTTGTTATATTTCCCATATCAATATCATCCCTAGTGTCCTCAAAAAGTTCTTCAATATATTCCTTCCATCTTTTTAGTTTTTTATCCTCATTCAAGACAATTTGTACTATTTCGTGTATCTGCCGATGATCTCCAAGTGTAAAATCATTTTTTTGGTAATTTGAAAAAAGTATTCATTACATATTGCTTATGTTCCTTGCAGAAGTCTATAAATCTGTCACCTCTACCATTTCTGGTTTCTAAGCCAAAGGTTCCAATTACAGGACCATCGCTTCCTTCTCCCACTTTTGCCTTAAAGTCCCCCATAAGTATTGTGATATCATTACTTTTTAGGGTTTTCAATATACTGCTATGTCTTCATAGAACTTCTCTAAATCCTCTTCATCACTGTCAGCTGTGGGAGTGTAAATTGTATAACATTCATATTTACTGGAGTACTATTTATTTAGATCATCATCACTCTATCAGATCAGGAATAAAGGACTTGATGCATTTATTTACAAGATTGTTTACTATTATAGCTACTCCATTTCGATGATGTTTACTATTTTCACCAGAGTAGTCAATAGTATAATCTCCTATTCTACACATTCCATTTTCAGGCCAGCACATTTCACTCACTCCCAGTATAGAGATATTGTATTTGAACATTTCTTGGATAGTGTATGTTTTCCCAGATTCATATAGGTTTCTCAGGTTCCACATTTCAATTTGTACTTTTGGGTTTCTCATGCTTGTAGCGGACCAGGAGATTCTTAGCACCGCTGCCCCATTTAAGGGGTGCCCATATTCCAGGTCATTGTTAGGTTTGCCACCATTAACATGATTTTCCTGGGAAATATATAGTGTATTAGTCTTCCCTTTGCTTTCTACACCGCTATGCACATGCTGTTCAAGTGGCTGCCACCACACCGTGTGCTGTTCTTCTGAAGCCGTTCTGACCAATGAAGTCTTCGCCTTCAGTCGATACTAATGAGCCAGCTGCCACTCACCAGATGTTTAAAAAATGTTAAAAGATGTTTAAAAAGATGTCTAAGGAATAAAATGAAAGTACCATTGGTAATCACTGTTATAATTCAGTAATTGCTTCCTAATAAGATGAATGGGAGAAATGCTGGAACATGATGTGTTGCAGAGATATTAAAGGTTTAAACTTTCATTAACAAAGTGGATGATTCATTGATTACCCTTATATGCATCTTAGTTCACTTTCAAATGTACATATTGGAATCAAAGACATCAAGAGTAATATCTTTTCAGGGAAAATCGTGATCAAAATAACCTCAAATATTGAGAACTATATTGCCTTTTCTTTTCTTTTTTTTATTGAAAAGTTTTATAAAAATACAAATATAAAAAATATAAACCCCTCCCCCCTCCCCCCTTCAACCCCCCCATCCCTCCCCCCCTTCAGCCCCCCCTCCCTCCCCCAGACTTCCCAGAGTGAAATACAGGGTTTTTCTTTTTCCACAAAAAAGGTAAACTAATCATTAACCTATCCAATTTCTAATTTACAAACACCATCAAAATCTTAACTCCAATATAATAAAAAATTACAACTCTATAGTTCTTCTTCATTCATACGCAACTTGATGTCTTCTTATATGGTATTTATTCCGAATGTAATCAATCCATTTCCTCCACTCCAAAATGAATTTTTCTTGCATATGATCTTTCAAATATGCTGAGATTTTGGCCATCTCAGCTAAATTCATTACTTTTACAATCCATTCTTCTACAGTGGGCAAAGAGTCTTTCTTCCAGTATTGTGCAACCAGCAGTCTAGCTGCTGTTATTAAATTTAAAATCAACTTTATCTCCAATAACGTACAATCATTTATGATACCCAATAAAAACAATTGTGGTGTAAATTCCAACCTTTTTTTCAAAATATTTTGCATTACCCACCAAATCTTTATCCAAAATGCCTTGACCTTCTTACAGATCCACCAAATATGAAAATAGGTTGCATCTTCACTATCACACCGCCAACATTTAGCTTGTACATTAGAATACATACATGACAACTTTTTTGGGTCTAAATGCCATCTATAAAACATCTTATAAAAGTTTTCTCTCAATTTTGTGCTTGAGTAAATTTAACATTTCTGACCCAAATCTTCTCCCATGTTTCCATCATTATTGGTTCTTAAAAGTTTCTAGCCCATTTAATCATACAGTCTTTAACCAACTCTGTTTCAGAATCTAGCTCTAATAATACATTATATAATCTTTTAATATGCATAATACCCTGGTCCCTAATTTGCTTTACCAGGTTTTCTTCATTTTCCATAAGACCTATTTTTTGATCCTCCGTTCACCTTGCTTGGAGCTGACCATATTGAAACCAGGTATAAATTATCCCTTCCTTCTTCAAAAACCTCTAACGATTTAAGTTGTAGTTTACCCCTTTCACTAAATAAGAGTTCTTTATATGTGATCACCTCCATCTTTTGTTCTATACTTATATTTTCTATTGCATGTCTAGGATTTGCCCAAATAGGTATTTTATAATCCACTTTATATTGTTATTTCTTCCACACTCGCAACAAGGCATTTCTAAGTATATGGCTTTTAAAAGTTTTATCTACTTTCTTTTCATACAATAAATAAGCATGCCATCCATAAAGTAAATCATATCCTTCTAGATTCAAAATTCTTTCCTCCGTTAAGTTAAACCAATCACTAATCTGAACTAATACCGAGGCTTCATAATATAATCTTAAATTTGGCATTTTCAAACCACCTCTCTCCCGAGCATCTTGTATAATTTTTAATTTAACTCTAGGTTTTTTACCTGACCATATAAAAGTATTGAGACCTTTTTGCCATTCCCTCAATTGTTCATCCTTCTTCAACACCGGTATCATTTGGAACAAAAATAAAAACTTAGGTAATACATTCATTTTAATTGCTGCTATTCTGCCTAATAAAGATAATCCAATTCTCCATTTCTTTCTGCACTTTTTGCCATAAAACATAATAACTTAAAAATAGTTATTTTTAAATAGCTTTGTATTTGATCCAGCAATAATCACACCCAAATATTTAACCTTTTTAACTATTTCAAATCCTGATATTTGTTGAAGCTCTTCTCTTTGATCAAAAGACATATTTTTAGTCACTATCTTAGTCTTGTGTTGATTTATTTTAAATCCCAAGACTTTACCATATTGTTCTATCATTTTCAACATATATGAAACTGTATCTATAGGTTGCATTAATGTAACAACTAAGTCATCCACAAACACTCTCAATCTATAGTCTTGCTGTCGAATCACTATTCCTTTTAGTTCTTTAGATTCACGTATCTTTTTCAACAAAATTTCCAAAGATAAAACAAACAATAACGGAGATAATGGGCAACCCTGCCGCGTTCCCTTTTCTATCTTAAAACTATCCATTAGACTTCCATTAATAATTATTTGTGCAGTTTGTTCTCTATATATTGCTTTAATTAAACTCATAAATTGCTCCCCAAATTGCATTTTATCTATTACTTTAAACAAAAATTGCCAATTCAATCTGTCAAAAGCTTTCTCTGCATCCAAAAAGAAAAAAGCTGCAGAAATCTGATTATTTTTCCCCAAATATTCTACCAAGTTTATTATTTGTCTCAAATTATATTTCATATATCTCCCTTTTATAAACCCTGATTGATCATTATGAATTGTTTGTTGCATAATTGGCATTAATCTATTTGCCAATACTTTAGCAAAAATCTTATAATCAGTATTTAAAAGTGAAATAGGTCTAAAACTTTCAGGTTTAACACAATTTTGATCTTCCTTAGGAATCAATGATATAAAAGCTGTTCTCCATGAAGGTGGGGTTTCTCCCCCAGATTGAATCTTATTAAAAAGCATCCTAAGCGGTTCTACCATTTCCATCTGCAAATTCTTATAATAAATAGCTGTCAGTCCATCCGTTCCCGGTGTTTTACCTACTTTTAACTGTTTAATTGCTAAAGTAATCTCTTCAGAGTTTATTGGTTGATTCAAACCTTCCCTTTGATCCAGAGTTAGTTCCTGAATATCAACCTCTCTAAGATATCTATCAATATCTTTACCTTGTATCAAATCTCCTGCATATAATTTCGTGTAATATTCTAAAAAGGCTTTTTTAATCAAATTTTGTTGATAAACTTCTTTACCTTTATATTCCATCTTACTAATAATACGTGATCTTTGCTTTTTCCTTAACACATAAACTAACCATCTACCTGGTTTGTTAGCATTACAAAATGTATTATGTTTAGCATATTGCAAGGTAGTTGCAACTTGATCAGCCATTAACATATTAAATTGCTGTCTTAATATACCTATTGCTTCTTTTACTCCTTTATCTCCTGGATTATCAATTAACAATTGTTCTTTCTTCTTTATTTCTTCCTCAATATCTTTCCGTTTCTTTGTCTGCTTTTGTCTATGTTTATTATTCATATATATCAACACTCCCCTCATATAAGCCTTACTTGCATCCCAAACCATTTCCATAGAAGTACCTTTATACATATTGTTAACAAAAAACTCCTTCATATGTTTTTTTAAGTTCTTTCACATTTTCTTCATATCTCAATAAATTTTCATTTAATCTCCAAGGCCTCCTTTCTCTTCTCTCCTGTTCTAATTCCAACCAAACTGGGCTATGATCAGCTAAGATCCTTGGGAATATCTTGACTTTCTTCACCCTGGAAAGGAAATCACTTGTTAGCAATATAAAATCAATCCTAGAAAAGGATTGATGTCTATCAGAAAAAAAGGTAAAATCTTTTTCATCTGGATTCCGTTCTCTCCAAACATCCCTTAATTCTAAATCATCCATAATTTCAAAAAAAGGTTTGGGTAATTTGGCACACGAAGCAACTTTAGATGTAGTCTTCTTATCCTTGGAAATATCAATTACTCCATTCCAATCACCATTAAAATAATTGATTTATAATCCCATTGCGGTATATTGGTATGTAAAAATTTATAAAAATTTTCTTGTTGCTGGTTCGGTGCATAAATCCCAATCAAAAGCATTATTCCATTTTGAGTCCTTAATTCAATTGCTATATATCTTTCTTGGTCATCTGCCTCTATTAAATTTGCTGTTAAATTCTTTTTTATATATATACCACTATTCCATTTCTCTTTTCCGGAAATGATGCCACAAAGTGAGTCCCTAGTTTTGAATTAATTAAATATTTCTGGTCTGTTGATCTAATATGTGTCTCTTGTAAGCATACAATATCATTATTAAATTGTTTCAAATAATGATATATTTTCTTTCTCTTTTGTGGTGAATTCAAACCATTGACATTCCAAGACAAAAATTTAATTGGCATTTTTGCCCGACTGAAGCCTATAGAGCATATCTTGAAGATCTTCTTTCATCTTGATCTTCGGTCTTGCCCCCCCCCCACAGCTTCTGATTTTGTATCCAAATGTTGTTGTTGTTGTTTAGTAGTTGATCTTGTCATACGTTGTGCTCTCGGTTCCTCCAATTTTGTCGATTCAAGTGGCACTCCTTCCAGTTGGCTTAAAGGAAAAGGAAGTGATGCTAATTCCAGTTGATTATGGTCATCTTGCTTATTAGATTCTCCAGCCACTGCCTCAGCATATGTTAAAGACTGTTGCTTTCCTTTTTCTGCTTTTTTATCATCCTCAGGGGGGTGTCCAACTTTCAATACACTACGATAAAATTCTCTTGCTTTCCCAACGTTGTTCAGTCGATACCTCTCTCCAGCATAGTCCACTATTATGCCTGTTGGTACATCCCATCTGTACACTATTTGTTGTCTTCTCAACTAATCCACTAAGAAACCGAAATTCTTTCTGTCTCTCAGCATTTTAGGAGGAATCTCTTTCAGCACCTTAATTTCCTGTCCAGACACCTGTACTTTGTTGTTATAAGAAGCTTGCAATACATCATTTCTAATTCTTCTGTCAGTAAAATAGATCACAGCATCTCTTGGCAAATTTCTATTTCTTGCAATCCATGAGTTGACTCTATAGACTTTTCCATCTGGCCAATTATTTCATCCTTCTTCACTCCAACCACTGAGGCAATCACTTCACCACATTTCTCTCTTAGATTCTCCCGTCCATTCTCTTTCAGTCCTCTCAGTCTCAAAGCAAACTCCATTGATCTGTATTGCATCATAGTAATATCACCTTCCAACCTCTCAGATTTGGTCTGGAGTTTTCCCATTTTACCCTCCAAATCTTGGGTAACCTCACTGATTTCTTCCACTCTTTCATCAAGCTGCACAAGATGTTTGGCCAAACCAGAAACAGCCAGCAAAATATCTTCTCTTATTTCATCATGTTTCTTTTCAACAATCTTTTTAATTTCTTTTCTAATTTCTTTTACATCTTTTAAGTCCTCCTCAAATTTCCCCATTCTCTCTTCTATTTTAGCTGTTTGGGCAACCGCAATTTGCTTTATAAACTCCTTAAGTTCATTCATAGAATCCTCTTTACTTGATATCTCCCCCAGAAGTTGAGTCTTTTGTGGCACAGTGGAAACTGAAGGAGAAGCTCCTCCTGTTTTAGCTGATGCTGGCTTGGTCTGTTTAGAAGCCATTTTAATTTCCAAGAAACTTTTCTCCTCTTCACCCCACTTTGCAATTACTTAGTCTTAAATATCACCAAATCCAGTCCAAATTATTTTAAATTGCTGCTCTCAATGTCTTTCCCAAGTTACTTTCTTCTGGCAGCTTGCTTTCTCTTTAAAAGTAGAAAAAAAATCCTTTTCAGTACTCACTTTCTCTTCTCAGCACAGTCCGGGTACTCTTAATTGGACACTTCCTCTTTCAATTAAGCTCACTCAACGCAAAGTACACAGGAGTTAAGCTCTGTAACTTTGTTGCAAGCTCTCCTGTTTCCACTCCGTCTACTGCAGGAATCATTCAAACTGTCAGTTTCTTGCAGAGCTGTTCGCGACATCTAATGCTGCTTTTTGCAGCAGCGCTTCGAATCCGGAGATCGTTTCCCTGGGGAGCCCACCTTTCAAGCCCCTGGATTTAATCCCAGGGGGTTTTTTGGTGGCTCTACCTGCCGGAAACTTCTCTGCCCCCCTTCCTTTCCCGAAGAGGGGTCTGCAAAACTGCCGGACAGCTGTTTTTCGCTGTCAGGGGCGGTTTTACGGAAAACAAAGCCGGCGACCTAGGAAAAGGTCGTCACCGATGTCCGTGGCGCCAACTGGAAGCCCCCAGAACTATATTGCCTTTTCATGGAACTTGTTTCATGTAGAAACTCTGAGTCATAATTCACTCACAAACATTTCATTATCTTTTACTCTTGGACAATGAGTCATAGAAGAAAATATTTATAAACTATCAAGTTTATTGATGAATTAGATCATAAGAACATAGTGAACGTTTAAAAATGTGGATAACACAGTGTCTTCTAGCAAGGGATTTAATTTATTAGCAGACATCTTTTTATAGATACAGACATGAATTTATACAAGTAAAGGTGTATCTTTCTTTTCTTTTTTTCATTTTATAGTTTTCTTTATTAATAAATTTTATTTCATAATCAACATACAAACATATAGGCATTTAAACAAAACATAGTCAATCATCAAAATATAGCATCTAATACATCAAAGCTTGAAAAAGTTTTTAAAATTTTTTCCCCTGCCTCCCCCCTCCTATCCCAACCCCCACCCCCAGACTTCCCAGAGCAAATACAGGGTAAAACATTTGATAAACACATACACACACAAAAACCACACATTAACTATCTATAGATTTATGTCCCTCTTGCACTTTAACTTGCCTTGTTCATATCTAAATATAACTATTCATGCTTGAAGGTAGTTAGTCCCACTTCATTCTTGTCCATTCTTCAGCAATAAGCAGATCTTCTTTATTCCAGTCAAAACCTAGTAACAATTAGCCATCGCATCTCCAACCCTTACATATATTATCACAATGAGAAAATGCTTCAACTAGTCTCCAGTAAAATATATTGTAAAAAAACCTTATTACTTTCCATCCTATAAACTTATATTAAACATAAACTTGTTCAACTTATTCTCTACAAATCCTCTAGATAACATTAATGTAACTTAAAACAAAATATATCATTTTTTAATAATATCCTTCTTGGAGCCTTGAATTTGTATTGAGAGATCTATACTGACCTTAATTTTAACATCCACAATATTTTCCTTTTAGTCTATCAACTTTTATAGTTTTTTTTTAAAAAACACTGTTCAAAATGTACTTCCAAGCAGAGGTAAAAATTTAGCCAGTAACCTATAACAATTCAGACATAACATTACTTAAAATAACTTTACAAAGTAAATCATGTCCCTAGGTATAAGTAAATCATTCATTTTCACTCTAATATAACTTTTCAAAACAAAACAAATCATATCCCTTAATACAAGTATAATAATTCTTTTTCACCATTATTATCCTCCCCAACGAGGAGGAGTATAATTCTTCCATCTCCATTTTTTCCTGGCTTTTTTACGAGCCTTCTTCTTTAGTCTTATTCCTCCATCTTTTTTTATTTTTACAAACTCTTGAATCTTCAGCTTTAATTTTTGAGTCTTACAATCTTGTACACTTCGCAAAATAATTCCTTTTAAAAAGCACACCTCTTTAACTAGAATTGAAAGTCCATTTTTGTAAAGAAATTGTAATGTTACATTTCAAATCTTCTTCTTATATTAAAAATCCCAATGCCTCCTGTCACTTTTCCATTTGACTGTGTCAAAACCTTTGGAAAGATCTCTCTCCATATTTCCTGATTAATCTTCTTCAAGCCTGTCAGCTTTCCATTCTTAATTTGTAGAACATCCACTCCATTTTCCTCAGGCGCTTTGAACTAGGTTACTTCTTCCTCCTCTTCATTCAGCATTTCAATATTATTTGCCATCTGGGATACCAATACAGTGTCTCCCTTTATATCTTTGTTACAAAATTGAGTAAAAATCTTCTCTAAACACCCTTCCAGTCTTTCCATTAACGAGGGGGTAAATGATTCTAGCCTTTCTTCAAAGAGATCCACTGTCAGTATTTGTTTAACCACCATTTCCAAAAAACACTTTCCAGCAGCCTCACAACAAAGTCAGTAAAATTCTTATTCTCAGTCTCCAACAGGAATTACCATTTAATAGTCAATAAATCCTATTTTCTTGAGCTGCAAACCTTAATTTCAACTTCATTCAGCCAAACCTTAAAATACTGACAGCTTTAATAACTTTAACGAGCGCTAACGAGCATTAACGATCCCTTTCTTCTTTAGCTTTTGTTTTCACTCTTTCTAGCAAATCAGTGGCATCTTGTTTCTTTTGAAAACTTTCTCTCGCCTCTGGAAGGAAGTAGTATTTATTGGAGTTAAAGTATAAGTAAAATACTTGCAAATTCTCCTGTTTTGCTCTACCTGCTTTAAAGTCACTCCTTGGAATCAGTTGGTTCACAGGGGTGGTCGCGACACCTTGTTCTGTCATTGACAGAAACGTCCCGGATCTGGAGCTGCTTCAGGCGCTTGGGGAGCCCTTACCCTCTGCACCCTCAGGATTAATCCTGGGGGTTTGAGGAGCTCTACCCATGCCTGTGCACTCTCTTCCCCCTCTTCGCCCGAGGGGAAAGTTCCGAGCTGCCAGAACAGCTGATTTTCGCTGTTTTGGCAGCTTTACAGATCACGGGAGTCAGCGCTCCCAAAAGAGCTGCTGCGGCGCCAGCGTTGCCACCAGAAGTCCTCAAGTAGAGGTGTATCTTATAAACTTTGAGATATACAAGAATTTTGACATTGAATTTAGAAAATTAATCTGAATATTCACAATTGATACATAAATAATACCACAAATATTTATACAAAGAAAATAATTAACTAACACACATATTCCAGCATGGAACTATCAGAATATTCATAATGGCAATTGATCAGGGAAAAGTGAACATAAAAAGTGATACCTTTCTCATCAGGAATGGAAAAGTCATTAGAGAAAAGTAAGGAAGTGGTAGCCTAGGGAATATGAACCACAAGGGATTCTTTTGAGTTTCATTTGAGAGTCATTGTTTGGAAAGGGGGAAATTTTAGAAGTTTTAAAAGACTTTCGGAAGTCTTTCGGAAGAACTATAATTCAGAATGCATATATATATATATAAACCTCAGAAAACATTATGTGTATATATATATATATATATATATATATATATATACATACACACACCTTTCAAAAGAAAGGAAATTGAAACATCTGTATTTCATTCCTGCTGGTTGCAGCAATTTCAAATTGCTGAGTTCATTATGCTGGAGAAATGGGCAGAGGCCTGACAGAGTCTTGTGTTTAAAAAAGACTATTGTCTGACTGAGTCAGTCACCAGACTAAAAACAGGAAGAAACTCAGTTCTAGTTCCATGACTTTGGGCAAGTTACTCCCTTAGGGAGGAGGAAGTGGCAAATGACTTCTGAAATCTTGCCAAAAAAACTGCAGGGACTTGACCAGGCAGTCACTAGAATTCAACACTGGCTCTAAAGCACTAGAAGAAAAAAATAACTTTAGATGTTGGGACATGTATTTTCTTCTGATCTTGGGAATTTTATTTTCAAATACCATTTCCCCATGATATTTTCATTCATCTGTTGGCTACTTATTTATGTCTCTGTAGCTGTTCTGTTCTCATATTTGATGCAATGGTCTTAATCTGGAATACAAGTTATTCCTGATCATTCTGGCATGACTTCTTTCAGTGGTCATACATGCAAATTGATGATTATGGTGCGAGTTTTCATTAATCTGTTCATTAACCATGTTGTGAATATGTTCACACCATTTATCTTTTTCTCACACAGGGATCCTTTTAAATATAGACAAATTCTATATGTCCTTCCTTTGTTTTTACTTTTTGTCTTTGCCGAACAAATTATATCACTTTCAGGTGATCCCTATGGATCTTACTGTATACGTGTTTTTCTACCAGTGATTTATACAAAATAATATTCAAGCAGATAGTGAAAATCCTACAAAAATGGCTGAATTGTATTATTTCTACTCATGATCTTACATGGAATGATTTACAGATTATATTTAATGTTTTTCTGACTGAAGAGGAAAAATGGATGGTTGTGGGGAAAGGTAAAAATCAGAACTATCAGAGAATGACAGGGATATGTTGTTTGCCTTTGTGAGATCCAAGCATCACAGCAGATTTGAGAGTATTGCAATAATACAGAAACAAGGTGGTTGCAGCTTTAATGGTTGCTATTAAGAAGAAACATTTAGGGAAAATTTATGAAACTAGACCTTGTGAGACCCCTAGTTCATTCCCTTTCCTTGTGAGACCCCTAGTTCATTCCCTAATCACATGTTATAGTATAAGACAGTATTCAGACTTAAATCCAGATGCCCCAGAAAATCAGAGGATGTTAAATAATGTTGTTTATCTTGTTATTATCTTAACAATAAATATTGTTTATGGGAAATAGTTGTGAAGATATTAGTACTTGTGACCACTTTATAACTATGGGTTGAAGCCTTTCCTATTAAAACTAACAAGACTAGGAGACTGATTAAAGTGTTATTGAAATAAACTATTCCCAGATTTGGACTGCCTATTTGGGTATTGACTCAGACAACAGAAATCACTTCAAAAATTGTTCATCAATCCATGGAAATTCCATGCCACTTATCATGCAGAATTAAATGAGAGAATGAAAAAGACTATGGTTTAATTAAAAGACACTTGGCTAAATTGGCCAAAGAAGCTAAATTTACTTGGATTAAAGCATTGCATGTCTTTTAAGACTAAGGATTTCACCAAATAAGCGAACAAAAATTAGTATTTTTGAATTTCTTTATAGTAGATCCTATCAGATTATTTTCACCTGATTCAGTTTCTGACTCACACCAAATTGTAAAAGATATTAGGTAGGCTTATGATAAACAATTCTCTGCTATGATTTATTTTCTCTTGTTAAATATTTGCAGGCAGTTGTACCTGTTGAATTGGACCAACCAATTCATCCTTTTGTTCCTGGTGTAGGAAAAGTCTTGAAGAAATGAAGATCTACTGGCAACCAAATGGAAGGGACATTTTCAAATATTGTTGACCACTTAAACCTGTATCAATCAAGTTTTGGATTCATTATACCAGATTGAAGATTGCAGATCCACCAAACCCTGCTTGGATGTTGTACTGTGCCAAACATCTTGGGCCTGAAGCTGCTTGCTGTTTAAAAGCTCCAAGTGACAAAATAGAAAATAGTATTTGAACATTTCTGTCTGCTTTTTTTTAATGTAATTGTGTGTTATATGGGGACTTTTCTTCACTAACTGTACAGTGTGGGAAAAACGTCTATTTACATGGCAATAGCCATGACTTTTTCATGGCTAGTGTTTTCCTGGATACTGTGTTTTTATTTTTTAAAGTCTTTTGTTGCCTGGGATAAACCATATGCCTTGCAATATCCTATATGTTACTGTTCAAATTCCTGTTCTGGTGCAATGTCTTCTTACACGTATATACAGTCTAGAACATATTCCTATCTGGAGTATAGAAAACATCCAGGTTGCTCACATGTTGTTGTTGTTAGTCATGAAATCATGTCCGACCTATCGCGACCCCATGGACAATGTTCCTCCAGGACTTCCTATCCTCTACCATTCTCTGGAGTCCATTTAAGCTCATGCTGACTGCTTCAGTGACTCCATCCACCTCATTCTCGTCATCCCCTTCTTCTTTTGCCCTCAGTCTTTCCCAGAATTAGGCTCTTCTCCAGTGAATCCTTCCTTCTCATTAGGTGGCCAAAGTATTTGAGTTTTATCTTCATGTCCTTGCCTTCTAAAGAACAGTCAGGGTTGATCCTCTAGGACTGACTGCTTTGATTGCCTTGCAGTCCAAGAGACTCACAGGACTCTTTTCCAGCACCATAGTTCAAAAGCCTCAATTCTTTGGCGCTCAGCCTTTCTTGTGGTCCAACTATCACAGCCATACATTGCAACTGGGAAAATCATAGCCTTGACTATATGCACTTTTGTTGGCAGGGTGATCTCTCTGCTTTTTAATATGCTGTCTAGATTTGCCATAGCTTTCCTCCCCAGGAGCAAGCATCTTTTAATTTCTTGGCTGCAGTCCCCATCTGCAGTGATCTTGGAGCCCAGGAAAAAATAAAATCTGTTACTACCTTCATTCCTTCCCCATCTATTTGCCAGGATTTGAGAGAGCTGGATGCCATGATCTTAATTTTTCTTAATGTTGAGTTTCAAGCCAACTTTTGAACTCTCTGCCTTCACCTGCATCAAGAGGCTCTTTATTTTCTCTTCGCTTTCTGCCATTAGAGTGGCATCATCTGCATATTTAAGGTTGATATTTCTCCCAGTAATCTTAATTCCAACTTGTGATACATCTAGCCCCGCCTTTCTCATGATGTGCTCTGCATATAAGTTAAATAGGCAGGGCAACAGTATACAGCCTTGCCAGACTCCTTTCTCAATTTTGAACCAATCAGTGGTTCCGTGTCCAGTTCTCACTGTTGCTTCTTGATCTGCATATAGGTTTCTCAAGAGACAAATAAGATGGTCTGGTACTCCCATCTCTTTTAAGAACTTGCCAGAATTTGTTTTGATCCACACAATCAAAGCTTTTTGCACAGTCAATGAAGCAGAAGTATATATATATATTTTGAAACTCTCTAGCTTTCTCCATGATCCAGTGTATATTGGCAATTTGATCTCTAGTTCCTCTGCCTCTTCAAAATCCTGCCTGTACTACTGGTAGTTCTCAGTCCACATACTGCTGGAGCCTAATTTGTAGGATTTTGAGCATTGCTAGCATGTGAAATAACTGCAATGGTGCAGTAGGTTGAACATTTTTTGGCATTGCCTTTCTTTGTAATTGAAATGTAAACTGACCTTTTCCAATCCTGTGGGAAACTTGAATTTCCCAAATTTGCTGGCAAATTGAGTGCAGCACTTTTTGCATCGTCTTTTAAGATTTTGAATAGCTCAGATGGAATACTGTCTCCTCCACTAGCTTTGTTGTTGCTCAGATTTCCTAAGGCCCATTTGACTTCACATTCCAGGATGTCTGGATTGAGGTCAGTGACCACCCCATCATGGTTATCAGAGACATTAAGCTCGTTCTTGTATAGTTCTTCTGTGTAATTTTGCCACCTCTTCTTAATTCCTTCTGCCTCTGTTAGGTCCCTGACATTTTGGTCCTTTATCATGTCCATCTTTGCATGAAACGTTCCCTTTATATCTCCAATTTTCTTGAAGAGATCTCTGGTCCTCCCTATTCTATTGTTTTCTTCTATTACTTTGCACTGTTAATTTAAGAAGGCATTCTTATCTCTTCTAGCTATTCTTTGAAATTTTGCATTCAATTGGGTGTATCTTTCTCTTTCTCCCTTGCCTTTCTTTGCCTTTTATGCTCACATGAATTGGTGACAAATGCCATTAATGGAAGAAAATTTTGCATTTCACCCTCCTCAGATCTTGGACAGAAATTATTGGCTCTTATTTCTACATTTGAACCCAAGAAGTTCCTTAAGAATCTTTATGATGTAATTATTCTGCACCCTGGCTCCACATAAGACTCCATTACAGACTGTACCACTGCAAAGAGCATCTCCCTTGTCATTCATAAACTTTGAATGGATTCCTCCCCCCCCCCCTCCATGATTATCAATTGACTTGGAAGGATAACTTTCTTGTTAATGTGTATTTCAACCTTGCCGCAAATTTGAAGCTAAAAGATCATTAGGTAGGCACTAAAATGCCAATGGAGAGTGTTCCTTTATTAGGAGCCCCTTTAACATTAAATGACACTGCTTTTCTTAATATTATTTTTCAGTCCCTAGACTAGAGGAATTCATAAATGTATGGATGTTTACATCTTTTCTTTATATAGGTTATACATATTGCATGTATTGCAAGTTTCCCCACATAAAATAATTTCTGTTGGAAAATTGGAACCAAAATTTTGCAGTCACAAGTCAAGTCAAACCCTATTTTACAATTATGTTTTCAATGGTTATTATATGAATACCACGGTCATAAATGCAATCTCTGTCTTTTGAATAGGTATGTTTTGCTGGAAATTAGCAAATAAGGTCACAAATTGCAATCACATGACCACAGTACACTACAACGGTTGTAAATGGGGACTGGTTGTCAAATACCTGAATTGCAATCACCAGACATAAATGTGAGGACTAGACATTTTTCAGCACCATAATTTCAAATGGTGACGATTCTCAGTATTGTTGTATGTGCACTGAAAAGTACTAGACGCTACAGAAGAGGCTTGATCATGTTAAATCAAGAAAAGTATATTACTACAAGTCAATAGAAATACATTTAAAAGAATAACAACACTATTTCAATCTGCACTGCAGGAAAAGCATATTTTAATTTGTAATAATCAACATGAATCATAAAATTAATAACTATAGACTGCACAGAAAATCACATCAACCATGATTGCTTTCCTTGGCTTTACATAGATATTGCCCTCTCATATATGTTATAATGAAATGTAACACATTTATAAGATACATTACAAAATATATTTCTTGATGTTGCACCATCATTTATTAATCTATAAAAAATATATTGGATTTCCACTGAATTTAGCACTTTTCCCCAAAACGAATGAGTAAGAATTTTATAAACATGTGCTAATTTTAAAGATACAATTTTTCCTAAGAGAATGTTAACTACTCAACATTTATAAAGCACTGGAACTGGCAAATGGAAGTTTTGAAACTCTAATAGCAGAAGATCATGTTTGTAATTATTATATGCAACATGTTTTTCAAATCAGAAAAAGATAAGAAATAGTATTCAAAACCATCTGTGGTAAAACAAGCTTTTTTCTTTTTCTTTTTGGCTTTAGTTTGCCATATACTTCCTATAAATTTGCCTCGTTTTATGCTTATGGTTCAAGAAGCCTGCATAAGAAAAAAGAAAATGGTAAGAAATATTAAAATTCTATAAATTGTTCATAATTGGTATAGAGAACAGCTTTGTTTTTTAAAACAGTAATAACATAATGGTAAAATAAAAATGCAAATTAAACATTCTTATTTTCAGATTTATAATCTGCTTTAATGATTAACACTACATTTATAAAATATTAAATAAAATTGAAATTAAAATCCCTTGTCAAAGTTTTTCAAATTTATTAATGTTTATGAACATAAATTCAATCCCCATGAAAGCAATTATTATAATAAGTAAATCATTATTACTATTTATTAATTGTATGCTGCCTGATTCCCAGCAACTCTGGACAGTTTAATTATTGTTTAAAACATGGAAGAGGCGGGGGGGGAGGGGACCAGAAACAAAATAAGGATAAAAATGACAAAAGCAGGAGGTAACAAAGAAAAAGCCTGGTTTTAATGAAGGTTTCAGTCATTCCCACCAAAAGCCAGTCAAATCTCTGGAATAACCTCATTCCAAGGGAAGGAGCTATAACAAAGAAAGTGGCTTTCAGGATTACAATGTAGATGGCATTATTTAATTGAAGGAACCAGAGTGTGTCAGCCCTGTCAGATCGAGTCAGTCAGCCAGATACAAAGGGAGATGGTTGATCCTTCAAGTAACTAAGCCCTTTACTATATTGGACTTTACAGGTATAATAGCAGTTTGAATCACACGCAGAAGCCATCTGGCAATCAGTGTTGTGTGTAGAACAGAGTGTTACATGGGCACTTTGAAACATACCCATCAATGCTTTGATACTGCATTCTGGGTAAGTTAAAGTTCTGTAGTCTTCAAGGGCAGCTCCACATACAGCATGCTGTAATAGTCAAACTGTGAGGTGATTAGAGTGGACCTCAAGAGTCCCCCAATCTCTAATAGAGCGGAACACTGGATGAAGCTGTACTAAAGGCCTTTCTAGCCACTGCTGCCATCTGCTGTTCTGAATTCAGGAAGACCCCACCACAAAATTCATTTAAAACATTAAACAATGTTTAATTCCCAAACTCTGTAGATTACTGGTGTAACAAAAGACTGTAAAGCATTAAGCACTCAGCTGTAATATATGAAAGAAATACAGAAAAGAAATCAGCAATGGTTCGATTAGGCTGTAATCCTATGACCCCTGAGGCTTAAAACTGGAATCCTTATTCAATAGAATTTGTTTTTTCTATCAAAAATTGGAGAGGAGGGAAGATGGGGGTACGGACCTGGCCGGTATTACCGAGACCTGGTTGGGCCACGAGGGGGGGGTTCCCCTCGTGGAGATGTGTCCACCGGGTTTCCTTTCATTCCACCAGCCGAGAGCCCAGGGCAGGGGTGGGGGAGTAGCGGTCATTATTAAGGAAGGTCTGGGTCCGAGGGAGGCCACTGTACCTCAGATAGCCGGGTGTGAGTCTGCCTTTGTGAGATGGGGTCCTGGTGGGCAGATGGGTCTGTTAGTCACGTACCTGGCTCCCTGCCACGTGGCAACGACCCTGCCCGAGCTTCTCAATGTTATAGCCGAGGTGGCGGTTGATACCCCCAAGCTTATAGTTATGGGGGATTTCAACCTGCCATCTATCGGTGAAACATCTGAGATGGCTCGGGAGTTCATGTCTTCCATGATGGCCATGGACCTGACCCAGGTAATTCAGGGCCCGACTCACATTGGTGGACACACCCTGGACTTAGTTTTTGTCTCTGGTCAGTGGTTGAGTGGTCATGATATTGGGGATATAGGTGTTGAACCCTTGTCATGGACTGACCACTCGCTCCTTCGTCTCGACTTTCTGACCATTACACCTCATCGCAGGGAGGCGGAACCAACTAGGTGGTTCCGCCCCAGGCGCCTGATGGATCCTGATAGGTTCCAGATGGAGCTTGGGCCATTTCCTGAGACACTGACACACGACTCGACTGAGGACCTGGTGGCTGCCTGGGATAGGGCAGCCGGTGGGGCCTTGGACCGGGTCGCGCCTTTGCGGCCTCTGACCCGGTGCCGAACTCACTTATCTCCTTGGTTCACCGAGGAGCTGAGGGAGATGAAGCGCCGGAAAAGACGCCTAGAGAGTGGTTGGAGGGCTAGTCGCTCTGAATCTGACTTGACACTAGTAAGAGCTCATATTAAGACTTACTTAGTGGCAATAAAAGCGGCGAAATCTAATTATTTCACCGCTCTTATCGCGTCATCAGATAATCGCCCAGCCGCCCTGTTTAGGGTGACCCGCTCCCTCCTTCATCTGGGAGCGCGGGAAGATCCCTTGCAGGGACGTGCTGAGGATTTTGTTCAATATCTGGATGATAAAATAACTCAGATTCGGGATGAGCTGGCCACTGACTGGGTTAGTTCGGGCGAGGTGACCGAGCCCAGTCTTGAGAGTGTTATCTGGGCTGAGTTCGATCCTGTGGCTCCCGAGGACGTGGACAGGATCCTGGGTAGACTGAACGCTACCACATGTTTATCGGACCCGTGTCCCTCCTGGTTGGTGCTGGCCTCCCGGGAGGTTACATGAGGCTGGCTCCAGGAGATTATAAACGCTTCTTTGAGTGAGGGTGTCCTTCCGCCTGCCTTGAAGGAGGCGGTGGTGAGGCCCCTCCTCAAGAAGCCCTCCCTGGACCCGGCTGTTTTGGTAAATTATCGTCCTGTCTCCAACCTTCCCTTTCTAGCGAAGGTTGTTGAGAGTGTGGTGGCGCGGCAGCTCCCCCGGTACCTGGATGAAGCTGTCTATTTAGACCCGCTCCAGTCCGGCTTCAGGTCTGGTTACAGCACCGAAACGGCATGGGTCGCGTTGGTGGATGATCTCTGGAGGGCCCGGGGTAGGGGGTACTCCTCTATCCTGGTGCTGTTAGACCTCTCAGTGGCTTTTGATACCATCGACCATGGTATCATGTTGCGCCGGTTGGAGGGATTGGGGGTGGGGGGCACTGTTCTGCGGTGGTTCTCCTCCTACCTCTCCGACCGGTCGCAATCGGTGTTGACAGGGGGGCAGCGGTCGACCCCGAGGCGCCTAGTGTGTGGGGTGCCACAAGGGTTGGTCCTCTCGCCCCTTCTGTTCAACATTTATGTAAAGCCGCTGGGTGAGATCATCCGTGGTTTTGGGGTGGAATTCCATCAGTACGCTGATGACACTCAGCTGTACATTTCCACCCCAGACCACCCCAACGATGCCGTGGAAGTGATGTCCCAGTGCCTTGAAGCTGTGCGGGTCTGGATGGGGAGAAACAGGCTTCGACTCAACCCCTCCAAGACTGAGTGGCTGTGGCTGCCGGCGTCCCGATATAGCCAACTGACTCCATCATTGGTTATTGGGGGCGAATCATTGGCCCCCACGGAAAGGGTGCGCAACTTGGGCGTCCTCCTGGATCCACGGCTGTCTTTAGAGGAGCATACGACAGCTGTGGCCAGGGGAGCTTTTTATCAGGTCCGCCTGATACGCCAGTTGCGGCCCTTTCTAGATCGGGACTCCCTACGCACAGTCACTCAGGCGCTCGTCACGTCTCGCTTGGACTACTGTAATGCTCTCTACATGGGGCTCCCCTTGGGATGCATCCGGAGGCTTCAGCTGGTACAGAATGCGGCCGCGCGGGGGATTATGGGAGCGACAGGGCGCTCCCATGTGACACCTCTCCTGCGTGAGCTGCATTGGTTGCCGGTTGATTTCCGGGTGCGTTTCAAGGTGTTGGTAATCACCTTTAAAGCGCTCCATGGCTTAGGACCAGGGTACTTACGGGACCGTCTTCTGCCACCTATTGCCTCCCACTGGCCGGTTCGCTCCCACAGAGAGGGCCTCCTCAGGGTGCCGTCAGCCAGACAGTGCCGGCTGGCGACCCCCAGGGGGAGAGCATTCTCTGTGGTAGCCCCCACCCTCTGGAACGATCTCCCTCCAGATCTGAGAACTATCGCTGACCTCCGGACCTTTCGTCGGGCTTTGAAGACTCATCTCTTCCAACTTGCCGGACTTGCCTGATCCCTCCTATTTTTAAATATTTTAAATTATTTTTTAAATTTTTAGAGTTTTAGAGTTTTTATCTGGTTTATATTTTCAGCCTAAATTTATATTGATTTTAGTACGTTTTAACTTATTGTATTGGTTTTAAATTGGCTGTTCACCGCCCTGGGTCCGGAAGGAGAAGGGCGGTATAGAAATTTAATAAATAAATAAATAACTAAATAAATTATGTCTCTAATCTGGAGAAACATAAATAAAGTGGGACCTGCTAGATGACCACTGGATAACTTTCTTTTCACTATATTCTAAAAGCAACTAAATTCTGAAAGCAGGAAATACATCCGGATAGAAAATGTACAAGCTCAGCTTAAAATCCTTTGATACTCTAAATGGCCCCCTAACTTGTCAAAAGAAAAGGAGCATCTTAATGAAACATAGTTAAAGGTGATTAGGCCAAGGATAGCACCTGGACGGGAAGCAATATATCAAAAGAAGAATTTGTACTTTAGCAAGTTACAGAAGAATTATGATTGTTGGGTAAAGATAATGTAAAATCTTAGTAATTAGGAAATGTCAATTAAAAATAACAAATGTATGTTAACCATATATGGAAAGTTGCTGTGTTAGCAGAATCCTTTGTTTAGAAAAGTATATAATTTGTCATGTAATCATGGACTCCTCACTCAGAGCTCAAATGAGAATCAAGTTCTGGGTCTTTTGCGCAAAATAAACCTGACTCTATCTGACCCTATGGGATGTCTCTTGTATCCTTTCTTCCATAACATAAAGGTGGTCCTTTGTATCAGGGGTCTCCAACCTTGGCAACTTTAAGACTTGTGGATTTTAACCCCCAGAGTTCCTCAGCCAGCTTTGGGAGTTGAAGTCCACAAGTCTTAAAGTTGCCAAGGTTGGAGACCCCTGCTTTGTATTGCTTGCAATGTGACAATAATTGTAAAGTAAACATTGACTAAAATAATCCAGGAAAAGAGAAAATCTTTAACATCAGAGACCTAACCATTAATATGAAACCAAATAGAAAGGGAGAAAATTCAGATTATTTTTACCTTGTAAAGTTTTTGGTCTGCATATAAAAGTGATCTCTTGGATGCTGTGTGTCTCTTGCCCACTCCATGCTCCTTTCCAAGAAGACAATCAACATACATTTTCTGAAAATCATACAGGAGGCTAAAGTAGGCATTCTCAAACCATGGATCCCTGTTTCGCTTGTTATATAGGTTCTCCATGAAGTCCCAGAGTGCTGGAGTTGTCTGCACTCTCATTTTCCTGAACCGAATCAGATGTAAAGAGGCCGTATCAAAGCAGTGTTCATCTCTATGTCCGAAAGAGTTAAGAATCTCATTTTGAAATTCTGGACTGCCATAAACTAAATTCACTATCAAGAGGAAGCCCAGCTGAAGATATAACATTCTGGATGTGGATTCCATGTTGCTTTTAAAGAAAAGGGGGGAAAAAAGAAAAGCAATGAAGCTAATTAGAAAGAGCCATTTATTTGGGATAGCTGTTATATATCAATTATAAAACAAAACCTTGAAGTTAGACTGCCAGACGAAACAGTGATTTATGAGCCCTGTGAAGTACTTGAACTTTTCAACTATTTACTGGAAACAAAACTTACCATTGAAGACAAACAATTCCTTTTGGAGACAACTGAGATAGATTCACTATAGATTCACTATATTAAAAAATGCAATTGAATGATCATTCAAAAATTGAAAAAGATATTGTAGATTACCCTTTCAAATTGAAATATAAGATATTTGTTGGACTTGCGTCATGAAAATCACAACTGGACTTAAAAGATGATAAGAATTTAAAGAGAAGAAATAAAAATCCAGAAGAAAACGGAAATCAGAATTTTATTTATGAGTACGTTAGGAGGAAGAAGACAAGAATATAAAATTGACTTGTCTGATTATGGTATAATAATGAATTTTTATTTCTGGTAATGTTTAATGGTTATCTGGATTATTTATTTTGGAAATGTCTAATGGGGTAGTAGATTAATTTTTGATATCTAAATAAGGGATGATTATTTTCAGTAATGTTTAATAGTTTTTAATTCCTTTTTGCAATGTTTAATTTTAGAGAAAGGTACAAGGGGAATGTAAACTAAATGCAAAGGGGAAATATATACTTGTGTTATTAGGTATGTTTGTCCATTTGTTCTACATCTTTGCTGACTAGGAAGGAACATTGAAGATTTGGAGATGGGTTTAAAGAGAATGGACTAATATGGAATGATCTGGTTGTATCTTAAGAGATAGCAATGAACCGTTAATGTTCAATATACTTGTTGGGAATGAAGGGGGAAGTTTCTTATATATCCCCCCCCCCTTTTTAGGCAGTTTCACATTCTCTAAATATTTTTTCTTCTTTATTTTTTAAAATATATTTTGATATTAACTTTTTGTATTTTTAAAATTTGTTTGATATACTATAATCCTTAATAAAATTATATTTAAAAAGGGGAGGGAAAGACTTGTTTTTCCTGTCTAGACTTCTGCTTTGTAATTAAACATATTTTACATAATTTTAAAAATCAGCATGTTAATCATAAAATATCATTAATGCAATTGTATCAACTAGTTACCAGAAATGAAGCAGAAAACGTTGTTTAATATTATTAGTGCATAACAACATTAGTTCTTTTAGTTTTTACAATATTGATCTTTTAGTTCAGGGGTCAAACTGGATTTCTTTGAGGGCCAGATCAGCATTGTACTTCTCCTCTGGGGACTGGCTGCAATGGGGGGAGATGGGATGGATGCCTCTTGCAGTACTCTGCCAGCCAAAATGGGCCATGGAGGGGCTGTGTGTGGCACCTCCTTACATCCCATTTTGGCCAACAGGATGCTGCAGGAGGCCATCCAAGCCAAAAATGGGGTGCGGGGGAGCCACATTTTGGCTTCCAGGGGCACCGTGGGCCAGTCTTTTGCTATTGCCAGGCCAGCCCCATGGGCCAGATTTAAGCACCCTGCAGGCTGGATTTGGCCCACGGGCCTTGAGTTTGACATTCCTGCTTTAGTTGGTTGTGAAGATTGATTCAGGACAAATATTAAATTTATTATTCATTCCTCATTAACAGGATATTGTAGGCTTTAGTAAAGACTACATTTTTTTTTTTTTTAGTGAGCTAGAAAGTTACTGGATGAACTTAGAGAATGGTCTGAAATAGAGATATAGTTACAAAATGCTATGGAAATAATAGGTTCATCATAATACTTTATTGTGACCAGACAACAAAATATTTTAAATACTGCTAACATACTACTTTTAAAAATATTTGCTTATTCTAATTGTCTAAGACAGTGATGGCTAAACTTTTTATCATTGTGGGCCGAAAGTGTATCCGGCAGCATACACGCGTGCCAGCACACATAAAGCAATGCACGTCCACCCTGCGTATGTGCACATGACCCTGCATGCACCTTGTACATGCGCACACATCTCCCACACATGGGTCCTAGGACCCCCGTGCCCTGTTTTGGGCCTGGAAAGCCTTCTTCACCAACTTTTGCCAGAATGAACGGCCTGCTGCCACAGCCTCTTTGCAGAGACAGCAGCATCTTCTCCTCCTGCCAGCCTCACGCTCCAGGCAGCGTCCAGCCTTCCAGCCATGCCAGCCATGCTAGATGCTGTCTGGAGTGTGAAGTTGGCAGGAGGAGGAGGAGCCACTCTGCCTCTTTGCCAGCATGAATGTCCTGCCACCACAGCCTCTTTGCAGAGGCAGTGGCATCTCCTCCTCCTACTGCCAATCTCATACTCTGGGCAGCATCCAGCCAACCATGCCTGGCCTCCCCTTGCAGTAGCCCATGTAGATCCCAGGAACTGCAGCTTTGGGCCTTTCCTGGTGGTGGTGGCAGTGACTAGGCAGGCTCAGGGAAGCGCTCCTGGCTGGCAAAGGAGTAGATTTCTCAGGGCTGCATGCAGGCACATGCGGTAAGAGGAGCTGCCCAGTGGGCAAGCACGCGCCTGGAAATGAACTTCCAGTTTCTGGCACACACATACGCACCAGCCAGCTAATCTTCTGGTTACTGGCACACATGCATGTGGGACAACCAGCTGGGTGGCTGATCTCCCAGTTTCTGATATTGCCACACGCGTGAAGGACAGCTGATCATTGTGCACGCATGTGCACCAGTAACCAGAAGACTAGTTGGCTGGTGCACATGCATGTGCCGGAAACTCGGAAGAAGAATGTGTGACTCCGCGCATGCCAGGAGTGCATGCTCACATTTGCGAACCAGTAGGGAAGGTAAGTGAATTCCATCTCTGCTAGAGACCCAATATTGAATTAGGACCAGGGGAAAAAGAAGAATAAAAAAAGGATATAAGCACAGGTTCCTTTAATACCTTGGGTTTATGAATTGAGGTAATAAAAATCTCAACTGATACAATTGATTATATCAAGTATATCAAGAAAAGCCATGTGGACTATGATACAATAGTTTTCATCAGTTGTCAAACTTATCATGAGAAAGAAAATATAATGAACCTGCAAATAAGATAAAGAAAGGACCTGCATAAAGATTTGATTTTTGTCTTTAATCCTGATTATTTATTTTTTTGAAGTCAACAAATTTGGGATAAGGATGTTCTGTATACTGCATTCCCATTCACTATTTTTCCCCTCGGTATCAGTCTACCTGATTGAACTGTGAAAACATATTTTGTCAGAAAGATAGGATATACATCTGATAAAATTTAAAGGGCTAAAATGCTAGATTCCCAACTAATCATACTAAAGAATTATGAAATTCTATTATCTCTCTTTTGCTTTTCTAATTCAAAATGGTTTTGCTACTGTTCAAACTGGATTAAAATAATAAACATAATATAGCCTCTATTATTAACCCAAAGATTTAGCAGTCATTGATTCAATACTGTTTTTTGCTCTTAAAACTCTATTCCAAATATACTTAGCCCATATGTGTGTATGTGCATAGGTGAATTTCATATGTGAAGGGTTCAGAACCTTTCTCATACATTATAGTAGAATTCAGAACAGTTCTGAAAAACAGTTCATGTTAACTCCATACCGATAATTCTGAAAAATATCTGTATTAAATAACTGAGGTCTTGGATGAACTGAAGATGAGAATGGGAATGACTTATCTGTACGTTTTGATTTTTACTAGTTGATTCCTCTGAAAAACAAAAGTTTCAAAAGACACTAGTTTAAAAGTTTACAATGCAACGTTTTTTTCATGGAATTGTTGACCCAGTAATATAACAGCTCACACTTGGCAGCACAACAACCTTGTCACATTTTATTTTCTCTATTTATATATAATTTTCTATTTACTTAACTTCAGGATCATTGTTAATGCTTTCTTCTCTCCAGTTCCTTTGCTGAGAGATGCACTCATAATATTTGGACCTATATGGATCCCTTGGAAGCTCTGATTACATGATTTCTTTTTGTGCATCTACGCTGGTAAATATACACAGCTTCTTCCTTCTCCTTCTGGAAATCAGGTGTCATCTATATCAAAAAGTCTGTCAGAGGACTAAGCAATCAATCAAGGAAATTTGAGTGATATGATCAGGGGTAGTTTTAGATCATGCAATGAAACACCAAGAGAATTCAGTAAAATTAGTACTTAAAATAAAAGATCACTGAAAAGAATTATAGCTCAGGCCCTCGATACATTTATTAAGGAATACTGTCCTAACTCTCTCAAACACGGTAGTTCACAGAAAATTCTGAAATCTAAGTCTCATTCTTTTTAAGTAATGAAAGTCTTTTAAAACACCTGTTTCATGCAACCAAATGATAGAAGTACTGAAGAAATACTTACTGAGAGATAGTCCTGAGTGTAACTCTTCAGTCTCTGGTAAGAGGTTCTGTTAACTGGAGTAACTAGAGTGAAGTCTTCAATTGGCTGTCCCAGAAAAGAAGACTGAAGCTATTGCTGGTGATCTATATATATAGATCAGCAGCTACACTAATCACTAATGGAAACGAGCTATAAAAACATAACCCCGCCTCTCTCCACTTATCTTTCAACAATCAATATGCTATGTTCCTTTCCTCATCCTATTGACAATGTAGGCACTGTAGATTTTTCAAATGATAACAAATTTCATAAAAGTATACCTGCAAGCGAAGGCATTTAACTCAGAAATAAATTAGCTTGTTAACTAGACTGACATAACAAATCTGTGGATCATATAAAATACGTGTAAGAACATTCTTTTATCATATCCTAAAATAAAGATTCTTTTAAAGATTTATATGTCATCTTTCTGCCAAATAACATTATTCTGCCAAATAACAAATAACTGACCTGAATATGTTTAGAATCATTGAAAAAATTTAAAAACCACAGATGACAAGAAAATGTTTATTAAAGTTGTAAGGTTAATTTCCTGCAGTGATGAAAGAAAAGAAAGAAGCTTACCTCTAATTAAATAGACATTAAAACCTCTTTCTTTAAAAAAAGCATTAAAATATTTTAATAATTTAAAAGGACAAGGAAATATTGTCCATAACCTGTAAGATCTGTTTTTTAAAAAATGGTTTTTATCCTTTTTGCTAGGTTATGAATGCTTTATTTAGCCTCTGGATTCCTGCTTTTATTATTTATTTATTGGTTCGATTTATATGCCGCCCTTCTCCGGAGACTCAGGGTGTCAAGCAATAGCCTTCATACTTTTGTATATACTTGCTTAGTAGGGCTTTTGCCCCACACCCCAAGCAGTATTCTTTTTTTATATATACAAAGTCAGCTTATTACCCCACAATCCGGGTCCTCATTTTACCTACCTCGGAAGGATGGAAGGCTGAGTCAACCTTGAGCCTGGTGAGATTCGAACTTGCAGTAATTGCAGGCAGCTGGCAGCTAAGTGCTATTTAAAGCGCTTTAGTCAGCTGCTCCACCAAGACTCCTTTTGGTCTGAGAGGTTTCCTGCCAGGCAGCAGTAAAAATTATTAAGAGAAAAATCTCCCTTTCTTTCTTTTTTTCCTCTGTTTCACTAGGACATCAGAGATAATTTTCAGATAAAGAGCAAGAGATACTTAAATCAGCCAGTTCAAATCATTATAGATGATTATTTTGAATTTTATTTCAACAAGAATGGCACTTAACATCACTATTTCAGCATTTCTCAATTTCGATCTCTCGAAGGTAATAGTTTCCAGGGCCCGTTAAAAACACCTCATGCGCAATCAATAATCATTCAAAACATTATCAAGCAATTTCTCCATGCAGGAAGAGTCAGACAGGTAAAATGTAGTACATGTGATCTTCATGGTTTAAAGTATAAATAAGGAACTGAAATCCTGTAAGAATGGACAGTGAAGAAATGGGGGAGGGGAGACTGGGATCACAAAATGTATTAATTTATGGTTTACTTAACTGTGAGGTTTTGAATATGCTAAATTTGGTGGGTTCATGCAAAACATCAAGGTTAGATCATGATTTGGAAACTAGAAATTACACATTATAGTGAGCCAAAACCAAACCATGTCTAACTCAGTTTTTAAATCTAGTCTGAAAGTGATAGAAGAAGGGTGATAAAAAAAAGAGCCATTGCTGATTTTATTCATTAATCATTTTGTCACATTCATCACACCAGTGGTGAAATCCAAATTTTTTTACTATCGGTTCTGTGGGCATGGCTTGGTGTGGTGGGTGTGGTGTGGCTTTCATGGCTTGGTGGGTGTGGCAGGGGAAGGATACTGCAAAATCTCCATTCCCACCCCACTCCAGGGAAGAATATTGCAAAATCTCCATCCCCACCCCACTCTAGGGCCAGCTCTCTGGAGAATTTACCAATTCTCCAAACTACTCAAAATGTCCGCTATCGGTTCTTCAGAATCTGTCAGAACCTGCTGGATTTCACCCCTGCATCACACCCTATAAGATAACCCCTTCAGGATGAAACTTGGGACAATAGTAACGCAGACTACTTTTCTGAAATATGACAAACACCACTTCTCTAGACAGGAAACTGACAGCCAACTGAGCTATCATCATATCTAGATCGAGGTTTACTTTTTTGGTTTACATACTGTCTTTACTGATATGTTATAAAACACAGGAAGTGGAAACCTTCAGCAAACACATCAACTCTGTGGACAGATACATTAAGTTCACACTGGAAGATGTTAAGGAGAATAGTCCGATTTTCTTGGACTGGGCGGCACACATTAAGGAAGACAGTCCTTTCAGCAGATTCAAGAATGTTCCACACCATCTGCATTTCAATACAATGGAGCCTGTGATAAACCACCCGTGTAGTCTCAATGACTCTGAGAGCTAATGATCAACCTTCAGAGTGCTAATGACCAAATGACTGCAAAGATTGTAGATCATTCCATTCCCCATCATTCAGTCAAAACTGAAGAAGTTTCTTGGATGAGAAGTGAAACATCTTCAAGAAAAAAGAAAGAAAGTCTAGTTGCCTTTTGAAAAAGCACTTTGGGATATCTCTTTTTGTTTTTTTGTTTTTTCATGTTGATAGTAAAGAACATGTAGAATACGAGATAGAAATCAAATAAAACCAATCAGGAATAGCCTATTAAAATGGGCCATTCAAATTAATATGTCTTAGAATGGACCAATAGGAAACTTCCCATGGCCAACTGTAAATATTAAAAACAAAATGCATCATGTGAATGTAAAAAGGAGTTACTGCCCTGGCTTAAAGTCTCACTTTTCTGGCCTTCTCACATCATAATTGATCAATGTAGCAAGGCAATTTCTATTCTGAAATCGGATCTAACATCAGGCTGAAATAGATCTAGGTATTAAGATTGACAAGAACTGAATAGCTATTATCTGCGTCAGCATTATGACAAATATTATTTTACAATTAAACAAGAAGTTTTTATTTTGAAGTTTTTCACAGTTGTATTGACGAATGCCTTGAACATAATAGTTTTTCTTCCCAAAAGGAAGAAAAAAAATTATCATCTTCAGGACCCAACCATGAATTTCTATACTGTAGAAAGAATTTCTGGTTTCTAGTTCCAAGTTCTTTCACTGTAAAATACCATAAACCAATAATCCAGTTAGTTTGCAATCAAAACAGAAAGAACAAATTCTATTCACTTCCTTAAAAGTGATGGAATGAACCATCTATCTAGTCCTGTTTTAAAACTAATGAAATATGAGATTTAAGGTAACACCAAGTGCTTCTTGATGAAAAACGATTTTTTAAAAATATTGTTTCATTCCTTCCTTTAGTAATGAAAACATGTTATTCAGTTTTTATATATAAATTTAAAGTTTAAATGAGAACTTCCAGTGAAGTTAAGAGATATAGTTTTTTGTAGGAGGTGGAGAGGTGTTGCAAACAAATAAACTTTGTTTTTCCTTTTCATGAATGAGTCACGGTTCAGAGCTCAAACGACTATCATAATGTACCCAACAAGCACATAGTGTTCCTTACTACTATAATTATAAGAGACGATGGTACATGGCAGGAAATTGGTATTTTTTAAATAAAAATATCATACCCCTCCTCCATTGTGGCTATATGAATAGTCATTTCACTAAATATAGTCTCCAACAAAGATCAAATCACCATGTATTTCTTTTCTCTTAATATCATTGGTAGAGGAAACAGTTTCATTGATTTTAGACACTTTAGAGAGCGACAACATGTTGTTGTCACGTGATGTACTGCAACTTTTTCCCCTTTCGCTAAATTGAGGGTGGGGGTGGCCAGTGTGTGAGGCATCTGGCCCATGGGCCTAAGTTTGATACCCCTGCTTTAGAGATATACTTTTGTTACTATCTAGCAATCAGATTGCAAATACATAGGAAAATGGTATCGTTGCATTTTTATTGTTGCATTATCTCTTGCCCTATCTCAGATTATGACTGCTTGTAATACATCTGTTTTGCTGAGAATTTCCATGGTTTGTTCAATGTTTTCTTACTTCACTTCACTGATGAGCTACTGCTTTATGGACCACCTATTAATTTTCTGAGTTGGTTCAAGGGCAATTCCATTTCAAACCAATTTCAGTAGTCAAACTAAGTGGTGACAAAGATATCAGCAACAATTTCCAGTCCACGAATGGCCACAAGTAATACACACGTTGTGCAATGGTCGCTAACTTGACATGGAGGAATAGATGCTTGGATCAAAATAATGCACATCATTATTTTAATTACCTCCCTAAAACCCATGTTTCCATTACCAATGTAAAAACAAATATTTCTCTGTTCCTCAACTGCCATGCTAATGTAAACAACTGATATTAGAGATGGCTTTGAAATCAAAATAATTTATAAATTATTTATAGATATATATTAAAACATTTAAAAATATTATATAATCATCCCAATTAGACTTGAGTTTTACACAATCTTAAACATTATAATTGGCAAGATGTTACTAAACTTTATTGCTTATCATTGTGGGAATGGAAAACCTTGTATGCGAATAGCTAATGGGCCTCACTTAGGCCAGTCAGTCAGTCAAAATGTATGGTTCTGAATTCCCAGATGGAAATCAGGATACAACTGCAAAACATACACCAATAAACAGGCAAAGGATTGTCCCTGAAACCCTCTAACTGAAACATACTGCACAGAAATCAATCTTACTTTCAGGCCAATGATTTCCTTAATAATTGGGCTAAAATAAGTCAAGCGCTAGAGACAGCCTGTTTTGCAACCTCATTACTCAGTGGTTTTCATGGAATTCTATAATTAATTATTATCCAGTTCATTCTATACTGTTAATTTCCTTATGAACAGTTTAGAATGAACTGTTCAATTCAGTTCAGTGAACAGTTCATTACTGTTCAGCTCATTAATAATTCTTCTGTTCATTCTGTGCTTGTTTATAAGAGGAAAAGGGGTGATCATGTGTGTCCTTATCATGCAGAAATTATTATTAAGAATTCCATGTCCCTGGAACTAAATCCCTCTACTTAAAACATATCCTACAGAAATCAATCTCATTTGCAGACCAATAATTTCCTTAATAATTGGGTTATTGAGCAAAAGATTACAGTTTTTTTCTCAGAGAAGATAAATCTTTTTCTAGAATTGATATGATCTGGATTACAAAAAAATTGCTTCATAAAACAATTAAAGCTAATATTCTTTCAGAATTTTTTTCTCATCATAACCAAATGACTTTACATGTTAAATTTGGAGCCCAGTCTTTCAATTGGAGATGAAATCAGTTTGTTTTGCAGAGATTGTAGTTTGTTAAAGACTGTAACAAGTACTCCAAGATTATTTTAACAATAATCTGGGCAAGATAATTAATTTGAGAACAGTTTGAGACGTCTGTAAAACTGTGATAAGAAGATACTTTATACAATATTTACATTTATTAAGAAGAAAACCGATTGAAAAATGTAAAAAAATCCAAACATATTACACAAAATTAAACTGAGGAAAAGAGAACTTCAGAAATCACCAAAAGATTTTAACCTACTTAACCAGTTAAAATTATTGCAAAAACAAATTTGTTGATTGTTTCAAATATTGAAAAGAAATTGAAATACCAAACTTTTTTGAACATGCAAATAAACGAGAGAGATGGCAGGCATATAAATTTAGAAAACAGATTGAAAAGGGGAGAATAATTAAACTTCAGGAAATAAGACCTACTAGAATGTTATTTTTACTCCAGACTCTACTGACATTGTTAAAAGATTCTTTTAAACAGTGGCAAAAAGATACAATGTATCTAAATTTATTTGGCATAACAAAAAACCAAGAATTAAATTAAGTTAAGTTATATGATTTTAACTTCCCAGAGGCTGCTGGAAGGACCTGCTGGCTGTGAATGGGGGAGGCTGAGAGGGAGTACAGAGGATAAAGGTAGCGGCCCGCATGATTTTAGGTGCATGAATCATATAACTATAAACCAAAAATAGCAATAATACACTCAGAGTTAGTGTGCTTGAGATTGCAATTTTATTTTATTTCAAAATAATTGGCTTAGTTCAGTGCAATACTTGTTTTGCAGCTGTCTTTTGCAGTACTCTTTTCAAATCTGGATACTGACCTCTTTGTAAACAAATTACTAGTCTACATGGACAGATTACCTATCTAGAATATCTAATCTGTGCTCTCCAAGAAGAAATTAGGTGTCCAATTCAGCCATTCCACTCTATTGAGCTGCCACACTATCAACCCCCTCGACCACAAAGATCCTGTAGGAGAAGGGCAGTATGGACAACCATGGGACCTGGCAGGGTGAGAGTGTGAACCATAAACACAAAGCTTTCGCTTTGTCCCAGCATAACAGATACAGTGCCCTTGCTGACCTTAATAGGAACACTAAAGTGACAGGTCAAGGTAGTTGTGATAACGATAACTCAAATAAGCAGGGAATTGTGGTCTAAGATGAAGAACTTACTTTGGAAAGGAAAAAATGTGAATCAGGTATTACACATCAGTCACACAAGAAGAGTAAGGTATTCAAAAAGAGAAGCCACCTTCTGGTTGGTGATTAAATTGTAAGGGATGTAAATTTAGGAAAGGATATGGAAATTTTGAAAGAGGTCAGGTGTCTGCCAGGTGCCAGCAGAGACAAAAGGTGCATTCTTAAAATAGTCAAGAATGCCAGTAAGGACTGTGATGTTGATGCTATTATACATTGTGGCACAAAGATCTGTCCCAAAAAGATGTACTTTCTCTGCAGAATGATTTCCAGAGCTTGGGGTATGAACTTAGTAGTATAGGTTGTAGGCTTATCTTTTCAGAGGTTTTATCAGTATATAAGGAACAAAAAGGTAAAGGCCAGTGTGTAGCGGAGTTTAATGCGTGGCTAAAGGAGTGGTGTAAAAGGAAAGGCTTTGGTTTTATTACTCATGATGTCTACGGCTGGTCCAATGAAAAATTGTACAAAAGAGGTGGTTTGCATCCATCAAAGAAAGGGACTTGGCATTAAATTCACAGATTTTCTAGATAAACATTTAAACTGAACAGTGGGTATGGTGTTACATATGTAAATAACAAGTGAAGCCAGGGATATAGGCTTCACTCAGGTCCGGGTTTAGCTGGACATTTGCATGCCCATCACTGATTGGTGGATTCAAACAGAGGGAAATGTAAAGCGTTGTCAGTGGCTAATCAGTGGGACTGCTCCCTTTAAAAGACAGTGCTGCTGGCTAAGCCTTTGCAGAAGTCACTCACTTAAAGAATTGAAGTTACTGTCTGTCCTCCTGCCTCTTCGTTGCCTCCCACGATCTAACACTGGCGACGAGGATGGGATCGAAGAGGATGAAGGACTCAGGCTGAACAGAAGGAGCAACACATGGCATTCACCATGAACCACTGCATCGATTCCAGGATGAACCACTGCATTGATTCCATGATGACATCTTACACTCCACCAGCTCCATTCAATCCGGCTAGGGAAACATGGAAGAAATACGTGCTTCGATTCCATTGTTTCCTGGAAGCCAACGACCTGCTAGGACTCTCTGACAATAAAAAAAAAGCACTTTTCCTGAGCTACTGTGAACCCGAAGTCCTTGACATGGCCAAAGCCATTTTGGAACCTGTAGACTGTGCCGTGGCCAATGTTGCAAGAAACACTCCGGGCTCACTACGCTCCCGTACCCTCTCTGATGGTTTACAAGCATGCATTTTACCATCGGAACCAAGATGAAGGTAAGACCATCAATCAATATGTTGCAGCCCTAAGGAAGACTGCAGTGCGCTGTGAATTCAGCAACATAGAGAAAGCCATGATGGATAGATTGGTTTTCAGGCTCAGAGACCTGCAATTGCACAGGCGATTGCTATCCAGGCCAAACTTCACATTCAAAATCGCTTTAGAAGAAGTGTGGGCAGCTGAACCCACAGATTGAAAGTGGCAATCCAGAAGAGGGGAAGCACAAATGGGCAGCCGAAAACCACCAGTGTGAACCAGGAGCGCTGGGAAACTGAGGACTCTACCGATGACAAGGACATACATTGGATGCAGTCTGAGAAGAGACCCGCAAGAACTGAGAAGAGGGAGAGACCGCAGATGTGCCCAGGCTGTGGAGAGAATCATCCCAGATCTACTTGCAGGTTCCGGGATGCCATTTGCCAGAGATGGGAAAGGAAAGGGCACATCATCAGAGCATGTCAAGCCAGCCAGCCAGCCATGTACAGACCTCAACAGACCACGTGGCAGACTGAGAACCCAGATAGACCCAGGAGAGCACTGTTCCAAAGGAGCAGCCGCCGAAAAGGGAACCGGATTCCAGTGCTGGGAAGCAGCTATTTCCAAATCAGCTTCGAAGAATTCTCCAGCCAGTTGCAGATGACTATCGTGGACAATGACCTACTGAGCCTGCTGTGGTTGGAGTGGTTCGAGGCCCTAGGCCTGGGCATGACAGGCATCCATGCCATCTATGATGATGACATCAAGAACTTAATAAAGGAGTTCACAGAGATGTTCGATAAGATTTTGGACAAGTACATGGGGAAACTCACATCTTTTAACCTTGACCCCAGTGTAGCTCCTATTAGAATGAAGCCTAGGAGGGTTCCCCTTGCTCTCCGGCCCAAGATATATGCCCAATTAGACAAGCTAATTGCGCAGAAGATCTTAGAGCCTGCAGACCACGCTAAATGGGAGACTCCGATAGTCACCCCCATGAAACCAGATGGGTCTGTCTGGATCTGCACTGACTATAAATGTAACCCTTAATAAAGCCCTACAATAACACGCATACCCAGTGGTTCAATATCTGTCACACTCGCTGGGACCGGGGAAAATTTTTGCAAAACTTGATTTGGCACAAGCATATCAGCAGCTGCCAACAGATGATGCTACAATGGAAGCGCGAACAATTGTAACTCACCACGGGGCATTCAAATGCCACCGATTACAATTTGGGGTAAGCGTGGCCCCCAGGCTATTCCAAAGTATAATGGAATGCTTGTTACAAGGCATTCCCAGAATAGTTCCATACTTTGATGATGGTCTCATATTAGGGGACAGCAAGGAAGAATTATTACCGAGGGTAAGGGAAATCTTAAGGCGGTTTAAAGAAACTGGATTGAAGGTAAATATGGAAAAATGTAAAATAGCCGTGCCTAAGGTTGAATTCTTAGGATATCTCATCCCATTGGTCAGGGATACACCCCACTCAAAGTAAGATAAAAGCTATTAAGGAAGCTCCCATACCACAAAATCAGACAGAGTTGCAAGCGTTTCTTGGACTTTTAAATTTTTACAGTATTTTCTTGCCACAGAAGGCGATGGTGGCCGAACCATTGCGTAGACTGTTAGATAAGAAAGCCAATTGGGAACTTACGTAGTTCCCAATCTACGTTTATATTATGAGGCTGCAGTCTTGATACAAGTTGGAGACTGGATTGGAACAACTAAAATAGAAATCTTGAATATAGAGGGCCACGATTTGCAATTTGGATGGCATGCATATTTACTTTATGAAGAAAAGAGAGACAGTGTATTTAACAGTCATATTTTAAGATATGCTTTGATGAGAGTTTGGAAGAAGCACCAATTTCAATTGGATTACAAAATACCTTTGTGGTTAGATCTTGGGTAGATTTTGCCAAATATAAAGTCACTCGGGGGGTTGCTATATAAAGAGATACTCTTTAATGATGGGGGCAGATGGAGTTTGAAACCTTTGAACATTCTGTTGGAACAAGGAGTGAATCTAACTTGGTTGCAGTATTTTCAACTTCAAGCAAGATGGAGAGAAGATCAGAAAACTGGACTAATGCTACATGAAGAAGATTTGGTGACCCAGATAAAATGTAAAGGGCCGATGCATATTAAACGTGTGTATAATTTACTGTTAGAAAGAGATTCAGAGGGTGAATTAGTTAAAGATTGCATGATAAAATGGGCACAGAATTTTGCAGAACCAGTAATGTTGGAAACATGGGAGAAGATTTGGGTCCAGAATGTCAAATTTACACAAGCACAGAATCTGAGGGAAAATTTTTACAAGATGTTTTATAGGTGGCATCTTGACCCTAAAAAGTTATCACGTATGTATCCAAATGTACAACCTAAATGTTGGAGGTGTGATTGTTTGGATGCGACATATTTTCATATTTGGTGGACGTGTAGAAAATTGAAAGCATTTTGGATCAAACTTTGGTGGGTAATGCAGAACATTTTGAAGAGGAAGCTTGAGTTTTCACCTCAGCATTTTTTGTTGGGAATAGTTAAAGGCTGCTCATCAACTGATACTAGATTGATTTTGCACATGATTACTGCAGCTAGATTACTGATTGGCCAAAATTGGAAGAAGGATAAGGTACCTACAATAGAGGAGTGGGTACTGAAGATGTCTAATTTTGTAGAGATGGCTAAAATCTCTGCATATTTAAAAGATAAGACCCATGAAGTTTTTGCGAAGGAGTGGGAGAAATGGGTAGAATATATGAAGCATAAATATCAAAGTAAGAAGTTTCAATTAGCACTTAATTGAAGCTATATTTCTTATACTTAGAAGTAATTTAGAGAAAAATGTACTGAATTTGGTAATTCTTAACTTTTATTCTGTTATGGGATTGAATTTTTATATCTTTAATTTTTAGACATAGTACAAAGAGAAATGTATTGAATTTATATTTTTAATCTTCAGATATAGTATAAAGAGAATTATATTAAGTATATAATACAACTTTAAATATGGTTTGTTTTTGATTTTGATTATGGTATATGTAATAGTGGGAAGTATAGTTAATGTTATATATTATTATTACTTTTATTTCAAGTTAAAGGTTTAAAATTACTCATTAGACTTTTTTTAAGAAATAGACTGTTGAGAGTTAAGACTTTTTTATATTTGATCTTTTTAATTATTATATATAAAATAATGTTATAGTTTTTCATCAGATGGATCTCACCTTTAAAAGTGCTTAAATATGGATTGTTAATGTTTGTTTAGTAGCGGAAGTCAAGGGGGGGATTGGAGAGGGAGAGGGATGGGGTTAGGGTGGGGAGATGGGGGGGGAAAGGGGTTTTCATAAATAAATGTAATGTAAAACTTTTTCAATAAAAAAAAAAGAAAGCCAATTGGAAGTGGGGATGGAAGGAAGCCACCGCTTTCACAGCAGTAAAGAACTTATTATCAACACAGAATTTTCTCATTCAGTATAATCAAACACTGCCCCTAATATTAACATGTGATGCATCACCATTTGGAGTAGGGGCAGTGCTGAGCCATAAGATGCCAAATGGAAAAGAAGCACCTATTGCATTCTACTCAAAGGCACTGTCATCCGCAGAAAGGAACTAGGTTAATTAGATAAGGAAGCACTGGCCGTGGTAGTGGAGGTTAAGCATTTCCATGTATATTTGTATGGAAGGGACTTTGTTGTGGTCACCGATCATAAACCGCTACTGGGACTTATTGCGGGAGACCGGCCAACACCAAACATATTATCACCAAGGATAATGAGGTGGACAATTTTCTTAGTGGCTTACAATATAATACATCGATCGGGCAAGGATATCGAGCATGCAGACGCCCTCAGCCGGTGCCCCCTTCCGGACCTCATCGAAGACCCAGCACCAGTAGCACCCATTCTACTCATCGAAGACTCCACAACATCCCACTGACAGCAACAGACATAGTGGGTCAATCAACTAAAGACAGAATCCTGTCAAACCCTAGCGCAATCACGAATAGGAGTCCAGCTGAGCTACTCATGAGAAGAAAGCTAAGGTCCCCGTTAGACAGACTGCACCCAATTATAGCACAGACACCCCCACCGATTCTACCAGTAATGTCAGGAGCTTCCAGGTAAGGGATCTAGTATATGCTCACAATTATGCAGGGACCCCTGCCTGATTAAAGGCAAAAATAATTAACATTACGGGTCCCAAGTCATACCAGGTAGAACTAGAGGTTGGAAAAGTTTGGAAAAGATAAATCGACCAACTCCAGGGATGAATAAGGAACTCGAGCCTAAGACAGTTTGAACATAATCAGCCTCACACGGAACATGAAAAGACAGTGCCCTGCCCCCAAGCAGGATACAAAACAAACATAGATTGTGGCCTACTTTACCCAGACACAGGGGACTTACTCTGAAGCCTGAGGGAAACTGCACACCCACCTGTGGGGCCAAGCGGCCAGCGATGAGACTCTGGGGAAGTAAGCCAGGCTGGGTCCACAGTACCCACAGTCATTTTCAGGAAGTTCCACACCAGGGAGTGGGAATGACAGCAGGCCTGACTACCCAGGCCGCTGCTGCTAACTCGAATGAACCGTGCAGTTCAGGTAGGAACCATCAATGCCCGGCATACTTATGTGACTAGGTGTTGTAGTCCCCCGATGATTGGGTAAGACTATTCCAGAGGGGAGGGATGTTACATATGTAAATAGCAAGTGAAGCCAGGAATGTAGGCTTCACTCAGGTCTGGGTTTAGCTGGACATTTGCATGCCCGCCACTGATTGGTGGATTCAAACGGAGCGAAATGTAAAGTGTTGTCAGTGACTGAATTGGTGGGACTGCTCCCTTTAAAAGGGAGTGTTGTCAGCTAAGTCTTTGCATTCCTGTCCCCCACAAATCTAAAATTAATAGGGTTATCACTGCATGTAACTTAGATGTTTCTGTGGATAAGATTATCAACCTTGCTGTCAAGCAAAAACAAGCATTTAATTGTGACTGCCATACCATGTGCACTAGTGCTGGGTTCTAACCGGCTTTACTACCGGTTCTCTTTGTGCGCACGCTTCACTTGTTATCGCCTCTTTGGTCATGCACTTTGCGCACGATTGCTGCGCTCATGCTCGCTTTGCTTGCATGTGCACCAAACTTGCTCTTCATGCAAGCGCATTGCAAATCTGTCCAGCTGAGGTGTGACAATCCACTCTGCCACACCTCTCAACTGGGCAAAAAAGGAGAAATATAAGATCAGAATAACATGGGGGCGGGTGGGAGGGCCCAGCTCCCGAAGAAAGAGAACCAGTTCAGTGACGTTATAGTGTCACCACTACCGGCTCGGCCAAACTGAGCCAAACCAGGAGCAACCCACCACTGATATGCACTAATCAAACAGGTGGCAGTCAGCACAATACAGGTTATATGGACAGTAAACACAGGATAATCAAAATGGACTCAAATGTCTATACACCAATGCACAAGTATGAGAAATTAACAGGGTGAATTAGAAATTCAAGTAAATGAGGGCAGATATGATATTGTTGCCATTATGAAAACTTGGTGGGATAAAACCCACAACGGAACATAGAGATAGATTGATTTAAATTATTTAAAAGAAATAGACCAAATAAAAGAGGAGGTGCTGTTGCACTATACATAAGAAATAACTACATCTCTACAGAAATAGAACACAACAATGATGAAAATTATCTTGAATGCATTTGGGTCAATATTAAAGGGGAGGAAATGACATTGCCCTAGATCTATACTATAGGC
This sequence comes from Coluber constrictor foxii, assembly GCA_038048745.1. Classification (NCBI taxonomy): domain Eukaryota; kingdom Metazoa; phylum Chordata; class Lepidosauria; order Squamata; family Colubridae; genus Coluber; species Coluber constrictor. The sequence continues at coordinate 148,949,354 of CM075961.1, forward strand.
CCCTAGTGGCGAATCTATGGCACACGTGCCAGAGATGGCATGCAGAGCCCTCTCTGTGGACATTTGCGCTGTCACCCCAGCTCAGCTCCATTGGCTTTCTCCAGGGAAAGAGACGGAAAGAGAGAGAGAAACAGGGAGAGAAAGAGAGAGTGTGTAAAAGAGAGAGAGGGGGAGGGAAAGGGAAATGATATTACAAAAGTTTTTCTTTTTTATTGTTCCTAAATGCAATATTTCAAAAGCAGAATAAAAATGAAGGGGCATAAAAGTGCATTTATCACATTTTTCTTAGAGCAAGAACAATCTACCTTGTTTATCATTATTTTAGGTAGTAAAATCTCAGTATTCAGGTTAAATAGCTGTCTTGGCACTTTGTGATAAATAAGTGGGTTTGGTGTTGAAGTTTGGGCACTCAGTCTCTATAAGGTTCACCATCACTGCTATAGGCCATCCAACCAAACAGAGGAAATAGACAAACTTTTTGCTAGTCAGCTAACTAAGGTATGTAGAAAGCAGATCACAATAGTAATGGGCAGTGGTGGGATTCAGCCAGTTCGAACTACTTCGGGAGAACCGGTTGTTAACTTTCTGAGCAGTTTGGTGAACTGGTTGTTGGAAGAAATCATTAGGGCAGAGAACTGGTTGTTGAATTATTTGAATCCCATCACTGGTAATGGGGGATTTTAACTATCCTGACATCAACTGGGAGACAAACTCTGCACCAAGTGGAAGATCCAACAAGTTCCTAACAAACTTAGCAGATAACTTTGTTTCCCAAAAAATGGGAACAAGGGGATCAGCCATATTGAGAAGGGAACAAGGGAATCAGTCATATTGGACTTAATTCTCACTAATAGAAATGAAATGATAAAAGGTATTTAAATTACAGGAACCTTGGGGGCAAGTTATCATGCAATATTGGAATTCAACATTATGCAAGCACAAGTAGTAGAACAAAGTCAAACTAGAGTCTTGGACATTAAGAAAGCTAATTTCAATAAACTTAGAGAGAACTTGGGAAGAATTCCATGGATGAGACTCCTCGAGGGGAAATTCCCAAGGGGCTTGGGAATTTTTGAAAAGTGAGATTATAAAAACCTAGCTTAACACAATAACAATGAAGAAGAAGAATAACAGCTCTCAAAAGGAACCAGCATGGCTGCATAAAGAACTCTCTGACAACTTGAATGATAAAAAGGACAAATATAAAAAGTGGAAAGAGGGGCAAATAACTAAGGCAGAATATCTTTCAAAGATCCTGGAGCTGTCAAAAACAGATCAGGCCACAATAATCTTTTTGCATTCTTTGGCAAAGTGACAAAATTAATGGACCAGAGGAATGTCGATATAATTTACTTGAACTTCAGTAAGGCATTTGATAATATAGACCACAACCTACTACTAGATAAAATGGAAAAATGTGGGTTAAACAGCATCAGCACCAACTGGATTCATAACTGGCTGACCAACTGCATTCAACATGTAGTCTTCAATGGAATTGCATCTACATGGAGGGAAGTATGCAGTGGGGTACGCCAAAGCTCTGTTTTAGGCCAGTATTCTTCAACATCTTCATCAATGACTTGGTTGAGAGGATAGATGGGAAACTATCTAACAAAATGAAATTCAATGGTGAAAAAAGAATAGATGGGAAACTCATCAACTTTGCAGATGACATCAAGCTGGCAGGAATATCCAATACTTCAGAAGATAGGCTTAAGATACAGAAGGATCTTGACAGATTTGAACATCGGGGGCTATCTAATAAAATGAAATTCAATGGTGAAAAAAGTAAGGTTCTACATTTACGCAAGAAAAACAAAATGCATAGGTATGGTATAAGTGGTAACTTGCTCAATAGTAGTAACTGTGAGAGGGATCTTGGAGTCCTAGTGGACAACCATTTTAATATGACCCAGTAGTGTGCAGCAGCTGCCAAAAAAAAAAAAAAGCCACCACAGTTCTAGACTGCATAAACAGAGGGATAGAATCAAGGCCATTTGAAAAAGAAGTGGCAGCTGCAGGCTTGTTGCACTGAAATGTATGAAAAACTACAGGCCGAAAAAGAGGCCTGAAGAAGTCCCGTCACCACTGTCACTGCTCTGTTCTTCATACTGGCTGAGCACGCCCACCCCATTGCCTGCAGTTTGTGGCCAGACTCGGCCAGAAGAACGGCCTGCTATGCCAGAGGAACAGTGTCATATTGGTGCTGCTCGAAGGCAGCTGAAAACTCCTGGCAACTGGACGTCACAAGCCAAGTCTCGCCGGGGACCCCACCAAGTCACTGACAAAGGTGAGCGAGGTGGGGGCGAGCAGGCAGCACACGGGTGGATTTATATAAGGGGAGGAGAACATATTATTTTTCTATGTATCTTTCAGCATTGCGCTGGGGTAGATTTTTTTATGTTTAATGTAAGATTTACTTGACTTTTTCTCATTTTTTGTACACAAGATCTTTTTTTTTTAGTTACAGGTAGTCCTCAACATACAACAGTTCATTTAGTGACTGTTCAAAGTTACAATGGCATTGAAAAAAGTGACTTTTTGTTGTGATCGAGGCCAAAATAGTGATTACCAAACACAATTCAATCCTGAACAAACTTATTTTATTAAAAGAGCTGAGAATTAATTGATTCTCTGCTTTAGTCCACAACCAATTCTTCGGCCTTATCACCAACCTTTGATGTCTTTGGTAACCTGCCAAAGGCTTTTCTTGGCAAAACCCCCACAAAGTTCAAGAGATGCTGATAAGAAGCATTGGAATCAACGTTGCTTTTCTACAAAGAACCCAATGGCTCGTTGCTGCTCTTTTAAGCCTTATGGGAGTGGCCAATCATCTTCTGGCCTTACTCCTGGGTCACCCTTTTTGCTTCAGCTGCTCTTGCCTTCTGGCAGCTCTTCGCATGCGTGCACTTGGAACAGGCTCCTCCTGTTCCTCTGCCTCTCTGCTGTCCACCTCTGGAGGCTCCAGAGTACCCGCATCACTCCCAGGTAGCCTTGGCCCCATCTCTGCCTCCAATGCAGAGCCCTTGTCTGGGCCTTCCCCTGACTCCAGGACTGGCCCATTGTCCTCCCCAGCCTTCTCACTGTCTAACTCTGCTGCCAGGTCTGCAGGCTGCTGGCGGACCACAACACTTATGACCATTTTCACAATTATGAGCTCTGTAGCAGCCCCAGGATCATATGATCAAAATTCAGGTGCTTGATTAATACTTATGACCATTGCTGTGTCCCAAGGTCATGGAGAAAGCCAGATTCACTTAACAACGGTGTTACTAACTTAGCAAATACAGTGATTCACTTAACAGATGTGGCTTGTTGATTGCTTATTTAGTATCCTATGACTATCACTATTTATTGTATCTTATGATTTACAAGAATGTATTTCATGTATGATCATGATTTAGACTGAGAGTTTATGTACAGGAGACAAATCACACTTAGCCAATAGAGAGTTCTAATATTATTTTAACCCAATAAAGAGGGTCCTGGGTTTCTCCTGAATTTTATCTACATTGTAGTGGTTTTCTTTTCTCAGTCATGGTATTTCCGCTAAATGGCGGTGGAGCATTATGGGGAAACACTTGGAGGCAGCACGGTGGACAAACAATCGAGGGCAGAGAGATGCACCAGCAATGAGGTGAGTGGCTGAGTGGATCAGTTAAGCAACATCTAGTGGCTTGGGCAGTGATGGCTAACCTTTTCCAGACCAAATGCCCAAAGCGCACACGTGTGCACAAGAGAGTACATGCGTGCACCAGAACCCCCAAAATGCAATGCGTGCATGGCCCCCACTGCATGTGCCCCCTGCACATGTCCATGTGGGCCCCCCATGCACCCCACCCCACATGTGTGTGTGTCAGCCCCCTATGCACCCCATCCCCCACACATGCATGGCAGAGACCCAAAAATCAGTTGGCCGGTGGGAGGCAGGTGAGCATGTGCGGCAGAGCTGAACTGGGGCGATGGCTCACGTGCCCACAGAGAGGGCGCTATGTGTCTCCTCAGGCACACGTGCCATAGGTTTGCCATCATAGGGCTAGGGGCAGTGAGGTGGATTGACTGTGCACTGAACAGTGCATTGAGCCTGAGGGAGGCAGGGTGGCCAAAGACCCCGGGAGTGGCAAAGGGCAGGAAGGCAGAAGGGATAAGGGATAAGGACAAGTACCGAGTATGAAAAGGCAGGGAAGAAAGGAATAAATAAGGATCACAAAATCCTTTCTGCAGAAGGTATGATCATTCTTTCTGCAAATTTCAGACTTCTGTTCAGCATTCCTTGTTGAGGAGAAAGCGGCCCTTCAGTTTGTTAAGCCTTCCTATCCCTTGTTATGCTGAAGAGTGAGGAAGCAAACCATAGCAGAAGTGAGTTCTTTAGCTTTCCAATATAAAAGGCAAAATTCTTTTTTTCTTTTCTCTTTCTTACATTTACATTAAAACCAAAGTGCACACTGTTACATACTTTTACAATAACTGCAAGCTGCTAATATTTTAATTTTTTTAAATTTTCAACTGTGATACCGTTCTTTCTTTCAGCAGAGATTTAATTTTTCTTTCATCTTTATTCATCTGTTATTTTACACATTCATCTATCATTTTTATATATCTGTGGATTACAAATTATATCCAGAAAGCAATCTCATTTCCATTTAAACCCTATTCAATGCAGAAAATTTTAAATTTTTAAACCAACTTTTAGAATTAGATTTCCCCCCCCCCCTTTTTTAAAAAAAAAATTGTGGTAACATCTTCAGCATTTTGTAATTTTTTAAAAAATTAAGCCTTAAAAGAATTAGCAAAAAGAAACATAGTCATGAAAAAAGAGACTGATAATTGTGATTTGTAAAAAAAAGTCCATGTATATGCTTATGCCCATAGAAGACCTAAACTACATAGTACCAAATGTAAATTAATTGAATTACTAGGAAAAAAATATATATATCTGGAGGTAACTCTACCCACTCTGAAACTCAACCTACAAAATGCAAAATTCCAACTGAAGCAAAAAGGCTATACCCAAATTGAACATAACAATGAATAAACAAATAAAATAATTGATCCTGTAAGTCAGGGGTGTCAAACTGGATTTCTTCGAGGGCCGGATCAGCAGTGTAGTTCTCCACTGGCAGCCCGGGGGATGGGAGATGGGATGGATGCCTCCTGCAGCACCCTGCCCCACAAATGCTCCATTTTCAGCCTGGATGGCCTCCTACAGCACTCTGCAGCCAAAATGGGGCATAGGGGAGCTGCGCACAGTTGTGCCTCACCCCATTTTGGCTGGCAGAGTGCAGCAGGAGGCCGTCCAGGCTAAAAATGGGCTGTGGCACAGCCGTGTGCAACCCCATGTCCCAATTCTGGCCGGCAGAGGCACCGTGGACCAGTCCTTTGCTATTGCAAGGCTGTACCTGAAGGCCAGATTTGATGTTGACACCTCTGTTGTAAGTGAACCTTTAGAAGAAGACCGATGGAAACATGTCACTCCCAGAAGAAAATTGCAAACAAGAACAAAGTTCATGTTGTTGTCTAATTCAACCCATTCCAGTGCAGCTCCATCAGTGAAGCTGAGAATTGATTTCGTAGCCTCCAGTTGGAAGAAGACATGCAGATACCAGAAAAGAGGCATCATCAATTGTCCCTAAAAAAAGTGGTATCTTCAAATACTGTTGCATGTGATAAGTAAAAAAGTAGCCCATACTTCCCTAGGAAAAAATGGTGATAGTGATAGGAGACTCAATTCTCAGGAGAGCAGAACCAGCCATCTATAGATCAGATATTCAATTGAGAAAGGTATATTATCTCCCTGGAGCAAAAATCAAAGATGTGGCTGAGAACCTTACTAAAATAAACAAGCCTGCAGATTACTATCCTTTTCTTCTCCTTCACATAGGGACAAAAAAAAAATGGCAATGAACCTGAAAACAATATTGAGGGACTATGAGCAGCTTGACAAGACAGTTAAGGAATTAGGAGCACAGATAGTGTTTTCACCTGTACTTCCAGTGAAAGGTCAACATCCAATGAGAGAACAAAGGATTTTAGAAATGAAGTTAGGGGTTAGGGGTTAATACAACCAAGAGAACTTCAGATTTCTAGGCCATGGTCTGCATTACCTACATGAAGGGCTTTTGGCAAGGGATAAGCTGCACCTCAAAAGAACTGGGAAAAATGTATTCGGAAAATGATTGGCTCAATTTATCAGAAGGACTTTAAACTAAAATTGAGTGGGGAGGGTGACTAATTTTTCGGATCTTTAAGACCTAATTCCAAGCATAAATCCCAAGAAAACCAATCAAACAATGAGGTAAGTAGTGATGGGGAGGAAGAAAAACTCAAATATGAAATAGGAGATGTAGAAAGAAAATACAGGGTTGGCCATAAAAGGCTCAGATTAATGCTCAAAGTCTGGAAAATAAACAGGGTTAATTTGAAGTATTATTATACTGGTAATAGGTGCAATATAGTTGCCATTACTGAAACTCATAACTGGAACATACTAATGAGAGGATACAAATTGTTCAAAACAAACAGACCTTACAAAATGAACTTTTTGCTAATCAGTTAACCAATGTATATAGGAAACAGACCACAACAGCAATGGGGAAATTTAACTATCCTGACATCAACTAGGAGACAAACTTTGCATCAAGTGGGAGATTGAACAAGTTCCTGACCTACCTAACTGACAACTGTCATCTAGAAGGTTGAGGAGGGAACTAGAGGGACAGCTATACTGTACCTAATAACAGAGAAGAAGTGATAGAAGTGGTTGAAGTTGCCAGAAATTGAGTAAGAATGACCATGTCATATTGAAATTCAATGTAATGCAGGTGCAACAGAACATAATCAAATCAATGTCTTGGACTTTAAAAGAGCTAATTTTAACAAACTCAAAGAGAGCTTGGGAAGTATTTAATGGATGAAAATATTAAAAGAGAAAGCCAATGCAATCCGATGGGTCTTACTGACCTGGAGACACTTTCTTGAGGGCACTCACGTGCCGTTTGAAGTATGGATTGATCTTAAGAACCTAGAGGCATTCAAGACCCCATGAAAACTCTCCCCAAAGCAAGTTCATTGGGATCAGTATTTCAAATGGTTCAATTCCGACCTAAAATATATCCCTGGGAGCAGTGGTAGGTTGCTCCCGGTTCTGTAGAACCAGTAGTAAAACTGGCGGGAGGCTCCACCCACCTACCCTGATGTCACCAAGGGTGATCTGCACATGTGCAGAAGCGTGCACGTGTGTTCGAGCAAAGTGCACATACATGCATGCTTCCTTTGCAAACCGGTAGTAAAGGTAAGTAGAACCCACCCCTGCTTGGGAGAAAAAACTTCCTGGCAGATGCCCTGTCACACAAACCACAGTACAATAGTAAACGTGAAGAGGTGGTCCACACTATGATTCCCACTCCTAACCTGCCTTGCAAGCCACAACCAAGGAATAGGCTAAACGATGAAAAACCACAGATTGGGGGGGGGGTGACCCAAAAACTAAGGGACAAACTGCCAGCTACCTATGATATAGAGACAACAAAGAAGACTTGATCCTAAAAGATGGACTAGCCTAGAAAGACTCCAAATTGTATGTGCCCAATAACCTGCAACTTCAAGGTTAGAGGAGTCACAATTCCAAGCAGGCAAGGCACTTTGGCTATCTGAAAATCCTGCATCTGGTCAGAAGGCAATTTTGATGGCCAAAGATGAAAAAAGACATTAAGGCCTATGTTAAAATCTGTACCACTTGTGCAGCCATGAAGAAGAAGCCAGGGAGACCCCCAGGTTTGCTTCAGCAAGATGTAGATCTGTCCCAATCCTGGGAAGAAATTACCATGGACTTCACTGTCGAGCTCCCTGAGAGTGAGGGGAATACGGTCATTTGGATCGTAATAGATTTGTTCACAAAGCAAGCCCATTTCATCAGCAAAAAAGCTGGCCAACTGTTCATAAGGCAAGACAAGAAACAATGGCAGAAATCAAACAAGGAGAGAAGCAACTTAGAACTAAGAAGAGATTTCCTAACAGTGAGAACAATTAACCAGTGAAACGGCTTGCCTCCAGCAGTTGTGGGTGCTCCATCACTGGAGACTTTTAAGAAGAAACCGAATAGCGACTTGTCTGAAATGGTATAGGGTCTCCTGCTTGAGCAGGGGTTGAACTAGAAAACCTTCAAGCCCCTTCCTGTTATTGTGTTATGCCAACTCATCTATTCTCTTAATTATTAAGGAAATTATTGGCCTAAAATGAGATTGATTTCTGTGGGATATGTTTCAACTACACTGATTCAGTTTCAGGAACATGCGGTTCTTAAGAGAATAATTTCCATATGATAAGGACAACAGTCAGATGAAGTGCATATAATATAATGTTAAAAACATTTAGTATATAATAAATATTTTGGCCTAATAATTTAAAACACCCAATTTAGGATAGATTTGAAACAGTTTAAAAAGGGAAGATTAGACCAGGCCCACCTGTTTAAATAAGAATGTTTTAGGGACACGGCGGAAAGTGTGCAGATCCAGGATCCTCCATAATTCCGGTGGGAGCTCTTTCCAGATGGTAGGTGCCCCCACAGAGAAGGCTCTCCCCCTGGGGGCCACCAGCCGACATTGTTTGACTGATGGCACCCTGAGAAGCCCCTCTCTATGGGAGCATACTGGTCAGTGAGAGGTTACTGGTGGCAGAAGGCGGTCTCGTAAATACCCTGGTCCTATGCCATGGAGTGCTCTAAAGGTGGTAACCAGAATCTTGAAGTGCACCCGGAAGACCACTGGGAGCCAATGCAAGAGGGGAGCCACATGGGAGCGCCACGTTGCTCCCATAACCGCTCGCGCGGCCGCATTCTGGACCAGTTCTGGACCAGACCTCCAAGGGGAGCCCCATGTAGAGAGCATTGCAGTAGTCGAGGCAGGAAGTTACAAGAGCATGAGTGACCTTACTGAACGAGTCCCGATTCAGAAAGGGATGCAACTGGCGAATCAGGCGAACCTGATAAAAAGTCCTCCTGGCCACAGCCATCAGGTGCAGAGTAAAAAAAAAAAAATTAAAATAGAAATAACAGAAATCACAGTAGAAACTAATATATCAAAGATACAGTTTAAGTGAATTGCTAGTTCACCTTCTGACTCACAAAAAATTCTAAACCTCAGCATGAGGCTACTATAAAATTCAAAACATTCCATGTCCGGTGGAAAAATATCCCCCTGCTCCACCTGGGATTAGAATATTCCCAATACAGGAAATGAATGAAAACTGTTCCAAGATTTTGGAAATTAAATATAGATGGACCTCTGTAGGGCAGTACTTCTTTTATTAGAAGAGTGTTTTGGAATCACATCTAGTTTAGGGTTATTAATGTTTTAAACTTGTTTTAAAACACTGTTTTAAACTTTATTCTAAAAAAAGAATGTTCACTTAAAGTTGGCTAGGATTGAAGCAGTTTATAAGTCTAAATTAAATAAAAATGTAAAAATGTAATTAATGCAACATTTCGGTGGATGAAAAGTCTATCCAGTAATAATTAAGACGCATCCACTCTTATTTTAAATCTCTTTCTTTCTTAAGGGGTATAACTATTGATAGTTCAGCAAAGGAAAGACTTCTTTGCATTCAGACTTAAATACCTCCAACATAGTGAACACAGAATGGTCATTATTCGAAACAGATTAGATAGATTAGATAGATCTTGCAAGATAGCTCTTATTCTCTGACATGAAAAAGGAATCGTTGACAAGTAGATAATAATGAATACCAACAGTGCAGTCCTATTTCTGCCTGCTCTGAATTATGTCCTGCTGTCCTTAACAGAGCCTACAATTAGTAGGTGGATAAAAGATTGCAGTTTTTCAAGTTCCTTGAATAAAATTTTCATATGGTGTTAAGACAACAATAGAACATATTTTTCTGAGTTGTTAAAATCAATTAAGTACTATAGGATGAAAGCAATCTCCTATAGCCTAAGAGCCATGGTTGCACAGCGGTTAGAATGCAGTATTACAGGACTAACTCACTGTTCACTCCAGTTCAATTCTGACCAACTCGAGGTTGACTCAGCCTTTCATTCTTTCGAGGTGGGTAAAATGAAGACCCAATCATTGGGGGCAATATGCTGACTCTGCAAACTGCTTAGAGAGGGCTGTAAAGCACTGTGAAACAGTATATAAGCCTAAGCGCTGTTGCTATTGTAGCTGGTGTTATTCATAGCTTTGATTCACAATGGTTTCTGTTGCAAGATTATGTTTGATGACTGGAGTCTGCCTGCAACAATAAAACCGGATAAAATGCATTTAAGGAACTAATTTGGTGTAGTGATTAAGGCATCAGGTCAGGGATGGGTTCTACTTACCTTTACCACTGGTTCACAGCAGGATCACACACACACACTCGCTTCACTTGCCCGCACACCTTGTTTCTGCGCATGCACAGAAGCTTCTGTGCATGCGCAGATTGCTGATGATGACATATGGGGTAGTGGGCAGGGCCTCCCGCCGGTTTTACTACCGGTTCTTGCAAACCAGGGGCAACCCACCACTGCACCAGGCTAGATATTGGAAGACTATGGGTTCTAATCCAGTTTTGGTCACAAATCCTGCTGCGTGACCTCAGCCAGGTAGTTTCTTTCAGGAGTCTCAGGCCAGGTAGTCTCCTCTAGAAAGGAGTCAATGGCAAACACCTGCAAAAAATATTTGTCAAGAAAACTAGTTTAAGCAGTCGCCAGAAAGCAATATTGACTTGAAGGTAAACCCTCCCAAAACATGCCACAAACTGTATTTAGGCTTCTAAACACTGAATAAATCCACAAAGCCTCACAAGAAACTACCTTGGAGCAAGAATATAAAACAAAAGGTTAACAAACTTTGTGAATGTAAGGAAATTTAGATTTTGGTACAATAATCCTATATGCCCATTTTTGAGATGGTAATGCTTATTTTTAAAATAAGTTCATCGGCATTATATTTGGAAGCCTCTGCTTTTTCTACTCAGCAAGGCAAGAATGTTAACCTCCAAATTCTGCCCTGGCCAAACATTGTGAAATTCTCTTTTCCCAAAATGAAGAGACCATTCTGGCCATGTCTTTGCTTTGCTTAGCCTATATGGTTACCTTGTACGAATGTAATATTAAGCATAAGAGGGAAGCATATGGTTTGGATTACCACCAGTAATGACTTCTGTCAGTTTCTTTATGATAAAGTAAGTGTAAGTAAAATCTTGGTGGTGGATACCGTTTCCCCACCCCCCCCCCCCCCCCCCCACAAATCAGACATTCCCTGATAATAAGCCCAATTGGGCTTTTGACTGCACGGCAATAAGGCCTGCTTATTGCCATGCTTATTTCAAGGTTCAAAAAAATATCACAGGGTCTTATTTTTGGGGAAACACGGTAGCTTTCAGGTTTCAGAGGAGGAAAAATATTTATGAGAATAAATCAAGCAAGTCTTTGGAACAATAAAGAGTTCTTGTATAAAGTGGTACAATTCCCTTTTAATTATATTTGGTGAATGATTTTGCAGATGATTCCCAAATGGAAAAGATTTCTTGGAAGGCAACTGGTGCTTGAGCTGCAATGATTGGCTGGACCATTGCTCAGAGTGCAATCCATAGAGCAATCGAGAAGAAAGAAAAAAGATACCTCAATTTTTGGGGATTATTATAGATAAAAATAATGTTAGTACAATCAGAGAAATTCCTAGCTTTTATTCTTAATGGAAGATCCCTAGTTAACAATGGCATGTATTTATAACTCTATAACCCTGCTTTGCCAAAACTCAGGGCTCAGTTCTCATTGTCTGACTTGCTTAGAGGATATCAAATTAGGAAAATCTTTACACACATAATAGTCTTCCGTAGGACTTTAGCCATCTATACGAAATGGTGACTATATGGAAACCAAAATGTATAATCATACAAACAGCAACAGTGTAAAATGTTACTGCACCTATATATTTAAGCTTTTATGATTGCTGCGATTGGTACTTTTGTCATATTATTTCACTGCATGCCTTGATGAACATATCTTTTCTTTTATGTACACTGAGAGAATATGCACCAAGACAAATTCCTTGTGTGTCCAATCACACTTGGCCAATAAAAAATTCTATTCTATTCTATTCTATTCTATTCTATTCTATTCTATTCTATTCTATTCTATTCTACTCTACTCTACTCTACTCTACTCCTCCCTTACGCATCCTTGTGTATACCTAAAAAAATTGTGGCACAGGTGAAGGCTCAGCTCAAAGGACACGCTCACCTTTATTTTTCACAATTAGCCCAGGATCCTAGCATTTGTACAGCTAACGTCTTAACTACCCACGTTGCCTTTGTTCAGAAAACACACTAGGCAAAAACACATTTGCTTAATTTCGAGTACAGGGTGTCTGAGGGGCACAGCCACTAAAACGGAATGATTTTTATTATTGAAGATGCTACAGAAAGGAGAGATTCATTCAGTCGTCCCGAGCGTGGTGTTTTCTGGATCTGTGATTCAACAAATCGCATGCAGCAATAGCGGGAAACATGAACTTTCCCGGCCACTTTCTGGAAAAGGATTAAGCTCCCGATTCCATATCCATCACCACACAAAGGGACAGGCGCAGCTATGGGACAGGGTGCAAAATCCAGCGGATTAATCCGTTGGAATGACGTCGAAACTGGCACGCGTTGCTTCGTCCTTGGCACTTTCAGGGACATCCACATCAAGCCAACGCTGCATAGAGCGCCCACTGCCGCCCTCTTAACTCCGGGCGCGCCCCGCAGAACCCAGCTGCCCTTTCGACTTCCGCTATGACTTCCGAAATGGAACTGGGCTGTCATCTGACGTTATCAGTCTGCGTCCTCCAGGGCTGGAAGATCCAACCCTCGCGGAAGCCGCGGCAGACTTGCTTTAAACGTATTGGCGGGTGGTATGGTGTGGGTTAGCCGCGCTCTCCTAGGCAGACAGGTTAGTGAGATCTTAAAAGTGACCCCCTCCTCTTCCCCATAGATCGTACCCCTGGGCAAAAGAGGAGGGATGCCCTTGGGTGACGGGTTGGTCCAGATAATTGAACGTTTCCCCAGGTTGATTATGGTCTGCTGCATGTGCTGCTCTTGAGCTCCTACCGTCTCAGTCATTCCCCTCGTTTTTTGGGGGACTTTGGATTTGAAAGGAAAAGCGAGTGGGGAAAATCACTTGGTTTGATGGAGATTTATTTATTTATTTTATTTTATTTTATTTTAGCGATTTATATGCCGCCATTCTCCCGAAGGACTCAGGGCGGCTTATAAAAACAATCGATAATATAAATCACAAAATAAGTTAAAACCCCATTGAAACTATGTTTAAAATTATTACAGTTTGTGCAATCCCCAGTGGATCAAGTTATTTGATGGAAAAGCCACGTCTTTACTTAAGGCAGTGTTTTTTGTTTCGTTTTTTCCAAATGTGGTCCTAGGACTTTTGGAGGGGTGTTTGTCCTTTCTCAGGGTTCATGGAATTGAAATTATTTGCAGCCCAAATTGAAAAAGGATATCATGTTAACGTCCCATTGAACAATTTTGATACAGTTGTTGTTAGTTGTGAAGTCTGCATGGACAACGGTCTTCCAGGCCTTCCTTTCCTGTACCATCCTTTGGAGCCCATTTAAGATCATGCCTACTCTCTTCAGTGACGCCATCCAGCCATTGCATTCTCTGTTGTCCCCTTTTTTGCCCTCAATTGTTCCCAACATTAGGCTCTTCTCCAGTCAGTAGTCCTTCCTTCTCATTAAGTGGCCAAAATATTTGAGTTTCATCTTCAGGATCTGGCCTTCTAAAGAGCAGTCACGGTTGATCTCCTCTAGGACTGACCAGTTTGATCACCTTGCAGTTTGATATACAGTAGCAGCAACTAATACATCATTTTTCAGTTTTAATATGATGAACATTGACTGATATAACCCATACAAACAAAAGGACTCTTTCTTTTATAAGCAGGAAGAGGTCCCAAGGAAAAAAAACAACAGTCTTAGTAAATGTTCCTAGAGTGGTTTGAGTCACAAATTGGCCTTAGTGCACAATATATTTTGCCTACTGCGCAATATGAACTTAATCCTTATGGTTAGTTTATGATCCAGTATGGATGAACTTTAAAAATTGGTAGTTTGTTTAAATGGTTCAATTACCTCATGATGAATGGGTTGGGCAAACTAGGAATATCTTGGCAATGAACAGCTAAGTTAAAGAAGAGCAATTGAGTTATGTCTGTTAAATTATAAAAATAGGAAATGTATACCTCTAAATTATGCTTATTGTTGGGGTGTAAGTCTTAATACTGTCAATTTCTGGCATGATGTTTAACGTGACATGTTTATAAAAAGCATCAGGAAATAATTTTTGAAGAAGAAATTCACTGTATAGGACTTACTATGGCATAACTTTCTATAAAGCTAGAGATTGCTTCATTCATTTAATTAATGGTCTAATCCTAGAAAATGGATTTATGCAAGGTTTTAAGGTACTAATTTTATTTATTTTCTATAGGAACAAATAAGGCACTGTTTTTGGAGATAGCACTTCTTTGTTTTAGTGAAGATAAAATAGTTGTTAGATTTATCAATTTTATTAAGGTGTGGTTTCTTTAGCTATGGTTAATCAAATAAGTTTTTGCTAGTGAGTTTCTGCTAAACCATGTTTTACAAACCACAACATTTGTATTCAATGCAATATCATGAACCTAATATTTGATGGCCATTGCATAAATCTCATGTATCTATTGGAATATAGTTGTTCAGATTTAGAAAGAAAAAATAATTTAGAAAGAAAATAATTTTCAGAACCTATTTAATTTTCTATTTATTTAAAGCTTTTCGGCAAAATCAGCATTGAGATAGCTTTCACAAACAGTGAATACATATGTTGTGGTTTTTAAACCATGATTTAGCACTAACTCACTAATGGAATAATGGAATAACGGTAATTAAGGAAATCACACTTTAATAAAATTTATAAATCCAACAACTATTTCGTCTTCACTAAAACAGTGAAGTGCCATCTTCAAAAACAGTGCTTTATTTGTTCCTGCAGAAATAAAATTAGCAATATCAAATAAGAAATATTGTGGCTTATATTATAAGATGAAGAGTTTCATTTAAGGTATAGGAAGTCATGATAACAAACCATCTTTGCTCGGTACATCCTTTTTTATATACATTGCAATTTTCTGTTGGGTCTGAAGTATATATGTTTCATGTATTAACTTTTTCAGTATGGCAGATTTATAGATGACCTAAGGATCTATGTGAAAGGTGGAACTGGTGGAATGGGTTATTCTCGCTTGGGTGGCACTGGAGGAAAAGGCGGTGATGTTTGGTTAATAGCAGATGAAAAAATGACCTTGAAGAAAATGAAAGAGAAATATCCAAAAAAGCGGTTTGTGGCAGAAGCAGGAACCAACAGTAGGTGAGTTCTTTTCATTGCCTGAGAATGCATGAGATCCTCAATCGTGTCCTAGAAAACAGTCATGTGATGTTTATTTTTTGGTCTCCCAAGTGTTGCTGCACTGAAAGGTAATAAAGGAAAAGACTGTGAAGTAAATGTGCCTCCAGGAATATTTGTTACTACAGATGATGGGAAACAGCTTGGTAAGAATCTTCATTACTCTTATCTTTATTATCATGTTGAACATAATAGCAGCTTGGGTATCTAGTTTTATTTTTCTTTATGCCAGATTTTTTTTTATGCTGCAGGGTAAAATTACAACTCCCAACCTTCCTGTAACACCTTGAAGACTTAAGCAGTCAAACTTTATTATGTTGCATTTGGTTACTAGCAGGTAAACGAAGCCATTAATTATTTACTACTGCTAGTAACCAAATGCAACATAATAAAGTTTGACTGCCATTGCAGATATATCATGTATCTATTGGAATTGTATATATATTTGTTGTTGTTGTTGTTAGTTGCAAAGTCATGTGTGACCCATTGCGACCCCATGGACAATGTTCCTCCAGGCCTTACTGTCCTCTACCATCCTCTGAAGTCCATTTAAGCTCATACCTACTGCTTCAGTGACTCCATCCAGCAACCATGTTCTCTGTCGTCCTCTTCTTCTTTTGCTCTCAATGTTTCCCAGCATTAGGCTCTTCCCCAGTGAGTCCTTTGTTCTCATTAGGTGGCCAAATATTTGAGTTTCATCTTCAGGATCTGGCCTCCTAAAGAGCAGTCAGGGTTTATCTCTTCTAAGACTGACCAGTTTGATTGCCTTGCAGTCCAAGGGACTCGCAGGAGTCTTCTCCAGCACCATAGTTCAAAGGACTCAATTTTTTGGCGCTCAGTCTTTCTTACGGTCCAGCTTTCACAGCCATATATTGCAAACCATAGCCTTGACTGTACGTACTTTTGTTGGCAGGTGATGTCTCTGGTTTTTAGTATGCTATCCAGATTTGCTATAGCTTTCCTCTCCAGGAGCAAGCGTCTTTTAATTTCTTGGCTGCAGTCCCTACCGGCAGTGATCTTGGAGCCCAGGAAAATAAAATCTGTCACCACCTCCATTTCTTCCCCATCTATTTGCCAGGAATTGAGAGAGCTGTATGCCATGATCTTAGTTTTCTTAATGTTGAGTTTCAAGCCAACTTTTGCACTCTCCTTTTTCACCCGCATGAAGAGGCTCTTTACTTCCTCTTCACTTTCTGCCATTAGAGTGGTATCATCTGCATATCTGAGGTTGTTTATATTTCTCCAGGCAATCTTAATTCCAACTTTTGATTCATTTCTCATGATGTGCTCTACATATAAGTTAAATAGGCAGAGCGTGTTCTGTCCCCGACCTCACACACACACACCAACAAGTGATCCGAAGTTAATGAGCATACCAGCCGGCAAAAACCTAGTGGCTGCCTGCCAAGAATTTATTAGTTACAAAGAGGAGAGATAACTTCTCTCCACTTCTGGCACATCAAAGTTAAGCAGCTCAATATTTACACTTCAGTCCAGAGATAATTCCAATCTTTAAAATAAGAGTCCGACAATGCAGAATGGCGTGGAAGCTTTCAGCTTTGTTCGTCACAAGGTTTGACTAGCCACCACGCTCCCTTTTATATCCTGTGGGGTGTGGTCCAGTGACTCAGCTAATCTCTGGCACGCCTTCCCTTCTGCTGTGCACGTTTCTCCCTGCATCGCTGTCGAGGATCCAGCCACACTTATCTCCCTCGTCGCTGTCCACCTGTGGCTGTGGGGACGTGTTTGGCTCTGGGCCTATCTCTTGCCCTTCGGTGTCCTCTAGGGGCATTGCCAGAGAGGAGGGTCCTGGAGAGGGAGGTCTTGCCAACTCCTCCCTTTCACTCTCGGAGTCCTCTCCTGACAATGACACAGGCTCAGGCAATGGAGCCACAACAGAGCGACAATATACATCCTTGCTGGGTTCCTTTCCCAGTTTTGAACCAATCACTAGTTCTGTGTCCAGTTCTCACTGTTGTTTCTTGACCCGCATATGGGATTCTCAAGAGACAAATAAGATGGTCTGGTACTCCTTAAGAATTTGCCACATTTTGTTGTAATCCACACAGTCAAAAGCTTTAGCATAGTCAATAAAGCAGAAGTAGTTTTCTGGAACTTTCTAGCTTTCTTCATGATCCTTTCTTCATGCAATTTGATCTCTAGTTCCTCTGCCTCTTTAAAATCCTGCTTGTATTTCTGGTAGTTCTCGATACAAATACTTCTGTAGCCTGGCTTTTAAGAATAACTTTACTAGCATGTGAAATAAGTGCAATGGTGCGATAGTTTGAACATTTTTTGGCATTGCCTTTCTTTGTAATTGGAATGTAAACTGACCTTTTTCAATCCTGTGGCCACTGTTGTGTTTTTCAAAGTTGCTGGCAAATTGAGCGCAGCAGTTTTTGCATCATCTTTTAAGATTTTGAATAGCTCAGCTGGAATGCTATCTCCTCCACTAGCTTTGTTGTTTCTCAGATTTCCAAAGGCCCATTTAATTTCACATTCCAGGATGTCTGGCTTGAGGTCAGTGACCACCCCACCATAGTTATCAGGGACATTATGCTCATTCCTGTATAGTTCTTATGTGTAATTTTGCCATCTCTTCTTAATCTGTTCTGCCAATGTTAGGTCCCTGCCATTTTGGTCTTTTATCATGCCCATCTTTGCATGAAACGTTCCCTTCATATCTCCAATTTTCTTGAAGAGATCTCTGGTCCTTCCTATTCTATTGTTTTCTTCTATTTTTTTGCACTGTTCATTTAAGGAGGCATTTTTATCTCTTCTAGCTATTTTCTGAAATTCTGCATTCAATTGGGTCCATCATTCTCTTTCTCCCTTGCCTTTTGCTTCCCTTCTTTCTTCAGCTATTTGCAAAGCTTTCTCAGACAGCCATTTTGCTTTCTTGCATTTCTTTTTCTTTGGGATAGTTTTAGTTGCTACCTCTTGTACAATGCTGCAAACCTCTGTCCATAGTTCTTCAGGTACTCTGTCTATCAGATCTAATTCCTTAAATCTATTTGTCACCTCTACTATATATTCATCAGAAATATGATTTAGTTTATACCTGAGTCACCTAGTGCTTTTCCCTACTTTCTTCAATTTAAGCTTAAATTTTGCAAGGAGAAGCTCATGATCTGAACCACAGTCAGCTCCTGGTCTTGTTTTTACTGACTGTACAGAGTTTCTCCATCTTTGTCTGCAGAGCACATAGTCAATCTGATTTCTGTGTTGACCGTCTGGTGATGTCCCTGTGTAGAGTAATCTCTTGGGTTGTTGGAAAATAGTGTTTGCTATGACCATCGTATTCTCTTGACAAAATTCTATCAGCCTGTGCCCTGCTTCATTTTGTACTCCAAGGCCAAAGTTGTCTGTTACTCCGGTTAACTTTTGGCTTCCTACTTTAGCATTCCAATCCCCATGATGATAAGGACGTCATTTTTTGGTGTTAATTCTATAAGGTGCTGTAGGGCTTCATAGAATTGGTCAATTTCATCCTCTTCAGCACCAATGGTTGGGGCTTAGACTTGAACTACTGTGATATTGAATGGTTTGCCTTGGATTCATTCAGATTTAGAAACGGAAAATAGTTGATAATTTTCAGAATCTGTTTAATTTTCAGAAATATCAGATAGCTTTCACAGGTAGTTACTAGAGAAAATATTGATGCTTACAATCTAAGGGATATGAAATATAAATAAAGAATAGAAGGGAAAAATACGTTTAGGCATTGTTGTTCTTAAAATTATAATTCTTGAACAATCTGCTGGGAATGATTATAGTTAAGTTAAAATGGTGTGAGGTCAAAGCCATCTTATAGCAGGGAATAGACCAACCCTGTCACTCAGGCAACCTCTGGGTTGTACAGCAACCTCTGGGTCGTAGCCCACTAGTGGGCCTTGAGCTATTTAGAACTGGGCCACAGAAGTGGCGGGCATGCACACGCATCCTACTTGTGTGAACAGCAGGCAAGCATATGCACACATGCTCCATTTGCATGAGTGGCAGGGAAATGTGCCCATCGCTTATGAAAATGGAGCTGCGTGCATGCATGCCCACTGCTCATGCAGAACTATCCTCACCCCCCACTCCCCAACCTTTCTAGCAAAGCTGGAAAGGTTGGGAAATTCTGCTCTAGCGGATGTATGTTAATTGTTCTGACCATTGTCCAAACACGACAAACCCTCTGACGTGAATTCAAAAGATTTCAGTATTAGAAATGCCGGCAGGCCCGGCGAAAAGTTTCTCTCACAGGCTAACAAGTCCATCCATCCAGAAGATAAAATTTTCCACCACATCTATTCAGCTGCTTCCCCTGCCTTTTATCCCCAGAGCTAGGGTGGGACTTCACTAGCAACGGTTGCTCTTCCTTCCCCAGGAACAGCCCATGGCTTTTCACTGCTCTCCTCTCCTCTGCCTTCTGTGCATCCGTGCATCAGGCACTGGACCCATTTGTTCGTCCTCTTCTTCATCAACCAGACCTGGGAGCTGTTGATTCTCCATTTGAGGGCTAACAGGTTCTGCCTCTGTCTATCTCTCTGTCAGCTCCATTCTCTCTTCCCCCTCAGAGCTCCCAGGTTGCCCTGAGGCTGAACCTGACTCTCATGCCTCCTCCTCCTCCTCCTCCTCCTCTGATTCACCTGCTGGAGGGCCAGCAACTGACAGGCCTCAACACTAATTTATTTCCACTTTTATTTGTAAGTTATATTTTAGGTTCAGCTCAATGGAATGTAAACATTGAGATACTATCATATTGAGCCTGACCCCTGATTATTATAGAGACGAAAAAATAAAGGTCTCCTGGCAAAAACTAGTTTAGCTTTCACCTCTGATATTACCTGGTAATTTCAGATGGTTCAGATTTAATGTGAATGTTTTCATAGGACTTTGAAATGTACATTCATTCATAGAAGCCCTTTGTACTGTACATTTTCTATTCAATGTGTTCCCCAAATGATGTGGAAAATCTATAATTTATAGATGATTGATAAAATTATTTTCCAATATTGTTGAATTTAAAAAAGGGTTGCCTAAAAATATAGTATGTATTTAAAAATGCCTATTAAAATGAAGTTCTGTGCTAATGAAATTCCTGACATTTAATATTTATATTTAGGTAAACTTGACAAAGTAGGAGAAAGATTGTTGGTAGCCCATGGAGGTATTGGTGGATGTCCTGTAACAAATTTCTTGCCCACCCAAGGTCAGTCTCAGGCGATACATCTTGATCTAAAACTTATTGCAGATGTTGGTTTAATTGGGTAAGTTATTTATCTTGAAATTTTATACTCTAAAATCTCAGTAATTGAAGTAATTTCCTTTGTACTACAAATATTGTTATTAATTCTAACTTTATTTCAAATTCATTTAACTATTCATTTACCTCCAGATGCTTGAATCTTTCCTCTTGCTTCCTATTTCTAATTAATTTCAGAAAAATAGAGAAAAGATTGAAATATGTTGTTTTGTTCAAATCCTGAAAAGATTTTGTAGATTTGGAATGCAGAAGGAAGGTCAGGAAAATATACTTGCTTGCTTAAAATTGAATCTTTTTTCTTCATTCCTGCAATTTCCAAGACATTTCCATTCATTATTTGAAAATATTTACTTTAGTTAAAAAAAAATTATTTGCAATTCAAAAATTTTGTTCTATTGTATGTAAAAGCTCTACAGTAACATTAAATGGTGATTTATTTAACTCTCATTTTTCTAGATTTCCAAATGCAGGAAAGTCTTCTTTATTAGCTAAAATCTCTCGTGCCAAACCTCAAATTGCAGATTATGCTTGTAAGTAACTTAATATATTTATTTATTACTTATTATTAAATTTATTTTCACCTATTTCACCATGGGCCTACTCTAGGCCAGAGGTCTGCAGGCCTAGAGTAGGCCTGCAGACCTCTGGCCTATTCGGAATTGGGCAGTGCGAGTGACTGGAAGATTTTGCGGGGGGGGGGGGCATTCCCCAAGCCTAGCCTCCCTTGTCAGCAGGGCAAAGATAACCCTCTGTCCCAGAGTGGGATTAAGTGGGGAGCAGGGACCAGAGGGAAGGCTATGGGGGCTTCTATGAGAAGAAGCCCCCATAGCCTTCTATGAGAAGATCTGGGCTTTCCTTTTGGCGTGGGGCAGGGGGAAGACCCAATAAAAATCCAATTTCACCCAATAAATGGGGAAAATAAAGGCCTGACAGTCCAGAGTCCCAAAAGGGGGGTAGGGTCTGTTCATCAGAGGATCGAAGAGGAAATCAGCTGAAATCTGGGTGGGAGGCTATTCAGAGAGGAATCTGCTTCTTTCCTCCCCCTTAGATTCCCTCCTCCCAGCTTTCTTCACTAGCGTCGTTTTAAGGGGAGGGAAAAATAAGGGGGGGAAATGGTAGCTAAAAGGCTGTGAGGGGAGAATGGATAGAGCATCCCCTCCATGATATTGACCAGCTCTTTGCCTCCCACACGCTTTTTAGCATTTTCCGTGGGGAAGCGAAGGGCCTTGGTGAAAGGCAACAGGCATAAAACGCAGCAGCTCCAAACTGCACCAAGTTCTCGGACTAGTAGCCCCCCGACTCTCTCTCTCTCTGTCTCCACTCCCCCAAGTTCAGAGGGGACTGCCCCCTGTGTTTCCTGGTTCACGTTTCTGAATCCTATTTTTTTTCTGGGTGCGAGGAGGAAAAGCATTCTGCAAAATGTGTGCTTAAATCCTGTGCTGGTGCAAAGTCCTGATTATTAAAGACAGGGATGGGGGAAAGATGCCATTCCTTTCCCAAGGACCCAGGGAAAGTAGAATAAAAATAGGTGTGTGTGTGTGTGGTTGTGTGTAAGTGTAAATAATAGCCCGCGATAGCTTCAGCCACAAAAAACAGCTGCTGTTATTTTTGCTGTAAGCTTCTAAGCTACATAGCATTCTTTAATAAATACTAACAATAATGAACCATATTATACAGGATTAAAGAAAGGAAAATGAAATCAGAGGAGGGGGAAGGAAGGAAAGGTCATGTGACTGGGTGAGAGTGAGTGACATCAAGTCCCACCCACTTTTGTGGCTCCCGGTGTTTTCTGTGGGAAATGGGTCCAAATGGCTCTTTGAGTGTTTAAGGTTGCAGACAACTGCTCTAGAGGGTAGGATATACCAAAGAGAGAGGACTATTGCAGAGAAGGTTCTTCTGGATTGCAGAAATCATAGTTCTTTGACAACAGGATCTGTAGTAGGCCCTCTCTGCCAGCAGGAGTAAGACATCTTTGTCATAGCAGGATGAGACAGTTCATCAGATATCCTGGACTATACTATAGCTTTCCTCCTGAGAAACAAGTATCTCTTTTTTTTTTTATTGAAAAAGTTTTACAATACAGGAATTTTTTCATTTTTACCCCCCCCTCCCCAATCCCCCCTCCCCAGCCCCTCCCTCAACCCCAACCCCTTCCCTCTCCATCCCCCCCTGACTTCCGCTACAGGTTTAAAAAGAAAACAAAGTTTAGAACAAGAGAAAAAGAAAAAGATTATTAAATATTCAAATTCTAAATTAAACAAATTTCGAAAGAGGAAGAGAAAGAGAAAGAAGGAAAGGATGAAAAAAAAGTAAAAAAAACCAGACATTAATATATTTCTAAAATAAACAGTATTATAGTAAAAAAAAACCATTAATAACCATTATAATTCTATCCCAACTACACCCCTTAACTAAAAAAAACCCCAAAAACATAAAACATAGGAAATATATATGCATATATAATTATAATCATACAGTTATGTCATAAAGAAAATTATCTTTTGTTTAATTCATTTCTCAGTCTCTATAATCCAAATTTCAATCTTCTCTTCAACTTGATTGAAGTCAAACATATTTCCTCACATAAATCCTGCTTCAATAATCTTCATCTTGCCGCTGCCCCCATCAGCAAAGTAAAACATTTCTACACACAACCCCCCGAGTGACTTTATATAAATAATATCCAACCACGAAGGTATTCACACCTCTAGGAAGATTCATTCAAACTAACTTATGCTGTACCTAAAAATAGGCTTTCGCAGCCTTAACATTCAAGCCTTGAAGAAAAAAAAAGAGAAGAAAAAACCAACTAGGAGCTGCATTCCCAGATGTTCCTTTAAAATTCTTTCAAATCCTGCCACCCTTTACAATTCAATCCTTCGGGTTATAAGGTATTTTCAATTACATAGTCTTCTCCTAGAAGATGAATTCCACAAAGAATATATAATTGGGTAACCAGTGATCGCTGCTAATTTTGCAGCAATCTATCAACACTCAGGATATCATGTCCAATCCAGGATAAACTTCATAGTAAAAATTGTTATAATCCATTTTAATATATAAGTTTAATGTTAATCCAACTCAGAATAAACTTTTAACAAATTGTTATACATCTTAAAAGAATTTTTATAATCCATTTTTTCCAAATCTTTCAATGCTTTCTGATTCAGTATCAAACGATTCATGATGCTCCTTAAATTTATCATCTGTGGTTTCCAGTCGGATTTCCTCATTAACTTCTAGTTCCTGTCGATTAGCATCACCCCCCATTTCTTGAAGAGTACTGGACCTCTGCTGCTGGTCATTTCGAAGTAAAACTTTGTTTTTTGAATCTTCCTCCAGCAGTTCAAGGTCCTGTGATCCCCCTCCAAGGTCACTGAGGTGTTCAATTTTCTCATCAGAAAAATCCATAGTAGAATTCTCTGGACAACCACCAAATTCTCCTTTTACTTTTAACACACTTTGATTTTCTTCTTACTGTTCACATTTTGTAGACTCTGTTTTTGATTTTTTATTCTTGAGATATTCCGGTGCTCCCTTAAAAATATTTTGGTAAAAATATTCTGCTTTTTCAATAGTATTCAGACAATGTCTCACACCATGATATCTAAAAATTATACCAACTGGAAAATCCCATCTAAATGGGATATTACTTCTCTTCAGTTCCTTGACCAAAAAATCAAAATCTTTTCTGTCCTTTAAAACCTTCGATGGTAGCTCTTTAAAAATACTGATTTGTGTACCTGCTACCTGCACTCTATCAGAATAAGACTTTCGTAAAATATCATCTCTCAGTCTTTTATCAGTGAAATAAACAACGACATCTCTAGGCAGATTCCTTTGTTTAGCCAGACGTGAGTTAACTCTGTAAACTTTCTCTATAGAACCCAAAATTAATTCATCTTGTAGCTTTAATAATTCTGCAAAGGCCTTTGCACAAGTTATTCTTAAGTTTTCTCTGTTGTTTTCTTTTATACCTCTTAGTCTAATTGCAGATTCCATAGCCTTAATTTGAAGCATAATAACATCATTCTGAATGTTCTTGTTTTTGGCCTCTGCTTCCAGAAGTTTCCCTTGCAATTCTTGTATCTGGGATTCAAATTTACTACTAATCTCAGTCACTTTCTTCCCCATTGCAGCCACCGCAGTTGAAAGATCTGAAGCTACTTGAGCAATAGTTTGACTTAGTTGGTCATATTTCCCAGAAACCAGCTCCTCAAGATCCTTCTGTGATCCTTTTATCTTATCTACCACACTCTCTAAGGACTTTGTAATTAACTCTTTTAGATCCAGCTCTGTAAGTCTCTGCAAATGAGACATTTCAACTTTATTCATCTGGCTCAAGGGGGAGCCCCCCCTTCCTTTAAATTTAGGCATCTTTGCTTTTGAAAAGGACCAAAAAAATTCCTTCTTACTTCAATAGAGAGAAAAAAAAGGAAAAAAAAACCCAGAAGAAATCTATTTAAATCAGCCTTTGTTCCTTTAAATTCTTTTTCTGTGACAAAATATTTCTTTCAAAGTCTTTCCGGACTGAACTCTACATTCCATTTCCGCTCTCACTTTTCTTTCAAGCAGAGCCAGTCGCCATCTTAAAAGACTTTCACTTTTCTTCCTCTCCTTCCCCCTTCCCCTCCTTCCTCCTCCAAAAAATCAGTAGAGAAAAATCCATACTTGCTTTAACTTATCTTCTCTCTTTTCCAGCTTGCTCCAATTCAATTCAATTGTGGTGTTGCTCCCAGCGTCTGGCTCCGCTAATTAAGTAATTAGTGGAGGACCCTCTCTGCGCAGAGCATACTCTGGGGGTAGGGAGGGAGCCATCCCTCTGAGCCTTCCCCAGGACAAAGGAAAAATTCCTGGGGCGACTCAGGGGGCTCAACCTCACCCCCAGAAGCTCTCCCTGCTCCCTCCGTTAAGGAGCAGGTTTTTCGAGCCGCCTGCCTGCTGCACGGCGGCTCTAACGCGCCGAGAAGCCGGCGGACATGAAAAAGCCCGACGACGACGAGGAAGGCACCACCGGAAGTCAGAAACAAGTATCTCTTAATTTCATAGCTGCTGTCACTTTCTGCAGTGATCTTAGAGCCCAAGAAAATAAAATCTGTCACTGCTTCCATTTCTTCCCTTTCCTTTTGTCATGAAGTGATGGGAACAGATACCATGATCTTAATTTTTTAATGTTGAATTTCAAGCCAACTTTTGCACTCTCCCCTTTCATCCCATCAAGAGACTCTTTAGTTCATTTTCATTTTCATTAGGTATCATCTGCATATCTGTTGCTGTTTCTTAATTCTGGCTTGTAATTCATCCAACATTGCATTTCGCATGATAAGTTAAATAATCAGAGGGACAATATACAGCCTTATCATGCTCCTTTCCCTATTTTGAATCAATTGGTTGTTCCATGTTTGGTTCTAGACTTGCTTCTTAACCCACATACAGGTTTTTTAGTGAGAAAATCTGTTACTCCCATCTCTTTAAGAAACTGTCACTGTTTGTTGTGATCTATACAATCTTTAACATAGTCAATGAAGCAGATGTAGACGTTTTTCTGGAATTCCTTTGCTATCTTCATAATCCAATGAACGTTGGCAATTTGATCTCTAGCTCCTCTGCCTCTTTGAATCTCAGCTTGTACTTCTGGTAGTTCTCGGTTCACAAATTGCTGAAGCCTAGGATGTTGAGCATAACCTTGCTAACATGTGAAATGAGTGCAGTTGTACACTAGTTTCAACATTCTTTGGGATTGGAATGTAAACTGATTTTTTTCCAATCTGTGGCTACTTTTGAGTTTTCCAAATTTAATGGCATATTGAGTGCAGCACTTTAACAGTATTATCTTTTAGACCGTGATGGCAAACCTATGGCATGCTTGCCGGAAGTGGCATGCAGAGCCATCTCTTCAGGCATGGGAGCTGTTGGCTGTTGCTCTTCCGGGTCCTGGCATGCTGGCCAGCAGGTCTTCACATGCGCAGGAGCACCAGAAACCAGAAGAGCAGCTGCCCGGCACACATCTGCACGCTGGGAAAATGATCTTCTGGTTTCCAGTGCGTGCATGCCCGCCAGCCACCTGGTATTCTGGTTTCTGGTATGCATGAAGACCAGGTGGAACTCAGAAGAGCAACAGGCGACAGCTCGCATGCCCAAAGATTCAGAGAGGGGATCCCGCTTCCTAGGGGAGCAGAGCTGTCGGCCAGGATGGGCGAGTTGGGGCTTTCATCCCATCCAAGCGGGCTTCTTGCGCAGCTCCAGCCCACAGCACTGAAGTGCATCCACAGAACGCCTGGCCAGTTCAGGTGCATGGGACAGCTGGGCAGGGGGAGCAGCTGTGGAGGCCGACTAGTTGTTCCTGCCCCTCACCCTGTAGCTGCTGCTCAGCTTCTGTGCTGCTCCAACACCCCAGAAGAGCAGCAGCAGCTCTCCCACTGGCAAGTTGGGTCCTCGGCGGTGTGTCCATGAGTGAGGAGCTATATTTTCCTCCAGCCCTCATGGGGCAGCTCTGCTCCCTGACAAGAGCTCCTCCTCCTCCTCTTTCTCCTCCTGGCTGCTTCAGAATCCTGTCTAGAAGCGGCAGCGCAAGAACCGCCACCTCCCCCTAACTCCCAGTAAGAGCAGCGAGCGAGCTGGTCGGCCACCCAAATGCTGCCCTGTGTGCCTGAGCCAACCAGGTATTCTGAACTGCAGATGCATATTGGTACCACGGGCTGGAGGGTTGGGGCCATGCAAGAAGTCCGCCCTTACTGTTCGGCACCGGAGTAAGAGGCGTGAGTAAGGGGTTGCGCAGGCTTGTTCTCGGTGGCAGGCTGGTTGAGTGCTTCATTGACACTTTTCCGTTTTCCAGCACGTGCGTGTCAGCTGGTTTTCATGTGTGCCAGAAACTGGAAGACCAAGTGGCGCCCTGGAAACCGGAAGATCATCTTCCCGGTGTGCACATGCATACCAGGAGGGTGCTTTTCTGGCATGCAGGCGCGCGCTTCCTCCCGTTTCAGCAGTCGGTGCTGAAAAGGTTCACCAAACTTTTCTAAAATCTTAAATGGGTGAGTTGGAATAGTGTGACCTCCCGTAGCTTTGTTTCAGTCACTGAAGAATCCTTAACTATCCCCAATAAAAACAATTGAGGAGAAAATTTCAATTTTTTCTTCAAAACATTTTGCATAACTCACCATATTTTAATCCAAAAAGCCTTCACTTTCTTGCAAGTCCACTATATATGATAATATGTAGCATCTAAGCATTCACATCTCCAACATTTTGCCTGCAGGTTAGGATACATACATGATAATTTCTTGGGATCTAGATGCCATCTGTAAAACATTTTATAAAAATTTTCCCTCAAATTCTGTGCATAAATTTAACATTCTGAACCCATATTTTTCCCATGTTTCCATCATAACTGGTTCTGCAAAATTCTGCGCCCATTTTATCATACAATCTTCAACCAACTCATTTTCCGAATCTCTTTCTAACAAAGCATTGTACACCCTTTTAATATGCATTTGGCTTTTATCTTTTATCTGTCTTACCAAATCTTCACACAGCATTAAACCAGTTTTTTGATCTTCCCTCCATCTCAATTGAAGTTGATTATACTGTAACCAAGTTAAAGTTATCCATTCTTCCAAAAGTGTATTTAATGTTTTTAATTGTAAGCTACCCCATCATTAAAAAGTACTCTTTATATAGAATCCCCCCGAGTGACTTTATGTTTATATTCTGTGTAATACGACCAAGATTCAACCAGAACTGTATTTTATAATCCAATTTAAGATAGTGCTTCTTCCATATTCTCATTAAGGAGTTTCTAAGTATATGACTCTTGAATACTTTATCAACTTTACTTTTATAAAATAAATATGCATGCCACCCATGCACCAAGTCATGGCCTTCTATATTTAATATTCCAATCTCTGTCATTTGAAACCAATCACTCACTTGCGTAAAAGCTGCTGCTTCATAATACAGTTGTAGGTTTGGAACTTTAAGGCCACTTTTTTCACGAGCATCTTGCATAATTTTTAGCTTAACTCTTGGTTTTTTCTCATTCCAAACAAACTTGTTCACCCCTTTTTGCCGTTCAGTCAGATTTTTATCATTTTTAAGCACTGGAATCATTTGAAACAAAAATAAAAATCTAGGTAGAACGTTCATCTTAACTACTGCTATTCTACCAAGTAAAGATAGTTGCAGTTTTTTTCAAGCTTTCATTTCTCTTTGTACCTTTTGCCACAACACCTCATAATTATTTTTGAAAAGTTTTGTATTTGAAGCTGCAACATGAACTCCTAGATATTTCACCTTTACTACTATTTCAAAGCCTGTCTTCCTTTCAAGTTCCTTTTTCTGAGCATCTGACACATTTTTAACTATTATCTTGGTTTTTTTCTGATTCAGTCTAAATCCTGACACCATACCATATTCTTCTATAATGTCTTTCATCTGTATTACCGATTCCATAGGCCGTGTTAGGGTAACAACCAGATCATCTGCAAATGCCCTTATTCTGTAGTCCTCTATTCCATTCAAAATACTCGAATCTCGTATTTTATTCAGCAAAACTTCTAAAGTTAGAATAAACAACAGTGGGGATAATGGACAACCTTGTCTTGTACCTTTCTCTATACTAAAGTTTGTAGTTAAACTTCCATTGATAATGATCTGTGCAGTTTGATCTTGATAAATTGCTGTGACAGCTTGCACAAACTCATCCCCAAAACCCATCTTTGTTAGTGTCTTTAATAAAAAGTTCCAATTGACTCGATCAAAGGCCTTCTCCGCATCCAAAAACACAAGCACTGCAGGGATCTGTTTACTCTTCTCAAGATATTCCAATAAATCTATAATTTACCTCACATTATATTTCATATATCTGCCTTCTATAAATCCTGCTTGATCATGATGAATCACTTGTTGCATAACAGGCATTAGTCTGTTGGCTAATACTTTTGCAAAAATTTTACAATCCGTATTCAGGAGGGAAATTGATCTAAAATTTTCCGGTTTTGTGCAACTTGTTTCCTCTTTTGGTATCAACGATGCAAAAGCTGCTTTCCATGAAGGGGGTATTTTGCCCCCTTTTTGTATGCTACAAAATAAGTCTCTCAAGTGTTCAAGCATTTCTGCTTGTAAAGTCTTGTAATATACTGCTGTTAGGCCATCCGTCTCTGGAGCTTTAGCTGTTTTCAATTGTTTAATTGCAATAATAATCTCCTCGACTGTTATTAGTTGATCTCCCGTAGCTTTGTTGTTGGTAATGCTTCTTAAGATCCACTTGAATTTGCAGTCCAGGATGCCTGGAGATCAAAATCAATGATCACATCATCATGATTATCAGGGACATTAATATATTTCTTGTACAATTCTTCTTTGTATTCTTGCCATCTCTTCTTAATCTCTTCTGCTTCTGTTACTCTCTACCATTTTTCCCCTTTCTCATGTCTATCTATGCACGAAACATTTCCTTTATATCTCCAATTTTTTAAAGAGAACTCTAATCTTTCCCATTCAGTTGTTTTCCTCTATTTCTTTGCATTGTTCATTTAAGAAGATCTTCTTACATCTCCTGGGTATTCTGTGGAAAATTTCATTAAGTTGGGTATATTTCTCCCTTGCCTTTTACTTTCCTTCTTCCCTCAGCTATTTGTTAATCCTCATCAGACAGCCACTTTGCTTTCTTGCATTTCTTTTTCTTTGGGATAGTTTTAGTTGCTGTACTGTGTTACAAACCTCCATCCATAGTTCTATAGGCACTGTTTACCAGACCCAATACCTTAAATCTATTCATACCTCCACTGTATATTCATAAAGTGTATGATTTAAATCACATTTGAATGGTGTAGTGGTTTTCCCTAATTTCTTTAATATAAGCCTGAATTTTACAATAATAAACTCATGATCTGAGCCACAGCCAGTTCCAGAACTTGTTTTTTGCTGACTGTATAGAGATTCTTCATCTTTGGCTGCAAAGTACATAATCACTCTGATTGCAGTATTGGCCATCTGGTGATGTCCATGTGTAGAATTACCTTTTGGTTTGTTGGAAAGAGTGTTTGTTATGGCCAGCATGCCTCTTGACAAAACTTTGCCCTGCTTCATTTTGTACTCCAAGGCCAAACTAGCCTGTTATTCTGGTTATCTCTTTACTTACCATTTTATTCAATAATTTCTTCAATACTGTCAAACAA
Organism: Coluber constrictor foxii; assembly: GCA_038048745.1. Lineage (NCBI taxonomy): Eukaryota > Metazoa > Chordata > Lepidosauria > Squamata > Colubridae > Coluber > Coluber constrictor. Next base: position 148,980,224 of record CM075961.1, read on the forward strand.
GTTACTAAGTCTGCATTACTATTAATCTTCTCATAGTTCCTATCACCCATCTCCTCCCACTTATGACTGTATGACTGTAACCTTGTTGCTGGTATCCTTAAGATTTATATTGACTGTTTCCCTATGACTATCATTAAATGTTGTACCTTATGATTCTTGACAAATGTATCTTTTCTTTTATGTACTCCGAGAGCGTATGCACCAAGACAAATTCCTTGTGTGTCCAATCACATTTGGCCATAAATAATTCTAGTCTAGTCTAATATTCCAATCTCTTATGATGAAAAGGATATCCTTTTTGGGTGTTAGTTCTAGAAAGTGTTGTACATCTTCATAGAACTGGTCAGCTTCAATGGTTGGGTTATAGACTTGGATTACTGTGATGTTGAATGTTTTGCCTTTTATTTGAAAAATCAATATCATTTTTGAGGCTATTACAGTGCCGCTTTTCCCATTCTTTTATTGACTATGGGGGCTACTCTGTTTCTTCCAAGGGATTATTTCCCACAGTAGTAGATATAATGATCATCTGAATTAAATTAGCCCATCCCTGTCCACTTTAATTCAATGAATCTCAAGGCATTCAATCTCAGGTTTAACCACATGCAGCTTGCATTGATTCATAGATTTTACATTCCAAGTTCCTATGCAATATTGTTCTTTACATCAGACTTTTCTTTCACCACTAGACACATCCACAGCTGAGTGTCTTTTCAGCTTTGGCCCAACTGCTTCTTTCTTTTTGTAGCTACTTGTAATAGCCCTCTGCTTTTCCCCAAATATTGGGGAATCTTATTGGACATCTTATAACCTCATGGACTCATCTTCCAACATCATATCTTTTAGTCTTTTGATACTGTCCGCTGGGTTTTCTTGGTAAGTAAACTGGAGCAAGTTAGTATTTCCTTCTTCAGCGGTCCATGTTTTGTCAGAACTGTCCACTATAACCTGTCTATCTTGGGTGGCCCTGGAAAGCTTAGCTGATAGTGTGAGCTGCACTAGCCCCTTCACCATGACAAGTGACCCATGAAGAGGAATGTCTCTATATACTTCTCTACTATGCCTTTATTTATTTATTAAAATTACATATAGTCACACTTTTCCCTGGCAGCTGACAACAAATATCAGTAGAAAACATTACTTAAAAACAGAAAAATAACCCACAAAAACATGTGGGAATGTAAATACTTTAAAAAGGAGCAAGAAAAATTATATCACAGAATGCTTTCTTCACTATGAAACCTCATGATGAAGATTGTAAATAAGGAAGTGAGATCGTCTTCTTTGGGGGGTGAGGATTTTAGGGAAGCAACCAAAAAGGTTCCACCCTTATTCCTGAAATCATTGGTTCAGTAAAAAATAAAGTATTAAATATTAAATCAAAAAGCATTAAAGGGGAACACCAGTTCTTGAAACTATATCTGTTAATGAGACTTCCCATAACTAGGGTGTGGATATGGAGAGCATCAGTTAATGCATGTCACCACATGGCGAAGCTATAGTTTACTTTTATGGTACGGAACTCTGTAGTGTAACGAGTGAGAGACGATATGCAGTGGAGAGCAGTTTATACCTCAGTCACAAATTCTAGACTGCTAAACCAATAGGAGGATGAATCCTTCAGCAGATAAAACAAAAGCTGTCCGCATAACCCTTGCTATGTATCTAAAGAACATGATATTTTTGGTTCACATGATGTATAGTGATAGCCCTAGATTTACAACCAGTCACTTAGCGGTCATTTGAAATTACAATGGATGCCCCCAAAATGTACCTATGGCCTGGTTCTAAAGTTCCAGTAGCTCCTTCCACTCCCAGGACAGTTAATGCAATCTCATTTTGGGTGGCTTGGCAGCCATCCTGCATTTACAGCAATATTTGCAGAACCCAACAGTCACATGACTACATTTCAGCAAAATTGACTCAGCAGATTTGCTATTGAGTGTGTGTCTATGCGTGCGTGCGTGTATGAAGACAAATATACATATCCCAGAATAATGGTGCAGAATCCAATCTGGGCCATCACCAGGTCCAAAAATTTAGTCTTCTGATAGCTTTCAGACTTTCAGTAGTCCATCCTCAGAGAACTCTTCTCTCATACTGAACAGATAAATTTAATCCAGGGGTACATTTTGAAAATCCTTTATATCACATTTGACTTATTTCCTGTTTTTCACAGTCACAACTTTATCTCCTGAAATTGGAATTGTGATGTATCCTGATCACAAGCAGGTTGGTTTCCAATATAGTTTTTATATAAAATATATTGTAGAATTCCATTTTTGGCAATGTTAGGAGATCTCACTTGCTTATAATGGAAAGAATACTGCCAAGATATCTGTGACAACATTGCATATTTCACATGCCTGTTCCAGGTCCCTAATTAAGACATAAAGAGGACTTCGATGTTAATCTGTTTTTTATTAATCTCAGATCTGCAGGCCTCAACATTGTGTGATTACCTACAAAGCAAAATTCCATAACTATTGTTTTGAAAAAAGGTCAATTTGACCAGTATTTTATTAAAGAATCTACTATTTTTCTACCTTTCTGATTTCCTGTTTTTTACAGCTGGATCAGCATACTACCAGCAAAGTAACATCTAAATAAAGAAATGAAATATTTATTCTAATCTTTCTAATAGGTTAATTCTTGTATCTCTTGACTTTATGACTCAGATTGCCTCTTTGTGTGCTCTACAGATACAGTTAGCAGGTTTAGTAAATATTTTTAACATAGTTGGTATCTGGATGCATTATACTAAAGGACCATCTAATCCAAGATTCAATTCTCTTAGTGGTTACTACATATAAGCATTCTCCAAGAAGAACATAATTGCATACCGTTACTCTTTTTTTTTAATTGAAAAAGTTTTACAATACAGTTTTTAATATCCCTTCCCCCCCCACCCCACACCCCAACAGCCACCCCCTCCCTTCTCCCCTCCCCCTCCCCCTCCCCCCCCCCGAATTCCACTACTAAACAATCATATATAACAGTCAACAACTAACAACCTTTTAGGTGAGATCTAGCTAAAAATATAACAAATTTAACCTTAAATGGTAAAAAAATATTCTAAACTTATAACATCTATTACCCCCCCTAGCCAAATATATAACCACATAGATCATTTGTAAAGACTGATAAAAAATCTTACAACCTAAATATAACACTTATCTTTTTAAAAAAAGTAATAAAATAAGTAATAAAATAATTTCGAGCATCTTAAGTTGTACACTAAAATATAGATATAGATAGATATATAAATATCATATCGAAATTTAACATTACCTATAAATTAACCAATTTAACCTTATATAGTAGAAAAATTAAGCTAAACTCATAACATCTTTTAGACCCCTAAACAAATAATACATAATTTATAAAAACTCTTTAAAAAATCTGACAAATATAAATTCTGGCATGAAATATGATAACAAATTCAAACAGCAGTACCGTTACTCTTCTCAAGTTCTTCAGTAACAAATAGCAGAAGTGATAGAAAGCGGGACTGTACAGCTTTGATAGTTGTAATACATAATCATGATGAGAAGCCATATGTATTTATTATGATAATTTTTTTCAATGTAAGCATTGTTAAAATGTAGAAAATAAGTAAGGAATAGTATGCAAAAGAAATTAAAAACATGAGGTAAGAATGGAAGTAAAACTAACTCTCAACACATCTCAACATTTATTTTTTGAAAATCCTTGCTTCTACACAACCATGCCCTGTTACATATGTTATCTTTTTTTTAAAAAAAGATGTCTTTTTATGAAGGTTTCATCAACTCCATCCAACAACATCTTTCCATTTCTCTTGACCCATTCAGTCTCCATATACTTGTTTTATGAATTATCAACAATTGTTAGGTCTGGGCATTGTATGGCAGATACTTGTTTGTTTGAATTTTAAAGTCCCAGGGCATTTTAGTTTCTTAACTATCGCTAGTTTGTGGTCCCATCAGTTATTGCTTGTAGGCAAATGGTATTTCTTGCAGATATTCCCATACACAATTGTTGCTACTTTATCATGCCATGGTTTGCAGTCAATTTGCACCAGCTGAATATGTGGTCTGCTGTTTCTTTAGCTCATTTGCAGGTATAGCATTTTCTGTCTGTTGCTGTCTGGAAGAATAGAGAATACAAAAAAATTCTGAACAAATCACTCCTGTCGCCATACACTGACCTTTCTTATTTATCAGCCAGAAGGCTCAAATCTAGGAATCCCCACTGGTACTTGCACAGCATCTGCTCAATAATTTTTTAATTATCTTTTTTAGGAAAAATTGCCGTTAAAATGAATATTCTACCAAGAGTGCTGTACCTATTTAGGATGATACCAATAAACCCAGGCAAAACATACTTAAAAGATTTGGACAAGATGATACTAAAATATATTTGGAAAGAAAAAAAAAAGGCAGGAATTAAATTAAAGTACTTACAAGATAAACAAGAAAGAGGAGGAATGGGACTCCCAGACTGGCAGATTTATTACAAAGCATCATCACTAGTATGGATTAAAGATTGGATTGAGCTCAAAAACAGACGTACATTAACATTGGAAGGCTTTGACCTGACAAAGAGATGGCATGCATATTTATGGGAAGAGAGACAAAAAAACCAAGAACAATTTCGTAGACACATTCTGAGAGACACCTTGATTAAAACCTGGAGTGATATTAGAAAGAACCATTAAATAAGATCCCACAGTGGATTTCTACAATGGAAGCACAAATATACCTGAATACATTGGACATAAACAAAATGAAAACATACCAAGATCTTCTAAATGAAGAAGGAAAACTAAAAATAAGAGAAGAATTAAGCCCCCAAAGCGTGGTAATTGAATGGTGGCCATACCTCTAGTTACAATCCAGATATAAAACAGACATGGAAAAATATGGAATCCAAAAAGAATTAAATCAATTATTATAAGATTATATGAGGTCCAAACGAGAAATTAATAACAAAAATTTATAACTTTCTCTTGGCATGTAAATTGGAAGAGGAAATAGTAAAAGAAAACATGATTTCATAGGCAAAAAATTTTGGATACAGTGTAGATCTAAGCAAATGAATATAAAGCTTTTTAGTATTCATATTTTATTATGTTCTTTTTAATCTTAAGTGTCCAACCTTCAAAGTTTCATCCTATTTTTTTCTAAGAGAATTAAAATAAAGGCATTTTCCCACTAGAAAGATTCTTATAATTAATCCCAAAACTTTATTTCAAATTCATCTAGACCCTTAGTTCGTTTGTAACTTTTTAAAATCAAAGATCTAATTGCTCTTTTGCTGTTTATTTCAATTTTTTTATTCCTTAAATTTATGTTTAAAGCTTCTTTAACTAAAGATTGAAGGAAACCTACTTAGTGCAATAAAGTGTATGAATCAAAAGGTTCCTAATAGCTGAAAGGCAATTAACAAGCATTTTCCCAAAAAAGGAAGTATTTATTTTCCCAAAATTGAATACAGGAAAAAAAACAAGTACAGGCTATGTATATGAATTCACTTATTTGTCCGCATATATTTATTAATTAAATTTTTATGCTGTCCATTTCACCTATAAGATGACTCTAGGCAGTTTACAAGTTATAAAACAAATAGACAAATTAATAAAATATTAAAGCATTAAAACTACATAGGTTAAGATTTTTTTTTTTTAATTTGATTTATATGCCGCCCTTCTCCGGAGACTCAGGGCGGCTTACAATGCATTAAGCAATAGCCTTCATACTTTTGTATATTAATACAAAGTCACAAACTGGGTCCTCAATTTACCCACCTTAGAAAGGATGGAAGGCTGAGTCGACCTTGAGCCTGGCTAGGATTGAACTCAGAGAAATTACAGGCAGCTGGTGTTAATTGCTGCCTTTAGTAGGAGGCATTAGCCCCCTCTGCTACACAGGCTTTAAAGCTATAGTGTTTAAAACTATTGTTATATGTTATATATGTGTACTGTTTTTGGCTTGTTATTTGGGGGTGCAGAATTACCACATGAAGTTACTAGCTTCCTAATGATTTTGATATCCACTTGAGTGAATTCTACAGGCCCAAACCATTTTAAAAAGATGTTTTTTCCTTCCTTTAGATAGCAGTTGCTGATCTTCCAGGATTAATAGAAGGTGCCCATGCAAATAAAGGAAGAGGCCATAAATTTTTGAAGCATGTGGAAAGGACTAAACAACTTCTCTTTGTTGTAAGAATACATTCCTTGTCAGCATTTGCATGCTTAATTTAGGCTGATTGGCCAACATACGAATTGTGTTTTTGTGTATATACTTGTATATAAATCAACACATGGATAAACAGATCCTCAAAGTTTAAACAAAGTACCATAAAAATGCATACCAGCTTATTCACGTGACACATTTTTCATGGTGTTTTGGTTAAAAAATTGAGGGTCAGCTTATCTGCAGAATATATAAGGTTGTTCATACCATATTAATCAGTTAACTATTGTTTATTAAACCATACTTTGTTGAATTAATACAATAGCAAAACCAAATCTCCTATAATTTTAGCAAAGCATAATGTCTGAACTTCAGACTGAAAGCAATTTCCAAGATGAAATACTGAAATATTTTCATGAATACAGAACACTGAATGTATTTGTATGAATTCTTTAATATTTATGGCAATTCACTTTTGAAATTAAACTTGGAGTCTCCTAGATTGTCTAAATGCTGCTGAGCAATCAGTTTAAATAGCAAATGAATAATTGGTGGTGAATTTTGGGAGTAACTTAGAGGAGGGGGGACACTTGTGGTACAATTTCCACCAGATCTAGAATAAGACAATAGCGAACTATGTAAAGAAGTTTCTATAAAAAGATATATGCAGATATAATGGAACACAGAAAAGTATTAAATTATTTAATGGTTTCAGTAATTTAGAAGGTAAAGGGCTATTTTCTGAAACTGTGCTTTATATATAAATAAACAACTACATTATTAACTTTTTTCACCTTTATTCATCATTTAGTAAAGATAACCATGTGAGTGAAAATATTCATTATTTTTTAAATTTAGATTGATGTGTCTGGGTTCCAACTTTCTTCTCATACACCATTCAGGACAGCATTTGAAACTATAATGTTACTAGCAAAGGTAAAATTCTGTCCCTTTTATGTTGCAATATTGAACTATATATAGTTTCATGATGAAATATTTATTTGCATAATAAATCTCTTGAAATTATAATATTGAGTTTCAATTGTATGGGAGTTCCCCCATGGTATTTCTAAGGACAGGTGATAATAATGATATTGGGATAATTTGTCCCTGGAAGGATCTGCATAACTCAAAGCAGTTTAGCATGTTTTATTTCAATGTAGATAAAAATATTGCTTTCTATTGACAGTAGATTTCAGATCTAGCCTCTAAGTTAGAGAATGGCAACAATTATGTAATCATATTTCAAAAATATACCATTACCATATTCCCATTTAGTTGTGTCCGAATCTTGGCGACTTTCATTTAATTTAATAACTTTATTGTTATTGTACGTATACACATAGTATACCCATACAATGAAATTCACTTAACACACAAAGACCAGGTCCAACACACATAACAATCCCCAAACTCACCCCCATCCACCACAAATTCCCCACCCCTAAACCACCCAAACATCCACACAACAGACCAAGTAATGCTGTCCAGCAGCTCACTGATGGTGGCCCTTTAGTTCATTGTTGAGTGCAATTATAGCTCTGGAATAAAAACTATTCAGAAAATGTGTCATCCGAGTTTTAATTGTTCTGAATCTTCTGCCAGAAGGCAACAGTCCAAAAAGATTGTAAGCAGGATGGAAAGAGTCTCTGAGAATGTTCTGCAACTTCCTCAAACAGCGAGATTCAAAGATGTCGTCCAAGGTTGCTAGCTGGAGCCCAATGATATTCTGGGCAGTTTCTGGGCATTCTCTGTAGAGCTTTTCTGTCTGCTACAGAGCTGCTCCCACACCATGCAAGAATGCCGTATGTCAGGACACTCTCAATGGTGCTGCAATAGTAGGACAGAAGCAGATGCTGAGATAGATTTATCTTCCTGAGCATTCTCAGGAAGTACAACTTCTTCTGTGCCTTTTTCACAAGCATGTTAACATTCATAGTCCATGAGAGGTCCTCTGAGATATAAATGCCCAGAAATTTAAAACTACCAACTCTCTCCACCTCCTCATTTATATACAATGGTAAATGTACATCTCTCTTCCTCCTGAAGTCAATTATAAGTTCTTTAGCTTTTTGGTGTTAACTGTAAGATTATTTTCTTTATAGGCAAGTGCTCTCCATGCTAAGTATTCTTCTAAATGAACAAAAAGTTAAAGAAAAGACACCTTGACATTTTTAAAAATGTTTTATTTGGGGGTGCCTTTCACTGCCAGTGCAAAACTAAAGTTTCATATTCATGGGGTGAACTAAAATATATAATTATACAACTGCCTTAATATTATATTGTGCCATGTTTATGTTATGTATGTTAAGTAATACTGAATTGCTTAGTAGTCAAATATTCCAAAAAGTCTATTTTGTATGCAAATTGTATTTGAAGGAGCTGGAACTGTATAAAGAAGAACTTCAAAGTAAATCTGCATTGCTTGCTGTGAATAAAATGGATTTGCCTAATGCTAAAGAAAATTTTGAAAAGTTAATGGAACAACTACAGAAACCTCAAAGTAAGATTCACTTTGACTAGTTCCTTTTAAAATAAAGAATAGTTGTATCTTTTGGATCTAAAGTATCAACAATAATTGATAATTGTGAAAATTGTGGCTTCTTTTAAAAATTAAAAATTCATAGCAAGATTTCTAGCGCCTAAATAATAATTGTGGTGCAAGAAGATAAAATACCAAAAATATTTCTGTCTGCATCATAATGAATACACAAGGCCATTGCTACTTGGTGGAGATGTAATTATCCCAATTTCAATTCAAATTATCCTCTTGAACCATCATAGAAAATGAATATATATTAACAATCATGCATTGGCCTTTTTTCCCTTCTTTTTGTCATAGAATAGAAACATATTAAACAGAAAGTATAATTACCCTCTTTTCTCAAAGAAGGAAATGTTAAAAGCATCACTGATCATTTTCATTGCATTTTCTTTTCCTTTGTTAGGACATTTTGCAGCAACTTTCTATAGCTTAATTATTTATGACATATGTTCTTATTTTCAGATTTTTTACATTTGCTTCCACGAAAGATGATTCCTGAAGTCATTGTCAAATTCAGGGAGATCATTCCTATATCTGCACTTACTGGCGAAGGATCTGAGCAGTTGATTACATGCTTAAGAAAAATAATAGATGAAGAAGCTGAAGAAAAGATTGAAAGTTATCAGAGGGAGCAACTCAGTGCATTACATCTCTCAAAAATATAGCAACAGTTTTCAATTAAACTAATTCAGCAAGTTTTGTAATTCTGTCTAATTGAATTCATGATTGGTTCTCTTTCCTAAGCATAAATATGTGTATTCTATTCTTGTAAAATAGTAAAAATATATGCAATTTTTAAAGTTATGTATCTCATGAAATCTGTAGAATAATTTTTAAAACATGTAAATATGTACATTTATATATTGATCCTGGGACTCAGTTTTTTTCTTGAAAGACTTCAAAAAGAATACAATAATTATTTATTTTGAGGGAGCACAACACATTGTCCTAGAAATATCTAATGCTACAAGTGATTTCTGGAAATATTTTGGGCAGAAATATTTAAATTACTTATAGCCATTCTAATGGCAGTTGTAGACAGTCCTGCACTGGTACATCTTTTAGCATGTGAAGTGTTAGTACCACTTTATACTGCACTACTAAAACCATACTTGGACTATTGTGACTATCAGCGGGATACAAAAAAGATGTTGAAACTCTGGAAAGAGTACAAAGATGATTTGGGGACAGGAAGCTAAAAACTATACAGTGAATGGTTGCAGGAACTAAGAATGTCTAGTTTAAACAGAAGGACTAGAAGTGACATGTTATCAGTCTTCCAATATTTGAGAGACTGTCACATAGAACAGGCGGGTCAACCTATTCTCCAAAGCAAGACAAGACCTACAGATCAAAGCTTAACGAGAAATCCAACATAGAAATAGCAATAGCATAACATTTAGACTTATAAACCACTTCATAGTGCTTTACAGCTCTCTAAGCAGTTTACAGAGTCAGCACATTGTCCCCAACAATCTGGGTCCTCAGTTTACCCACCTCGGAAGGATGGAAGGCTGAGTCAACCTTGAGATTTCAACTGCCAAATTGCAGGCAGCTGGCAGGCAGCAGAAGTAGGCTGCTGTACTGCACTGTAACCACTGCGCCACCAAGGATATATTTCCTGTCAGTGAGAACAATCAGTGGGGCAGCTTGCCTCCAGAAGTGGTGGATACTCATCCCTGCAGATTTTTAAGAGATAGGACAGCCATTTGTCCAGAATGATATAGGATCTGTTTGAACATAGGATGCAACTAGAAGACCTCCAAGGTCCCTCCAGCTCTATAATTCTAATGCTATATTATGCAAATCTACTCAGTTATGGTTTATTCAACCAAACATCTTAGTATGACATAATGATTCATAGAATGTCATTCAGTAGTTCATACATGTAACTATTTTTGCACTTCATATCTAATGAATGAATGCAAAATCTAACATTAGGGTTCAAAATACTTGGGGTTCAGAATATAATGTACCCATTGGGAAATTTTAATTACCTAGGAGGATGGTAGACTATCAAATGTCCTGTTCTGTAGATGGAAGTTTTCTAGATAATTCAAAAAAGGTTGTTAGACAATTGACAGCTCCTCGTTCTGCTGCATTGTCTGGAGAAATGGAAAGCCAGTAATGAAGCTTGTACCTTAGTACTCTAGGAAGTGGAGGTGAGAGTGGAGACCAAATTGGAGAAAGAGAGAGGCCATCTGGTTAATACATCCTGCTAAACTATAATTTATTGTGAAAACAGTTGATTAAGCCATAATGAATGTACACATTTCATCATGCCATAATCTGTGGCTAATTAGACATATAATGGCTGGTTTTATCTAGCCAGTAGAACTAGCTTCTGAATAAACTTCCATCTAGTTATGCTGTAAATTCTCTGAAGGCATAGATGAGTAAAATGAAAACCCAGGGCTTGTAGACTTTAATTCCTTTTTGGCAACCTGTTGCATCCCTCTGATTATAGTTGCTGAAAATCAAGAACACCCTTTGCACCATATTCAGATTTGTGTGAGATGGCCATTCCCATTTTACTTTCCTATAAAATGTCACGTCAATTTTCTCCAGAACTAAGATTTGGCTGTGTATGCTTTCCCCTTTTAAATAAGAGCAGCTTGCTGTCTTTCTAATGCCAAATCAGCTACTGCTTTAAAACTTGGCTTTGTTGGTTCAAACTAAAGTTGCGAGATCTGACAGCTCAAGATCAAGAGTGGGTCAACGGATGCATTGCAGGCACTGAACTGTTTTTGCCCTAACGATAATTTTATTAATGTTCATTAAAAACACCGCTTCAAAATGAAACTTAAAGCGTCGCAAAGACTCTAAAGAGATAACTGTAATTTCTGTATATTTTGTAATTAGACATCTATTTTAATATTTTTTGGATAAAAATCCATTCGCAGAATTAACATTGGCTTGTTTTTTTTAAAAAAAAACTGCAGTAAAACAATCCTAACAACTAGAAGGCTCGAAGGCGATAGCTCATTTCACTTAAACTGCTTCCTTTCGCCAATTAACCCCGATCAGGTCCTCAAAGGACAACCTCAATTAGGGAGGGAGGGAGGTGCCAGGGAGGTGTAGACTTCAGTAATATCTATTAAAAGAGGATGTTGGGAATTGTAGTCTTTGGAAGCATGTGGAAACTATGAGTACTATGGAGAGAAACTACAGTCCCAGGAAGCTTTGGGCAGACCTGGAAAAGGCAGCCACTTCCTGAAAATCCGGGAGATCGAAGATGGATTCGGTGTTTGCAATTGTGTGCATTATGCGTGGGAAGCAGGTTAGAAATGGGAGATTTGCTGTCTGTCTGCCTATCCATTTATCAACAAAGATGCCAATTTTCATTATACATTAATGAGTTTTCTTTCCTGCCGGTTTAGACCGCTAGGGCTGTGTCATATTTTTATCGGTGTATTGTTCATTTCTATAAAATGCGATTGTATAATGATTATTACGATTATTTGTTATACTTATATTGTAACTCTGCCTCATTGAGTGTCAGAGGCTTATCTGCCAATGTAAAATTGGGTAACTGTGATAACAAAGATGTTCCTGAAGCACAAGATCCAGCATTTCAAATCAGCATGGTTAGTTTGAATGATCAGGGAGTCGGATGGGAATTGTAGTTCAGCAACCTCTGTCGCCTGCCTACCAGAGCCTATTCCTGTAAGCCAAATATTCTAATACTTGGAAGGAAACACTTTTTAAAAAAAAATATTTCTAATTAGGGGCCATCCCTATGAAAAGATTTGGTGGGATAGATGGGGGACAAAATATAGATACCGCTTTGTAAGATTTGATGCTATAAGTTGTCATAGGATCTGATTTAGAGAAACTTAAATTGAAATTGGATAAATTTGTGAAGGGCAACACCCCTATCTTTAAATAGTCTTTACAAATTTTCTGATTGGCTGCTTTGAGGCAGAGGATGAATCAAGTTGGCTGGTAGAACTCTAATTATACTGTCTCTTAACTGCATGTTTCAAATAGGTATTTATATGTTGTCCTGAATCGTGATTTATCTCATCTGCTGTAACTTGCTGTGAGTGTCTTTCATCATTTTAGCCATAAACAGTAATGCAAATAAAATACAATACTTCGTATTGTTTTTATTTAGTTGTTTTTGAATGTTTCAGTTTGATAATGATTTTTAATTTTTCTTGATTTCAGTAATTGGGATTGAAGAAAGTTAGATACAGTATACAAGTAAGTATCTTACCAAATTGCAAAATGTTTTCTTGGCCTTTTTAATCATATACTGTATAGAACTGATTGGGGACTGAATGAGGTATGCATGGCCTGTGCTGTGTCTATTTTGGTTCCATACTCTGATTTGAGATATATATTATGTTGAAAATGTGGATATTTTTAGGCTCTTTGAATGATTTTGAATACTTAGAATTATGAACGACTGTTGGGGAGTTTTTTTGGCAGATGACCAGTTTAAGGACAATGGTAGATACATGAAGCTATAGAAAAGCTTAATGAACATATTGATTTTCAGTATGTTAAGATTCATGTTTCCTGTGTTAAAAAGAGTGGCAACTGCATTTTACTATATCTAAGAACTGGGTGTCTATGCAATGCTATACATACTTGGCATTGAATTTTCTGTTTGGACATATCTCCACAATATAGTTATGTGTATCCACATCATTCTTGCAATTGGAAATTTAAAAAAAGCATGCCTCACTCAGATATTTGAATGAGGAATTTGCTGCCTGCAAATGATATAAATTCATTTTTGAATGTGCCTTCAACATAATGTTGAGGACCATGAGCAGAATAACGTGTTCACCTAAAATATTGCCTTTGAGAAAACACTGTCTTGGAGAAAGATAATGAAGGATACGTTGATGCTTCTCATTCTTATAGATTTAGTATCTATATTAGATAGTTTGCCTGAAGACACAAAATGGTTTAAAATATGTTTTCTTTATGTAAGGAGTTGGTGATTGTCAGTTTCATTCATTTTAGCACTTGCAGAATAAATAGAAGAACGTAGCTTCTTACTTTCAGTTCGTATTATGTACCACTGATATATCAAAATGTGAGAGAAACAGTTGAGAAGAAAGTGTTTTCAAGTCATCTGATCCAAAATTATGTTACACAGTGATTGACCAGTTTATCATGAATGCTAAAAATGACAGTGACAGCTCTCCTTCAGTGTAATATTTAAGTTCTGTCTACTTTAAGTGCATAAGTCCCTGACAACTATGCATCTGTGTAGAACAATATTGTAAATTGGAAATGTATCTATTGAAAATAGTTAAGGGCCAGGCATTTAAAAAAGAAGTTTGCCGATGCCAACAGATTAATGAAAAGAAAACCTAAGAAACAGTGTCTGAAATTAGATATTTTGCTGTGTATGGATACTTTTTACAATAGAATTGAAGTATTTTAGAGTTGCTTTGATTAACTGCACTCTTTTGCATTCATGCAGAACAAAGATTCTAAGGTGAGTTTGGGCATCATGCTAAGCTTCTGTGTTTCTGTATATTTAACAGTCATACAAATGCGAGGAGCAAAATGCAAGTGAATGGGCTAAGTATGCTAATATTCAGTTTATTAATGATAAATTGAATTTCAATGGAATCCTGTCTTATAAATATATGCAAACGTGGCCACTAACTCAAAATATAGCTATATTTGCTGTAGACACCTTGGTCTACTTATGTGAGTTTTTCTATTAATCTGAATTTAATTACACCTTTAAGTTAAATTCCATTCTCAGGACTGAAGAATAGTACTTAGCTTGGCTTATATTTGAACAGATAATAACATGGTTAGATTTAGACCAGTGCAAATTAGTTTTAATTAAAAAGTCAGATAGCAAATTCTGTATGTGCTTGTACTATAGCTAAAATTACAAATAGACACATGCTCAGTAATTGAGTCTGTTTTTATATTTTGGGGGAATTATTTTAGTGTAACATAGCTTTTTGTATTAAAATTGCATTCCTTTGCCATTAAATGGTTGAATATGGTTGAATGTAGATCAAGAAGTGGGAACTTATTTAATATGCTCATTTACTTGACAATCAATCATTAATTGATTTGACCTTATTTTCAAGTAAGTAAATAAGGATTTGTGGTTCTTAAGAAACTGATTCAAATAATTATATTGATCATTTGCACTACTTTTTATGACCAAATTTAATATATTATAGGTAGTCATTGACTTACAGCTTGGCGATTGTTTGAAGTTACGACAGACCATCCAAAGGTATTTATGACCCTGCCTTAATCTTACAGCCACTTCAGTGCCCCTGCCATTATTCACCCTTATGACCAACAGCAGGAAACTGTAGTGCCACCCTTCCCCCACAGCTATCTCCCTCACCTATCCTGTTGGGTTCCTGCAAGCCTCAGCCTACTCCAAAGCTTAGCTGTGCTCTGTTTATTAGTGGAGCCTCCTTAAAAAATCCAAACAGTCTCTTGAGAAGTACTGCTTGCTTGCAGAATAGAATGAAGTTGCCATGAGGCCAGCAGCTTTGCGAGAAAGCTGAGCCTTGCATGGCATCAGCCAGGCTATTCTGCAAAAAGATAAGTTCAGTGCTGTTGGGCCCTGGAGCTGAATGTGGGGTAGAGTCAAGACTTGCAAATGCCTGGGATGCTGGATAAGAAATAGACTAAGCCTAAAAGGGAGGGAGGAAGCCTGAGTGGCGTAGGAGGCTAATGCCTCCTACTAAGGCAGCATTTAACATCCAGCTGCATGCAATTACTGCGAGTTCAATTCTCACCAGGCCCAAGGTCGACTCAGCCTTCCATCCTTTCTAAGGTGGATAAATTGAGGACCCAGTTTGTGGGGGCAATAAGCTGACTTTGTAATATACAAAAGTATGAAGGCTACTGTTTAACGCATTGTAAGCCCTGAGTCTCCAGAGAAGGGCGGCATATAAATCAAATTTAAAAAAAAAAGATTTAACAATCTCCTGCTCTGGTGGCTTCTATTGCCCAGTTTTAGGCTGTCTTAAGTGGCCTGGCTGGAAACAGGCCGAGTCCTGCAAGTCCCTTGGGTTACTGAATGGGAAGTAGTATGCTTGGCCTACAGGGTCTACCTGCCCTTTGTGCACCAGTGGCTCCTTTAGGTTCCTTTCCAGGGCTGACTGACCAGAAATCTCAAGGGACAGGGAGTGGAGCACCAGATGCTTCAGGGATGGCGTGAGGAGCTTAAGAGGCCTGGAGCAGGCAGATCTGGGCCTGTGCAAGGCCTCCAAGTGCCTTCCCCACCACTAGGGCACCCAAGCTATAACAGTGTATAATAACCAGTGTGTTTGTTTAACAATTCATTGGGGAGAATAAGAATGGGAGATCATTAAATTAGATCTCCCCATTGTGAGTTAGCCATCATGAGCTGCAGCTGTAAATGGGCAGGTTCCACTATGGTCATAAATCGAGGATTACCAATGCTACTAAGTGATATGCTGATAACATGGAATCATTTACAGAATCTGACGTTCAACTGTATCCACCATTTCTTCTTGGTTTTTTTCATCACACTGAAATGAATCCTCATAAGAGTTAACTTGGTGCTGTTTCCCAATTTTTCCAGGAACCTTTTTCACCTATTGCAATGGGCTGTCGGGATGTTCATGCTGCGACAGTCCTAGCCTTCCTCTCTGGAACAGCTGCTTTATCAGGACTTATTGCTGCTGCACTGCTTCCAAACTGGAGACAAATGCGACTCTACACCTTTAACAAAAACGAAAAGAATGTGACGGTTTACACTGGGCTGTGGATTAAGTGTGTTCGGTCTGATGGGAGCAAAGACTGTGTCATTTATGACACCGAGTGGTACACAGCAGTTGATCAGCTAGATTTGCGTGTCCTCCAGTTGGCTCTTCCCATTAGCATGTTGACCACCGTTTTGGCCCTTTTTCTCTGTTTAATAGGCATGTGTAACACCGCCTTTGTATCCACGGTGCCCAATATCAAGCAGGTCAGGTGCCTCATCAATAGTGCAGGCTGCCATCTTGTGGCCGGCCTTTTCTTTCTTCTTGCTTGTGTCATTTGCCTGATACCATCAGTTTGGGTTATCTTCCATAATAGAGAGTTGAATCAGAAATATGAGCCTGTTTTCACCTTTGACATTTCTGTTTATATTGCTATTGCCAGTGCAGGTGGCTTATTATTTACAGCTATTCTTTTATGCCTCTGGTACTGTGCATGCAAGACTCTACCTTCCCCTTTCTGGCAGCCTCTATATTCGCATGCCCCTAGTGTGCACAGCTATGCCTCCCAGCCATATTCTGCGCGATCTCGGCACTCTGCCATTGAAATTGACATACCTGTGGTTACACGTACTTCTTAAAAGATTGAGTCAAGAAAGCCAAACATTCCTTTATGTATTCTCCCCTTATGCTACCCTATTTCCCCCAAAATAAGACATCCCCTGATAATAAGCCCAATTGGGCTTTTGAGCGCATGGCAGTAAGGCCAAGTGCTTATTTCAGGATTCAAAAAAATATAAGACAGGGTCTTATTTTCGGGAAAACATGGTAGCATGTACAAGTTAAGTGCTTTCCCACAGCTTAGCAATTTCTGCAATTATAGCAAGGGGTGTGTGTAGTTTGTGACTTTTACTTTCATTACCTAGATTGATAAGAAATGGGAATGAGCAGGCTGAAATACTAGAAGTGACTGCAAATTTTTAAGGACCTCAGAAACCAGCAGTTTTTGTAAGTTTATAAATAATAAACTTTAGTGGGATCATCTTACTTTTACAGAACTCAAGTTTCTTCCATATAGCACTGAATAATGCTATTGTGCTGTTTGCCTTCCAGTATGTGAAACAGTTAAGTAGAGATAGTGCTCAACTTACGACTGTTTGTTTAACAATGGTTCAAAGTTATAACAGCCAGAAAAAATAATTTACAACCTGTACTTAATGTCTGGCACACCATACCTCTGGTCATGTGATCACAATTTGGGTGCTTGGCTATTCGTTTGCATTTACGACTGCCTGCTGCAGGTACATGAGCACAATTTACTATCTTCCCAGCTGATTTCAGTTAAAAATGTCCACTGGGCATAGTGGATCTCCTTAATGATCACATGAATTACTTTTAACTGTAGTGATTCATTTAACAATTTAAAAATGGTTGTAAAATCCAGTCCATTTTATAACTGCAATAACTTACAAAGGCAATTCTGGTCACAATTGTGGCCATACGTCAAGGACTTCTTATCCTTCTTACCAGACTACAGGTAGTCCTCGATTTATAACCATTCATTTAGTGACTGATTTTCACACAACCATTGCAGAATCTCCATGATCACATGATTAAAATTGGATGCTTGTCAACTGGTATGTATTTACAAAAGTTGAAGAGTCCCAGGGTCATGTGATCAGCTTTTGCAAACATCTGACAAAGTCAGTGGGGAAGCCAGATTTAGTTAACAGCCGTGTTTCTTAACTGCATGATTCACTTAACAACTGGCAAGAAAGATAATAAAATGGTGCAAAATTCATTTAACTTAGCAACAGAAACTTTGGGCTCAATCGTCATGTCAAGGACCTACTGTAGTATCCCTCTAATTTGAAATATTTGTATTTTAAATCTTTTCTTCACTGATAGTCATTTCTTATTTTTACAAATTTTGTCTAAAGCTGAACAGTACAGATAGTCCTTCACTTACAACAATTCATTCAGTGACCCTTTAAAGTTACAATGACAATGAAAAAAGGGATTAAGACCATTTTTCACACTTAAGACCTTTGCACCACCCCCAGGATCATGTGATCAAATTTTAAATGCTTGGCAACTGTTTCATACGTATGACCGTTGCTGTGTCCTAAGGCCATAGATCAGCTTTTGCGAATTTCTCAGAAGCAAAGACAATGAGAAAGCCAGATTAACTAATTTATCAACTGAAGTGATTCGCTTAACAACTGTGGCAAAAAAAGATCATAAAATGAGGCAAAACTCACTTAAATGTCTTACTTAACAACATACATTTTGAGCTTAATTGTGGTTGTAACTTGAGGACTACCTGTAATAGTTTGACATTCAGTATGCAAAGTAATTGTTTATGTACACTTTCAATCCTGTGCCTAGTCTTGTGTTTCATTATGCACATACAAAATATATTTGTCAACATTTTTTAATGTTTGTTAACTTTGTTCCTATGAAGATTGCCATTTCTAAAGAAGCATAATGCTAATTAGCAGGAGTAAAACTACATTGCCTAAGAAATAGTTTGTTTTGTTAAAAAATTGTTAAAGGTTTTTTTTTCAACAAAGAAAATTATGTAAAAGTTCTATAGAGAGAACGTGTGAGTAATGTAACATCAATATCAGAATAGTCTCAGGATTGATTATGGAGGCAAAGTCAAAAGTGTAGATCAGATGGACTGCTATTGCCTAAGGGCTTATGCTACCATGGTATATATCCTTTTATTATCAAATATTTTTATAACTAACATGAATTTTTTCTTTATACTTAAAATAATAAGTATTCTAAATATTTGTTAACATAGAAGAAAATCTTCCTATTCTATTGAAAAATGCCTTTCTAATTTTAGATTTTTTTTTTTAAGTAGAGAATTAAATTTATGGGCTACTTTTTATAAGTGGTTTCCTGAAAGCCATGTTCCAAATAAATTATACTGATATAGAATATTTTTATATAATATTACAGTTTTGAAGATGAAATTATCATTAAAAATGCTGAATTGTTACATGCATATTGGCTTGGTTGTAGATCCCACTTTGTTTTCTTATGCAGGAGACTATGCTTTCAGAAGGATTATTTTTTCCCATTTTGGTATTTACTGCTTTCTAAGTAGTACCAGAAGCAGATATGAACTTTAAAGTATGTTATATGATCTCTTTTTTAAGCGAATAAGAATTTACAAAAGCTTTTAAACATTCTGGAAATTGAATTAAATCTAGTATCTTTCTTATTGGCTTCTAAGAATATTACTTTTTAATTTACTTTAAACAGTAAAAGTAGTAAAAAATAACTGAAAAAAGCAAAGTTTTGTTTATGAGGTCTATTTCTTTAGGTAAATTATTGGAAATCGTTTTGTATTAATGTTTATTTTGCATTTACCATTCCAATTATATGCACGTTAACCTGAGTCATTGGCATTTTAACTTTGTTTTGAATCAGGAATTTCTCAGCAATGTTGTGTATGTAACACTCTTAACAGTGATATTTGCACTGTTTACAACTAAAAATAGAATGTTAGAAAGGATTTATATTTGCACTTAACTGAAATTCATAAATGAGAAATGAGTACAATTCCCTTCAAATAGCTGCAGTTAATAGAGAATTACACATAAACAGCTTCAAAGTGCAGGGCAAGTTTTAAGTTATGTACTCTGTTAATGACAAACATATAACAATGCTTCTTCTTCAGTTCTCCCATTCAGGTATTAAGTTTCTATTGTCTTTTGGACAATTTGGAAATCTTACGAAAATACAATAGCTGCATTCTGATCATTTCCTCTTCTTCTGCTTCAAGTCTCATCTTACTAATGAGTAGGACTACGAGTGAGAAGCCTCAGATTAGTTTTAGAAGCTCGATGGGTGATTTTGAGCTAATCACTCTTTCTCAGGCAACCTACCTCACAGAGTTGTTTTTGCAGGAAAAATGAAAGGACGTCCTATGAATAATGCTTTAAGCTCCTTGTATAAAAAAAATAAAGGAGGTATGAAAACAATTAGCATACAATATATCAGTTACATCATGCAATATAAATGATGGGGCTAGTGTACTGGGCTTAGAGGCTCTGTTTTACCCTTTGTTAAGGATATTGTGTAGTAGTTAAGGTATCAAGGAGACCAGGAGACAGTGAGTTCTAGTCCCACCTTAGGCACAAAGCCAGCTGGGCGAGCTTGGTCTTTCAGCCCTAGAAAGGAGGCAATGGCAAGCCATTTCTGAAATCTTGAAAATTTCAGGGACTTGTCCAGGCAATTTCTGATAATCAGACACAATTGAATGTATACACCCATACCCACACCCACACACAAAGAGCATACTCTATATTGATTGAGGTGGCATGGATATAGTCACATACTCAGTGGAACTGTTTTCCAAAATAAATACTCCATTATGTACTCCGTTAGTTCAATTTCTCTGAAAGTAAGTATGTCACAGTGATCTTTTGGGAACTGGGTGAGTTTCATTGAGACAGTGGAGAATACACTTGGTATTATGGCTGGTGCTTTTAATATATGAAGAGGATGGCTCGGAGAATGCTTTCAAGGATTGCTGTGTTTTAGTTTGGTCATGACTCTGTAGATAGCTATTCTATATGAAAGCCATTTTTATGGCCTTTAATTCAACGTATTGGGATTCTGCAAATGCTAACTTGTTTTTCTGGGGATAGCTTTTCATGGCCAGTTATCTGTTTAACAGTATTGAGCTTCAGGATTTAGTGACTGGCTTAGGGAACCGATTTCCTGACATTTTGCAGCAATTCTACCTAGCATCTTCAGAGACAAAGTTGTCTGCCACATGGACCACAGGCAACTGAACAGGAGCTAACTGCTCCTGTTTTTATAGCCATACTGTTAATAAAGTTATATAAAACTATATAATTTTGTAGTCTTTATATGTGTTCTGACTGACTCTAAAGTCGGGGACCTGGTCAAACCTTGCTCAGTTACCTAAGATCTAGATCACTAAATCTGAAGCTCAATATTGCCCATCTTGCTCTTCTGTTTTAAGTGTACAAGGTCTCTAAGCAAAAATGAGAAAGTTACCATCAGTGCCAGCATGTTAAGTGGCACCAGAGTAACAGCTCTGTGCCCTCTGCCTCATCGTCCAGTTAACCACCTTAATATGGGTAGACAATATCCCTCACTGATGCTGAAGAAAAATTGAACTGCTTGTCTAGTTGGATTTTGTATTTTTTCTTAATGAAATATTTATTATAAATGGACTTTTTGACAGTGCTGACTGCTTGTGCATGCAGAAACTATTAAACTGTGACTTGGATATAACATTAATCTGTTTCTTTTGAATTTTATCTTGTCTGGCATGATTTAAATAGAGTAATTTTTCAAATACAAAATTTTGGATGTGAATCCCACCACTCATTTTAGAATAAAAATTATCATTGTGTTGCATGGAAATGTATTTAATCAGAGTTGCCTACTGTGAAGAAATCTGGTTTTGACATTTAATAATATCTTACACTATAGTATATGTTTTTATGTAAAGTGTGTATTTTTAATTAAAAAAATAAAACATTATTTTGCAAAGGGTGAAATATGTTGTTGACATATAGAAAAGTCTTCTTCATTGTAATAATACAAATTCCTGCTAAGATGAAAGATGTGATTCACACTATGACTTAGTATACTATAAGAATTAGGCCTTTATCAGGGGTTAAATGCTCCCAGTTCGGACCGGATCGCCTGTCCGATAGCGATGGTGGCAGGTGGTTCATAGAACCAGTAGCAAAAATCCCTGCAGCCCCTCTGCCACCGTGCCCAGCTGAGCCGCATGATCATCAGAGGCTTTTTTTTTTACTTTTAAAAGCATTTTTTCTACAACCTCTTCCCGTGAAAAAATGCTTTTAAAAGTAAAAAAAAAAGCCTCTGATGATCGCGCGTCTCAGCTGGGATCATCAGAGGCTTTTCAAAGCATTTTTTTCCTGCAACTTCTTGGTTGAAGAGGTGGTAAAAGAAATGCTTTGAAAAGTCTCTGACGATCCCAGCTGACTTGCCTGATCGGCAGAGGCTTTTCAAAGCATTAGAAAAAATGCTTTGAAAGTTAAACAAACAAAAAAAGAAGTTGGCCATGCCCACCTAGTCACAATAACCCCACCACCACCAAGCCACACCCACAGAACTGGTAGTAACAAATTTTACATTCTCATTGGGCTTTTGGAGGGGGGAGGGAGTTAAAAGGTAGTGGTTAAAGATTTGAAGAGGGAACGCGGTCGCTCAATGGCTGAGATGCTGAGCTTGTTGATTGAAAGGTCTGCAGTTCAGCAGTTTGAATTCCTAGTGAGCTCCCGTTACTTGTCCCAGCTTCTGCCAACCTAACAGTTCGAAAACATTAAAAAATGCAAGTAGAAAAATAGGGACCACTTTGATGGGAAGGTAACAGTGTTCCGTGCACCTTTGGCGTTTAGTCATGCCAGCTACATGACCATAAAGACACCTTCGGGCAGGGCTGGCTCTTTGGCTTTGAAACGCAGATGAGCACTGCCCCCTAGAGTCAGGAATGATTAGTACATATGTCCGAGGGGAACTTTTACCTTTACCTTAAAGATTTGAAGATGGTTTTTACTCTTTAGCAACTATAATTGGGACAAGCAATTCAGTCATTAAGCAAAACAGTCACTAAGTGAAATCACAACTCAGCTTAGGATCTTAAATCAGCTTTCCTTTGCTTTACAGACCTGTCATAAATGCCAGAATTGATTGCAAAGTTACTCATCACAGATCTAACTAAACAATGCTAAAGATTTGCAGACTTATGACCACAATTGGGCACAGAATCACAGTCATTTGTGTGAAGCAATTGAAAAGCAAGGCACGTCATAGATTCACTCAATTACCACAACCCCAGGACTCGAAATTGTGGTTGCTAATTGAGCTTATGGGTCATTAAACAGATGGGAGTCAGGAGTTTGGATGTGCCTTCTCCAAATCAGCTTTCAAAGAATCACAAAAATGGAGCCTGGTTGCGGAATGGCAAAGGTGGCAAGATGGCCATACTTTGCATAGACTGGGTGTGTCAGCTGAAAAAAATTAAATTAAACGGGACTGGTCTGGTGGGCTGAGCAGGGTTCCATAAGCTAGTGATCCCTGAAGCCAGCTTTAATTGCACAGGCTGCTGAACTAGATTGATGATTGAGATGGGGAAGGGATTGGAGATAGGTTGGTGCAGGAAGTTGCAGCACTCGTTTGTAACTGCAGTTCAGCTGCCTAACACCCAAAATTTGTTCACATGTCCACAGCAGTAGTTGGTTCCGCTTACCTTCGCTACCAGTTCAGAACTGGTAGCTCACACACAGCACTTCTGTGCATGCGCAGAACCTTCTGGGCAAGCGCAGAGTGTCCGTGATGATGTCCTGGCAGGTGGGCGGAGCCTCCCACCGCCACTACTACCGGTTCTCACGAACCAGGGCGAACTGGTAGAAACCTACCACTGGTCCATAGGGATCCCATAACTTTGGGCACAGGTCACAAGTCCCTTTATTCAGCACCATCATAATTCCAAATCATTGCTGAATTAACAATTGTAAGTTCAAGACTTATCTGTATTCTCCAGCATTTCCTTAAAAATTGGAAAGGAAAGGTATTATTTTAGTGGTAACCTAAAGAACTTAAGCTAATCGACAATTAGCAACCTTATTCATATTTCCTTCAAAGTAACTCCTGTGATTCGGAAAAGGGGGGGGGGAGATTATAGCCATATAGGTTCAGAATCGAGTTGAATCTCTCTATAAGGCGCTACCAAAGAGTTTGAAAAGAATTAGAAAATTTAAGAATACTTTTAAGCTTTTTTGGTCTGGCAAACTGTTAAATGAATTGAGACCTTGTGAGAGCTTTGCAGTTCACTCACATCAGTCTCAGAGATCAAGTGCTGAAAGCATTGCATTAGACAGGGGTCTTCCAACTTGGCAGCCTTAAGACTTGCGGACTTCAAGCTTTAAGTCCACAAATCTTAAAGCTGCCAAGTTGAAAGACCTCAGGCATTAGGTTAACAGTGGTGTCAGCGACCTTCCACCAAAGAAAATGACGCTCCAATCTGTCTCGGCAAAATACGTAATGTAGGTGCGTTCCTCAACGTCAGCAACTTTAAAATACATGTATCTCAACTCCCAAAGTTCCCTAGCCAGCACGAAGAATTTCTCAAAACACTGCTATGACTTTAAGAGGAATGCACTTCAATTCCCGGACCCACCATACTGGCTGAGGAATTCTGGGAGTTGAAGTCCATCCCTCTTAAAGTTACTGAAAGGTGAGAAGCCCTGCCCTATAGAAATACTTCATACAACACCCCCCCACACACACACCTTCCTTCCTTCCCTCCCTCTTCATTTCTAGAAACGGCGCGGCGAACCGAACGCGCGCGAGAGGGGAAGGGTGGGGGGAAGGAACCACAACGCATCAAGGCCACGTGGGAGGTGCCGAGCGTTCTTATTCGCCGGGAGTCCTGGGCGTTGCCCACGCTGTTAAAAAGTGCGCTTGCGCGAATCGGGAAAATAAGTTCTTCATGAGTTCTATGGGAGCAGGTGGGCGGAGAATTGCGTGGCTTGTCTGCTTCGCGTTGGGTGAATTGATGGCGGTGACCATGGCCTGCTGGCAGCGTCTCTGGATTTTGGCCCTAGTCTGCGTCTTGCTTTGCTGCAGCCCCACGATAGGACGGGACACGATGTCCACTGTGTCGCCTTCGCCGACTCCTGTTCCATGTAAGCAAGGAGCGGTCCTGTCTCCCTGTTCGAGCCGGGCGCGGGGTGAGGGGGTGCATTGAGGAAGGGAGCATGGCCCGCTGCTCAGGCTCGGCTTCCTTTCTCCCTTCACGTGCAGTTTTTCGGAGAGGGACGCCTTTTCCTGTTCCTCTTCCCTCGGCGTCCCTATTTCCAAGGTCCTTCCAGGAGACTGGAGCATTTCTCTTCCCCCTTCTGTAACAGAAGCGCCTTGCAGAGGTGGGGAGAAAGTCAAGCCCCGTCCGAATGGCTGGGTATTTTGGCAGTCGTAAAGCGGATGGCCCCGGTGGTGGCAAGAGTCAGGAACTCTGCCTCGGGTTGCAAAGTCTTTTCGTACCTTAGCAGAGTTGCCCCGCCCCTGGGTGTCTTGTTGGGCGTCTTTAAAAAATAATCTGCTATAATCGTACTAAATCCCCTTCTGTCTTTTACAGATGAACATCCTTTCCAGTAACCTGGTTTTATCATTTACTTTTTGACCTAAAACATTTCCTTGGATGCAGTTCCAGCTCTTGAATTGTCCCCCACCCCCCCACCCTCAGATTTCTGTGGCCTCCTCTGTTAACCACAACTTCCATGAACCTGCAGGACTCACAATCTTAATTAATCTTAATTTCATTGAACATCAGATGGTTACAATTAATACTTAGAATAACCTGGGCCTTCAGGATTTGGTGCCTTTTGTTTTTTTCAGGGGTTGTGGAAATGATATTTTTCTTTAGCTGAAACTCCTACAGGAGCTACCTGATTTTATTGCAGGTAGTACTTCCTATATTTTCCACACAATACCTTAGAACTGAATTAGACAGGGTATTATGGATTTGAAGTGGACTTTATTGTAGGTATTTTAAAATGTAAGATCAGGCATGAGACACCTTAGGACTGGTTGGAGGGATTTTATTCATCTCTCAATAACATTTCTAAATTAAAATATCTCTGAAAGTGCTGTTTAGTCATAGTATGAGAGTTAACCATTTTAAATTCTAATTTATTAAAGAGCTGGTTTTTATTTTCTTGCAATTTGAAGCTTATTCAACCCTAATAGATTTGTTTTTAAAATGTGAATTTCAAACATTTTTCTTTTTAGATGATGGATTAGGGCAAAGAACATTAATTGTCACAGTCATGTGATTCATTTGCCTAAAAGGTCTATAACACTGAAGCCTTTTCATACATGGGTACAAAAGTCTCCAAGGTCAATGAATAGTTTCACAGTATGTCATTGAACTAAATGTATTAAACACTTTATTGAAGGACACTATTTGCAGTTTCATTTCGGCTGCTTATCTTGCAAGATTTTATATTAATCACAACAATATTTAGTTCGGTTGCAATTAAACAACAAAATATTAAAAGTTAATACAGAATAAAAATGAAAAAGTAAGCTAAAAGCACAACAGGAAAAATAAAAAATATACACAAAATGACTTCCGATACTCTTCACAGCAGTTATAAGAAAAAAGTTATAATTTAACATCTCTTGTTATGATTTTTTTTCTATAATTATCAAATAAAAGTGTTACTAGCAATTTTCTTTAAGGGAAAATTATGTCTCGTCTTCTATTAGCTAAATCTCTTCATCTCCTAATTGTTTCCTGAAAAATTGGTTCAGATTACTTTTAATGGAAAGCAGACTAAATTTGACGAAGTATATACAACTTCTGTAAGACTGACATAGGCAGAAGATGGCCGGCCTGCGGCAGAAACGAGACCAAGTTTGGAATGTGCAGAATTGGAGGGAGGGTGTGTTGATGCAAAGGAGTAGAAGTATTTCCTCAGGAACCATCTGGGCACAGCTCTTGGGGTGATGGATGAAAAAAGCTCTGGAGAGAGGTCTGTGAAGATTCTCAACCATCCATGTCATGGTTGTCCCAAAGGTGTGTTTTTCAAAAGGCAATTTAAACTTACTTGTTTTTTTTTCCTTTGAAAATGTTTTGTTTCTCATCCAAGAAACCTCTTTAGTTCTGGAAGCTTCTTGGATTGTCAATGAAATGTTTTCAAAAGAAAAAAAAAGTCCAGTTGTTTTTTGGAAAAAGCACCTAGGGATTCTGGAGAGACGGCTCTGAGGAGAACGAAGCAGCAGGATAAAAGGGGGAGACTGGAGCTGGTAGCGGCTGCATACAGAGTGCAACCACTATCTTTTATTGCTTGGGTAAGATGGTATTCTACTCTCCCTTGCATGGAGAAACATGTTCCACTTTGCCAGGATTTCCTAGTAGATACCACCGAAAAAAATTCCTTTCAACTTGTGCTCTTTTCCCAAAGCAGTCTCGCTTTAGTACTCCAACTAATGACTGTAGAGTGCAAAGGTGATCTTAATGGCTTTGTCTCTGTCTGCCTCATCCTGCCTTTCCCTCCCAGTGTGGCACCAGTGGAAAGATGCTCTGGGAAGGTGGCAAGCAGATTCAAATCTCTGCTTCTCCCTACCACATTGACTGTACATCAGTCCTTAGTTCAGTTAATATGGGTGTCAGTGAAACTTGATCTAGAGGTCATTTAAATTGGCTTGAGTTTTTTATAGTTAAAAGTCAGGAGAGAGAGGAATTTCAGAATGAAAAAAGGCATGTTAATCTGCCTATGAATGTAAGAGATGCAGTTCACTTTTATGTTACTCTGTAGTTTTTTGGGTCACTGTGTTTCTGCAAAAGTTTTCATTTAAAATAAATATATCTCAACTATTTAAAATACCCAAGCAAAATGTTGTAAAACGTGTAAATATAAGTAAGTCTTTAATGACTTTACATGGAAATTTTTCTGAAATGGTTTCAGTTCTTAATACTATTCTATAGCTAAAAAACCACAAGAAAATGCTGCTTACAAGATAAATATAAATACTATTTTAATTTTATTCTAGTTATTGGTTTTGTATAATACTACAGATAGTCATTGAATATGCTTTGCAACTTAGCTTTGAGCATATTATGTTACAATATTGGAATTTATTATAAAATGTACTTTGCTATTCAATCAGTGCTTTATTTAGGTGTACTTGAAATTTATATAACAAAAGGCTTTCTAAAGCCTAGCATCCTGAAAAGCATTCGCTTTTGAAGTATTTATACATATTTGATTGACTCAGAAATTTTGACTCTCTAGGTCTAGGATCCTTTGCTTCTGTATCTATACATTTTTGTCAGAAATTTACAACCTTCAGATTTAAACTTTCCCATGCATTTTTTTTCCAGCATGTTCTGTTTTTACTGGAATGAAATGTGAAGCATGTATAAAAAATACTGCAGTAAGTATTTTCATTTTTATTTAAGCAAGGGAAAAAATTAAATATTTTTAACTGTATTTTGTGGGCAGGAACATATTTTTTTAATGCAAACATTTTTTGTTTGATATCCGTAAATAATAGGTCACTGGCAACTATAATACAACAACATTTAGAGCTCAGTGACTTAAAAATTTTCAGTTTACAGTGGTGGGCTTATATGAACAAAAGAGTCAGACTGCAAAGAATATAAAGAAGACTGTGCCATATTTCGACACTGGGGGATATAGATAAGAAATCCAAATTTTCAAAGAGGGTGCAGCTGCAAGGAGAGCACAAAAGGTTTGAGATCTGGCTGGCTATAAATTATGAATTTGTATTTCTGCCCCACTCAGCAGTTGTCAGCTCCCTGTTATGGTTATCATTCCCTAGAATACAGTAAAGATGTTTCTTTTTATCTCTGGTAGCTGACAGCTTCCTGCTGAGTTTTCAAATGTAAGGAAGGTGTCATAAATATTTGGAAAAAGAATGCTATTTCATTGATGGGAGTAAGCCATTGTTTGGTAACTGAAACTTTAAGTTTATTCTTCCTGTGTGGGCTTCTAATCCCTCTTTTGAAATTGTGTTAAATCACAATTTCAGTTTAACCTAGTTGGTTATACAAGTTATGATTTGTTACCAAATCTTAATATATTTAATTATACATGAAGGCAAACTAAAAAGTCTGAAGTGGGGGGTGGGGAATCAAGGACAGATAAATATGAGTTGGTAAATGATTTACTAAACATGGCTTGTCATAACATGAAAGAAAAAAGTTGACTCTCTTAGGAAAGATATATCTGGATTTTATCAGAGCAGTGTACATAAATAAATTTGTTCAACGGAATAATTTTATAAGTAAAGCCTGTATAAAGATTCTGAATTCCTGGGAAATTACATTTGTTTTTCTTGTACAGATTAATATAAAATATATTTTCAGCTACCAAGATAAAGAATGGGAAACAATATGTTGTCAATTTACAACAGAAATGGAGCTTGCCATTATGAGCCTAAGTCATGATGGTTGTAAAGTGATAATCATTTGGCTAACCAGATTTTGCATCTTTTTTAATGGAAATTCTTAGGTGCATTGCCATGAACATTAAGCAAATGCCACAGTCATTCAGTGAATGCCACATTTGTTAAGTAAACCCATTATTTGCTGTGGGGTGGTTTTACCAAAAACTGGAAGTAAATGCTGATTTTTGGCAAAAGTGTAAATTATAGACACTGCAAGTGGCGGTAAGTGGGAACTAATTGCTGAAACCCAAAATGTAGTCATGTGATCATGGGGAAGGAAGCCTGGGTGTCCAAACTTTGCAGCTTGTAACTTTTAGGAGTCCATTGTAACTTTGAACATTTGCTAGTCATAAATTGAGGACTACTTGCATTTTTAAAACTCTTCTGGTCAATTTAAGGAAGTTGGTCTGAAATAAATCAAATACAAGTAGTCCTTGACTTACAACTACTTGTTTTAAGAACAATTTTAAGTTGTGATTGGAAAAAAGTTTTCACTCTTATGTGCGTTGCAGTGTCCCAGTTCCAGTCACATGATCAAAATTTGTGTGCATGTATTTACAATAATTGCCAGGTCCTGGGATCATGTGATCACTTTCCCAGGGGCTTTCCAACAAGCAAAGTCATTGGGGGATTCATTTAATGATCAGAGTGATTTGCTTAATAATTATGGTGATTCATTTAATGGCTCCAGCAAACAAGATTATAAAACTCTGTGCAATTTAATGACTACTTTGCTTACTGAAGGAGTTCTCATCTCACCTGTGATGAGTCAAGGACTATCTGTAAGGTAAATGCGCTAGCTGTTATAGCTTGCTAGCCTTTAAAGTGGTATCTTGGTAAATCAAGATGAAATATGGCATAATTTCATTCAATCTGTACAAAGCATTCATGGGACAAAACATTTTCTGCCATAACTGATACTTCGTTATAGTTTTATGGTCCTGGACTTTATATCAAGAAATTCCAAATTTTACTCCTCTCTTAAGATATGTATACTGGTTGGGTTGATTGAGCCAGCCACTCTCAGCCTAATCCATGTCAGAGGGATGTTGGGAAAATAGGCAAGAGTATTATGTACACTACCTGGAACAGTGCAGTAAAGATGGCATGTAAATATTAATACGTAATGAAGAAAAAATTAAGCTTTAAGGATTTATACAAATCAAATTGCCAGTATGGTGGTTTTTGTTGGTACTGATAATGTTGTAAAAGCATTGGTTATAATCTTGATAAAACTGCTGATTTAATAATAAGATGGGTTCATATTTCCTGATAAACTTGTTTTTATTTTTCATTCTTTTTCCTCAGTGTCTTTGGTGCAGTGAAAATTCTACTTGTTTGGATTATCCTGTATACAGAATCATACCACCATCATCGCTGTGTTCACTTACGAAGTCTTACTGGGCAATATGTTGGGGTATGTAATCTTGTATATATGTTAAATTAGCACAGGCCAGAACATAATTACAATGTCTTTATGGAAGAACATTCGGTTCACTGTCTCCTGTGAGATGGGATCGCTGTTTGTTTATTTGGGAAAAAATATGGCTATCGGTATTGTGTAAAACGTCCATAGAGGGTTAACAAACACACAGTTAAAAAAAAAAGATTAAAACTCTTAACACATCAGGGCCACATCAGCATCTTAAAAACACTACAGAAGTCTCCTATCTGCATCTGATGGAGTAGCCAGATCTTAATGGCCTTTCAGGAGGAAGAAGGGTAAAGGTCTTCCATATTTCAGGGGAGGGGCTGTTCCATAGGGTAGATGCAGCTACAGAAAAATGTTGCTTCCTAAAACCTGCCAGGTGACAATATTTAATAGTGGGGACCTGGTGCAAACTCACCCTAACCAATCTAATGGAATGAGTGGCTGTCCTGATGAAGTGACTGTCCCTCAAATAATCTGGTCCCATGCCATATTGATTGATTGATTGATTGATTGATTGAATTTATATACCGCCCTTCTCCCAAAGGACTCAGGGCGGTGAACAGATTAAGACTTCATATACATATAAATATATTTTATAAACAGTAAATAATAAATTGAGTCAACTTGGTGTATCTACTAAGACCTTGGCATAGAATTTAGATGTTTATGCTAGCCCTGCTTGTTGAAACAGAAAGGTCTTCAGGGCACGTCGGAAAGTGCGAAGATCTGGGATTATTCGTATTCCAGGTGGTATTTTGTTCCAAAGCGTAGGTGCCCCCACAGAGAAGGCTCTCTCCTTTGGAACTACTAGACAACATTGTTTTAATGATGGTACTATGAGTAAGCCTACTCTGTGAGAGCGTATTGGTTGGTGGGAGGTTATCAGTTGCAGCAGGTGGTCTCGTAAGTACTCAGGTTCTAAGCCATGGAGCACTTTAAAGGTAAGAACCAACACCTTGAAGCGTACTCGGAAGGCCACCGGAAGCCAGTGCAGCTGGCATATGAAACTTTACAGGTAAAAACAGCACTTTAAATTTCACACAATAGAAAACTGGAAGCCATAGCAACTCACCCAATAGAGATGTAACATGGGCAAATTATAGGTGTCCCAAAAGGCATGCATTGCTGCATTCTGAACAAGCTAAATTCTATGTAGTCTTCAACACCAGCACTATGTAGAGTTCATTACAGTAATCCAAACAAAAATCAGTGACCATGAAATAGGGTCTCATGATCCAGAAATAACCCCAATTGGCATACAAGATGAATTTGTGCAAAGGTCCCCTTAGTTACAGCTGCCACTGTTCCTCAAGCAGGAGCTACAACTTCTTGAGCATCCCCATATTGTATACTACCTCTGACTGAGTGTTACTCTATCAGGACTGAAAGATAATTTTCCAGAAAGATGCTTATCATCTTCAACAACTTTTCTAAAAAGGAAAGATTGGTGATGGATGATTGTTGCCCAACAAAGTAGGGTCCAAAGAAGGCCTCATGAAAAGAAGTGAATTACCACCTCCTTTCTCACAGACATGCATTAACCTCTTGGACCTCATCATGTTCAGGAGAGTCATGAGTTCAGAACAAAGGTGGCAGATCTCACAACTGCAGGGGCTCTGTCCACTTCTTCAGGACCAGTTAACTAAAAGTCCTCACTTAAAGATTACAGATTAACAGAGTTGGTAGGGGCCTTGTAGGTCATCTAGTCCAACCCGCACCTAAACAGGTGACCCCACACCATTTCTAACAAATGGCAGTCCAATCTCTTCTTGAAAGTCTCAAGTGATGAAGCTCCCACAACTTCCGAAGGCAACTTAGGCAACTTCTGTTCCATTGGTTGGTTGTTCTTACTGTCAGAAAATTTCTCCTTATTTCCAGGTTGAATCTCTCCTTATTCAGTTTTCATCCATTGTTCCTTGTCTGGCCTTCAGGTGCCTTGGAAAATAGCTTGACCCCTTCCTCTTTGTGACCTCAAATATTGGAAGACTGCTATGTCTCCCCTGGTCTTTCTCTTCACTAGACTAGCCATGCCCAGTTCCTGTAATCATTCTTCATATGTTTTAGTTTCCAGTCCCCTAATCATCCTGGTTGCTCTTCTCTGCACTTTTTCTAGAGTTTCAACATCTTTTTTATAGTGTGGTGACCAAAACCGGATGCAGTATTCTAGCTCTTACTAAAGCTTTATAGAGTGGTATTAGTACCTCACTTGATCTTGATTGTATTTCTCTGTTAATGCAGTTTAGGATTGCATTGGCTTTTTTCATAGCTGCTGTACCCTGCTGGCTCATATTTAGTTGGTTGTCCACTAAGACTCCAAGATCCCTCTCACAGTTACTGCTATTAAGCCTGGTTCCACCCAGTCTATATGTGTACTTTAGGTTTTTCTTGCTTAAGTGTAGGACTTCACTTTTTTCTACATTGAATTTCATTTTATTAGGGCCCAGTGTTCAAGTCTGTCAAGATCCAACTGGATCTTGAGCCTATCTTCAAGGGTGTTAGCTCTTCCTGCCAGTTTAGTATTATCTGCAAATTTGGTATCAAGCTAGGTAATGTAGCAAAACTATTTTCCCAGTCACTTCATAGGACCTGCACAACTGGAGTTCAGCTTAGAGCAAATCCAAGAGACTTTACCTCATAGATGCCCAGAAAAAACCTTCACAGCAGCCCTGCAAGAGTTCTCCCAATTATTCTTGTCAAAGAAATATCTTTCATCCAAAACAGCTGTTGGCTGGCTATCTGTGGATGTAGCAAAAGTGGAGAAGTACACTCTCTTCACTGTTCTAATCACAAGGAAAACTCTGATAAAGATTTTCACCTGCATTTAGCTCTGTTTTTCTTCAGGGCTGCTCAAGAGATGCCTATATGAGTTCATATCTCTGTATGTCATGGAATTCTATACTTTATATGTTTCAATTCTCCTTATGGATTGTATTTCTCTCTTTGTGTATATATATGAACTTGAAGTACAGAGTGAGTTGTACCATATGCTTTGCATTGGACCATGTGACCAGGAATATGACAAGCTTAAAATGGAACAGTCAGCATTGGGATACACTGAGGTTTATTTATCTCTGCGACCTTTGGCCTGATCCAGCTTGTTTCCAAACTCAGTATTTCTTTTGCCAACTTCTTCCCATACCAGATCTGATCTAGTTCTGTTCTCTTTTCCAGTTACCCTGCTAATAGATGAACAGACATAGACAGACTCCCAACCCCCCTTAAATAATTTCCTTCCCACTTTCCATTAATTTAGAAAGGATGTAAAGACTGCACCAGAGGTGAAAAGATGAAGAATGATCATGCAGCCTGGGTTCTCTGGAGTATTTCCATCACAATGAATTCCATGTAATATTTATTGTGATATCAAAACACAGCTAATAAAGTTTTTTTGGCATAAATATGAAAAAGAAAAGGAATGTATTCAATGCAGGAAAATAGTTTTGTAATGACTAAATGTGGAAAATCTGTCTGATATTTGATGCAATTCTTAGGTTTAGCAGGTTGCCCTTGTAGTCTGCCCCCCTTTTCTTTTCTTTTCTTTTCTTTTCTTTTCTTTTCTTTTCTTTTCTTTTCTTTCTTTCTTTCTTCCTTCCTTCCTTCCTTCCTTCCTTCCTTCCTTCCTTCCTACCTACCTACCTACCTACCTACCTACCTACCTACCTACCTACCTTGGCCTGTATTCATCCCAGCTATGGAGCATGCCCTCTAACATTTTTGACCCCACTCTAAATTTTCATAAAATTTGTTAGAATGCATTGCTTTTATTCGGCTTTCAAATGTTAATATGATTTGTTAAATCATATTTGTTAATCATATTGGTGGCGCAGCAGACTAAAGTACTATTAAGTAGCACCAGCTGCCTGCAATTACTGCAAGTTCAAATCTCACCAGGCTCAAGGTTGACTTAGCCTTCCATCCTTTCGAGGTAGGTAAAATGAGGACCCGGTTTGTGGGAGCAATAAGCTGACTTTGTATTTTTTTAAAAAAAGAACACCATTTAGTAAGGCCGAAAGCCTTACTAAGCAGGTATATACAAAAGTATGAAGGCTATTGCTTAACGCATTGTAAGCCGCCCCGATTCTCTGGAGAAGGGCAGCATATAAATCGAACCAATAAATAAATTTAAATTATATTTTTTCAATTTTATATTCAGTATGTGTTTATAGTTTTGTTAACCACTTTGAAGGCTCTCCGTAACAGAAATACTGGCTGTAAATTGAATCTTACGAAAGACAAATATTGTTACATCTATAAATGACTGTTTTATAATGCATATTGGAACTACATGATATTTGTCTGGTTCGTGAACTACATTCCCCATAGGGTGGTTTGTTTTCAGCTTGGTGTGATATGCAGATTGTTCCAGTGGTTTTTATAAACTTCATATTTTTTGCGAGGGATGTTCTGTGATAAACTAAAGACAAACAAATCATATTATGGCATAGCATTAAGTATTAACTACAGTTCCATTGATTACATAGTCTTTTTCATTTTTGCATCTCATTACATCTTCCTATTAATGTGAAGTAGGTGATGAATGAACACATACTGTGCTGATATATGAAAAGTGGGTAACTGTGCAGTCATAAAAAATTAAACTATCTAAATTTAGCAAATAGATATTGTAGTGATATATCTGCCTTTTTACCAGACAGGTATATAACAGTGCTTTAATAAGAGTGTGCCTGTAGACATGATGGACATAAAACACTTTTTTCCCATGACAAACTCTTCTAATGGCTTCGTTTTCTACGTTTTCTAACATTTTTTTACTTCTGATTTCCAGCAAATTTGGAAGCAATCATTATCACTATAGGTGTTGTAGTCGGCATCATTCTGGTGTTCATAATTTGTTGCTGCTGTTATTGCTGCCACAGATGTCGCATATGTCGCCTGCATTCCGAAAGGTACCCATGCTTTCTAAATAGATTTTTTTGATTCCAACAAGCAAATTCAGTGGGGGAAGCCACATTCGCTTAACAGCTTAACTTAATTCACTTAACCTGTGGCAAAAGAGGTCAAAATTGGGCCAAACTCACTTAACCAACTACCTTGCTCAGCAACAGAAATTTTGGGCTCAAGTGTGGTTGTAAATCGAGGACTACCAATAATGACCCTATTTACGTGCTAGAAAGAAAAAAAATAAATGAAAAAATGAAAAACATAATTAGGGAAAATTTGAATAAGGGAATAACATCTGAATTCCCAGAGAAAATGCAACAAATATAATGAAATAGACCTGAGCTCTAAGCATGATGGATAATATTACACATATAGAGGTCTCTCTTGGCATCTGCCAGGCTTTCCCTACCTGAATAATTTTTAGAGAGTCTTTTTATGTAATGCTCACCTCACTCCCAATTAAGTGAAAAATTATAAAACTTTTAACTAACATGATTTTTATTACCAAGGATATCCCTGGAGCCTTTTTGGACCTCACAGGAATTTTAGAAAATAAAATAATGTGTGGTTGTATTTGTCCAACAAAAAAAAATCTTTAAAATGTAAAAATGGGACTTACGATTGCAGAAATTTACCACATTTGATTTATCTATGACACATTTTAAAGCTGTGAGTAATTTTATATTTGGCAGAGACTGTATATTAGATATTGTTTGGAGCGTTTTTTTTTCTTTGTTCCAAATGCATGCAAGATGACGCATATTTATACAGTAATGTTACTACATGACACTGGGTAGTTTACAACAAGATTAAAAAATTGCAACAATAACACTGTGCAAGAATATTAAAACTGATCATAGCATGAGAAATTAAGCCTCAGTAGAATATTGATGGCCATAATTATCCTAGAGAAGACAAGTGTAATTTTTTCTATTAAAAAAAATTATCATTTTTCAGAGCTGAGTTTTTTTTTTACAAAATATTATTTTTTGTCTAATAAATCCACAAGTGTGTAATCTTTTTGGTAATGATATTAAACCCTGTTACGTAGTACAGATTCTGTTTTTCAGGACTTGTCGGTTTAGACTAAATAGACTAAATTTGATATCTCCTTGAATTTTGGGGCTATAAGAGATAGAATGCAGTTATCCCCTCTTTCTAATAATTAAGCTGTGAAAGCACCTTATGCATTCTTTTTAAAAGCTTCCTGAATGGATGTCTCAAAATGGACTCTGTGGTAGCGCTTGGATTACAGGTAGTCCTCAACTTACAATAGTTGATTTAGTGACTGTTAGAAGTTACAATGGCACTGAAAAAAGTGACATGACCATTTCAGCATCCTGATAGTCACGTGATCAAAATCCACATGGTTGGCAACTGACTCGTATTTATAACTATTGCAGTGCCCTGGTTCATGTTACCACCTTTTGCCACCTCTGAAAAGCAAACTCAATGGGAAAGTCAGATTCCCTTAACGATATTACTAATTTAACAACTGCAGTGATTCACTTAACAACTGTGGCAAGGAAGGTTGTAAAATGGGGTAAAACTCATTTAACAAATGTCTTACTTAGCAACAGAAATTTTGGACTCAATTGGGGCTATAAATCAAGGACTGGCTATACTCATTCAATTGTCCTTTTATGGAAGTTGGCCCTAAAGAAAAAACATGTAATATACAGGTAGTTGTTGATTAACAGATTAACAAAATTGGAAGGGACCTTGCAGCCCAAGCAGGAGACTCTACATCTGCCTCTACCTAGGATCAAACTCACAACCTCCTGATTGTGAGGCAAGAGCGCCACCTCTAGGCCACGGAGTCTTGCAATTACTTGTTTGGTGCTGAACAGTGTTTATGACCAGGTCTCAAAGTTTTGGCCATCCCAGCATCCCAGTGTGATCACAATCTGGGCAATTGGCAACTGGTTAACAGTTAAAATAGTTGCTGCATCTGCAGCCATGTGATTGCCATTTGCAATCTCCTCTTCTGGCTCCCCACAGTCAGAATCAATGGAGCAGCCAGTTGGGAAGAGTCCATAAAAGAAAGTCACAGCACTCTCTTTCTAGCATGCACTACACATTACACAGCACAGCAGGGCCCTCCCCTCCAAATCCTGCATACACTCGCCACAACCCTCTCACCTTGCTTAACTCTAGTACTCATTTGCCTGCCTGTTTGTAAACCACCAAAGTCTTGTGACTTCCTGCTGGCTTCCCCATTCACTTTCTAGGAAGCTAGCAGAAGTTGCAAGTCATTCATATGAATTCTAGCTTAATTATCCATGATCCTCGCTTAACAACAACAAGAGGTAGGCAGTGATTAATGTCACTAAGCAATGCAGTCACATACCATGGCACTTTATGACTGTATTGCTTAATGATGGAAATTCCAGCCCCTATTGATATTGTAAACTTTACATACAATGTTATATATAAAACTGTTGAGAAAACTAGTCTAAACTACACTCACATAACAATAAATCAAGTCAAATGTCCCATAGATAATTTTTATTAAATATATACATTCATGGTATTTTTTGAATAATTCTTTAATCTCTTACATAATGTGTCCACTGGATGTCAGTGTTCTTTCTTAAAATGGTCAAAGTATAGTAGTAGTAAATGAAATTTCCTATTTTGTCTAACAAATCAAAAATTAATAACTAAGAAATATTTATTTTTCTATTGATCCTTTTTCATACTTGTTTTTTCATGTGAATTGAAAGTAGAGAATGGCCACTATTCTACCTAACAGAAAAAATAAATTTGGTAATACTTGCATGATTTATTATTCTGTTTGTCATGTTGTCAAGTATCATGATAAATCGGCCACTTTGAATGCATGAGAGTATATTAGAGGAGGTTCATTTTTATATAAAACAAATCTCTTTACTATATTTAGAGTACATTAAATCTGAACGATAAATTTAATTTA
Organism: Coluber constrictor foxii; assembly: GCA_038048745.1. Lineage (NCBI taxonomy): Eukaryota > Metazoa > Chordata > Lepidosauria > Squamata > Colubridae > Coluber > Coluber constrictor. Next base: position 149,018,886 of record CM075961.1, read on the forward strand.
ATTTAAGAATTGAATTAAAATTTTAGGATGAAGTGTGAATTTAGTAATATTTGATAATGTGGGATTGAGATACATATTGATCATAAATCAGTAAACATATTACTTTTGATTAATTTACAGTTTGTAAAGGGACATACTTTGATGCTGTAAAATTAAAAATAGGATAATTCCCTGTAATAAGTTTAGTAATTTAATAATTTAATGCCACCTGAACATATAGATCTTCTGAAATGTTAACAAAAATTTTCTCATTTTCAGCAGAGTAACCGAGGAAGAAGAAATGTTTATTGGTGATCGGGAAGAAAAACGACGGCAATACGCTCAACGGTAAATTTGGAAAATTTTAACTGTGATACCACTCACTTAGCATATTTTAAGTATTGGACACCGAAATATTATTAGGTTGCAGAAACAGAAAAGGATTTCTGATGCCTTTCAGCCTGTACTTAGTGAAAAACTTTGAGTTTCAAAATAGTTTGTTGGCTTGTTACAAGCAAGAATCCAAGTTTATTGCTGGTCACAAGTGAAAGCGTGGCAGGAAATAAATTTCAACAATCTGGACTATTCATTCATTGAAATTTTGCCAATATCCTTGCCATAGTGCTGCTTCTTTTTATAGTTAGTCCTTGAGTTAGAACCAATTATTTAACAAGCTTTTAAAGTGACCGTGAAAAAAGTTACTTTGACAGTTGTTACAGAATCCTTGCAGTCATGTATCAAAATTTGGGCCCTTGGCAACCAGCATGTATTTATGATGGCTCACATGATCCATCATAGTGATCACATGATCACTATTTTCAACCAGCAAAGGTTTTCAAGCAGCAAAGTCAATAGAGAAAGCCAGATTTTGCTTAATGACTACATGATTTGCTTAACCACCACAGTGATTTGCTTAATGAGTGTATTGCTTAGCAACAGAAGTTCTGGTCCCAATTGTGGTCATAAGAACTACTGACTGTATTCTGCTGGAATTCAGTTTTGCACAGCAAAGCAAGAATAAATAATAATACTTTTTAATGTGTATGCATTGCAGAGATCTGCACTGAGTGGGCAGTGGCCTAGAGGTGTAGCTCTTGCCTTACAATCAGGAGGCTGTGAGTTCGAACCTAGGCAGAGGTAGATATTTCTCTCTCTGGACACACTGAGAATATATCTGCTGAAAAGAAACTCCGCATTGACGGCAAGAAGGGCATCCGGACAGTAAACATTCAGCTACATTCAAATGCCCAGACTCCACCCAGCAAGGGATTATGGGGTCGTAAAAGCATGATTGCAGAGATCTGCACTGGTTGATTAGGATTGATCAAGTGCAGAACAAAAACTCTAGTTTATTTGTTTGTTTATTTACTATTTTTCATATTTTTTTGCCATCCATCTCCTCCTCAAATAGTCAGTGTCTGGCTATTTACAGGCTGTTTGGAACAGAAAAGGTTTGGAACCTTTTCTGTTCCAAACCTTTGCAGCCATTCCTAATCTGCAAGAGGGGCCTTTTTGAAGATGCCCAATTGTTAGTCTGGAATGAAGGAGAAAACCTGTTCTATTACGTGTGGGCTTTGGAACAAACTCCCTTCCTTCCTTCTTTCTACATATAGAAAAATCTTAAAGGCATAGCTCTTTCATTAAGCTTTTAATTATTAATTGACTGTTAACAATTTTAGTTTTTAACAATTATAAATGTTTTTTTAAAATTTTGGTAGCCACTGAAAACAGAAATCCAATATATAAATCAAATAAATATATTCTTAAAATGCTTGTCTTAGTTTAGAGGCTTCCATAATGTAGAGTTTTTAAAAACTCATGAATGTAAGAATCAAAGGCAAATATACATAAAGTCTAGTGAAATATAATTCATTTTTGGACAAAGTTGCAGAAATGTTCTGTGGCTTTATGGAAGAAGAGCCAGGTGAATAAGCATTTTGTCTCCTTAATAAATATCTAAAATGATAAGAGATCTTCACCTGAAGGCTAGATGGGAACTCTTATTAATTTCATTTTTCAAGAGACTGTTAAAACAACATACAAAATGCCTACTTATGAAGGCATTAAAAAGCTTCCTGCACCTAATCAAAGAAGGGACAAGTTTAGGGTTATTCCAGATCAAGTGAAGCCCATCAGGATGTAAATGGAAAGAAGAAGAAAAAATTGAGAAACCATGTATTTTTGGAACTAAAAATGAATAAAATCTCCAGAGGCAATAATGCCTTGTTGTTTCTTATTATATATTTCCACTACTAATCATGTATTGGGTATCCTGTGACATATTTCTTTCTGAGGTGAAGCCCTAATGAATTGCTCCCTTAATTCAGCCTCTTACCCTTTTTTTTAACTTTACTGCTGCAGTAGATGGAGAAGAGAGATCCAAGAAGTATGAGTGTGTGTGTGTGTGTGTAAATTAAACATTTACTTCCTTTATTTTGAAATTGTTTGATAACCAGTACTTTAAATTTTATCTGAATGCCCATTGGTACCAAACAGCTGACATAGCAATGGTGTCACATAAGGGTACCTAGAAATGCTTATGATTGTTTGGCTGCTGCGATCTGGATAAGCTGTAAATGAGCTTCAAGAGCAGCCCCATGTAGACTGTGTTGCAGTAATCTAGGCAAGAGGTAAATTAGATTACAGGCAGTCCTTGATTTATGACTACAATTCAATCCAAAATTTCTGCTTCTCAGTGAATTTTGACTCATTTAACAACCTTTCTTATCACAGTTGTTCAGCAAAATTTTCATTTTAGAAGCCATTAGATATGCTAAAATTTGAAAAGGTTGGTTGGTACTCATACCACATTTGTTATGTGTGCTCAGTCTTTGGAAATCAATACAGATAAAATTTGGAAGAGGGAAAACAACTTTGAACTGAGGATTGGTTCACATGTTACAGAAGTATTTACAGACATGAAAATCACATTGCAATATCAGATATATTGTAACTTCTGTTGATATAGTAATTGATATTGAAACTACATATATAAAAATGAAAACCACTCACACATTAATCACAAAATCTCCAGAACAGTAAGGCCTACAAACTTGAAATTTGCCACATATGTTCCTCTTGGTTTCTAGGTGCTCACTAAGAAAGGATTTTTCGAAATGGCCATCAGAGCATTCGTATTTCCTATATTATTATAACACGTTCTGATGCTAATTAGATAGACATTCTACTCCCCCTCCCAACTTGAAAATAACTCTGGAGAGAATGTGATAACATAGGACAGGCTTCTATGGGGCAAGCCTCATGGAGAAAAGGAGATAGGATAGGAGAGGCTTCTGTGGGGCTAGCCTGATAGAGAGAAGGGGAGTGGAGAGAATCTATGGGGCCAGTCTGAGGGAGAGAAGGAGGAAGGATAAGAAAGGCTTCTGTGGAGCCAGCCTGAGGGAGAAGGGAGGAGAGGCTTTTGTGGGGCTAGCCTGAGGTAGAGAAGGGGATAGGAGAGGATCTATGGGGCCAGCCTGAGGGAGAGAAGGGGAGTGGAGAGGATCTATGGGGCCAGCCTGAGGGAGAGAAGGGGAGTGGAGAGGATCTATGGGGCCAGCCTGAGGGAGAGAAGGGGGTATGATAATGAGGGAGAGGAGAGGTGAGGCTTTTGTGGGGCTAGCCTGAAGGAGAGAAGGGGAGAAGAGAGGCAGATGGTAGCTATTCATTAATTTTCAAACTCGTAAGTGTCGATTTATCAAGCCCGATCACATAGTTTTGTAGCGGAACACAGGTATTCAGCTAGTTTATGGATAGAAATGACTATGTAGATGTAATCCATTTTCCATTATTTTAATAGCTATACAGAATATTATTAGTGCTGATTTGTCATTTTTATTTTATAATCATCATCACCTTAAATATTTGTTATATTCTCTAATGTTAATAATCTTTGCAGGAGACATGAAAGAAGAGTGAAATACGATGAGCTACGCAGAAAATATGGTATGTATAACATTATTTCCATCCGAAGCTTTTTATCTCAACAGTGTGTGTAAGCATGATGTGTAAATTCTGTTTAGCAAAGGAAAATGGCTGATTACTGAAACCTCTTATTCAATTTGTTCCTATATCATTAAGTGTTTTGCAGTGCAATTTGTGAAATTGTGAGGTTAAGCAGTTTTCCTGCGTCATTAGCCATTCTGCTTGTAAAGTGATGGACAGGTTTAACCAATATTCTTCATACATTTTATTCAATGCCTGAATACAGTTTTCTAGTCCATGTAAATATTGGGGTTAAATGTTTGCCTTTCGCATAACATGAATCCAATATAGTACATTCAAAATGTTGGCCGCATTCACATATCACACATAACTAATATGATATATAATCAGAGTTAATGTATAATTTGTTTTAGAGCAATGAAACACAATTTGAAAAAAAATAGATTGGTGTATTTGTATGTTTTCATTAGAAAGCACCATACCAGGGATTAATATAAAGCCATGTTTAGCATTCAAAAATTCGAATTCTGTCTTGTTCAGTTTATTATTTATTATTTATTTATTAAATTTATATACCGCCCTTCCCCTGGTGGACTCAGGACGGTGCACAGCCAAGAATAAAAAGCACTCCAATACAAAATTAAAATATTTGTAAAAGAATTAAACAATTTTTGGCCCAAAAAATTTAAAAAACCAATAGGCAATTAAAATTTAAAACCCATAAATAATTTAAACTAAAAGATGGGGGGGTTACGCCAGCCCATCTTGACAAAATAAGAAAGTTTTTAGGGCACGGCGAAAAGCCCAGAGATCAGGTATCATACGGATCTCAGGGGGCAAATGGTTCCAGAGGGCTGGTGCTGCCACAGAGAAAGCTCTCCCCCTGGGTGTCCCTTTCTGTGGGAGCGTACTGGCCGGTGGGAGGCTATCGGTGGCAGAAGGTGGTCCCACAAGTACCCAGGCCCTATGCCATGGAGCGCTTTAAAGGTGGTCACCAACACCTTGAAGTGCACCCGGAATGCAGCTCACGCAGGAGAGGTGTCACATGGGAGCGCCCCCTTGTTCCCATAATACCCCGCGCGGCCGCATTCTGCACCAGTTGGAGTTAATTTTTAAAAAAATGAAATGCAACTTCTGTGGGAGCTTTGACTACAATTTTGACCTACATATGGTATTTGAATACCAAAAGGTTGGTCAGCTATTTTAATGCTTCAGAATAATGCTATTGAATTGTGACTGTGTCATTGCTTGATATGGAAAAAAAGAAAAGAAATAAAGAAATAAATATTATTGAGCCATCAGTGGCATATACAACCCAGTTATAAGCATAAGGAAAAGTTTACCATAAAATTAAAATAAGCGACTTGTGTTTCACCTGGATACAGAAGAATAAAATAAGCAGTAGATTAAGTTGCTTACTCTATTCTCTATTTTGAAAAAGGAATTCTCTCTCATATTTATGCATGAATGCATAATAGAGGGGAAATAATTTGCTAACACATTTCTAAATTAAGATGACTGCAGACTTGTTTTGTTAGGGGGAAAAAATCATCCTCCCTTTCCCCCCTCCCTTTAACTTTTCTTTCTCCATTTAAATGGTAATTATACATTGATAATGCATTCCACGTGTCCCTCACTCTAGCTTTGGTCCTTGGGGGGGAGGGGAGGAAGACTGCAGCAGCATTTCAAAAGTGGACTGCTCCACATGAGTGGTTTCTTTGTGCAAGGATTTGTCCTTTTTTCACCATATATTCTTGAATGAATGTACATTGCCCAAATTCATCTTTCATTGCTAAATGAAAAGAATTAATTTTTTTAGAAATATATTTGTATTCTTGTACATTTTAGAAGAAAAATGCAATGCTTTCCATAATTGTCTTTAGACTTAAAAACTTGTTACAGAATAGAGTAAGCATCAATAGAAGGGAATGAAATATTAGTGGTTCAGGGTTGATCTGTAAGGTCCCTGTTGCTCTGAGTTTTCTTGCAGGTATTTCATTACCAAACTAAGTAATATTATCAGTGCAACAACCAAGGTCAAAAAGTACCAAGGTCCCATATGTTATTGATGTACTACAGTTCTGTTTTTACTCTCAAAAGCTATAATTTTCTCAGTATTGTAGGAGTCAACCAGTGGTGGGTTGCTGGTAGCAGCCACGGCGGGGGGCTCTGCCCAGACATGGGCACGAGCAAACCAGTAGCAGACTAAGTTGAAACCCACTACTGGAGTCAACAATCCCAAAACATTTGTGATGAACTACACTGGGAATAGATTCAAAGAAAACACTAGTACAGGTGGTCCTTATATTATGATGGCAACTGGGACTTGAATTTCCATCACTAAACAATGTGGTCATAAAGCGCAATAATATGCAGCCACACTGCTTAATGATGGCAATCCCTGTACCCACTGCCATTGCTAACTGAGGATCATGGATCATTGGGTGAGCATTTCCTTCCTGCCAGATTTCAACAACCAAAGGCAATGGGAAAGCCGGAAAGAAATCCCAGGTGACTTTGAAGTAGGCTGGGAGGCAGGTAAGTGGCTGCTGTTGAGGGTGCACAAGTGGTGAGGGCGGAGTGGCACAATCTCAGCAAGGCTTGACAGCAGTCTGTAAGTGGTTGAAGAGGTTGCACAAGTAGCTGCAGAGGCATGGTGTGAGGTACAGGAGGGAGCACAAAGGTGTACAGGTGGCACATGGCATGCGGAGGGCTTTGAAGGGGGTACATGGGTAGGAGAAACTTTTTTTTTTTTTGTTGAAAAAGTTTTACAATAAAAAATTTTTACCCCTTTTTTCACCCCTGCCCCCACCCCCCTCCCCTCCCATCCCCTCCAACCTCCCTCCAACCCCAACCCCTCCCTCCCCATCCCACCCCTGACTTCCGCTACACATTTCTTAAAAAGAAAAACAACAACGGAAATTTTTAACAGCCAGAAAAAACAAATACTATTATATGCTCAATTCTATTCTAATCTAAGTTGAGAGGAAGAGAAAAGAGAGAAAGAAAAGAATTAAAAAAAAAAAGGATGAAAAAAATAAAATGAAATAATACAAAGAGAAACCCATAAACATGAATATCTGTCTAAAATTAACAATATTGTAATAAAAGAAGGCACCAGAAAAAATAGCCATTATGATATTTAAGCCAATTTAAAAAACAGAAAGAAAAAAAATAAGATAAAATAAAAAAAAACATTACTAACATTACTAATCCTATACCATACTCGATCACTCCAAAGTTCTATACCTTACTTATTCATATTAGATAATGCCAGCTAGTTTAATCCGAACTACTCCCCCTAATTCAAGAACACAAAAATCCCCCCTTCAGGGAAAAGGCATGCAATATAATATAATCATGCATATATTGTTATAATTTTCCATAACTCGAATTACAGTCTTCTTTTCTTCCTGATTGAAGTTAATTCTTCTTTCTTCACCTATATCCAATTGCAATACTCTTCATCTTCTGTCTGCCCCCATCAGTAAAACAAAACATTCCATATAAACCCCCCGTGTGACTTTATATGAATAACATCCAACCAAGAAAATGGGTGGGAGAAACTTGTCCAAATAAACTGTGTCCTTCCCTGCCAGCTTCCCCATTGACTTTACTTATGGGAAGCCAGCAAGAAAGATTGCAATTCACAGTCACATGATTACAGGATACTGCAACCATTGTAAGTGCAAAGCTGTTGCATAGATTGTGATCATTTGACTATGGGATGCTAGGATGGCCGGAACCCCAAAGAACATTGGTAGCACCAGTAATCCAACATAATTGTAACTTCAAGCAGTCATGAACAAGGGGATTGTTAACCAAGTAACTACCAGTGCATTAGGTATTTCCCATTTCCTATTACTATCTCTCCTGGAAATGGTTTGGAAATACACACTGTAATGACATAACACAAGTTGAAGAGGACATTATTATAACGAGCCAGACAAAATTGACATGAGTTTATTGTTTTTAATAGCAACCTCATACATGTAGAGATTCCCCTTAATCATTAATGCTGCCTCTTCTGTGAAAGTTTTTCCTTTCTAGGGTTGCTTATAGTTGTATTCACTGTGTCATGATTGTAATATTTACAGTAGTCTTGTATTTTTTTTAATTATGCCATTTATAATGAGGCATATGAATAGGGTATCATATTTGGCATTATACATGTGTGTTTGCACTGGCATATGTGAACATTAGAATGAAGTTTATTGCATGGATATTCTCTACAATTATCTCTGTAATTTACTGATTAAAATCTGGCTACTCTAATCACCCCATCTTGGCTTTCTATATATTGTGTTCTGTAAATCTTGTTCGTCCTTGACGTTAAAGATAGGACTTTCTAGTGCAAGAGAAGCGCTCCATAAATGCCCTTCCCGAATTGTGTTATGATTGCCCTTTAAACTTTATTGATACTGCCATTGTTCCGCTTATCCTTCAGTGCCATAAATTGTTATGTAAGCACCATATGCCAATCTCAATTGCTCATTTAACTGGTGAGCAATCTAGTTAGTATATACACAGGGAGACTTCTTTCTGTCTGGGGAGCACTCTGCCTTGATTAAAATTTTTGATGGATGATGAATGGCTTACGCTTTGGATTAACTTGAAGGATGGTTTGAAGGCTTCTAGACTTTAATTGGCTATTAGGATTTAGAATTTTTTACAGTTTAATGCACAGATGTCCTTTTTTTTCCCAGGGATCTTAAGCTAAACTACACTTAGGAACTAAAAATCTGTCTATGAAAATATCCTCTGAGGTGCTAGGCATATTTCTAGTAATCAGTTTTTCTAGTCAAATTAATTTTATGTATTATGACAAAATCCTTTAAGTGAGAAATTTGTGCTGTACAAATCAGTATGTCTCTGTTACTGGGCATTAGTTAATTATGGTAAGCTCATTTCTATTTCATTTATTTTTGTATTTAATTTATAAGACAAGTAATGCAACATACAACATCATCAAATAAAACAAGGGAATAAATATAAAAGTCAAAAACTATAGTATTATATTGGGGATAGAGATGGGAATAGCTAAGGAATAAAATCCTGATTTTAGCTCAGGATCCCAAATCACTTGTTCAAGAGCCAATGGAAAGAATCTTAGTGAAGGACTTTCCTAAACAACAGTATCAGGTTAGGACTGTGTAGACTTTAGGAGATAGGATACTATCCAATAGAGCAAGTATGGTCACCGAAAAGCTTATCTCCAAACCCCTATGAGATTAGTGTTTAATGATGGTATGGAGCAGGCCCACATTATTAGATCTAATACGGTAGAGCAGGCAGACGTAACACGAGAAGTAGCCCCCACAGATAAGCAGGCTCTAAGTTGTAAAAGTCTTCATAGATGGTGATCAGCACCTTGAATTTTTGTCCAGAAGACTATTGACAATTAGTGTAGCTGAACCAAAGTGCACTCAGAACCACTTATTCTGATGCATTCTGGACCAAGCATAGCTTATGGATGGTTTTCAAAAGCATCCCTACACATAGGACATTGCAAAAATTCAACCATAAAGCATAAGTGACCAGGAAGAGACTTTCCAATCTGAAGAAGATGCACATTTGATGCACAAAATGGATCTATGGAAAAACCATTCTGACTAGAACTGCTAACTACTCCTTGAGCAAGAGTCAAGTCTAGGAGAAGACCCAATTATACAGCAGCAGCAGCTGCAGTTCTATCTGGGACATGCAATTCCCAGAAACTTGGATAGTTTCTGGAAATGGAGGACCCTTGAACTTTCAGTCACATAGTCTAGCTAGGGTTGAGCCCAAGCTTATTTTTTTCCTTTTGGTCATTAACGAGAATGTACTGAGACAGGACTTTCATAGTATGTCATGGTTATCCTGGCTTCAGGGTGATGAGATATTCTCTGCATATGGATTGAAACCTGACTCAGTGCTTGCAGTTGTAGAAATAATATATGAGGAGAGCATCAAGCAACAAGAAGCCCTACAATGGGTCTTGGGATTGATTTCTTCCTCAACCATCTGGAAATGACCTGGAGAAAGGAGGAGATCCAGTATTGGAAGACAGTTATTGTCACATCCAGGTATAACGATGAGCCAGAAGAATTTCACATTATCAAAGGTCATACACAGATCAACCAAGACTTGGAGAGTTAAACTCCTTTTATCTCAGTGCTAAGAGAGGTTGTCAACAAGCATTTTCTGTTTGCAGTTATGACTATAAATCCCCCTTGTTTTGTATTCATACAGAAATTGGAATGCTCCATTCTTAATAGTTATTAGCCACCATGTTCAGCAAAGGATAATACTTAATCTCTACCTTAATACTTTCTTGTAATTTTATTTTTTAGGTCTGCTCCAGGATTCCGACCATCCCTATAGTAGATATGAAAACGAATGAAAAAAGAGTACTACTGCCTTAAAACGAAATGTTAATGTTTTCATTGCACAAAATTTGTACATAAATATTCAGTAGAACTTAATGTTTATTTTGCTTTTTTTCCCCCTCCTTTCCTCCTTTTGGAAACAGCAGTATTATATTTGCATCTAATGATTCTAATATAAAATGCCTCTGGGGTTCCTTTTTTCCCTATAGAAAAAAAAACTAGAGGACTTGGGTAGAGGGAACAGTACTGTCATCTTTTCCATGCTGCTAAATAAAGAGGCTCTTTAAATCTATGTCAAGTAAGTGTTGCCAAGTATTTGACACTGCAGAGGTGAGGTATCACATAATCATAGCTTACACCACCTTTATGTTAATAGAATACAAAGGGTGTAAGTGAAAGAATCTTGCTGGCTAGCTGCTACCTTCAGCACCATCAGATTCTTGAATATGGCCTTTTAATTACTGTAGCCTGCCACAGTGTCTCAGCTCAAGTTCTTGAAATTGGCTTTGTCCAGTATTTAAACATCCTGATTGCAATGGGTTATATCATCCCTGATCCTTTGTACTTAAGGAGAGACCACCTAAATGAACACTTGACTTTAAAAAAAGAAAATTTAAGAAAATAGTAAAAATCTGCAGTATTATATCAAAAATCTGCTGGCTGTTTAGGCATGTGTTAACAGCTTTCCATTTTGATCTCTGTACATTCGTAGATTGTGCTGAAAAGTCTTGTTGTTGATTCATTCCTTAAGCAATTATCTACTTTTTCTAATAATGTACAAGAACTATCTAATTTTTCTAATGTACAAACTTTTTGTATATATTTCTGTCTGTATATAATCATTCCTAACAGCTATCAAAGCATATATTTCCAATATATTGCTACTGTATAATTAAAATAGAACCTCTAAATGGTTCACAGCACTATGCTTCAGACTTGAAGAGAAGAAAATGCTTTGAAACTCAATGGATGTTCCTTCTCCTTCAGGCCAACTATGTATTTTGTGTGGATCATGTAGATAACCTTCACAGCGTACCAAGCAGGATCCCAAGCTGTTTGATTCAGCAACAGTTAAGTTGATATGAACATATACATCCATGTACACTGAAAAGTTTTTCTTTTTACATCTGAAGAACATAAAGAAGCTGCTTTATTTAGATATTCATAGTTAAAGCTGTCTTCTTAAGCAGGGAAGAAAGATGATCTAATAAAGACTGAAATTGCTTCCTAGTGAACATTGCATAACAATTTGAAAATGGTGGAAAATAGGGTGGCTTCAGTAAAATATTTTCTTTTCCAGAAGAACATGCTGTAACATTTTATTGTGGGTAACATTCCTCCTCCTCTATTTAACAAATCTACATGCTTGTCATGTCATGCAGCTGAAGTTCCCTAAACAAAACTGAAAACTAGGGTTCATTGATCTTATATTCATTATGAAATGTGATTTTTCAGGAATAGCTCACCAGTTTTCCCGTATCAAATTTGCTTTGCGGAGTTGATGGTCTTTCAGAAATAGTGTGAAAAGGGACATGTTGAGCCAAAAGAAGGACAGTTTTGTTCTGTTAATTCGAAGCTTTCACCCAATCAAATACAATGTGAGGCCACAAGTGAGACTTAACAGATCAATTGTGTATTTCCATCTTAAGCAGGAGCAACAGACATTTACTACTTTATAAACTTTCAAGTAGAAATGTATCTACCCAAATTGTTTGTAAAGCCATTTGAAAAATGTGGTTGGTTTATTTTTCACCTTATTTAAACCACATTCGTGATTTTTGAGAACTTACAGCTTTGGATACTATTTCTGTAGTGAGTTCTCACTGGAGTTATCTTGTGAAGGTGGAAGCTACATGTGATATGGAAATATATTTTTTATTTGATCTGAATAGTTAATTGGACTGCAAGCAACTTCTCTTAGGTATCTGATGGGTAAACATTTATTTGAGCTTATTGTGTGAATGATTAATGTGAAAATGTAATTGCACCTTCTGTTTTGATTGCCATACTTGCTGTTTAGTATTCCCCTTTTCTCTGGACAACCATCTGTATAGATTATCTCAGAATCCACCAAGGATGACAGATCATGGAAATTTTGCCTCAATGAGCCTTTAGAAGTCTTCAAGATGTGTAAAGTTTAGGCTTTTGTACCTAGATATGATATGTGTACAACTGGAGGATATGTTTTTGTGTTTTCTAACGCAGATGAAAATTGCATTAATAAAAAAAAAATCAGTTCGTATATTGTACTTTATTTAATTGTTTATTTTCATGTTTTATTTTGTTCAATTTTACATTTTGTTACGTTTGCAAATGTGGATTATCATTATAATAAAACAAATTAAGGATACGGTTCTGCCTATGTTTATGTGAAATCAATTAATTGAATTTTGAATTCTATTTTACCCATGAGGGAAGGAAAACCAAAACAACGCACAACTAAAGAGAATTCTGCTAACAGAAAGAAATTCAGAACTGTCTGGTTCCACCTTCAGAAATCTTTTGTACTACCTCTCCCCTCATAGCAAAGTGTCCCTAATCCTTTGGAACCTATCACCCTTTCATCAGTTTGCAATTTCTTCGATGTTAATGTATTTGATGTCATAGTAATTACATTCAGTGTAGAATGTAGAACACTTTCAGAAAATGCCTAGCTGGAGAAAATGGGCTATTTGGGAAAAGAACACAAATATACAGGTGATCCTTGATATACAACTGGTCAGTTAATGACCATTTCAAATTATGACAAAATGGGTGTTTTACAGTCCACAAAACATTTCTGATCATTGTAAAACGTTGCAACAATCCTCCCATGGTCACATGACTGGATTGGCAAGTGTCTTGCCTTTTTGGGTTGTAGCATCCCATGATTTGTCACATTTTTGCCAGTGTTGGCAACACCCATTTGGAACAATGAGTCCACATTAATGACTGTGGCATTTGTTTAAAGATTGGATTCACAAAGGAAAAACAGCTTATATATTATCAAGCAATGAGAATGCTATGTTTCAAGTTGTTACATAAGCTAATGTTGCCTGGGGGAAGATGGAAATGTTGAGTTTCCAAGTCAGACAAAAATAGCATGTGTGATTTGGTTAAGGGCATAGTTTTGTCTCTAATTTATCAACTGGGTTACAGCAGCTAAGATTAATACATTGCAAAGATGGGGAAATGGTGATTTATAAGAATTAGGACCGTATCTTAGACCTGTATACATAGTTGCAATGAGATGTTTGAATTCTTTCCCAAATTTTTTTTTTAAATCATGTTTTTCAAATCACAGTTGCCTGTGCCAGGCTCCCTAGAATTAGACAGGAAGCTTAAGAGCACTAATGACCAAAGACAGCCATTTCCTGTAGTTTGTGCCAATGTATAAACAGCCTTTTGAGGAGCCTTTTCCAAGTTGGTTTTCTAAGAAGATGCTTTCTTTCTTGATCTCTCCATTCCTGGTGACTGGATAAATCTGCAGTTTGCTTGATAGCATTTTGGAAGTGACATGCCCCTGCTTGCTTCTTAGGGCTGCAAAAAGTTAGTGATACAAGGTCACCATCTGACTTCATGTCTACAACAGGACTGGGTTTCATAGCCACCCTCTCCCCCCCACCACCACCACCTTTTCTAGCCTTGTGCTTTAACCACTGCCAAACTGGCCCTTGTGATGTTGAAAATTTACATAACTTATTTCCCAGCATGATAACTTTCACAGGCATCTGGAAGGTGAGAGATTAAGAAATGCTGTAATAGGAGCTCCTAAACATGTTATATCACAAGAAATATTTTTGCTTGCATGTCTTCGTAGGGATAAAAAAAAACCTGGAAAGCAATTGCTAGTCAACAGTCCAACTCAATATGCCAGTTTCCTATTTTCACATATCCCCTTATGGTGATAGTATTGAAACATCTACGATCATTGTCTTACAACCATTCTTTCTAGTGACTGTTCAAAGTTACAATGGTAATGAATGAAGGGACGTATAATCTGTACCGTTTTATGGCCACTGGAGCATCCCCTCCTGCAATCAAGGGATTGCAAACTGGGCACTTGGCAAATTGTTCATACTGATGACCTCTCAATTTCAGAAGCCTCTTAGCTCTGCAGCTGAAAATCCAAGTAGTTCTGAGGCCTCTGTACAATCTCTCTGACCTTCCCATGCAGTTTCTTGCTTCCTCCCCCACCAGCAGAGGGGGGGGCTTGAAACTTCCTGATTCTTCTCCACTGACTTCATTGTGGGAAGCCATTAGGAAGTTGTCTCTTCTAACAACTTCACTTAGTGACAGCTGGACTATCTGGATTGCCATTTCTAAGCAACATGTAGCAACAAAAATTCTGGTCCCAATTGGGATTGTAAATTGAGGACCCCAAATTTTCAATCATCTTATTTACCACAAGGGTGATCTGTGAAATTTAAAAAACATACAGAATGAAAGGGAAACAATTGGTTTCTATGAGAAAAATTGATTAAGAATAAAAGCATTTTTAAAGAGTATAGGCAGAGGTAGGTTTAATATACTGTAACAACCGGTCCGCCCAGCACCAGAAATGTGAGTATGTGTGGTGTTGCAAACCATGGCAATTTGCTCACACGCACATGCATGTGGCATCAAAAACAGCTATACAGAATGGGATTGCACCGGGGGGAGGGTCAGGGGTCGCCACTACTGGTTCACCTGAACTGGTCTGAACCAGCTGAATACCACTCTAAGTATAGCGGCCTCATTTATGAACCAACGTCATTTATCGTTTGAGATAAACTTTTTAGAATGAGAGTTCACTTGTTTTAGCAACAACTAGAACAAAGATAAAGAGACAGGCTTAGAGTTAAATGTCTCATGGTTTCCAAAACTACTTAGTTTTTTTCCAGAGTTCTAACTATCTTCCCATTTTAGTATTCATTTTAGTATTTTTATCTTTCTACGTTCCTTTTTAATATGCCATTATATTTGCCTTCCCAAAATCATACCAGTCTTCATTTCTAACCAAATTTGGAGAGCATGTTTATAAACAGTCACCATGTTGTCTTCTGTGATCACAGCTTCTAATTCTAATCAAAATGATAGGCAGTGTCTCTTCTCCATTTGCTACACGTACTTGATAACTTTTGTCCAAATTTTGACAAATTTGTACTGTGTTTCCCTGAAAGTAAGACTCTGACATATTTTTTTGAACCCCGAAATAAGCGCTTGGCCTTATTTTCGGAAATATCTTATTATTTTGGCGTGCATAGAGCAAGATGGGACTCCTCTTGCCATCTTATCTGATTTCTAGCTCTACGTTTAAATATTTTTGGGGAGGTATTATTTTTGGGGGGAGGCTCATTTTAGCACATGCGCTCAAAAGCCTGATTGGGCTTATTATCAGGGGATGTCTTATTTTCAGGGAAACAGGGTAGATACATAATGCATTCAAAGAAATCTGCAGCTCATTCGGTGCTTAGCTTAGCTTTTGCAGATTTAAACTATATCTCTGTTGTAGAGAATCCATGGATGCTATAATGTAAGATCTTTCCGAAAATAAGGCCAAGCGCTTATTTTTATTAGATTATTTCATGATCTAATAAGGATAAGTTCACCTTTGCATACTAGTATTCTATAAATATAAAAGCAAGCACTGTTTATTATACAGCTCTTTTGCACCTCTGTCTTGTTTCAAGCTTCGGATACCACTCTGAAGGCCTTCTCTTTAGGATAATAATCACTTAGATATGTAGTGATAATATATTGATGTTACATTTTTAGTGTGACAGCGATTAGATGAGCTAAGAATTTTAATGAATTTAACTGAAAACTGAAAGGTAACTTGCTCTTTTCTTTTGAAAAATCATTTGATGGCCCTGCTTGACCCGATCAGCCACTTAACTCATCAACTTTTGTTTTCTTTCAGCAGCACACCATCACGTTAACTGGATCATAGGTCACCAGTTTGAAATTATTGGAGAAGGAATTTCCTGATAGCTTTCATGAGATCATGAGACATAAGGGTAATACAAAGGACTACAAAAGTGTGAAATGTTTTGAGATCTCCATATCTCGCTATCAGCAAAATATTGTAGCAATGGCCTTGTTTATATAACCGCAGTGAGCTACTAACCTAGTTTAACACTGATTGTTCATGCAGAACCCAATTACATTAATAGGTCAAGAAATGCCATTTTAGGGAATACCAAATCCTCATCCACCGTCTCTAGTTCATCTTACACCGGGAATATATAGAGAAAACTTCAATACTTCATTGGCTATGGCTCCACTGGCCTGGCAGACACTGGTCCTTTCCCATAAATATACGCAATTGGGTATGAAGAAAGGGACACTTCATTGTGGGTGTAAATGATTGATCTAGTCATATAGAATTAAACAAAGTCTGCTCAGTTGTTTACAGAAGAATAAATATCTCTTCCCTGAAACCGATTGACTGCAGTAATCATGCAATACCTACTACCTTACAAATCAATGGGGGAATTGAATATGAAATATACATTTCTATATTTTGTATTATCATGACCATTTTCAAGATTTTCCTTGTGAATGTAAATTAAGCTTTAAGAAAGATGCACCCGTACTTCTATTGAGATGTATTTTCTTTTTGTAGAGAGCTATGTTCTGATTCCCAAATCATGTGTTTTAGTTAATACCAAAATAGATGTCTTTCTTTCTCTGTAATGATTTGTTTTTCCAATGATGTAGTGCCACACAACTAAAAACTCTTCAACCTTTTAAGTATAAGGTGACATTTTGCCAGAAAGCAAAGTGTTATCTGCCTGAATATTGTAAGAATGATATGGAAATGTAGTGAGCTGCAAGAAACTGTTAAGAGTTGCAACTTTAGAGAAAGGTAGATCTGCTGTCTCTAGCTCCAGAGAGCTCTTAGATCCATTATTCTGCAAGGATTTAGGCAGGACAAGTGCTAATGTTTTGTAGAATGACACTTCAAGAACCAATTGCTTCAAGAACCAATACTGAGACCGCTGGAGACTACAGGTAATGACTCTTAATAACAGCTGAATGTGTGGTCATAAAGCAAAATATAATGATGCCACCAATTTATAATGGCAGGTCCAATTGTGGTTGTTCAGCAGATCATGTAGTTAGGTGTGATGTTACATGACTGCACCTTGGGACTTCCTGCTGGATTCCCCATTGACTGTTTAACACGGATGCTGACAGAAATCACAAGTGGTGATCATGGGACACTGTGACCATCGTAAATGTAGGCTGCAGTGGTCACAATTTGAGACCAGCTACAAGTTTTTTCGTTCAGTCTCTTTGTAACGTTGAATGATCGCTGAACAAATGGTCACTAAGGAAAGTTTACCTGTAATTGATAATTTGCCTCTCTTGTACTCCACAAATGATTCTGATGCTTTTATTGCCTTATTATGGAAAAGTCAGTTACCAATCTGTGTGATTGTAATAAAAAAGAGAAGCAGCACTTCCTTTCAAATAATAAAATTTGTCATCTCAGAATCCAATAGGGAGAAAATACTGTATTTTTCAGTGTATAAGACGCACTGGAGTATAAGACGCAGCTTAGTTTTTGGGGAGGAAAATAGGGTGTGTGTGTGTGAGAGAGAAATATGCCTACCAGGTATTCATCTGGCTAGCATCCTTAGTCTGGTCAGTTTCAGCATATTAGTTTGCTGGTTTTTTACCCCTGCTTGGGGATAAAAAACAGCTTCTAAGCCACAGCTGAGAGAAAGCAGCATTGAGAAAAGCAGGCAAAGCACGACGAGATCGCTTCACTCAGCTAGTGCCTAGTTAGGGCTGAAAAAAAGCTTCTAAAGAACAGCTGAGAATCGGAGCAAAGCATGGAGATCGTTTCACTCATTAGCACAACCTTAAAGCACAACCAGAAGAGAGTTGCTCGCTAGTGCGTTAGTGCCTTATTAGGGCTGAAAAAAAGCTTCAAAAAAGCTACATTTGGAGTATAAGACGCACCCAAATTTTCAGACTCTGTTGTGGGGGGGAAGGTGCATCTTATACTCTGAAAAATACGGTAGATCAAAACCAACTAGTGTGATTTATTATTTATTTATTAGATTGTCATACAGTCTTTTTAAAAGGTCTTCAGTTAAACATAGACATTTTCTGCCTAGATGCTTCCCTCACTTTATTTTGCTACCTGGTCAGGCAGGATAGGCCAAGAGGCAGTGATTCATCCAAGGTAACTCTGACCTGCCTTGTGAAGAACAGAGCAGGCAGGGTCACCCTCCCCAGGCCATTGCTACACTGCACTGGCCACAGAAAATCAGGTGCTACACAAGAAATGTAAGAGGTAGCAGAAAAGAGCTGGAGAATTCAAAGTGCAGCTTATTTATTTCACCTATTGCCTGCCATAATTCAGAGGATCTCATGGTAGGTTCCATAATAAAACCAAATAAAAATGAATGATGAATTAATTAAAAAACATACAGTTCAAAATAAACAATTAACAGAAATTTAAGGGGCAAAAGTTATCCAGTATCCAAAAGTATTCTGAGGTATTAGTCCTTTTTGGAGGAATTTAATTTCTATACAGATTTATACCATTTTTAATGTGTTGATTTTATGTTAAGTGGGTAAGATGAAAAGATAATTTAGGAGTTAATCTTTAAATCCGCAATGTTTAATTTGTTTAGTAGACCATGTTTTAAGCAGGAATAATTTTGTTTCCCTCATTTTACTGAGTGTTTCATAAGTGCTTTTATCCATTCTCAGCTCTCAGAATGGAGTGGTTAATCAAACAAATGTGATGTCTTCTTTTTCTGGCATATGAATGATATGGAAATTCTGCAAACATGCACATGCTGTAGTTTAATGGTTTTTAGCAGACATATTAGATCAAACTGAAATTTAATTTAAGCTGAATTACACATATGTATATACTACTAGGCTTATTTATTAGACTTCAGCCATGGGGACTCTGCAGAAAAAAATATTTGCAGAAAAACCTAATGCGAATATATGATTGGATTAAAGGACCTCATCTATAAAGAAAATTTCCTGCCTAAATCTCATTGAAATTCATAAGAAGCTGGACAATATCCTGGTTTTCATGCATGTCTCTAGCATTTCAAAAGAAATCACACATTAATTTTTTCACAATGGATATGCCCAAAGTGAAATCTACATTTTAAAAAATGCAAGAAATGTAAATGTAAAAATTATGGTGCCTTTTTTCTTATTTAGATCCTATATTCCTTTTCCCAATTTCAATCTTACTAAAAGAAAATGCTTGAATGGATTCATAAACTAATGTAACAATCTTTGAATGATATGGAAACTCAAGTTCCTCCAGATATTGTTATACTTCCATTTTTAATAACCATAGTTAAGTATGATTAATGTCTAAAGTTTCTAAAAGGCAGTAATGCTTTATTTCTACTTCTGAAATAAATGTAGAAGTTAATGATAAACTTCTTAAAAAACATTACATCTTGTATCTTTTAATATTAGCCACTAGTGGTCATGGTGGATTCATTTGCCATTCCTAGAGGTCATGCTAAGGAACAACCAACATGAAATTATCTATCTAGAATAATTAGTATTTCTCTGAGTTTCCTTAAAGCAGTGGCCCCCAACCTTTGCAGCTTGATCGGCTAGCAGGAGGAGGGGAAGAGGAACCAGGCTGTTGTGAGTAGGTGAATTGTGTGCATGTGTGTGCACATTGTGGATTGCTGTTCACATGTTGAGCTGTGCACACATGCATATGCGCTAGCCCGCCACTCATATAACCTGGTTCCAAATAGGCTCAGCCTGGTAGTAGACCACAGTCAGGGTGGTGGGGACCTCTGTCTTAAAGTATATAGTCCAGCCACAGAGGTAGAAAAAGAGAGGTAGTGTACTTGTTAAATGTAATCGAGAAGATGAGTTTGATAAAAGCAGTTGGACTTCAAGAAGTATGCTCGGCCCAGTTCATAAGATATATGAATTTTCAAAAACACAACAAAAAATTGCAAACCTCCCCCCAACAACTCAAAAACAAAACTACTATCAACATCTATGTGCAATTTCCCATTGAACTTTGATGCAATAATCGATAAATGAGATCAAAGTTTCAGAAAACATATTTTAGGCATTGAAGATACTTTTCTGATATTAGCTCAAACATTTCTTCACCTCCTACTCCAACCCTATTAGTGAAATTAGTATTATATTTGGCATAGCAGATGAAGAATAATGACAAAAATGGATTGCTTGATGTGATTGTGCAGTTGACATTTGGTTGTAAATATGCAGTTGATTTGGATAATTTTTCAATGAGTAATTTCTCTCTAGATATGAGATTGGTGAGAAAAGCCTTATAGGGTCTAGTAACTTAATTTTAAATGTATATGTACTGAGGCATCATTGTGAGTCAGCGGCATAAATCCACTGATCTTTGCTATCCAACAGTTTAATCTTTGCAAGAAGAGCCAACAGTCATAAGCATATATTTTCCTTGGCTATGATATTTATGAATTGTTTATACTGAGCTGTCAAGTGGAGCTCTGACAAGATTTTACATTCCTCATCAGGTGCTCTTACTGGCAACTCAACTTTATGCAAATAATCTTTTACCCATATTGAAAAGAACCTGCTCAGAAAATCTTTATTTTTGTTAAAGTCCATCAGTTTGAATATTGTAACATTCCTGGTGCAATTTCTTTGCACCTTAGATATAAAACACTTGAATAAATATTTAATCTTATCATTCTGACCAATAGGGAAAAACATAGTATAATAAAATGTAAATGTAGTTTTGAAAAAAGTCTTAGGAAAAAGGGACAAGTTTTTAAAAAAATTTAATCAGAAATTAGGGTTGTTAGCAGCAATGGTAGCTTATACAGGCCTGCTTTTTAACTAAAGTTAAACGAAACTAAAGCTGTTAGTAGCATCTGGTTGACCTTGCCTGGGGTTGGTAAGCCGTACTTGGAGGACAGAATACCAGGACTGTAGGCTAAACTGAAAATAGGAACATTCCACGAGGCAGTAACAGCAAAATATATATATTATTGCTAAAAAAATGACTTGGGTACATGTCACTGTACCACTCCATAGAGCACTGGCTTGAATCAAGAGTGTTGTTTTTAGAGGAAATGAAGATTATCATAAATATCTGAGAAACCAGTTTGCCAGTAGCTAGAATTTTCCTGATCCTGCACAAATCACAAAGATGTTATAAATATGCCTTGCATGTTCGTCTGAAATTTTAAGGCCAAATGTAATTTTTAAAAATAGGGGATTGGATTTTAAAGGTTTAAAATGTATCCTTCCTTGCTTTTTCTCTCATTTCATTCCAAATGCCCATATAAATATGGCTTGCTGACATTTACAAATGATAATATTTTAAAAGCAATTAAAAAAAAAAACAACTTGAGAAGTTCTGATATTTTATAGGAATAAGAACATTTGGTACAGGAGTTCCAATGTTCTGCTTGTGTATGCACAGTAAGACAGGTTAGCAAAGCACATGTTTTCTGATCTTGGAATTCCCATCTAGGCCTTAACAATATGTTTCCAAGAGTGTCTTAATTGTTTTTGGGATATAGGATTCTAAGTTATTCTTAAAACAGAACATTTTAGTTCTGTTTGCCTAGTATTGCTTCACAAAAAAAGTTACGTATTATATTTATGTATGGGTACTACAGAATAATCTCTTGGTTTAAAGAATGATATTAAATCAGGTGGCCTGTTTATAAATCATTAATGAAGTATTGTGTTTTAAAATCACACAAAATAATTTTAATAGGAATAGGTATACCACTTGGTCATTTGCCCATATGATGAGTGTAAATCAGGCCACTGCAATTTGTTCTGAAAAAAAAAAAAACAAGTGAAAGCTTTGTTTTGCACAATATATGAAGTAGCCACTGATTGGTAATACATGAAACTTAACAATATATTTTGTAAGCCCATAAGTGGATAACTCAGGCTACTGTAATTTGTTCAACAAGCCATAGCAAAAATGCATCTTTGCTTTGCACAATATATGAACCAGCTGCTGCCTGGCAATGCAGCTTTTTATAACTTTGCCTGAAGGTGACAAAGACTGAATATGTGATCCTCTGTATGGAAATCATGGAGTTCTGCCACTATTCCATTCTTCTTTATATTTCATTGTTTGAAGTTGAATTGTTCTTCAGCAGAAGGTACCATAGTGTCCCTATACCTGGCCTGTCATATTCCTACATTTGGCATCTCCTGGGAGCCCTAATATACGCTTATAAAAAATATTACATCTGTCTGAAACACGCACTGCATATCGGACATTAATACAATTGAGCGTGTCCAGAAATATTTCACAAGAAGAGTTCTCTACTCCTCTGCTCGTAACAAAATACCCTATACGTCCAGACTTGAAATTCTGAGTTTAGAAAATTTAGAACTATGCCGCTTTTGGTATGACCTAAGCATAGCTCATAAAATCATCTGCTATGATGTCCTACCTGTCAATGACTACTTCAGCTTCAACCACAACAATACACAAGCACACAATAGATAAAGTGAACAGCTCCAAACTCGATTGCACAAAATATGACTTCAGTAATAGAGTTGTTAATGCCTGGAATGCACTACCAGACTCTGTGGTCTCATCCCAAAACCCCCAAAACTTTAACCTAAAATTGTCAACTATTGACCTCACCCCATTCCTAAGAGGTCTATAAGGGGTGTGCATAAGAGCACCAGCGTGTCCTAATGTCCTAATGTTCCCTTTAATTGTATTCATTTTATGTATTCAATTCATGCTTATACTTACATATATTATCTAATATGTACTTGAGAAAATAAATAAATAAATACATACATACATACATACATACATACATACATACATACATACAGGCATCTGTTCTCATAAACTGTAAGAAAAAAGTGTGTAACTTAATAGATTTTATCCAGTCTATAATGTAACTTGCAACATTAATGACAGTCGTATCCCATTACATCTCTATATATCTTTTCTTTTATATACTCCGAGAGCGTATGCACCAAGACAAATTCCTTGTGTGTCTAATCACACTTGGCCAATAAAGTATTCTATTCTATTCTATATGTTGCTGTTGTTTTAACCATTTAATTGTGTCTGACTCTTGGTGACTTTTATAGACAAGTGCTCTCCCATCAAGAATAACTTCTTTCACTTGTTGGATGTTCATCATGATAATTTCTTATGTTATCAAGCCAGTGTATTCTTGACTTGCCCCTTCTTCTTGTTCCACTAACCGTTCCTAACATTATTGCCTTCTCAAATGAATTGCCTGCATGACACGGTCAAAGTTAATCAGACGTCTTATGATGTTAGCTTCCAATAATGTGTTTGGTTTTATATGATTTAATACCTCTCTGTTAGTTACTCCAGCTGTCCATGGTATATGCAATAATTTACACTAGCATCACAGTTCAAAGGTGTCAATTCTTTTTCAATCAGCCATCCTTAGAGTCCACTCTCAAACCCATACATCACTGTAAGGAAGGCTATTGCTCTAACTAGCTTGCTTTTTGTATTTATATCAATATCTCTACATCTATATACAGACTGATGAATCACAAAAGAGGAAAGTTTCAGTTCCAGCACTTGTAATATTAATGTAAAAAAATCAGTTTCTTTATAAAATCTATTATATTTCATAATAACATGCTGTCATGATTAAATCTACTGAGAATGAAATTTTTTTGCACAAATATGACTTTTTAAAATGCATTGACTATGAAATCACACTGTAACAATGGAAACATCTGGTTCATAAAATACATTAACATAACATGAATGTGACCTTAAAGGGACAGCACTGCCACCATAGGACTAATACAGCTAGATAATATTAGGTTTTAGAAGGGCTTCTTTTAGAGGGCTACACTGCATTAATTCAGTTGTGACTTTTACTAGTACTTCTCTCCTGGCCACTATTAAGTTTTTTAAATTTGGCACCTGCTTCTCTGTATTTAATAATGCTATTAGAATGGTATACTCGGTTCATCATCTTTGAAACTCTTAGAATAAAAGGAAGAGATGCTATGTTATAATAATATAATATTAGCATCACCCTGCTCCTAAAACTAATGCACTATATATATTCATCTAGGGTCCATGAGTTCAATTTGTAGGAGAGGGCTTGAACCCTGTAAAATAACATCTGGGTACCCTTGCATGAGAATTTTCAATAAGGTTGAAACTGTGTCTCCTGATGGTCACTGTAACTATAACCTATTCCTCCCTTCCTCTCCCCCCCCCCCCCACACACATGGAACGTACACTATTTCTAATATAATCAAGCCAAGAACAAATGACCAAAAAACAACTGTTTAGTAGACAAGATGTAATATGCCACATTTAAACTTCGAGGTTCAAGGATGACTATAGAAATAATAAGATGGAATTTATTCCTATTATACTGATCTTTTGTGTCTCTTCTACTGTGCAAAAGGGTACTATTTTAAATGTGACAATAAGAAAATAAGTATCTGTAATTCTGTGTACTATGTGCTTGGCTGGCTGCTTCTGGATTATAATTAAAGACACAAAAAGCTGTGTCAAACCAAAAGAAGATGACACGCCCAGGTAGCATTACTCACTGCTATCAGACTTCTTTTCCATCTCCCCTACTTTCACACACACACACCCTCTCCCTGGGCTTCCAGTGTGTTCAAGGTCTTTCTATAGTTGCAAAACCATGTTTTGGGGGGCACTGTTGGAATGCTTATATACCATTCATGCTCCCATCAGGCATTACACATAGGAATGTTACTTCCATATTGAGGTTGTAAAAGCATAATGGAATATATAGTTTGTAGGAATGCAAGCCTGACTAATTCTATGAACCAGATTCCAGATAAATAAAATCTTATTAACTAACTCAAGCTACCACAGTGCAAGACAGAATGGCAACTTCTTTTGGGTATGATCTCTTCTTCCTAAATAAACCTTTCAATGTGTACTATACACAATGTATTCATGTTTGATGTAAACAAAGCACTGAATCATACCTTTAACACCCTCCTGGGGCAGCTGGCAAAGACAGCATTCAAGATACGTCAAGTGACTCAATAAATTCTTGATTACTATAACTCACAGTATCTTTCAAGTAGGGTGTACAGATAAATTATACTCAACAGTACCAGTCAAGAACCTAGGTTTGTGTTATCGGCTCATTTGTGTGTGTGTAATATGTAATTTCTACATATTTCTAGTTAAGGATTTCAAAACGCAATGTAAATCAGTTCTTGCTGAAGATATGAGCTCTTTCTGTAATCTATACCCGCCCATGAAGCTGATTTGACAGTTCCTCAAATATCTTAAGTAGCTAAGTGCATCCAAACTTTTGCTAATAGAGGATATTGCCAACAAGTAAAAGGACTTTTTGCATTATAATTTTTTATTGCTTTCCTGGATTCCCTCTTGTGGCTTTTCTTAAAACATTCCGTCTCTTTGCTCTGATACTTTTTGGATTGATTCGGTTGGCTCTGAGCCTGGCATAACAGTGAGCTCCATCAGCCTTTTCATGTTTTATGGTGGATTTGGACACCTGCCTGCAAAGTTCTTCAAACTGAATCCTTCAATTGAGACAGTTTACCCAATGCCTACTACTGCAGATGTATATCTAGAAAAGTGAAAAAATGCATGTAGAACTCAGTCTTTTGAATCTAAGCAATAATTAGTGTCAGCCTAAACATTGTATTTCTTCAGAGCTTTTTTTCTACTTTGAACCCCTATATTTTTAAAAGCTATTGAAAATTTGCTTTCTAGTAATTTGAACTGTTAGTTTGACAAAAATCAAGCCCACACATCATTTTGTTACTGTTAGCAAAGCCACTTATCTTCCTATAGTGAAGTGATTCACAGTAGCTACAGAATTAGTTTCCTATGCAGAGTTTTATTTATTTGATTTTTTTACTGCCTACAAGTAACTCAAGGTGATAAACATAACAGGTCTTCCTCTTCATATTTTTCCCAGCACAACCCTGTGAAGTAAATTGGGCTGAGAGAGAATGAATGTCACCTAATCAACTTTTATTGTTAAGGGGGAAATAGAACTTGGAGTCACCTGGTTGTTAGACCAGCACTTTAAATTCTACACCAAACAGGCTCTTCACTAGAGACCCCAAAAGCTAAATTCACTAAAGTAGGGGGGTCAAACTCAAGGCCCGCAGGCCAGATCTGGCCCATGGGATGCTTAGATCTGGCCCATGAGGCTGCCCTGGAAACAGTAAAGGACTAGCCCGTGTGCCTCTGACAATGAAAATGGAGGTTTGTTTTCACTGGCTGAATACTCGGGCCACCACAGGCGCCCCTGACACGAGTGATGTTGAGCTGGCAATGCCCACCCTGGCCACGCCCCCAGTCCTCCTGAGATAAAACACAACCCTGATGTGGCCCTCAATCAGTGGTGGGTTCCTCCCGGTTTGGCCCGGTTTGGCCAAGCAGATAATGGTGAGGATATGATGTCACCGAACCGGTTCTCTTTGTTCGGGAGCTGGGCCCTCCCACCTGCCCCTGCGTTATTCTTACCTTTTATTTTTTATTTTTTTTAGCCAAGCTGATAGGTACAGCTGAGTGGATTGCCGCACCTCAGCTGGGCAGATTTGTAATGTGCTTGCGCAGAGTGCAATTTTGGTGCAATCGTGCGTGATGCGCGTGCATGAAAAGGCGATTGCTTGGGAAGCACGTGCACAAAGAGAACCGGTAGTAAAGCCGGTTAGAACCCATCACTGCCCTCAATGAAATCAAGTTTGACACCCCTGCACTAAATGATATTATTAGCATCCCCCAAAATATTTCTGTTTGAGTAGCATTTGACCAATTTGAGTTACAAGAATAATATTGCAGTCACTCGGCCTCTGGAAGATTTGAGGATAAAGCAGGCTAAGGAACAAGAACAATATGCTGAGCATGGAAAGTATGCAATCCCTAAAAGGATATAGTGCATAGCCAGCTCTTTTTTTTCACAGCTCTCTTCTAGCTAGCAGAAATGTGCTGCAGACCACATTATGGAACAAAATACTGCTACCATGTCCTTTTTATGACCTGGTCCAGGACTTTCAATCTTCATTATAAAGGCACTCCTGACATTTACAGTGGCAGTGGCTGAATGCCAGATAACAGAGGCAGTAAAACCAGTTCTGTTCGCTGTATCTGTTCCCAATATAGTTTTTGTTCAGTGATAGTCACCTAAAATTGATTTGGAAAATTTTTTAAAAACAAAACAAAACCCTTAGAGAGCTAGGTTTATTTGAATGCCACATTGAACTTTTCATACAATTCTTGAGCTTGACACTTCTAGAACATTTCTGTTTATTTTATTTATTCAGAGCAGAATAAAAAGTTGATGTGATGCACTTGTAGAACGTTAGTTATAACATTTATCCATTATGAATTATATTGGAGTACAGTTGGGAATGTACCACTTAGTACAAATCTATCCTTCCTTGTTCAGTTTGCAACAAATCCCCAAACAATGCCATTATATGATCACTTAAGATACCTGAAACATCTGTCAAAACTATGTATCTCCAATCTACTTCTATTCATTCTTGAAAAATATGTTTTCAATTATTCTACTCAGAAGAGACCAAATGTAGCATTCCATAGCAATGAACTAAGAATGCAGTTCTTCCATACAGAGTGAGCGGGTAAAATATAGCGCAACATGATAGAGCAACCATTTAATGTGAAAATCCATTTTTTAAATCATAATTTCTTGCTATATACTTTGTTTGGTATTACTTTAGTGAGAGCCACAGTCAATAATAGAGAAGAACAAAGGATAAGGGAGGCACGCAAGACTAGATTCACGTAAAACAGGAACCATAATTTTCTTTTATTTTGTTTGTTATGATTCCAGATACTAGAGTTTCTTCAATAAAGTATAGTTAAATGAACTATGGCTTAATATTCTATTCTAGTCTTCTTTGTCTCTCTATCTAGCAACTAAAACTCTACAGGATTTCTGCAGAAGTGGTAAAAATGGGCAACCTATAATACCAGTTGATGACTTTGCAGGTTTTGCTTTGGGGATACATACCAATATTTAATTAAAAATATATTCTAGGGAATTAGTTCATCTCTCTCTATATATGATTGTGTGTGCAATTTTACCATTTGTCCACCCTGCAATTTGATATGTTTTAGAAAATTCATTGTTGTTATATTTTGTGCTTTAAATGAAAATTGCTATAAATTGCTTTGGATGGTTAAATAAATTTAAAGCTGATCCTGTGTTAGATGTGTTGTGAAGATAAAAAGAACTGAAAATAATTAACCAGTGACAATGTTCTGGGCTCCTCAGGAGGCATGAAAAAAACAACCAACCAAACATAGAGTTGACTGAGGTAAATTATGATGTTCTTAATCTTAGTCTAGGACTAAGGAGTTATGATGTTCTTAATCTTAGTCTAGGACTAAGGAGTTCCAGACCAGCATTTTTCCCTGCTGGGATATTTACAGATTCCCCCATCCCCACCCATCGCTAATGCCAAGATTAAACATGGTATTAAATTGGCTGTATGGATGAATATTAGTATATAGTATATAGAGGTTGTGCAATTCATCTTTATTTAAAAGCTGTAAGTATCATTCAGATAATTAAACCTGATAAACTAGGGACTGAATAACACAAGTGCCTATTTAATATTGCTGTAGCAACCTCATACAATATGGACAATACTAAGGGATTTTGACATCTATTGTTCCAGAGATTATTCATTTTGTCTCTTGCTCTCTCTGTGGGTAAATATAAAAGCACATCCCCTTCTCCACAGATGTGGATAGAGGCCACAATAACATCACACCTGATATATACATGCAACAACACTTCCCCCCCCCCCCCCGCCTCCTTATATGCAACATCACTCTCCCCTTTCCTTCTGCATATACCCAGGTCTTTGGCTAGCTTTACATATTACATTTAGCTATACGGTTCGCCCAGCTTTGACTGGGTTTTGCGTGACAAATTTAATGATAGTTAACTCAGCTATGATTTACTCATTAATTGAAATGACTCACTGCACAATATCATATCTATGAAATCTAGATTTATATATAAGCAGTCCTTGGGTTAAGAAAGAATCTCATTCTTAAATCTGCCTTTGATTCAGATTTGTTAATTGACACTTTTATTTATGAATGGGTTGCATATTACTAAAAATGGGAGATCGCAATATCCTTTCTTGAACCAGTGAATTGCTGAAAAAAAAAAATAAAAGTAGGATTTTATTAAAAAATGATTACATCTTCAGGAGACATCCCATTTGTGTAAGTATGAGTTATCCATAAGTCAGTTGTTCTTAACTGGGGACTGCCTGTAATAGATCTAATTAAAATGTGTTATCTAGTGCGGGGGTCTCCAAATCCCAAGCCAAGGACTGGTACCGGTCCATGGCCTATTAGGAGTTGGGCCACACAGCTGGATTTGAGTGGTGGGTAAGCAAACAAAACTACATCTTCCCATTAGTAGGATGTAGGTTGCACATGAAACCATCCACACACCACACCTCATCTGTGGAAAAATTGTCTTTCATGAAACTGATCCTTGGTGCCAAAGGCCACCACTGGCCTAGTGTATATCTCAATGTGAATTTATCCTATGTAGGGTTTATTAGTTACACTTTATAATTGTGTGAATTCAGCCAAACTACAATATCATTAAATAAATCATAAATCTTACAATTATGTGACTCTAGAATTTATGATAAAGTTATATTTATTGCAAAAAGACCACTGAAACTATAGGTTTTGGGCAAGAATGAACCAGTGGAATTCTGTACACTACTTTATCATCCACTTAGTCAATTAATACATAATTCATATACTTTGCTACTTTGTACTTCATATTGGTATGGGGGCTGACAAATTATTCTCAAGCACACAGCATCTTCTGTGAGAATGCCTGAATTGAAAAATATATTTAAACTGCCTTTTATGAATGTTTGCTAAGTAAAAAGGGGGGCATATTTGCATTATCAAAAGTTTAAAAGGGGATGTTAAATGTATCTCTGTGACCTGATCCATTTCTTTAAAATTGAGTAAGAACACAATAGCATTAAGGAAAACAATAACCTATTTCCAAATCCTACAGTGTTGGTTGGCACACTTTATTTCACATTTTTAACATCAAACAACTTTGAAACACATTTGCTAGTTCACGTTTTTTTCTAAGTCAGTATGATTAATTACGTTTTGTTGAATAAGTCAGAATTGGGTAGGTTTATACAGTATACTAGAATAGTGTACTATAGTGCACTATATTGTAGTGCACTACAATAGAATCAAACTGCCCGAGCTCACACATCATGCTAATCCATAATGTGGTTTGCTTGTTTGTGCTCTAGCATGATACACAGTTTGTAAATCAATGTTTGCGGCTTTGAGCTCAACCTTTTGAGATTACATACAATATTGTTTAGCATGACACATAAATCCCATCCCCAACTTGAGGAGTTGGATTGTGTGCAATTAACAAAATGTTTTCAATTAGAGCTAGCAAAAGGGCTACTGGTTCAAGCAAAGAGTTCAGTCTTTGCTTAAACATTTTTTATTGAGTAAACCATAATTTGGCTGGGTTTACACAATACATTAAACCATAAATAAACCAAATTTTAGCTCAGCATATTGGGATGAATCCAGACTTTGCGTTGCATCCAGCATTATTTAAATATTCAGCAAATCCATTTTACAGAGCCAGTTTAAAGTAGTGTCCATGTTAGAGAGCCAGTTTAATGTAGTGGTTAAAGCATCAGGCTACAACTGAACAGGATGAGTTCTAATAACCTCTTAGGCACAAAGCCAGTCATTGTCTGTCAGCCCTAGGAAGAAAGCAATGACACACCAATTGTGAAATATTGGCAAGAAAACTGCAAGTTTCAACTAAGACAATCGCTAGGTGTCCTATCCCCCCCAAAATCTTTATTTAAGAAAGAGAGAGAATTTAAAGCAGTAGATTCATGTGCCTCTTTCTGTTTTGCAAGGCTCTGTTCCATCTTGGCTAGGTATAATCACAGCTGGTCAATACTCAGATGGTATTTTGCCAAGTGTCATGGAAGTGATCAGATTCCCAGGCAATTGATTCTTTTGTATCTAGAGACAATGAGTACTCTAGTAAATATATTTTAAGCTTTATTACTAACTCCAGCAAACAGAGTTAAAAAGAAAAATATTAAAAGCATACATGGCAAGCAAGATAATTATTTCTCACAGGATGTTAGGATTTCCTCAATAACAGCAGAGGAACCCCAGGGTAGCCAAATTTTCAATAGTACCCAAAGCTAGGTTCAGTTGTAGAAGCTCCTAAGTCCCCACAAATAACTACCCCCCAGTTTTTATCAAAAAATGATAGTCTAAGACCTGAGCTTAACTGACTGGCACATGA
Organism: Coluber constrictor foxii; assembly: GCA_038048745.1. Classification (NCBI taxonomy): domain Eukaryota; kingdom Metazoa; phylum Chordata; class Lepidosauria; order Squamata; family Colubridae; genus Coluber; species Coluber constrictor. Next base: position 149,050,495 of record CM075961.1, read on the forward strand.
CCCTGGCATGGAAATCCAGAGTATGAGCCTTTCACAGCAACAGAAGCTTTGAAACTACATGTAATTCTGCCCTTCCAATAAATAAGAATGAAAAACAGATAGATTAGCTCAGAATGAATTCTAAATTTCCAGACTTTTCTTAATATGAAGGTGAAATCAAAACATGCCACTTAAGCTCCTTGAAAAAACAGCGGCCTTTTGCATTGCCACTATAAATGGAAGAAATGTCAGGGCTGAGGACTGAAATGGGAAGTCAAGAAGTCCAGAAATCATCGCCGAGGCAGCCAAGAGTCGATTAACTTCCTTACGCGAAGTGTCGTTGCTGGGAAACAACAGGTCTCTGTAATCCTCTGGGTTGAACTCAACTAACTCCAGTGAGACTTTATTCTAAATATTCTAAATGCATAAACCGAGCCTTTAACTGATATATCTCACAAAACAAAACCCAAAGGAAGACAGCGGGACCTAATTTATATTGGGGGTCGCTCTCTTATTAAGACAGGGAAAACTACTGTGGGTTAGACACACACACACAGACACAAGACCTAAAACTGGTACTTTGGAAAGATGAGGTTCTCATCAGTTTTATGATGCTCCCAAAACGGGGCGATTGCTTCTCACTCGGCAGCTGGGCTCTGTTTGACCCCACCCCAGTCCCGCAGCCCCACATCACCCAGCACTTCGGAAAAGGAAAAGGGCACCAAGAGGGGAAACAAGAAACGCGCCAGAGCGCGTGCGAGAAAAGCTCTCCGGCGAGCCGGCATTCGCCGCTGCGGCCAATGAGGCGGTGGAGAGGGGAGAGGGAGGCGGGGCGAGGGTAGATGGGCGGCCTCCGCCTTTAGGAGAGAGCGCGGGCCGGGCGGGGGCGCAGAGGCGCTTCGGGGCTGGGGAGCGTGGGGGCTGCTCTTTGGCTCGCGGCTGCACGCGAGGCTCTTGCTGCTCCCGGGACAGGCAGGCAGCTTCCCTTCCCGTGCCTTTCCCAGCTGCAGCCTTCTCTTCTCCGTCCCTCCCTCTCCTCCTCCTCCTGTTCTCCGGGTCGTCCCTCCTGGCAGCCCTCTGCTGTCCTCTTCTTCCCCCTTTCCCCCCCTCTTTCCTCCCTCCATCCCAGGTCTTTTAATCCCCTTTCCCCGACGTCCACCCCTCCCCATACTTCTCTCCCCCTACTAGAGAGACTCCGCTCCCACCGCCTTGCCTTTCCTCCTCCGCCCCTCATTGTCTTCTGCAGCCTATTGCCCAATTTCCAAAGCTGGGGAAAACTCGCAATGGGGCGAGGACGAGGCAGTCCTGGCGGCTCTCCGGCTCCTTTCCAGCACTAGCTAGAAGAAGCGGGGCTTTTTGGGTTCGGCCAGGGAGGGTGAGCTGCACGGCGGCAACCTCTACTTGCAGCAGCGGCGGCGGTGTCCGTCCCTCTGGTGATCCGCCAGGCGTCGCGTTGTCTTGGGGCGCTCGGCCCATCGAGCCCGATGTGTGACTTACTCGACTCGCAGCAGCCGGCCGAGAAACTTAGCAGAATGAAAAAGTTACGGCGAACTTTGTCGGAGAGTTTCGGCAGACTAGGTAATGGGGGGGGGGGGGGAGGGAGGAAGGAGGGGGCGAGCTGGCATTCCTTAGCCCCGAGCCCCGTTCCAACTATCGCCTCACGATTCAATGGGTCAGTTTGAAAGCTGAATTGCCTTGGCTTACTCCTTGAAATTTTGTCTGCTGCCAAAGAAGGTCAAACCTGTGCTGGCGAGAGTGATGGGAGTTGTAGTCCTGCACCCTCTGGAGCCCGCCCGGCTTGGCTGAAGATCTTTCCATCACAGCACTCCAGTGCCTCGCTGCCCCAATTTTCTGGGCGCCTTTTTGTGCCTTACAATACTATTTTTAAAAATTGATTTTTTTAAAAAAATAAAAGTGTACCCAGTTCAAACCGTTTTATCCAGAGGTCATCTTGCTGATTAAATTGAAGTGATTAACAGCTGTTATGTCCCGACATTGAGGTATAAATGTGTTCATTTCACTCTGACTTAACCCTTAAAAAAACTTTTAGCTGCTATTGGGTGTTGATCATATTAAGCATAATATAAACAGTCTGTAATCTGCTTAAATTGCTGATGTAGTTTGACGTGGAACATCTCCAAATAGGGTAATTGAATGGCAGCATACTCTCTCCTTATAAAAATAATTGATATTAATTTGTTATCAACAATTGAAAATACTAAACAGGAATAGAAAGTACTTTGAATTAATTTCAACTTATTTTTTAAAAATGGATTTAAATCCCTTCAAACTAGGCTTTTGAAAAAAAGGTGTCTCTCCCTCCCCCCCCCCCCATGGATGAATGTTAAGGAAATATAAGGCATGTAAAAAAGTGTATGAACTTTAGGATTGACTGCAGCTTTCTAATGTACCTTTAGTGGCTTTCCCGTCACATGTTCCAAATGACCCAATTATAATTAGTTTCATTCTTTTGTAATGCAAGATTGAAGTCAAAGGATTCCCTACAAAAGGGTATGGAAATGGAAAAAAATAAACTTATCAAAGGGTATGGAAATAAAAAATTAAATGTATCAAAAATAAACAAAGAATGTTGTAATAAAATTGTTATACCACATCAAAAATAAAGGTGGATAGTTGTAAATTGTATTTAGAAAAAAATGTTCTATTTCTTTAACAGAATCAGAGTGATTATCTTCTAAAGTATCATTTATGAATATTTGAGAGAAAGAATGTTCCAATTGCTTGCATATTTGAAATCACTCAATATTCCTTCGGGCCAGAATGTATTTTCCAGAATTCGTTCTCCCAGTTGTGAGATGAAACAAGTTACACACGTAAACTGATTGTGTTTCAGAAAAAATAATCTAAAGGGAGCAAATGCAGTGGGAACTGCATTTGACAATGGCATTTAATTCCTCCACCATCATCAGTAATAATGGTTTCTATAACAAAAGGGGTCTCCTTGGCCTTTAGGAAATGGATAACTTGTTCAATAATCATAGTAGGAAAATGAAAATGTTTCCATATGGCTTAGTGGTAAGACAACATTTGGAAGTGAAACTAATTTCCAACTATAGAAGTCTTCACTTGCCCATTAATTTGTGATTTAAGTTGTTTGGAATCTGCTGATTTTGTACTTCACCAAAGGTATTGCAAGTTGTCTGCAATACGAAATATGAAAGGTATCTGCAAGTTGTCTGCAGTATAAGAAAAAGCTCACTGTGTGCATTGTGCTTTTGCTTCCTTGTACCTTTTATTCTGGTGGCTAAATTAGCCACCAGAAGTTGCTCAGAAATTCTCTTACCCAATGACAGGTCCAATGTTCCTGTCATCTTTTGGCACTTCTTGCTTTGTAAATATAGAAACACCTTTTGGATGACACAATATGATGCTATGTCATCAATACAGAGATATATAAGATGTCATATTTACATTGGATGTTCTACAGCCATCTAATAAATTATTCATAGATTTCTCTTTATTCACCTGAATAAGATATCAGAGGAATGTATACTTGAAGCAAATTTCACTAGGATGCAAGTTGATTTCATGTTGTTTATTATATTTGTACCCTGCTTTTCTTCAAGCAGCTCAAGGCAGGTAACATTTTTCCACTTCCTTTACAGGTTGGCAAATACAATGCCAAATCTGCCTTTGAAGTACATGTTAAGCTATTTTCTGGTCAGAATAAGGGATGTGCATTTTAGGTAGATTATAGAAAGGGGTATTGAAATTTGGAAAAATTCTAGTTGCTTCTATTGAACTAAACTAGTCTCTGTATAGTTCTTTCTAATTAATGTAAATTATATGCAAAATTATATGCTAGTTTTATGAGATTTCCTTGAAACAAATAATAAATGTTCAGTTGTGATGACATGAAGATCTGGAGAATCACAGTGAATTTGAACATTTCAGGTCAGCACTTCCTAAATTGCTGCCTTCAGATGGATCTATTAGACTGTCTCTTTCAAAATTTGGATAAACATGACCTTTGGGATCTCTGTAGGCCAACATTTTGGGGGCAATTGAGGAAGCCTGTTTCAGATCAACTACTGAAAAGGAAATCAGTGAATGCCCTTACTGTATAATGTTACCACCAACCACATTACTCATAATTATTCCTAATTTAATTTTTGGGTTGCTTGAGGATGTACAAAGTAATTTTCGCTTGAATTAAAATGGCTGAAGAATATCAGAAGCTTCTTTACTTTATACAAAATTGATTGTGCCTCAAGTATAAAGACTTCTTTTTGGGGCTTCTACTACTATTTGTCTGACCCAGATGTAGAACTGAATCTTTAGCATGGATATTAGGTGGCTCAAATGCAAAATAAAGGCATAATATCTGATGCCAATAATGCCAACCCTGGGGATGATTCCTGAATAGCATTTTATCTGGGCTAAGTCTCTGATTGATACTAAGTACCTGTTAGTACAGTAATGGTGTCCTTGCTAAAGGGCTGAAAACCAGCAAACCATTCAGATAAATAAAAAAGGACCCATTAGTCATGAACTGTTACTCCCGTTTATAATGTTTAATTATTTTAATGCTTGAGCAAAGTGTTTTGCTTCAAGCAGTTTATTGTAGACGTTGCAGATTGCTGTAGGAATGCATTTCATTCATTAATTATAAGAACTTGAGCTCCCTTGGCCAAACCTTGTGGATCTGTATTTTATTTCACACACTGGCCAGCTAGCCCTAAAAAAATCCACTAATGGTGGCCTTCTCTAGCTGTTGCCACCCAGCAGCTGCTGTTTGTTGGCATTCTGCCTTAAACCCTAGGTGGTCTGTTTTTGACTCATACTTAATAACCATTGATAGACTTCCTCCTTGAATCTGTTAATTTGCTATTGAAGCTAGTGGGTACGACCATATCATATTGCAATTATTTCTGTAACTGAATTATGCATAATGTGAAGTACTTTCTTCTGTCTGGTCACTTTCATTGAATGTGTAAATACATTATTAGAAGGCAAAATCTAATGTGCATGACTCTATTTTTTTATAAAAGAATCATAAAGTAACATTGTTTTCAAATCTAACAAGCCCTCTGTGCATCAGGCATTAAAGTTCAACCATATTACGAATGTTGGGAAGTTCTTCTGTTTTGTCTGCTATAAGCCTGTTGATAGACAACTTTATTGAATATCACTTGAATTTCAGCATTATGAAAAACTTAGATGCTTTTCTTAAAACAATATCATTATATAATTAAACTTTTAAGTATCTGACACATGTCACTGCTCCGTGTCTTTTACTTTAAATGAGGTCTACTTGATTTTTGTGAGTCAGAAAAGGGTTTTGCATTTATTGTAATCATACTTTTCTATACTCCTTCTATTGGTAGTATCTATTGCATCTACATTGAGAGAAGTATGCAGGAGGTATCCCATGGCTTTGTTTTAGGCCCAGTACTCTTCAACATCTTCATCAATGATTTGGATGAGGGGATAGATGAGGAACTCATCAAATTTGCAGATGACACCAAGCTAGCAGGAATAGCCAACACTGCAGAAGATAGGTTTAAGATGTGGAAAGATCTTGACAGATGTGAACATTGGATGCTATCTAACAAAATGAAATTCATTGGTGAAAAAAGTAAGGTTCTACATTTTGACAAGAAAAATCAAATGCACAGGTATAGTATAGGTAGCACCTAGCTCAATAGTGGTAACTGTGAGAGGGATCTTGGAGTTGTAGTGAACAACCATTTAAATATGAGCCAGGAATATGCTGCAGCTTACAAAAAAGCCAAGACAGTTCTAGGCTGCATTAATAGAGGGATAGAATCAAGATCACATGGTGGGTTTATACCACTTTATAATGCCTCAGTAAGACACACTTGGAATCCTGCATCCAGTTTTAATCGCCATTATATAAAAAAGATGTTGAGAGACTCTAGAAAGAGTGAAGAGAAGAACAAGAAAGATGATTAGGGACTGGAGGCTAAAACATATAAAGAACGGTTGCTGGAATTGGGTATGTCTAGTGATATCAATGGTGGGTTGCCCCCGGTTTGTACCGGTTCTATAGAACCGGTAGTAAAACCGGTGGGAGGCTCTGCCCACTGACCCTTGATGTCACCAAAATGCTTCTGTGCATGCTCAGAAGCTTCTGCGCTTGCACGCATCCCCTTTGCAAACTGGTAGTAAAAGTATATAGAACGCACCCCTGAGTGACATGATATCAGTGTTCTAATATCTCAGGAGTTGCTACAAAGAAGAGGTAGTCAAATTAATCTGAAAAGCACCTGAACGCAGGACAAGAAGCAATGGATGAAAACTAATCAAGGAGATAGAATAAGGAGAAGTTTCCTGACAGTTAGAACAAATAATCAGTGGAACAACTTGCCTCCAGAAGTTGTGAATGCGCCAACAATAGAAATTTTGAAAAGAGATTGGACAACAATTTGTCTGAAATGGTATAGAGTTTCCTCCCTAAGCAGGGGATTGGACCAGAAGAGGTCCAAGTCCCTTCCAACTTGTTATTCTGTTTTTGATTGGAGTGATGGACAGACATATATTCTGACTCCGATAATGTCAGCCTCAGCAGGTAGACTAGATAGGAAATATGGTGAGATAAATTAATTCTGCTTTATGGTAAAGCTCTATCAAGAGCATCTTACAAGCCTCAAAATACATTTATTCTTATACAGCCCAATAATTTAGGGAGGGTCCCTCCCGAGCTTCTAGCTCTGCTGACTCTGCAGCTGTGGGCAATGTTAACCCTTGTCTGACTGTTCCCTAACCAAGCATCTGTGCTTGGTGTCTCAAGGTCATTGTCACATACCATTTCAGATATGTCGTGAATTACAGTACTATGGAATTTTATAACTTAAAATTACAGTTTTGCAAACTTTAATAATATTACTTGAGTGACAGCAAATCGGTGAGTTCTTAATTTTTTATACAAGCTTTTCTTTTATTTAGAGCTAAAGCAACTTATTTAATGATTTAATTCAAACTCATTTAGTAATCTCAGTCTTGAATTAGATTTTAGTAATTTTAGAACTTTAGGATTAAGGTTAGCCAGTATTTTAGAGCCTGGAATCTCATAGCATGGGATGCCTGATGATGATAATGCGAAGCAGCAAGGGCTATAAAGATAGGGACAAAAAATAATATTAACCAGTATTTTAGACTGGAAATTAGTTATAAATGATTTATCTTCTTGGCACAAAGCTAGATTCCAGGTACAGAACAAGTTTTTATATTCTATTATGGGTGTCTACATTCCCCTATGGTAGTTGGACAAAATTACAGGCAGTCCTTGAGTCACAACAATTTGTCAGCTCTTCATTAAAAGTCCTGTTTTTCTTTTGAGGATTCCTCTTCATTCTTCAGATGAAATTTGATTCTGAGCACATACAAGGAGCAATAGGTAGGAAGCTTGTTTATGTGGCTCATGGTCCTTTTATAGACATACATACATCTCTTGCTGTAGCTATGCCCATATATTTATTTGAAAGAAATGAATCAGTGGAAAATGGAAAACTGATTTGTTAAAAAACAATCACCGTTCCTTAGCATCTTTCTTCAAAATAGTAATTCTCAGCCCCACGTGAATCAGAAAGGTGGTGTCTTTGTTTGAACAGGTGACCTTTACTCAGGTAATGGTAAGGATAAGCTGTAGTGCTAAAAAGCTATGAGGCTAAAGAGAAGAGTGAGTTTCCTTTCTATTAATGCCTTATGTGGCAGCCATCTGGTAGGAGAACTCGGAATGTACTTTCTAAAGTGTACTTGCTCTCACTGACAGGATCTTTTTGTTAATAAACAAGGCTCTGGTTTTATTTTCTGTTCTTGAAACTTGATTATTACGGTGTATTATCCTGTCCAGTAAATACTATCACACAGGAAAGCACAAATCTGTCAGATTTCAAATCCTCATGTAACACTCCTTGCTTGAAAAAAGCTGCAGAGAACAATTTATTATTTGAACTATATGTTGTTGTTTTCCAGTGCTGCCTCAATATCTCTCCATTTATTCAGCAGTTTCAAGCAGCATATGTAGCACCTCTTCCTTTTTTCTCTCTCATAACATTCATTCTTAAAAATAGCATAAATTATAACTTATATACCCTAAACATATTTCTTGTTTCACATATTGAACCAATAAATGTAAACTTGAAGAGACTGCATCCCACATATTTTTCTAAGAGAAGTAATTTTATTCAAGTTAAGTTAAATAACTACAAAGAAATATTTGTTTGCTTTTTAGCATTTTGTACTAGTAATATAAACTAATTAGATAACAAATTATATCTTTTTTTCTAGCCTTGAAGAAAGATGATAATGGCTTTGATGAGGTAAGTTGTATTTTCTATTTTCAGATTTTATTTAAACATATATTGGGCAAAATATTACAAATTAAAAAGAATAATAGTGACTAAAAAGAATAAATTATACAACACACATACACCATGAAAAAAACTACATGAAACAAACGTAATGTAATTTGATATAATTATATTTCTAATTGTAAGGAGAAATTCTCATTTTATACACCCATATGGAACACTTCTAGTTCAAAAGGTATATGTATAGATGGAGTAATGTAAATTATTACGCTGATTTAATTTATAAAAGGGTACCAAATAAAGAAACAAAAAGTATTAGTTGCTGTGTTAGTTTTTTAGCCATTTCTTTTTCACACTTTTAAAATGTCACTGATATGAAGAAAAATGTACTTTAATTCTTCCAGTTTATTGCTATAGTAAATTTATAGGAAAGAAACTGAATAATTTTTTCATTGCACTTATTTATTTATTTATTTATTTGGTAAAACACTAGTTTTACCAATGTCTTCAAAAACCCCTAGCCAAAATGAGTAACAAAGGGATTAATGACACTTTTCAATTGGAATATGAAATAAAGGGCCTCTCTTAATAGAGGCTGTAATACACTTTTAAGGAGATATAGCATGATTTTCTATTTTTATAGAGGATGATTTCTAAAATAGATTTAAATAATATTTTTATATTACCGAATATTTTGCATTGACTCATCAAATTTCAAATTCCAAGTCATTTCCTGTTCTTTTAAATATTTTTAAGAAAGTTTGTTCTGTTTAATATAAGAATTTCTAAAGTAGTGATAAGATTATTCTGATTTAAAGTGTTTTAAAAATCCACTATACTTCAGACATTGTTAATACCCTTGATTTATAAGATCTTATGAATTGAAAAAGAAATTATAGAGTATGGTTACATAAAACCACATTAGAACTTGTGATTAATTTTTCTGCAGAAGTTATTCAACAGAAATCCTCTTTTAAAAAGGGATTTTTTAAAAAAATTGATTTATATGCTGCCCTTCTCCGGAGACTCAGGGCGGCTTACAATGCCGTAAGCAATAACCTTCATACTTTTGTATATTTTATACAAAGTCAGCTTATTGCCCCCACAAACTGGGTTCTCAATTTACCTACTTTAGAAAGGATGGAAGGCTGAGTCAACCTTGAGCATGGTGAGATTCGAACTTAGAGTAATTGCAGACAGCTGGAGTTAATTACAATGCATTAGTCTGCTGAGCTATCCAGGATTGACAGGCATGAATAATTAGCCCCTAGTTAGGTTGCAGCATAGAAGATTTATTTATTGTTATAAGCCACGGTGGCGCAGTGGTTAGAGTGCAGTACTTCAGGCTGCCTGCCAGCTGCCTGCCATTGGCAGTTCAACCCTTATCAGGCTCAAGGTTGACTCAGCCTTCCATCCTTCCGAAGTGGGTAAAATGAGGACCCAAATTGTTGGGGGCAATATGCTAACTCTGTAAACCACTTAGAGAGGGCTGTAGAGAGGGCTGTAAAATGGTATATAAGTCTAAGTGCTATTCCTATTGCTATTCGAGCCTATACACAAGAATCTGGTCAACTAAAGTTTAACACTAAATTGGTGCCAGAAAAAAAATCAATTAAATTCAGGATGGATTGGACGTGGAGCGCTTATGGAAACTCAGTGCTCTAAATGGATAGTGCACTTAATTTCCCACCTCCGCTTGCTCTTTTCTACAGGAATTATATTTTTCAATATGTTTAAAATTTAAGTGGCCTATGAATAAAATAAGTTTTGGAGAGTTTCTTCAAAATTTTAAAGTAACTTTAACATATGAATTTGTGATAGAGGATATTAATTTATTTCAGAAAATTGAAGTATTGTCCTAAAACATTGTGCGCCTTGAGTTAATTAATGTGAGTTGTTTTAACTTAAAAATAGGCAACTGCATAATTTATAGTTCTGAAATTGAATGTTCTGAAGGATTCTAGAATGCACCATTCCTTATTGACTCCTTTCTGACCCAGTTATTCCAGAAATAATTTTTAAATTTTCTGGAAGGTAGTTTTCTGAACCAAAATGTTTCTTGTTCTAGATCAGGGATGTCAAACTCGATTCCATTGAGGGATGTATCAGGGTTGTGTTTGACCTCAGAGGGCTGGGGTGGGTGTAGCCATCTTGACGTCACTCGTGTGGAGGGTATCTGTGGTGGCCCAAGCACTCGGCCAGTGAAAATGGGTTTCCGAACTGCGTTTTCAGCTGCAACAGCCTCCTGCAACTCTCTGCCAGCAAAAATGGAATTGGCAAGGGCCATGCTTGCCCCTCCTTCTCAAGCTATGTTTTAGCTGGCAGAGGTACCATTGGCTATTCCTTCGCAGTTTCCAGGGTGGCCCCACAGGCTAGATCTAAGCACCCTGCAGGCTGGATCTGGCCCACAGGTCTTGAGTTTGACACCCCTATTCTCGATGAAAGATGAATTGACTTTTGTTTTTACATATTCCTACCATGTTTTCCTGAAATTAAGACATGTCCTGATAATAAGCCCAATTGGGCTTTTGAGCGCATGCGCTAAAATAAGCCACCCACCAAAAATACCCCCCAAAATACTTAGATGCATGTGCAGCTGCCACACAAACAACATGACATGAAGAAGCAAGGCCAGAGAGGGGGGGAATGGAGGGGGAACATGCCCCACATGCCCCTGCCATCCATGCAGAATGACCTCATGGAGGCTGCTCCCATAAACCTTAGCTTGCGTGCCCCTTCTCTTAGTGGCAAGCTGAATGCACTGCTGCCACTCGGGAGAAGAAGAGAAAGAGGAAGCACTGTGAGAGAGCCCATTTCTGAAGTTCTTCTGTTCCCTGGAGGCAGCAGCATGTTCAGCTTCCCGATCTCAGCCGGTGAGGGGGTGTGGCAGGTGGGAAGGAGTGAGGCGGTGGAGAACAGAGACACGTGGAGTAAGATGGGATTCCATTTGTCGTCCCTTCTCCCAGCATGGCAGGAGCTGGAAGTCAGGTAAGACACCACGGAGAAGACAGGCAGAGAGACAGGGAGAGAAGCAACAAGAGTGAATATCCTCCCATCCACTTTTATTTGGTAACAGCACACTGACCATTTAGCCAGATCTCAACTCCAAATCCTTTGGAGATTTTCCCCCCCTCGTTTTGTCCCTCCCCAACTTCATTCTTTAACCGGGAAGGGAGGATATGGGATGAGGCGTTTCTTGCTTCAGTTGCACAAGTGGCCTTAAAGCACTGCCCACCCACCCCTCTCAGCCCCGAACCCAACAGCAGAATGAAGCCTCCCCTCTATCACTTGTGTTCAGTTCATGCAGGCCGGACATTGAAGGCTGGGGGGAGGCTTCACTCTGCTGCCAGGTTCGGACTGAAGGGGGTGGGCAGCGCTTTAAGGTCACTAGTGCAGCTGAAGCAAAAAACGCCTAATCCCACACCCTTCCCTCCTGGTTAAAGGATGAAGTTGTGGGGAGGAGAGAAAAGCGAGGGGGAAAAATAGATCCGGCTAAATGATCAGCATGCCATTACCAAATAAAAGCAGACAGGAGTATATTCACTGCTGTTGCTAATCTCCCTGTCTGTCTCTCTGCCTGTCTTCTCCGCCATATCTTACCTGACTTCCAGCTCCTGTCATGCTGGGCGAGGCGATGGCAAGGGGAGTCCCAAGATTCAGGAAGCTGAACGTGCTGCCGACGCCTGGGAGGAGAAGAACATCAGAAATGGGCTCTCTCACAGAGCCTCCTCTCTCTCTTCTTCTCCCGAGTGGCAGCGGTGCGTCCGGTTCACCACTAAGAGAAGAGGTGCACGAGCTAGGGTTTGTGTGAGTGGCCATCGCAAGGCCGTTCCATGTGGATGGCAGGGGTGTGTGGGGCATGTTTCCCCCCTTCGTCCCCCTGCCTCGCCTCCTCACCTCGTACTGTTTGCACGGGAAGTAACGAAAAAGCTACCACAGTTGCTGGAGGCAGCGGCCTGAGTGGCACTGGTGAAGCAGCCGGTTGGTGCTCCAGGGCCAAGGTTTAGGGTTAAGACCCCCGATAATAAGGCCAATGCCATATTTTGGGGGTCAAAAGAGAATAAGACCCTGTCTTATTTTTGGGGAAATACGGTACTGAATATTTTTCAGTTTTGCATATTCTTACTGAAAATTATCATCATAGCCACGACAAATCTCAGTGATAGTTGCTCTATATATAATTTTTCTGGTCCTGATTTTTTTTTTAATAATCCCATATCTATAAAGAAGTTGAAACAAATAAAATTTATAAAGCATCTGCATTGGTCAAGAAGATAAAAACAGATTATGCTTTTCAACTAATAAACACTGTAATAATATCTAGTGAGAAACAATTTTATAATGCCTAAAATTATGACTCATTTAGCTCTTTGCCTTAATTTATTACTGGATTCCAAATGAAGGCCCAGTCCTGTCGTTTAGATAGGCTGTTGCCTTGGGCAGCAACTTTAATTCCATCTGCTTTAAGACTATGTTTTGATCTTCTGTTCACTGAAAACTGAGAAGCAAATGGGTACGGTTAATGTGAATTGGAACTTAAAAGGAAATGGAATATGGCACTCCGGAAATCAGGTTGTCTGGAATGATGAATTCAATGAGTTTGTCTTTATACTGAATTTGTGAAAGGACAGAAATTACGTCAAAGTATAAGCCCTATAATTGTTTCATTAAAAGTCTGAGTCATAAATTCTGCAACCAGACCTGTATCAGGCTGTTCTTTTAATTGTATTATAAATCTGGCATGTTTCTAATGCTTTGTTTCTTCTCTCTGGAAGTGACTAGTCTGTTTATAAAATTTACAGGATGTTAAGAGTTCCTTAGAATTCTATGATATAGGAAGAAAATATTAAAGAGTACTTCAAGTGCTTGTCTCAAATTAAATCTCAAGTAAGATAAGACTTTTTTTCGTGCTTGGAATGGATTAATGGATGCTTCCTTAGCCTTGCCTCTTGAAAAGCATATATTATTATCAATTGTATAAACATAGAGAGTTTTTTTTTGCAGTGTAAGAATCTGGTAACTTTCTAATTTATCTACTAAAGTGGCTATAGCTAGAAAAAGAAAATGATTTTGGTGATACTTAGATGAATTTGCTTATGTTCTGTATATCTGCAATAAAAGATATGCAGCATATCACAGAAGTATATGTATATATACACAAAAGATATACAGTATATGACCCCCTCACATTTTGTAAATATTTAAATATATCTTTTTATGTGACAACGCTGAATAAATGACACTTGGCTACAGTGTAAATTAGTGAGCATATAGCTTGTATAACAGTGTAGTGGAAGAAGACTCCAGTGGTTCCCTGTGAAGCTCTGGTGAACTCTATGCCCAAGAGGGTTAAGGCAGTGCTCGAAAATAATGGTGGCCACACAAAAATATTGACACTTTGGGCCCCATTTGGACATTATCATTTAGGGGTGTGCTCACTTTAGTTGTCACCACTTAAGACATTAATGGCTGTGTGTTGCGTTATTTTGAGGGGACAACACATTTACACTGTTATACAAGCTGTACACTCACTACTTTACATTGTGGCCAAGTGTCATTTCTTCAGTATTGTCACATGAAAACATATACTTAAATATTTACAAAATGTGAGGGGGTGTACTCACTTCTGTGATATCCTGTATGTACTCTAATGAAAATACATATACAAGTAGTCCTTATAACTTCATATACAAGTAAGTTATGACTTCAGAGGAGCACAAAATTTCTGTTGCTAAATTTTTAAGTGAGTTGTGCCCATTTTATGATATTTTTGGCACAGCTCGTAAGTGAATCATTGCAGTTGTTAAGTGAATCATGTGGCTATTAAGTGAATCTGGTTTCGCTCATTGGTTTTGCTGGTTGAAGCCAGATGGTAAGGTTACATATGGTGATTGCATGACCATGGGATAATGCAACTATCATAAATAAATGTCAGATGTATAGTGCCTGAATTTTACATGACCGTGGGATGCAGCAACTGTTGTGATGTGAAAACCAATTGTAAGTCGTTTTTTTCAATGTCATGTAACTTCAAACAGTCACTAAATGAATGGCCGTAAATTGAAAGCTCATGTACTAATCCTTTTTTTGGCTGGGCAATATTGTATGATCCGCCAGAAAAAAGTAAACAAAAATAACAAGTAAGAGATGAAAACATACACTGATCTATACATTGTTTTTCTCATCTAAGCTTCTCAGCTTTCTCTTCTTGAAGATTTTATCAGCTCCATTCCAATATAATTTTATTAGTTTTCCTCCCTACTGTTCACTCTTCCTTCAAATATTTCTTTTGCAATTTCATATTCATCCTGTTTTTCTGTATGGCCAAAATGCTTTTTATATGTCATTTACTTTGAGGTAAAATTCACATGAATATATTTAAATTAAAAATATTAAATATTCCACTGAAGAGTCTGTGAAACTTTCTATCTTGCCCATTTTGCAAAGTGTGTGGTGAAAATGGCAAAAACAACAGTAGTTTGTGCAGAGGTGCCATTAGGAAATTCATTGTATAAGGAGTTTTGTACTTAGTCATCACAATATGTAACTTTCATTTATTAATGTTATTTAATCAGTGTTACCCTACCCCTTTTAAAAATGAAATGGATTTAGGGCACTTACTGTATTTAATGTGTGCTCTCATATGCCCCATGAAAGCAGTGAACACCTGGGTAATGGTTCCTTTTGCAGACGACTTCTAACTTTCTGTCAATTTTATGTATCTGCTAAAACTTTCAAGTGTAGGTCTGAATCCTGACAGATTATTTTGCTGACATGCAAAAGGCGGATTGGGCAATGCGTAGAATTTAATGATTCCATGTTCTCAAAACACTTCTTGTTAATTTAATGGGATTTTTTAGATATTGTGTGCTGTAAAATAAGGGAGGGCATAATATATTTCTGGAGATCTTTAATTCTATTCTGTCTCATAGTTGACAAAGCAAGCAGGATTTTTTTTTCCAGACAAAGGCACAGAGATTCATGAATTGTCCTGGAATGTTAGGAATCATCAATCAATGGGTGAATATAAATTATTCCTCCTTCTGGTGCTTTATTTACAATTCAAGTTTATTTTGCTTTGTTTTTAAAGTTAATGCTAGGGGAATGTATTGCCAAAGGCTGGCTGGGTAGTGCAACAGAGAAAATAGTTGGTCTCTGGTCCTTTCAGTAAAAAACAAGATGGGCATCAATGAACTTCTTTCACCATTTCTGTGCTTTATATAACAAGCTATTGATTTTTACACATGAGCACTACTTCAATGTAAAAAAAAGGAAAAGAAAAAAAAGAGATCAATCTTTTTTTTCTGTACCAGGATGATGGTTTGAGATTGAACCAGGAAACTGAAAAGAGGCTGGTTAAGAGAGGGACTGCCGACATATAAAAGGATCTACAAAGAACAAATGAGAGACATTTTTAAAGTGGGGAAAGTAATAGAAAATTCAAAACGAGAGGAAATACTGTACTGCAGTATGAAGTGAAAATCCCAGAGGAAATTTAAGCATTGAATATAAAGAACTGTTTGAACTTAACCTTATGCTCTCCATTTGGACTTCAGGCCTACCCAGCATGAAATGAGAACAGATTGCAGTAGTATATCAAGTATTGTATTCTTAGTCTAAATTATATGGAAACGATTTTTCCCTAATAGATAGATTTTCCTTTCTGTGTGTATTTGCCTTGAGTTAAAAGAGGAATGATTTATTAATACAGTCGTGCTATGAAGGAAGCAATCATTGTATGAGTTACAGTTCCTTCATATTTTTAAAGGGGCATGTAAGTGGATATTTGTGAATATAGTCCACTATAGAATTCTTTATTGGCCAAGTGTGATTGGACACACAAGGAATTTGTCTTTGGTGTATATGCTCTCAGTGTACATAAGGAGAATAAAATACATTCATCAAGAATAAAAAGATACATCACTTAGTGATAGTCAAAGTTACTAATAAGCTATGAAATCGTACTAGGAAACAAATAAAAGCAATATAAATTGAAAGATACAAGCAAGATGGTTATACTAATAAGTGGGAAGAGATAGATACTAGTAAGGAAGAGAAGAATAATAGTAATACAGTCTTAGTAAATTATTTAACAGTGTAGTGGGAATTAGCAGAGTGATGGCATTTGAAAAAAAAATGTCCTTGTGTCTAGTTGTTCTGGTGTGCAGTGCCCCTGAGGTGAAATCAGCAGGTCCTGACAGGTTCTGGAGAACCGGTAGTGGAAATTTTGAGTAGTTCAGAGAACCGGTAGCAGAAATTTTGAGTAGTTCCGAAAACTGGCAGGTACCACATCTGGCTGGCTCCAGAGTGGGGAGGGAATGGGGATTTTGCAATATCCTTTCCCTGGCGCGGGATGGGAATGGAGATTTTGTAGTATCCTTTCCCTGCCACGCTCACCAAGCCACGCCCACCAAGCCACATTACACCCACCAAGCCATGCCCACAGAACCTGTAGTAAAAATATTTGGATTTCACCACTGCAGTGCCCTATTGCATCGTTTTGAGGGTAGAAGTTGAAACAATTTATGTCCAGGATGTGAGGGGTCTATAGATATTTTCATAGCCCTAACATATCTATTAGCATAAATGTATTGATGGGATGCAACCCTTCAAAGATATATTGACCTTATATTTTTCTTTTTCCCTTTCTTGTAAATGTGCATATTTAAAATTTATCAATTCTCTTCAGAGCCAATTTAGCATTTAAACCAAGACCTTCCTAGTTACAATAATTTAGTTTGGAGACCAGTGTTAACCTTTGCCCTTTAAATATTTTGGACATCAGATCCCATTGACCAGATTGGTTGGGCAAATGGGAATTAAAGTCCAAAACATCTGGAGGACATCAATTTGTTTATCAGTTCTGTAGCTCTGGTATAGATTTTCACTGGTGGCAGCAGAAAAAGGGGGAAGCGGAAAGTCTTGGTTATATAAATATGACCTTTGTGCCACTAGTGGAAATGAGGTTAAGTTCCAGTACAAAGCATTTTCAGGATATATGGTTTCAAATAGTTTTTTAATTTTCTTTTAGGCTACAGAATCTTGGACTACATTCCATTGCTCTACAAAGAGAGGGCAGATAAATTTGCTCCTCAATTCCAATTTCATAATTTGCAATTCATTTAAAAACACTTCATTGCCCCATTTTGTGTTGCAAATATGCTATAATTAGTGGCCACCATTTTTGCATTGCATTTTTCTGTAACAACTTAGAGTGGACAGTAAACCATTTTTTCAACTTTTATTGGATTTTTATATAATTTTTAAACTTTTACATAATATAATAGATATTATTATACACTGTTCCCTTTTTCTGAAAAGTAACAGCAGATAGCTTAATAGTTACGTGTGTGTTAACATTAAGATGAAAGAATATTTTTGATATATAATGTGATATTTCAATACAGAGCTGATTTTCAGAATAGCTGATTTCTTTCAGTATTATTTTTTCATTATACATTTATATTGTAATACAATGCATAATGTGAGCTGTTCCCAATATTTTGGTCAGAAGAGAAACAGAAAAGAGAGTAATTCCCTGAAGCTTTGATTTTAATGATAGGAATAGGGTAATTTACACCTATACACTGTTTTGCCTCTGCTGATATTTATACCTTGGAGCCGCAAAAAAGCACTGGAAAAATACCTTCAATCTCTAAGGATAAGTAGATGCCCTGTTGCTAGGCTTACCCCTCTTTTCACCCTCCTCATGGCTCTGCCCGTCGTTCTCCTACATCAGTAGACAGACAGATGTTAATGACAGGGAAGCCATCTCCAATTATCCATGTCCTGGGTCCCCAGGCTTGCCGTCATAACCAGGTCTTGAGGGACCTTCAGAAGTTAAGGAATGATGAGGTCAACCTTATCTTCAAGGGTAGCGGATTCCACAATAGCATCAGAACAGAAAAGGTCTACTGCCCAGGGCCTGCAAATGTAGTTCTCTAGATAATGACACCCATAAAATATCCATTCTATGAGATCTGGTGGGGCATCAGGATGAAATTGGTGAGAGGCAGTCCCTCAGATAACGATGTTCAATGCCATGTATAGTTTTAAAGGTTAACATCAGCAATCTGAATTGGACCCAGAAACAAACTGGAAATCAGTACAGCTCATTAAGAAGAGTTGCGACATGTATTCTACCAGTAACACACATGCTTTTGCTGCTGCATTTTTGTACCATATAGCGTTATATAGACCTATATACTATACTATATAGCCTCATATAGATCACATTGCAATAGCCCACCGGGAGATAATCAGAGCATGACTGACTGAGGAGGGTCCTTTGATTCAGGATTCTTTTCAGCCTTTGCTTTTATATTGCTTGCTTGCTACGTCTGCCATTGTAACGGGGGGGGGGGGGGGGAGGGAGGAGCTCTCTGGGTAGTTGGGAGGGGGGAGTGAGCTGGTGGAGATCGTTATGTACTGAGCATGTTCTAAGGGCTACACCCCCTGTTGGATTTGTAATAAGTGGTTAAGCATTGTGATTGGTTAGTCTGTTCTGACAACCAGTATATAAGAACTGTCAGAAAGAGTTCACTGTTCTTTCACTAGGGTGAAAGAAAGTTTGTGTTCCGTTGCCTCACAATTGTACTTAAATAAAAGAGAGTTACCTCAGAGAATACAACAATCTCCCGTTCATCATTGGAGCCAAGCCAGTATTTACCAGAGATGTCTTGTAACAGGGAGTGAATTGGAGAAAGTTTTCCTCAGCTCTTTTTCTGCAGCTGGAAGCATGCTGATAACTAGTCAAGGTCAACCATCCTAGCATACCAGAAGGATGGAGCCATTGGACCCCTTGGAAGGATGTGGATTGGATAATCCTGACTGGACCCTTGGGGATGCTTTCTGTATATGATTTTCGCGCCTATTGCCTCAGACCTTGCTTTTCTTTGGTTGCATTCAGTTCATACTCAGTAAAAGTACCTTTCTCTACAAAAATGGAGTCGGGGTTTTTCTTTCTTGAGTACTGAAAGGAGCCCTACCTGACAGACCTTTAACTTAGGCGAAGTAGAAAAACAGACTGACAAGATGACTATGGCAAGCCCTTTATTTATTGTTTGTAAAAAGTCTTATGTAATAATCAGGATTATATAAACTCAGTTTGAGGAACATTTTACTGAGATTACCGACTTGTTGAAGACAACAAGAACAACAAAATACAATTTAATAAGAAAATTGAAAAAAAGCTTGATTTATAAAGAAGTGACTCTCTTCCATCTGCAGTACAGCCCTTAAGGTAATGAACTATCTTAGAATTTCTCAGAGACTTTCTGTTTCCTATTGTGAAAATCAGATGCTAAACTAGATGTTTCTGGCAGAACTCTTAACTTCTGCTACTTCTGGAGTAGTAGAAGGATGCAACAAGCTCTTTCTGAAATACCAATTTTGCTAAATTAGATGGCCTTTTTTCCTGAGAAAAAATGTATCAGAATAATGACTAATTTAAGCTAGTCATGATAATTTTTGTTTCTCAAAGTGGAGAACTGCACAAAAATGCAATCTAAGACATAAAAGCCAATATACTGTGGGAAAATGCAAGGCAGATGTTGAATGGCTCCTAAGGTAGGAATAATAAGATAGTGGAAAGTCATAAGGAATGAGTGCTTATGTATATACATGCTTTTATGAACTGTGCTAAGTGGACAACATTCTCACATTGGGACAAAGTTTTTCTGTTCGGTCAGCTGGACTGTCTTACTTATCTTTACCTAAAATTATTCCAGTGATTTATTGACCTCAATTAGCTCTTGCTTATGAAATCTCTTAACTTTTATTTTCTTGTTTAGAAGCGAATGACAAGACCATAACTTTGTTTCCCATGGAATCCACGTTTTTGAGAAACCAAAAGAACAAAGGGTTGGTACAGGATTATATCTTTAACTAAAAAAGTTGTAGCACACCAAAAGGATGGAATACATAAGGGACATTTCCTATGCCTGGACTATGGTTCATTTTCCAGGTAAAATATATTATTCATAGAGTAGGGCCCTCTAATCAGTGGCAGCTGATGCACCCCGGGCCAAAATGCCTTCTCCATGCTTAGTTATTCTCTGCACCACCACTCGTCTCTATTTTTTAGGTTCCAGACTATATAATTGGGATTTTGAATTCTATTCTTTCAGATTTGGAGTATAACTCTCCTTATTCTAATTGTGTGATAGGAAGTGAAGAGCAAAAGTTCTGTAGCATACAAGTTACAGTCATCTTACTTTATGTACTATTGTGATTTATGTCCATGGAAAACCATTTTATTAGCTCTTATAGCTTTAGGAAACTTGCAAAATAAGGAACAATATTTTGGAATCTAGATGATTGTGGGAATAGCTTTAATAACTGTATGAGATTATGAATAAAAAAAATCTATGACAACATTGTTCAAAATAGTGTTTTACAAAGTAGGTCAATTTCCCCTAAACTTATGTGTTCCAGATGCGTTGAGACTACAATTTCCAGAATTATCAAAGATTATTGCCAGCAGAATTCTGGGAATGGTTGTCTTAATTAATTTTAAGCTGTAAAGTTGAGAAGACTGAGGTACATAATTTAGAATAAATTATATACGTGAAAACCTGACCCTGCTAATTTTGGTTTTGGATTCTGCATTATTGGGAGAGAACAGTGACTGAAAAAGTTACTTTCCCCTGCTCTAATGCAGTCTTGAATTACTACTACTCCAGGCATGTAGTGGAAGGAGGAGTTAATAAGAGCTGATTACATTTTACCAAGCCATTTTCCAGATGTTAAGTTGTCTTAAGAAGATCAGATAAATCATTTTATATTTTTAAAAAATCTCTCTCCTCAATGGTTGACTCTGGGCCTTTTCATTGGCCCATAAATATTGAACTGGAAGCCTTTTGAAATTACACATAGACATAAAGTAATAAGGTTGGAAGGGACCTTGGGGTTCTTCTAGTCCATGGCAGGAGATCCTATACATTCTGGACAAATGGCTGTCCAATCTCTTGAAAGAAATTTCTCCTTCTTTCTAAGTTGGATCTTTGTTTATAAGTTTCCACACATTGCTTCTTGTCCTTCTATCAGGTGCTTTGGCGAAAAAGTTGATCCCTTCTTCTCTGTGACAGCCCCTCAAGTAGTGAAAGACTGCTAACATGTCCCCCCAGCCCATCTTTTATAAGACTTCCATGAGAGGAGCAATATTCAGAGAAGGGGAAAGAAGGGAAAGCTCTCTCTGTTGTCCTGTTTTAGGAAAGATTCCCTGACTTTCTATGGTTTATTGGAGATACGTTTTGGTGATAAAAAGAATAGGATAGGATGGGATGGGATGGGATGGGATGGGATGGGATGGGATGGGATGGGGCGGGGCGGGGCGGGGCGGAACGGGACGGGACGGGACGGGACGGGACGGGACAGGACAGAATAGGACAGGACAGGACAGGACAGGACAAGACAGGACAGGACAGGACAGAATAGAAGAATTCTTTATTGGCCAAGTATGATTGGACATACAAGGAATTTGTCGTGGTGCATATGCTCTCAGTGTACATAAAAGAAGAGATACATCCGTCAAGAATCATAAGGTACAACGCTTAATGATAGTCATAGGGAACAAATAAGCAATCAAATCATATTAGGAAACAGTCAATATAAATCTTAAGGATATCAGCAACAAGGTTACAGTCATACAGTCATCAATGAGAGGAGAGTTGCTTTTGGAGGAAGAGGATCAATGCTTTTGTTCAGTAATGTTATTAGGGATTATATTATACAAGGAAAACTAATGCAGTTACAAAATAAAAAGATACATTAAAAGTGGGGAGGGCACAAAAAGAAAAAGGAGGAAAGGAGAAAAAAAAGAAACCCTCTCTATTCCCAGCAAGTATAATCAGCCTTTAAAAAAAAAAGCATTATTTCTTTAAAAAACCCCAAACAAACCAAACATTTCTTCATTCTATATCTAATCAAATTTCTGTAAACCTATCTCTAAAGCCTCATTTCTCCTATTAAATGGCAAAAGTTCAGTAAGGGCTTTGAGAAATAACAGTGTAAATCTTACCATTATATCTATTACAATCTGAATCCAAACTTTTCTTTTCCTTTAAACAAATCCCTTCCCCCATTTCTTCTCTTCAAATAATAGAAATTTAGTCTCACTCAAAAAAATAATTAAACATTACGAGAAATAACCATTGTCACCCAATCCTAACCAAGAAACCATTAGGCATCCTTTAAATAATAGCCCATTATTTTAACTTTGATTAAATAGATTATTTTTTTATTCTTTTTTCTTTCTGCAAACAGTCTTTGAAATTCTCAAAGTTCTAGCACCTGCCTTCTTATACTCTCCTCTCAAAGTTCTTTTTTTTTAACTTTGTACTTCTATTTTAGCAACATTAGCAAGTCCCTCTTGTAAAATCAGTGTAAGGGAAAAATCCAAATCACTTACCAAGTTTAGTGTTCTATTCCATACTATCCTATTTCAATTTTTGAAATAACTTCCTAAATCCATTATTTTCTTATTGCAAATTGTAAATTTAATTTTAATTACATATGTAAATCAATGTCACGTTATTCAATGAGGCTTGATCCTCTGCAGTTGTACATAAGCAGTGCTAATAAAGAATTAAATAGTTCAAAAATCTGTAACTATGGGTCAAACCTTTCTTTTAAAGTAGTCGTCTGGTTCCCTCTAATAGAGGTTTTCCCCTATGGAAGAGGACTCTTCCAGTCAACAATCAAATATTAAAATCAAGTCCATGTGAACCCCTACTTTCCAAAGCCAACAATAATAATCCTTTTGCTGCATATTCCAAAAATTAGAAATATAGTTAAACTTTCGGGTTTTTTAAAAGGGATTAAAGGACATTCACCCAGTGATTTCCATAAAATGCGGCTTCTCTGAGGGTTCTTGATCTTTAAGCAAAGCCAAATAATTTTTTTAAAAGTTCAAAGAGCTTAAATATAATTGGTTGAATTTAGGGTCCATATAAGTGACATTATAAGCATGGAAGCCTGTGATACCTAACTGATTGCAAACTGATCATAAAATCAGTTGTAAAGCAACTATTTGATGCACATATGGAGAACTAATGAGCTTTCTTTAACTCTGGAGAGATTTCAGTGGTTCATTTCCTGCAGTCCAATGTGTTTCCAACCATAATGTGTTCTTTCTTTAGAGAAACTTTTCCATTAGGATCACTAGAAGTCACTTATTAGTGTACTTACACAAGCTTAATTCTGTTAGATTAGATTCCCTGAAAAAAAGCAATAAATCTCATCCAAATACTCCTGTACCTTTGAGACATTTGTGGATAGAGCAGCAAAGATGTAAAATTTTGGAGGAAGAAGTTATGGAGAAACTTGCATTACCACAAGAATTCTGGAACAGTTTTCAGTACTCTTAACTATTCTTCCAAAATATACACAATTTGGACAGAGCATATTGTGCAGTTTTTGGAAAACTGTTGCTAGCTTGAAGTATTCAACCTATTTAGCTTTCCCGTGTCTGCCTCCCCCACAAAAATCATTTGAAGAAGAGTGTTCTCAAATCTCTTCTATTAGAATAGCTGTATTAGGACAATATATCCAAGGTTTTTTCAGGATCAACTCCATAGAGGCAGCCGGAGCTATTGCTTCCCTTAATATAATATTACTGTATTTTCCTGCGTATAAGACTACTTTCTAACACACACAAATCTTCTCAAAAGTCGGGGGTCGTCTTATACGCCGGGTCTCATTGTCCTGTAACCAGGCAGACCAGCCTGAAAGGCTCTGACGAGCCTTAAATGGCTCTGAGGAGGGTCGTCTTATACGCCCAGTCGTCTTATACGCCGGAAAATACGGTATTTGGAAAAACTCTTTTGGTAGATATGAAAGTGACTGTGGAAGCACTTTGGTAGATTGTTGGGCTGGGACAATGGAAAATACTCATGGGTGCCCCCGCCCCATACCCTTTCTATAGTATTGCATAAATAGAAAAGGTAAGGTATGTCTCATACAGAAGTACTTTCCAGTATGATTGTTCTTGTCATGTTTCTTATAGGTCTCTATTGAGTGATGGAGAAAATCAGTAAAAAAATGTTATGCTTCAGTCAGCACTCCCATCATCCATCCTTCTCTTTCCATAAAAGCATGGTTCAGTAAGCTTCCGTTTATATTCTGGTCTGCCTGGGTTGGATATGTAACAGTCTAGGAAGTTGATGCTAAATAAGAGAAAACTCCGGAAAGTTGAATGTTGTTTTACAGGATCTGTTCTTTGAAAATTTGTTTTGACTCTTATTTTGCTTAATGTTAACAATCTGTACATATTGTATCATATAGTGTATCATAAATAGAAAGAAATAATTGTTTCTGCCAAAAACTGAAGCTAGTAAAATTATATATTTTGGGGTTGGAGATACTTTTAATACTTCACTGATGCTTAGACAAAGAAACATGCACAAGTGCTTGTTCATAAGAACGTTTACTTCATTAAATGTTTAAATGCATCTTCAACTGTGAGACCAATCAGAAATAAAACTCGATTTCCATTTATTTCTTTTTAATCAAAAAAGCTTCCAGAAATTTAATTATGCTTAATTTCTGTTTCTAACTGCATAATAGATTTAATAAAAACAAATTGCAAAGAAAGAAAATCTGTTCGCATGATGTCAAACTTTCATGAAAAGTGTCAGATTTTATATAGTTCATTCTATATTGAAACCATTGCTTTTAGCAGTTTTTTTTTTATCAAAGATGGTGGCTTGACCATAACATTATTTTTAAAACTTTGTTGTTAATATCTTTAATGAGTAAGGCAATTACAGGTTGTTAATTTTTAGAAGCATTTGCTAACTGTTTCAGTAGTAGGCAAAGTGCAATGCCTACTTGTACTTTGGGTTCTGAGCTCAATTTTTCAATTACTATGGTCTTCCATTACTGTAGCTAAACTCTCTTTGTTGAATTTGAATCTTGGAAGTGTCATTCTTTCCCAATGTAGTTACACCTTTAAAGACATTTTATTCAGTTAAACTCTACAGAGTCATGGCTTGTCAGAAAATTTAATTTTCTTAAAACAGGGTGCTTTTATAGTCTTCGGTTATTTAATGTAAATTAAGAGAGAACTCCACATTTGAAATGTAATCTTTATGTTTACTAGTTAATATTTTTACCATTTCTGATTAGTTTATAAGTCAGTGTTGTATATATTAAACAAGTGGTGTGTTGCCCCCGGTTCAGACCGGTTCTATAGAAACTGGCGTGAGGCTTTGCCCACTGACCCCAATGTCATCAGGAAGCTTCTGCTTATGCGCAACCCTGTTGCGAACTGGTAGTAAAGATAAGTAGAACCCACCCCTGTATTATACTTAAGTTTTGGCTGAACCGTTTGTTTAGAATATGTGTGAACAGGTACATGTTTGCTTGTGCTACTATTAAAAAGTTTATTGTGAAACAATTATAATAGGAAAGACAAAGAAATGTGTATATTTGTCAAATATTTATCATACTTTATGTCAAAATTGTATTTATTTCAAACTTAGGATAATAATACTTACTATTAATAATAACTTTAATAAAATTTATAATTGTAATTATAATGGCACAATATAGTTCTAAATTTGCTCTTTCGCCCAATTGTTGGATTTCATTTGGGAGCTTAATATTATTTATGCTCATATCAGACTTCATAATTTAGGGTAGGGGTAGGTTTAGAAATACTCTCCCAACCAGATAGAGTGTGGTTCAGTTAGAGTCCTTGAGTGGAAACTCTTAAAACAAGTTCTTGGGTTGTCTAAATTTAGTTGAATATACTGTATATGAAATATTTGGTGTGAAATGTTACTCCCCATTCCTAAAAGCACCTATTTGGGAGAGGTTGTTTTTCTCTATATTGTATTTTCCTCTGGGGAAATAAGCATTTTTGATCTTGCTTTATGGTGTGATTTTCTGTAGCTTCTGAAGTCAGGCTGATAGAATCATCCATGTTTGCTGCTTTCAGATTCACTATTTAATTTGCTTTCTGAGTTTAATGTAAACAGATGGCATAGTAATAATTTTCTAAAACGTCTTGCAGTGCTTTTGCAGCAGTCAAGTGATAATGGATGAATATTGTGATAAATTATCAGCCTTTACTAACATTCTTTCTATATATCTTACCCTTGATTTTTAAGTAATTTTGGATGTTGATGTCATATAATACTATTTTACATAAAATATAGTGATAATAGATTAGTTCACAAGTAAGCAGCTTATTAGGGTACAGGTAAAATACATTATTTTTAATCACAGTGGTTTCAGTAAATAAACATCTGAATAATTATTTGCTTTGAAAACAGATGGTCAGTGATGGTTAGTTTTAGACTGGCTCATTCCCGAAAAGAAGTCTTACTAGTAAATAATCTGGGTGTCTCATTGATGCTTTTATGTAAACTACATTTTTACTTTATTGTAATTTGTATTTTATGTAAACATTGGAAGCACTGAGAAACTGGAGTTAGATGATCTTTTGTAAAGATTAAATATAGATAAAATGTGATTTATGACAATAAATGTTTTTGATCTTTCCAATTATATTCAAATATTTTTCACATACTCTATATGGCAGTGCTGATCTGTGTTAATAATGATTTTTGTAAATTATTTATAATTTATTACTAATGTTTGTAGTGCTATGTTTATACATAAATTCATCATTTGTGACTTATTGTGCACAGATTGTTGCTACAATACCTATTGTGAAAACAAGAATCTCATTGAATCATAAATATCCCAGAATTGCAAAGAACTTACTAATGTTTATCAAATCAGTTCCTTCATCCAACAGAGAACTTATAATATAGATCAGGGGTGTCAAACTCAAATTGTCTCAGTGGCATCACATGACATATCGGGACTTTTTCCCCTTTGCTAAACGGAGCATGGGTTTGAGAGAGAGAGAGCCAGGAGTTTGACAGCCATGACATAGATTAATTGCAATTTAGCCCACTCAAATATTTACATTATACAGTACTAAAAAGGGAAGCTTTTTTAAAAAAAAAATATAGAAAAGTCAAGATCTCTGTCAGTTTTACTGTGTATCCTTAAGTCCAGGCTTAAGGATGACCTAACCTGAATTGGTGAAGGTGTACATTTGCTTTTAGACTCAAGAGAATTATAAAGTATTTAATAATATTTCAAAATATGTCTATTTGAATATGCAACATACTGTATATATTCCATGCCTATTATTTTTGTATAATTTATATTTGATACTGAATTACTAAGGAATTAAAATAAAACTGAGTGCATTATTTATAAACAATTATTTTAAGAACATTTAGCTAATATGAATAGAATTGTTCATAAAACATGGCAATTAGATATTATAATCTCCAATTCCAACAAATTTTACAGGTTTTCTTTTTATTAAATAATCATGGATTAAATTATATAATATGATGTAGAATAATATAGCAATTTACCATTTATTCTGCTTTAAAAATGTACTTAGAGAACATTGCAGATATTTTTTTAAAAATTGTAAAGTATATTTATTTATTTATTTATTTATTATGTGATTTATATGCTGCCACTATCCCTGGGGACTCATGGCGGCTTACATACAACAATCATCAATACAAATCACAATAAAACAAATTAAAATAATTAAAATCCCCAATTAAAACCGTCTAAAAATTATAAAACGATACAACCCCTCGATCAGATTATTGTTGGGACAGCCACATCTTTAGTCCGCGGCGAAAGAGGAGGTCAGGGGCCATCCTGAGGTCGGTGGGCAAACTATTCCAGAGGGTCAGGGCTCTGACAGAGAAAGCCCTCCCCCTGTGGATCGCCAGCCGACATTGTCTGGCTGACGGCACCCGGAGGAGGCCCACCCTGTGGGAGCGCACCGGATGATGGGAGGAAGGCAAGAGATGGTCCTATAAGTATCCGGGCCTAAGCCATGTAGGGCTTTATGGATAAGCACCAGCACCTTGAAACGGACCCGGAGAGCAACCGATAGCCAGTGCAGCCCGCGCAGGAGAGGTGTAACACGGGAGTAATAAGGGGCCCCCGTAACTACCCACGCAGCCGCATTCTGAACTAACTGGAGTCTCCAGATGCATCCCAAGGGCAGCCCCATGTAGAAGGCGTTACAGTAATCCAACCGAGAAGTAACGAGGGCATGAGTGACCGTGGCGAGGGCATCTCAGTCTAGAAAAGGGCCCAACTGGCACACAAGGCGTACTTGTGCGAAGGCCCCCCTGGTTATGGCCATCAGATGGTCATTCAAGGATAACCGAGAATCCAGGAGGACACGAGATTGCGAACCCTATCGGATGGGGTAAGAGTCTCCCACCGATACCCACCGATCACTAGCGATGGTATTGTATATTGTAATACACAGATTTAAATAACATATTAATCCTGTCATATACTCATCAGCATCAGATTTTATGATAAGAGTTCAATGAATGATTAGGATAGGAGCTGTGGTGGCACATTGGTTAGAATACACTGTTGTAGGCTAATTCTGCCTATATTATGGAGTTCGATCCTGATTGGCATAAAGTTGACTCAGCCATCCATTTTTGCAGGGTCAGTAAAATGAGAACCCAGTTTCTGGGAGCAATATGCTGACTTTGTAAACTGCCCTGAGAGTGCTATAAAGCACAGTGGAACCCTATATACGTCTAAATGCTATTGTGACTGAGCACTT
This sequence comes from Coluber constrictor foxii, assembly GCA_038048745.1. Taxonomy (NCBI): domain Eukaryota; kingdom Metazoa; phylum Chordata; class Lepidosauria; order Squamata; family Colubridae; genus Coluber; species Coluber constrictor. The sequence goes on from CM075961.1 coordinate 149,079,412, forward strand.
ACGCTGTTACTCTAGCACTTACCTGTGTTTCCCCAAAATAAGATCCGAGTCTTATTTTCTTTTGGGCCCCAAAATAAACACTAGGGCTTATCTTTTGGGGTGTCTTATTTTTTCCATGTATGTGAGGCCCACTTCTGCTTGGTCATGGTAGGGCAGGAGGCTTTGGGGTGTGCCAGTGCTGCTGCTGCGAGGCAGGGTAGTGATAGAGCTGCCCTATGCGCCCGCACTGGCTTACCTCAGGACCCCTGCAGCAAGACCACCCATGCCCCAATACCTGCCTTGCCTCATGGTCACGGCACCAAAGCACTGCTCAGCCTCCTGCTCCATTGCAGCCATGAGTAAGCAGAAGTGTGCCACTGGCCACATGGTATCCTGCTATACATGGGTCCTGGTGCTGCTGCTGCGAGGCAGGTGTCATGGCATGGATGGCCTGGCTACGGGATCCCTGAGGTAAGCTGGTGTATGGTGCGTGAGGCAGCTCCAAAATCACCCCATTTGCCTCGTGGCTGTGGCACTGTGAACAACCAGATGGAATGGGTGGGTGGCCAGCTACTCAGGCTCTTAAGTAGGGCTTTTTTGGGGGGTAATGTGCATTTATTATTATAATAGTTATTATAACTTTGCATAGTTATCTGGACTGAGAAGAATACATATGTTTGACCAATGCACCAGTGGTGGGTTTCACTTACCTTTGCTACCGGTTCGCTCCTGCACATGCACTTGCTTCGCTCGCGCACGGTCCCCCATCTGCACATGCGCAGAAGCTTCTGCGCATACACAGATCATATTTGATGACATATGGGTGGGCCAATCCTTCCACGGTTGCTGCTACCACTTCGCCCAGACCGGGGTGAACTGGTAGCAGTCCACCATTGCATACCACATATGAAGTATAAATTTAATTCTGTAATTGCCAGTCCGCTGATGAGCATTCAGTATCAGTTTGTTTGTTTGTTTGTTTATTGGTTTGATTTATATGCCGCCCTTCTCCGGAGACTCAGGGCGGCTTACAATGTGTCAGGCAGTAGCCTTCATACTTTTGTATATTCCTGCTTAGTAGGGCTTTTGCCCCCCACCCAAATGGTGTTCTTTTTTATACAAAGTCAGCATATTGCCCCCACAAACCGGGTCCTCATTTTACCTAACTCGAAAGGATGGAAGGCTGAGTCAACCTTGTGCTGGTGAGTTTTGAACTTGCAGTAATTGCAGGCAGCTGGTGCTTCTTAACAGCACTTTAGTCTGCTGTGCCACCAATGCTCTTATATGCGTGGAGCCATTTTGGAAGCCCATTGCAACAAAATTAACTTGCCACAGCCCCTAATGTCAAGTTACAGTGCTACCTATGAAAAGTGATATAGTTATTGCTAATGATATGAGATGAAATATTGTGTAGGAATATCTGTAGAAAAGGAAGGTTTCTATGGGGACCAGTGCCAAATTATTCAAACATCCCTACGAGTGACAAACTTGTTGTTCTGGAGAGCTTCATTGTTAGGGTGGGCACTGACTGTGGCAACTGTGTGGGAGTTCTCAGGAGCCACAGGGTATGAAAATTAAACAGTAATGGCTGACTGCTTCTGAGCAAGTGAGCTCACCAACTTGTGCATTAGGAAGTTCAGGCTTGCAAACAAGTACAAAGAAGCTGGAATGCATCATCCAAACATCATCCAATTTTTTTTGTTTTATAAATCTGTTGAAAAGATGTTTGCTGCTTTGAGCTTCAAAAAGGTATGTGTATGATGCGCATGCATTTATTTTGTGTATTTGGGTTAGAGGAAGAGATTTTTTTCTTACTCATATTTTGCAGGGTTATTCAGTGATCTCATTCTTAAATTTTATGCTGGAACCTCTCTCCAAATTCTTGTGTTTTTTTTCACCTCACACCATGTCTGCCCATTTGAAGTAGGTACGACTATTACAATGTTCTGTGGATAGTATTATAAGATGTATATGTTGGTGGATATTATGATATAAGTATAAAATGAGATTCATTGCTATGCAAGGTAATAAATAAATTAATCTCTTGTTTTCCATATTCAGATCATATTCAGATAGTCAGGTATTTGATGTTTTCATGGTACACCTAATAGTACTTAATACCCAGTAATAAATGTCTCTCCCTCTATAGGCATAATATGAAATTAGATCGTATAACTTTTCTTCTAACAATTTATATAGCATTTGGCAGTTGAAAAGGCAGGATGATGGAAAACTCACTGAAATATGGAACATCTGTGTTAAATTGTGGCAGTTGCACCGATAATGTCTCAAGTCATTCAGGCACACAATGTGTGAAGGTAGCCATGGTATCTGGCATTCTGTATAGGTGATGGAAAGCTGAAGATTAAAAACTGCTTCTGTCTGGGTTTCCATTCAAAGAAATTGGAAGCTTCACCTAGTGTAACTGCAGGGGTTCTTAATTATGGAAATGAAAGCAGTTGGTTATCATGAGAATCTTGTACCAGTACCCACAGATCCTCTCCATCTAATAATTTTCCTCTCTGCGTGTGTATGTATAACAATGTTAACTTTTATCTATTAACATTATGTATTTTGTCCAGCAGAGCTGGACAAAAACTAGCACTACCTTTGAGTGAGATACACAATCACATGCTGGTGCTGAGTGATCTGGCTTTATAGGAAATGTTCTTTTCTTAAGTTTAAACATCCGCTAGTTTAAACATGCTTATTTCGTGAGGACCCATAGCCATTTCAATGCTATATTGCTACAATTTTCTCAATTGGTTGTGCAGTACAAAATTAGGTCTTTGGTTATTCGGGTCTTCTCCCGCGTAGAATTGGAAGTATCTTGGCGACGTTTCGACGAAGTCTCATTCGTCATCTTCAGGCTGGTGTTCTCGGCTTTGTTCTTCCAGGAGCAATGTGAGATTGCAGCTGACCCTTCCTTTTAACTACTAGTGGGGGTGTGAGCTGGGGGTGTCCGATGTATGTGGTGGGGTTTATGAAATCTCATGCACCGCCTGCCCCACCACATACATCGGACAAACCAAGAGAAGAATAAGTGCACGCATTAAAGAACACAAAAACTCGGTCAAAAAAGAGGAACCAACTTCTTCCCTGGTCCAACACTTCAAAGCCACAGGACATGAAATTGACTTTAAAAAAACCAGAACTATTGCCAAAACTGAACACTTTAATGACAGAATAATCAGAGAAGCCATCGAGATAGAAAAACGCCCACACAGCATGAACAAACGAGACGATACCTCCCGCCTGCCAGCCATTTGGAAACCCACCCTTATTGACAAACGAGTCCCTAACACGATGAATGACACCAGACCCACACTCACAAGAGCCACACAGGATGTCACCACCACACATCCATGCAGAAAGCAGACTCAAACCCACACTGATAATGAGGCACGACCAAGGACCAGAAGCCAGACCGCAGCTGCATCATTAGCCACTTTTAACCCCTCCAATCCATACATGAATCAGACCAACACCCTCCATGAAAATCCATGAAAATCCCTCAAGACCACAAACACGAAGCCAAACAACAACAGCTCACCAGCTCAAATCCCCCTGCAACTCAGACTAAGCCGAGCACAACCAAGCCCCCACCCAAACAGAACACACCCCCAGCCAATCAGAGCACAACCAAGCCCCCATCCAATCAGAGCACAGCCAAGCCCCTAACCAATCAGAACACACCTCCACCCAATCAGAACACAGACAAGCTCCCACCCAATCAGCTCCCACCCCCACTAGTAGTTTTATATATATATATATATATATATATATATATGTGTGTGTGTGTGTGTGTGTGTGTGTGTGTGTGTGTGTGTGTGTGTGTGTGTGTGTATGTATGTATGTATGTATGTTTTTGTAAGTCATCCTGGATCTCCACTAATGGAGGAGATATCACAAATCTCCAATTTTTTTTGCCTTCCAGCCCAATCTCATGGGCCATCCAGACAGTGTAATATAGCCGACAAGCTATTTTCTATATTTTTAATATTTTTGCTGATAATTATAAATAAGGGAGGCTGTTATAGATCTATTTCGAGCTTATTGGCTCTCGTCAGACAGTCATACCCTTTACTGGGATTTGAAGCAGACTGCCCAGGTTCAAATCCCAGTAAAGGGTATGACTGTCTGACGAGAGCCAATAAGCTCGAAATAGATCTATAACAGCCTCCCTTATTTATAATTATCAGCAAAAATATTAAATATATATATATATATATATATATATATATATATATATATATATATATATATATATATATATATATATATATGATGTATGTATGTGTGTGTTTGTGTAGATAGATAGATAGATAGATAGATAGATAGATAGATAGATAGATAGATAGATAGATAGATAGATAGATATATTTTTAGTTAATATATTTTAATATCCATTCACAAATGGCCAAGATAAATATTAATCAAGGAAGTTGGTGATCAATAAATATCAGAACTTTTCTACTTTTCAACTTGTTATAAGTGGTGCCTGTTTGATTAGACAATAATCAATGTATCTGCATTAACAACAGCATTTAGACTTATATATCATTCATAATGCTTTAAAGCCGGGATCCTCAACTCCTGGGCCCTGATCCGGTCCTAGTCTGCGACCAGTTGGGAACCAGTTGTGCAAATGGCAGACAAGCAAGTGAAGTTTTATTTGTGCATGTGGGATATCTAAATTGCATGTGAAACTATCTCCTCCCCCCACCATCCCTGCCAACAGTGCTGGCAGTCTGCGGAGCCTGAAAGGTTAGGGACCTGCTGCTTTACAATTCTCTCTAAGCAGTTTACAGAGTCAGCATATTGCCCCCAACAATCTGACTTCTCATTTTACCAACCTTGGAAGGCAGAGTCAACCTTTAACCAATCAGAATCAAACTCCTGATTGTGGGCAGAATTAGCCTGCAATGATGCATTCTAGCTATTGTACCACCACAGCTGCTATATGCAATATGTATGTTAAGTAAATTCAGTAGCACTACTGTTTCAGTAGTTTCTGTACTTCATATGACAGATATAGGGCAGAAAAAATGTAACTATTCCTGTATTTAAGAATCCATGTCAAATATAATACATTCAGTAATTACTATAATAATTTTCTACAAGTGTGTTTACATTTGAAGACCTTTCAGTATGAGATTATATTGCATTGCTAGCAACATGAGGTAAAACAGTTCTCTATTTTTGATGTAAATAATTAATGTATGTTAAGTATATAGAAACCTTGTTTTTAGAGAATACTTGAAATTCTGGCTCTTTTGACTTGAGAAAATGATTCTACATTTGAGTAAATTCAATATAGAAATTCAGTAAAGCAAAAGTTCTGATTGCATTTTATTTATTTATTTTTGGTGTTGTCAGTCCTATATATTATTTACATGACTGGTTTATCATCTTCCTGGGAATTCTTGTATTTTGAGTAAATTGTTTATTTCTTCTGGATTCTAAGTTGATATACCAGTACAAAATTTCAGTAAGTAGCAATCATAATTTTTCAGTATTCTACAGGCATTCTAACTCTGTGTAGTTGTTTCTCTCCTGCTCTTTAACAAAACTCTGTCTGTCTGTCTGTTTTAGTGTTTTATCAACAAGAATAAAGTGCATAACAAAGAAAACAAAAAAACCCCATACATTCAACAGTAACAAAAAGAAAACAAAATTATATAAACGAGAAAAAAAATAACCTGAACATGAATTAAATCAAACATTAAACATGCAAAAGTCTCCCTCAACTGGATATTAGAAAGAAAATAAAAAAAAGTAATACATCTTCCTTTCCTCATGTAATGGGTCTACAAATAATTATAAGCTTTCTCGTCCCTATTTAACAAAATATATATATAAACAAATATTTCAAATAAGATTTCTATCTAATAATCATATCAACCCAATATCTAATATATATTCATGTTCATATACACATACGTAAGTGCATATATACATATACATACATACACATATATATATATGTGTAATGTGTTTTTATGTGTATTTCAATAGATTAATCTGAACATTACACAAATCTTCAAAAGAATTTGCAGATTTAGAACCAGAACCAGATTAGCCAATGAAGTAGTAACTTTACAAAATATTAGCCTTTGAAAATGTAGGCAAAAATTTGGGAAGTGGTATCCATCATTAAAGGAAATATGGTCTGCTTGTAATAAAACAAACGTAGAGCCATAAAACCCATAAATAATGGGTTTTAACTTTTCGGTGAACTTTGGATCATTTTTCTAGGCAGTTGTCCACTGCCCAAGGTTCTAGCCTGGCATTTTGTTCCAGACTCTTCGGCCCAGTGCATTGGGATAATGCAAGTGAAATTAAATAATGCAATGCATACCACATGTGTCCAAGCAAGCTTCCTAAATTCTTCCTAATTTTGCAGAACTGCAAGTAAAATTTAATTGCTCTTAATTATTATGCAGTCAAATAATTCTTATGCTCTTACAGGGACTTTTTTTAAATAAGGAAAAGATAAATTGGCTTTGTAAAGAATAAATAGGCACTTTTTAAACCTAAATTCAAAGAAGCATTTTTCCTATCCTCCAGATGTATTGATTAACAGGTTATGTCATTTCTACTAATTCTGTAGAGTTAATGTTGACAGTTGCAATCCTTTGTTTCATTATTTTAGAGATAATATAAGTCCTAAAGGAGCTATGTTGGCTGCAACTAGTTTTTGTACAAAATGACAAGATTTTAATAATTATATTTAAGGCCCTAAATGTTTAGGTCCTTGATTGTTGAGATAATGAATCTCCCTGCCTAAATATTATGAATATTTAAAGCACTTACATTTAAGAAGCATTATCTAGCACTTTCTGATTTTTGGTTCTAAAGACTTGGACTTCACCTTTTTACTCCTTCTTTAGATTACCTATATAGCTATATTATATTTTTAGTGGCATAAATCTCTTATTATTAAGTTAGGGTTGTGAATTTTATTCAGCTATTTATTTCAATTTTTTGTTTTACGTTTTATGGATTGTAAATATCTCCAAATATATCTCCAAATCCATATCTCCGTTTTATAGATTGTAAAGATCTCCAAATATTCCTAATAAACTGGGTAAACTCTGAATACTTTCAAAAAAATTAATGACCAAAATACTTTAATAAACTATGGTAGTTATATTTTATTGTATTTAATTAATGATTGAAGAAGTCTTTTTTAAAGTAAAGTAAAATATTGCTTATAAAGAGAAAGTCAGGTTTGAGGATCTTTTAGATTTGATTACTATTTTCGGTTCCATCGAGTTGAACTGTAGCAAAACAAACAAGTTACTGTAGGGTCGGGTTGCCCTGCTATAAAGTCATTGAGAAATGTCTCATTCCACTCAGCTGAAAATGATCGTTATAAAATCATTTAACACAAGGAGAGAAATTCATTTTAATGGACTTTTATGCTCTGCTGTGTCCTACTTATAAATAATCACTTTAGCCTATCCCAGTGAGATCAATATATAAACAGATTAATACACATAAAACATGGAATTTGCCCTAGTGAATTATATTGATCACCAATGGAACAGAAAGGAGAAGCATAATCGTCTTCATGTTATGAAATAGATGAGTTCCTGGGGTAATTAAAGATGGGTTTCTGTCCTATTGTGACTCAGAAATGCTATTGTACTCTGTTAATACATATTTTATTGCTTACTCGGTTGCTGGTAGATTGCAGTTGAAGGTAGTTTGTTGAATGTCTTCTTTGTGACACATTGATTATATTGGCCACTGCACTGAAGAAACTCTAGTTTGCCTGCCATAAGACATCTCCCCACCCCCACCCCCCGGGAAGGTTTTTTTTTAAAAGGGAAAAATAAAACACATTTTAATTTGCTGTTTATTGATAATGTAGCATGCAAGCCTTTGTGCTTCAGAAGGTTTTTTTTTTAATAGAATGAGAAAAACACATTCATTTCCATAAGTATTAAGTATTCTGGATTTAGATAATCTAGAATCAAGGAAAACAATAGGGAATAGTATCACTTGGAAATAAACATTTATTTGGAAATCCATTTAGCATGCTACTTTAGACATGCCTGAAGGCTTCCATCTACTCAGAGGAATTGTGTGTTTAAACCTTTTTCTCTAAGCTGCAAGGTACCATGTTCTGTCACAAATTTGCTTTTAAAGCTTTTTCCACTTTCAAAAGTGTTTTGCTATGTAGCCTGAGGCTGCTGGAGTAACATAAGTCCAACCCTTTTTTGTCCAGGAAGTGCAGAATTATCTTGGGGCGTCTGTGACTCTGTCTTTTTGTGTTAGTCTGACCTTTTCCCACTGAAAGAGAATTCGTGCCCTCTCTAGAAAGCTAATTGGAAGGTATTTACATCTCATTATTTTGAGATACTTAGTTTGATAAAAGTGCCATTTATAAAATTGTTGCCATTACAGTTTATCTCTTCTTAATATATTCTGCGACCATGGTTTGATACTTTATGTGTGATCTTTTTTTGACAAATGCTATCAGCAATTTTATAATATTAAAGATGACGGTACAGATGAAATTTTGAAGCTGGTGTTCCTTTTACTTGATTTCATGAGAACAAATCTAATAATTCATTTTGCTTATTTAATTCCAACAAATTAAAATCGAGCAAAAGGAGAGTCCAGCTTTCTCTCTGAAGGGTGCTGGAAGAGATGGAGAAATGAACCAATTTCTGTTACTAAAAACTTTTTTGTCCCTAATTGATCTTCAGAATCTTCTAGAATGATCTTATGATGGTATTCTACTTTTTTCAGGTTTAGCATTTGTACCTGCTAGAAACATCTGTGTGTGGAAGGAGTTGGAAGCAATATATGGCTTAGTGGCAAGTGTTTATGATATGAAGAATAGAATAGATTTTTTTATTAGCCAAGTATGATTGGACGAACAAGGAATTTGTCTTGGTGCATATGCTCTCAGAGTACATAACAGAAAAGATACATTCAACAAGAATCATAAGATACAACACTTAACGATAGTCATATGGTACAAATAAGCAATCAGGAAAAAATCAATATAAATTGTAAGGATACAAGCAGCAAAATTACAGTGATACAGTCATAAGTGGAAGGAAATGGGTGGTGGGAACGATGAGAAGATTAATAGTAGTGCAGACTTAGTAAATACTTCGACAGTGTTGAGGGAATTATTTGTTTAGCAGAGTGATGGCATTCGGGAAAAACTGTTCTTGTGTCTAGTTGTTTTAAGAAGTGTGGAACAACGATTTTCAATGTTGTCACCTTTGAACTTAATATATTAATACAAGTAATGAGTGGATGAACAGATAATGCTGCTGTTAATGCCTATCCAGTAATAGCCAAAATTGTGGAAACCTTTTGAGAAAAGTGTATCTTTGAGGTTTGATGGCTAATAACACCACTTTTTTTTTGGAGTAGTACCGTAAAATTATATATCAATGGAAAGATAATCTAATCAATTGAAGTTTGTTCAATTATCTGTATTCTATGGAAAGGTATAGCCAAATGATCAGAAAAAGGAAGCACAACTTGCTTAGGTTGATATCAGGTAGCTTTCCTTCATCTGATTGTAGTCATGAGCATGACTGTTTAGAGAGCCAATCAGGTGTCATCTTGTTTTGGTAATGAGCCAATCAGATCACAGTAGGATTCAGTTATTGATGTCATGTATTGAAGCTGAGAGGAGGACATTTGGCAGTGTGTTATGTAATCACTGTCAAGTTGGTTTGCGTTCTTTGTGTTCTTTCTTTTAGTGAGCTTGTAAAACATAATAAAATTAAAGTAATGGTGCAAAGAGTTGACTGGTCGCCCAGAAAGCAATGTAAAATAGTACTATTAAGCGAACAAAGCTAGAGTTATAAAGAAATTAGAAGAAAAATTGGTGGAAACTTAACCAAAGGTGGCATTTCTAAGTTTTTGAAGACGTATAAGGAGACTCAGTCACTACCATCACACTGGTAAAAGCAGGAAAAGGTGCACAACAGCAAATGGTGTTTTATTTATTTTATTTATTTATTTTATTTTATTGAATTTATATACCGCCCTACTCCCGAAGGACTCAGGGTAGAGTATCACAGACTGCAGGAATTTGGCCTAAAATCTAAAATTCCACGAAAAGCCACTTTTATCTCTCAGAGAAAGGTTGAAAAGCATTACATTCTTGATTAAATTATCTTTCCATTTCCATGATATATAATTTTTTGGTACTACTCCAAAAAAAGTGGTATTATCAAAAAATGCTATCAAACTTCAAAAAGATACTTTTCCCAAAAGGTTTCCACAATTTTGGCCACTACTATAGTTTGATTCAATTATATCATACCCTTAGTAAGGGAGGTTTTCCTTCTAAGGCAAATCATGATTTCGTGTGGCTTTTTATTTAAAGCAAGTAATTCAGATGAATAAATTGTATCATTTATGAATATTTATCTGTACACTTCCATGTTCTCTAACTTTTGAGATGGGAATTATGACTTGTTTCTTAGTACCCTGTTTCCTCGAAAATAAGTCTCCCCCTGAAAATAAGTCCTCCCCGAAAATATTTAAACACAGAGCTGGAGATCAGGTAAGATGGCATCTTGCTCTACGTGCCCTAAAATAATAAGACCTTCCCAAAAATAAGGCTAAGTGCTTATTTTGGGGTTCAAAAAATATAAGACAGGGTTTTATTTTCGGGGAAACATGGTATTATTACTCTGCATTTAACTTGCTTTAGTCCAGGGCAAGAATTGGAGTAAAGAAATGAGAGCCTTTGCTGCAAAATGTTGCCTTCCTCTATCATGTGTCTCCTAAATATGCTGATCTGCATTCTCAGACTCACTAACTTACTTAATCAGCATCTATACTAATTATAATTCTAACCAATAAGAGGTCAGTGAAGCTGTGCTGTCTAACAACAGTGCTTTGTTTGGGATAATTTTTTTTAAAAAAGAATACCCTCTTCTATAAAGGGCTCTGATAGGCTGCTATTTGTTTGTTTGTTTGTTTAATATTCTATTTATTTTTATTTGTATTCTGCTTTTATTATTTGTGCAAATAACTCAAGGCAGCAGACATATCCAACAGGTCTTTCTCCTCCAGTTTTTCCACAACTCTGTGAGGCAAGTCGAGCTGAAAAAGAATGACTTTCTGCTGAATTTCATAGCTAAAGCAGGGCTAGAACTGACAGCCTCCCAGTTTTTAGTGTGATACCTTAATCTTTAGACCAAACTGGTTCTCTAATAATAATATCTTTCTATCATTCTCTACACACACATACACCCAGGGATGAAATCCAACAGGTTCAAACAGGTTCTGGAGAACCAGTAGCAGAAATTTTGAGTCATTCAGAGACCGGCAAACACCACCTCTGGCTGGCCTTAGGGTGGGGTGGGAATGGAGATTTTGCAGTATCCTTCCTCTGGAGTGGGTGGGAATGGAGATTTTGCAATATCCTTCTGCTGCCATGCCCAGCAAGCCACGCCCACAGAACCAGTAGGGAAAAAAATGGAATTTCACCCCTGCATATACCCCAATCATATTTTTCATCTTGTGAAATACTGGAAGTTTTTAGAATAAGATTCTAACAGCTAATTTTGTATTAAAGTCCAAGCATGCTGATCTCTCTTTCCTTCTCTCCTTTTTATAAGATTCAGAAAAATGTTCTATATTATGAAGATTCAGTCTGTTTTCACATAGATTATTTCTATTTTTTTAAAAAACCACAAACTCTTGATTGTCATCATTTTAAATATCAACCTGAAAATGTTCTTTTATTTATGTATTAACTTGAGTGATAAAGCAGAAAAGTGTTATATTTATTTACAAAATATATGTCAACTTTTTTTTGTTAATCAACTCCCAGGATGATTTATGGTAACACGCTAATAAAAATGGATATCCAAAACAATGAAATGTACAGTTGAACTAATAATGTTAGCTTTCTCTGCCTCTTTGCTGTCCAACTCTGGAGGCTCCAGAGTCCGCACAGCACCCAGATGGCCCTGACTCCATCTCTGATTCTGACACTGAGCCCTCGTCCGGGTCTTCCCCAGATTCCAGGACTGGCCCATGTTCCTCCCCGCCTCCTCACTGTCCGACTCGGCTGCCAGTTCCACAGGCTGCTGGTGGACTACAACAGGGCCCACCGGAAGTAGGGAAACATACTGTTTCCTCCCTCCAGAGGGCCTCGGGGGTGGGTGGGAGTCGGAAGGCCTTTTTTGCCCTCCCCAGGCTCCTAGAAAGGCTCTGAAGCCTGGGGAAGAGCAAAAAATGGGCCTACCAGGCCCACCATGCCAGAAGCCGGGAGGGAGTGGGGGTCACAGGCACATGCATGGGGCGGGGCACATAGAATTATGGGTATGGGCACACGTGCACATGACCTCCCTCCCCCCTGCTCCTGGCATGTGATGGCAAAAAGGTTAGCCATCACTGCTATATAGGGTTTATAAAAATGTAGACATTGGTTTCCGAAGAAAAAATACTCCACACTTCCTTAGTTTAGCTGCTTCCAGAAGCCCTTTTCCTTGTCATTTAACAATAAAGAAATCTCAGAAATGGTGCAGAGCTTCAATAAGGAGTAATCGGTGACTAAAGAGAGCCTCTTTTAGCTAATAAAGATAATAGCATCGTAAATTGGTTAAGTAACGAAGGGCATGAAATATTGTTGGTTTGAAAAATAAATTCCAAAACAATGTTTTATCCAACAGTGAAATGATTGCAGACCGCTCCAGCTTTGACTCACCAGCTGCTTCGAAGCACAGCTTCTGTAACTTCTAGGACTCTCCCTAACCCAGGAAAGTCAGATAAATGAAAAGGAAGCCTGTTATTTCTGTTAAGTTGGAAAAATGACAGTCTAGGGAGAGGAGATTCTCTGGGCATGGCAGGTGTCAGCCATATCTGCACATTGGTGATGCCCCCCCCCCCGAAACTATTGAATAATCACAAAAACCAAAACAATTGTGACACCATATCCCAACATCCATTGTACCAAACAGAAATCTTCCCACGCTGTCCCCACGCGGTAAATATCTTAGTACGAACTGGAACTACTGCAGTGCCCATAGAGACTCAACACTGGTATGCGGGTAATGATTAAGAGGACAATTTGTGGAGCACACAATGCTCTTAATAACCTATTCCCATCCTTAGTTGTCATAAACTGATCAGAATAACCATTTAAGAAGAGTTGCCAGATCTCTCTTTAATTTGCTCTACATCAGTGGCAATCCTGAGAATGGCCTGAATATGAACATTTAAATAACAACATTTTGTAATTAAATTTTCAGAGGAGACAGTGAGTATGTGGTTAGCCCTTGCACAACTGCAAACAACTCAGCAGCTGTGGGCTTTGGATGGAAAATGGAAAACTGTTGATTTGCTGCTTCTGTCACCATTGCACAGACCTGCAAACGAGCTTCATGCTGTGCCTGATTAGATCGAGTCTAAATTCTTTTCCAGCACATTTGTGTGTGAGGTTTTTGCTTGGCACATTTTGGTCGGACTCTTGTGCAGTACATTATATGGTGAATTTCAAAGACTTAATCTATAAATCTTTCTTTCTCCAAATAATTTGTTCTGTATTAAGGGGTTTTTTTTTACATTCAGTGCTAATATGGTAATAGTATTAAGCACTATTCCAAATGAGGGAAAAAGTGGGAAGTTCAAAGTGTCTAGAAGGCAAATGGTAGAATAGGAAAAGCTCATAAATGTTTCA